>BSWB01000007.1:134237081-135617081 GCA_033239125.1 Fagopyrum homotropicum | reverse complement strand
GCCTCAACAACCTCTACCTCGATTGTGAGTATCACAACCTCAATCGGTTAAGTTAGTCTTGATGCTTGGGTTACAAGTTTGGGTATTTGACATTAATTCTCATCTTTAGAATCTTTCTATATTGAGCCTCAACAACCTGTATAGAGAGTGCCTTGTAGGTGAATTATATAAGGTTTTGGAACTTCACCGTACGATTACCTTACATTAGTATACCTTTGCATATCTCTACTCTGTCTTTACATCATTAAGTATATCTTGAATCGATTGCCACAGCTGGATACTTGGATCTTTAGGATTGTTGTTTTCCCAATATTTGCAAAACTCCCATATTTACTTGCTTGATAATCTGCAATCGAGTTCGTTCCCACCCAAATCCCTGTGTTCGATACTCTGGAATTCTTACTTAGCTACGTCGATCCGTACACTGCGGGTTCGCTGCTTGATTCTAGTTTTATAAATTTAAAACTTATTTGCACACACCTTTAGGGGCGAACAGGAGGCTATCAAGACCAACTTCCCAAAGCAACAGGGGAAGGATGTTGGTTATATGGGCAACAACAATGGCGGCGATAACAATAACCGGAACAACAACCGGAATAACAATTGGAATGGAAACAACAACAACCGGAACAACAATTGGAACAACAATAGGGGTTCAAACAACAACAATTGGCGCTCCAATCAACAAAATTCCGGTAACTCTTATCCTTCCAACTCAAATTCACTAACTCCACCTTCCTCTTCCTCTACTCCTTTGAAAAGCCAGGGGCAATCATCTAATGGAGGAAACACTTCGGGGAAGGAGAAGCCCGATCCCATGTTGGAGACGATTTTGGGAAAGCTTCAAGGGTTGGAGAACCGCCTCATCAAGGTTGATGATCAAGTTGCTAAGGTTGATAAAGCTCAAAAGGTTTTAGAAAATCAAATGTTCAACCAAGCGGAGGAAGTTCCTAGGAATCAAGGGAAGCTTCCAGGAAAGACGGAGGACAACCCTAAGGGAAGGGTGATGGCGATCACAACTAGGAGCGGAGTGACTACCACCGATCCGCAGCCTACGTTCGTTGAAGTCCCCGTAGAGAAGGACAAGGAGAAGGGGAAGGAGAAGGAAGACGTCTACGTTCCTCCTCCAGCTTACAAACCTCCCCTACCATTCCCTCAATCTAGAGCGCGAGCGTGCCTAGACAAACAATTCGGTAAGTTCATAGAACTCATGAGCAAGCTGCATATTAATATACCATTTATTGATGCTATTGTAGGTATGCCGGCTTATGGCAAGTTCTTGAAGGAGCTCCTCTCTAACAAGAGGAAGCTAGAAGACTTCGGAGAGGTTAAGATGAGTTCGGATTCTTCGGATCTCATCAAAACCATGAAGGAGAAAATGCCCCCAAAGCTAAAGGATCCGGGGTCATTTTGCATTCCCATAGGAGTGGGAGATGTCACATACGATGCGTTATGTGACTTAGGAGCAAGTGTGAGCATTATACCACTTACATTGTGCAGGAAAATCGGTTTAGGCGACCCTAAACCGGTGAAAATGACGTTGTACATGGCGGATCGATCCATCACTCGCCCCGTCGGTATTGTAGAAGACGTCCCGGTCAAGCTAGGTAAATTCTTTGTTCCCATTGATTTTGTCGTGCTTGACATTCCTGCAGATAGTCCGGTCCCGATCATACTCGGAAGACCGTTTCTTGCAACTTCCGGCTGCATAGTCGATTGCAAGAATGGTAGACTTGCTTTTGATATAGGAGAGGAGAAAGTAGAGTTCGTTCTTTCCACTCTAGTGAAGGAGCCAATCTTTGATGAGGATATTTTCAATATCCAAGACGAAGAAGGTTTGTCTAGGGAAGAGGTAAGTGCGATTCTCTTTAATGATCCTTTACAAAAGGTTATTACTATGAGTCTAACCGATGTAGGGGAAGAAGAAGAGTGCAATGAGGCAATTGAAGCCTTAGAAGCACAAGAAGAGATAGGTGAAGTGGAGTTCGAAAAACTCCACGATGAGGCAGAAAACGTGAGAACCCACGGTCATACCCTGTATTCCACGGCCGTGGACCTCACAACCAAATTCGTTCCTCACTCCAGGGAGTTATATGGTCGTGGAGAAGATGTGACAACCGTATTTCCCTTCCACGCCCTAAACCACGGCCGTGGAGGACAAGATCCACCCGTAATTTTGGTCGTGGAAGAGAGTGATCGAGACACTTCTTCAACTTCTTCTGACTCTTCCCCCACACACTCATCACCCTTAGAAACTTCTAAGGAGACATCGGATGCTTCTCAAGGATCATTTGAAGCACCGAAAGCAATGGAACTCAAACCACTCCCTACTCATCTAAGGTACGCTTTTCTAGGATCTAATTCTACCTTTCCGGTTATTGTTAGTTCCGATCTAAGCATAGATGAACATAATCAACTCATGATTGTCCTTAGGAAACATAGGAAAGCTATAGGCTACACTATTGAGGACTTAGTAGGAATTAAACCCTCCCTATGCATGCATAAGATACTAATGGAGGAAGATTTTAGAACTTCAAGACAACCTCAAAGGCGGTTGAATCCGACCATGAAAGAGGTTGTCATGAAGGAAATTCTTAAGCTTCTTGATGCAGGTATCATCTACCCTATCTCCGATAGTAAGTGGGTGAGTCCGGTTCAAGTAGTTCCGAAGAAGGGAGGAATGACGGTCATCACCAACAAAAACAACGAACTCATTCCTACCCGAACTGTGACGGGATGGCGGATGTGCATAGACTACCGCAAGCTCAACAATGTAACGCGGAAGGATCATTTTCCATTACCATTCATTGATCAAATGCTTGAAAGGTTAGCACAACATTCACATTTTTTGCTACCTTGACGGTTATAGTGGTTTCTTTCAGATTCCGATACACCCGGATGATCAAAAGAAGACCACATTCACGTGCCCATGGGGTACGTTTGCTTATAGGAGAATGCCGTTCGGGCTTTGCAATGCCCCAGCCACCTTCCAACGGTGCATGATGGCCATCTTCTCCGAGTACATAGAGGAAATCATGGAAGTCTTCATGGACGACTTCTCCGTATACGGTTCCTCTTTTAACGATTGCCTTTCTAACCTTTCTCTTGTTTTGCAAAGGTGTGAAGACACTAACCTAGTTCTTAATTGGGAGAAGTGTCAATTCATGGTTAAGGAAGGAATCGTATTAGGCTACTTAGTCTCTAGTAGAGGGATAGAGGTAGACAAAGCTAAGATAGAGACCATAGAGAAACTTCCTCCCCCAATTTCGGTGAAAGGGATAAGAAGTTTCCTAGGACATGCTGGATTTTATAGACGTTTCATTAAGGACTTTTCTAAGATATCAAAACCTCTCACTAATCTATTGATGAAGGATGCGGTTTTTGAGTTTTCGTAGGAATGTTTGGATGCGTTTAACACCATTCGGCAAGCTCTAATTTCAGCACCTATTATCCAACCTCCGGATTGGACTCTTCCCTTTGAGATTATGTGCGATGCTAGTGACGTAGCTATTGGAGCTGTTCTTGGACAACGAAAGGAAGGGTGAACCCATGCCATATACTATGCTAGCAAGACGCTAGATGAAGCGCAGCTCAACTACGCCACTACCGAAAAAGAGTTTTTAGCCATTGTCTATGCTATTGACAAGTTTCGCTCTTACCTTGTAGGTGCAAAGGTGATTATCTACACGGATCATGCTGCGATCCGGTACCTCCTTGCGAAGAAAGACGCGAAACCAAGGCTAATTAGATGGATTCTTCTCCTACAAGAATTCGATCTTGAGATCCGCGACAAGAAAGGTTCAGAAAATTCTGTTGCGGATCATTTGATTCGTCTAACACATCTAGAGGACGACCATCTACCCATTGATGACTCCTTTCCGGACGAACACCTACACATCATAGAGGAGTGCATCAACGTGATCTCTAAAGGTAACGAACCATGATTTGTTGATTTTGTTAACTATTTGGTTTGTCAGGAGATACCACCCGGACTATCCTATGCACAAAGGAAGAAGTTCTTTAAGGACGTCCGGGAATACTATTGGAACGAGCCTCTCCTCTTTAAGAGAGGTCCGGATGGCATCATTTGGCGATGTGTGCCGGAAGATGAGATGCAAAGTGTCATCCGTCATTGTCATTCACTACCTTGTGGAGGACACGCTAGTTAGAACAAAACTAGCGCAAAGGTATTGCAATCTGGATTCTTTTGGCCTACTTTGTTTAGAGATGTGCAATCCTTTGTTTCTTGCTGCGATGCTTGTCAAAGAACAGGCAATATCTCTAGGAGGAATGAGATGCCCCTCAACAACATCCAAGAGGTGGAGATTTTCGACGTTTGGGGAGTCGATTTCATGGGACCATCCCATCCTCTTGTGGAAACCAATACATACTATTGGCGGTGGATTACGTTTCTAGATGAGTGGAAGCAATTGCCTCTCCCACCAATGATGCCATGGTGGTGGTTAAGTTCTTCAACAAGACCATCTTCCCGCGATTTGGGACGCCAAGGACGATCATTAGTGATGGAGGTTCTCACTTCATAGCCCGTCGCTTTGAAGCTCTTCTAGCTAAGTATGGGGTTACTCACAAGATCGCTACCCCTTACCATCCACAAACAAGTGGACAAGTTGAGATCTCAAATAGGGAGATCAAAGTAATTCTAGAGAAGACGGTTTCAAGGACGAGGAAGGATTGGTCTTTGAAGCTTGACGATGCATTGTGGGCATACCGGACTGCATACAAGACTCCCATAGGAACCACACCATACAACCTTGTGTATGGGAAGTCTTGTCACTTGCCGGTAGAGTTGGAGCACAAAGCGTTTTGGGCTATCAAGTGGCTGAATTTCGGCATGAAGGAAGCGGGAGAGAAGCGTCTCCTAGACATCAATAAGCTGGATGAACTCCGCTTGAATGCTTACGAAAACGCTAAGATCTATAAGGAGAGAGCAAAGCGTTGGCATGATAAGCATATCATTCCAAAGGACTTCAAAGAAAGAGATCAAGTTCTCCTCTTCAATTCAAGGCTTCGTCTCTTTCCAGGTAAGCTTAAATCTCGTTGGACCGGACCTTTTCTAATTAAGCGTATTTTCCCCCATGGTGCAGTTGAAGTATGGGGTGAAACGAGCGGAACTTTTAAGGTGAACGGCCAACGACTCAAGAAGTATACGCCGGAACTCCAAGCTGAGGAGTTTGCGCCTACCGCACTCGAATAAGTGCGAGATTGGTCTAGCTACGGACCTTAAACAAAGCGCTTCTTGGGAGGCAACCCAAGGTATTGCATTTTTGTTTTTGTTTTCGATTCATAGACTAGCTTAGTATAGACGTTTGTTTACTTTGTTTTTGCCTCGATTTCTTCCGGTATGTTCGTGTGTTTGGATGTAGGATCGATGGAGAAGAAAAAGGGAAGGATAATGTCGAAGAAAAGTGACGAAATTTGGACTTTGGAGCTTTACAGAGGGTTCCACGGTCTAAATTACGGTCGTCATAGCTACAGTGCCCGTAATTTCCAAAAGCCTTTGAAAAATCACCAAAACCACGGTTCCGTACACTTCCACGGCTGTGGAACACCCCGACAGACCGTGATTTTCAAAATTTTGCCTGTGACTATATAAGCCACATTCTTCACAAATTCATCCCAAAAACCCCTCTTTCCACGACCTAATTGCCGAAAATCCACGACCCTCTCTCAAATCTTCGTTTCCTAATCGTTTTCAACGATTCTTCTTCCTAAACTGCAGCAAATTCAACCTCAAACAAGATCCAAGCGACGAATCGAGCGGAAATTCATCAACAAACGCGCATTTCGGATTTTTCAATCCGAAAAAGAGGTTTTTTTCTCCCTTCTTGATTCTTGCCGATTTGGTTGTTTTTGTTAGAGATTTTTAGGAAGAACTGATTGAGATTGGAGGAAATTAGACTAGGACTGCCTGTTGTGGAGATTGATTGCTGATTTGCTGAGATTTGTGATTTTCTGAGACGAATCACGGTCTTTGGGGAAATTACGGCCGTGGTTTTCTGAAGAACAGACCGTAATTTTAAGCAGAATGGATTTTGTGAGAAGAGTTTCGGGGAGGATAAAAGAGAAGAAGAATGAGCAGAATAAGAAGAGGAAGGGTAATCTCTCCTCCTCCTCATCCTCTAGGGCACCACCACCCTCTTCACCTTCACCTCCATCCTCACCTTCACCTCCATCCTCACCTCCTCACCCTAGAGTCCGGACCATACACGACGATCATCTCGATGCACTCGAGAGGATCAAGGAGAGAGCAATGATTGGCCCTAGATACTTGTTGTTGGAGGATCTAGTTCCTCTCAATATTGTTGATGACCTTACTTGGCTCTTGGATAGAGCCGGACTAGTTGTCTTCTCGGCTATCCGAGAAGACGCATATGAGGAGATTACACGGGAGGTTGTGACGTCCTTTGAGCACAACCACGTAGACAGGACCGTCTCTTTCCGTCTTATGGAGAGAGATTATCAGTTGAGTATCCGTGAGTTTGGGATGATTTTTGGGTTTCATGAGACCTTTAATGGTCGATTTCCGAGTGGTGTTTACACCAAGGACTTTTGGGAGGAGGTGGCTATGATTTACGCTAGCGAGGACCGCTGGCAGCCCGCTGACACCAAGGCTAGGTTGATGTACCACCTAGCCTTGAAGATAGCTCACCGTGTTCTTTCGGAGTGTCTCTTTCCTAGGACGGAGACGCCCCAAAAGATCAAGACGGATGAGCTATTCTTGCTTTACTCCATGCTTTATGGACGCCGGGCTGATTGTGCCACTCTCTTGGCTGCTACGATGAGCAAGCTCAAGAACAAGAAGAAGGGGAACATTGGATATGGTGGGATAGTTACCCACATTACTAGGAGCTTTGGTGTTGATTTTTCTGCTTGCACCCGCATACCGGCCGTACCTTTAGGGCTACATGCTTTCATGGTTAGGGGTCTCATTTTCCCCACACATAGAGGTCCGCCTTATGTGGGCATGCCTTGGGAGAGTAGGACGGGTAGGGGTATAGAGTGGCTACCGGAGTACTCCATTATGGCGGGACGCCATAATTGGAAGGAGACGTTCGCTGCGATGCATGCGAACAGGATAGCAGCTCCCCCTTATGTCCCACCACCGGTTATTGAGGAGGAGGATATGGGAGATCAGTTTGAGAGTGGAGGAGGAGCCGAGCAGGAGTTTGGCACGTTTCCGGATCAGCCGGAGGCGGCCCCAGATGTACCTAGACGCTCTCCACGTCCAGCTAGAGCCTCAGGCTCGTCTTCTCGCCGCGCTAGCGTGAGTGAGAGGCCTACATGGATGACCACACCTCCCACATGGTATGGCGTTCCCCCTCCTTGGTCCACCAAGCAGCCAGCAGCACCTCCACCAGCACCAGCACCATCCGACGCTCCAGCATGGTACAGTCAGGCCCCGGGATGGTACGAGCAGATGCCGGATTGGGCTACCGGAATTTCAGAGAGAGTGGGAGCATTGGAGATCCGAGCCGATGCTAGAGACGGACGCCTAGACGACCTTGACCACATGATGAGGGACGTCTACCGCCAGCAGTTTGGGCGGTTCTATGATCCTAGCTTCTCTCCATTCCCGCCTCCACCAGCGCTGCAGTGATGAGTTTGATGATTGACCGTTCGCTTTAGACATTCCGCCACCACCTTGTGAGTTTCTTTTTCTTTTCTTCTTTTCTTTCTTTCTTTTTGAACATTAGGGACAATGTTCATCCTAAGTATGGGGTGGGATGTACTAAAAGTTTGTAATAACTCTTACTCGCTATGCTTGCTTCTATTCGAGACTATTTGCATGTTCATTATATTGTTGCACGTTTCATTATCGCATTGCATGAAAAAGAACTTGAAAAACCCATAAAAATTGAAAAATTTTGAAAATTTGGTGTTTCTAATGAATTGAGATGATTTCTGTGATAATCACTACTTGTGAATTGAGTTTGATGACAATTGCATGCTTAAAAGAATAGTGAATTGAAAAGAATTTGAATGAATGAATTTTACCTCTTTTGCAAGTTTCATAATGTGATAAATGTTACCTAAATCATGTTGAGAAATTGAAGTTGAAATCACACTATAAGTTCTTATACTTCTTGTTGAGATGATTAAGGCAATTCGATTTTTCTTTCTTCTTTCTTTGATCATTTTAGCTCCTCATTGAAATATTAGCCTCCTTTACCTATCCGGGAACTTGGAGAAGTGAATGAAAAAGGCATGTTTGATGTGGGAGGGCCATGAGAGCAATTATTTGCAATCAAAAGAATAGAAAGAAATTCTAGGTTTGGGGAAGTCAATCATGATGATGAGTAACTCGGCACCATTCACATAGCCGGGTGTTTGTGTCTTGCCAAAGTCGGATTGAGCGATATTCCTAGCGGATTATGGTATGTGCGCTAAGGGTTTGAGGCATCTCATAAAAATTGAGAAACGCCAATCTCCTAGGCTTCGGTTTTTGTGCACCTCTGTCCATAACTCCAAAAGTAAAGTCGAAAAATGAAAAGAAGAGAGCGAAGCTCAAAGTTGAAGTGTTGCGGAAACCGCAAAAGAAGAAGAAGGTAGTTGTCCACTTTCCCGGATTTATGCACCACAATCCTTAAAGTCTCCTCCCCCTTCCACATTCTAGACCTCCTCTTTGAAAGTCCTTAAGATCAAAAGAATGTTATATGACTTGGTGATCTAGATTGAAGTTTCTTATGATTGATTTTGATAATGTTTGAAGGTTATGATGCTTGTTTAGAAGTTTAATTGATTCATGAGTTTTCTTTTCTTTTTACTCTTTGATTAAGTGTATGAAAGTCTAATAAACGATTGAAGCAAGGTTTGAGAATGATCTATTCTTTAGAAGGCACATTCCTCCAAAAGAATTATTGCTTTGAGAAGGTACACATATTTCATCCTAACTTTTGATTTAGCAATGTTGCATTTGATAGTCTTTGATTTAGCAATGTTGCATTTGTGAGCTAGTTTGCCTATATTGTCGATATGGATGTCTACACTAGCTTTATATTGATTATAGGTGATTGAGAGTCATTTCCGAACGAAATCAAGCAAAGAAGAGTCGATCAAGTATGTCCATGGATTAAGGGCATTATAAGGAGCAAATTGGAGTTCAACTTGAGGAATGCACGAGGCTAGGGAAGAATCACGTTCTTGCCCTAAACCACGCTCTAAAATACGGCCGTATTACAAACCACGTTTACTTCCACAGCTGTGGAACCCTGCAAAGAGAGGCATGATGCATTCCAGTAACTATTACGGTCGTGGAATCCATGGTCCAAACCGTGTCACTTTCCACGCTCTAAATTACGGTCGTGGAACCTTCCACGACCGTGATCTTGGCGATCTTTTTCGCCACACTTTGAAGCCACGATCTTTTGAAGATTGGGCCGGGACGATATTTTATCTTGCCCTATAAAAAGACGGACAAAGCAAGATTCCGTCATCCTCGCTTGGCGACTCTTGCTTAGACGCACTTACCCTCGTTTAAGCCCTCCCTTGGAAGCATTGACATCTCGTTGGAGATCGAAGTTCGCGTTTGGGAATTGCCCTAATCTCGCACCTTTGGTGGAGATTGCTGTTGAGATCTCTGGATTGGCGGAAGATCGAAGCTTTTGGAAGATTGTTGCAAGAAGATTTCTCTTCTTGTTTAGGTTTGATTTGGAAGACGGATTGACATCCCGTTCTCCCTTCTTTCCTAAGATTGTGATTGTTTGCTTTATTCTGAATCTATTGACAACATTCTTTCTTGGTTGTGACTTTGAGATTGGTTTGAAGATTATTGAAAGTTTTCGGAAGTTTTCATCTTTCTATCTTTTAATTCTTGAATTTGATATCAACATGACTGTTATTGGCTAAAAACTCTTAACAATTCTAAGGTGAAGGGTTGATAGTTGTGGCTTAGATGATGATAGATCGATCGTAAACAGATTAGACCCTGAGAGTTTGAGAGAATCGTCGACGAACCCTAAATTACGGGCTGTTCTTGAGTTCCACGACCGTGGAATCTCAAGATCCAACCGTAATTTCCCTTAAGTTTACGAACCTGCTTTTACTTTAATCCAAAGTTAAAGATTTGCTTTAACTTAGTTTAGACTTGTCTTTTCTAGGTGGTAGTGAAGCCTCAACAACCTCTACCTCGATTGTGAGTGTCATAACCATAATCGGCTAAGTTAGTCTTGATCCTTGGATTACAAGTTTGGGTATTTGACACTAACCCTCACCTTTAGAACCTTTCTATATTGAGCCTCATCAACCTGTATAGAGAGTGTCTTGTAGGTGAGTCATATAAGGTTTTTGGAACTTCACCGTACGATTACCTTATATTAGCATACCTTTGCATATCTCAACTCTGTCTTTATATCATTAGTATATCTTGAATCGATTGCCACAGCTTGATACTTGGATCTTTAGGATTGTTGTTTTCCCAATATTTGCAAAACTCTCATATTTACTCGTTTGATAATCTGCAATTGAATTTGTTCCCACCCAAATCCCTGTGTTCGATACTCTGGAATTCTTGCTAATCTACGTCGATCCGTACACTGCGGGTTCGCTTGCTTGATTCTAGTTTTATAAATTTAAAGCTTATTTGCACACACCTTTAGGGGCGAACAAACCTCGGGAAACCTACCTTCCCAGACTGTTGTTAACCCCAAGGAGAATGTTAGTGCACTAACATTGAGAATCGGGAGGCAAGTGCAACCAAAACCAGCTTTGGGATCAGAAAAGCTGGTTTTTGACGGTCCAACCGCCCCCACAGTCGCCCTTGTGCCTCTAGTGGCGCCTTCGTCTACACTGTCGCTGCCCTTGAGGCCTAATGTCACCGCCTAGGCGGTGACATCCCTTGAGCCGCCCCTGCGGCTACAACCTCCCGCCCCTGCGGCAGAGGCAACAAAAGGTCCGGTTGTAGAGGACTCTTATGTCCGTCCAAGTTTTCCACCACTCTACTCTAAGAAACTACCAGCTCCCTTTCCAGAGGCACTCAAGGAGAGGAGAGTGATAGAAGACAAGGATCTTTCTGAGACTTTCTCAAAATGCATGGTAAATATCCCTCTTCTCAAAGTTGTAAAGAGTATTCCTAAATATGATCGTTTTTTGAAGGAGTTATGCACTATCAAGTGGAACTAGAAGTTGAAAGGAAAACAAAAGGTTCAAGTGAGTGAGCATGTCTCAGTTGTGTTTCAAAGACGGATGCCCAAGAAGTGTAGTGATCCGGACATGGTAAGTATTCCTTGTATCATTGCCGAAACTCGCTTTGACAAAGCAATGCTTGACTTAGGTGCTTCAATTAACGTTCTTTCATACTCTATTTATCAATCTCTTGACCTTGGGTCACTCCTTGAAACTCAAATTGTTGTCCAACTAGCTGATAGGTCTATCGTTTATCCTAAGGGAATAATTGAAGATGTGCTAGTAATGGTTGATAATTTGATTTTTCCGGCTGATTTTTTTTTTAAATATGGAACATGATTCACATGCTGCACCTATTTTGTTAGGAAGACCCTTCTTAAAAACGGCTAGGACTAAAATTGATTATGTTAGTGGGAAATTGACAATGGGATTTGATAGTGAAGTTAAAGAATTTAATATATATGATGCCATGAAACATCTCATCGATGACCATTCTCTTTGTTCTATTGATGTAATTGAACCAACTGTACAATATGTATTTGACATTTCCGACATTGATGAGTTAAAAAACATAATTGAAAATAACATTGATGTTCATGATTCGGATTCTGCCTTGACATCTAACATGCAGGAGGTTCTAGCTCAATTGGATGGAGACAAAAGGCTCCCCATCACACCTTTGGCCATCGGGCCCATTTTGTTAATTGGTCCAAACCAATAATCAATAATCAAAGAAAAATCAATATAGAAACTAAGACTCCCCGGCAACAACGCCAAATTTGACGAGGCTAAACACCTATGGTCGTTGTCTTTTAGCTTACGTCAAAGTTAATTACCTAACGTTACACTAACTGGTTTGTATAGTGTAAGTAAGGGTCGATCCCAATAGAGTCTTGCCAATTTTTCATTAGATTTAATTATCAAATTGTAACCAGGGGGTGGATTGTAACAAAGTAAGACAAAAACATATAAAATAAGCAAAGAAGGTGATAATAGAATGAAAAGCTACACTAGGTTGAATCTTAGCATGCACACTACTTGGTTGGTTCTTTTTACAAGTTATTCATCAATGTTCTCGTCTTGATCTTATGTATCTAGTGAGCCAACCGACATCAACACAACTTAACAAGATTAATGATCTATAAACCTACAAGATCAAAGCACAAGTTAGCATTCCAACAAAGACAAAGAGATATAAAAAAAATGAATAAACACCGTTAAACTTTTCTTTATAGTTATATTCCTTTTCCTTTAAGTAATTACAACCAGCTTTTACCTAAAGGGTTACTACTAGATTAAGGACCCGCACCCGAAACCAATTATTCCTAGTACTTTGCATGCAATTAGACACTTAAAATGATCAATCTAAGTGGTAAGAAACATGCAAACATGAGTTAAATCACAAGGAATATAACACATATTGACTGAATAAACTTATATTAATAAAGACTTACAACCAAGCAACAATGCAGCTTCAAAACAACTCAATGTAGCAAGGAAACTTAGAAACTCATTACAACTTGGTGATAAGGAAAATAGAGCTTTTGTGGAAAAATGATAGACGATCCTAGCAATCAGCCAAGGCTTTATTTATACTACAAAAGACAATAAATGGGAGTAAATTGGCCGTCCTAAACAACCACCTTTAATGTCATAAAGGTGGTGCAAACAGGCGGAGTAAAGTCTTCTGGCGCTAAACCGCGGGGACGGGCTTCAAGGCTGCAGGGGCGGTTTAGGCCAAAACGCTCGATCTTCTTCTTGGCCGCTGGGGCGGCCTGGCAATCCCGCAAGGGTGGGTCTTTGATGCTCCTTGAACGTCTAACTCTTCATCTTCATGTCGTTTCTGATGTCGAGCCGCAAGGGCAGCCCAAATGTCACCGCAGGGGCGGTGACACTAGCTCTTCCGCTTCACAGGTTCGTAGGCTGGTCCACAGGCAGAGGCGCAGCGGCGCCGGCTTCGCTTCTTCAGGGTGAGTCACCGCATGGGCGGGCGGAGGCGGCCGCAGGGGCGGTGATAGGCTTGTTCCGGGCGCTAGCGAAGGCGTAGGTTGCGTTCCGGAGTGCAATGCCACCGTAGGGGCGGTGACACTGCTCCACGGGGGCGGTGTAGCACTAGAAACATGTCTTCGTGAATGTTCTTCAACTCCCAAGTGTTGCTAATATCTTCTTTTGATTCATTTGGACTCCTTCATCTGGATCAAGATATTAGTAACACAAACCGACTCTAAGACACTAAAAAGACGCTAAGAACTAACCTAATTGATAGTGATTCCATCACCTATTACTAATATCTAGCGAAAAGCTTGTTCCATCTATTGTGCAGGCTCTGGAGATCGAACTAAAGGAGCTTTCCCAACGTCTCAAGTATGTATTCCTTGGAGAGAATGAAACATTGCCCATGATTGTGTCTAGCAAGTTGTCTCCACATCAAGAGGAGAAGTTGATGAACATCCTTAAGGAGCACAAGACGGCCCTCAAATGGACCATTGCGGACATTAAAGGGATTAGTTCCTCTACTTGTATGCATCGGATCCTCCTTGAGGAAGAAGCAAAACCGTCAAGGAAACCCCAAAGGCGACTAAACTCGTCCATCATGGATGTGGTAAAAAAGGAAGTGTTGAAGCTTCTTCAAGCGAACATGATCTTCCCAATCTCGGATAGCAAATGGGTTAGTCCAACCCAAGTTGTTCCGAAAAAGGGGGGATCACCATGGTGGAGAACCAACACGGAGAGATGGTTCCAAGCAAGATGATAGCATGAATTATAGTCTATATTTTGGGATTTGTTTGGACGTTTTATCTTCAATAATCTGCATATTAGCATGTATAATATATGATTATATTACCATTTCATCTACCTTTGCAGGAATCGAGGTCTACACCTAGTTTTGCTGTAATTGCAGGTAAAATGGCACGTTTTGCATCAAAAAGGAGCAAAAGGAGTCATGAGTCATTTGGAGCTACATCCAGGGAGCATAACCATGGATTAAAGATTTACTTTGGACCAGTTTTGAGAGATTTGACATTCAGTTATGACTCACCTCGGTTGACCAGAGATTCATCTCGACCGAGGTGATCCAGAGACGCCGACTCGACCGAGGCGAACACCTAGGACGCGGCGAGAATATTTTATTCTTGGCTGAGATCTTTTATCTTTGGAAGGTGATCTTATATTTTTGGGCTTGGCTCCTGGAAGGAAGAATCATATATTTTACCTATATTTATGGGAAGAGATCTTTCTAAGATATTTTATCTTTGGAGGGTTATTTTCCTATAAAAAGGGTTGGATTTCCACAAATCCAACATCTCGCTTACATCCCGCTTAGCACGTTATACACCATTGAAGGCTGCGAGATCCAGCATACATCGCAGCAGCCATACTCCAGTTGGGAGTTTTGAAGAACCATTTTGAAGGTCGAAGGAAGATTGAAGATCATAGCTTTTATAGCTTTTGAAGGGTTTTGTAAGATTGTCTTTGATTCCCTTCCTTGTTGTCTTGTCTTGTTGGATTTATATCCAAGGAACGCTTTTGTTGTGATATTTGATTCAGTTATTGAAGTCTTTTCCATTAAATTCTTCTTGTTCAAATATTCACCTTCTTCCCATATATTTAATACTTTCATAATGATGATGAGTGGCTAATTTCCTTGTGTGATTCTAGGGTGATTGGCTGAAAGTTGTGGGAAAAACAATGATAGAATAATCTTAGATTCCAGTAGGATCCTGAAAGTTCGAGTCTTTAACCTTAACCCTAAGCATCTCGTTCAGTCGATGAACATCTCGGCCGGGGTGGAATCTGGCTGACCGAGGTGACTTATCTGATCTTAAACTGAGAGTTAAGTGTTAGAGTTTGCCAAATCCTATTCTTATTACACCTTTCCTGGTTCAAAGCAAGCTTAGGATGAGACTTACCCGGTAATTCCTTAGTTTGTATACCAACGATCATAAGTGTAGGTAATAAAAGTTTATCCTTTATTGGGGTTTGAGTGTGCTTCCATCCCATCTTTGTGAGTTAGCCTGAGACTTACCCGGTAAAGGTTGATTCTATTCCCTTAGATGGTGTGTTAGTTTGAGGTTATAGTTCTTTATCTTAATTCCTTGAGACTTACCCGGTAATAGGAGTTACGGTTTAGGATTAGTGAGTAGTGAGACTTACCCGGTGATCTACTCCACTTTAGTAACACCTTCCCCTTGCAAAAATCTCAGCTTTGCCCGCTTATCTTTAGATCTTGAGTTGGAACCACAACTAGACGCTTTAATCCCTAGAATTGCATGTTTGCTTTATTGACTTCTTATTCATCTTTGATTGTGTTAATTGCTCTTGTGGTTAGTATTCACGAAGCTTACCGTTATTGACTTTGTTTCACCGAGTCCCTGTGATCGACCCCTGGAATTTCTTGCTTTTACTACGATTGACCCGTACACTGTGGGTTCGCATCCTTGTTTTAAGCTTAAGTCTAGGGTTATAAATTTAAAGCTTGCACACACCGTTTGGAGCGAACACAAGACTCAAACCGGATGGAGGGTTTGTATCGATTACCGTAAGTTAAACACGGTAACCCGAAAAGACCATTTTCCTTATACCTTTTATTGACCAAACGCTTGAGCGTCTTGCAGGGCACCCCTACTATTGCTTCCTTGATGGATATTCGAGCTATTTTCAAATAGCCATCGCCCCGAAGGACCAAGAAAAGATGACCTTTACTTGTCCTTTTGACACTTTTGCATACCGTTGAATGACATTTGGACTATATAATGCTCCCGACACCTTCCAACGATGCATGTTAAATATCTTTTCTGAATATATTGAAAATTTTATTGTAGTTTTTATGGATGACATTACCGTTAATGGAGATAGTTTTGATGCATGCTTAGGACACTTAAAACTTGTTCTTCAAAAATGCGTAGAAACCAATTTAGTTCTCAATTCAAAAAAAGTGTCATTTTATGGTAGAGCAAGGTATTGTGCTAGGCCACGTAATCTGATCAAGAGTTGAAGTTGATAAGGATAAAATTGACGTTATTCAAACGATAAGTAACCTAATAACATGCGTGAGATCCGTTCTTTCTTAGGTCATGCAGCGTTCTACTGGTGCTTCATCAAGGATTTCTCCAAGATTTCAGTGCCACTATATGAGCTCTTGAAGAAGGATGTCACATTCATGGTGGATGCGAAGTGCAAGAAGGCATTTGACATCTTGAAGGATTGCCTCACAAGTGCCCCAATCATCCAATCTCCCAATTGGGAGAAGCCCTTTGAGATAATATGTGATGCCAGCGACTATGTTGTAGGTGTCGCCTTGGACAAAATGACGAAAGAGCATCACATGTGATTCACTACACCTCAATGACATTGAATGACACTCAAAAGAACTACTCCACCACCGAAAAGGAGATGTTAGCGGTGGTGTTTGCCTTGGAGAAATTCACGCAATATCTTCTCGGTGTAAAGATAATAGTTTACATTGACCATGCAGCACTACGCTACCTCATGACCAAGAAGGAGGCCAAGCCAAGGTTGATCCGTTGGGTTCTACTTCTAAGTGAATTTAACTTAGAAATTTGGGACAAGAAAGGAGCGGAGAACCTAGTAGCTGACCACCTGAGTCTGTTGGTGAAGGAGGACGAAGATCCAGGAGAGGAGAAGGCCATCCTTGGAGTTTTTCCAAACAACACCTTTTATACAACTCTCTGTTGTGTAACCGCCCCGCGGCCAAAGGAAACCGCCCCTGCGCCACGCCGCCCCTGCGGCCAGAAGCCGGTGCCGCTGCGCCTCCCTTGCGGCCATCTCTGTGGCTTGCTCTGGCCGCCCTGCGGAAAACCCTGTAGAGGTATTGAATAAGCTACATTCATTAAAGCCTTGGTTTGTTGACCTTGTGAACTTCCTTGTTAGATATGAGTACTCCCCAGACTTTACCAAAGCTCGGAGAGAAAAGGTGAAAGATGAGGCTAGGCACTATGTGTGGGACGATCTCTACTTATGGAACCATTGTAGCGATCAGGTAATTCGCCGTTGTATTCCGGATAATGAGGTACAATTTATTATCTCTTTTTGTCATTCAGAAGCATGTAGAGGGCAGTTTGGGGCTAATAAAACGGCTAGAGAAGTTTTGGGTGCGGGTTTCTTTTGGCCAGACATCTTTCGAGATGCATTTGCGTTTTGTAAAGTGTGTGATAGGTGTCAACGAATAACTAATATCTCTAGGAGAAATGAAATGCCACAATCATCTCTTATTTTCTGTGAAATTTTTGATCTTTGGGTATGAGACCCTTTCCTAGCTCCTTCGGTAATATCTATATTTTGCTTGCGGTGGACTTTGTTTCTAAATGGGTGGAAGAAAAGGCCACCAAAACTGACGATTCTAAGGTTGTGGCTACTTTCCTCAAGAATAACATCTTTGCAAGGTTGGGGATCCCTAAAGCTTTGATAAGCGATAGGAGAGCGCATTTTTGCAACAAGACGATCACCGCCCTCCTCAAGAAGTACCACGTCCATCAAAGAGTCTCCACAGCATACCACCCACAACCAATGGGCAAGCGGAAATGTCAAATAGAGAGATTAAGACGATTCTCGAAAAGACGGTGACCCTCGAAAGGAAGGATTGGAGCCTAAGGCTCAACGATGCTTTATGGACGTACCGTACGACTTACAAAACCCCCATTGGGATGTCACCATTCCGACATGTGTTTGGCAAGGTGTGCCACCTACCGGTAGAACTAGAACACAAGGCTTGGTGGGCGGTAAAGAAATGCAACATGAACTTGAATGAAGTTGGTGAGTTCCGGAAACTCCAACTGCAAGAGCTAGAGGAACTGAGGCTCGACGCTTATGACCATGCCACAACATACAAAGAGAAAACCAAGGTATGACATGACCAGAACATCCTCCGAAAGAATTTCCAAGCAGGTAATAAGGTCCTTCTATTTTAATCACATTTGAAGATTTTTGCAGGAAAACTCCGCTCAAGATGGACAAGCCCCTACGTCATTGCCGAAATCCATCCACATGGTGTTGTGGATCTTTATAATCCACAAACACACAAGATTTTCAAAGTCAACGGACAAAGGCTCAAGTTGTACCATGAGGGAGTAATAGACGATCCAATTACGATATGCTCTTGGAGGAAGCCCAAGTTAAGAAGTGAAGGACTTACGTCGAGCCAACGATGTAAAACAAAGGCGCTGCTCGGGAGGCAACCCGAGAAAATAAAAGGAGGAGCTTCTGTCAAGAAAACCGCCCCCGCGGACCAAAGTCACCGCCCCGCAGTGACACTACGCTCCCAACACCGCCCTGGTGCTGGGCCAGCGCCTGCACAAAGATGACACCGCCCCGCAGTGACAACCCACCCTCCCCCGCGGTGACACCCTTGACAAGCCACTCCCAGCACTGCTTCCTCCTTGTCACCACCCTCGCGGTGACAAGCCCCGCCCCTGCAGTTTTACCTAGAAAAGAAAAAAAATATAGAAATAAAAAATCTCACCTAATTTTCCTACACTTACCCCCACCCATCTCTCACCACTCACGAAGCCCTACCCTCTGTCTCGCTCAAACTCTCACCAACACTCCCTCACACTACATCACCGACGCCCTTACCGCCGTCCCAACACTCACCACCGCCCCCTGACTACGCCTCTGTGCCACCCCTCTCAGCAGCCATCACCTTTCCCTCCTTCCTATCAATTCCACGAAACCCTAACCACCCCTTTCCACCACCACCCATTCTATATCCGACATCCACCAGTCCTCCCACCGCTAACATCAACATCTGACACCAAGAAATCCTCCAACAATATCTCCAATAGGCTGTCAAAGTCCCCTACGAAGACCCTCTTTATTGTCTTCTCCCGCCCCCGCGGATCAACTGCACCGCCCCTGCGCCTCATCGCCCCCGCGGCCCAATCCCCCGCCCCCACGGTTTCACAACAAAAAGGTCCAGATCTTTAATTTTCTTTGTGAATTCTAGATCCTTTGTTTTCAAGTGTTGATAGAATGAAGAAATCAAGAAAATGCAAGATGAACCCAAGGGAATTAGAGAGGTACGATATTGTGAAGAGCCGAGCGGTCTTTCCAACTCAGTTTTTGCATGTTCCGAGTTCCATGTAGGGGGTGAGTACAATAACAAGCTTAGTCGCCCCCTATCTGAGGTTGCTCTCAAAGATCATCATGTGTGTCTTTTGTGGACATAAAGAGGAGACCAAGGTCGCCCTCAAGGACCTTCCACTGCTTTACTCTTGCATCCCGACATGTGACAATGTATCGGACTGGATTACCCACTTCCTCTCCGCTTTTAAGCGAATTAGGAAGGACGAGCCCAGGGACATCGTTAGAGGAGGGATCATCACCCTCATTACGGCTCAGGTGATGGATGTGATGGAGTTGGAGGATGGGATGGCGATCCCGTTCTACACTGAGGGTCTTCTTCGACGTTGCAAGTTGTTGAAGAGGAAGGGTGAGCACCTCTTTTGGCTTTCTTTTGTAGATGGGAGCCATGTCACTTACTTGCCCCGGCCTTTGCCCTTCGGAGACGAGCTCTCTGACCTATATATTGCCGTTGATCCATACGTCCGAGACGATCTCAGTTGCCATTGTTGAGCGGCATGTGGCGAGCTCGAGTCGGGGACCAGATGAGGACTATCAGCCCATCCCCGATGACACAGAGATGCCCACGGTAGTGGAGGATGACTCCGCGCACGCCAACCTGCTTGCTCAGATGGCAGCTCTATCCACTCAACACTAGCAGTGGCATACCGACTAACAGAAGACGATGCTAGAGCAGCAACAGGCTTAGCAGGCGGGATTTTAGGAGAGCATGACCGCTCACTTTGATCAGCGTCAGGATGCTTGGCAGCAGGATGCGCAACAAAGGATGGAAGCTCAGTAGTAGGCTTGGCAGGCCGGCTTTGAGACCTCCTTTGGTGCTATGATGGATGCTCAATAGAGCCCCCTCGACGAGATCTGCCGGCGGCAGGAACATTTCTTTAGCCACTTCCCATATCCACCTCCGGATGGTCCAGCTGGACCATCCTACTAGTGAATATCTTCCTTCCCTCCACATTATTTGATTTGCCTTCATTTTCACACTTTGAGGGCAAAGTGTTCTTCAAGTATGGGTGAGGGTATCTATCATTGCTTGTACAGTTTGTGTCTGTGTGTTTGATGTTGTTTCAATTGTAATTCAGTTTCATATTTAGTAAAAAAACAAAAAAGCCAAAGAAAGTGAGAAAAAGGCATGAAAAACCTTGGATAAACCAAAAACCCGAAAGGACGGTTTGGGCAAAAAGAAGGTAGTCCGACCAACACTAGGTTGGTGCAAAAATAGACTTGAGGGATGTGAGGAGTTGGTGAGACTTTCATAGAAAGAAGAAGAGTGGCAAGGTGAAAACCCAAAAGGGCTCCTTGGTAAAATGAGTGACATCCGAGTGTAGGTTCTCCTTCCGACATTGACAACATAAGAAGGAAAGACATAAGAAGGAGTCCGGGTAGGTCACTCTTGGAGCGATTAGGATGGTAGTTTTGCTCTTTTCTCACTTCTTTTGGTAATTTTACTTTTGTTTTTTTCACCTCCATATTGCACCCTACTTTCTGAGGCTTATGTGTTGATATAGATTATATGTGGTTTACTCGGGACGAGTAAAGAGTTTAAGTATGATGGAGTTTGATAGGTGATGGCATCACTGTCGGTTTTAGGTAGTTTTAGAGTATTTTTAGAGTCTTGTAGCTATATTGTGTTGCTGATACATTGATCCAGATGAAGAAGTCCAAAATGAAGTAAAAGAAGGATCTAGCAACACTTGGGAGAAGAAGAAGATCGATGTGGAGACATAAGGATTGTTGCCAACCTTGCACAACACTTTAAATGGTTCATCTCCTCGTGGATATAATTTAGACTTCATCTTCTCTGGAAATCGTTATTTCCTTATATGCAACCAAACTTGATCTCCTGGCTTGAATAACATTTCCTTGCGATTCTGATTTGCCTTGGTAACCACGACTTTGCCCTTTTCCTCCAGCCTTATGTGTGTCCTCTCATGCATATGTAAGATCCAATTTTGGCCTTCACCGCCCCTGCGGCAGGGCAAACAGCCCCTGTGGTTTCACCACAGATCGTGCCGATTTGTATTTTGTCCGTTTTTTTTCTTTTCATAGATAGAAGATCTGATCTTCCATCTTATGGGCAGGATTTCCTATGATCTTCTAGCCCTAATGAACGTCTTTCCTTCTATCTTTTTCCATCGTTCCTATAAATTCCTTCTTTCTTTTTCTTTTTCCATTTTTTGCATATGTTCTTCTTCAACCTCGATAGATGCACCCTTTCTTCCTTGTGATCTCTTGTTGGACGTGTAAGTCTTCTCCTTCTTTGTTTCTCCCTCACATTCATGAGTTGTTGCATGCCTTTCTCTTTTATTTCTCTTTCTTCTTTTATTCTTCCTTTTCTTCTTTACAAGAATCAAGTTTGAGCCTTGATTCTTGTTGGCCTTCCCGTTGTTGATTCGTTGATGTTCACAAGATCCCTTGGTTGAGTTGTGATGTGTGTGTGGTTTGAGAGAAGAAAGCTTTGACCTTAACTGAGTTCCTTGCTGTCGAAGGAGTGAACAATCCCTTTCTGCACCGTAACCGCTCCCACGCCTCTGCCTTGCCACCCCGCGGTTGTCCGTCCTGCCGCCCCCATGCCTCTATCTGGCCGCCCCCGTGCCTCTATGTGGCCGCCCCGCGGTTCTTATGTAGTAACTCCCTTTCTTGGTGAGTTGCTTCCTTCCTTGCTTTCCTCGTTCCTTTCCTCGGCTTTTGTGGATGTTGTTGACCCTTGGTAATCTGTAAGACTAGGGTTTTTGACCCTAACTTGTGCAGATCTCTTAGAGATCATGGAGACTATAAGTTATAGACTTCTAGCAATAGTTTCGGTTCCTGATTCGTTATGTCTTGTTGAGCAGGCTTTCAGTCATTCTTTCCTGCGGGAACCTGAGTTGTTTGTTGACCTTTGAGTTACCTTCAAATGAGGTAAGTCCCTTGGACTTACTTAGCTTCATTCTGTATATTTGTTTGAGTGTATTGACTTGTTTGCCTTGTTATTATTGTTATAACGAATAATCGGACTAGGATGACCCTTATACATGTGATTGGACCAAGTGTATGATAACTGGGTGGTGACCACTTGTCTAGTTCTACAAGAGACTAGGAGGTGCTCTTGCAGCCCAGGTTTGTATGTAACGGATAATACTGATATATTCTTGTTGGTAAACGGAAGCGGAAGCGAGTTTTGAGAGATTCTCGTGTGACAAAAGAAGTTGAATTCATAAGGGATTAACTTTAATAAAAGATAATAACCGGTTGAGTGCGAGCATGTTATATGTTTATATTACCTTATTTGTGTTTGTGCCTTTATCGTCTTTTTGATATCTAGAATGTTAGCTAACGGTTTATGCCGATGTTGTAGATCTTCCACAAATTAGGGATATTGTTGAGTGATCCGGATGGTGTGGTCAACTGGGGTTCCCCTACATCATAGGGCAGGATCGGGTTTTATATTCTACTTGTTGTTTTCCTTTTGTTTTGAACTCGGCTGCGAGTCTTTTACGCTTCCCTTTGTTATAACCTTTGGTTTATTATAATTTTTTGGTTTTCATTTATTTGTGCCTTGTTGTAAGATCCGATGTTGTCGTTGTTACTTAGAGGGTCGGGACCCATTGTGAGATCCCATCCCGTAACGCTTCGAGTTCGCAAAACATGGGGTGTTACAACATATTCTTGATTAATTCCACATGTTTACCTACATTAAAATCTACTCGCTCCTCTATAGACAACGATATAAGATCAAAAGGGGTCAAAAGGTTCAACTCATAGACACGCTCAAAAGGCGTAAGGTTAGTAGATGAATGAATGGTTCGATTATATGCAAACTCAACATGTGGTATATAACATATCTTCCCACACACTCAAGTTATCTTTTAAAACAGCCCGCAATATAGTAGTGAATGCTCTATTAGTAACTTCCGTTTGACCATCAGTTTGAAGATGACTAGATGTTGAAAATAACAACCTAGTTCCTAGCTTTTCCCAAAAAGTCTTCCAAAAGAAACTAAGAAACTTAACATCTCTATCACTCACAATAGTCATATGTACTTCATGTAATCTAACAACTTCCCTAAAGAACAAGTTAACAACATTATAAGTATCATCGGTCTTATGACAAGCAATAAAATGAGCCATTTTAGAAAAACGATCAACAAAAAAAAGAACATCTCCCCTTCTCAGTCCTATGTAATCCTACAACAAAGTCCATATTAATGTATAGCCATGGTGAGGTAGGTGTAGGTAAGGAGTGTAAAAGCCATGTGGTTTCAATCTAGCCTTACCTTTCAAGCACATAAGACATCTCTTAATCATATTCTCAACATCTTTAAGCATATGAGGCCAATAAAAGTGGGAATGTAACATATGAAATGTCTTATCTCTACGAAAAAGTCCCATTAAAGTATTAAACCACCGATTTTATGAGCTTCCTCAACAACTAAAAGTCTTGTATTTTCATGTTTTGCATCTTAACTTTGCGGTTATTATTTTGATTTTTTTTTTTGAATTTTTATTGAAGTGTTTATTGAAAATCTCATTTTTAATAATTGTTTATTTTTATTTTTGAATATTTTGAAATAAATTAAATTATAAATAAAATCAATTGTATTAAAAATTTATAAATATATAAATATGGTAGGAAAATAAATATAGAGTTAAGAAACTATGAATGTGAAGAAAAATAAATAGAATTTTATAAACTAGTGTATCAAAAAGAGAGTTTGATACGTCCCCTGATGGCGATGCCATCCGTGTTTCCGGCTTGAAGGACCCGCACATTTTGAAGACCGTTATTATTATTCGACTATTTAATAATAAGTCTTTTTGTATTCAGAACTTTAATTCCGGAACTTAATTCCGTGAATTAAATTCCGACCTTTCATATTTTAGACTTTTCATATTCGGAACTTAATTCTGACTTTAATTCCGTCATTTATGTTAAGACTCTTTGTATGGCCTTCATCCACTATATAAGGATGGCTTGGCTCATTTGTAAAAGATATGTCTAAGTTGAAAACTAAGTATTGAGAAGGAAAACCCTCTTACTTAGTTTAGGCATCACTTCCTCTTCCATCATCTTAAAAATCTTATCTTGGATCTAGTCTTTGATCCAAGCATTCATAGTCGAGGATCCTTTTGAAGGATCAACCAAATGCTTCCGCCTCTCAAACTCATAGTTTGATCCGATTCAAACAATTAAGAAGGAGTAGTTGAAGTTTCTCCTCTCAGAATTTGTGAAAAACAATCAAGAACTTTTGTAAAGAAACTTGACCTCGATCCCGAGCTTTGATACCAATGATAGAATAATGGGCGATCTAGATCGAGGAGAAACTTCAACTACTCCTTCTTGATTGTTTGAATCAGATCAAACTATGAGTTTGAGAGGCGGAAGCGTTTGGTTGATCCTTCAAAAGGATCCTCGACTATGAATGCTTGGATCAAAGACTAGATCCAAGATAAGAACTTTAAGATGATGGAAGAGGAAGTGATGCCTAAACTAAGTAAGAGGGTTTTCCTTCTCAATACTTAGTTTTCAACTTAGACATATCTTTTACAAATGAGCCAAGTCATCCTTATATAGTGGATGGAGGTCATACAAAGAGTCTTAACATAAATGACGGAATTAAGTTCCGAATATGAAAAGCCTAAAATATGAAAGGTCGAAATTTAATTCACGGAATTAAGTTCCGGAATTAAAATTACGAATACAAAAAGACTTATTATTAAATAGCCGAATAATAATAACGGTCTTCAAAATGTGCGGGTCCTTCAAGCCGGAAACACGGATGATATCGCCATCCGGGGGCGTATCAGAGTTTAGAACCTATATTTAAAAACCTTGTGGTGATCTTAGTCGGTCATATTCATGGCATATGGCAACACAAGTTGGTATCTCATATTTATCGGGAGTTGATGAACGTACCGTCGAAAATCTCTAATAGTCACCGCAACTAAGCACTTTGCGTGCATAGTTTATGGGGTGCATAGTTGGAGTACATGAAAAAAATTAAAAAAATTGCTAATATTAGGCTCCTATATAATGTCATTTTTAAAATGAGCTTTTACACTTTTAGCCCTATTTTTAGCCTTGTAAAAGTGGATTTTAGCCCTGTAGAAAGTTGGAGAAATAAAGTTGACAAGACATTTATTTGCTTTTTGGAGAAAGAACCATTTACTTGCTTTTTGAGAGGTAACTGGATAGTACTTTGTGTATGTATTTCTTTGTTAATTGGGTATATAGTATATCCATGTAGTTAGTTCGGTATGTATTTTGGATATGTATTTTTTTTGTTAATTGGGTAAGTATGATATTATATATTTTGTTACCCAAGTATGATATGTTGTGGGTATGTATTATCTATGTTAATTGGACATGTAGTTTACCCAAGTAGCTAATTGGATATGTATTTCTTTGTTGGATATGATATTTTTTGAGTGATGTTAATTGAAGCCGACAATGACGCCGGATGAGGCGGAGTCCGCCTGTGCGCCAGCCCTCGCGCAGGCGGACTCTGCCTCCTCCGGCATTTTTTTGTTGTTTTTATATTTTATTTTGTTTTTTTTAAACTAGAGTTTTATTTTTTTTGTTTGTATTATTATTTCATTGCACCCCCGGTAAACAAAATCAAAATATCAAGTACAACTAAAACATGATGTCAACAACATATGATAACGTCTAGAACATGATGTCAACAACATATGATAAGGATATTCTCCTTTGCCAACAAACGACTCACAACCTCAACATTTTGAGCAGTTTTTACAGAACACTCCATGACTACCAATCCATGTTCCTTTGCAAACTGTTCACCTTCCTCTGTACTCACAACTCTCCTGTGAGCAAGACCAGACTTCTAGCTTAATGAGCCGAGGATTTTTTTTTTGAAATTGAAAAATGGTTCGAATCTAGTGGATCGAAAGTCTGAAACGGGCAAAAGGAGGCGGAGGCGGACTCCGCCTCCGCCTCCTTCTGCGCGCGGGCAGACTCCGCCTCTATCAAGGCGCGAGTCCGCCCGAATAGTAGCCCTGTATTTTTTGGATATGTATTTCTATGTTAATTAGGTATGTAGTTTACCCAAATATTTATTTGGATATGTATTTATTTGTTAATCGAGTAAGTATGATATTACATATATACTATTACCCAAATATGATATTTTTCGGGTATGTATCTCTATGTTAATTGAGCATGTAGTTTATCCAACAGTTAACTGGGTATGTATTTATTTGTTGGGTATGATATTTTTGAGTAGGTATTTCTACGTTAATTGGGTATGTACCCAAATAGGTAATTGAGTATGCTTTTTGGGTATGTATGTGTTTATTAATTGAGTATGTAGTTTATCCAAATAATAATTGAAGTCCACATTTTTTTTTGTTAATTGGGTATGTTTTTTGGGTATGTATATATTGTTACCAAAGTATTTAGGATCGTTTGACATGTTTCAAAGGCTGTTTTTTTGGGTTTAGGGTTTGGTCTTATTGAATATGATATTTTTTGGTTATGTAAGGTTGAACATTCTCTAAAGAGAGGGAAGTGGGTTTAAAAAAGGAGAGACCAAATGTGTTATTTTGTCCGTATGTCAAAAACATTCTCTTTTGCAGAACTTTTTTTTAGATTGGACACGTGAGAGAATGATAAAAATCATTCTCTCACGTGTCCAATCTAAAAAAGAGTTCTGCAAAAGAGAAGAATTAGGTAAGATTTGTAATTTTTTAATGAAATAATCCTATTGCTTTGAGACCTCATTTTGCTATCAAATTAAACATAGGGCCCAAAATACCAACCTTTTGGCTCTAATGACCCTTTTTACCAATTTTGCCAAAACAATTAAACTAAGCATACAAGAAGTGTAGTAGTAGTTCCCAATTTTTTTTGAAACTACCACTACAATCCCCATATACGCAATATTTTTTTGAAATTAGTACGCTCTCCAATGTGTAATATAGGGCTCTATCAACTACGCACGCAACGTGCGGGTCGTGCATATGTGACTACTTAGATGTTATTATCGGTACGTTTAGAAACCACCTATGATGCACGAACACATCTCAAAGGCGAAGTTTTCCGTGTTCCGTCGTGTCGGAGACGGGGACACGATAGTACACGGCTCGGACACGGCCAAATATGGCCGGACACGGTCAAAACCCACGTTTAAGAGGTATGACACATCTTAGATACGGATTGTGTCTGGTCAATACACGGTCAACGAAAATTTTCTCATATTTTTTAAGCCTAAAAAAAGAAAAAAAAAAGATTAGGAAAATTTAAAAAAAAATAATTTCCTGTAATGTTTCTTTTTCTCTTCCATTTTTCGACTAAATCTAACCTCATACGGCCACCTACGAGGTTGTGGTTGCCGGAAGAAGGACACCGATCTTCTTCTTTTTTAATGTTGAAATGTTGTTATCCGCTCGCCGACTCTTCTCTCCATTCTTGTTATGATTTCATAAACTGATTTTGAACCTTTGATTACTAATTTATTGTGTAATCTTTATTTGTTAAATGTTGAGTGTGTTAATCCAATTCTTTCACTTTTTCTGATTTATAAACTTTTTATTATTGTTTCCCGATTGATTATTTTGTTCGGTTGTTGTTTATTCGCAAAATGAATGGTTCATATTCAATTTTAAAACTAAGTATATTTATTTGATATTGCAAGATTAAATATATTTACTTTTATGTCTTGTAAGACTAAAAATATTTGTTTATAATCTTTTTTCCGTCGTCTTATTTCCATTTCTTAATCTTTTGAGGCTTGCTTTTTTTCATTTCCAATCGTATCAGTGTCCGCGCATCTTAATAACTCCTTATTTGTTCCTACTCACCACATACATGATATCCTTATAATGATTGCCGGCAATGTTGTATTCGTGAACTCTGACACCTGCGACCAGTCACCCAGCCAAAACACCCTGTAGTCTACCACGCATTGCTCACAAATGACCAAAATAAGGTAAACGTTAAATCACTTTGACCGCTTTTTCTGAGACGTCAAAAATCATTTGACAGTTCCTTCTCCAACAAGCTATAACACATCATCCCTCGTGAATTTAAATTCATTTCCATTTCCCCCTACACATCTGCATATCGTACACCAACGTCTTCATTCCGATCATCAATGGCGGATCAAGTCCCTCTTCCTCCATCAGTAGACTCACTCATCCAATATATCTGTTTACAACAGTCGCAGCCGTTGCCGACGCCGTCCGCTAGGCAAGAGCTCGCTTCCCTAGGCGAAGAGGCTTCTCTTCGTCTACTTACATACATAAGCAAGGCTAGTATCACCCGCTCTTTCGACGGCTTTATCATTTACTTAGCCAAGCAGTATCGCTCCCCCGCTTCTCCGGCGGCGGTTGTGCTGCCAACTGCAGTGGAGGACCTTATTGGCTGTATTTGCAACGAGCAGTCGCAACCGCCATTGGGGGCGAGTGCTAAGAGAAAGCTTTCAATGCTAGGAGAACAGGAGGCTCTGCGACTACTCAACCAAGTCCGCCTGTCGAAGATTAATAAGTCGTTTGATGGCTTTGTGACGTACTTGGCTAACAGTGGGAGCCCTACCTCTGCTTCTCCAAGACAAGAAAGTGTTTTCAACTCACTTTCGTTTGCGTCATCTTCCTCTTCGCTTGCTCCTCCCAATTTCGGTGCTTTAGGTTTGTCTCTCAACGCTTACCTGTTTTACTTCTGCAGTTGTTCCCGATTTCTCCAATTAGCGTTATCCTTGAACAGGTTGGCGTTGCGCTTTGGGTAAAAAAGTAGTTTAGGTCTCAATTAAGTGTTGCCTTTGTCAACAGAAAGGACCGGCTTCCTTTCCTTCGCACCAGAAATGGAAGTTCTGATTAGGCGTTCTGAGAATGTGCATACATTCTGGTTGATTTGCTTGTTAGACGAAATATAGTCGAATGAAAAATACACTGCACCATACATGTTCCTACTTTTCTCTGCGTCTGACTTTTCTGTCATTTTCTTGAATTATTCATCATCTACCAATAGTATCAGCCATTCATCTGATATGAAACTCAATAATGTATTGGCAGACGAGGTAGCATCTTCAGTGCAGGATAGTCTTACACTTTCACCCATTTCGACCACTAGGCACCCTGTTAGACGAAATTTGCTGCCATGTGTAAATAAAATGCAGTCTTTTGAGGATGCTCCCTATCAGGACACCTATGGCAGAATTCCTTATGGACAGACATTCTCTCCCTCAACTAGTGGCAGGAAGCTTGACGACCAGCTTCTTCTATCCTCCACTAATATCTTCCACCCTAATAATGCACAGGCTCTTGTGCCCTCTATGAATTCCTGGAACCCTAATGGGCAGACATCTAGCCCTGTGCTACAAGCCTTACACGAGCTCGAATTTCGAAAGGCCTTCTTGATTTTAAGTTATATTGGGAGGTAAATGATGCATGCTTTTTATTGGTGCTGGGAGAGCTTGAGCATTATATTTTTAAGAATCTTCTAACTATTATGTTTTACGTGTATAGAAACAAGCTAGAAGAGGTGACCTCTGTAATGGAATTAAAAGGTCTTGCTACTGCTCAATCCATGGGAGTATTTGAGAATAAAATTTGGGATAGATTTGGCTCCCGCTATTGTGAAAAAAAAGACCGTATCAAGGTTATAGTTCCCTCGAAATGCTAATACATTTTTATCTCAGCAATGAACGCATGTCATTACTGCATTTAGGTGTATAGTATGTTGGTGAAGTTTTCCGTTATCCAGTTGACTTCACATTCTGAGGGGATAAGTGAAGGCAGATAATTTTTAATTGTCTCCTTTGCCTTACAAAGTTACAAGGCATAATGAAATTTTTTCTTCTACTGTTACTTTTTTCCCCTCAGCGTTTTATGTTTTTCCTCTTTTCTGGTTTATTTTTCAGCATGCTGATTGGGAGTGTGGAAGAAGATACTATTACCACTGCTACGTTTATTCTGATGGGAGCTATTCTCTCAAGGTTTGTGTTCTTGTGTCATGATGATTTACCTAAAGTTAGTAATTAATGCTTTCATCATCTATTTACTCATGGCTATTGTATCTTTTCCAACTATTTTCTTGTGCGGTAGATGAAAATGTCGTTTTTAATGTGGATTCTCTTGATGATCATCCATTGCGGGGAGTGTAGGGATTATATTTTTTCTTTGTGGTACAATTTAATCTTAGGAAACGGGTGTAAAAAATAAAAATTTGTTTGATAACGTGAGATCATTTTGCAATATTGCTGATCAATATTTTTTTTGGCATTGTGATTATAGGGTCCATATTTAAATAAGACAGCCACTCTCCTACAGAAGGTTTTAGGTGATGAGAATGTGCTTATTGTGAAATTTTACGACTTGGACAACTCTACTAAGAACTATGGTTCATCAGTTTCATATGCCGCGTTTTACAAGTTGGCAGAGGAAGGAATTTTTGTTGGCCTGAAACGCTTTAGGTTTTTCGGTAAGGGATACTATTGTGTACCCTTTTGTTGACATTTTTGTGCATGGTATGAGATTGGAATGCAGTGCTAAGCTAATCCTTTTTCAGATGTATTGTTTAGTTGAAATATTAGCAACCCATCTCTTAATTCTTGACTGCAAACATATTTGTAATTAATTGTTCACGTTGCTCCTTAGGAGCTTTGTTTCTTCAAAACAGCATTCCAAGTTTGCACATCCATGTACCTTTTGATGCATCTAAGAGCTTAGTTGTAATCTTTTGAAGCCTTAACAATCAACCTTCAATGTCAACATTATCTGCCAACTAGTTTATAAAGATGGTGGAAAGGCGGAGAAAAAGGCGGAGAAAAATAATTCTTCCTCTGGGGCGATCAAGTCTTACTATGTCAATGTGGATTCCTTTGCTCGGTTCTATGAAAATAAAGATTCTCGTTTCCATATGATGTCAATGCACGACAAAAGGAGTATTTTCATGCACGTGCATAATGTGTCTAGTTTATCTGCTTACATGGCCAGGTTGGTGGAAGTAAAAACTCTTCTCAAACATTCCATATTAACCTGTTCTTGCTATTTACCCATTTTGTTCTTTTCCCTTCTGACATGATTCAGGTTTTCACTTGTACTCTCTAAAACAATTACATTAGATGTAAATTTGGAAGATCCAGATGTCCATGTAGAAGTCATTGATGATATGCCTTGCAAGGTATAAACACTTTATGCATTCTTTTCATCACCAATACTCACCATGATAACATTCTTCTTTGCAAGTATGAAAAATGGATGGGATTTATTAGGCAATGATCATGTATTTGAACAGAAAAGAAGTTCAAACAAGTCAAGCATGAAAATGGACTGGATTTCCATATTTAGTACAAACACTAACAGACAGATGCTTGCCCATTGTTTTTCCTGATCTTACTAACAACTCAGCTGAACTCGGCATACACATCTGTTGTTCACTTGTGACTTTGCATTTTTTTATTTATTTATTGCCAGGATGTGAATGGTTTGCCTATATATGAAGATGGCAAACTTCAGATCCATACAGATGGAACAGGTTTCATCAGTGAGGAGCTCGCTCTAAGATGTCCTCAGAATTGTTATAAAGGGAATTCTCTAAATGAACAGTTCTTAGAGGTCTGTTTTCAATCTTTGTCCATTTAATAAATTGTTGGTAGGTGATTATATCTAGAATTTTTGTGGTACAGCAGTAACAGCACCACAGTGCCTGCACCAAACCACCTATGAATATGGATGTTCCTTTTAACCATCCTAATTTTTTGTTGGCAAATCACTACCTTAGCCTTCTTATTTCATTTATATTTTTTAAGTGACAACTTAACAGAAAGTAGTGGAGTGGTTATTTGCAAACAAACCCCTTAACAGGTGGTGAAATTGCATTTCATTTTTGATGTTATTTACATACGAACCTCTCAACCTCGCCTGATTAGCAAGTGGTTTTTCGTACGGTACATATTTTTTAATGAATTTTGTATGTATTCTCTCTTTTGATGCTTATGAGCATGCACACGAATTCTCAGAAACATATCCCACTTTTCTCTGATATGTGGAAGTTCTTACATCTAGATTCCTTTCCTTTTCCACTCTTTGCATTTTACCATTTTCTCTTGCTGTCTTCAGAGATATCTTGAGATTGTTCAACTTGGGAATGCATCTACCAGCAAGTTTAGACCTGACATGTTACAACCGGTACCAACATCAAACTCTGCTTGTTTAATCACATTAATTTGGAAATTCTACTCTATGAAATCCTGATCTTCACCCTGTTCCAGCCCTTGTTGATCCAGTGTCGTATGTTCCACAATGGCCGTGCTGTTAAAGGAATTGTTGTCGTAAATAAAAAGGTGTGCTTGTTGCCCGAACACCAAAAAGTGTCAATTTTTTTTATATATTTATGTATGTTTCTGTTCAGTTCAACTGACTTGAACTGGAATTTCTTGGTTCAAATTTTAAACTCTAGATGTCGGGGTTTACCAAAGTTTGTCTTATGCGTGCTGTGTTCCAAGTTTTAATATTATTCACTGTAATCATGATGGAGATGTGAACAGTCAAAATCTTTTACTAGTACACCCGTCCTTCTAGAGATAAAAGTTGAAAGACAACAAAAATAATGATGTGTTAACCTTTCCATTTAACACGATGTAGTTCGCTCGTCCTTGGAGAGATAAAAGTTGGAAGACAACAAAAATAATTATGTTTTCACCTTTCCATTTAACATGATGTGTATTTTTTTTGCTTGACTGTAAAGGTGAAGTACTGTGGATTACATATAGAGGATGAACAAAAGTGAGCTCCTATAACAAGTTGGATCAAAATTGGGCTACACACAATGATGCTATCCTTTTTCGTCCATATTTTTATCACTTTATAGGGCTTCAGTATTTGTTTTGCTGGTTTGGTGGTTCCTGTCTGCAGCTTATGTGCACAGCATATTCACTACTAATCATTGATCAACTGTCTAGCTTCAAGGTAAAAGGATTCAAATACGGCCTTCTATGATAAAGGTTGAGTCAGATCCAGAACTTTCTCGCACTCCAGCTGTAAATTCCTTTGAGATTGTTTCTACAAGGTATTCTTTCTTATCTGAGATATTATATATGTCCCATCATGCTGAGTTCGATACATTCTTGTTCTGAATCATCATCGCATGAGATCATGTACAGGATTAGACAGATAGTGATAAAAGGGCATGCTAACATGCGCGAGTGGTGAAGGGATCATGTTAAGTTGTGAAGTACAACACACAAATACAAAATTTAGTTGGTCCTACGTGAGTGAGGGATTTGTTTATATTGACACTAATTATGATTCTAGAGGGGCAATTCCTTCCGTTTGAAGTAGAAAGGGAGCAATAAGGAAGAGATATTCAGTAAAATGTTCATTACATCATTATTCAAGTGTTCTGGGATGACTTAATCTAACTTCTCATGATAGTTCAGGAATCAAGAGATAGAATTGTCTACACTGACATTTATGTTTCCTTTTTTTTTTTGGTCAAATTTGAATTGGTCTATCACTGTTTTTTCACTTTATTTATGTTTCCCCCCAGCAACCGGCCTCGAAAACCTCGCCTGTCACGGTATCTTATTGCACTTCTTAATTATGGGGGTGTTCCAAGAGAGTTTTTCATTAACATATTAGAGAATGAGATTTGGAATGCACACAACATCTTCTCAAGTAAACGTGCAGCTCTGAAAGGTGATACACAATTATAATCAGCATTTCAAATTATGATTTATTTGTGCCCCTCTTGCTGAAGAAACCTATGTTGAAGAATATGAAAATTGATATTTTTTTAGCAAAGACATGCATGCTGAAGATAATAGAATTTGTCACCATAAGTTGGGAGTTTGTTATAGTGGAAATGTTTTTTTGAATGTAGTGGCAGTCAATCATGGAGACATGGACGATAATTACACTGTTGCAAGAATGATTTTATCAGGGATTCCACTTGATGAGTCCTACATTCAGTTGCGGTTGCCTGTTCTTGGAAAAATAGAGCTTACGAGTCTCCAAGAAGGAAAACTTCCAATTAATGATAGCTTTTATGTTATGGGGACAGCAGATCCTACCGGATCTCTGAAGAGTGATGAAGTTTGTATCGTACAGTAAGCTCTGATCTTTTGACAATTGACAGTTTAGAACTGATGTTCTATCTAGATTAGTTATTTCACATGTAAGTGTATTGTGTATTCGTGGAATGTTAACTGTGTATAAGTGGGAAAGATAGTATACACTGTGGATTTGGCTCCTGTTATGATCGATATGATACTACTCTAATTACCTCACAAAAACCATAAAGAAAATCAAGAAAGCAAAACAATGAAACAGTAATCTATTATGTGCCTATATTCACCTACGGTTGAATATAATTGTTCAGGTTGTAGGAGAAAACTGTGAGAAACTGAGGTTGGTTTCATGCAACCTTTGGAGGAAGTTCTTGTTTTCTGGAATGGTGCTTTTTTATTACGCCTGTATTATTACCACATGGTTTCTTCTTTCAGATTGCAATTGTTTTTAGTTGGTGATTCCCCGCTATGAAAAAGTTTTTTTTGACAGTCTTTTCTGTGCAGTGAGACTGGGCAAATCGAAGGTACTGTGCTAGTTTATCGGTCTCCTGGGGTTCATTTTGGCGACGTCCACATACTAAAAGCTACACGTATAAAGGGTTTAGAGGATGTTATTGGAACCTCAAAATATGGCATATTCTTTCCAACCAACGGGCCAAGATCCTTGGCTGATAAAATGGCTGGTGGTGACTTTGATGGAGACATGTACTTTGTGTCCCGGCATCCTACGGTACCCCTCTTGATACTCTATCTCTATTGTCACAGTGATTCCCATATTTCCTATCTCAGCAGAATTGGCAATTCTATCTGAGTTTCTTTTTGCCTTTCTTCATGTAATTGCAGTTTCTTTTTCTTTTGGTTGAATGGGGTTGCAATTTCTAATACTGGATTATCCAATTTTCTTGTGATTATACACGAGGAACATTTTACAAAGCCTCCTAGTTTATGGCTTATTTTTTTTGTCAAAAGACTCGAACCAATTTATTTAAAATTTTCTGTGATAAACTCCCCGTTTTTTTTGTTTATCAAGAAACCACCTAAACGTGTTCTTTAAAAATAGATAAATATCAAAATACTCACTTGAAGGGACAAAATTTACAAAAACATTAGCAACAAAAAAGTGATTAATTTAGCCATAGGCATAGTTTTTGTCTTACAAGTTTGCCGCCTAAACCTTAAAAAGTAGTTGAGTTCCTTTTGGAACAACTAAAAAAAGATGACTGGTTTTGGGAAAGAAGGCCATAAGTGCCGGTGGTTTATGAAAATTCCCCTTCGCATGTTATTAGAATATTTTCCCTTCTCAAAATTAAATTTTGCATACTATGGTCAGCTCTCTTAGCTTTAAATATATGAAGACTGAACCAATTCCTTCTTTCAGCTGCTCACAGCTTTCAAACAAAGTGAACCATGGACTCCTACTCCCATATTTTCTCAACCAAGATCAGTCAATAGAAAGCCAAGTGAGTTTACGGCAGATGAGTTGGAGCTCAAGCTTTTCCAACTGCTCTTGACCACGAGGTTTCAGCCTTGGTATGATTATAGTCCCAAGATACACTGCCTAATGTTTTGGAGTATGACATGTTGAATCCAATCAGTCCATATATCTGGTCTATACCTTACCTCCGTTCATACTATAATAGTCACTTCTGTTTCATTTAGTTGGAATAATGGATTTTATTTTATCGAAGGTCATTACAAAAGGCCTGGTTGAGCATAGCGAACCTTGAATTTCATGGAAAAAAAGTGATTGCATTAATCTATTATCACACTACAAAATTTTCATGGTGATGATATTTACATGTGAATAGACAATAGTTATAGTTGCACCTAAAAATAAACAAGGCCAGTCTCAACATCTTGGTCCAATGTTTCCTACATGCGTGGTGGTCATAGTACTTTTGAATTAGTATATATCACATTTTTGACACTGGGAATTTATCATGATGTATTGGTTGCCTACTTGCCTGTTATTTAAAGATTCCTGTAGATCTCTTAAAGAACAATTAAGCTTCTAAATCTGAGTTTCTACATTTGAATGCAATGTAAGCATCTCGGCTGGTCGGGCAGCTAATAGTTGGCTATGCTACATGGATCAATATCTTGGCGATGAACCGATGTTTAAGAAACTTGACTTGGAGGATAAAATGCGCAAATTGGTTGATATATATTACGAGGCACTTGATGCACCAAAAAAGGGAAAGAAGGTTAGTTTTCTTTAGTCTGTCTTTTTGATATTCTTCATCTAGATTATGGTCAACTTGTCTATTTGTCTTGTAATATGGATAAATTACTTGATTTTCCAAATAATACTCATTAAAACCTCGAGAATTGTTTATTATAACTTATAATTTGATGTTGAAGAGGTGGAGACTATTGTGATTTGGATGCAACTACTTCAACTATGGAGTATGGCATTGCTTTTCTTCCTCTGAAGGTGAAAAGCACCTGCTAAAGTTGCTACATTATCTCTCTATGTAGGTTGAAGTTCCCGGTAACCTTATACCAGAAAAGTTCCCGCACTTTATGAAGGGACGCAATCTTACTTACCAATCTAAGTCAGTTTTGGGCGAAATTTATAACAGGGCAATTGAATTGAAAATGGAGGCACCTGTTGTTCAAGGTAAGAGTGCTTTCTTCTCTATCTGCAATCTATACACAGATGAATGTGAATATGGGCGTGTATGTGGGCATTGAAAATAAGAGATTTTTCAGAAACAATGATAAATGAAATTAAGTAGCTGTTTTGTACTGTGACTCTGATGGGAAGAATCACTAGTAATTCTAATTTGACCCCTTGAAGAGCTTGAAACCATCCCAGTCTCAATTAGCTATTTTGGTACATTGACTATTTAGCTAGTGTTTCGAGTCAGCTTTGAGCATCAAATGCTTGAAACATTATTGTTTTGGTGAGTCTGGTTAACTCAATCTGCAATATTATCTCCTGAGTGTGCTACTTGTTTTACTTGTCTCAAGTTGGGAAGCTTTCACGCTTTGATATAGAAATTCCTGTGCGGTACATTACATCATGGGGCGATCACTACAAACGCTACAGAAGTGAGATGAATGTTGCATTAAAGTGCAGCAATGAATCAAAAGATGCTGCTGCAAGTAATGTGATTCAGAAATACAAGCAGGTTCATAGCTCTATTCTCTTCTTTTTAGCATCCTTGTATAAGCATCAAAAGTGCATACCATATGCTATAATATGTGTACTTGCCGTAGATACTTTACGGATGTGATGAGCTTGAGATGAGCCCGAGAGCGTGGGAAGAGATACGTTTAGATGCTCTGGCCATTTATCATGTTGTATACAATAATGCAATGCATATGGAGAAAGCAAGTTTATGTGGGTTTGTTTGGAAAGTGGCGTGCTCTGCTCTATTGAAGATATTCACGGAGGAGCAGGAAGAGAAGCCTATATTCTGCTTGCCTTCTGTGCTCCGGGAGATCCTTTAACTCCCCCTTCGGGCCTGAGCTTTGTTCAACTCAATTATATAAATATTGTGTAATTAGGCTAACTTATTGTCTTTCATATAATAACTGTTAGGTATGTAATGTAACTATAGGGTGGCTAGGTGATGTATTTCACTCTTTCTACCACGGATGTCCACTAATATGAATATCATGTAATGTTAACGAGTGTGTTTCATGAACCATTATCGAGGAATTATTTGATGTATATTAAATGTGGGATTATTTTATAGTTTTATTTTTTTCCATCCGCCATATGTACAGGTACGTGAGACAAGCTACTCGGATCGCGTTCGTCTCGTTAAAAGTTCGGCTCGAGCTCGTTTAGTTTCTAAACGAGCCAAATATGAATACATTTTAAAGTTAGTATAAGATTTAGGCTCGACCCGAGCTTATAAACGAGCCGATCATGCACTAAACGAGCCAAATATGAACACATTTTAAAGCTAGTATAAGATTTAGGCTCGACCCGGGTTTATAAACGAGCCGATCTTGAGCATGCCGTTACTTGACTCGTTTGGCTCGTATAACCCCTACTCAATCATACCATTGACACTAAACAAGGAAATTAATGAGAATATTAATGTAGTAAAGCCTTTTTTACAAGGACCTTATAATTTCACAATTTAAAATAATAAGAATATTGGTGTGGTATAGAAGTTTAGAATAAATTAGAAGGAGCATAGTTTGTATCCATAAGAACATAATAGCCCTGTTTATATTTACTTTTACAATAATAACCCACAAACCTCTTTTACTCGAAATTAATTCTTACCTTTGGCACAAAACAAGAGTGAAGGAAGCATACCTTTGACACTAAACTATAGAGTTCACACTAGAAAGAAAGAGAGAAGGACTCCCGACTCTCTTCCGATACCTCCAAAAATATAAGTATATTAAAATGGAGAAATTCAAATATCAAGGTATCAAATTTGATATCGATACATTAAAATACTAAAGATCGGGTATGGGTATGAGTCAGAGGGGGGACAGAAAATTATTAGGGGTGAGCGAATTCAAATCGAAAGATGTAAAATATATAAACTATATAAATCATAACTGTAATATATATATATATATATATATATATATATATATATATATTGTAAAATATGCAAACAATTAGTTTATTATACTTTAAACTAGAAAGTCAAACAAACGCGACGATTTTTGCCTGAACAAAATCATCGATAACCGAATCAATGTCAACTTTACTCACACATTATCTTTCAATATAGATCGTCAAAGTATCACCAAGAAACTCGTCTACCATTTTGTTACGGATGTCGGTCTTTACATGTTTCATTGCTGAAAACGCTCTCTCTGTAGTAGTAGTAGTAGTAGAAACCGGTAAAGTTAATACAACACGAATCAATCTGCTAATCATTCTGAACTGCTCATCTTTTTTTTTTTTGTTTCCACCAACTTCTCCATTAATTTGCTAGTGTGAGTACTTGAAACTCTGAATTGGAGACAATAAAAGCACGATAATAGGGCAACTCACTCTTTATAAGATTCCTTTCATGTTCTTCAAAATCTCTAGGATAGAAATCTACTGCAAGTTTGTAGACATCATCTGCATTGAACATATGAAAACAATCTTTTGGATCCAGGGCTACACTCAACTGAAGTAGTCTGATAGCAGCCTCATTAAACCTCGAGTTCAACTCGGACAACTTAAAGTCTTTAGATTGATTAAAATGCTCAACATGATAACGATACTCAAGAGTTGCTTGTTTCACACCACGACAAATGTTCGCTCAGAAGTGTGCGTGCAAAGAAGCTTTAAATTTATAAAACTGAAATCAAGCAAGCGAATCCGCAATGTATGGATCGGCGTAGTAAAACAAGAATTCCAGAGTATTGAACTCAGGGATTTGGGGGGAACAAAATCAGTTCACAAATTGTCGAACAAATAAAATAGAAGCTTTGCAAATATATTGGGAAAACAACAATTCTAAAGATCCAGGTATCCAATTGTGGCAATCGATTCAAGATATTCTAAAGATGTAAGGACAGAGTCGGGATTGCAAAGGTATGACTACTGGAGGGTTATGTACGGTGAAGTTCCAAACCCATGTGTCTCATCCAAAGACTCTCTCTATAAAGGTTGTTGAGGCTGCAATATAGAAAAGATCAAAGGATAAAAATTACTCTCAAATACCCATGCCCAAACCCAATGAAATCAAAGATAAGCCGAAACGGTTAAGGTTGTGACACTCGAAACCGAAATAGAGGATGTTGAGTCTCACTACTACCTAAAAAAGGTAAGTCAAGGCTAGGTTAAGGCAAATCTCTAACTTTGGATCAAAACAAGAGCAAATAACATACGACAGAGGGAAACCACGGCTGGATCTTGAGGAACCACGACCGTGGAACTCAAGAACAGACCGTGGAAAGGTTGTCGACGAGGTTTCTCGCAACTCTCACGGTCCAATCTGTTTTGGTTCAATCTATCATTATCTAAGCCACAACTATCAACCCTTCATCTTAGAATCGCTAAAGGGTCTTAGCCAATAACCATCATCATTGAATCAATAATCAAGTTTAAAAGAGAGAAATGATAAAATCTCGAAATCTCAATAATAGTCAAATAATCAATCTCAAATCCAAACAACAAGTGTGTATGTTTGATGAATGCGGAAAAGGGAACAAAAATCCTCACAACAATCTCAAGGAACAATGAAGAACGGGATGTCAATCCGTCTCCAATTGTCAACCTTAAGATAATCTTTAAGTGCGCAATCTCCAAATCGCGTCCTTCTCGGGATCTTTCCTGTACGCAATGGAATCTTCCTAAGCAATAATCCGAATCTCTCTCTCTTCGGGGGTGTAAGTAGCCGTCCCGTTTTCTCCCTCCTTCAGCCTTCTTATAGGGAAAAATAGGGTTACAAAAAGACCGATAACTGTTGCTGACGTGGAAAATATGACACGTGGCAAAATCATGGAAATCACGGTCTAGTGTAAACTTCCACGGCCGTGGTTTAGGGCGTGGAACTTTCTGTTGCTCTTCGACATCACTTTTCACGATCTCAATGCTAGAACCACGGTCGTGGTTCTCTTGGTTTGGTCATGGAAAGTCAAATTCCTTTGTAAAAGCCTTTGTTTCGTAAAGTTCTCCAACCATGCTCTTTCCTTAGCTTCTCCAATGTGTCCTCTTGACATCTAGCATGATCAAATACTCCTATCCTCTCATATATGCTCCAATTCAAGCCTTTATTCACCTAAAAAGAAAACAAAGCTTGTGTAGATCTCTATATCGACAAAATAGGTGAATGTGCTCATAAATGCTTCAAACTCATATCCATGTACACAACTAAAAGGGAAAAACAATCAAAACAAGTGCCTAAAATATAGTCATATTTCATGCTATCAACAAACTTTACTACTCATGTCAAGTACTTGTACCACTTTTTGAAATAATTTCTCCCATCCTTCACCACGTAGATCTTGAAGAAGTGTTTTTGCACTGGAAAGATATTGAAGAACACTTAACATGTCAACAAATTCTTGTTGAAATACCTGGCAAAAAAAGTTGGCAATTTCCATAACTTCCATCATTAAGTGAAAACAAAATGCAAACTCAAAAGTCATCAATTGATCTAGAGCACCACTAGGCACTAGCTTCTACTCGAGCCTTGGAGTTTGAACCATCGCACTTATATACTCAAGCACTTTACAAGTTCATAAAACATTTTAAGTACACTCGCAATAGACCAAAAATGAGAACTCCTTCGGGTAAAACCTATACATTTTAAAGATATCAAATGTTTAGCTAAATCTTGATAGAAAGATATTAATAATATTATGTATAAAGATAAGAGTTTTTACGAGTAAAACCTGCACTTGGTAAGGATGTTGCTTGATTAGCTCCTTGTCTAGATACTAACATATCCACTTTCTAACATATCATCAATTTCTCTTCTGTGAAATGCTTGTAAATCTATGTTGCGTTTAGAAGACGGCTTGAAAATATTAATAGCATTATCCAAGAAAGAAAAGAGCCTCCAAATTGGATCACACTTCTTTGCAGCAACTACTAAAGTCAATTGCAATATGTGAGCGAAATAATGGACAAATTATGCATATTCATAATCATTGAGAAATAGTATCTTCAATCCATTAAATTATCGTGACATTTTACTAGTGTAACACCCCAAATTCAAAGAGGTCGGGGAGTTACGGTTTAGGACCTCACAATGGGTCCGGACCCTAGTTTGACAACGCTTTCACTAGATCTTGCAACAAGACACAAATAAGGAAACCAAAAATCGTAAAACAACGTTTAAAGTTCTGAATGCAACCACATGATACTAACAACCAACAATGTACTTAAGATCAAAATATCTAAACCCAACATGCTAAGAAGGAATAATAATAATAATGATATCCAACCCCATCCTATAGAGTACGGAGACCCGGCTGACTACTACCTTCCGGATCACTCAGCCGTTGCTCTAACTTGTGGTAATTCTAAACAACAAAATAATCAACCGTTAGCTAGCTATCCAAAAGTTAGAAGATTAATAATAGCACACATACATGTTATAATAGAATCGAAACACTCATCATGCTTTCAAATATTTATCATCTAAATTTAAGGCATACACTTTATTAATGCAACTTATTTTATGACACAAGAGATTCCCAAAACTTGCCTCTATCCCCGTGTACCAACAAGAATGAATCCGATGCACCTCACTGTGTACTTGTATGGCCTGGCCTGAGAGAACCTCCCAAACTCCTATTAGAGTTGGGTAGTAATGTCACCGCCCATTAAACATACACTGTGCCATATAATTATAAAGGTCGTCCTATGCATGTAATAATTATTAAACACATAAACACACACAACTATCATAATCCAACCAACATCTAGAAGCTAGTTAAGTAAGCCCGAGAGACTTACCTTAATCAAATCACAATTCTCATTATCTCAACTCGATCCGTAACAGTAGGAACTCAACCTCCTGATATAAAAGGCAAGTGGATCAATAATGTATCACACTTTCTTAGAAGTCTACAACTTCTAAGATACTCAAATCTATCTTAAGAGAAATTACCAAAATACCATCATATGGGTAAATGGCTATTTTTACCCCTGGTCCCAAAACCCTATAAAAATCCATAACATAGTTCCAAAATATCCTTTATAACCCAATTCCACAATCTAGCTCTCAAGAGGAAGCTTTGGTAAAAATAAGAAGACTAGCCAATTTCTTGATTTTCTTAAAAAGTCACTAAGACTCGACTTTGGTTAAAAATAAAACGCTCATATAAAAATATAAAAAATCTAAGAAAATTATCTAGGCTTTCTATGCTATGCACTCTACTCATAGGAGCAAAGAAATCCCAAAAATAACTACCTGCAACTCTTACACAAAATCCAAAGTTGACTCCTCAACTTAGGATTTCCATACTTCGCCAAAAAATATGAGTTTTTCACAAACTGCACTACAAGCCTACTTTGGAACCTTATAGATCTGGATCCGAGCGTTGGATCGACCCCAAATTTTGATACATCACAAAATGCATATCCCTCTAAGACATATAAAAGTTTTGTTACTATTTTGTAAGAAAATTTTGTAAGAAAAATAAACATTAAATCACCTTGAATATTCATGTAATAGATCATCTATTATAAATTTTTGACAAAAATCATCCTTATTTTTTAAATGTTTGCAATTAACAATCCCAAAACAGAAACATGGTAAGAATGATTCATAACAATTTCAGTAGATAGAATCTCCAATTTACAAAATTGGATTATGGCCAGAATCATAAGCTTCCACTTTCATTTTTTAGACCTATCATAACAAAAAAATGTGCACTTCATCTAGCTGCAAAAAGACATAAATTCCAACATGATTAAGATCCAAGTTAGCATCCAATTTTGTTCATTTCGCAATCTGAATGTATGTAATATAAGAATTTTCTAATTACTTTCCTCATCTCTAATAAGAAAGAGCATAGAAGGATTATAAGCTATGTAATAAGCATGTCGACGGGTCGAACCCGCCGGGTCGACGGGTCCAGGAAGGGTGACCCGGACCTGGACCTGTATAAATGGCCGACCCGCCGGGTTGGCGACCCGCCGGGTCACGGGTCAGACCCGGCGGGTCGGCCCTTTTAATTTAAAACCCATTTTTTAAAAAAAAAAATAAAAAAAGATGACCCGCCGGGTCGACCCTTTTAGGCACTAGGTTACATTTTTTTTATTTTTTTTTTTCAAAAGTTGAGGTTTGGCGGGTCGACCCGCCGGGTCAGACGGGTCGACCCGCCGGGTCACGGGTAAGGATCACCTCGACCCTTACCCGTACCCGTAACCCGCCGGGTCACGGGTGACCCGTGACCCGTGGACATGCTTACTATGGAATATACCTGACTGATGAAAGAGATGGAAAAGAGCAAGGTAAGGTCTTTTTGTTAGCAAGATCAGCTGATGCACCTCTATCTAAAATCGACTCAAACACCAGGATAAGCTCTTAATATTTGCTCCACATGTACTCAAACTGAATCATCCCCAGTACCACTCTCTATCAGGTCAAGGCTCTATGAATTTAAGTACTTTGAGTTGTTCACAAATAAAAACCGATAAGATAGATTCACCAAAAGAGATTCAAACTTCAATTGCATGCAAATACTTACAAAGACAAGGCTATGAGCAGCAGGCGAGTAAATCATGATGCCAATCATCTTGTTGATATGAGCTTTGGGTTGAGAGCAACTGGCGTCCTAATCATCATCCCTCCCATCCATAATGTTTAAATTAGTTTTCTACTTATTGTAAGTATAAACATTACATAATTATTCTAAAGCAAAACATTACATAATTCAATACGTTATATTCACTTGTCAGTCTACAGTAGTCGACGGCATCAATCCTCTTCAACCCTCCTCCTTCGATTCCCTTCGCCTTTAGATGCAACGTCGAGGGGATTCCGTCTGCCCAGGGTACGAGAAGACCTAGTCCGCTAACTCCACTTCTACTCACCGACGACAGCAACGGGCGTCTTTGAGTCGAGTATGAGCCGCACCTCTCTCCATAGTCTCCGACGTCTATGACTGCAAAACGAGGAGGTCTCCAGCATCGAGTTGAGCCTCTTTCCCCTCTTTTGAGTTCGGGGCAATGACCCGGCGTTGTCGTTGATCTATGGTTATAACGGTGAGTCCCCCTTACCTTGCAAGTCTACATCGCGTCTAAAGCTGGGGGGATGTAGATGGTCCGATTGGCTGGGTTAGAACGGTAGCAGCTCGTTGGTTTGGGCGTTGGACTGAGTTGAAATGGTAGCAGCAATGGATGGTAGGACTTGGATAAGATTGGTAAGAAGTCTGAAAGTGGGGAAAAACCTTTCAAAATCTATAGTCCTTTCGTCTTAGGAGTAGACGTGTTGTGACTTTGATTTTTAGTAGGAATTTATGATGTTCCTTAGCATTGGAGTTTTCCGGAGGCTAAAATGGTCTTTTTTACACATATAAGGACAATTTGGTTCCTTCTCTTAGATAATCCTTGTTAAATTAGAAGTTGGAGACTTCTAAGATTTTTGGATATGTCTTGATCCAATTTTTCCTTTTATAACCAGACGGTTGAGACGTGACTCTTGCGAAATTGAGTAGTAGCGTTCACGGGATTTTGACCCGATTCAAGTAAGTCCTTTCCACTTACTTAGCTGCAATCTTATATTCTGCAGTCTGATATTGGTTGAATGATATGAGTGGTGTTTGTTATATGTGTTTATTTAATGATAAAGAGATTAGTATAACTAGTGATTATTGGTCCCAGAGTAACGGGTGGTGGCATCATTTGCCCAATTCGTGAGGGAGACTGGGAGGTTCTCCACGACTAGCCCATACATGATATACGAGGAGGGTACTGAACTACTCCACATGGTATACAGGGAGGTACGCCGAACCATTCTTGTTGGTACACGGGGACGGAGGCGAGAGCCTTAGACTTCTCGTGCCACAAGGATAAATTGGAATTAGAAGTGAACGACTTAATTAAGATTATAAATGAATTTTGTGTGAGCATACTATGTGTTTCATTTCTGCATTGTTTGTGTTTGTGTTTGTGTTATTCTTCTAATATGTAGGTTGCTAGCTAACGGTTTATCCGATGTTGTAGATGCTTGTAGGCAGGAAGTTGCAGAGATATCCGGAGCGGAGTCATCCGGGTCCACACACCCATTTAGATGAGAACGGGAGAGTTTTTCAGTTTCCGCATGCACGTTATTATGATCTTTTTGTCTTGTAAGGCTGTCACATGTTATACATTCATGCAAATATCTTTTATAATTTTCAAAGTGTTTTACTTACATTTGTGTCTTGTTGGAAGATCTAGTAAAATTATTGTCAAACTATGATCGGGATCCATTGTGAGGTCCTAACTAGTAGCTCTCCGAGTTTTGAAAATTTGGGATGTTACACATTGGGAGAATCATATCTTTCACAAAGTATATTAGATTGATCTTAGAAGATCCTATCTTATTAAAAGATGTAACATCCCGAATCCGCGGGACTCGGGATGCTACGGGTTGGGACCTCACAATGGGTCTCGACCCTTAGCCTGACAACAATTTCACCGGATCTTTCAACAAGACACAAATAAAGGCCAAAACGAAATACATTTCTATGCAATGCAATGAAACCCGAAACCATACAAACAAAGACTTCAACCGATATATGATACCAAAGACCAACGCCATACACGCGGCATACAAACACAATAAACGAAGAATAAAACACAACCCGACTCCAATCAAACCCACTCCTAAAATGTACGGAACCCCGGCTGCCCACTCTTCCAAATCTCTCAGCCGCATTCCTAACCTGCAGGGCAATGTACAACAATCGGTATAAAACTGTTATCTAATATTCACAGCATTAGAAGCAAGGTGAAGGCACATACACACATACATCAACATAACACACAAAATGCTCAAAACACACAAGTCCGGTTATTATCTTTTTATTATTAGGTCATATCCCGTTCTAATTCAACTTCTTTTGTGACACGAGAATCTCCCGAAACTCGCCTCGGTCCCCACTTACCGCATGGAACGGTACGGATGCATCCGACCGTCTAACCACACGGGCTAGTCGCCAAGAACCTCCTAACTCTACGCAAGAGCTAGACAAGTTGTCACCGCCCGTTATCATACACTTGGGCCAAATAATATATAAAGATCGGTAATCCTATTCCGGTTTATAAGTTATAATGAAAGCAATAAAACACACACCACCAAACACGCATCGAATCTAATACATAGAATACGAGTTAAGTAAGTCCGGAGACTTACCTCGTCACCACACTCAACTCACAACACTCTCGCTTCCTTAGGGAAGAAACCCATAACCTGCTCACAAGAAGATAACTATATCAACAACAACCCACTCACAATAGAAGTCTTAGACTTCTATACAAATGATCTACGCAAGACCATTTGACTCTCAATTCTAGCACCGCATCCTAGAATCCCTCATGCTCACATCACACTCAACAGAAGCTAGAAGTCCTAAGACTTCTAAACCCTCGGATCTCGCAAGATCATAACTCACAACACCACTAGGATAACATGCCTAGTCCCCACGATCGCAATGGTAACAACACTAGGCTAGGATATGCATATTCTAACCCATAATCTCAACAACCATAAGCTCCCAACTATAAACTTACAATCTCAACCTCAACAATCATTCAACCTTAACCCCTAAATTCTCACAAGCTCAACATACAACTTAAAGCCATAAACAACTTCACAAGATAATATAACTCCTCAAGCCTTACAACATTTCACAATCCACAAAACTCACCTAAGGTCCATAACCACTACTTGATATTCGCTCTAAGTTATGCTAGATCCAATCCTAACATGATACTACTAAACATAACTAAATCGAGGAAGAAGGTACTCACACGAGGTCGAAGGCGGAAGATAGTCTACGGATGTCGAGATGGATTCATTGGCCTTAAACGGGGCGCTTCCGAACCTAGCACCAAACTAAACAAATTTAGCATAATGCTAAATTTAGACATACTACATAGTATATATAAACTATAAGAATATAACAAGTAAATCCCAAATTTAAAACTCATAAATACATTTTCTGCCAAATAATACAATTTTATAAATTGGGGCATTATTCGTAATTTAATTTTCTGGGCCAAATCTGTAATTATTTCAGTAAGGGCAGATTTGTTAAACTTCAGAAACCAGGGTCAAAAACACAAATATGAAATATGGGTTAGAACCTGCAATTACAATACAATTTAGGGGCCCCGATGGTAATTACATAAGTAGGGTTTCTTAACCCCCTTCAACGCATGGGGAGGACAAATCCAGATAGGGCATCGGCGCTTCAGAGGCGAGGGCAAAGTAGGGCAGGCGGCGGCGTTGCAAGCGAGCGGAGGGGCTGCGGCGGTGTGCTCCTTCCGCTGGTATGGTTTCCGGTTCCAGAGGGCGAGGCGAAACTGCCGGCCAGTGATTGCAGCATAGGCAAAGAGAGACAGATAGAAGGGAGGTTGGGGAGAGTCGCAGGCTCCGGTAGGCTGGGCGAAGCAAGGGCGGAGCACTCCCCGGCTGGCTCCGATGGCGACGGAGGCGATGAAGAGGCGGCAGCAGGGCGCCCCACTTCCGGCGGTCGGCTGCTCCATCCCTGCGACAGAAAGGGGAAAAAAAAAGCAATAGGGTTCATCTTCCCTTTTTTTTTTTTGAATCCAGATGCGGCGGAGAAGGCATATGGCGCAGGATGTTGGCCGGCTTGGCCTTCGGTGGCTCCTGATAGGGCAAAGGCAGGGCTCTCCGGTGATGCAGGACATCGAAGGCGGTGCGTGGGTATTCTCGGCGGCTCGATCCAGATGAAGAAACAGGGAGTTGCAGAGGGTTGAAAATGGATGTTGGAATGAGCTGCTCATGGCTACAAGAAACAAAGGAGGGCTGCTGCTTGCTTGGAAGGTGAATGACGACACCTTGTGAGGTGCTGAGAAAACAAACGGTGAAGAGGAGAGGGAAGCTTACGTGAGGGAGAGTGAAAAACAGACGGTAGAGGGGCTAGAGATGGGTATGCAGATTGTTGGGTAGCATCACACGTAAATGTGCTGACTAGTAGAAGGCCAAAAGTTGGAAATTAAAAAGAAACAAGTAAATTAAAATAAAGGAAGTAAAACAAAAGGGAATACTCTCCATTGGAATAAACCGGAACCGGGTTTTCGACTCGGGAAACTCTTCCGACGTTTTACGAAAATAATATACGGATATACATGAGCGTACCGAAAAATATAAATTAACTCGAGAAAGATATTTTACGCCTTAAAATACTTTTGAAATAAAAAATATTTAATCTTGTAAAATATAGATAGAAGTTGGAGAAATAAAAGAAAAAAATCGAAAACGCGCCAAAAAATAATATAAAATAAAATTGGGGCGTTACAAATGATAGATCTTACAGTAGATGATCAAATCTTATCCTAGATAAGATAGATTTTACTAGATATTTTGCTTGTGGATCACTCGAGAATCATATCTTTTACAAGCCTCCTTCATTGTTATTGGTAGGAGTTTAACGTTGATTGTAGTGGAAGGGTTCTACGATTGTTCATTGATTGTATGTTAAGGCCTCAGTTTCCCTATCATGCTCTCGTTTCTTAAGGTTCGACCTAATCTATCCATCTACCAATCCACATCTCTATCGGATCATTCACCATCCCATACAACCTTCATTCGAGGCCATCCATCCCCTTATCACGGTCTACTTCTTCAAGTCAATTGGTGTCAAAAGATCCGGACTCACCACACGGCTAACCCCATACCATAACTGGTACCCGAGTAACAACATTGGTTTAATACCAATCAACCCTTAATCTCATCAATTAACAAAAATGTTCAAACAAGTTCGCTTGTGAATGGATCAGGAAAATGAAATTTGTCCCTAAGTATAAAATTTTTATGTGGAAAGTCATGAAAAATGGACTACAACATTACCAAATTTAGATGATTTTTTTGCAATAACCGAAAATTGTGTATTTTATAGTCATCATGCTAAAGCGCTTTATCAACTCTTGATGAAATGCATGTTTTTCTAATCACATAATCAACCATCTTTTTTTTAACCATATTAGTCTTTTTTTTATGGACATTTAGAATTTGAATATGAACTTCATGGACATAATGAACTTTGGCAAATAAAAAATCGGGATTAAGAAAATGGAACTTATATGCACCGATTGGTGTCTCTTGATTGTATAAAGTATATCCAAATATAGCAAGGAAAAAGAAAAATATCAAAGGAAATGACTAAAGGTAGATTATTTGAAACTGAACACAGGTTCATTAAGAAAAAGCAACGGAACTTGTTCTATGATTTTACCATTATAAATGAATTTGCAAAAAAAAAAAAAAACTTTTTTTAAAGCTAAAACTCTTACTTTAAAGTGCGATATTAAACAAACTCTTCTACAAGAATTTTCAAACTTCAAATTGAAATTGACAACTTGACCACTATTAATTTTATCAAGGGAACTTGATAAACTTTCTTAGAAATGGATACGATCACCTCTGATATTCACATTTTTTTTGCTCATTTGGTGTATTTTCAAATTGTCCATATTTAAAGAAGTAAAATGTCACATATAAGTTGGCGAAGCTTGGACATAACCTTCTTGGTCCCAACATAGACAATGATAATGCGTTGCTTGGTCTTATTTGTTTGAATGCTCTAAAAAGGAAGGCGTTTCGCCAAAACATCAACATCTCTTAATTCCTTCTCAAAATTTTTCAATCAACCATAAATAATTTTCCCTCCAAGCTTTATTTTTTCAAACAACCTAAATTACCTTTTTTACAAAAAAATCCTTTTTCTAAATTAAATCCATAACTTACCTTGTCATTTTCAAAATTAATTTTTTAAACAAATTTAATCTCGAGAAAGGGAAAAAAAAGAGAATGAAAATTAAATTAAATTAAATTAAAATTAAGTTCCACAAGAAACCTGTTTGACGTCCTAACATAAATATTCTAAATTTATGGATTTTAAAATAACCACGACAATGCGCAATCAAATCGCAAATCTCAGTTATCCATATCCGAAGATACATATTGTCATGCGAGGAAAGTAAACAACCCACAATTCTTGCATATTGTAGAATATCAAAGTAAAAATTCACGCATCTCTTGTAGCTTGCAAATAACACTTCAAAACAAAATATAACCAAAGAATATTCATGTGTAACTCTCTCTTCTCGTATTGGATGAGCCAAGATCTACCATAACTTATGAACTAAAACATGCAATCAAATCAAGTGAAAGATAAATTTTTATTATTAGTAAACTCAAACATCGACAAACTAAGATTATTAATACACGTCACATCTTTTCTTTCATACTCTTTAAACTCTTTCATTGCCATTTTTATTCCAAGGAAAACATTTAGTAGGTAAGATGGGGCTAGAAATGCAAGGCCCACTTTGATATATAGACCAGTGGCAAACACTATCACTACAACTATAATCATAGTCTCTACCGTCGTTAAAAATATTGAACCAATGAACAACGTTGTCAAAGGTAAACCAACAAAAGTATTTGGCTGATAAAAAATTGGGTCTAAAGTTAAAGTCGTAGCTTTGACCAAATGGAATCTCTTTGATTTCGAAGCTTCCATTCTTGTCTTTGCATTCCATCCGAATTGTCTACTTCTTTTCTAGTTTGTTGGTTATGACTTCGCTCCCACGATCAAAGATTCCAAAAAAACTGTGTTGGCCCTTCGGGACTTCCGATGGTGACGTCGACAACTTTACCGTACATCTCCCTACTGGAATTGCTGATATCAAAACTGATAGTGTATACTTTTAAACAAATTGTTAGGTTTTTATAGTGAAAATATCAACGATGATAATGAGGAAGATGAATTGACCGGGATAGTTGTACCCAAATTTTGAACTAATATTATAATAGTTCATAATTTTCAAGTCACTTTGTTTAAAAGTATACACTATCAGTTTTGATATTTCTATAACTAGTTCTTGGATTACTTTGTTAATTTTATAGTTATGTTCTTATTCATTTTGTTATTTCTTGTTTATGTTTGTGTTTGTGTTTGTGTTTGTGTTTGTGTTTGTGTTTGTGTTATTCTTCTAATATGTAGGTTTTTAGCTAACGGTTTATCCTATGTTGTAGATGCTTTGTAGGTAGGAAGTTGCAAAGTGATCCGGAGCGGAGTCAGCCGGGTCCATGCACCCATTTAGATGAGAACGGGAGAGTCTTTCAGTTTTCGCATGCACGTTATTATGATCTTTTCGTCTTGTAAGGCTGCCACATGTTATACATTCATGCAAATGTCTTTTTTAATTTTCAAAGTGTTTTACTTACATTTGTGGCTTGGCGTAATATCCAAAATTTTTATTCCGTAGCAAACCGATTTTCGATCTTTTAATCCTTAGCTGTCTCCGTAGTTGGACACTATATCTAAAAATGTTATCATTTTATGTAATATCACTTCACATAAAATGATAAGATTTCTTTAGTAGCAAACCCTAATCCAAACCCTAGTTTATAACATGACTTGTCGTTGACAAAGTCATGACGTCCTAATGACGAGATCAAGACGAGCCCAAGACGAGGTCAAGACGAGACCATGACGAGTTATGACGAGACCATGACAGTCTCGTGACAAGGACATGCAAGGGGTTGACAAGCCCTGGCACGTTTTTGACAAGCTGTGATAAGTGTGGACAAATTAGCCACTTCCTTCTTGTCCCATTTTTGTCTCAGCCCAACCCGTCTCATCCCTTGGCTGGTGATCCACTCCGGACTATTGCCTGCTTGTAGCCACTTCTCCCTTGGCCCTAGATGTCCAGCGTCAGCCTAGTATGAAGCCGGCCCAAGATGAACGTCTCCACACACGCTGATGCACGCCCCTTTCACGCCGGATTCCACTCCTACGTCTGATCTTCCTCTTTCCTTCTACAGAACGGTTACAGAAGCAACTCATCTCTCCCCCACATTCACGTCCAAGTGCAAGCCTATCTGTCCTCTTCCCTTACCCGTCTCCGACCTCCCAGCCTTCTCACTCCCTTGCTGTCTATAGACCGACGATAGGACGTTGCTGTACTTGCAACAGTCGGGAAGTGCGTAGGGCCAACTCTCTTACAATTGTAACACCCCGAATTCTCAAAACTCGGAGTGCTACTGGTTAGGACCTCACAATGGGTCCCGACCTAAGTTTGACAACAATATTCTAGGATCTTGCAACAAGACACAAATAAGCAAAACCGAAATTTATAAAATAGTATTTTTAAGGTAATGAATGCAACTCGGTCTAACAGCCTAAAGTACTTAAACAAGTGGAAAACAGCAACTGTCTTAACAAAAGAAACCACAACAACCAACAACCCCAACCCTAAGGAGTACGGAGACCCGGCTGACCACTACTTCCGGATCACTCAGCTAACGCTCTAACCTGCAGTAAATCTAAAGACATAACAAAACAACCATTAGCTAGTTATCTAAACATTTGAAGAATAATAACAGCACACACACACATAAAAATGATAAACACTCAACATGCTTTCAAACAATCCATTTATTATCTTCATTTAAGTCATTCACTCTAATGATACTTATTTTGTGACACGAGGGATTCCCAAACCTCGCCTCCGCCCCCGTGTACCCATCAGGAGTGGATCCGATGCATCTCACCGTGTACCTGTATGGTCTGGGTATAGAGAACCTCCCAGTCTCCTGGCAGAGCTGGGCAGTGATGTCACGGCCCGTTATACATACACTTGAGCCTTAAAACATAAACCACGGTCGTCCTAACAAGTTGTTATTTATTATAAGACACATTGTACACACACAACCATTATCATCCAACTAATATCCAGAAACCAGCTAAGTAAGTCGCAAGGACTTACCTGAGTCAAATCACACTCTAACAATCTCAACTCGATCCGTACTCTTGGTAACTCAAACGCCTACCAAACAAGGCATGATGATCAAAATCACATCCCGTACTCTTCGAAGTTATAAACTTCTAAGAGGTGAAATCTCATATAGAGAAAATACGAACGTACAACTCTCTTAAAGAAAAGGCTATTTTACCCCTGGTTCTGCAACTCTCAAGCTAGAGGACACTACTCCAACCGTACTAACTATAACTTTAACTCTTCTCGGTTATTACTATTTCGCCCGCTCCAACCCATTTACGAACGAGGTTCTAGTTATGGGCACCTATTTACTTACATATATATATATACACTTATAGATTTTACACTTATACCTATATACATACATATATATATATATATATATATAACTTACATACTTATATAAATGTATACTTTACCCTTACCCAACTATATATATACGTATGTGGTTACACTGCACTTTATCATATATTTTTATACCTATATCCTCTATTCGTATATATCTATATGTATACACGTCTATGTATACTGCACTGGTGTATATATATATATATATATATATATATATATATATATATATATATATATATATATATATATATATATATATATATACTCATACTGTCCAATTCCTTCCTCTATATGTACATAAACACGTACTCTACCCTATCCATATATATGTACTCGTATCCTAGTCCCTTCATATTTAAGTATATGTACACAAAACTGCATACCCCTTAATCTATCTCTTACATACTTATACATACGTAAACACATTAATAGGAGGGCTAACTCACCGTCCAGCCTTCGTCTCGTCTCTGCAGTGAACCCGACTGGCCCGAAGTCGAAAGGAGTAACTCGAAAGAGAGCCTTGTCAAGCCTGTACAACACCAGCCACCCGGAGGGTCGACGATACCATTCGACAACCAGTTATAACTTACAGAAGTAACGAAACAATAAGGGTCGATCGAGTCGGCTTACCGGAGTCACAAGCATGTAGCCGGGTGGTTCCGCCCCAGCCGGTTCGTGGGTCCGGAACATAGGTTGGTTCGTTTGTAGTGTCGACTAGGAAATATGCTCCTCAGTGGCGAAGGTAGTCGGTCCCGATCCTGCAGTGGCGACTGTGGTTATAGTCGGGGGAGAGCAGCGGCCTTGGTGGCATCTCCTGTGAGTGGTGGCGTCCAAACTCTAGGCTGCAGTAGTGAGGTTCGATCTCCCGGTGTTCCCATGCTACAGGAGAGAGGCGTCGGGTCTCGATGTTGGCCGTTGAAGACGAAGCAGTCCCCCACCGATGAAGGAAGCGACTGAATGGTTACCTGGTTGTCTGCACTGCAGTCGCACGAGAGGGAGGAGGGGCATTCCTGGGCGCCGATGCTTCTTGCGATAGGAGCAAAAGGAGGGGGAAAAAGAACCAACGTTGTTGTTTCTGATCGAGAAAAGAAACCGACGAGTACTTGTAGATGGTGTAGGCGGTGCTGCTTCGGTTTAGCTCCGATTGGGACCAAGATGACGGTGGAATGACTGCTTGCGTTCGTTGGTAGGTTGGTGTGCAAAGGCGGGATGAGGAGGCCGGTTTCCGGCTACTGTCCCCAGGGATCAAATCGGTCGGGATTGTTGCTTGTTGAGGGAGGTACCGGTTAAGGAAGTAAAAATGGGGGTTACAGAAATTAAGGAGAGAGAGAGATACGGGGAGAGAGAAATACGGGGAGAGAGATATAGGTACGGGGAGAGGGAGATATGGCTGATGAGAGCCTCCTTCACTGGCCCCGCTAGTAAAGAAAGACAAGTAGGTACATCATTTGTAAGCTTGTAAGGCCGGACCGAGCACATGTTGCGGGCCCGGCAGGCCTAGCTAAATGGGCCCGGTAGTTTATCTTTGAGGAAGATAAACTTGTATTTAAACATGTTAAAATTTCGTATAAATGGATCGAAGTATACGTTAAAACTTGTTTTAAAATATCGTGCAACGAGGTAAAGTCTTCAAAGTCCGGTTTAATCCGGAAATACTCGGAATTAAATTTCCGGGTATTACATCAATTCCCCCTTAAAATAAGTTTCGTCCCGAAACTTAGAACATGAAACATCACTCCGATAACTTTTTATTAATAGAAACGGAGTATTAACTCTTCTTCTACAAAATATCCGGTCTATCTTTCTAAACATGTAAGCATCACTCAGGGACCATAGAATTTAACCACAAAAGATTAAACACTCAAACACGGAAGTAAACATATAGTCAGACAAGTCCTACAAGTCAATGCCCAAGTACTACTTGTCAATACAAGGGTTGTGGCCGACTGCACAAAGAACTCAGGACAAGTACTCCTAATGCTATCTTCCGTCTCTCAGGTAGCCTCACCGGCTCCTCGACTAGACCATTCGATCTGCAGCATCATATATCCTTATACCGTAGGTGCCTTCTACTATGCGTTTAGGATGGTTCCCGTGTACTCTACAAAAGTATGCTCTGGCTCAATTATCTGATTATCATAGTTGATGTTGTGTCTCGGATCCGTTAGGTATTCTCTCAACTGAGACATGTAGTACACTCGATGTACTCCCTTAGGTATGGGTAGTTGAGCTAGTAAACTCAAACATCGACAAACTAAGATTATTAATACACGTCACATCTTTTCTTTCATACTCTTTAAACTCTTTCATTGCCATTTTTATTCCAAGGAAAACATTTAGTAGGTAAGATGGGGCTAGAAATGCAAGGCCCACTTTGATATATAGACCAGTGGCAAACACTATCACTACAACTATAATCATAGTCTCTACCGTCGTTAAAAATATTGAACCAATGAACAACGTTGTCAAAGGTAAACCAACAAAAGTATTTGGCTGATAAAAAATTGGGTCTAAAGTTAAAGTCGTAGCTTTGACCAAATGGAATCTCTTTGATTTCGAAGCTTCCATTCTTGTCTTTGCATTCCATCCGAATTGTCTACTTCTTTTCTAGTTTGTTGGTTATGACTTCGCTCCCACGATCAAAGATTCCAAAAAAACTGTGTTGGCCCTTCGGGACTTCCGATGGTGATGTCGACAACTTTACCGTACATCTCCCTACTGCAATTGCTGATATCAAAACTGATAGTGTATACTTTTAAACAAATTGTTAGGTTTTTATAGTGAAAATATCAACGATGATAATGAGGAAGATGAATTGACCGGGATAGTTGTACCCAAATTTTGAACTAATATTATAATAGTTCATAATTTTCAAGTCACTTTGTTTAAAAGTATACACTATCAGTTTTGATATTTCTATAACTAGTTCTTGGATTACTTTGTTAATTTTATAGTTATGTTCTTATTCATTTTGTTATTTCTTGTTTATGTTTGTGTTTGTGTTTGTGTTTGTGTTTGTGTTTGTGTTATTCTTCTAATATGTAGGTTTTTAGCTAACGGTTTATCCTATGTTGTAGATGCTTTGTAGGTAGGAAGTTGCAAAGTGATCCGGAGCGGAGTCAGCCGGGTCCATGCACCCATTTAGATGAGAACGGGAGAGTCTTTCAGTTTTCGCATGCACGTTATTATGATCTTTTCGTCTTGTAAGGCTGCCACATGTTATACATTCATGCAAATGTCTTTTATAATTTTCAAAGTGTTTTACTTACATTTGTGGCTTGGCGTAATATCCAAAATTTTTATTCCGTAGCAAACCGATTTTCGATCTTTTAATCCTTAGCTGTCTCCGTAGTTGGACACTATATCTAAAAATGTTATCATTTTATGTAATATCACTTCACATAAAATGATAAGATTTCTTTAGTAGCAAACCCTAATCCAAACCCTAGTTTATAACATGACTTGTCGTTGACAAAGTCATGACGTCCTAATGACGAGATCAAGACGAGCCCAAGACGAGGTCAAGACAAGACCATGACGAGTTATGACGAGACCATGACAGTCTCGTGACAAGGACATGCAAGGGGTTGACAAGCCCTGGCACGTTTTTGACAAGCTGTGATAAGTGTGGACAAATTAGCCACTTCCTTCTTGTCCCATTTTTGTCTCAGCCCAACCCGTCTCATCCCTTGGCTGGTGATCCACTCCGGACTATTGCCTGCTTGTAGCCACTTCTCCCTTGGCCCTAGATGTCCAGCGTCAGCCTAGTATGAAGCCGGCCCAAGATGAACGTCTCCACACACGCTGATGCACGCCCCTTTCACGCCGGATTCCACTCCTACGTCTGATCTTCCTCTTTCCTTCTACAGAACGGTTACAGAAGCAACTCATCTCTCCCCCACATTCACGTCCAAGTGCAAGCCTATCTGTCCTCTTCCCTTACCCGTCTCCGACCTCCCAGCCTTCTCACTCCCTTGCTGTCTATAGACCGACGATAGGACGTTGCTGTACTTGCAACAGTCGGGAAGTGCGTAGGGCCAACTCTCTTACAATCTCTCTCGATCCTTTTGTGTTCAGCCGGGTAAGGACCTATCTGCATCTTCGTTTCTTTCTGTCATCTCCTTACTAGCTTAATCTGTATCTCACACCTTCCTTCTCTATGTTGGACTATTTCCCCATCGATGCAGAAGTGAGATAGGCTACAGTCGCCCCTTGGATCAATAATAAAACCGAGCCAAGACTGACCCCAGTCTAGTAAGAGGTCAGCTCTTTCTTACTCCTGTTTATGACATAGATGTAGTGAGTATATGTGCTTAGTGAACTCCATGGGAATAGAACCTAGGATGTGTGAGTTAGAGTATATAGACTAGTGTGTTCGGTGAGAGTCGAACTAGAGAACTCTAGGAAGGTTGGGCTGCTGTAAAACAAGAATGAGGAGCAATAGAAATACAAGTGAAATACCTTGTTTTAATTTCAGTTTTGTAAGATGGAAATGGGCATAGTTGGAGACCAATGTTAAAGAGTTATACAGAAGATCCACCGTTGAATTTTCAATACATAATAGGTAGATATATGTAGTTTACCGTGTTAAAATTTGAGAAGAAATGAATGGTCGGATTAGAAGTTATAAGCTCGGAAAGTGGAGTAGTTAAGTTATTTTCCAACAATGAAAATTTTGGCTAAGTATTGGAAATGTGAGTGTTGTAACCAACTTTGGGAATTTTTATAGAAATGAGGGTTGAACAGTTTTGAGAAATTCTTACTCCTAAGAATAGATGGAATATCATAGATGAGCTAGAGAATTATTTCGGGATTTTTATAAGTTTATACGAATTTCATATTTGACGCCGAAGTTGGACCTTAATGATCTTTCGGAAAATAGGAAATGGGTAAATTGCCAGTTTGTAACCAAACTCAGCTTTAGGATTTAGATTATGACTCTGTAGTCTCAAATAAGAGTTTAGGCATGAATTGTGGAATTTTTGGAAGTTTCGGGACCAAGGGTAAAATAGTCATTTTACCATAAATTAGTACTGTAATCAGTTCTGTTCTAATAAGATCTTCTATCTTAGAAGTCTTAGACTTCTAATTACCTAGGAAGTGTGTTGACACACTTGCCTCCTTTGACAGGCCACTGAATTCCTACTATTACAGATTGAATTGCAAATTTGAGAGTCAAGATCTATTTCAGGTAAGTCCTTTGGGCTTACTTAGCTAGCTGTCATATATGAGTATGACTGATGATAGTGGTGTGTGAATGATGTGTGCCCTAGTGGATTTCATAGTAACCATTGACCGACTTGCATATCTGGCCCAAGAGTAACGGGTGGTAGCATTCTGCTCAGTTAGCCCGAGGGCGCTGGGGGTTTCCTTCGGGACTAGTCCATACTTGATTTGCGGGGACGCCACCGATAGAGGTGTGCCAAACCATCACCAGTTGGATAAGGAACGGGGGCGAGAATCTTAAGATTCTCGTGCTACAACTTTTAAAACCGGATAAAGTGAATCACATAAGTTGTCAAATAATAACCGGATTGTGTGCTAGCATGTTGAGTGTTTATATTCTTCTGTGTGTTTGTGCTATTTATCCTTCTACTTATATTTGTTTAGTTAGGTAACTGTTTGTTGTTGTTTAGACTTGCCACAGGTTAGAGCAGATACTGAGTGATCCGGATGGTAGTGGACAGCCGGGGTGTCGTACTCCTTAGGATGGGGTGCCGTTTCTTTTATTGGTCTTTTAGTTATGACTGTATTATTCTCAGTTTATGAGACTTTGTTGTTCCGGCTGTCAGTTTCTGGTCACATACATTGTTTTGTTAAAACCTACACTATGATTTATGAATTTCCTTATCTGTGCCTTGTTGTAAGATTTAGTTATGTTGTTGTCAAACTAAGGTCGGGACCCACTGTGAGGTCCTAACTAGTAACTCTCCGAGTTATGAAACTTGGAGTGCTACAGTTGGAAGATCTAGTAAAATTGTTGCCAAACTATGATCGGGATCCATTGTGAGGTCCTAACTAGTAGCTCTCCGAGTTTTGAGAATTTAGGGTGTTACACATTGAGAGAATCATATCTTTCACAAAGTATATTAGATTGATCTTAGAAGATCCTATCTTATTAGAAGATATATCTTATCTTACAGTAGATGATCAAATCTTATCTTAGATGTAACACCCCAAATTCTTGGAACTCGGGGAGCTACTGGTTAGGACCTCACAATGGGTCCCGACCTTGGTTTAACAACAACATTACTTGGATCTTACAACAAGACACAAATGTATTTAAAACAATTTCTAAAAAACATAATATTTTTAATGGTATAAACGTACACATGTGACAGCCTTACAAACATATATAAAGATACATAACATGCATGACGTATGGAAGACTCCCCCGTCCCCATCTAATGAGTACATGGACCCGGCTGACCATCCGTTCTGGATCTCTCTGCAACTGTCTATCTCTACAGATCTACAACACGGATAAACCGTTAGCTAACTATCCAAATATAAGCAAAAATGATAACAACACAAACACAAGCAGAAACAAAATAAACAAACATCATGCTGGCACTCAACCGTTTATTATCTATTATTTAAGTGATTCACATTATTCAATTTAAGTTGTGGCACGAGAATTATTATTAGTTCTCGCCTCCGTTCCTTATCCAACTGGTGTAGGTCTAGCTGACTTCCACTGGTAGCATCACTACAAACCACGTATGGACTAGTCCCGAAAGAAACCCCCAGTGCCCGCAAGCTACTGAGCAGAATGCCACCGCCCGTTACTCTTAGGCCAGAATATAGGTCGGTAATTATATATCACAACCTATCTCCATAAACATTTCAATCACACACCACCATCATCATTTATACTCATATTTAGAAGTCAGCTAAGTAAGCCCAAAGGACTTACCTGATATAACGCTCGACTCTCTGTAAACCAACTCGCTCAATAAACTGTAGCAACTCAGTTGCCTGTCAAAGGAGATAAGTGCATTAGCACACTCCTACGTAGTTAGAAGTTTAAGACTTCTAAAATAGAATAATATATTAAGACATAACTAGTTGCAGTATTAATTTAGGGTAAAATGACCATTTTACCCTTGATCCCGAAATTCCCGAAAACTCTAAAATTCATGTCTAACTCCTATTCGAGATTCTAAATTCATATTCTAATTCCTAAAGTTTCGTTTGGTCCCAAACTGACATTTTTCCTATGTTTCTATTTTCCGGAAGATCGTAAAGGTCTAACTTCGATTCCAAATATAAAATTCGTAACCGCTTATAAAAATTTCCGACTTAAATCCCTAGATTACCTATGATGTCCTATCTAACTTTAGGAGAAAGAATTTCTCCCAACTGTTCATTCAACAGTTTTATAAAAATTCCCAAAGTTGACTACTCCCTTTACAAATTCTATACTTAGCCAAAATCTGAGTACACTTTGAAAAATCATACATTCCAAACCACTCGCTGGATGCCTCTCAAATTTTAGTATGTTCTACAACAATATGTAAACTATATCATATCCAAAATTCAAGCTCAACGGATATCAAGAGCTTATTCAAAATCATCTCATAAAACAGCACCACTTGTTGTTTTCCCCAACCCTCAGTTCATATATAAAAACGTCAACTTTGAAACACAATAACTCTCAAACAGTAACTCCGATTCTTCCCAAATTTTAATATGATCTACAACAAGATGTCAACTATATCATATCAAAATTTCAAGCCTAACAGAGATCAAAAGCCTATCCAAATTTATTCCACAAAACTGCATCTCAAGCATATTTCCTCAAACTCAGCACACAAAAAAACTGCTTGAATATCCAACTTGAGAAAATCATATCTCCTAAACTATAACTCAGAATAATCCCAAATTTTAATATCTGCTACCACAATATCTCATCTATAACATATAAAAATTTCAGCCAAAATGGATCAGTATTTCATACCTAAATCGGAACCCGAAGTTGGATGCTGTCAATGTTGGAAAACTAGAAAAAAAAAAAAACAGCTCTCTGAAGTTGCTCCTTTGGCTGAAATATATGGGTTTAAAGATGGTTTAGAGGCACCCATTGACACATAAACATGGAGGGGAAGTAAGGAGGTAGAGAGTGGTCATACACGAGACTCGCAGAAGGTGAAGGCATGGTTGTTGCTGTTGCGCGACTGGAGCAGGGAGGCGACTCCCAGGGTTGCTGATGTTGAGAGATTCAAATGTTATCATTGGCACGCAAGAGAGGAGGGTGCGACTGCCCAGAAACCTAGTGTTTGTCAAGCGTGGACGAGGTCCTCCTCAGTTGATCGACGAGGCCTAGATCGGTGTGCAATGTTGACGGTTTGCGGGTACGTTATTTCTGTGCAAAGGGAGATGGTATCCTTTCGTCTGTGTGCATCAGTGAATGTTAAGGTTAGAGTACTTGATTGCTGCAATGGAGACGTAACGTGCGGTGGTAAGGCTATGAATCTGGACATAACAGGATGGTAGACGTAGAGGTTATGAAGGAGAGAGGGAGATCCGGCGCTGAATAAAAGCAAGATTCTCTACAATCTGGCTGTTACGTATTGAATGATAGAGAGAGAGAATTCCCCTGGCTTGCTGGCTGACGTGGGGCAAGGCCATCTTGGGCTGGCGTGAGGTACAACATACAAAGGCTGCAGACAAGTAACGAGATGGGCTGAGGTAAGGCAGTTATGGGCTGGAATAAGGAAAGGCAATGAAGTGGGCTGAAACTTGTCAAGGCTTTGTCATGGCCTTGTCAAGAGGTTGTCATGGCTTCGTCTCACACTTGTCATCGGGCCATTTAGAACTAGTTTTGTAAGAGTGTTATAAATAGTATTTTATTTGATCAAAATTCCACATAAAATCATAGAAGTTTAAAGATCATTTTATGTGTTTAATTCATCACATAAAATACCAAGATTATGTTGGCTTGGAAATGAACGGAAAGAAAAAAAATTTCCGGATATTACATCAGTACCCCCTTAAAATAAGTTTCGTCCCGAAACTTAAAGTACGCCAGTCGGAAGGTCAGCGCTCAAGGTACGAATCTAATGTATCAACTTGTGATCGCACAAGAGTCATCGTTTTCACCTATAAGTATACCGCATATCAAGGTCATCAATAACACACATCCTGACTAAGCACTCAAGCATGAAATAAACAAGTAGTCAGACAACATAACACAGATATAGGGTCAAGCCTTAACTCGTCGCTCCCTAGATTACAACTGTCTCCACAAAAGTCTCTGAAAGGTTATGTCTCATACTATCCATAGTATCCTTGGTAGCCTCGTCGACTTTTCATAAAATCACTAACTCTGAAATCTTTTTATGTGCGGGCCTCACAAGTGCCTGTTGCTACGTCCTAGAGTGGTAACTAGATATCTCACCAGTATCATCCGGCTCAATTGCCCGCTCCTCTAAGCCGATGTCCCAACTTTTGTTTGGTAAACATCCCTCTAATTGAATCCATAGAAAACTGGGGTTACACTCTCCAATAGGATAAGGATTACTAGTCCATCAATCACTTATAAACCACTTTACAACCTCAATGGTCGCATTTTGCAACTCACCTCCAGATCCCTTGATGACCGTACGGAAAATAACCTAGTCAACATTCTTCTCTTCGTTATGATTACTTGACTACACTCTCATGCCAAAGTTCTTGGACCTCCGCAAGCACTTTACCAAGTGCCTAATACTCTTCGTATCACGATTCACTTGGTTTTGTCTTTTAAAATGACTCGGTCATCTTATTCCTCGGGTAAGGAATCATCACTTTTACCCTTTTCTGGTCTAACATTGGGGACATAAATCTAGTGATCATCATTTGCATTCACTTGGCATTAATATAATATTTATGGATCTCTAATGTTTTGAAAGTTCAACCTTAGTCTCCTCACATTTTTTTCCAAGGTCTTGAGTGATGTAAAATATGTCCGGAATGACGGTATTAGATACAAGGTGATCTCACATCACCGTCATTTGCTCACACCACTCAATAGTTGTTAACATTGCACTGAGTCCTATAATATCCCCCTAACTCCAAACGCAACTCTACTCCATTCTGATATGAAATTCTCCCTATACTCTACTCTTTAGATTATGTTTTCTATATGTACGGGTAATGGTCTGTGAGTACATTCCCGTAGCTTCCTTTTCTTATCTGTCTTTCGATTCAACTTGATAGTTACTCACCTTGAGCTTGTTAGTGCAGGCCCTACACAACACCCTTATTACTTCGTTACTTCCTTTCTCATTTCATCAAGAAACTCGTTCTAAAGTACCATGCCAGGTATTAAATTCCAATTTTTCTGATCTGCCAACATGTGGCTATGTCGGCATGCTTTATTTGGATCTATAATGGGGTACCACTTTCTTTCTGTACTTCTACGTGCACATACTTTCTCGTCTATCTAGTTGGTGATACAGTTCCTCTACAAAATTTCTTGTCACTCCACGTAGCCTATTTCACGTTCCTTCTAAACGAAATACATTTCACAATTTATCATCGTCTTAAACTCGACACGTCATTTTCAGTACTCCAGAGTTTCTTGTTCTGTGGGTTAGGACTCATCACGCTTTTGTTGCGCTACTTTGATAATTATGTTGTCACCTATTAATTATAAGAACATTTTCTGTGTGTCCACAATGATTGACTCTAGAACTTTCCCTCTCAATTACACCATAAGTCCTATCCGGTTGAAATACCAATTATCTTCCTTACTTGCTTTAAGGAACTAAGATAATGATTGTAAGACGACCTCTCCCGTTAAATTTTTGGAATTCTTTTAACACGGATCCAAACTCTCTGACTCATCCGGAGTTTGATCTTAACCAGCCAATAAGAAATCTCTAACACAATTCTCTTCATGCCTTTAATTAATCAAAGAAGATTGTCATTACCTACTTGAGGAAATCCTCCAAGGCATCGGCAAGGCTAATTCATAAATCCACAGTCACGAATATCACTTCTTAACGGCACATAACTAACCCATACTAGCAACAATTGCACGTCCTCCGTTGACATTGATTAGCCTACAGTTGACTTACCTCAATATCTCGTACTCACTCTTCTTATACTTCTAATGGCATAAAATTCCTGGTAAGCCCCAACTACTTGGTTAATCCCTTTCCCTTCGTTAGCTCGTTCTATCTCTTTCACTGCCGTTTTCCTTAGAGTCAACTCTCTTTCTCGAGTCCCCTAGGTCATTCTCACATGTTCCTTCATTTGTGTTGTTTATAATATTTCTCTGTTAAACTCCATTGACTCGGCTACCGGCCTCCTACTCCTTTTGATACTGACTTCGTGATTCCTCACCACTTTTTATCTCTCTGACGAGGTCAAAACTTCTCTACACTCGTGGGTTCTATCTTCGCTCTTACACTCAATTGTAACTCTTCTCTCCATGCATCTCTTAGTCACAAGGGTTTCTTCCGCATATATCACAGGAGAATCATCATTCTTCCTTGTATGAAATGATACGCATAATCTGTCTTGGCGGACATAGAACTTTATCTAAAGTGTATGCTTCTTACTCCTCTAGTTCTCCTTTTAAAATCCGTCTGTACTAGTTGTGATATGTACCTTTTTCTTAGCCAGTAGGTAGTAATTCCTTACACCATTCCCTTGGTCTCAAAAACAAAAGGGGGTCCTTTTTGACCGTCTAGTTTTTCTTCTGAAGTTCTTAATTAGGGTTCCTTGCTCGAACTCACTCCATGTTATTATTAAGGTACTAGCACGCGGATCGATTTAGCTTCCCATTTGTCGTTGTTGATCTCTTGAAGGGTCCTCTAGACGTCTATAAAATTCTTACATCATTCTATGGTTATCCTCCTTATCTGATAACCAGTTACTACTGGTTGACCCGCACGTGTTATGTCTCAATTATTACTGACTGGTATGTAGTTGACCTTCCATAAGATCACAGACTTATTGTTCTTCTATCTCTTTTGAAGTTTGATAGACTTGGTCAAAATCTATCTCCTCTAGTTTCTTTGTTAATACTCTTTTAGTTTCTTCCACAGTCTGCACTTCTCTTGTTCTCTTATGAGGTCACTATATTCTTCTGAGTCTAGTCCTAGCATTCATCTGTCGCCAATGAGTTCATCAAGTCTTCCACATTAGCTTGTAAGCGTGTCTTCGCGATTCTCCTTACTTTAGTCATCATCTGTTTGCGGTTCTCTGGTATGAACCGTTAGTGTTGGTAACTTAAATCTCTTTGTAAATGAGAATTTATTGCGGACCCTTGAGTCCACCAAATCACTTTTCCACATTCTTCCCCTTGTTTAGTTTTGTTTTGATCATGTCGCCTTTATAAAAATTCGTCGTCTCAATTTTAGACCTCTAGTTTCTTGGATACTTATGTCGGACTTTCATTCAAAATTCTCATATCCTTGAAGGACTCCACATGCTTCCATGGTTACAGAATTTATTTCTCGTCATCAAACTCACTCTTTATCTTTGTACCTTTTAACTTCTCACAACTGGGTCGACACTCTATCTTCTTTGTACTCTCATGTCCCTGCTTGCTTATGGCGGCGTCCGCCTTGATAGTAACGTCCTTTACACCGAAATTCTTGGTTGTACTCCGTTCTATATGATTCTTGTTTCTCCATTTTTATCTCTATTCTACGCTCTCGTCGTCTCTTGCATGGTTCTTCTAATTCATCTCTCGACTTCATACGACAAAGCCCCTTGCATGATTCTCAATTTCTTCTATCTAAGCTGACTCGGGAACTTCTTTCTCATCCGGTTGTACTGGCGGTAAAAATTTTCTAAACATCTTTACTGCTTTGCCCACCCGTCCTTCGGATGATTTATAAGTCACCAGGACGTCCATCAGAGTATCATACTAAATCTTGGTCTGAACCCCTTATCTCGTGTGGAAAACTCTTCAAACTCGTTACCGATTTATCATGAGGCGCTAATCGCTTCATGATATCACAACTAAAGAATACAAGATATCCCTTAGGATACTAGCATACTACACACACACAGATATATAATTTACACTAAAACCTATCGACATAAGTCTATATACTAACTCACCTATCGTTCCAAGCTGCAGAGATCCACGGAGAACGATGGTGGTCCGACGTACTACCAACCCAACAACCCGACTATGCACGTGTATAAAAACAGAAATCCGTTTTGAAAATCTTAGACCCCTTTCGGGTTCTAGTTATTTTATACATTCGGTCTTTCAGAAGATTTCAAGTGCCATTGTTGCCAACCCAGAGCTCTGATACCATGTTGTAACACCCCAAATTCTCGGAACTCGGGGAGCTACTGGTTAGGACCTCACAATGGGTCCCGACCTTGGTTTAACAACAACATTACTTGGATCTTACAACAAGGCACAAATGTATTTAAAACAATTTCTAAAAAACATAATATTTTTAATGGTATAAACGTACACATGTGACAGCCTTACAAACATATATAAAGATACATAACATGCATGACGTATGGAAGACTCCCCCGTCCCCATCTAATGAGTACGTGGACCCGGCTGACCATCCGTTCCGGATCTCTCTGCAACTGTCTATCTCTACAGATCTACAACACGGATAAACCGTTAGCTAACTATCCAAATATAAGCAAAAATGATAACAGCACAAACACAAGCAGAAACAAAATAAACAAACATCATGCTGGCACTCAACCGTTTATTATCTATTATTTAAGTGATTCACATTATTCAATTTAAGTTGTGGCACGAGAATTATTATTAGTTCTCGCCTCCGTTCCTTATCCAACTGGTGTAGGTCTAGCTGACTTCCACTGGTAGCATCACTACAAACCACGTATGGACTAGTCCCGAAAGAAACCCCCAGTGCCCGCAAGCTACTGAGCAGAATGCCACCGCCCGTTACTCTTAGGCCAGAATATAGGTCGGTAATTATATATCACAACCTATCTCCATAAACATTTCAATCACACACCACCATCATCATTTATACTCATATTTAGAAGTCAGCTAAGTAAGCCCAAAGGACTTACCTGATATAACGCTCGACTCTCTGTAAACCAACTCGCTCTGTAAACTGTAGCAACTCAGTTGCCTGTCAAAGGAGATAAGTGCATTAGCACACTCCTACGTAGTTAGAAGTCTAAGACTTCTAAAATAGAATAATATATTAAGACATAACTAGTTGCAGTATTAATTTAGGGTAAAATGACCATTTTACCCTTGATCCCGAAATTCCCGAAAACTCTAAAATTCATGTCTAACTCCTATTCGAGATTCTAAATTCATATTCTAATTCCTAAAGTTTCGTTTGGTCCCAAACTGACATTTTTCCTATGTTTCTATTTTCCGGAAGATCGTAAAGGTCTAACTTCGATTCCAAATATAAAATTCGTAACCGCTTATAAAAATTTCCGACTTAAATCCTTAGATTACCTATGATGTCCTATCTAACTTTAGGAGAAAGAATTTCTCCCAACTGTTCATTCAACAGTTTTATAAAAATTCCCAAAGTTGACTACTCCCTTTACAAATTCTATACTTAGCCAAAATCTGAGTACACTTTGAAAAATCATACATTCCAAACCACTCGCTGGATTCCTCTCAAATTTTAGTATGTTCTACAATAATATGTAAACTATATTATATCCAAAATTCAAGCTCAACGGATATCAAGAGCTTATTCAAAATCATCTCATAAAACAGCATCACTTGTTGTTTTCCCCAACCCTCAGTTCATATATAAAAACGTCAACTTTGAAACACAATAACTCTCAAACCGTAATTCCGATTCTTCCCAAATTTTAATATGATCTACAACAAGATGTCAACTATATCATATCAAAATTTCAAGCCTAACAGAGATCAAAAGCCTATCCAAATTTATTCCACAAAACTGCATCTCAAGCATATTTCCTCAAACTCAGCACACAAAAAAACTGCTTGAATATCCAACTTGAGAAAATCATATCTCCTAAACTATAACTCAGAATAATCCCAAATTTTAATATGTGCTACCACAATATCTCATCTATAACATATAAAAATTTCAGCCAAAATGGATCAGTATTTCATACTTAAATCGGAACCCGAAGTTGGATGCTGTCAATGTTGGAAAACTAGAAAAAAAAAAAAACAGCTCTCTGAAGTTGCTCCTTTGGCTGAAATATATGGGTTTAAAGATGGTTTAGAGGCACCCATTGACACATAAACATGGAGGGAAAGTAAGGAGGTAGAGAGTGGTCATACACGAGACTCGCAGAAGGTGAAGGCATGGTTGTTGGTGTTGCGCGACTGGAGCAGGGAGGCGACTCCCAGGGTTGCTGATGTTGAGAGATTCAAATGTTATCATTGGCACGCAAGAGAGGAGGGTGCGACTGCCCAGAAACCTAGTGTTTGTCAAGCGTGGACGAGGTCCTCCTCAGTTGATCGACGAGGCCCAGATCGGTGTGCAATGTTGACGGTTTGCGGGTACGTTATTTCTGTGCAAAGGGAGATGGTATCCTTTCGTCTGTGTGCATCAGTGAATGTTAAGGTTAGAGTACTTGATTGCTGCAATGGAGACGTAACGTGCGGTGGTAAGGCTATGAATCTGGACATAACAGGATGATAGACGTAGAGGTTATGAAGGAGAGAGGGAGATCCGGCGCTGAATAAAAGCAAGATTCTCTACAATCTGGCTGTTACGTACTGAATGATAGAGAGAGAGAATTCCTCTGGCTTGCTGGCTGACGTGGGGCAAGGCCATCTTGGGCTGGCGTGAGGTACAACATACAAAGGCTGCAGACAAGTAACGAGATGGGCTGAGGTAAGGCAGTTATGGGCTGGAATAAGGAAAGGCAATGAAGTGGGCTGAAACTTGTCAAGGCTTTGTCATGGCCTTGTCAAGAGGTTGTCATGGCTTCGTCTCACACTTGTCAACGGGCCATTTAGAACTAGTTTTGTAAGAGTGTTATAAATAGTATTTTATTTGATCAAAATTCCACATAAAATCATAGAAGTTTAAAGATCATTTTATGTGTTTAATTCATCACATAAAATACCAAGATTATGTTGGCTTGGAAATAAACGGAAAGAAAAAAAATTTCCGGATATTACATTAGATAAGATAGATTTTACTAGATACTTTGCTTGTGGGTCACTCGAGAATCATATCTTTTACAAGCCTCCTTCATTGTTATTGGTAGGAGTTCCGATAACGTTGATTGTAGTGGAAGGGTTCTACGATTGTTCATTGATTGTATGTTAAGGCCTCAGTTTCCCTATCACGCTCTCGTTTCTTAAGGTTCGACCTAATCTATCCATCTACCAATCCACATCTCTATTGGATCATTCACCATACCACACAACCTTCATTCGAGGCCATCCATCCCCTTATCGCGGTCTACTTCTTCAAGTCAATTGGTGTCAAAAGATCGGGACTCACCACACGGATAACCCCATACCATAACTGGTACCCAAGTAACAACATTGGTTTAATACCAATCAACCCTTAATCTCATCAATTAACAAAAATGTCCAAACAAGTTCGCTTGTGAATGGATCAGGAAAAAGAAATTTGTCCCTAAGGATAAAATTTTTATGTGGAAAGTCTTGAAAAATGGACTACAAAACATTACCTAATTTAGATGATTTTTTTTGCAATAACCGAGAATTGTGTGTTTTATAGTCATCATGCTAAAGAGCTTTATCAACTCTTGATTAGATGCATGTTTTTCTAACCACATAATCAACTATCTATTTTTTAACCATATTAGTCTTTTTTCTTATGGACATTTAGGGCCCTTTTGGTTCTAGCTCCGAAAACGGAAACGGAATGGAAACGAATTTAGTCCATATGTATATCTTTATTCATAAAATTTTGTGGAATCATTCCTTGTGAATTAATGCAAAATGCACTTGCTTCCCCACATTTTGTTACCCTATAGGGTATCAAAAGTAATCACACTCTACTTCAATTCCTTCACACCACATGGAATGATTCCACAAACCTTCATGAACAATGGTATACATATGGACTAGATTCGTTTTCATTCCGTTTCCGATTCCGGAGTTAAAACCAAACGGGCCCTTAGAATTTGAATATGAACTTCATGGACGTAATGAACTTCAGCAAATAAAAAATCGGGATTATGCAAATGGAACTTATATGCACCGATTGGTGTCTCTTGATTGTATAAAGTATATCCAAATATAGCAAGGAAAAAGAAAAATATCAAAGGAAATGACTAAAGGTAGGTTATTTCAAACTGAACACAGATTCATTAAGAAAAAGCAACGAAACTTGTTCTATGATTTTACCATTATAAATGAATTTGCAAAAAATAAAAATAAAATTCTTTTTTTAAAGCTAAAAATCTTACCTTAAAGTGCGATATTAAACAAACTCTTCTACAAGAATTTTCAAACTTCAAATTAGAATTGACAACTTGACCACTATTAATTTCATCAAGGAAACTTGATAAACTTTCTTAGAAATGGATACGATCACCTCTGATATTCGCATTTTTTTGCTCAGTTGGTCTATTTTCAAATTGTCCACATTTAAAGAAGTAAAATGTCACATATAAGCTGGCGAAGCCTGGACATAACCTTCTTGGTCCCAACATAGACAATGATAATGCGTTGCTTGGCCTTATTTATATAAATGCTCTAAAAAGGAACGCGTTTCGCCAAAACATCAACATCTCTTAATTCCTTCTCAAATTTTTTCAATCAACCATAAATAATTTTCCCTCCGAGCTTTATTTATTCAAACAACCTAAATTACCTTTTTTTCAAAAAAAAAAAAAAAAAAATCCTTTTTCTAAATTAAATCCATAACTTACCTTGTCATTTTTTAAATTAATTTTTTAAACAAGTTTCATCTCGAGAAAGGAAAAAAAAGAGAATGAAAATTAAATTAAATTAAATGAAAAATAAATTCCACAAGTAAATTGTTTGACGTCCTAACAAAAATATTCTAAATTTATGGATTTTACATTAACCACGACAATGCGCAATCAAATCGCAAATCTCAGTTATCCATATCCCAAGATATATATTGTCATGCGAGGAAAGTAAACAGCCCACAATTCTTGCATATTGTAGAATATTAAAGTAAAAATTCACGCATCTCTTGTAGCTTGCAAATAACACTTTAAAACAAAATATAACCAAAGAACATTCATGTGTAACTCTCTCTTCTCGTATTGGATGAGCCAAGATCTACCATAACTTATGAACTAAAACATGCAATCAAATCAAGTGAAAGATAAATTTTTATTATTAGTAAACTCAAACATCAACAAACTAAGATTATTAATACACGTCACATCTTTTCTTTCATACTCTTTAAACTCTTTCATTGCCATTTTTATTCCAAGGATAACATTTAGTAGGTAAGTTGGGGCTAGAAATGCAAGGCCCACTTTGATATATAGACCAGTGGCAAACACTATCACTACAACCATAACCATAGTCTCTACCGTCGTTAAAAATGTCGAACCAATGAACAACGTTGTCAAAGGTAAACCAACAAAAGTATTTGGCTGAGAAAAAATTGGGTCTAAAGTTAAAGTCGTAGCTTTGACCAAATGGAATCTCTTTGATTCCGAAGCTTCCATTCTTGTCTTTGCATTCCATCCGAATTGTCTGCTTCTTTTCTAGTTTGTTGGTTATGACTTCGCTCCCACGATCAAAGAATCCAAAAATACTGTGTTGGCCCTTCGGGACTTCCGATGGTGATGTCGACAACTTTACCGTACATCTCCCTACTGCAATTGCTGACATAAACAAGATTACTATCAAGAGGTTTCGAGTAGATGATGCCATTACCTACTATATTTTTCTCTTTTTTTTTTCAGCTAGATGTATTGTTTCAATTTACTTGTGAGTGTATTTGGCGTATGCTTGTGTATTTATATGCAAGGAGAGCAATTTTTGGTTATGTTTAACTTGCATTATTAATGTCACGGGCTTCAAGTTCACTTGCAATTTACTTCTATGTTGAGGTTTCACATTGTTTATGACGTTTAGCGTTGTTTCTTAGGTTAATGCACATGTGTTTAAGTGTTATAAGTTTCAAATATGAATAAATGAAAATACATTATGCTATAAACAATCTTTTTGTTCAAATGTTACTAGATTATCAATTCATACCAACTTAATATGTTTATTCCATATAGACATGGACGATTGATTATCATGTACATGCATTCTCAAATTATGTGTATTTTGGGATATAATTTTACCTTATGAGCAAAAACAAATTATTTACATATTTGAAACAACCCTCAATAAAATTTTAAAATTTTGTATTGCAAATTTGACTTTTTTATTTTTATTTTTTTTCGTATCGAACCAAAAATAGTTTATATTGAATTATAGGCCTTATAAATAACTATAGTTTATCTTTAAAAATATAAGATTTATATATGGTACGGTGATTAAAGTTTTGATAAGGTTCAGGTACGGAGCATAATTACGGGTACGGAGGTACAAAGCATTTTCCACTATTGATGTACTTGATTCAATGGTCCATATTTGTCAACATCATTTAATGATTTTCAGGACAACACGGTGACATTTTTGTAATTATATGAAGTTCAAACAACAATTTTGTCCTTTTGAAAATCATTTTTTTTAAAAAAGGGACTCGGTGACAATTTTGTAATTTTCATGAGAAAACTTTAACAGTTATTATCTCAGCTCACGAGTTTAGTTTAATTCGTTTAAACTATTTTTTTTTTCAAATTGTTAAGTTTTTATAGTGAAAATATCAACGATGATAATGAGGAAGATGAATTGGCCGAGATAGTTGTACCCAAATTTTGAACTAATATTATAATAGTTCATAATTTTCAAGTCACTTTGTTTAAAAATATACACTATCAGTTTTGTTATTTCTATAATTAGTTCTGGGATTACTTTGTTAATTTTATAGTTATGTTCTTATTCATTTTGTTATTTCTTGTTTGTGTTTGTATTTGTGTTTGTGTTTGTGTTTGTGTTTGTGTTTGTGTTTGTGCTATTCTTCTAATATGTAGGTTGTTAGCTAACGGTTTATCCTATATTGTAGATGCTTTGCAGGTAGAAAGTTGCAGAGAGATCCGGAGCGGAGAAAGCCGGGTCCACGCACCCATTTAGATGAGAACGGGAGAGTCTTTCAGTTTCCACATGCACGTTATTATGATCTTTTCGTCCTGTAAGGCTGTCACATGTTATACATTCATGCAAATGTCTTTTATAATTTTCAAAGTGTTTTACTTACATTTGTTCCTTGTTGGAAGATCTAGTAAAATTATTGTCAAACTATGATCGGGACCCATTGTGAGGTCCTAACTAGTAGCCCTCCGAGTTCTGAGAATTTAGGGTGTTACACATTGGGAGAATCATATCTTTCACAAAGTATATTAGATTGATCTTTGAAGATCCTATCTTGTTAGAAGATAGATCTTATCTTACAGTAGATGATCAAATCTTATCCTAGATAAGATAGATTTTACTAGATACTTTGCTTGTGGGTCACTCGAGAATCATATCTTTTACAAGCCTCCTTCATTGTTATTGGTAGTAGTTCCGATAAAGTTGATTGTAGTGGAAGGGTTCTACGATTGTTCGTTGATTGTATGTTAAGGCCTCAGTTTCCCTATCACGCTCTCGTTTCTTAAGGTTCGACCTAATCTATCCATCTACCAATCCACATCTCTATTGGATCATTCACCATACCACACAACCTTCATTCGAGGCCATCCATCCCCTTATCGCGGTCTACTTCTTCAAGTCAATTGGTGTCAATAGATCGGGACTCACCACACGGATAACCCCATACCATAACTGGTACCCAAGTAACAACATTGGTTTAATACCAATCAACCCTTAATCTCATCAATTAACAAAAATGTCCAAACAAGTTCGCTTGTGAATGGATCAGGAAAAAGAAATTTGTCCCTAAGGATAAAATTTTTATGTGGAAAGTCTTGTAAAATGGACTACAAAACATTACCTAATTTAGATGATTTTTTTTGCAATAACCGAGAATTGTGTGTTTTATAGTCATCATGCTAAAGAGCTTTATCAACTCTTGATTAGATGCATGTTTTTCTAACCACATAATCAACTATCTATTTTTTAACCATATTAGTCTTTTTTCTTATGGACATTTAGAATTTGAATATGAACTTCATGGACGTAATGAACTTTAGCAAATAAAAAATCGGGATTATGCAAATGGAACTTATATGCACCGATTGGTGTCTCTTGATTGTATAAAGTATATCCAAATATAGCAAGGAAAAAGAAAAATATCAAAGGAAATGACTAAAGGTAGGTTATTTCAAACTGAACACAGATTCATTAAGAAAAAGCAACGAAACTTGTTCTATGATTTTACCATTATAAATGAATTTGCAAAAAATAAAAATAAAATTCTTTTTTTAAAGCTAAAAATCTTACCTTAAAGTGCGATATTAAACAAACTCTTCTACAAGAATTTTCAAACTTCAAATTGGAATTGACAACTTGACCACTATTAATTTCATCAAGGAAACTTGATAAACTTTCTTAGAAATGGATACTATCACCTCTAATATTCGCATTTTTTTGCTCAGTTGGTCTATTTTCAAATTATCCACATTTAAAGAAGTAAAATGTCACATATAAGCTGGCGAAGCCTGGACATAACCTTCTTGGTCCCAACATAGACAATGATAATGCGTTGCTTCGCCTTATTTATATAAATGCTCTAAAAAGGAACGCGTTTCGCCAAAACATCAACATCTCTTAATTCCTTCTCAAATTTTTTCAATCAACCATAAATAATTTTCCCTCCAAGCTTTATTTATTCAAACAACCTAAATTACCTTTTTTTCAAAAAAAAAAAAAAAAAAAAAAAAAAAAAATCCTTTTTCTAAATTAAATCCATAACTTACCTTGTCATTTTTTAAATTAATTTTTTAAACAAGTTTCATCTCGAGAAAGAAAAAAAAAGAGAATGAAAATTAAATTAAATTAAATGAAAAATAAATTCCACAAGTAAATTGTTTGACGTCCTAACAAAAATATTCTAAATTTATGGATTTTACATTAACCACGACAATGCGCAATCAAATCGCAAATCTCAGTTATCCATATCCCAAGATATATATTGTCATGCGAGGAAAGTAAACAGCCCACAATTCTTGCATATTGTAGAATATTAAAGTAAAAATTCACGCATCTCTTGTAGCTTGCAAATAACACTTTAAAACAAAATATAACCAAAGAACATTCATGTGTAACTCTCTCTTCTCGTATTGGATGAGCCAAGATCTACCATAACTTATGAACTAAAACATGCAATCAAATCAAGTGAAAGATAAATTTTTATTATTAGTAAACTCAAACATCAACAAACTAAGATTATTAATACACGTCACATCTTTTCTTTCATACTCTTTAAACTCTTTCATTGCCATTTTTATTCCAAGGATAACATTTAGTAGGTAAGTTGGGGCTAGAAATGCAAGGCCCACTTTGATATATAGACCAGTGGCAAACACTATCACTACAACCATAACCATAGTCTCTACCGTCGTTAAAAATGTCGAACCAATGAACAACGTTGTCAAAGGTAAACCAACAAAAGTATTTGGCTGAGAAAAAATTGGGTCTAAAGTTAAAGTCGTAGCTTTGACCAAATGGAATCTCTTTGATTCCGAAGCTTCCATTCTTGTCTTTGCATTCCATCCGAATTGTCTGCATCTTTTCTAGTTTGTTGGTTATGACTTCGCTCCCACGATCAAAGAATCCAAAAATACTGTGTTGGCCCTTCGGGACTTCCGATGGTGATGTCGACAAATTTACCGTAGATCTCCCTAATGCAATTGCTGACATAAACAAGATTACTATCAAGAGGTTTCGAGCAGATGACGCCATTACCTACTATAATTTTCTCTTTTTTTTTTTCCAGCTAGATGTATTGTTTCAATTTACTTGTGAGTGTATTTGGCGTATGCTTGTGTATTTATATGCAAGGAGAGCAATTTTTGGTTATGTTTAACTTGCATTATTAATGTCACGGGCTTCAAGTTCACTTGCAATTTACTTCTATGTTGAGGTTTCACATTGTTTATGACGTTTAACGTTGTTTCTTAGGTTAATGCACATGTGTTTAAGTGTTATAAGTTTCAAATGTGAATAAATGAAAATAAATTATGGTATAAACAATCTTTTTGTTCAAATGTTACTAGATTATCAATTCATACCAACTTAATATGTTTATTCCATATAGACATGGACGATTGATTATCATGTACATGCATTCTCAAATTATGTGTATTTTGGGATATAATTTTACCTTATGAGCAAAAACAAATTATTTACATATTTGAAACAACCCTCAATAAAATTTTAAAATTTTGTATTGCAAATTTGACTTTTTTATTTTTATTTTTTTTCGTATCGAACCAAAAATAGTTTATATTGAATTATAGGCCTTATAAATAACTATAGTTTATCTTTAAAAATATAAGATTTATATATGGTACGGTGATTAAAGTTTTGATAAGGTTCAGGTACGGAGCATAATTACGGGTACGGAGGTACAAAGCATTTTCCACTGTTGATGTACTTGATTCAACGGTCCATATTTGTCAACATCATTTAATGATTTTCAGGGCAACACGGTGACATTTTTGTAATTATATGAAGTTCAAACAACAATTTTGTCCTTTTGAAAATCATTTTTTTAAAAAAGGGACTCGTTGACAATTTTGTAATTTTCATGAGAAAACTTTAACAGTTATTATCTCAGCTCACGAGTTTAGTTTAATTCGTTCAAACTATTTTTTTTTTTCAAATTGTTAGGTTTTTATAGTGAAAATATCAACGATGATAATGAGGAAGATGAATTGGCCGAGATAGTTGTACCCAAATTTTGAACTAATATTATAATAGTTCATAATTTTCAAGTCACTTTGTTTAAAAATATACACTATCAGTTTTGTTATTTCTAAAAATAGTTCTGGGATTACTTTGTTAATTTTATAGTTATGTTCTTATTCATTTTGTTATTTCTTGTTTGTGCTTGTGTTTGTTTTTGTGTTTGTGTTTGTGTTTGTGTTTGTGTTTGTGCTATTCTTCTAATATGTAGGTTGTTAGCTAACGGTTTATCCTATGTTGTAGATGCTTTGCAGGTAGAAAGTTGCAGAGAGATCCGGAGCGGAGAAAGCCGGGTCCACGCACCCATTTAGATGAGAACAGGAGAGTCTTTCAGTTTCCGCATGCACGTTATTATGATCTTTCGTCCTGTAAGGTTGTCACATGTTATACATTCATGCAAATGTCTTTTATAATTTTCAAAGTGTTTTACTTACATTTGTGCCTTGTTGGAAGATCTAGTAAAATTGTTGCCAAACTATGATCGGGACCCATTGTGAGGTCCTAACTAGTAGCCCTCCGAGTTCTGAGAATTTAGGGTGTTACACATTGGGAGATTCATATCTTTCACAAAGTATATTAGATTGATCTTTGAAGATCCTATCTTGTTAGAAGATAGATCTTATCTTACAGTAGTTGATCAAATCTTATCCTAGATAAGATAGATTTTACTAGATACTTTGCTTGTGGGTCACTCGAGAATCATATCTTTTACAAGCCTCCTTCATTGTTATTGGTAGGAGTTCCGATAAAGTTGATTGTAGTGGAAGGGTTCTACGATTGTTCATTGATTGTATGTTAAGGCCTCAGTTTCCCTATCACGCTCTCGTTTCTTAAGGTTCGACCTAATCCATCCATCTACCAATCCACATCTCTATTGGATCATTCACCATACCACACAACCTTCATTCGAGGCCATCCATCCCCTTATCGCGGTCTACTTCTTCAAGTCAATTGGTGTCAATAGATCGGGACTCACCACACGGATAACCCCATACCATAACTGGTACCCAAGTACAACATTGGTTTAATACCAATCAACCCTTAATCTTGTAACACCCCGAATCCGCGGGACTCGGGATGCTACGGGCGGAGACCTCACAATGGGTCCCGACCCTTAGCCTGACAACAATTTCACTGGATCTTACAACAAGACACAAATAAAGGCAAAACCGAAATTCATTTTTATGCAATGATATGAACCCCAAAAGAAAACAACGAAAGACTTCAGCCGAGATACAACACTAAAGGCAACCGCCATACACGCGACATACATAATACCCTAAACAATACATAAAAAACAACTCCCAAAACCCATCCTAAAATGTACGGACCCCGGCTGCCCACTCTTCCGGATCTCTCGGCCGCGCCCCTAACCTGCAAGGCAACTACAACAATATCGGTATAAAACCGTTAGCTAGCATTCAAGGCATTAGCATCATGGTATTGGCACACACACACACATAAGGCATCATAAACACACAACATGTTCCAAAATACACAATCCGGTTTATTATCTTTTTATTATTAGGTCATATCCCGTTCTAATTCAACTTCTTTTGTGACACGAGAATCTTAAAGATCTCGCCCTTGTCCCCTTTCACCATACGGGTTTGTACTTGATGCGGATCAGCATCACCCGATGGGCTGGTCGCAAGGCACCTCCCAGTCATCCCCATTTTGGACTGGACAAGAGGTCACCGCCCGTTATCATACACTTGGGCCAAATATAAACATATAAAGTCGGTGGTCCTATTACCGGTTTAGATGTTATAACATAAGCAATAAACACACACAAAAACAATAAACACACACCACCAAACACACATTGAAACTAATACAGAGAATACGAGCTAAGTAAGTCCAAAGACTTACCTCGTCCCAAACGCTAACTCACAAAACGCTCTCGCTTCCCTTGGGAAAAAGCATACAACCTGCTCACAACAAGATATCTATCAAAACCCGCTCAACTCAAGAAGTCTTAAACTTCGACACAAATGATCTACGCAAGATCATTTGACTATCATTCTAGGAACGCATCCTAGAATCCCTCATGCTCACACCACACTCAACACAAGCTAGAAGTCCTTTGATTTCTAGACTCTAAGATCTCTCAAAAACATAACCCACAACATATACTAAGATAAACATGCCTAGTCTCAACAATCTCAACGGTATCAACACTATGATAAGATACGCATATCCTAACCCATAATCTCAACGACCATATAACCACAACCTCAAGCCTCAGATATTCACAAGATCAACCAAACACTCAACGTCTTACAACAATCGACAATCCTCAAAACTCACCTAAGGTTCAAACCACTACTTGGTATTAACTCTAAGTTATGCTAGATCCATCCTAGCATGATACTACTACTACTACTACTAAACATAACTAGATCGAGGGAAAGGATACTCACACGACGTCAAAAGACGGAAAACGATCAATGGATGTCAACTTGGACTTGTTAGGTCTTTATCGGGACGCTTCCGAACCTAACACCAAAACTATACAAATTTAGCTTATACGCTAAATTTGAACGGAATATATAATATATATATTAATCTAAGGAAAACTCGTTTTCAAAAGTCACGTTAAAAATCTCGTAAATAAACTTCCCGGGGCACGATATGAAATCCTAGAAACTTGTCATAAAACCGGAATTAAAAACTTTGAGCTATAACTCGAAATTAATCCACCAAGGGCACAAAAATAGCATTTCCATTATAAGAATATCCCGTAATCAAAATCCAAGGTTCCAAACCGCTAATCCATTTTTCGGGCAAAATATATTGTTCCAAAACTATGGGTCATAATCCGTAAATAAAAAGCTTGGGACAAAATCTGTAATTAAACAAATCAGCAAGGCATAAGTGTCACATTCCAAAATCTGGGTTCAAAACTGCAATATCACAAAACCGGGCACATTTTGTAAATATATAAAACATGAGGGGCCCGATTTATAATACCGACAATGTCATCTTCCCCCAATCGATACTCAAAGGCCTGGAATAAAATCAAAGGGCGCAGGGTGGCGGCGAAAGGACTCCGGCAAAGCTCGAGCAAGGGTGGCGGCAACCCAGGTGCTCTCCGGCCTCGCTCTTGGCGGTGCAGCATGAAGGCAGCGGTTGCTGCCCCAATCCATCCGTTGTAGAATGACAGGAAGGAGGCGGCAAGGAGGAGGTAAGGGTAGCCCCTCCGATGGCTTCCTCCGGCTTCGATTAAGGCGTCAACAAGGCGGTGCACGAGGCGGCGAGGCTACAGGCTTGGGTCTCCGGCAAGGGCGAGGACGGGTTGTCCCGGCGAAATCGAGGCAAGGAACGCCGGTGGCGGCTTCGTTCGGTGTGCTCTCCGGCTTCGAGAGCTTCCCTGGTGGCTCGACAATGGGCGGCCTCCCTTCTCTGGCGAGTTACACAGAGGCAACGAAAACAAGGAGAAGGCTCCCTGTTTCTTCTCCGGTGGGATGGAATGTGGAAGGCTGCGTACAGGTGGTTCCCGGTGAGGTTCCCCCTTGTGGCTTCGTTTCCCGGCGGCTTTGACACAACGGACCTGAGAACAGAGAGAGACGGCTGGCGAGATACTGAAGTCGACGAGCAGAGGGGAAGAGAGAGACGAGAAGACGAGGTGAGCAGGGGGTCCTCCCGATGGTTGCAAGGTGCCGAAAATAGAGGAAGATAGGTGAGGGAGAGTTGCAAGCATGAAGCTATCATAGGGGAAGACATGAAGTTGCAGCGGGTTGAGTGATAGGGAGGGCTGAGGAAAGTAACAGAGGGGAATCAGTGAGGCATGAAGGCAAGCAGAGGTTGTGGGAAGGGAGAGATCTGCACAAGTGAGGAATCGAGAGGTCACAGTGTAACACCCCAAATCCACGGGACTCGGGGTGCTACGGGTTGGGACCTCACAATGGGTCCCGACCCTTAGCCTGACAACAATTTCACCGGATCTTTCAACATGGCACAAATAAAGGCAAAACCAAAATTCCTTTTAATGCAAATGATAAGAAACCCAAAGGAAAACAACAAAAGACTTCAGCCGATAAACAACGCCAAAGACCAAACGCCATACACGCGGCATACTAACATAATAAATGAAGAATAAAACACAACCCGACTCCAACCAAAACCCACTCCTAAAATGTACGGAACCCCGGCTGCCCACTCTTCCGGATCTCTCGGCCGCAATCCTAACCTGCAAGGCAATCTACAACAATCGGTATAAAACCGCAATCAAATCTTTGAGGTCATAACTCGAAATTAATCCAACAAGGGTTCAATTGATAAACTGTAAAAACTGGGTCACAAACTTTAATAATAAATATGGCCAATATATGAAATTAACTTTCTGCAGTGGGCATGAATGTAATCTTTCAAAAATGTGGGTCCAAACTGTAATTATAGAAATATGGGTACATTTTGTAATTATACCAAAATCAAGGGGGCCCGTTTGTAAATAACCCTAAAGGGTTTCTTCAACATCAACGAACACAAGAGGCGGCGGCTGGGACATTTGGGCTCAGGCATGCTGGGACATTTGGGCTCAGGCAGGCTAGGCTCGCCGCAAAGGAAGCCAGGGTGCAAAGGGTGGTTGCTGCCGGTGGTTGGCCGCGGCACAGGAGGCGACCAACCGGGACTCCAGGGAGTCAATAATGGGGGGTTCCGGCGACAGAAGCGCTTCTCAGTGGTCCCGCAAGGCGAAGGCGGTGCATTCCGGCGTCGACCGGTGAAGCAGGGTGAGGAAGGGTAGCTCCTTTCTGGCGTCGATGAGGCAGAGCTTCAGCAGGAGTTTCGATGGATGGCGATGCGATTCCGGGTCGTTTGGTGGCGCAAGAGAAAAGCGAGAGAAGGGAGATGAGGGACTTGCTGCCGGAGTTTCGAGACGACAGCCTTCCTCTGCTTCACTAGAATCAAGCCGGAGTGAGAGACGGGGAATAGAGAAGAACCAGAGGAAGGTTGTGAAGAAACAAAGGAAGAATGGAGAAGACGGAGAGCAGAGTGTGGAGGTGGTGACGGGCTGTTCGAACGGTCTCCAAAGGGGCAAGGAGTTACAGAGGGGGATAGGAGTGAGGAGGGAGTGAGGAGGCTGGGGGTTGGTGATACCGATGGAGTAGGGGACAAAGGAAGGGAAGCGAGGGGTCGCTACAGACCTCATCAGGGACGAGGGGTCGGCACCACAACACGGCCGAAAGAGAGATAAAAAAGAGAGAAGAAAAGAAAAAGAAAAAGGGGGTAAGAAAACAAAGAAATAGGAAAAAAAAAATAAAAAAAATAATTAAATAAACATAAAATGAATTAGATTAAAACACCCGATCGGGATTTCCGAATCGAAAATTTTCCCGATCTTTCCGATAATATTAATACGGATATACGTGCACATATCCAAAATAAAAATATACTCGGAAAATATATTTTACGTCGTAAAATACTTTTAATAAAATATTTAATCTAATAAAATATCGATAAAAGTCAGTTAAAAAAAATCGTACACGCGCCCAATGAACGGGGCGTTACATTAGATCCTCCTTAAAAAAGTTTCGTCCCGAAACTTGCTATGTGTCGAACTTCTCGGTCATTAAGGCCGATGTATGGACCCTCAAACTAAGAAGGCCTAAACCTTCTAGTCTATACACTCATTCTACTCAAACTACCCCCACAAGATATATCAGGTCATACAACACAATCCCGCACCGGGCACAAACTACACATAATATCACACATGCACACAACTCAACTAAGAGAAGAACTAGGTCTAACCCGTCGATTCTATTGATGCTACTAGCTCAGCGTAAAACTCAACTAAAGATATTATCCTCCGACTTCCTATTAGCCTCAAATGTTCATCGTCTGCAGCTAAATCATCAAGACCGTCAATACATCTCGAGTCATACTTGTACTTCCTAGACTGATACACATGAAACCCCGGGCGAACACCCATTACTCTCGGCGGCTACGCCAACCGGTTGACCACTATCCTTACTTGCGCTATGGTCTCACAAAGGTTCCGATATATCGGAAATGCAACTTCCTTCTCGGGTCATTCTCAATGCAGCATTTCCATTATGTTCCCTTTGATTGTCTCTAGCAAGGAAGATCAAATCTTCCCTTTTTTCACAGTTGATTCTGGTCCTTGTCACCCCAACCTTAATGTTACGTTTCTTCAACTTTTGATGTAAGTCCCCGATAATGAAGGAAGTGCTTCACTTCCCACCGATTCACCAATGAGACACGTATGCTATTACTTTTACATCGTTCCTCAATACTCGATCAAGACCTTGTCTTGAAGAATCACTTGTACACTTCAAACCCATCATACCTCAAGGTAAATCAAAACAGTTGCACCAGTGAATCCCCTCTTATCTCTCAACAACTATATTGTCAATTCTTCGTCCCATTTAATACTTCATTGTCATCCAAAGTAGGTTAGCCGTAGATGACGTTACTTGGAGAATCTCTCCATAATTCCGGCAATGACCAGCACATCCAAAAAGACTTGTAACTTCTTTCACAACCTTCGTGGGTTGTCATCCCGAGACAACTTGTCATACAACTTCTCTCTTTTAGCAACTGGTATTCTCCATAACAACTTCAAAACAAAAGTTCAAGATAATGTCTGTTGTTCTCTCTTCAATGCATTGGTTCTACAGAATGTTTATCAACAAGATCTTATAATCAGTTTCCTTCAATTGCTTCCACAACTCACGCCTCTTCCCAAGGTCATTGTTTATGGCGCCTTGGATGTCAGGGTTGATTCAAGCTCGTCCTTAGTGGCAAATACTCATTCTTACGGTCCGGCCTTTGTGATATCTTGGGTTCTGTCTTTTCTCCTCTCGTCACATAACATAATCACCAACACAATCTTATCTTAGCACTTGACCGGTGGTCATGGTACTAATGATCTACCCCGATTTGTTGGGGTGATGTCCTTCAAACACGTGTATTGCTCCATCTTCTGCTACAAGGTCGACCGTACTTCATCTTCTGATCTCGAGAGGCTTGCTCGTGTCTTTTGACCCTCGTGGCCTTGGTTAAGCATACTTCCGCTAAATCCCCCTTTTTCCTTTTTGAGGAAAGGCGACAATAATAATTCTTGATCTCGCACATATTTTTAGTCATGATGGTCTTAACTACAAGGCTTGTATCATTCCTTCGAGTAAGTGTAACGTCAATCCGACCATAAGGGTTCAAATCTTAGCCCTTCATATACTCCTCGGATATCTAAAGTCGACATCCGGCTTCATAACTTCGGTCTTCTCCATTCTTGTTGGTCACCTTATGCCTCTCTTGGTATTCCTTGAACAACTTCACAACCGTACCAGTATGCCTTGTGGGGAACGCTAGGCGAAATTTCTCAACCAAGTCACCGAAGACCCAACACATTACATCTCAAGTTCTAACGTCATAAGCTCAAATCTTGCAATGTTACTATGACCCAGATTCTCCGTTCCACGTCACATCTACCATAACATAGCATGCTTCCTATTTATGTATACTCCTTACGCACAATAACTATAAAAGCCTAACTTTCCTCCGCTCCTTTATCCCCTTATCTCTTATCAACCTTAATAGTTCTTATTCGTTTCGTTCCCCCTATATGCCAATTCCATGATAAAAAAAAAGCTCGCATAAGGTCGTTACAATCCCTCCCTATGAGGTCTGTTATAGTTACATGCTTTGACTCATACCACGTTATTTGATTAAGATAATTGCGCTTTTGTTGATATACCTCATTACCACTGCCATTGGACCACCGAGAATATTCCAAGACGTTGCTACTATTCCTTTATAATCCCATAGTTTGGGTTACTCTTCTCATCAACACCGTCCAGTAGACAACTCACACCTGGGCGTTCTCGGTTGTCACCGATTAGCCTATAGCTGACCTTCTCCAAGGTCAACGACTTACCCTCTTATATACTTCATGTTACCATACTACTGAAGGATAACCTCTTAGGGTACTCTGCCTTAAACTTCACTAGTTCATTTTACTCTACTTCAACATTTAGCTCCGACTACGCTCCCCTCTTCCTTCCGCTTCTGTAAGATAACTCTACTTCCCCCAACTTTTTCGTGTCATATGACCCAACTTCATAGGCTTAACCGTTCTTCATAATATCTAGTAAGTGCATCTTCCCCACATCTCTATCTTTAGTAACTACTCTTTCTTCTCTTGGTTGGTAACTTGAGTCTTTCAATTTAAACTCCTTGTTTTATCTTTCATCTTCTGAAGATCATCATCCACACAACCTTCCTCCTTCTTAGCGTTGCTCAGTGTCATGTCAATGACGGAAAATGATTGACTCCACCAGGTAATTCTATTATATGAACTTTCACCATGTGATCCTCCTCGTAACCCTCGTATTTTTGACTCTTCACTTCTTGGTACCTCGCAAGTTTAACTTATGGTAATTTGAATCCTCCCCACATGTTTCGTTCACTTCTCTCGTCTTAACTCCAATGCTTAGAAACGTCTAAGGAAAGCTTCGCATCTTAATGGGATATCACCTTTAACCTTGCTAGAATGTCCCCATCTTTTCCTTGATTCGTATCCTTAGTTGTTCACGCGTCTTCTTGAAGAACTTTAAGTTCTTTATCTACATTGGTCTTGTTGTCTTTAAATCCTAGTTTCTTTGGAACCACTTCGACGCATTAATGTTACTCATTTTCTTGTATGGTCTTCATTTCAATTTCTCTTAAGTTGTCTCGAGTTTTCCTTCACTTGGTTGTCCTTCGTTTACGTCATCTCTAATCCTCCTCTTCGATGTCCTTTTGTAGGGATTAGAGAAACGCCATGATGTTCGTCAGCACGAAATACCCAACTCGATACTTGAGCGTACTCCTCCAAAAATGAACGCTATCCCACACCAACAACGTCGTCTTAAAGGTGATGATATCACACTATAATATTTTCCATTAGGTCTCGTGCTATCTACTACTATATATAATAAGAATCCGTATATAAGACTATATATATATATCCTATGTCCACATTATTACTAATATAATACATGCGGTAGTTCATTACAACAAAACAAGGTCTAACATGTATAATAGTCCACATATATAACTACACACATATATTCATTTCATCATGCAACGTACATTCACAAATATACACATAAATTCCATCATGCATAACTACAATCCTCATATAATATACATATCTACATATCTACATATATATATATCAAGATCCAATAAACTAAGTTGCCGAGATCCACGGAAGGAGTGGTGGTCCGTACATTCTACCCCGACTTATGCATGTGATTTTGAAAACGAAAAGTCAGAACCCGTATGGGTTCTGTTTATTCCTCATTCGGCCTTTAGAAGATTGCGAGTGCCATTGTTGTCAACCTAGGGCTCTGATACCACTTTTGTAACACCCCAAATCCACGGGACTCGGGGTGCTACGGGTTGGGACCTCACAATGGGTCCCGACCCTTAGCTTGACAACAATTTCACCGGATCTTTCAACATGGCACAAATAAAGGCAAAACCAAAATTCCTTTTAATGCAAATGATAAGAAACCCAAAGGAAAACAACAAAAGACTTCAGCCGATAAACAACGCAAAAGACCAAACGCCATACACGCGGCATACTAACATAATAAATGAAGAATAAAACACAACCCGACTCCAACCAAAACCCACTCCTAAAATGTACGGAACCCCGGCTGCCCACTCTTCCGGATCTCTCGGCCGCAATCCTAACCTGCAAGGCAATCTACAACAATCGGTATAAAACCGCAATCAAATCTTTGAGGTCATAACTCGAAATTAATCCAACAAGGGTTCAATTGATAAACTGTAAAAACTGGGTCACAAACTGTAATAATAAATATGGCCAATATATAAAATTAACTTTCTGTAGTGGGCATAAATGTAATCTTTCAAAAATGTGGGTCCAAACTGTAATTATAGAAATATGGGTACATTTTGTAATTATACCAAAATCAAGGGGGCCCGTTTGTAAATAACCCTAAAGGGTTTCTTCAACATCAGCGAACACAAGAGGCGGCGGCTGGGACATTTGGGCTCAGGCAGGCTGGGACATTTGGGCTCAGGCAGGCTAGGCTCGCCGCAAAGGAAGCCAGGGTGCAAAGGGTGGTTGCTGCCGGTGGTTGGCCGCGGCACAGGAGGCGACCAACCGGGACTCCAGGGAGTCAATAATGGGGGGTTCCGGCGACAGAAGCGCTTCTCAGTGGTCCCGCAAGGCGAAGGCGGTGCATTCCGGCGTCGACCGGTGAAGCAGGGTGAGGAAGGGTAGCTCCTTTCTGGCGTCGATGAGGCAGAGCTTCAGCAGGAGTTTCGATGGATGGCGATGCGATTCCGGGTCCTTTGGTGGCGCAAGAGAAAAGCGAGAGAAGGGAGATGAGGGACTTGCTGCCGGAGTTTCGAGACGACAGCCTTCCTCTGCTTCACTAGAATCAAGCCGGAGTGAGAGACGGGGAATAGAGAAGAACCAGAGGAAGGTTGTGAAGAAACAAAGGAAGAATGGAGAAGACGGAGAGCAGAGTGTGGAGGTGGTGACGGGCTGTTCGAACGGTCTCCAAAGGGGCAAGGAGTTACAGAGGGGGATAGGAGTGAGGAGGGAGTGAGGAGGCTGGGGGTTGGTGATACCGATGGAGTAGGGGACAAAGGAAGGGAAGCGAGGGGTCGCTACAGACCTCATCAGGGACGAGGGGTCGGCACCACAACACGGCCGAAAGAGAGATAGAAAAGAGAGAAGAAAAGAAAAAGAAAAAGGGGGTAAGAAAACAAAGAAATAGGAAAAAAAAATAAAAAAAATAATTAAATAAACATAAAATGAATTAGTTTAAAACACCCGATCGGGATTTCCGAATCGAAAATTTTCCCGATCTTTCCGATAATATTAATACGGATATACGTGCACATATCCAAAATAAAAATATACTCGGAAAATATATTTTACGTCGTAAAATACTTTTAATAAAATATTTAATCTAATAAAATATTGATAAAAGTCAGTTAAAAAAAATCGTACACGCGCCCAATGAACGGGGCGTTACACACAGGTTGAGTGTAGTTGAGGGAAAGTAGGAAACAAGGGGTCGATCTAGGCTGTCACAAGAACCAGCTAGGAAATGACAAAGGCTAAGCAGGGGATGAGTAGAAAAAAAGGAAAGATAAAGAAAATAAAAGTATACTTAATTAAACATGACATCGGGGATTAAATAAACTCGATCCAAACACTCGGATCGGGATTTTTAAATCGGAAAACTTTCCCAATTTTTCCAAAAGTAATAACACAGATATACGTGAACGTATCAAAAATATAAATATACTCGGGAATGATATTTCGCGTCGTAAAATACTTTTAATAAATAAATAAATAAAATAAGCCATTAAATATAGATAAAAGCCGCAAGAATAAAAAAGCAAACGCGCCTAAAATTGGGGTGTTACATTAGATCCCTCTAAAAACAAGTTTCGTCCCGAAACTTGCTATTTGTCGAACTTCTTGGTCCCTAAGGCCGAGGTATGAACTCTTAAACTAAGAGGCCTTAACCTTCTAATCTACATACACAACTGCTCCAACCACCATCAAAATATATATAACCGATCATAAAACACATTCCCGCACGGGGCACAAACAACTTATAACAACACACGTATACAACTTAACTAAGGGAAGAACTAGGTCTAACTCTTCGATTCTATCGATACTACTAGCTCAGCATAAAACTCGACCAAAGATATTTCCCCCGTCTTCCAGTTAGCCTCATTGGTTCCTCGTCTTCCGCTAAACCACCATGAATGACCATCCATATTGAGTCATGTATGTACTCCCTTGACTAATACGTATGAAACAATGGGTAAACACTCTCTACTCTCGGCAGTCACGGCAACCGGTAAACCGTTTTTCTAACTCGCGCTAAGATCTCCACAAGGGTCCGATGTATCGGAAACTCAGTTGCCCTCTCTGATCTTTCTCAATGCAGCATTCCCATTATGTCCCCTTTGATTTCTCTACCAAAGAAGATCGAACTTCCAATTTATGCTACTAGCTTTGGTTCTTGTCAAACCAAACTTTGACGTTATGTTTTCTCAATTCTTGTTGCAATTCCAAGTAACGAAGGAGGTACTTTACTCCATACTACTTCTACTAACAAGACACGTATGCTATTACTTTTACATCGCTCCTCAATACTCGATCAAGACCTCGTCTTGAAGAATCACTTGTCCACTTCAAGCCCATAATACCGGCCTCAAGGTAAATCAAAACAGTTGCACCAATGAATCCCCTCTTAACTCTCAGCAACTCTATTGTCAATTCTTCGTCCCATTCAACACAATTTGTCCCTTCACTTATCTGGTAAAGCTCAGCACATCTAAGATAAATTGTAACTCCTTTCATATCTCTCGGGGTTGCCATCCCAACACAACTTGTCATACAGCTTCTCTCTTCTTCGAGAGTAGACCAAAATATCTTGTCTAGGGCATTAGTAAGCCCATATGGAATCATTAGAACTCGTAGTGACCATGGCTTGTCCGGAAGGCCGTATTTGCAATATCGCAATCTCGAATTCTCAATTGGTGACAACCAGAACCTTAACTTAATATTAGAAGAGACTACCAACCCTTGCAGCTGATCGAGTAGATCTCCCATTTGTTGTAAGGGATATTGGTCCTTCATTGTCATCTTGCTCAACTTATAGAAATCGATGTACAAACGGAGATAACCGTCCCTCTCTTCGCAAACTGATGTCCTCTTATAATAACTTCAAATCAAGAATTCAAGATATATCCCAACGTGAATTTCAAATCAAGAGTTCAAGATATATTCTAATATGAACTTCAAATCAAGAGTTCAAGATAACCTCCGGAGTTCTCCATACATTTCACTAATTCTAATGAACTCTTTTCAATAAGTTCTTGCAAATGCTCCTTCACTTGCTTCCATAACTCATGTTTCTTCACAAGTGTCATTCCATACGGTGCCTTAGATATCGGAATCGAGTCAAGCTTGACCTTAGTGGAAAAATCCACATTCTGTCGGGTTGGAACCTGTGATATCTCGGCTTTTGTCTTTCCTTCTTTCGTCCCATAAATAAGACTTACACAACCTTGTCTTAAAACTTGACAGGTGGTCATGCTACTAATGGTCTACCCCGATATGTTGAGGTGACATCTTGTAAACACGTATGTTGTTCTATCTTTAGCTACTATGTTTACCGTCCTCTTTCAGAGATCATTCATCTCTAGAACTCAAGGATCTTGCTCGAATCTCCCGACTCTTGAAGCCTTGGTTAACCAATAATTCGGCTTAATCCCTCTTCTCACTTCAAAGGAAAGGTGATAATAATATCTCTTAATCTCTCGCATGTGTTCAGTCACAAAAATCCTAACTACAAGACTCAAGCATGTCATATAATGAATCGATACAATCTTCTTTGCTTCCTCTGACATCTCAGCATATGGAAGGAACTCCTCGTATTCTACATAAGCTTTCACGGTAGACATCCTTTCTTCACTTAGGTATAGCAATTATACTTCACTTCTTTTTGCGACGTCCGTCCAACAACTGAAGTTTTAAATTCTCGATCTTTCCTATACTTCTCGTACATCTCATGTTGACATCAAACTTCCAAACTTTCAAACTTCGGTCTTCTCTTACTCTTGTTAGTCACTTTATGTATCTCTTTTATTTATTCCCGTTTACGCATAGCAACAATAGAAACCTCACTTTCCTCTTGGTTCTTCTAGTTTTCTTCACCCTAATACAAACTTTAAAAGTTCTGATCCGTGAAATTCCCCCATATGACAACCCCATGACCTAAGAAGGTCGCACCATATCGTTATAATCTCCTCCCCTGAGGTCTTGTTATAAGTACTTGGTTGAACTCGTTCCACATTATTTGATTTAAAACAATTGCGCTCTGTTGATATACCCCCTTACTATGGACATTGATCCACCGCGAATACTCCAAGCTCTTGTTGTCGATCCTCTACGTTCCCATAGTCTGGTTTACTCTTCCCATATGTACACTTCAATAGACAACCCGCACTTGCGCGTTCTTATTGTCACCGATTAACTTATATCTAATCTTCTACGAAGTTAACGACTTACCATTCAACTACACTTTCCATGTTACAACTCTTATGGAGGCTACCCTCCTCGGGGTACTCTACCTTAATCTCCATTAGCTCATTTTACTCTACTTCAAACTCCGTTAGCTCCTATTACATTCCTCTCTTCCTTCCCCTTCCTTAAGATAACTATACCTCCCTAGTGTTATACGTTCCAACTTCATAGTCTTAACCGTTCTTCATAATATCTTGTAAGTGCATCTTTCCAACATCTCTATTGTTAGTAACAACTCGCCCTTCTCTCGATCGGTATCCTTCATCTTCCGATAAAGCTCCTTATTGCATCTTTCATCTTTTGAACACCATCACCCACACGCACTTTCTCCTTCTTAGCGTTGCTTAGTCTTATCACCATGACGGAAAACAATTGACTCCACAAGGTAATTCTACTATGTGGACTTCGATCACGTGGTCTTCCTCGTAATTCTCGTATTTCTGAAGAACTCTCCTACTTAGGCTCTCGTAAAACCGTCACTTCACTTTCTAGTTCCTTTGTAAGCTTAAATTACATATTTCTTAAATCCTCGTAATAATTCGACCACACTTCACTTCCTGACTCTCGTGCTTAGGAGCACTTAGGATAACTTCGCGTCTTAATGCAATACCACTTTCACCCTTGCTAGAATGTACTCCTCTTCTCGATACGCATCTTTGCGTTATCGGCACGCCACTTGGAAGAATATTAAGTTCGTTGTCTCGACTTCACTTCATTGTTACTCGTCATCGCTTTCTCGGAACCACTCTCAAAACTTCAGATCGCTTCTCTATTTGTATAGCTTCCATCTCAGTTTTGCTTATGTTGACTCGAGGTTCTCTTCTCTATGTTTGTCCTTGCGGTTAACGTCATATCTAGTCTTCATATGGATACTTAGACGCTCTCTAAGGAGTTTGAGAAATCACCAGGGTGCTCACTAAAACGTGATGTTCAACTCGATACTTGAGCATATTCGTCTTCGTGTTGACACTATCCTAAGCCAAAAGGCGTCGTCCAAGGCGATGATATCATAATAGCATCTCAACTAAAAGGTCCTATATCTCCATATGCTACTATATATAATAAGAATACTTATACATAATTATATAAGTCCTAAGTCCATATCACTACCAACATAACACATCCAGCATTCCATCAACAATTTAAGGTCCCAAAACATATAACCGTCCACATATATAACTATACACATATATCTAGTTCATTATGCAGCATACAATCACAAAGATACACATCAATTCTATCATGTATAACTACAAATCTCATATCCATATCTATATATACATATATATACATATCAAAATCTAATAAGCTAAGCTGCCGAGATCTGCGGAAGGAGTGGTGGTCCGTACATTCTACCCCGACTCATGCATGTGATTTTGAAAACGAAAACTCAGAACCCGTGGGGTTCTGTTTATTCCTTATTCGGCCTTTAGAAGATTGCGAGTGCCATTGTTGTCAACCTAGGGCTCTGATACCACTTTGTAACACCCCGAATCCGCGGGACTCGGGATGCTACGGGCGGAGACCTCACAATGGGTCCCGACCCTTAGCCTGACAACAATTTCACTGGATCTTACAACAAGACACAAATAAAGGCAAAACCAAAATTCATTTTTATGCAATGATATGAACCCCAAAAGAAAACAACGAAAGACTTCAGCCGAGATACAACGCTAAAGGCAACGGCCATACACGCGACATACATAATACCCTAAACAATACATAAAAAACAACTCCCAAAACCCATCCTAAAATGTACGGACCCCGGATGCCCACTCTTCCGGATCTCTCGGCCGCGCCCCTAACCTGCAAGGCAACTACAACAATATCGGTATAAAACCGTTAGCTAGCATTCAAGGCATTAGCATCATGGTATTGGCACACACACACACAAGGCATCATAAACACACAACATGTTCCAAAACACACAATCCGGTTTATTATCTTTTTATTATTAGGTCATATCCCGTTCTAATTCAACTTCTTTTGTGACACGAGAATCTTAAAGATCTCGCCCTTGTCCCCTTTCACCATACGGGTTTGTACTTGATGCGGATCAACATCACCCGATGGGCTGGTCGCAAGACACCTCCCAGTCATCCCCATTTTGGACTGGACAAGAGGTCACCGCCCGTTATCATACACTTGGGCCAAATATAAACATATAAAGTCGGTGGTCCTATTACCGGTTTAGATGTTATAACATAAGCAATAAACACACACAAAAACAATAAACACACACCACCAAACACGCATTGAAACTAATACAGAGAATACGAGCTAAGTAAGTCCGAAGACTTACCTCGTTCCAAACGCTCTCGCTTCCCTTGGGAAAAAGCATACAACCTACTCACAACAAGATATCTATCAAAACCCGCTCAACTCAAGAAGTCTTAGACTTCTACACAAATGATCTACGCAAGATCATTTGACTATCATTCTAGGACCGCATCCTAGAATCCCTCATGCTCACACCACACTCAACACAAGCTAGAAGTCCTTTGATTTCTAGACTCTAAGATCTCTCAAAAACATAACCCACAACATATACTAAGATAAACATGCCTAGTCTCAACAATCTCAACGGTATCAACACTATGATAAGATACGCATATCCTAACCCATAATCTCAACGACCATATAACCACAATCTCAAGCCTCAGATATTCACAAGATCAACCAAACACTCAACGTCTTACAACAATCGACAATCCTCAAAACTCACCTAAGGTTCAAACCACTACTTGGTATTAACTCTAAGTTATGCTAGATCCATCCTAGCATGATACTACTACTACTACTACTAAACATAACTAGATCGAGGGAAAGGATACTCACACGACGTCAAAAGACGGAAAACGATCAACGGATGTCGACTTGGACTTGTTAGGTCTTTATCGGGACGCTTCCGAACCTAACACCAAAACTATACAAATTTAGCTTATACGCTAAATTTGAACGGAATATATAATATATATATTAATCTAAGGAAAACTCGTTTTCAAAAGTCACGTTAAAAATCTCGTAAATAAACCTCCCGGGGCACGATATGAAATCCTAGAAACTTGTCATAAAACCGGAATTAAAAACTTTGAGCTATAACTCGAAATTAATCCACCAAGGGCACAAAAATAGCATTTCCATTATAAGAATATCCCGTAATCAAAATCCAAGGTTCCAAACCGCTAATCCATTTTCCGGGCAAAATATATTGTTCCAAAACTATGGGTCATAATCCGTAAATAAAAGCTTGGGACAAAATTTGTAATTAAACAAATCAGCAAGGCATAAGTGTCACATTCCAAAATCTGGGTTCAAAATTGCAATATCACAAAACCGGGCACATTTTGTAAATATATAAAACATGAGGGGCCCGATTTATAATACCGACAATGTCATCTTCCCCCAATCGATACTCAGAGGCCTGGAATAAAATCAAAGGGCGCAGGGTGGCGGCGAAAGGACTCCGGCAAGGCTCGAGCAAGGGCAACGGCAACCCAGGTGCTCTCTGGCCTCGCTCTTGGCGGCGCAGCATGAAGGCGGCGGTTGCTGCTCCAATCCATCCGTTGCAGAATGACAGGAAGGAGGCGGCAAGGAGGAGGTAAGGGTAGCCCCTCCGATGGCTTCCTCCGGCTTCGATTAAGGCGTCAACAAGGCGGTGCACGAGGCGGCGAGGCTACAGGCTTGGGTCTCCGGCAAGGGCGAGGACGGGTTGTCCCGGCGAAAGCGAGGCAAGGGACGCCGGTGGCGGCTTCGTTCGGTGTGCTCTCCGGCTTCGAGAGCTTCCCTGGTGGCTCGACAATGGGCGGCCTCCCTTCTCTGGCGAGTTACACAGAGGCAACGAAAACAAGGAGAAGGCTCCCTGTTTCTTCTCCGGTGGGATGGAATGTGGAAGGCGGCGTACAGGTGGTTCCCGGTGAGGTTCCCCCTTGTGGCTTCGTTTCCCGGCGGCTTTGACACAGCGGACCTGAGAACAGAGAGAGACGGCTGGCGAGATACTGAAGTCGACGAGCAGAGGGGAAGAGAGAGACGAGAAGACAAGGTGAGCAGGGGGTCCTCCCGATGGTTGCAAGGTGCCGAAAATAGAGGAAGATAGGTGAGGGAGAGTTGCAAGCATGAAGCTATCATAGGGGAAGACATGAAGTTGCAGCGGGTTGAGTGATAGGGAGGGCTGAGGAAAGTAACAAAGGGGAATCAGTGAGGCATGAAGGCAAGCAGAGGTTGTGGGGAGGGAGAGAGCTGCACAAGTGAGGAATCGAGAGGTCACAGGTTGAGTGTAGTTGAGGGAAAGTAGGAAACAAGGGGTCGATCTAGGCTGTCACAAGAACCAGCTAGGAAATGACAAAGGCTAAGCAGGGGATGAGTAGAAGAAAAGGAAAGATAATTTTGGGGCATTACAAATCTCATCAATTAACAAAAATGTCCAAACAAGTTCGCTTGTGAATGGATCCGGAAAAAGAAATTTGTCCCTTAGGATCAAATTTTTATGTGGAAAGTCTTGAAAAATGGACTACAAAACATTACCTAATTTAGATGATTTTTTTTTGCAATAACCGAGAATTGTGTGTTTTATAGTCATCATGCTAAAGAGCTTTATCAACTCTTGATTAGATGCATGTTTTTCTAACCACATAATCAACTATCTATTTTTTAACCATATTAGTCTTTTTTCTTATGGACATTTAGAATTTGAATATGAACTTCATGGACGTAATGAATTTTAGCAAATAAAAAATCGGGATTATGCAAATGGAACTTATATGCACCGAGTGGTGTCTCTTGATTGTATAAAGTATATCCAAATATAGCAAGGAAAAAGAAAAATATCAAAGGAAATGACTAAAGGTAGGTTATTTCAAACTGAACACAGATTCATTAAGAAAAAGCAACGAAACTTGTTCTATGATTTTACCATTATAATTGAATTTGCAAAAAATAAAAATAAAATTCTTTTTTTAAAGCTAAAAATCTTACCTTAAAGTGCGATATTAAACAAACTCTTCTACAAGAATTTTCAAACTTCAAATTGGAATTGACAACTTGACCACTATTAATTTCATCAAGGAAACTTGATAAACTTTCTTAGAAATGGATACGACCACCTCTAATATTCACATTTTTTTGCTCAATTGGTCTATTTTGAAATTGTCCACATTTAAAGAAGTAAAATGTCACATATAAGGTGGCGAAGCCTGGACATAACCTTCTTGGTCCCAACATAGACAATGATAATGCGTTGCTTGACCTTATTTGTATAAATGCTCTAAAAAGGAAGGCGTTTCGCCAAAACATCAACATCTCTTAATTCCTTCTCAAATTTTTTCAATCAACCATAAATAATTTTCCCTCCAAGCTTTATTTATTCAAACAACCTAAATTACCTTTTTTTCAAAAAAAAAAAAAAAAAAAAATCCTTTTTCTAAATTAAATCCATAACTTACCTTGTCATTTTTTAAATTAATTTTTTAAACAAATTTCATCTCGAGAAAGGAAAAAAAAGAGAATGAAAATTAAATTAAATTAAATGAAAAATAAATTCCACAAGTAAATTGTTTGACGTCCTAACAAAAATATTCTAAATTTATGGATTATACATTAACCACGACAATGCGCAATCAAATCGCAAATCTCAGTTATCCATATCCCAAGATATATAGAATTAATTAGAGAAATAAGACCCCTTGAAATTCTCTTTTGCAAACTAGGTCTCTATACAAAAAGAAGAAAAAATAGGTATGAAAACTAAAAAATAGGGGCAATAATTTCTCTAATTGAAATGATGGTGATTTGATGTTTACTTTTGATTTAAGTATCTTTTTTACATGGATTGGTTTTGTAGTATATTTTTTGGGTATGGTTTTGGGTATGATTGTGAAAATAGAGGCAATATATTTCTTGACAAATTTATTTTTGGGTATGATTATGACATTATTTGGGTAAACGGATTTTTGGGTATGCTTTTATATGTGTATTGGCTTTGTAGTATATTTATTATTATTAAGTATATTTTTAAAGTGATATCGTGGGTATGTTTTATGGTTACCCAAACTGTGTTATAATGATCAAATTCAAGCGAATTTTTGGGTAATGATCAAATGTCATTTGATATTGATGTTTGTGTATAATATCGAGTTTTGAAAATTTTGGGTATGACAAATTTAAATTGGGTATGGTTTTTGTATTAAGTGATATTTAAATTGGGTATAAATATAAAATATTATCCAATTTATGGATATGATTTTATTTTGATATTTGATTTTTTGGGTATGTTGTTTTCGAGTATGTTTATGTACTTTGACAAATTTATTTTTGGGTATGATTGTGACATTATTTGGGTAAGCGGATTTTTGGGTAATAAGTGATAAAGTAAGAATGTTGGAAATTCCTTTTTCTGATTGATGTGACATGTAAGATAGTACAACATGTCACATCCAATGGGTTGTCAAACTTTGCCCTCTTTTGTACTCTATTTCCTCTATTCTATTTTATAGGGGGTCAAAATACCAATCCCAAATAGTATGAGTCTTCTTTCTCAATTGATTTGCTTAAAAGGCTAGTTTGCCAATTTTGCCAGATATATATTGTCATGCGGGGAAAGTAAACAGCCCACAATTCTTGCATATTGTAGAATATTAAAGTAAAAATTCACGCATCTCTTGTAGCTTGCAAATAACACTTTAAAACAAAATATAACCAAAGAACATTCATGTGTAATTCTCTCTTCTCGTATTGGATGAGCCAAGATCTACCATAACTTATGAACTAAAACATGCAATCAAATCAAGTGAAAGATAAATTTTTATTATTAGTAAACTCAAACATCAACAAACTAAGATTATTAATACACGTCACATCTTTTCTTTCATACTCTTTAAACTCTTTCATTGCCATTTTTATTCCAAGGATAACATGTAGTAGGTAAGTTGGGACTAGAAATGCAAGGCCCACTTTGATATATAGACCAGTGGCAAACACTATCACTACAACCATAACCATAGTCTCTACCGTCGTTAAAAATGTCGAACCAATGAACAACGTTGTCAAAGGTAAACCAACAAAAGTATTTGGCTGAGAAAAAATTGGGTCTAAAGTTAAAGTCGTAGCTTTGACCAAATGGAATCTCTTTGATTCCGAAGCTTCCATTCTTGTCTTTGCATTCCATCCGAATTGTCTGCTTCTTTTCTAGTTTGTTGGTTATGACTTCGCTCCCACGATCAAAGATTCCAAAAATACTGTGTTGGCCCTTCGGGACTTCCGATGGTGATGTCGACAACTTTACCGTACATCTCCCTACTGCAATTGCTGACATAAACAAGATTACTATCAAGAGGTTTCGAGCAGATGACGCCATTACCTACTATATTTTTCTCTTTTTTTTTTTTCCAGCTAGATGTATTGTTTCAATTTACTTGTGAGTGTATTTGGCGTATGCTTGTGTATTTATATGCAAGGAGAGCAATTTTTGGTTATGTTTAACTTGCATTATTAATGTCACGGGCTTCAAGTTCACTTGCAATTTACTTCTATGTTGAGGTTTCACATTGTTTATGACGTTTAGCGTTGTTTCTTAGGTTAATGCACATGTGTTTAAGTGTTATAAGTTTCAAATATGAATAAATGAAAATAAATTATGGTATAAACAATCTTTTTGTTCAAATGTTACTAGATTATCAATTCATACCAACTTAATATGTTTATTCCATATAGACATGGACGATTGATTATCATGTAATAGTTCATAACTTCTAAAAGGATAGTTCATGAATTATAATAGAATAGTTCATAGTGCAAAATTTATAAAGGAGTGAAAGTAATAGTTCAAAACTTATTATGGGATAGTTCATGAATTATAATAGAATAGTTCATGAATTATAATAGAATAGTTTAAAGTGCAAAATTTATAAAGGAGTGAAAGTAATAGTTCAAAACTTATTATGGGATAGTTCATGAATTATAATAGAATAGTTCATGGATTATATTAAAAAGTAATAGTTCATGGATTATATGGGAATAGTTCAAAGTTTATAGGATAATAGTGCATAAATTATAACATGGTAGTGCAAATAAATTTTCATTAGTTTCCGGAAAAAAAAAAATCATTTCAGAAAAAAAAAAAATTTCGGGACACGTGTCGCCCTTACGTACGGCCGTACGACCGTACCGCAATAAAAGGGCCGTACCTGAACATTTACCCTTATAAATAACTATAGTTTATCTTTAAAAATATAAGATTTATATATGGTACGGTGATTAAAGTTTTGATAAGGTTCAGGTACGGAGCATAATTACGGGTACGGAGGTACAAAGCATTTTCCACTTTTGATGTACTTGATTCAACGGTCCATATTTGTCAACATCATTTAATGATTTTCAGGGCAACACGGTGACATTTTTGTAATTATATGAAGTTCAAACAACAGTTTTGTCCTTTTGCAAATCAATTTTTTTTAAAAATGAACTTGGTGACAATTTTGTAATTTTCATGAGAAAACTTTAACAATTATTATCTTAGCTCACGAGTTTGGTTTAATTCGTTCAAACTATTTTTTTTTCAAATTGTTAGGTTTTTATAGTGAAAATATCAACGATGATAATGAGGAAGATGAATTGGCCGAGATAGTTGTACCCAAATTTTGAACTAATATTATAATAGTTCATAATTTTCAAGTCACTTTGTTTAAAAGTATACACTATCAGTTTTGTTATTTCTATAATTAGTTCTGGAATTACTTTATTATATTTATAGTTATGTTCTTATTCATTTTGTTATTTCTTGTTTGTGTTTGTGTTTGTGTTTGTGTTTGTGCTATTCTTCTAATATGTAGGTTGTTAGTGATGCGCCCTTGACCCCTATGTCCCAAGACGAGGAAGACGAGGCACTTCGGGTTCGCTCCGATGGACCGCTCACCCGTTCCCGTGCTAAAGCAATCGCTCAAGCTACCGGCTCCATCATTAGCCGCACCATTGCTTGTCACGGACCCATTGGTTGCAAACCGTGTCTCTACGCCACTATGACTTGAAGCTTGTCAAGCCGGCACCGTTCCGGCGCATTTTCCGTAATTTAGCGTTTTGTAATAATAAGTCTTTTTATTTTCGGAATATTAATTTCCGGGACTTTATTTCCGGGTATTAATTTTCCGAATTTAAGATTAGACTTTTGGTTTCGGAATTTAATTCGGAAACTTAATTCCGAACTTAAATTCTCAACCTTTCATATTTTTAGGTGTTTCATTTTCGGAACTTAAATTCCGACTTTATTTCCGTCATTTAATTTCCGACCTTTTGTATGGCCTTCATCCACTATATAAGGGGATGCTTGGCTCATTTGTAAAGGATGTTCAATTTGATTAAGTAATGAGAAGTATTTTCCTCCAACTTATTTGAGCATCAATCCCTCTTCGAATCCTCTCAAAGTTCTTCTTTTGGATCTTCGATCCAAACTCAACCACATTCGAGGGTTCTTCAAGATCCAACTCAACCGACCCACTTCAAGGTTTGATCGATCAATCTAGATCGACTCAATCGTACAACTTCCGCCTCCATCTCTAAGCTTCCGCAACCCATCTTCAATTGCATTCGCACTTCAACTAAGGAGTAGTTGAGCTTCACCTTGATCTAGATCCGGAATACTTCATTAACGTGTCCAAGGACGCATCAAATTGGCATAAGAGCAAAGGGATCTAAGCTAAGTTATCTTTACTCTTGTTTTTGTGCGTTATTATATTCATCCTTTTTGCCTTTTGTTCATCACCATCTTCATCTTGTTCTTCGCATCTTCATCCACGTTCTTGAAATTTTTTTTTCTCGATCCATTTTGCAAAGCAAATTTAGGAGATTTTTGGTTTGCCATCAAACCATTAATCAACAAAACATATTTCCTTACCCAATCCGACATTTTTGTTAATCAATTTCACCATTTTCTTGGGATTTTTTGTTGACAAAATCGGATATCACGCCTTTTGATATTCCAAAAACCAAAAACAAAGCAAAAACTCTTCAAAAAACGAATTTGTTTCAAAGAAAAGTGGATTCATCTTGTGCATTCCAAAGGTTGCATTCAAAAGTTTCAAAAAGAAACAATTCCACAAAAACAAAAGTAAAAGACGTCCGGCAAACCGGTCCATCCGAAAAATCGGATTTTTGAAAAGGTCAAAGACCAAAGCAAGTAAAACTTGCCGATAAACAATCCGTCCATTTCCTATCTCTCCATTTTCTTACAAGTTGCAAATTTTCTCTTGAATTTGTGTGCATTTTGGTTCAAATTTGTTGGATTTGCCTTCCTTGCCTAACCGCCAAACGGCTTTCCCAAAGGTAGAACCCTAACGCACTTGAACTTGGGTAACGTTGACTTATCTTGTCCCCGTGCTCATTTGATTGCTTGCAATTTTGTGTCCAATCTTGGAGTTATGACTAACGTCACAATGGAAAATTCTCAGGAATCTAGTGAAAGGCATGAGCTCACTACTTTGACCGAAGAAAATGCCTCACTTCGGCAAGAAATTGAAGCTTTGAAGGCTCAAATGCTTGCCCTTACGACCGCCCCACCAAATCCACATGGAGCCTTGGTCGATGCTTCAACGTCCGATGGACGTCGCAAAGGCAAAGGTATCTTGGGAGCCGAACCATCTAACGGTCGACGGCTTGCCTCCGTCATTGAAAACCACGGGCCCTCCCAAAATAACGGTCATGAGTCCCACAATGAAGGTGACGAGAACCCTGACCCTTCTCCAAATGACTTGCTATATGTTGACACGGAGAATCGGCACAAACGCTATGAGCACAACCGACGTAAATATGACACTTCCCCTCCTCCATCTAGTGCCCAACGCACCAACCGTCCCTCCCGGATTGATGACCGGTACCATCATTAAACAAATGACCGCTCTCAACGTCCCGAGAATGATCGGTCCGGACAACGCCGCCAACGACATAGCCGGCAACCGATGTATCATGATTATGAAGAGTATGACGAAAGAGATGACTTTGACGAGTTCTCCGATGATGAGTCGGACTTGGAACGGGTGGCACATGTCCGTCCATGGCACCCACCCATCCGAGAGCCTTTTGAGAACCAGGATTGAGGAGAAGAATGGTTGCCTCTGTTAGCATGAAATATTGTGATATTTTAGGAACGTTTTCTAAGTGTATTTGATTCATATTGATAGTCATTGATTGAGCATAGATGCATTTGTGAGCTAGTTTGTCTATAATGTCGATATAGAGATCTACACAAGCTTTATGTTGATTATAGGTGATTGAGAGCTATTTCCGAACGGGATCGAGCAAGGATGGAGTTGTTGAGCAATGTCCATAGATTGAAGGCATTTCTAGGAGCTAAGGGAATGCCAACTTGAGGAATGCACGAGGCTAGGAGTGAGAGATGTCACATACGATGCACTATGTGACTTGGGAGCAAGTGTGAGCATCATACCACTTGCATTGTGTAGGAAGATCGGTTTAGGCGACCCTAAACCGGTGAAGATGACGTTATACATGGCGGATCGATCCATCACTCGCCCCGTCGGTATTGTAGAAGACGTCCCAGTCAAGCTAGGTAAATTCTTTGTTCCCATTGACTTTGTCGTGCTTGACATTCCTGCAGATAGTCCGGTCCCGATCATACTCGGAAGACCGTTTCTTGCAACTTCCGGCTGCATAGTCGATTGAAAGAATGCTAGACTCGCCTTCGACATAGGAGAAGAGAAGGTAGAGTTCGTTCTTTCCACTCTAGTGAAGGAACCAATCTTTGATGAGGATATATTCAATATCCAAGATGAAGAAGGATTGTCTAGAGAGGAGGTAAGTGCTATTCTCTTCAAAGATCCTTTGCAAAAGGTCATTACTATGAGTCTAACAAATGTAGGGGAAGAAGAGGAGTGCAATGAGGCAATTGAAGCCTTAGAAGCACAAGAAGAAATGGGTGAAGTGGAATTCGAGGAGCTCCATGACGAGGCAGAAAACGTGAGAATCCACGACCATACACTATATTCCACGGCCGTGGATCTCACAACCCAAAGCGTGGCTCACTCCAGGGGGTTACACGGTCGTGGAGAAGGCAAAGCAACCGTAACCACCTTCCACGCCCTAAACCACGGCCGTGGAGGACATAGGGAAACCGTGATTCTGGCCGTGGAAAAGGGTGAACGAGACACTCCTTCAACTTCCTTCGATTCTTCACATACACCTTCAACACCTTTAGAAACTTCTAAGGAGACGTCGGATGCTCCTCAAGGATCATTGGAAGCTCCGAAAGCAATGGAACTAAAACCACTTCCTACTCATCTAAGGTACGCTTTCCTAGGACCTAATTCTACCTTTCCGGTTATTGTTAGTTCCGATCTAACCATAGATGAACATAATCAGCTCATGATTGTCCTTAGGAAACATAGGAAAGCTTTAGGCTACACTATTGAGGACTTAGTAGGAATTAAACCCTCCCTATGCATGCATAAGATATTAATGGAGGAAGACTTCAGAACTTCAAGACAACCTCAAAGGCGGTTAAATCCGACCATGAAGGAGGTTGTCAAGAAGGATATTCTTAAACTTCTTGATGCAGGTATCATCTACCCTATCTCCGATAGTAAGTGGGTGAGTCCGGTTCAAGTAGTTCCAAAGAAGGGAGGAATGACGGTCATCACCAACAAAAACAACGAACTCATTCCTACCCGAACCGTAACGGGATGGCAGATGTGCATAGACTACCGCAAGCTTAACAACGCGACGAGGAAGGATCACTTCCCACTACCCTTCATCGATCAAATGCTTGAAAGGTTAGCGCAACATTCGCACTTTTGCTATCTTGACGGTTATAGTGGTTTCTTTCAGATTCCGATACACCCGGATGATCAAGAGAAGACCACATTCACGTGCCCATGGGGTACGTTCGCTTATAGGAGACTGCCGTTCGGGCTTTGCAACACCCCAGCCACCTTTCAATGGTGTATGATGGCCATCTTCTCCGAATACATAGAGGAAATCATGGAGGTCTTCATGGACGATTTCTCCGTATACGGTTCCTCTTTTAACGATTGCCTTTCTAACCTTTCTCTTGTTTTACAAAGGTGTGAGGACACTAACCTAGTTCTTAATTGGGAGAAGTGTCAATTTATGGTTAAGGAAGGAATTGTATTAGGTCACTTAATCTCTAGTAGAGGGATAGAGGTGGATAAGGCGAAAATAGAGACTATAGAGAAACTTCCTCCCCCAACTTCGGTGAAAGGGATAAGAAGTTTCCTAGGGCATGCTGGATTCTATAGACGATTCATTAAAGACTTTTCTAAAATATCAAAACCGCTCACTAATCTATTGATGAAGGATGCAGTTTTTGAGTTTTCGCAAGAATGTTTGGATGCGTTTAACACCATTCGGCAAGCTCTAATTTCAGCACCTATTATCCAACCTCCGGATTGGACTCTTCCCTTTGAGGTTATGTGCGATGCTAGTGACGTAGCTATAGGAGCTGTTGTTGGACAACGGAAGGAAGGGCGAACCCATGCCATATGCTATGCTAGCAAGACGCTAGATGAAGCGCAACTCAATTACGCCACTACCGAAAAAGAGTTTTTAGCCATTGTCTATGCTATTGACAAGTTTCGCTCTTATCTTGTAGGTGCAAAGGTGATTGTCTACACGGATCATGTTGCGATCCGGTACCTCCTTGCGAAGAAAGATGCGAAGCCAAGGCTAATTAGATGGATTCTCCTCCTACAAGAATTCGATCTAGAGATCCGCGACAAGAAAGGTTCAGAAAATTCTGTTGCGGATCATTTGAGTCGCCTAACACATCTAGAGGACGACCATTTACCCATCGATGACTCCTTCCCGGACGAACACCTACACATTATTGAGGAGTGCATCGACGTGATCTCCAAAGGTAACGAACCATGGTTTGTTGATTTTGTTAACTATTTGGTTTGTCAGGAGATACCACCCGGATTATCCTACGCACAAAGAAAGAAGTTCTTTAAGGATGTCCGGGAATACTTTTGGAACGAGCCTCTCCTCTTTAAGAGAGGTCCGGATGGCATCATTCGGCGATGTGTGCCGGAAGATGAAATGCAAAGTGTCATCCGCCATTGTCATTCACTACCTTATAGAGGACACGCTAGTTCGAACAAGACTAGCGCAAAGGTATTGCAATCTGGATTCTTTTGGCCTACTTTATTTAGAGATGTGCAATCCTTTGTTTCTTGCTGCGATGCTTGTCAAAGAACAGGTAATATCTCTAAGAGGAATGAGATGCCCCTCAACAACATCCAAGAGGTGGAGATTTTCGATGTTTGGGGAGTAGACTTTGTGGGACCGTTCCCATCCTCTTGTGGAAACCAATACATACTATTGGCGGTAGATTACGTTTCTAGATGGGTGGAAGCAATTGCCTCTCCCACCAATGATGCCATGGTGGTGGTTAAGTTCTTTAACAAGACCATTTTTCCACGATTTGGGACGCCAAGGACTATCATTAGTGATGGAGGTTCTCACTTCATTGCCCGGCGCTTTGAAGCTCTTCTAGCTAAGTATGGGGTTACTCACAAGATCGCTACCCCTTATCATCCACAAACTAGTGGACAAGTTGAGATCTCAAATAGGGAGATCAAAGGAATTCTAGAGAAGACGGTTTCAAGGACTAGGAAAGATTGGTCTTTGAAGCTTGATGACGCATTGTGGGCATACCGGACTGCGTACAAGACTCCCATAGGAACCACACCATACAACCTTGTGTATGGAAAGTCTTGTCACCTACCGGTAGAATTAGAGCATAAGGCGCTTTGGGCTATTAAGTGGTTGAATTTTGGCATGAAGAAAGCGGGAGAGAAGCATCTCTTAGACCTTAATGAGCTGGAAGAACTCCGCTTGAATGCCTACGAAAACGCCAAGATCTATAAGGAGAGAGCAAAGCGTTGGCATGATAAGCACATCATTCCAAAGGACTTCAAAGAAGGAGATCAAGTTCTCCTCTTCAATTCAAGGCTTCGTCTCTTTCCAGGTAAGCTTAAATCTTGTTGGACCGGACCTTTCCTAATTAAGCGTATTTTCCCCCATGGTGCATTTGAAGTATGGGGTGAAGCGGGCGGAAGCTTTAACGTGAACGGTCAACGACTCAAGAAGTACACGCCGGAACTCCAAGCTGAAGAGTTTGCGTCTACCGCACTCGAATAAGTGCGAGATTGGTCTAGCTACGGACCTTAAACAAAGCGCTTCTTGGGAGGCAACCCAAGGTATTGCATTTTTGTTTTTGTTTTCGATTCATAGTTTAGCTTAGTTTAGACGTTTTTGCTTTGTTTTGCCTTCGATTCCTTCCGGTATGTTCGTGTTTTTGGATGTAGGAACGATGGAAAAGGAAAAGGGAAGAATAATGTTGAAGAAAAGTAACGAAACTTGGACTTTGGAGCATTACAGAGAGTTCCACGGCCTAAACCACGGTCGTGACAGCTACAGTGACCGTAATTTCCAAAAGCCTTTGAAAAATCACCAAAACCACGGTTCCGTACATTTCCACGGCCGTGGAACCCCCCGACAGACCGTGATTTTCAAAATTTTTCCTATCACTATATAAACCACGTTCTTCACAAAAACCCTCCACAAATACCCAATTCCACGACTCAAAACGCCGATTCCACGCCCTTCCTCCCAAATCTTCGTTCCTTAATCGTTTTCGACGATTCTTCTTCCAAAATTGAAGCAAATTCAACCACCAACGAGATCCAAGCAACGAATCGAGCGGAAAATCACCACGGAACGCACAATTCGGATTTTAAAATCCGAAACCTAGGTTTTTTTTCACTCTTCTTGATCTTTGTCAATTTGGTTCGTTTTTATTAGAAATTTTAGGAAGAACTGATTGAAATTGGAAGAAATTAGACTAGGGCTGCCTGATTCCTGAGTTTGAGTGTTGTTTGCTGAGATTTGCGAAAAAAACTAGATGAACCACGGTCGTTGACAGTTCCACGGCTGTGGAATTACCAAGAACAGACCGTAATTTTGAACAGTGATGGACTTTGTGAGGAGAGTTTCTGGGAGAATCAAGGAGAAGAAGAATGACCAAAACAAGAAGAGGAAGGGTAATCCCTCTTCTTCTTCATCCTCTAGGGCACCACCACCTTCTTCCCCATCACCTCCATCATCACCTTCATCACCCTCACCTCCTAGCCCTAGAGTACCGACCATTCATGCGGATCACCTCGATGCACTCGAGAGGATCCATGAGAGGCCCGTGATTGGACCTAGGTACCAATTGTTAGAGGATCTAGCTCCTCTTAACATCATAGATGACCTTACTTGGCTCTTGGATAGAGCCGGACTAGTTGTCTTCTCGGCTATCCGAGAAGACGCTTATGAGGAGATTACGAGGGAGCTTGTGACGTCTTTCGAGCACAACCATGTGGATAGGACCGTTTCTTTCCGTCTTATGGAAAGAAACTATGATTTTTCCATCCGTGAGTTCGGAACCTTCTTTGGGTTCCATGAGACCTTTAACGGTCGTTTTCCTAGTGGCGTCTACGCCAAAGACTTTTGGGAGGAGGTTGCTATGATTTACGCCAGCAAGGACCGCTGGCAACCTGCTGACACCAAGGCTAAGTTGATGTACCACTTAGCCTTGAAGATTGCTCACCGTGTTCTTTCGGAGTGTCTCTTCCCTAGGACGGAGACGCCCCAAAAGATCAAGACGGATGAGCTATTTCTGCTATATTCTATGCTGTATGGGCGCCGAGCTGACTGTGCCACCCTCTTAGCTGCTACTATGAGCAAGCTCAAGAACAAGAGGAAGGGAAACATTGGATACGGTGGGATAGTTACCCACCTTGCTAGGAGCTTGGGAGTTGATTTTTCTGCATGTACCCGCATACCATCCGTACCCTTAGGACTTCATGCCTTCATGACTAGAGGTCTCATCTTCCCCACACATAGAGGTCCGCCTTATGCGGCCATGCCTTGGGAGAGCAGGACATGTAGGGGTATAGAGTGGCCACAGGAGTACTCCATTATGGCTTGATGCCATAATTGGAAGGAGACGTTCGCTGCTATGCATGCGAACAGGATTGCAGCTCCTCCATATGTCCCACCACCGCCCGTAGTTGAGGAGGAGGAGATGAGGGATCAGTTTGAGGGTAGAGGAGGAGCCAAGCAGGAGTTTGGCACGTTTCCGGATCAGCCGGATGCGGCCCCCGATGTGCCTAGACGTTCTCCACGTCCCGCCAGAGCTTCAGGCTCGTCTTCTCGCCGTGCCAGCGTGAGTGAGAGACCCACTTGGGCAGAGACACCTCCTGCATGGTATGGAGCTCCACCTCCATGGGCTACACAGACACCATCTGCACCAACACCAGCACCAGCACCGTCCGATGCTCCAGAGTGGTACAGTCATGCTCCGGGATGGTATGAGCAGATGCCGGATTGGGCTCCTGGTCTTTCGGAGAGAGTAGGAGCATTGGAGATTCGAGCCGATGCTAAAGATGGACGCTTGGACGACCTCGATCACATGATGAGAGATGTCTACCGCCAGCAGTTTGGGCAATTTTATGATCCTAGCTTCTCTCCATTCCCGCCTCCACCAGCACCACAATGATGATGATTGCGTGACCGACAGCTTTAGCCGCTCCACCGCCATTTTGTGAGTTTCTTTTTCTTTTTCTTTATTTCTTTTGAAAATTAGGGACAATGTTTGTTCCAAGTATGGGGTGGGGTGTGACTAAAAGTTGTAATAACTCTTACTCACTATGTTTGCTTCTATCGAGACTATCATTGCATGTTCATTATATTGTTGCATATTTCATTATTGCATTGCATGAAAAAGAGTTTGAAAAACCCATAAAAATTGAAAAATTTTGAAAAATTTTGTGCTTCTAAGGAATTGAGATAATTTCCATGATAATCGCTACTTGTGAATTGAGTTTAATGACAATTGAAAAGAAATTGAATGAGTTGATTATGTCTCTTTTGCAAGTTTCATAATGTGATGAATGTTACCTAAATCATGTTGAGGAATTGAAGTTGAAATCACACTATAAGTTCTTATGCTTCTTGTTGAGATGATTAAGGCAATTCGATTTTTCTTTCTTCTTTCTTTGATCATTTAACCCCTCATTGAAATTATGACCTCCTTTACCTATCCGGGAATTTGGAGGAGTTGATTGAAAAAGGCATGTATGATGTGGGAGGGCCATGAAAGCAATACTTTGCGTTCAAAGGAATAGAAAGAAATTATAGGTTTGGGGAAGTCAATCATGACGATGAGTAACTCGGCACCATTCACATAGCCGGGTGTTTGTGTCTTGCCAAAGTCGGATTGAGCGATATTCCTAGCGGATTATGGTATGTGCGCTAAGGGTTTGAGGCATCTCATAAAAATTGAGAAACGCCAATCTCCTAGGCTTCGGTTTTTGTGCACCTCTATCCATAACTCCAAAAGTAAAGTCGAAAAATGAAAAGAAGAGAGCGAAGCTCTAAGTTGAAGGTGTCGCGGAAACCGCAAGAGAAGAAGAAAAGAGTAGTTGTCCACTTTCCCGGATTCATGCACCACATTCCTTAAAGTTTCCTTCCCTTTCCACATTCTAGACCTTTTTCTTTGAAAGTCCTTAAGATCAAAAGAATGTTATATGACTTGGTGATCTAAATTGAAGTTTCTTATGATTGATTTTGATAATGTTTAAGGGTTATGATGTTTGTATGGAAGTTTGATTGATTCATGAGTTTTCTTTACTCTTTACTCTTGATTAAGTGTATGAAAGTCTTATAAACGATTGAAGCAAGATTTGAGAATGATCTATTATTTAGAAGGCACATTCATCTAAAAAGAAGTATTGCTTTGAGAAGGTACACATATTTCATCCTAACTCTTGTTTTAAAGCTTCTGAAAGACCTTGCTTAGGGACAAGCAAGTGGCAAGTATGGGGTTATTTGTTAGCATGAAATATTGTGATATTTTAGGCACGTTTTCTAAGTGTATTTGATTCATATTGATAGTCATTGATTGAGCATAGATGCATTTGTGAGCTAGTTTGTCTATAATGTCGATATAGAGATCTACACAAGCTTTATGTTGATTATAGGTGATTGAGAGCTATTTCCGAACGGAATCGAGCAAGGATGGAGTTGTTGCGCAATGTCCATAGATTGAAGGCATTTCTAGGAGCTAAGGGAATGCCAACTTGAGGAATGCACGAGGCTAGGGAAGAATCACGTTCTTGCCCTAAACCACGCTCTAAAATACGGCCGTACCACTTTCCACGTTCAGTTCCACGGCCGTGGAACCATGGCTAGGGAAGCGTGGTTCATTCCAGCAACTTCTACGGCTGTGGAGAAGATGGTTCAAACCGTGTTGAATTCCACGCTCTAAATTACGGCCGTGGAACCTTCCACGACCGTGATCTTGACGATCTTTTTTGCCACACTTTAAGCCACGATCTTTTAAAAGATTAGGCCGGGCCGATATTTTATCATACACTATAAAAGGACGGACGAAGAGAGATTCCGTCACCTCTGCTTAGACGCACTTTCACCTCGCCTTAGACCTTGGCTTACACCTTCGCTTACGCATAGACGCATCTTACACTTGCGCTTGGAATTGCCCTAATTTCGCATTTTGGCGGAGATTAGTTTGAGAGATTTTTGGCGCATTGCTATTGGCGATTTCCGGATTACGGAAGATCGAAGATTCGGAAGATTGTTCGCAAGAAGATTCCTCTTCTTGTTTAGGTTTGATTTAGAAGACGGATTGACATCCCGTTCTTCCTTCTTATCTATGATTGTGTTTGTTTGTTCTATTCCGAATCTAGTGACGATATTTGTTCTTGATTGTGACTTGGAGATTGGTTTGATGTTTATTGAAGGTTTTCGGAAGTTTTCATCTTTCAATCTTTTAATTCTTGAATTTGATATCAATATGACTATTGTTGGCTAAAAACCCTTAACAATTCTAAGGTGAAGGGTTGATAGTTGTGGCTTAGATGATGATAGATCGATCGTAAACAGATTGGACCCTGAGAGTTAGAGAGAATCGCCGACGAACCCTAAATTACGGTCTGTTCTTGAGTCCACGACCGTGGAACCTCAAGATCCAACCGTGATTTCCCTTAAGTTTACGAACTTGCTTTTACTTTAATCCAAAGTTAAAGATTTGCTTTAACTTAGTTTAGGCTTGCCTTTTCTAGGTGGTAGTGAAGCCTCAACAACCTCTACCTCGATTGTGAGTGTCACAACTGTAATCGGTTTAGTTAGTCTTGATCCTTGGATTAGAAGTTTGGGTATTTGACATTAATTCTTATCTTTAGAATCTTTCTATATTGAAGCCTCAACAACCTTTATAGAGAGTGCCTTGTAGGTGAGTCATATAAGGTTTTTGGAACTTCACCGTACGATTACCTTACATTAGCATACCTTTGCATATCTTAACTCTGTCCTTATGTCATTAGTATATCTTGAATCGATTGCCACAGCTGGATACTTGGATCTTTAGGATTGTTGTTTTCCCAATATTTGAAAAGCTTCATACATTTACTTGCTTGATAATCTACAATCGAATTTGTTCCCCCCAAATCCCTGTGTTCGATACTCTGGAATTTTTACTTAACTATATCGATCCGTACACTGCGGGTTCGCTTGCTTGATTCTAGTTTTATAAATTTAAAGCTTATTTGCACGCACGCTAAGTGGCGAACAAGTTTTTGGCGCCGTTGCCGGGGATTTGGTCTAGGCCGAATTCGGTTTTCGGTTGTCAAGCTTGGGAGCTCCTCCCTTGTTATTTGATATCTTTTTGAGTGCATGCGCAGGTCTAGGAACACCGAAGATCTCTTACCTCTTGATCAAGAGCTTGAGAGAACTTTAAGGCAAAAGCGTAAGGAAAAGAAGATGGTTGAAGAACACGAACGTGATCTTCAAGCGGAGTTAGCGGAGAAAGAAGCTCAACTCCAATGGAATGAGAATATTCGCCGGGATGAAATGGATCGTCATCAATCTCAAGTTAACGATCTAAAAGATATGATGTTCCATATGAGGATAGAAATAAGCAACCTTAAGAATAAGGGGAGCAAGAAATCCTCAAGGAGGGCATCAAGATCAAGAAGAAGAAGTCATTCATCCGCTGATGATAGTGATTCTTCCATGCCACCGCTAGAGGAAATTGATCCCACGATCAATGTGAATCCTTTCCATCCACGGGGAGCTGCTAATCGTCGTGTTCCACCTAGGAATGCGAGGATCGAACGTGTAGATGATGAGCCAAAAACTCTTGGTCAAAGGATGGATCCAACACAACAACCGCGCCGTTTGGGCGTGAACTTTGATGCTGACGATGTGCAAGGGTTTAGCTTCAACCCTCAAGTAATTACTCTTGTTCGCAAAAACTAATTTGGCGGGACAAGCGCTGAATCTCCACACCAATACTTGCAAAACTTTGAGTGTATGATGGAGACAATGAGGCCGAAGAACGCGACTACCAACAACTATAAGCTCAAGCCTTTCTTCTTCTCCTTGAAGGGGAAAGCGTTGTCTTGGTACCAAGCTCTTCCTAGTGGGAAACTAGACACGTGGGAAGACCTTTCTGCGGAGTTCCTCACCAAATTTTTTCCGCCATCCAAAACGGCGGAACTTAGAGGTAAGATTAATGCATTTTCCATGAGGTCTAACGAAAGTTTGTTTCAATCATGGGAAAGGTTTCAGGACTTGTTATTGGATTGCCCTCATCATGGCATATCCAAGCTTGCATTGCTGGAGATTTACTATAAGGGGCTGGATGTGGAGACACAATTCAAGCTCCAATCCCTCTCATGTGGCACATTCATGGACATGAGAGAAAATGACGCTTGGGACTTCATTGAGAAGCAAGCAAGGGTCATAGAGAAGTATTCCCATCGGAAAGTGGAGGGAAATCGTGTGGAGCAAGGAGCAAAGCTTACACATGAAGCTCAAAATCAGATTTTCTCCCTCAACAATGAGATCAAAGAGTTGAAGGAGGCTATCAAGACCAACTTTCCAAAGCAACAAGGCAAGGATGTTGGCTATTTGGGCAACAACAACAATGGCGGTGAGAACACTAACCGCAACAACAACAACAATAACCGGAATAATAACCGGAACAATTGGAATGGCAACAACAACAACCGGAACAACAATTGGAACAACAATAGGGGTTCAAACAACAACAATTGGCGCTCCAATCAACAAAATTCCGGTAACTCTTATCCTTCCAATTCGAATTCACTAACTCCACCTTCCTCTTCCTCTACTCCTTTGAAAAGCCAGGGGCAAACATCTAATGGAGGAAACACTTCGGGGAAGGAGAAGTCCGATCCCATGTTGGAAACGATCTTGGGAAAGCTTCAAAGTTTGGAGAACCGCATCATTAAGGTTGATGATCAAATTTCTAAGGTTGATAAAGCCCAAAAGGTTTTGGAAAACCAAATGTTCAGCCATGCGGAGGAAGTTCCTAGTAATCAAGGGAAACTTCCAGGAAAGACGGAGGACAACCCTAATGGAAGGGTAATGGCAATCACAACTAGGAGCGGAGTGACTACCACCGATCCGCAGCCTAAGTTTGTTGAAGTCCCCGTAGAGAAAGACAAAGAGAAGGGGAAGGAGAAGGAAGACGTCTACGTTCCTCCTCCAGCTTACAAACCTCCCCTACCATTCCCTCAATCTAGAGCAAGAGCGCGCCTAGATAAACAGTTTGGTAAGTTTATAGAACTCATGAGCAAGCTGCATATTAATATACCCTTTATCGATGCTATTGTAGGTATGCCGGCTTATGGCAAGTTCTTAAAGGAGCTCCTCTCCAACAAGAGGAAGCTAGAAGATTTCGGTGAGGTTAAGATGAGTTCGGATTCTTCGGATCTCATCAAGACCATGAAAGCGAAAATGCCCCCCAAGCTAAAGGATCCGGGGTCGTTTTGCATTCCCATAGGAGTGAGAGATGTCACATACGATGCACTATGTGACTTGGGAGCAAGTGTGAGCATCATACCACTTGCATTGTGTAGGAAGATCGGTTTAGGCGACCCTAAACCGGTGAAGATGACGTTATACATGGCGGATCGATCCATCACTCGCCCCGTCGGTATTGTAGAAGACGTCCCAGTCAAGCTAGGTAAATTCTTTGTTCCCATTGACTTTGTCGTGCTTGACATTCCTGCAGATAGTCCGGTCCCGATGATACTCGGAAGACCGTTTCTTGCAACTTCCGGCTGCATAGTCGATTGAAAGAATGCTAGACTCGCCTTCGACATAGGAGAAGAGAAGGTAGAGTTCGTTCTTTCCACTCTAGTGAAGGAACCAATCTTTGATGAGGATATATTCAATATCCAAGATGAAGAAGGATTGTCTAGAGAGGAGGTAAGTGCTATTCTCTTCAAAGATCCTTTGCAAAAGGTCATTACTATGAGTCTAACAAATGTAGGGGAAGAAGAGGAGTGCAATGAGGCAATTGAAGCCTTAGAAGCACAAGAAGAAATGGGTGAAGTGGAATTCGAGGAGCTCCATGACGAGGCAGAAAACGTGAGAATCCACGACCATACACTATATTCCACGGCCGTGGATCTCACAACCCAAAGCGTGGCTCACTCCAGGGGGTTACACGGTCGTGGAGAAGGCAAAGCAACCGTAACCACCTTCCACGCCCTAAACCACGGCCGTGGAGGACATAGGGAAACCGTGATTCTGGCCGTGGAAAAGGGTGAACGAGACACTCCTTCAACTTCCTTCGATTCTTCACATACACCTTCAACACCTTTAGAAACTTCTAAGGAGACGTCGGATGCTCCTCAAGGATCATTGGAAGCTCCGAAAGCAATGGAACTAAAACCACTTCCTACTCATCTAAGGTACGCTTTCCTAGGACCTAATTCTACCTTTCCGGTTATTGTTAGTTCCGATCTAACCATAGATGAACATAATCAGCTCATGATTGTCCTTAGGAAACATAGGAAAGCTTTAGGCTACACTATTGAGGACTTAGTAGGAATTAAACCCTCCCTATGCATGCATAAGATATTAATGGAGGAAGACTTCAGAACTTCAAGACAACCTCAAAGGCGGTTAAATCCGACCATGAAGGAGGTTGTCAAGAAGGATATTCTTAAACTTCTTGATGCAGGTATCATCTACCCTATCTCCGATAGTAAGTGGGTGAGTCCGGTTCAAGTAGTTCCAAAGAAGGGAGGAATGACGGTCATCACCAACAAAAACAACGAACTCATTCCTACCCGAACCGTAACGGGATGGCAGATGTGCATAGACTACCGCAAGCTTAACAACGCGACGAGGAAGGATCACTTCCCACTACCCTTCATCGATCAAATGCTTGAAAGGTTAGCGCAACATTCGCACTTTTGCTATCTTGACGGTTATAGTGGTTTCTTTCAGATTCCGATACACCCGGATGATCAAGAGAAGACCACATTCACGTGCCCATGGGGTACGTTCGCTTATAGGAGACTGCCGTTCGGGCTTTGCAACACCCCAGCCACCTTTCAATGGTGTATGATGGCCATCTTCTCCGAATACATAGAGGAAATCATGGAGGTCTTCATGGACGATTTCTCCGTATACGGTTCCTCTTTTAACGATTGCCTTTCTAACCTTTCTCTTGTTTTACAAAGGTGTGAGGACACTAACCTAGTTCTTAATTGGGAGAAGTGTCAATTTATGGTTAAGGAAGGAATTGTATTAGGTCACTTAATCTCTAGTAGAGGGATAGAGGTGGATAAGGCGAAAATAGAGACTATAGAGAAACTTCCTCCCCCAACTTCGGTGAAAGGGATAAGAAGTTTCCTAGGGCATGCTGGATTCTATAGACGATTCATTAAAGACTTTTCTAAAATATCAAAACCGCTCACTAATCTATTGATGAAGGATGCAGTTTTTGAGTTTTCGCAAGAATGTTTGGATGCGTTTAACACCATTCGGCAAGCTCTAATTTCAGCACCTATTATCCAACCTCCGGATTGGACTCTTCCCTTTGAGGTTATGTGCGATGCTAGTGACGTAGCTATAGGAGCTGTTGTTGGACAACGGAAGGAAGGGCGAACCCATGCCATATGCTATGCTAGCAAGACGCTAGATGAAGCGCAACTCAATTACGCCACTACCGAAAAAGAGTTTTTAGCCATTGTCTATGCTATTGACAAGTTTCGCTCTTATCTTGTAGGTGCAAAGGTGATTGTCTACACGGATCATGTTGCGATCCGGTACCTCCTTGCGAAGAAAGATGCGAAGCCAAGGCTAATTAGATGGATTCTCCTCCTACAAGAATTCGATCTAGAGATCCGCGACAAGAAAGGTTCAGAAAATTCTGTTGCGGATCATTTGAGTCGCCTAACACATCTAGAGGACGACCATTTACCCATCGATGACTCCTTCCCGGACGAACACCTACACATTATTGAGGAGTGCATCGACGTGATCTCCAAAGGTAACGAACCATGGTTTGTTGATTTTGTTAACTATTTGGTTTGTCAAGAGATACCACCCGGATTATCCTACGCACAAAGAAAGAAGTTCTTTAAGGATGTCCGGGAATACTTTTGGAACGAGCCTCTCCTCTTTAAGAGAGGTCCGGATGGCATCATTCGGCGATGTGTGCCGGAAGATGAAATGCAAAGTGTCATCCGCCATTGTCATTCACTACCTTGTAGAGGACACGCTAGTTCGAACAAGACTAGCGCAAAGGTATTGCAATCTGGATTCTTTTGGCCTACTTTATTTAGAGATGTGCAATCCTTTGTTTCTTGCTGCGATGCTTGTCAAAGAACAGGTAATATCTCTAGGAGGAATGAGATGCCCCTCAACAACATCCAAGAGGTGGAGATTTTCGATGTTTGGGGAGTAGACTTTGTGGGACCGTTCCCATCCTCTTGTGGAAACCAATACATACTATTGGCGGTAGATTACGTTTCTAGATGGGTGGAAGCAATTGCCTCTCCCACCAATGATGCCATGGTGGTGGTTAAGTTCTTTAACAAGACCATTTTTCCACGATTTGGGACGCCAAGGACTATCATTAGTGATGGAGGTTCTCACTTCATTGCCCGGCGCTTTGAAGCTCTTCTAGCTAAGTATGGGGTTACTCACAAGATCGCTACCCCTTATCATCCACAAACTAGTGGACAAGTTGAGATCTCAAATAGGGAGATCAAAGGAATTCTAGAGAAGACGGTTTCAAGGACTAGGAAAGATTGGTCTTTGAAGCTTGATGACGCATTGTGGGCATACCGGACTGCGTACAAGACTCCCATAGGAACCACACCATACAACCTTGTGTATGGAAAGTCTTGTCACCTACCGGTAGAATTAGAGCATAAGGCGCTTTGGGCTATTAAGTGGTTGAATTTTGGCATGAAGAAAGCGGGAGAGAAGCATCTCTTAGACCTTAATGAGCTGGAAGAACTCCGCTTGAATGCCTACGAAAACGCCAAGATCTATAAGGAGAGAGCAAAGCGTTGGCATGATAAGCACATCATTCCAAAGGACTTCAAAGAAGGAGATCAAGTTCTCCTCTTCAATTCAAGGCTTCGTCTCTTTCCAGGTAAGCTTAAATCTTGTTGGACCGGACCTTTCCTAATTAAGCGTATTTTCCCCCATGGTGCATTTGAAGTATGGGGTGAAGCGGGCGGAAGCTTTAACGTGAACGGTCAACGACTCAAGAAGTACACGCCGGAACTCCAAGCTGAAGAGTTTGCGTCTACCGCACTCGAATAAGTGCGAGATTGGTCTAGCTACGGACCTTAAACAAAGCGCTTCTTGGGAGGCAACCCAAGGTATTGCATTTTTGTTTTTGTTTTCGATTCATAGTTTAGCTTAGTTTAGACGTTTTTGCTTTGTTTTGCCTTCGATTCCTTCCGGTATGTTCGTATTTTTGGATGTAGGAACGATGGAAAAGGAAAAGGGAAGAATAATGTTGAAGAAAAGTAACGAAACTTGGACTTTGGAGCATTACAGAGAGTTCCACGGCCTAAACCACGGTCGTGACAGCTACAGTGACCGTAATTTCCAAAAGCCTTTGAAAAATCACCAAAACCACGGTTCCGTACATTTCCACGGCCGTGGAACCCCCCGACAGACCGTGATTTTCAAAATTTTTCCTATCACTATATAAACCACGTTCTTCTCAAAAACCCTCCACAAATACCCAATTCCACGACTCAAAACGCCGATTCCACGCCCTTCCTCCCAAATCTTCGTTCCTTAATCGTTTTCGACGATTCTTCTTCCCAAATTGAAGCAAATTCAACCACCAACGAGATCCAAGCAACGAATCGAGCGGAAAATCACCACGGAACGCACAATTCGGATTTTAAAATCCGAAACCTAGGTTTTTTTTCACTCTTCTTGATCTTTGTCAATTTGGTTCGTTTTTACTAGAAATTTTAGGAAGAACTGATTGAAATTGGAAGAAATTAGACTAGGGCTGCCTGATTCCTGAGTTTGAGTGTTGTTTGCTGAGATTTGCGAAAAAAACTAGACGAACCACGGTCGTTGACAGTTCCACGGCTGTGGAATTACCAAGAACAGACCGTAATTTTGAACAGTGATGGACTTTGTGAGGAGAGTTTCTGGGAGAATCAAGGAGAAGAAGAATGACCAAAACAAGAAGAGGAAGGGTAATCCCTCTTCTTCTTCATCCTCTAGGGCACCACCACCTTCTTCCCCATCACCTCCATCATCACCTTCATCACCCTCACCTCCTAGCCCTAGAGTACCGACCATTCATGCGGATCACCTCGATGCACTCGAGAGGATCCATGAGAGGCCCGTGATTGGACCTAGGTACCAATTGTTAGAGGATCTAGCTCCTCTTAACATCATAGATGACCTTACTTGGCTCTTGGATAGAGCCGGACTAGTTGTCTTCTCGGCTATCCGAGAAAACGCTTATGAGGAGATTACGAGGGAGCTTGTGACGTCTTTCGAGCACAACCATGTGGATAGGACCGTTTCTTTCCGTCTTATGGAAAGAAACTATGATTTTTCCATCCGTGAGTTCGGAACCTTCTTTGGGTTCCATGAGACCTTTAACGGTCGTTTTCCTAGTGGCGTCTACGCCAAAGACTTTTGGGAGGAGGTTGCTATGATTTACGCCAGCAAGGACCGCTGGCAACCTGCTGACACCAAGGCTAAGTTGATGTACCACTTAGCCTTGAAGATTGCTCACCGTGTTCTTTCGGAGTGTCTCTTCCCTAGGACGGAGACGCCCCAAAAGATCAAGACGGATGAGCTATTTCTGCTATATTCTATGCTGTATGGGCGCCGAGCTGACTGTGCCACCCTCTTAGCTGCTACTATGAGCAAGCTCAAGAACAAGAGGAAGGGAAACATTGGATACGGTGGGATAGTTACCCACCTTGCTAGGAGCTTGGGAGTTGATTTTTCTGCATGTACCCGCATACCATCCGTACCCTTAGGACTTCATGCCTTCATGACTAGAGGTCTCATCTTCCCCACACATAGAGGTCCGCCTTATGCGGCCATGCCTTGGGAGAGCAGGACATGTAGGGGTATAGAGTGGCTACAGGAGTACTCCATTATGGCTGGACGCCATAATTGGAAGGAGACGTTCGCTGCTATGCATGCGAACAGGATTGCAGCTCCTCCATATGTCCCACCACCGCCCGTAGTTGAGGAGGAGGAGATGAGGGATCAGTTTGAGGGTAGAGGAGGAGCCAAGCAGGAGTTTGGCACGTTTCCGGATCAGCCGGATGCGGCCCCCGATGTGCCTAGACGTTCTCCACGTCCCGCCAGAGCTTCAGGCTCGTCTTCTCGCCGTGCCAGCGTGAGTGAGAGACCCACTTGGGCAGAGACACCTCCTGCATGGTATGGAGCTCCACCTCCATGGGCTACACAGACACCATCTGCACCAACACCAGCACCAGCACCGTCCGATGCTCCAGAGTGGTACAGTCATGCTCCGGGATGGTATGAGCAGATGCCGGATTGGGCTCCTGGTCTTTCGGAGAGAGTAGGAGCATTGGAGATTCGAGCCGATGCTAAAGATGGACGCTTGGACGACCTCGATCACATGATGAGAGATGTCTACCGCCAGCAGTTTGGGCAATTTTATGATCCTAGCTTCTCTCCATTCCCGCCTCCACCAGCACCACAATGATGATGATTGCGTGACCGACAGCTTTAGCCGCTCCACCGCCATTTTGTGAGTTTCTTTTTCTTTTTCTTTATTTCTTTTGAAAATTAGGGACAATGTTTGTTCCAAGTATGGGGTGGGGTGTGACTAAAAGTTGTAATAACTCTTACTCACTATGTTTGCTTCTATCGAGACTATCATTGCATGTTCATTATATTGTTGCATATTTCATTATTGCATTGCATGAAAAAGAGTTTGAAAAACCCATAAAAATTGAAAAATTTTGAAAAATTTTGTGCTTCTAAGGAATTGAGATAATTTCCATGATAATCGCTACTTGTGAATTGAGTTTAATGACAATTGCATGCTTAAGCGAATAGTGAATTGAAAAGAAATTGAATGAGTTGATTATGTCTCTTTTGCAAGTTTCATAATGTGATGAATGTTACCTAAATCATGTTGAGGAATTGAAGTTGAAATCACACTATAAGTTCTTATGCTTCTTGTTGAGATGATTAAGGCAATTCGATTTTTCTTTCTTCTTTCTTTGATCATTTAACCCCTCATTGAAATTATGACCTCCTTTACCTATCCGGGAATTTGGAGGAGTTGATTGAAAAAGGCATGTATGATGTGGGAGGGCCATGAAAGCAATACTTTGCGTTCAAAGGAATAGAAAGAAATTATAGGTTTGGGGAAGTCAATCATGACGATGAGTAACTCGGCACCATTCACATAGCCGGGTGTTTGTGTCTTGCCAAAGTCGGATTGAGCGATATTCCTAGCGGATTATGGTATGTGCGCTAAGGGTTTGAGGCATCTCATAAAAATTGAGAAACGCCAATCTCCTAGGCTTCGGTTTTTGTGCACCTCTATCCATAACTCCAAAAGTAAAGTCGAAAAATGAAAAGAAGAGAGCGAAGCTCTAAGTTGAAGGTGTCGCGGAAACCGCAAGAGAAGAAGAAAAGAGTAGTTGTCCACTTTCCCGGATTCATGCACCACATTCCTTAAAGTTTCCTTCCCTTTCCACATTCTAGACCTTTTTCTTTGAAAGTCCTTAAGATCAAAAGAATGTTATATGACTTGGTGATCTAAATTGAAGTTTCTTATGATTGATTTTGATAATGTTTAAGGGTTATGATGTTTGTATGGAAGTTTGATTGATTCATGAGTTTTCTTTACTCTTTACTCTTGATTAAGTGTATGAAAGTCTTATAAACGATTGAAGCAAGATTTGAGAATGATCTATTATTTAGAAGGCACATTCATCTAAAAAGAAGTATTGCTTTGAGAAGGTACACATATTTCATCCTAACTCTTGTTTTAAAGCTTCTGAAAGACCTTGCTTAGGGACAAGCAAGTGGCAAGTATGGGGTTATTTGTTAGCATGAAATATTGTGATATTTTAGGCACGTTTTCTAAGTGTATTTGATTCATATTGATAGTCATTGATTGAGCATAGATGCATTTGTGAGCTAGTTTGTCTATAATGTCGATATAGAGATCTACACAAGCTTTATGTTGATTATAGGTGATTGAGAGCTATTTCCGAACGGAATCGAGCAAGGATGGAGTTGTTGCGCAATGTCCATAGATTGAAGGCATTTCTAGGAGCTAAGGGAATGCCAACTTGAGGAATGCACGAGGCTAGGGAAGAATCACGTTCTTGCCCTAAACCACGCTCTAAAATACGGCCGTACCACTTTCCACGTTCAGTTCCACGGCCGTGGAACCATGGCTAGGGAAGCGTGGTTCATTCCAGCAACTTCTACGGCTGTGGAGAAGATGGTTCAAACCGTGTTGAATTCCACGCTCTAAATTACGGCCGTGGAACCTTCCACGACCGTGATCTTGACGATCTTTTTTGCCACACTTTAAGCCACGATCTTTTAAAAGATTAGGCCGGGCCGATATTTTATCATACACTATAAAAGGACGGACGAAGAGAGATTCCGTCACCTCTGCTTAGACGCACTTTCACCTCGCCTTAGACCTTGGCTTACACCTTCGCTTACGCATAGACGCATCTTACACTTGCGCTTGGAATTGCCCTAATTTCGCATTTTGGCGGAGATTAGTTTGAGAGATTTTTGGCGCATTGCTATTGGCGATTTCCGGATTACGGAAGATCGAAGATTCGGAAGATTGTTCGCAAGAAGATTCCTCTTCTTGTTTAGGTTTGATTTAGAAGACGGATTGACATCCCGTTCTTCCTTCTTATCTAAGATTGTGTTTGTTTGTTCTATTCCGAATCTAGTGACGATATTTGTTCTTGATTGTGACTTGGAGATTGGTTTGATGTTTATTGAAGGTTTTCGGAAGTTTTCATCTTTCAATCTTTTAATTCTTGAATTTGATATCAATATGACTATTGTTGGCTAAAAACCCTTAACAATTCTATGGTGAAGGGTTGATAGTTGTGGCTTAAATGATGATAGATCGATCGTAAACAGATTGGACCCTGAGAGTTAGAGAGAACCGCCGACGAACCCTAAATTACGGTCTGTTCTTGAGTCCACGACCGTGGAACCTCAAGATCCAACCGTGATTTCCCTTAAGTTTACGAACTTGCTTTTACTTTAATCCAAAGTTAAAGATTTGCTTTAACTTAGTTTAGGCTTGCCTTTTCTAGGTGGTAGTGAAGCCTCAACAACCTCTACCTCGATTGTGAGTGTCACAACTGTAATCGGTTTAGTTAGTCTTGATCCTTGGATTATAAGTTTGGGTATTTGACATTAATTCTTATCTTTAGAATCTTTCTATATTGAAGCCTCAACAACCTTTATAGAGAGTGCCTTGTAGGTGAGTCATATAAGGTTTTTGGAACTTCACCGTACGATTACCTTTTACATTAGCATACCTTTGCATATCTTAACTCTGTCCTTATATCATTAGTATATCTTGAATCGATTGCCACAGTTGGATACTTGGATCTTTAGGATTGTTGTTTTCCCAATATTTGAAAAGCTTCATACATTTACTTGCTTGATAATCTACAATCGAATTTGTTCCCCCCAAATCCCTGTGTTCGATACTCTGGAATTCTTGCTTAACTATATCGATCCGTACACTGCGGGTTCGCTTGCTTGATTCTAGTTTTATAAATTTAAAGCTTATTTGCACGCACGCTAAGTGGCGAACAGCCTCCTCCTAACCCACCAAGGCGTGCCCCACCTAATCATGGGCGCCAACGGCATAACGATGGCCACCGGCGAGCCCATCACGAAGAGGCATACATGACACCGCCTCGACCGGATCCCTACCGAGCTCGTAGGGAAGGTAAGGTTAAATTTCCGGTATTTTATGGTGAATATGATCCTTGTGCGTTTCTTGATTGGGCACAGGATATGAAAAGAGCTCTCAAGCATTGCCATTATGAAGAGTACGAGAAAATCGAAGCGGCGACACTTTACTTTGAAGGTGATGCAAAATCTTGGTGGAACCGGTACGAGACCAACCGTGAGAACCGAGGATGGGCACCGGTTGCGACATTTGATCAATGGATCTATGTCATGACTAAGAAGTACGTGCCCGACGACTTCAAAAACGACATGCGGTTGCAAATTGCCGAATTCCAACAAGGAAGCCTTACTCCGGTGGCTTACTTAGCCAAGCTGGAGGACATGCATATGAAGGCCGGCATCTCGGCCTCCGCCTCCGCCCTTCGAACCAAATTCATGAGCGGCCTTAATCCATCAATTCGGCGGCCCCTCGAGATTGTCCCATACAAGGACTTAGGAGCCTTATGCCATGCCGCCATGAAACTTCACACGCAACAACTCGAAACGCCTCGATACTCAAGGTATAATTCTTCCAATAGTCAATACTCTTATACCACTAATTCTCGTTCTCGAGATGTTTCTAGTCCCCAAGATTCCGGAGCCGCTAAAGGATCACCACGGATGAGTCAACCCACCCGGCAAGCGGCTACCGAGAAACCACCATACCGTGGCACCGTTGCTCCACCACAAATGCCTCCGGGCCGACCCCAACAAGGATCTCAAACGGTGGCCCGCCCAAGAGAACCCATGTGTTTCAAATGTAGCGGGTTTGGTCATGTCCAACATGATTGCCCGAACACAAAGCGGGTGATGTTTGCCAACCCATCATATGACGATGGCAAAGAGGATTATAATGGTGATATCCTCTTGGAAGATGACCAAGATGCCGACCCATACTATGGCATGGAGCCATGCGACGACCAACTTGCTTGCGGTCCGGCACAACCAGGTAAGTTTGCTCTAGTCTCTCGTCGTATTTTGGCTATCAAAGAGCATCTCCCTATTGACCAACGCGAGAATCTCTTCCACTCTCGTTGCTTGGTCAATAACACTAGTCTCTCTCTAATCATCGATGGGGGTTCGTGTTGTAATATTGTCAACGAAAAAGTGATGAAACACTTTAAGTTGCCTACAACCCCCCACCCACAACCTTACGGACTCCAATGGATTTCCGATAAGGCAAGTGACACCGTCACACAACAAGCGTGGGTGACGTTTTCTATTGGCGCCTATGTTGATAAGGTCCTCTGTGATGTTATCACAATGGACGCCACACATGTATTGTTGGGACGACCATGGAAATTTGACCGTAAAACTTTTCATGATGGTTATCTCAACCGGTACATGTTCCAATATAATGGAAAACGGATCACACTTTTGCCTATGACTCCACAGGAAATTTTAGTTGACTATGCAGAACGAAAGAGGCAACAAGTGATCGATGACACCACTAAACCGCGGGCCACATCGGACCCTCCTCGCCTCTCTCCCGATGTTGTGGATGTTCATACTTCCGGTTCCCGTAATTCCGGCCCTAAGGGTAATGCTACCGAAGCAAGAGGTAGTAAGAGCATTGTCCCGACACATGTACCTCCGGTTCCTACCATTCAAGGGCGATGTGAGCCCCGAATTCTTTTGGCCCGACGACATGACTTGACACCGGTCATGGAAGGTAAGTTTCCTTGTTTCTTACTTGTCCCTTTTTGTTTATCTATTTCCCATGACCCTAGTAATGTGCCACACGAGGTGTCCTTGTTGTTGTCCGAATTTCAGGACATCTTGACCGACAAACTACCACCCGGCTTGCCACCAATCCGAGGAATTGAGCACCAAATCGATTTGGTGCCCGACGCATCTTTGCCCAACCGTGCCGCTTACCGTGCAAGTCCGGAGGAGACCAAGGAGCTACAACGCCAAGTCCAAGAGCTCCTAGACCGGGGCTATGTCCGTGAGTCCTTGTCTCCAAGTGCCGTACCGGTCATACTTGTGCCCAAGAAAGACGGATCTTGGCGGATGTGTGTAGATTGCCGAGCCATCAATCAAATCACCGTCAAGTATCGTCATCCGATCCCGCGCCTTGATGATATGTTGGACGAGCTCCATGGCGCCACTATCTTCTCAAAGATCGATCTCCGGAGCGGATACCATCAAATCCACATGGCCGAAGGTGATGAATGGAAGACGGCTTTCAAGACGAAGCATGGCCTCTACGAGTGGCTTGTCATGCCATTTGGCCTATCCAACGCACCATCCACCTTTATGCGCCTCATGAATCACGTCTTGTGCAAGTTTTTGGGTATTTTCGTTGTTGTCTATTTTGATGATATCTTAGTCTTTAGCAAGTCTTTGGATGCCCACATCGAGCACCTTCGCCAAGTGCTCGAGTGCCTTAGACAAGAGCAATTATATGTCAATTTGGAGAAATGTGTCTTTTGCTTGGACACCACAATTTTTCTAGGCTATGTCGTGTCTAAGGACTGACTACGAGTGGACGAATCAAAAGTTCGCGCCATTCGGGAGTGGCCTACTCCTACCACGGCCACCATGGTTCGAGCCTTTCTCGGCTTAGCGGGTTTCTATCGACGCTTTGTCAAGGACTTTAGCTCGATAGCGGCACCGCTACATGAGCTTACTAATAAAGGTGTCACGTTTGAGTGGCGTGACACCCATGCTCGAGCGTTTGAGTCGCTCAAAGACCGTCTTTGTAATGCGCCACTACTCCAACTCCCAAACTTTTCGAAAACCTTCGAGGTGGAGTGTGACGCATCTAATGTATGCATTGGGGGGGTTCTCCTACAAGAGAATCGGCCCATTGCTTATTTTAGCGAAAAACTTTCCGGTCCCTCACTCAACTATCCAACTTATGACAAGGAACTATATGCTTTAGTTCGTTGTCTTAAAACATGGCAACACTACTTGTGGCCGAAGGAGTTCTTGATTCACTCGGATCATGCGGCTCTTTCGTATCTCAAGGGTCAAACTACCTTGAGTCGGCGCCATGCGAGTTGGGTAGAGTTTCTTGAGACCTTTCCTTATGTTATTTGACATAAGAAAGGTAAAGAGAATGTAGTAGCCGACGCCCTTTCTCGCCGATATATCCTTTTTGTGCATATGGACGCCAAGATCCATAGCTTTGCTCTTATCAAAGAGTTATATGCCACGGATCTTGACTTCAAGGATATATTTGCTCAATGCCTTGACCTCCGAGAGCATGAGTCTTTCTTTATTAACGATGGCTACTTATTCCGTGCGGGCAAACTTTGTATCCCGCGCTTGAGTATTCGTCATTTGTTGATAAAGGAGGCCCATGAGGGTCTTGGTCACTTCGGTGCTACCAAGACTCTCGCCGCTCTACAAGAACATTTCTTTTGGCCCCGAATGCACAAGCATGTGACACGGTTTTGCACAAGTTGCATCACATGTCAACATGCAAAATCGCGCCAAGGTCCGGATGGATTGTATTCTCCTTTGCCTATACCAATGGGACCTTGGGAGGATCTTTCTATGAACTTTGTGGTTGGCCTACCCATGTCTAAACGAGGCAAAGACTCCATTTTCGTGGTAGTCGATCGTTTTTCGAAAATGGCACATTTTATTGCATGTAAGAGCACACAAAATGCTAGTGAAGTAGCTACTCTTTTCTTTGACAATGTTGTGCGCTTACATGGAATACCGCGTTCCATCCTTAGTGATCGGGACGTAAAGTTTGTGAGCCATTTTTGGAGAACCTTATGGGGGAAACTTGGAACCAACTTGTTGTTCTCAAGTAGCTATCATCCCCAAACCGATGGTCAAACGGAGGTGACCAATCGGACTCTCGGCGTTCTACTTAGAGCGACCCTTAGGAACAACCCACGCAAGTGGGAGGACTTACTTTCTATTGTGGAGTTTTCTTATAACAGGTCTCGACACTCGGCAACAAAGCTTTCACCCTTTGAAGTTGTCTACGGCCTTAATCCACACACCCCGATGGACTTCACTCCGCGTCCACTCAAAGACGGAGAACACATCACCGGAGCAAGTCGTGCCACTCACATCATTGAGCTTCATGAGCGGACTAGGACACAACTCCAACGGCGTGCCTATCAACTTGCCACACAACGCAACAAAGGGCGCCGTCCAATGTCATTCGAGCCCGGTGATCTTGTTTGGCTCCACTTAAGGAAGGGGCATTTTCCATCCCGCCGCAAAGGCAAGCTCTCGGACCGCGGTGATGGACCATTCCGCATCTTATCCCGCCATGGCCCGAATGCTTACAAGTTGGAGCTTCCGGACGACTATGGCGTGCACCCGATGTTCAATGTCAAGGACCTTGCACCATACATTGAGCCCCTATTTGACGAAGGTGAAACGGGGACGTTTCACATCCAAGATGGGGGGACTGATGCGCCCTTGACCCCTATGTCCCAAGACGAGGAAGACGAGGCACTTCAGGTTCGCTCCGATGGACCGCTCACCCGTTCCCGTGCTAAAGCAATCGCTCAAGCTACCGGCTCCATCATTAGCCGCACCATTGCTTGTCACGGACCCATTGGTTGCAAACCGTGTCTCTACGCCACTATGACTTGAAGCTTGTCTAGCCGGCACCGTTCCGGCGCATTTTCCGCATTTTCCGTAATTTACCGTTTTGTAATAATAAGTCTTTTTATTTTCGGAATATTAATTTCCGAGACTTTATTTCCGGGTATTAATTTTCCGAATTTAAGATTAGACTTTTGGTTTCGGAATTTAATTCGGAAACTTAATTCCGAACTTAAATTCTCAACCTTTCATATTTTTAGGTGTTTCATTTCCGGAACTTAAATTCCGACTTTATTTCCGTCATTTAATTTCCGACCTTTTGTATGGCCTTCATCCACTATATAAGGGGATGCTTGGCTCATTTGTAAAGGATGTTCAATTTGATTAAGTAATGAGAAGTATTTTCCTCCAACTTACTTGAGCATCAATCCCTCTTCCAATCCTCTCAAAGTTCTTCTTTTGGATCTTCGATCCAAACTCAACCACATTCGAGGGTTCTTCAAGAACCAACTCAACCGACCCACTTCAAAGTTTGATCGATCAATCTAGATCGACTCAATCATACAACTTCCGCCTCCATCTCTAAGCTTCCGCAACCCATCTTCAATTGCATTCGCACTTCAACTAAGGAGTAGTTGAGCTTCAGCTTGATCTAGATCCGGAATACTTCATTGACATGTCCAAGGACGCATCAATTAGCTAACGGTTTATCCTATGTTGTAGATGCTTTGCAGGTAGGAAGTTGCAGAGAGATCCGGAGCGGAGAAAGCCGGGTCCACGCACCCATTTAGATGAGAACTGGAGAGTCTTTCAGTTTCCGCATGCACGTAATTATGATCTTTTCGTCTTCTAAGGCTGTCACATGTTATACATTCATGCAAATGTCTTTTATAATTTTCAAAGTGTTTTACTTACATTTGTGCCTTGTTGGAAGATCTAGTAAAATTGTTGCCAAACTATGATCGGGACCCATTGTGAGGTCCTAACTAGTAGCCCTCCGAGTTTTGAGAATTTAGGGTGTTACACATTGGGAGAATCATATCTTTCACAAAGTATATTAGATTGATCTTTGAAGATCCTATCTTATTAGAAGATAGATCTTATCTTACAGTAGATGGTCAAATCTTATCCTAGATAAGATAGATTTTACTAGATACTTTGCTTATGGGTCACTCGAGAATCATATCTTTTACAAGCCTCCTTCATTGTTATTGGTAGGAGTTCCGATAAAGTTGATTGTAGTGGAAGGGTTCTACAATTGTTCATTGATTGTATGTTAAGGCCTCAGTTTCCCTATCATGCTCTCGTTTCTTAAGGTTCGACCTAATATATCCATCTACCAATCCACATCTCTATCGGATCATTCACCATCCCACACAACCTTCATTCGAGGCCATCCATCCCCTTATCACGGTCTACTTCTTCAAGTCAATTGGTGTCAAAAGATCGGGACTCATCACACGGCTAACCCCATACCATAACTGGTACCCAAGTAACAACATTGGTTTAATACCAATTAAAAAAAATGTCCAAACAAGTTCGCTTGTGAATGGATCAGGAAAATGAAATTTGTCCCCTAAGAATAAAATTTTTATTTGGAAAGTCTTGAAAAATGGACTACAAAACATTACCTAATTTAGATGATTTTTTTTGCAATAACCGAGAATTGTGTATTTTATAGTCATCATGCTAAAGAGCTTTATCAACTCTTGATTAGATGCATGTTTTTCTAACCACATAATCAACCATATTTTTTTAACCATATTAGTCTTTTTCTTATGGACATTTAGAATTTGAATATGAACTTCATGGACGTAATGAACTTTGGCAAATAAAAAAATCAGGATTAAGAAAATGGAACTTATATGCACCGATTGGTGTCTCTTGATTGTATAAAGTATATCCAAATATAGCAAGGAAAAAGAAAAATATCAAAGGAAATGACTAAAGGTAGGTTATTTCAAACTGAACACAAATTCATTAAGAAAAAGCAACGAAACTTGTTATATTATTTTACCTTTATAAATGAATTTGAAAAAAATAAAAAAAAAAATTCTTTTTTTAAAGCTAAAACTCTTACCTTAAAGTGCGATATTAAACAAACTCTTCTACAAGAATTTTCAAACTTCAAATTAGAATTGACAACTTGACCACTATTAATTTCATCAAGGAACTTGAGAAAATTTCTTAGAAATGGATACGATCACCTCTGATATTCGCATTTTTTTGCTCATTTGGTCTATTTTCAAATTGTCCACATTTAAAGAAGTAAAATGTCACATATAAGCTGGCGAAGCCTGGACATAACCTTCTTGGTCCCAACATAGACAATGATAATGCGTTGCTTGGCCTTATTTGTTTGAATGCTCTAAAAAGGAAGGAGTTTCGCCGAAACATCAACATCTCTTAATTCCTTATCAAATTTTTTCAATCAACCATAAATAATTTTCCCCCCAAGTTTTATTTTTTCAAACAACCTAAATTACCTTTTTTACAAAAATAATCCTTTTTCTAAATTAAATCCATACCTTACCTTGTCATTTTTAAAATTAATTTTTTAAACAAATTTCATCTCGAGAAAGGAAAAAAAAGAGAATGAAAATTAAATTAAAATTAAATTCCACAAGAAACCTTTTGACGTCCTAACAAAAATATTCTAAAGTTATAGATTTTACAATAACCACGACAATGCGCAATCAAATCGCAAATCTCAGTTATCCATATCCCAAGATACATATTGTCATGCGAGGAAAGTAAACAACCCACAATTCTTGCATATTGTAGAATATTAAAGTAAACATTCACGCATCTCTTGTAGCTTGCAAATAACACTTCAAAACAAAATATAACCAAAGAACATTCATTTGTAACTCTCTCTTCTCGTATTGGATGAGCCAGGATCTACCATAACTTATGAACTAAAACATGCAATCAAATCAAGTAATAGATAAATTTTTATTATTAGTAAACACAAACATCGACAAACTAAGATTATTAATACACGTCACATCTTTTCTTTCATACTCTTTAAACTCTTTCATTGCCGTTGTTATTCCATGGATAACATTTAGTAGGTAAGATGGGGCTAGAAATGCAAGGCCCACTTTGATATATAGACCAGTGGCAAACACTATCACTACAACCATAATCATAATCTCTATCGTCGTTAAAAATGTCAAACCAATGAACAACGTTGTCAAAGGTAAACCAACAAAAGTATTTGGTTGAGAAAAAATTGGGTCTAAAGTTAAAGTCGTAGCTTTGACCAAATGGAATCTCTTTGATTCTGAAGCTTCCATTCTTGTCTTTGCACTCCATCCGAATTGTCTGCTTCTTTTCTAGTTTGTTGGTTATGACTTCGCTCCCACGATCAAAGATTCTAAAAAAACTGTGTTGGCCCTTCGGGACTTCCGATGGTGATGTAGACAACTTTACCGTACATCTCCCTACTGCAATTGCTGACATAAACAAGATTGCTATCAAGAGGTTTCGAGCGGATGACGCCATTACCTACTATATTTTTTTCTTTTTTTCCAGCTAGATGTATTGTTTTAGTTTACTTGTGAGCGTATTTGGCGTATGCTTGTGTATTTATATGCAAGGGGAGCACTTTTTGGTTATGTTTAAATTGCATTATTAATGTCACGGGCTTCAAGTTTACTTGCAATTTACATCTATGTTGAGGTTTCACATTGTTTATGACGTTTAGCGTTGTTTCTTAGGTTGAAGAGATGGGATGCTATGGTGTACAAAGGTTGATGGCTTCTCCAGGCGTTGCTATTAGGGTGGACACAAGGTAGAACTCTGATAGCATGAATTATAGTCTATATTTTGGGGTTTGTTTGGACGTTTTATCTTCAATAATCTGCATGTTTGTATGTACATTATGTGATTATATTACCATTTCATCTACCTTTGCGGGAATCGAGGTCTACACCTAGTTTTGTTGTAATCGTAGGTCAAATGGCGCGTTTTGCATAAAAAAGGAGCTATGGAGTCATTGGAGCTACATTCAGGAACATAAGGAAACATCCAGGAAGCATATCCATGGATTAAAGATTCACTTTGGACCAGATTTGAGAGATTTCACATTCAGTTGTGACTCACCTCAGTTGACTACAGAGTCACCTCGACCGAGGTGATCCAGAGAAGTCGACTCGACCGAGGCGAACACCTGGGACGCGGCGAGAATATTTTATTCTTGGCTGAGATCTTTTATCTTTGGAAAGAGATCTTATATTTTTGGGCTTAGCTCCTGGAAGGAAGAAGATATGCTAGATCATATATTTTACCTATTTTTATGGGAAGAGGTCTTTCTAAGATATCTTATCTTTGGAGAGTAATTTTCCTATAAAAAGGGTCGGATTTCCCACAAATCCGACATCCGCTATCACTTCGCTTACACCTAATATACCGCAACAGCCATACTCCAGTTGGGAGATTTGAAGAACCTTTTTGAAGGTTAAAGGAAGAAAGTCTATAGCTTTTATAGCTTTTGAAGGGTTTTTGTAAGATTATCTTAGATTCCCTTCCTTGTTGTTTGTCTTGTTGGATTTCTATCCAAGGAACGCTTGTTGTTTGATAATTGATTCAGTTATTGAAGCCTTTCTCTTAAGGTTTTCTTGTTCAATTATTCTCTTTCTTCCCATATATTTGATTAATACTTTCATGATGATGAGTGGCTAATCTCTTTGTGTGATTCTAGGGTGATTGGCTGAAGATTGTGGGAAAAACAATGATAGAATAATCTTAATCACAGTAGGACCCTGAAAGTTCGAGTCTTTACCTTAATCCTAAGCATCTCGCTCAGTCGATGAACATCTCCGCCGGGGTGGAATTTGGCTGACCGAGGTGACTTATCTGATCCGAAAACTAGGAGTTAAGTGTAGAGTTTGCCAAATCCTATTCTTATTATACCTTTCCTGGTTCAATGCAAGCCTAGCATGAGACTTACCCGGTAATTCCTTAGTTTGTTTATCTAAGATCGTAAGTGTAGGTAATAAAGGTTTATCCTTTATTGGGGTTTGAGTGTACTTTCATCCCATCTTTGTGAGTTAGCTTGAGACTTACCCGGTAAAGGTTGATTCTATTCCCTTAGATGGTGTGTTAGTTTGAGGTTATAGTTCTTTACCTTGATTCCTTGAGACATACCCGGTAATAGGAGTTACGGTTTTGGATTAGTGAGTAGTGAGACTTACCCGGTGATCTATTCCACTTTAGTAACACCTTCCCTATGCAAAAACCTCAGCTTTGTCCACTTATCTTTAGATCTTGAGTTGGAACCACAACTAGATGCTTTAATCCCTAGAATTGCATATTTCCTTTATTGACTTTTATCATCTTTGATTGTTTTAATTGCTTTGTGGTTAGTAATTGCTAAAGCTTACCGTAATTGGACTTTGTTTCACTAAGTCCCTGTGATCGACCCCTGGAATTCCTTGCTTTTTACTACGATTGACCCGTACACTGCGGGTTCGCATCCTTGTTTTAAGCTTACGTCTAGGGTTATAAATTTAAAGCTTGCACACATCGTTTGGAGCGAACAAGTTTTTGGCGCCGTTGCCGGGGACTTAGTCTAGACCGAGCCGGTTACGGTTTGCTTTTGGGGCACTTGCCCCCGTGTCTACTAACCACTCTACTTGAGTGACTTTTGCAGGTTCTTTCTTAGGTTTATGCGAAGAACCCGCACTGGGAAGGAAATCGTTCCTTACGATCCCGAACCAGAAAAGACATACAAACGACGCTTAAGAGAAGCAAAGATGGCCAACCAAGACAATCGCGATCTTGAGGCCGAATTGAAGGAGGTGCTAGAGCAGCTATGCCTCAGCAGGGAAGAACTAAGGCAAGAGAAAGAAGAAACTCGCACTAGGACTGAAGCGATCGAAGCAGATATGACAGCCTTACGAGACCAATATCAACTTCGACCGAGGGAAGATCCAGTTCCCGATGCTGGACCGATGCAGGTCCCAGTCGCTGACCCTCGACCGAGGCAGGTTCCAGTACCTGACGCCCCGGCCGAAGTACTTCCACCTCGGATGCCAGTCCGAGGCGCTCTTTTTGCAGGAATCCCGCAAACCCTAGGTCAAAGGATGAACCCCAATCAACAATTGAGGCGTCCAGGAGTTAACCTAGGAGATCCAGCGGACCATGACTACGAACTTCGACCGCAAGTTCTATCCATGATTCGCCAATGCCAGTTCGGAGGGCAAGAGAAGGAATCCCCACATCAACATCTTCAAAACTATGAGATCTTGATGGAGACCTTGAGACCCTCAAGAATTGAAAATAACAACTACAAGCTAAGACCTTTTTACTTTTCTTTAAAAGATAGAGCTCTTACTTGGTATCAATCTCTTCCTCCAAGAAAAATTAGCACTTGGGAGGAGATGACTACAGAATTCTTGACTAAATTCTTTCCCCCCTCTAAGACCGCTGAAATGAGAGGGAAGATCAATGCATTCATTATGAAGGACAAGGAGAGCTTGTCCAAGTCATGGAAGAGGTTCAAGGACATTCTTTTGGATTGCCCACATCATGGGATTTCAAAGATAGAGTTATTGGAGATATACTTCAAGGGACTGGACGGAAGCACCCAGTTCAACTTCCAACTACTCTCCGCCGGTACCTTTATGGACATGGCGATTGCCGAAGCTTGGGACTTCATCGAGAAGCAAGCTTTGCATATGGAGAAGTACACCCATCAAGGAGCTGAAGGTGGAGTTAAAAGAGTTAACTTCCAAGAAACTCAGCCTAACAATCAACTCACGTCTTTGAAGAACGACGTGAAGCAATTGAAGGAACTATTGGTTGCTCAAACCAAGAAGGAAGATCAAAGACAAAGGAACAACAACAATGGATACCGTAACAACAACAACAACGGTTCCCAGAAAAACAACTACAACAACAACAACAATAGAGGATCCAACAGCAACAATTGGAGGGCGAACAACCAAAATTCTGGTAACAATCATTCTAACTCCAATTCTAACGATTCCTCTAATCCTTTCCTCTCTTCCCCTTCTTCTTCTTCTAATCCATTAAAGAGCCAGGGGCAAGGATCAAGTTCGTCTCAGCCGGAAAAGAAAGACGCAGTGCTGGAGGCTATCTTGATCAAGCTTAGCGCTATGGAGACTTCTATGACTTCATTTTCGAAGGCCCAAAAGGCCTTTGAACAACAACTTGCAAGTAGGGCGAATGAAGCGCCACGAGATCCAGGGAAGCTTCCAGCAAGGACGGAGAGCAACCCTAAGGGCCAGATCATGGCCATAACTACGAGGAGTGGACTGAAAACTGCAGATCCAGTGCCTCGGTCGGTGCTAGTACCGACGAAGACCACCTCGGTCCAGGTACAGTCGAAGAACACTTCGGCCGAGATGCCAACCGAGGTGGAGCCACAGAAAGCGGAGGGGAAAACTGAAGTTTATGTTCCACCTCCTGTATACAAACCACCACTTCCATTCCCCCAGTCAAGGGCCAGAGCACATCTAGACAAGCACTTTGGTAAGTTCCTTGACTTAATGAATAAACTACACATTAATATCCCTTTCCTTGATACTATTCTAGGGATGCCCACCTATGGGAAGTTCTTGAAAGAGATTCTATCAAGGAAGAGGAAGTTGGAAGACTTTGGTGAAGTAAGGATGACATCTAAATCCTCGGAGCTTATTCAAATCATGAAGGAGAAGATGCCACCAAAATTGAGAGATCCCGGCTCGTTTTGCATTCCCATTCAAGTTGGGGATGTCACTTGTGAAGCCTTATGTGATCTAGGAGCCAGCGTGAGCATCATCCTGCTGGAGCTATGTGAGAAGATCGGACTTGGAGAGCCCAAGCCGGTCAAGATTCGATTGTACATGGCGGATCGCTCCATCACCCATCCCGTGGGCATTTTGGAAGACGTTCCGGTCAATTTAGGTAACTTCTTTACCAATAGACTTTGTTGTACTTGACATTCCCGCAGATTATCTTGTTCCTATTATTCTCGGGAGGCCATTTCTAGCAACTTCGGGTTGCAACGTGGATTGTAAGAACGCCAAGTTGAAATTCAACATTGGTGGCGATGAAGTGGAGTTCGCATTACTTGAAGCCATGAAAGGAGAACAGCTTAGTGATGATATCTTCAACATCTACGATGAAGAAGAATCAAGAGAATTGGTGAGCTCTATCCTTATTAACGATCCACTCGAAAGAGTTATTAGTTTCAGTTTAATTGAGGAAGGTATAGATGCTTCTTGTGATACAGATATACGGAGCTTAAAAGCACTAGAAGAAGATCCAGGAGCTAAAACTGAGAAGCTAATCCAGGAGACAAAGATCTCCAGTTTCGGTTTCAGTTGCAGTACCTCGACCGAGACACTTTCTGGACTGAGCGAGGCGACTGAAGAACATCTCGGTCAACGCCTCTGCACCTCGACCGAGGTCGATGGCGAGACAAGTTCAACTGAGACTTCCAAAAGTCCAGTTTCTGGATCTACTCCACTGGAAGAAGGAAGCCAGGATTCCTCTCAAAAAGCGCCCCCAGTTGTGGAGCTTAAACAACTCCTAAATCACTTGAGGTATGTCTTTCTTGGACCGGATTCTACTTATCCCGTTATTGTTAGCGCTTCCCTCTCCGAATCTGAATTGTCTAAACTAATGCATGTCCTGAGAAAGAATCAAAAGGCTTTGGGTTATACTATAGATGATCTTATTGGCATTAAGCCCTCTTTCTGCATGCATAGAATTCTAATCGAGGATGATCATAAGACTTCACGGGAACCTCAAAGATGGTTAAATCCGATCATGAAAGAGGTTGTGAAGAAGGAAATTCTTAAGTTGTTGGATGCAGGTATCATATATCCTATCTCGGATAGCAAATGGGTTAGCCCGGTGCATGTAGTTCCGAAGAAAGGAGGGATGACCGTTGTGACGAATAAGAACAACGAGTTGATCCCAACTAGGACCGTTACGGGATGGAGGGTTTGCATTGATTATAGGAAGCTAAACACGGCCACTCGGAAGGACCATTTTCCACTTCCCTTCATTGATCAAATGCTCGAACGGTTGGCCAAGCATTCACACTTTTGCTACTTAGACGGCTACAGTGGATTCTTCCAGATTCCTATCCATCCGGACATTTGCTTCCAGTGGAGTAGATCAGGAGAAGACCGCTACCTTCCAGCGATGCATGATGGCTATCTTTTCCGAGTATATAGAGGAGATCATGGAGGTATTTATGGATGATTTTTCAGTATATGGTTCCTCTTTTGATGATTGTCTATCTAACCTTTCTCTAGTGCTGAAAAGATGTGAAGACACTAATCTTGTTCTGAATTGGGAGAAGTGTCATTTTATGGTTAATGAAGGCATTGTACTAGGACACCTCGTTTCTAATCGAGGCATTGAGGTCGATCGCGCTAAGATCGAGACTATATAGAAACTCCCTCCCCCTTGTTCTATTAAAGGTGTGAGGAGTTTTCTCGGGCATGCAGGTTTCTACAGGAGATTCATCAAGGACTTCCCCAAGATTTCTAAACCTCTAACTAACCTCTTGAATAAAGATGTTGTTTTTGAGTTTTCGCAGGAGTGTCTTGATGCTTTTTACAGGATTAAGGAAGTGTTGATCTCCGCTCCCATTATCCAACCTCCGGATTGGACCTTGCCCTTTGAGATCATGTGTGATGCTAGTGATGTAGCCGTAGGAGCGGTGCTTGGACAGAAGAAGGATGGCCGGACCACCGCCATTTACTATGCTAGCAAGACGCTAGATGTAGCACAACGCAACTACGCTACCACCGAGAAGGAGTTATTGGCGGTTGTATATGCTTTCAAGAAGTTTCGTTCTTACTTAGTAGGGGCGAAAGTCATTGTCTACACCGACCATGCAGCCATCCGTTACTTGCTGGCTAAGAAAGATGCCAAGCCATGCCTTATTCGATGGATTCTCTTACTTCAAGAGTTTGACTTAGAGATCCACGATAAGAAGGGATCCGAAAATTCTGTTGCGGATCACCTCAGCCGGCTACCTGCATCTTCACGCGAGAAGGACGACCCACCCATAGACGATTCATTCCCCGATGAGCACTTACACTTGTTGGAGCGTTTGATAGACTTACTTACTTCACCCCACGATGGAGGTGAAGTATGGAGTGAGGGCACCTCCCATCACGTTTGAGAGACGCATTATGGTCCAGCTAGCGACCTTAAACCAAGCGCTTCTTGGGAGGCAACCCAAGGTATTGCTTTCTTTTCCCTTTTTCTAGTCTAGCTTAGATAGTTTTGCTTTTGCTTTGCTTTGTTTTGTTTTTGGCGTTCTAGACAGACAACAGGTGACATATAAGGAAGGAGTACTAACCAGGAGCATAACTGGAAGGACAAAAGATCGAGAATTTGAGAAGACGAAGTTTGACTGAGGCACATCTCGGTTGCTGTCAAAGCACCTCGACCGAGATGATTCTTGAGCAACCGAGGCGACTAGGGTTTCTGAAGAGCCACCTCGGTCCGCACCACCTCGGTCCAGTCGAGACCACCTCGACCGAGGTGACAGCAGTTCCAAAAAGGGTATAAAAGGGGTGAAATTTCTCTCACCTCATTTTACCCAAACCTCCTCGACCACGGCACTCCCTTTCACCTCGCCCTTGGATTCTTGCTCGTTTTCGAAGATTATCGCTTCCAAACTGCGATTAAAGCGTAGAGGATCCCAGTGCAAACGTCGATCTGCGAAAAAATCGAACCGAAACGGCCGAACGAGGTAAAATAGAACAAAGCCCTAACCTCGCTGATTTTGCTTTGATTTGGGCTTGGATTGCCCTGCATTTGCTGAGAAACGGATTAAGTATCCCATAGGAACCAGTTGTAGTGATTTTGGGGGAAAAGAACTGGATTTTTGAGGAAATTAGTTGCGCAGTTTTTCGCCTCGGTCCAGTCGTGCTGTGCCTCGATCGAGGTGTTCTTCAGTGTTGTCAGACCAACCGAGGTGACCTGACAGAGAGAGTTGAGAAAATGAGTTCTGAGACGGCTTGCCATTAGGGATAGATCCTCCCCTTCCCCTTCCTCTTCTTCTTCCAGACCTTATCGACCGGTGATCCACGAGCGACACCGGGTCGATTACGACTGTATTGCAGCCCGTCCAGTGATAGCACCTCGCTTCCTGGACGTATCAACCTTTGACTGTCTCCATGTAGATGGAGACCTTAGATGTATGATATCGACGGTAGGACTGGATCAGTTTACTGAGATCCGTGCACCTGCCTATCTAGAGCCCACCCTAGAGTTTGTTAGCTCCTTCAACTACCTCCCCACAAAGCGTTCTGTGAAGTACCGATTGATGAACCGGAACTTCATAGTTCCATTAGAGTATTGGAGAGACATTTTCGGTTTCCCAGCCCCGACCGCTGTTGATTTCCCTTCCCGGACTGTAGCTAGGGAGTTTTGGGGACAGATTGCTCACGTAGTTGAGCACGCACACAGATGGCGCCCTGAAGACTCCAGGGAGCGCATTATTTTCCACCTAGCTTTTAGGTTAGCCCACCGCATTTTCAGCGAGACGCTTTTGGCGCGTACTGAGACGCCCCAGAAGGTCCGACAGGGGGAGCTTTTTAGCCTATACTGCATGGTGACTGGAGGGATCCCCGACTTTGGCTTGATGTTGGTAGAGGACCTGCACAAGATCAAGGCCAAGGCGAAGGGGGACATCTGTTGCGGAGGGATTGTGACCCACATCGCCAGCTATCAGGATATGGATCTCAGCGCTTGCACTATGGTGACGGCTGCCAAGCCGCTAGGGCTGCAGGAGATGATTACCCGACGGATTCTGGTTCCCCGAGGACTGACTACGCCATATGTGGCGATGCCATGGGAGCCGACTACACCACAGGGGATTATGTGGTCAGCCCAGTTTACAGTTTATGACCCTCATTACTGGCAGACCGCTTGGGCCCCATTGATGGAGGATGCGAGAGAGGCAGCAGCTGCAGCAGCTGCACCAACTGAGGAGGAGGATGAGAAGGAGAATGCTGATGCTGATGATGACAGGGATGATGGAGTCCCGATGGATACAGGGACAGATACTGTTGGGACGAGTGCTAGGCGTAGGGCACGCCGACACAGAGACCTAGAGGCTCACCGCCGGATCGATGATCTGACGGATCAGATGATCGATTCTTATGCCGCTCTATCACTGGATATCCGCGAGATACAGGAGCGACAACATTACCAGCATATGATGGCTCAGATTCAGTTTGAGCACATCATGGGCTACCCATTCGACCCGTCTCAGTATCCATATGTGCCACCACCACCACCACCGAATCGTGACTACTGAGAACTACAGGATTTTCCTTCTTATTTATTATGCAGCTCAGCTTATGTCCGGTGAGTATTTTATTTCCTTAGACTTATTTCGACCCACTGGGACAGTGTGTCCCAAGTATGGGGTATTTATGTATTATTTGACTCATGGATGTATGACTCGACTTTATATGATATTTATGCTTTATTTTGTTGCTATGTGTTTATCTGAGACTGCATGTATGCATACAGGTTATTTGATTGAGAAAAACGTCGAAAAACTGGTTTTAAAAAAAAAATTTGATCTCGACCGGGGCAGTTCTGGCCGAACGAGGTGTTTCACCTCGGTTGACCTAAGAACACCTCGACCGAGGTGGGTTAACTGAGAGTTTTCAAAACGATTTTTGTGCTTCTTATCTGGATATGATCTCAGTGAAGATCTTGCTTACTGACTGGTTTTTGAAATCTTTATGTGTTTGAAAGGTTTTATAATATGTTTAAGTTGCTAAATGCTTTGTTTGAAATTTTTGGCATGTTTAATACTTTGTTCTTATCCAAATTATGTTGAATTTGAAGGTTGACACCACATTATGAGTTCTCTCACTTTCTTCCTGGAAAGACCAAGGCAATTCATTCTTCTCTCTTCTTCTTCTTGATCATGCTTAGCCCCTCATATACATTTTTGCCTCCCTTTACCTATCCGGGAACTTGGAAGCAAGCAAAGTGGTGAAAACAAGTGAAGTTAAAGTTGAGAAGTTGGCTGAAAGTGAAAGTGTTAGAAAGCAATAAATAGGTTTGGGGAAGTCAATCATGATGATGAGTAACTCGGCACCATTCACATAGCCGGGTGTTTGTGTCTTACCAAAGTCGGATTGAGCGATATTCCTAACGGGTCATGGTATGTGCATCAAGGGTTTGATGCATCTCAAGAAATTGATGATTGCTGATTTCCTAGGCTTCGGTTATTGTGCACCTCTGTCCATGCATCCCAAAAAGTAAAGTAAAAAGAAAAAGTGTGAAATAAGCAAACCTTATTGGTGGAAGATGTTGCAAGTCAAAGTGAAAGTGAAGTATATCCTTTTCCCGGATTCTAGCACCACATTACCTTACATACATCCCTACCCTACACGTTTCTTGACCTTTCTTTTGGGAAGCCCTTGAGACCTCGAGCTTGTTGATTGACTTAGTGGTTTAAACTGGATTATGCATGATTAATTTTGATAATTATGACTTATTATGCATTCTATGATTTTATGCAAAGATGAACAACTTTCTTATATTTATAAAATGTTTTGATCATACTTTGATTTTTAAACTCCATGAAGTATTCTCTTAGAGTGATCTATGATTGTAGCACACCATAAAAAATGTTTTGAAAAACTTTTTATTGATTTTCTTGACTTATAATCCATTCTATCTTTCCTTTTTTATGCGGAACTTGCTTGGGGACAAGCAAGGGCTAAGTATGGGGTATTTTGATAGCATGAATTATAGTCTATATTTTGGGGTTTGTTTGGACGTTTTATCTTCAATAATCTGCATGTTTGTATGTACGTTATGTGATTATATTACCATTTCATCTACATTTGCGGGAATCGAGGTCTACACCTAGTTTTGTTGTAATCGTAGGTAAAATGGCGCGTTTTGCATAAAAAAGGAGCTATGGAGTCATTGGAGCTACATTCAGGAACATAAGGAAACATCCAGGAAGCATAGCCATGGATTAAAGATTCACTTTGGACCAGATTTGAGAGATTTCACATTCAGTTATGACTCACCTCAGTTGACTACAGAGTCACCTCGACCGAGGTGATCTAGAGAAGTCGACTCGACCGAGGCGAACACCTGGGACGCGGCGAGAATATTTTATTCTTGGCTGAGATCTTTTATCTTTGGAAAGAGATCTTATATTTTTGGGCTTGGCTCCTGGAAGGAAGAAGATATGCTAGATCATATATTTTACCTATTTTTATGGGAAGAGATCTTTCTAAGATATCTTATCTTTGGAGAGTAATTTTCCTATAAAAAAGGTTGGATTTCCCACAAATCCGACATCCGCTATCACCTCGCTTACACCTAATATACCGCAACAGCCATACTCCAGTTGGGAGATTTGAAGAACCTTTTTGAAGGTTGAAGGAAGAAAGTCTATAGCTTTTATAGCTTTTGAAGGGTTTTTGTAAGATTATCTTAGATTCCCTTCCTTGTTGTTTGTCTTGTTGGATTTCTATCCAAGGAACGCTTGTTGTTTGATAATTGATTCAGTTATTGAAGCCTTTCTCTTAAGGTTTTCTTGTTCAATTATTCTCTTTCTTCCCATATATTTGATTAATACTTTCATGATGATGAGTGGCTAATCTCTTTGTGTGATTCTAGGGTGATTGGCTGAAGGTTGTGGGAAAAACAATGATAGAATGATCTTAATCACAGTAGGACCCTGAAAGTTCGAGTCTTTACCTTAACCCTAAGCATCTCGCTTAGTCGATAAACATCTCGGCCGGGGTGGAATTTGGCTGACCGAGGTGACTTATCTGATCCGAAAACTGGGAGTTAAGTGTAGAGTTTGCCAAATCCTATTCTTATTATACCTTTCCTGGTTCAATGCAAGCCTAGGATGAGACTTACCCGGTAATTCCTTAGTTTGTTTACCTAAGATCGTAAGTGTAGGTAATAAAGGTTTATCCTTTATTGGGGTTTGAGTGTGCTTTCATCCCATCTTTGTGAGTTAGCCTGAGACTTACCCCGTAAAGGTTGATTCTATTCCCTTAGATGGTGTGTTAGTTTGAGATTATAGTTCTTTACCTTGATTCCTTGAGACTTACCCGGTAATAGGAGTTACGGTTTTGGATTAATGAGTAGTGAGACTTACCTAGTGATCTATTCCACTTTAGTAACACCTTCCCTATGCAAAAACCTCAGCTTTGTCCACTTATCTTTAGATCTTGAGTTGGAACCACAACTAGATGCTTTAATCTCTAGAATTGCGTATTTCTTTTATTGACTTTTATCATCTTTGATTGTTTTAAATGCTTTGTGGTTAGTAATTGCTAAAGCTTACCGTAATTGGACTTTGTTTCACTAAGTCCCTGTGATCGACCTCTAGAATTCCTTGCTTTTTACTACGATTGACCCGTACACTGCGGGTTCGCATCCTTGTTTTAAGCTTACGTCTAGGGTTATAAATTTAAATCTTGCACACACCGTTTGGAGCGAACAAACTCGGCACACCAGGAAGAAGGAGAAGGCGACAATGGCTGGGGACGGCAGGGTTGGGCAAGGTGGAGGCTAGACAGGAGAGTGCAGGCTGATTTTGAGAGCGAAAAAGGTGGCTCTGCATTGATGTTCGTTGAGGATCCAGACGTTGTTCCTGTCACCAGTGTGCTAGACTAAGAGGGAGGGTATACAGAGTAGCAGGCAGGCGTGGTAATGGCTGAACATGGACAAGGGTGTAGGCAAGGAGAGTTGCAGATTTGGCGCTTGAAGGGAAGGTAACCGCTAGCGTGGTAATGACCGAAGGCGTGCAGAAGTTACGGGTGTGAGCTGTTTGTAAGGGAGGAGATAGAGCGTAAAATTAGGCTGCTGTTGGGCGTGTATCAGCTGACTGCTTGGGCCGGCCATCCTCCTGGGCTGATGTAGAGCAAGATTTGGGTCCGGGGAGGCAAGAAGCATGGGCTGGATAATGGAGGAGAAGAGTGGCTGTAGCAAGCTACGGGTCTGGGCTTTGTTACAATAAAGATGGGGTGGCAAAGGGCTGAGAGAGTCATGTGAGCTATTCTTTTCATGGCCTTGTCGAGCTTGTCGGTGACGTTGTCAGGGTCTCGTCATGGCTTTGTCGAGATCTTGTCCAAGGACATAAACTCATCGTTGCGATTTTTGGGTGGTATATTTCTATTATTTTACGTGGGAAAGGCTCACATAAAATGATAGAATAAGTTATGATACAAGATGTAAGATCCTAGTTTTTGTCTTCACCGCCCCTGCGGTGAAGAGGGCCGCCCCCGCGGCCAGCCTCCCCTGCGACTGTGAGATCCACCCCTGCGGATTTACGACAGATCATGCCGATCTTTTCTTTCGTTCTTTTATCTTCCTTTCTTAGATAGAATATCCGATATTTTATGTTATGGGCCGATTTCCTTATCTTCTTTCTAAACCCTAGACGCCCTTCCTTCTTTTCTTTCCAGCCGTCCCTATATATTCTCTTATTTCTCCCCTTTTTCCCGTTCCTTGCTATCATCTTCAACCCTAGAGAGCTGCAGCCGTCCTTTGCTTCCCGCAACTTCGTTGAACGTGTAAGTGCATCTTTTATGATTCCTCCTCACGTTCCTTTAGCGTTGCATGCCTTCCCTTCTGTTTTGGTTTCTTCCTTTCGTTCTTCTCTTTCCTTCTTCTCCAAGGATCAAGCATGAGCCTTGATTCTTGTGGAGTGTTCCGTTGTTGACCCTTAGTTGTTCTCATGCTCTTTGGAGTTCAGCCTTGACGTGTTGAAGCCAAAGGTTCGAGCTTTGGTTGAAGAAGAAAGACGACAACACTTTCTATCACGCCGCCGCCTCTGCGTCTACACATAGCCGCCCCTGCGCGTCTGTTTAGCCGCCCCTGTGCCTCTGTCTAACCGCCCCTGCGGTTTCCCTGCAGTAGCTCCCGTCTTTGGTGAGTTGCTTCCTTCCTTCCTTTCCTCGTTCCTTCCTTGGTTCCTTATGGTTGTTCCTTGTTTCCCTGAGTTGTTGTAAGACTATGGTTGATCCCTTAGCATGTGTTGATCTCTTAGAGATCGTTGAGACTAGAAGTCATAGACTTCTAGCAACCGTTTCATTCCTAATCCATGTTGCTTGTTCGTACAGGCTTTCCTTGCTCCTTTCCTGAGGGAAACTGAGCTTCCTTGAGTGTTTTGAGTTGTTCGTTGATCTCTTGTGTTACCTTCGTGTGAGGTAAGTCCCTTGGACTTAGCTTCATTCCACATATTAGTTGGATTGTTTTGGCTTGTTTGTGTTACTATCATGTTTATAACGGATAATTGGAAATAGGATTCACCCTTTGTTACCCGTAACTGGCCCAAGTGTATTATAACCGGGCGGTGACCACTTGTCTAGTTCTATAGGAGACTAGAATGTGCTCTTGCAACCCAGATCCGTAGGTAACGGATAGTACTGATCTATTCCTATTGGTAGACGGAAGCGGAGGCGAGTTTCGGGAGATTCTCGTGTGATAAAAGAAGTTGAATTAGTAACGGATAACCTTAATGAAAGATAATAACCGGTTGATGTGTGAGCATGCTATGTGTTTTCTTTACCTTATGTGTGTTTGTGCCTTTACACTCTTGCTTATACCTTGAATTTTAGCTAACGGTTTATACTGTCATTGTAGATGTTCCGCAGGTTTAGGATGCTGCTGAGTGATCCGGATGGTGTGGTCCGCCGGGGTTCCCGTACATTATAGGACGGGATTGGGTTTTTGTTTCGTTTGTTGTTTCCCTTTTGTTTTGACCCGGTTGTGGAGCTTTTGTGTTTTCTTCTGTTTGAACCTTTGGTTTTATATTGAGTTTTGTTTTCATTCGTCTGTGCCTTGTTGTAAGATCCGTTTGCTGTTGCTACTTTGAGGGTCGGGACCCATTGTGCGGTCCTAGCCCGTAGCGCTTCAAGTTCCTAGAACTTGGGGTGTTACAATATGGTATCAGAGCTCTAGGTTGGCAATAATGGCACTCGAAATCTTCTATATGTCGGATGGATAAATAAATAGAACCCGCAAGGGGTCTAACATTTTAAAAAGGGGATTTTTGTTTTAAACCTTTGGTCTGGGATAGATGTACGGGCGACCACCACTACCTCCGCAGATCTCAGCAGTGTAGTTTCGTTTTTGTGGCCTTTATATGCGCTTTTCTTGGATTATGTTTTAGTTGTAGCGTGGCCTTATACCTATATATAGTCTTATATATCTATCCTTATAGCAGATGGCACGCACTAGGGCTACCGCTACAATAGGGCGAGGAAGGGGTCGACCACCACTTCCACCTGCCGTCCGTGGACGAGGATGTGCAAGAAGACCTCCACTAGCTAGAGGTCGGGGCCAAGCCTCAGTTGCTGATCCGCCTATCGCTGAGGCGTTTGCTGAAGAGGTTGCCGAGAGCATTGTTCTTGAGGCTGGAAATGGGACCGCTACTAGGTCTGGAGCACAAAGAGCGCCATCAACAAAGTCCGCACGAGTGTCTATCGGAGCTTCTACATTTTGCGACTATGTGCAGAGGGTTGAGGAGGCTATCAGGACTGGAGGACCAGCACCAGTGCCGCCAGTTCTTGCGAGATCAGCTGAGGTTTTGCAGAGAGTTACACAAGTTGTTTCCCCGCCTGCTGGAGTTGCTAAGGTTGTTAGAGCGCCGGCTGAGGCAAAGGAGCCAAAGCCCGAAAGCTGGTTGAAGGCTTTTGATCAGCTGAAGGTTCCCGTCTTCGTGGGAAGGACTGGCTTGGAGGTAGAGCAATGGCTAGGACAGGTTGATTCTGCTATGGAGGCTATTGGTTGCCCTGAGGGACGTCGAGTCAACATAGCACAGACGCTGCTGAAAGATCAGGCTCATTCTTGGTGCAGGACTGTTCGCAGTAAGGTCACCAGTTATGAGCAGATGAAGACAGTGATCAGGGATCGCTATTGCCCTGCAGCCATGAGGAGAGACCGTCTTCAGGATTTCCTTGAGACTGGATTCGAGGATTTGCCTATTGCTGAGATCATCCTTAAGTTTCAGGACTAGTTGGCGTTGCTAGGTCCATCCGCACCACCGGAGGATCAACATGTTTACCTTTTCTCTCGGAGGTTGAGAGAATCGACACGCTCTTATCTTACTGGATTCCATTGTGAGTCTTTGACGGACTATCAGGATAGAGCTTTTGCCTATGAGAAAGACCGACCGGGTCAGAGGAGAGCTTCTCAGACAGGAGGTCCTGAGAAGAGACAGAAGACTGGATCAACCAATGTTGGAGCTGGAGCAGCTGGTTTTGGGCGTACAGACGCCTGGACGTTCTAGTTTCCAGCAGAGTTTTGATAGAGGATGACAACGTCATAACTGCGGAGTAGCTGGACACATCCGAGCTGACTGCAAGAAGCCAATAGTGACTTGCTTTTATTGTGGCAAGCCCGGACACAGAGCTGCATTTTGCCGTCAGGGCAAGGCGCTATCTCAGCAGGGTTCTTCACCTGCCAGTGTTGTTGGAGGAGGACACAAATCTCAGTACCAGCAGCAGCAGTAGAGAGTTTCAGGTTCTACCACTCCTCAGGGTTCCACTCCAGGACATGGGAGGGGTAGAGGACGTGTTGGTGGATCTGCAGACATCAAAGATGCACCAGCCAGAGTATATGAGTTGAGGAGTGCTATAGAGCCAACAGCGCCAGCAGCTACAGGTACCATTCACATTAATGGTTTTCCTGTCAGAGTTCTTTTCGATACTGGTGCTACGCATTCTTTTATATCTGATGCATGTGTAGATAGATTGGCCTTAATTACTGTAGAGGGTAGACCCTTCTGATAGCATGAATTATAGTCTATATTTTGGGGTTTGTTTGGACGTTTTATCTTTCATAATCTGCATGATTGCATGTATAATATGAGATTATATTACCATTTCATCTACCTTTGCGGGAATCGAGGTCTAGACCTAGTTTTGCTGTAATTGTAGGTAAAATGGCACGTTTTGCATCAAAAAGGAACAAAAGGAGCTATGGAGTCATTGGAGCTACATTCAAGAACATAAGGAACCATCCAGGAAGCATAACCATGGATTAAAGATTCACTTTGGACCAGTTTTGAGAGATTTCACATTCAGTTGTGACTCACCTCGGTTGACCAGAGATTCATCTCGACCGAGGTGATCCAGAGACGCCGACTCGATCGAGGCGAACACCTAGGACGCGGCGAGAATATTTTATTCTTGGCTGAGATCTTTTATCTTTGGAAAGTGATCTTATATTTTTGGGCTTGGCTCCTGAAAGGAAGAAGATCTTATATTTTACCTATTTTTATGGGAAGAGATCTTTCTAAGATATCTTATCTTTGGAGGGTTATTTTCCTATAAAAAGGGTTGGATTTCCACAAATCCAACATCCCGCTTACACCGAAAAATCCGCTATCATATTGCATAACATCTTGCTTACGAGGAGATCTCGCATACCTCGTAGCAGCCATACTCCAGTTGGAAGTTTCGAAGAACCTTTTTGAAGGTTGAAGGAAGATTGAAGATCATAGCTTTTATAGCTTTTTGGAGGGTTTTGTAAGATTGTCTTTAATTCCCTTCCTTGTTGTCTTGTCTTGTTGGATTTATATCCAAGGAACGCTTTTGTTGTGATATTTGATTCAGTTATTGAAGTCTTTTCCATTAAATTCTTCTTGTTCAAATATTAACCTTCTTCCCATATATTTAATACTTTCATAATGATGATGAGTGGCTAATTTCCTTGTGTGATTCTAGGGTGATTGGCTGAAGGTTGTGGGAAAAACAATGATAGAATAGTATTAGATTCCAGTAGGACCCTGAAAGTTCGAGTCTTTAACCTTAACCCTAAGCACCTCGCTCAGTCGATGAACATCTCGGCCGGGGTGGAATTCGGTTGACCGAGGTGACTTATCTGATCCTAAACTGAGAGTTAAGTGTTAGAGTTTGCCAAATCCTATCCTTATTACACCTTTCCTGGTTCAAAGCAAGCTTAGGATGAGACTTACCCGGTAATTCCTTAGTTTGTATACCAACGATCATAAGTGTAGGTAATAAAGGTTTATCCTTTATTGGGGTTTGAGTGTGCTTCCATCCCATCTTTGTGAGTTAGCCTGAGACTTACCCGGTAAAGGTTGATTCTATTCCCTTAGATGGTGTGTTAGTTTGAGGTAATAGTTCTTTATCTTCATTCCTCGAGACTTACCCGGTAATAGGAGTTAAGGTTTAGGATTAGTGAGTAGTGAGACTTACCCGGTGATCTACTCCACTTTAGTAACACCTTCCCCTTGCAAAAATCTCAGCTTTGTCCGCTTATCTTTAGATCTTGAGTTGGAACCACAACTAGACGCTTTAATCCCTAGAATTGCATGTTTGCTTTATTGACTTCTTATTCATCTTTGATTGTGTTAATTGCTCTTGTGGTTAGTATTCACGAAGCTTACCGTTATTGACTTTGTTTCACCAAGTCCCTATGATCGACCCCTGGAATTTCTTGCTTTTTACTACGATTGACCCGTACACTGCGGGTTCGCATCCTTGTTTTAAGCTTAAGTCTAGGGTTATAAATTTAAAGCTTGCACACACTGTTTGGAGCGAACAAGTTTTTGGCGCCGTTGCCGAGGACTTGGTCTAGACCGAGCCGGTACGGTTTGCTCTTGGGGCACTTGCCCCGTGTCATCTAACCACTCTACTTGAGTGACTTTTGCAGGTTCTTTCTTAGGTATATGCGAAGAACCCGCACTGGGAAGGAAATCGTTCCTTACGATCCCGAACCAGAAAAGACATACAAGCGACGCTTAAGAGAAGCGAAGATGGCCCAACAAGACAACCGCGATCTTGAGGCCGAATTGAAAGAGGCGTTAGAGCTGCTACGCCTCAGCAAGGAAGAACTAAGGCGAGAGAAGGAAGAAACTCGCACCAAAACTGAAGCAATCGAAGCAGAAATGGCCGTCATATGAGACCAGATTCTACTTCGACCGAGGGACAACCCAGTTCCCGATGCTGGACCGAGGCAGGTTCCAGTTGCTGACCCTCGACCGAGGCAGGTTCCAGTACCAGACGCCCCGGCCGAGATACATCCACCTCGGATGCCAGTCCGAGATGTTCTTCTTGCAGGAATCCCACAAACCCTAGGTCAAAGGATGGACCCTAATCAACAACTAAGGCGTCTAGGAGTCAACCTAGGAGATCCAGCGGACCATGCCTACGAACTTCGACCGCAAGTTCTATCCATGATTCGCCAATGCCAATTCGGAGGGATGGAGAAGGAATCACCACATCAACATCTTCAAAACTACGAGATCTTGATGGAAACCTTGCGACCTTCCAGAATTGAAAATAACAACTACAAGCTAAGACCTTTTTACTTTTCTTTAAAAGATAGAGCTCTTACTTAGTATCAATCTCTTCCTCCAGGAAAAATCAGCACATGGGAAGAGATGACTACGGAATTCTTCACCAAATTCTTTCCCCCTTCAAAGACAGCTGAAATGAGAGGGAAGATCAATGCTTTCATTATGAAGGACAAGGAGAGCTTGTCCAAGTCATGGGAGCGGTTCAAGGACATCCTTTTGGATTGCCCACATCATGGGATTCCAAAAATCGAGTTGTTGGAGATCTACTTCAAAGGACTGGACGGAAGCACCCAGTTCAATCTCCAACTACTCTCCGCCGGTACCTTCATGGACATGGCGATTGACGAGGCTTGGGAATTCATTGAGAAGCAAGCCTTGCACATGGAGAAATATACCCACCAAGGAGCTGAAGGTGGAGTTAAAAGAGTCAACTTTCAAGAGACTCAATCCAACAACAATCAACTCACGTCTTTGAAGAATGACGTGAAGCAATTGAAGGAACTCTTGGTTGCTCAAACCAAGAAGGAAGAGCAAGGACAAAGGAACAACAACAATGGATACCGTAACAACAACAACGGTTCCCAGAACAATAACTACAACAACAACAATAGAGGGTCCAATAGCAACAATTGGAGGAAGAACAATCAAAGAAACCAGAATCCTGGTAACAATTATTCTAACTCCAACTCTAATAATTCCTCTAACCCTTTCCTCTCTTCCCCTTCTTCTTCTTCTACTCCATTGAAGAGCCAGGGGCAAGGATCAAGTTCGTCTCAGCCGGAAAAGAAAGACGCAGTTCTGGAGGGTATCTTGATCAAGCTTAGCGCTATGGAGAATTCTATGACTTTATTTTCGAGGGCCCAAAAGTCCTTCGAACAACAACTTGCGAGTAGGGCGAATGAAGCGCCAAGAGATCCAGGGAAGCTTCCAGCAAAGACGGAAAGCAACCCTAAAGGCCAGTGCATGGCCATAACGACGAGGAGTGGACTCAAAACTGCAGATCCAGTACATCGTTCGACGCAGACCACCTCGGTCCAGATCCAGTCGAAGAACACCTCGACCGAGATGCCAACCGATGCGGAGCAACAGAAAGCGGAGGGGAAAACTGAAGTTTGTGTTCCACCTCCTGCATACAAACCACCACTTCCATTCCCCCAGTCAAGGGCCAGAGCACATCTAGACAAGCACTTTGGTAAGTTCCTTGACTTGATGAATAAGCTGCATATTAACATTCCTTTCCTTGATGCTATTCTAGGAATGCCCGCCTATGGGAAGTTCTTAAAGGAGATCCTATCAAGGAAAAGGAAATTAGAAGACTTTGGTGAAGTTAGGATGACATCTAAATCCTCAGAGCTTATTAAGATCATGAAGGAGAAGATGCCACCTAAATTAAGAGATCCCGGCTCATTTAGCATTCCCATTCAAGTTGGGGATGTCACTTGTGAAGCCCTTTGTGTTCTAGGAGCCAGCGTGAGCATCATCCCGCTGGAGCTATGCATGAAGATCGGACTTGGAGAGCCCAAGCCGGTCAAGATTCGACTTTATATGGCGGATCGCTCCATCACCCATCCTGTGGGTATCTTGGAGGACGTTCCGGTCAAGTTAGGTAACTTCTATCTTCCTATAGATTTTGTTGTACTTGACATTCCCGCAGATTATCCTGTTCCTATTATTCTCGGGAGGCCATTTCTAGCAACTTCGGGTTGCAATGTGGATTGCAAGAACGCCAAGTTGAAGTTCAACATTGGTGGCGATGAGGTGGAGTTCGCACTACTTGCAGCCATGAAAGGGGAGCAGCTAACTGATGATATCTTCAACATCTACGATGAGGAAGAATCAAGAGAATTGGTGAGCTCTATCCTTATTAACGATCCACTCGAAAGAGTTATAAGTTTTAGTTTAATAGAGGAAGGTATAGATGCTTCTTGTGATGCAGATATACGGAGCTTGAAAGCATTGGAAGAAGATCCAGGAGCTAAAACTGAGACACTAATCCAGAAGACGAAGATCTCCAATTTCGGTTCCAGTTGCAGTACCTCGACCGAGGCACTCCCTGGACTGAGCGAGGCGACTGAAGAACATCTCGGTCAACACCTCTGCGCCTCGACCGAGGTCGATGGCGAGATGATGTCAACTGAGACTACTGAGAATAATACTCTTCTTACTCACTTCTCTGACATTCATCCTCAGTTGGTGGAACATTCCATCCACCAACTTTCTGATAAAAACGGACCTTGGTATGCTGATATTGTAAATTATCTTGTTTGCCAAGAAACACCGCCCGGATTGACGTACTCTCAAAAGAAGAGATTCTTCAAGGAAGTACGACATTATTACTGGGATGAGCCACTGCTATTCAAGCGCGGACCGGATGGGATGCTTCGAAGATGCATTCCGGAAGATGAGGTTAATAGCGTTATACGGCACTGTCATTTGCTTCCTTGTGGAGGACATGCTAGCACCGATAAAACATGCGCTAAGGTATTGCGTTCCGGTTTCTTTTGGCCTACATTATTTAAAGATGTACAAGCTTTTGTTGTCTCTTGTGATGCAGGCCAAAGAATAGGAAATTTATCAAGGAGGAACGAGATGCCACTTAATAACATCCAAGAGGTGGAAATCTTCGATGTATGGGGATTGACTTCATGGGACCTTTCCCATCCTCCGGAGGAAACCTCTATATCCTTCTTGCGGTTGATTACGTCTCTAGATGGGTTGAAGCCATTGGCTCTCCCACTAATGACGCCAAGGTGGTTGTGAAGTTCCTAAACAGGACTATCTTTCCACGGTTTGGAACTCCACGCATCATCATCAGCGATGGAGGAACGCATTTCATCAACCGGAAGTTCAAAGCACTTCTATCGAAGTATGGGGTAACCCATAAGGTATCAACTGCTTATCACCCTCAAACTAGTGGACAGGTCAAGATCTCGAATAGAGAAATCAAAGCAATTTTGGAGAAGACCGTCTCTAGAACGAGGAAGGATTGGTCTATGAAATTAGACGATGCTCTTTGGGCTTACAGGACCGCATTTAAGACTCCCATAGGTACCACCCCTTATAATTTGGTATATGGGAAGTCTTGCCATTTGCCCGTTGAATTGGGCGTATTGGGCGATCAAATGGTTGAACTTCGACATTAAGGAGGCCGTCGAGAAGCGACTATTGGAACTCAACGAGCTGGAAGAGCTGCGTTTGAACGCATATGAGAATGCCAAAATCTATAAGGAAAGGACGAAGAGATGGCATGACAAGCGTATCATTCCAAAGGAGCTTAACGAAGGAGACTTAGTTCTACTCTTCAACTCCCGCCTCCGCCTATTTCCAGGTAAGTTGAAATCTAGATGGACCGGACCTTATGTTGTGAAACATGTTTTTCCTCATGGCGCAGTTTAGATATGGGGCGAAACTAGCGGAAGCTTCAAGGTCAATGGTCATAGACTTAAGAAGTACCAACCGGAAACTCCGGTTGAGGAGGTTGCCCCAATATACCTCATTTGAGACGCATCATGGTCCAGCTAGCGACCTTAAACCAAGCGCTTCTTGGGAGGCAACCCAAGGTATTGCTTTCTTTTCCCGTTTTCTAGTCTAGCTTAGATAGTTTGCTTTTGCTTTGTTTTGTTTGTTTTTGGCGTCCTGGACAGATGACTGGAGACCTCTAAGGAAGGAGCATAATTGGAAGTTCAGAAGTTCGAAAATTCGAGAAGACGAAGTTTGACTGAGACACCTCGTTCCAGTCGAGGCCACCTCGACCGAGTTGATTCTTGAGCAACCGAGGCGACTAGGGTTTCTGCAGAACCACCTCGGTCCGTACCACCTCGGTCCAGTCGAGACCATCTCGACCGAGGTGACAGCAGTTCCAGGAACAGTATAAAAAGGGAAAAAAATTATGTTTTCACTTTTTACCTTCTTCGACTCGACCGCGGCGCCTTCTCACCTCGCTTCCTCAAATCTTGCTCGTTTTCGAAGATTACCGCTTCCAAACTGCGATTGAAGGGTAGAGGATCCCATTGCAAGTACAGATCTGCGAAGAAATCGAACGAATCGACCGAAACGAGGTAAAAACAGTCGAAACCCTAACTCGTTTGTTCGTTACGATTTGGGCTTTGGTTGCCCTTGAATCTGCTGAGAAAAGGCTTAAGTACCCCATAGGAAGCAATTGTAGTGAATTTTGGGGGAAAAGAACTGGATTTCTGAGATTTGAATCGCAAACTGTTACGCCTCGGTCCAGTCAAACTACATCTCGACCGAGGTGATTCTTGAGGATTGTCAGCGACCGAGGTGATCTGACAGTAGCTGAAAAAAAAATGAGTTCCGAACGTCGCCTTGCCCTCAGAGATAGATCCTCACCCTCCCCTCCTTCCTCTTCCTCCCGACCTTACCGCCCGGTGATCCACGAGAGATGCCGGGTAGATTATAAGCTTATAGCTAGCCGTCCAGTGATTGCACCACTTTTCCTGGACGTGTCAGCTTTTGATTGCCTAGGGGTAGATGGAGACCTTAGGCGGATGATCACCACAGTTGGGCTGGATCAGTTTACTGAGATCCGAGCCCCAGCCTACTTAGAGCCGACCCTAGAGTTCGTTAGCTCTTTTTCCTACCTTCCCACAGAGCAGTCTGTGAAGTACCGGTTGATGAGCCGGAACTTCATAGTACCGCTCGAGATATGGAGAGAGATTTTCGGTTTTTCTGAGCCCACCGCCACTGACTTCCCTTCCCGATCTGTAGCTAGGAAGTTCTGGGGGCAGATTGCCCATATTACTGAGCATGTAGATAGATGGCGCCCTGGAGATTCCAGGGAGAAGGTCATCTTCCACCTAGCCTTTAGGTTAGCCCATGGATATTCAGCGAGACACTTCTGGCGTGTACTGAGACGCCCCAGAAGATCCGACAGGGCGAGCTTTTCAGTCTGTACTGTATGGTTACGGGGGGTTTCCCAGACTTTGGCTTGATCTTGGCAGAGGACCTGCACAAGATCAAGGCCAAGGCGAAGGGAGACATCTGCTGCGGAGGTCTTGTCACCCACATAGCTGCTTATCATGGCATGGACCTCAGTGCGTGTACGATGGTGGCGGCTCCGAAGCCGCTTGGATTGCAGGAGATGATCACTCGGAGGATTCTAGTTCCCCGAGGTCTGACCACTCCATATGTTGCTATGCCGTGGGAGCTGACTGCGCCACAGGGGATCCGATGGTCTGCCCAGTTCACCGTTTATGACCCGCATTATTGGCAGACAGCTTGGGCTCCACTGATGGAGAATCATAGGAAGGCAGCAGCAGCCCCAGCTGAGGATGAGGAGGAGGAGGCTGACGATGACGAGGATACAGTAGATGAGAGAGATGGTGGAGTCCCGATGGATACAGGGACAGATACTGCAGGGACGAGTGCGCCGCCGATCATAGACTTGGATGATGATGAGACTGAGCCTGCACCAGCTGAGACTTCTCCGGTTAGACCTGCTAGACGCAGGAGACACAGAGTGAGAGATCCAGCTGCCCACAGACGGAACGATGACCTGACGGATCAGGTTATTGATTTCTATGCTGCATTATCGCTGGATATCCGCGAGATGCAGGAGAGGCAACATTATCAGCATATCATGGCCCAACTTCAGTTCGAGCGCGTCATGGGTTATCCGTTCGACCCGACTCGGTATCCATACGTGCCACCACCACCACCACCGGATCGCGACTATTGATGAGCTGCAGGACTTTCTTTATTATATTTTTATGCAGTTCAGCTATTTATCCGGTGAGTACTCTTATTTCTAGACTTATATTGACCCACTGGGACAGTGTGTCCCAAGTATGGGGTGTTTGTATTTATTTGATGACTTCGATGTACGACTTATTTGATCGGATATTTCATATTTATGCTTCAGTTGCCTTTATATGTTTATCTGATATTACATGCATATTTACAGGTTATTTGATTGAGAAAAACGTCGAAACTGAAAAAAAATGATTTAAAAAATTTTTTTTTGACCTCGACCGAGTCAGTCTTGGCCAAACGAGGCGTTTCACCTCGGTTGACCAAAGAACACCTCGACCGAGGTGGGTTAACTGAGAGTTTTCGAAAATTATTTTTGTGTTACTTATCTGGATATGATCTCAGTGAAGATCTTGCTTACTGACTGGTTTTAAATTCTTTATGTGTTTGAAAGGTTTTATAATATGTTTAAGTTGCTAAATGCTTTGTTTGAAATTATTGGCATGTTTAATACTTTGTTTTTATCCAAATTATGTTGAATTTGAAGGTTGACACCACAGGATAAGTTCTCTCACTTTCTTCCTGGAAAGACCAAGGCAATTCATTCTTCTCTCTTCTTCTTCTTGATCATGCTTAGTCCCTCATATACATTTTGCCTCCCTTTACCTATCCGGGAATTTGGAAGCAAGCGAAGTGGTGAAAGCAAGTGAAGTTAAAGTTGAGAAGTTGGCTGGAAGTGAAAGTGTTAGAAAGTAATTTTAGGTTTGGGGAAGTCAATCATGAAGATGAGTAACTCGGCACCATTCACATAGCCGGGTGTTTGTGTCTTGCCAAAGTCGGATTGAGCGATATTCCTAACGGGTCATGGTATGTGCATCAAGGGTTTGATGCATCTCAAGAAATTGATGATTGTTGATTTCCTAGGCTTCGGTTATTGTGCACCTCTGTCCATGCATCCCAAAAAGTAAAGTAAAAAGAAAAAGTGTGAAATAAGCAAAGCTTATTGGTGGAAGATGTTGCAAGTCAAAGTGGAAGTGAAATTCATCCTTTTCCCGGATTCTAGCACCACATTACCTTACACACATCCCTACCCTACACGTTTCTTGACCTTTTCTTTTGGGAAGCCCTTGAGACCTTGAGCTAGTTGATTGACTTAGTGGTTTAAACTGGATTATACATGATTAATTTTGATAATTATGACTTATTATGCATTCTATGGTTTTATGCAAAGATGAACAACTTTTCTATATTTATAAAATGTTTTGATCATGTTTGGATTTTAAATTCCATGAAGTATTCTCTTAGAGTGATCTATGATTGTAACACACCATAAAAATGTTTTTGAAAAGACTTTTTATGACTATTAATCCATTCTATCTTGTCTTCTATATGCGGGACTTGCTTGGGGACAAGCAAGGGCTAAGTATGGGGTATTTTGATAGCATGAATTATAATCTATATTTTGGGGTTTGTTTGGACGTTTTATCTTTCATAATCTGCATGATTGCATGTATAATATGAGATTATATTACCATTTCATCTACCTTTGCGGGAATCGAGGTCTACACCTAGTTTTGCTGTAATTGTAGGTAAAATGGCACGTTTTGCATCAAAAAGGAACAAAAGGAGCTATGGAGTCATTGGAGCTACATTCAAGAACATAAGGAACCATCCAGAAAGCATAACCATGGATTAAAGATTCACTTTGGACCAGTTTTGAGAGATTTCACATTCAGTTGTGACTCACCTCGGTTGACCAAAGATTCATCTCGACCGAGGTGATCCAGAGACGCCGACTCGATCGAGGCGAACACCTAGGACGCGGCGAGAATATTTTATTCTTGGCTGAGATCTTTTATCTTTGGAAAGTGATCTTATATTTTTGGGCTTGGCTCCTGGAAGGAAGAAGATCTTATATTTTACCTATTTTTATGGGAAGAGATCTTTCTAAGATATCTTATCTTTGGAGGGTTATTTTCCTATAAAAAGGGTTGGATTTCCACAAATCCAACATCCCGCTTACACCGAAAAATCCGCTATCATATTGCATAACATCTTGCTTACGAGGAGATCTCGCATACCTCGTAGCAGCCATACTCCAGTTGGGAGTTTCGAAGAACCTTTTTGAAGGTTGAAGGAAGATTGAAGATCATAGCTTTTATAGCTTTTTGGAGGGTTTTGTAAGATTGTCTTTAATTCCCTTCCTTGTTGTCTTGTCTTGTTGGATTTATATCCAAGGAACTCTTTTGTTGTGATATTTGATTCAGTTATTGAAGTCTTTTCCATTAAATTCTTCTTGTTCAAATATTCACCTTCTTCCCATATATTTAATACTTTCATAATGATGATGAGTGGCTAATTTCCTTGTGTGATTCTAGGGTGATTGGCTGAAGATTGTGGGAAAAACAATGATAGAATAGTCTTAGATTCCAGTAGGACCCTGAAAGTTCGAGTCTTTAACCTTAACCCTAAGCATCTTGCTCAGTCGATGAACATCTCGGCCGGGGTGGAATTCGGTTGACCGAGGTGACTTATCTGATCCTAAACTGAGAGTTAAGTGTTAGAGTTTTCCAAATCCTATCCTTATTACACCTTTCCTGGTTCAAAGAAAGCTTAGGATGAGACTTACCCGGTAATTCCTTAGTTTGTATACCAACGATCATAAGTGTAGGTAATAAAGGTTTATCCTTTATTGGGGTTTGAGTGTGCTTCCATCCCATCTTTGTGAGTTAGCCTGAGACTTACCCGGTAAAGGTTGATTCTATTCCCTTAGATGGTGTGTTAGTTTGAGGTTATAGTTCTTTATCTTCATTCCTTGAGACTTACCCGGTAATAGGAGTTAAGGTTTAGGATTAGTGAGTAGTGAGACTTACCCGGTGATCTACTCCACTTTAGTAACACCTTCCCCTTGCAAAAATCTCAGCTTTGTCCGCTTATCTTTAGATCTTGAGTTGGAACCACAACTAGACGCTTTAATCCCTAGAATTGCATGTTTGCTTTATTGACTTCTTATTCATCTTTGATTGTGTTAATTGCTCTTGTGGTTAGTATTCACGAAGCTTACCGTTATTGACTTTGTTTCACCGAGTCCCTGTGATCGAACCCTGGAATTTCTTGCTTTTTACTACGATTGACCCGTACACTGCGGGTTCGCATCCTTGTTTTAAGCTTAAGTCCAGGGTTATAAATTTAAAGCTTGCACACACCGTTTGGAGCGAACACCTTCTTTATAGGATTACCTGATGGGGGTAAGATACGAGGTACGCGAGAGGTTCGCGATTGCCCTATTAGATTGGGAGGTCGCGATTGGCCAACTAACTTCTTCGTCATGTACTTAGTACATGAAGAAGTTATTCTGGGCATGGATTGGATGGATCGACATCGAGCAGTTCTGGACATCGGCAAGAGGACAGTGACATTAACTACATATGCAGACCATGTTGAGATTTTCCGAGGATGGGATCTCGGAAAGACTGGTACAATCATCAGTGCAGTTCGAGCTGCGAGGTTTATCAGTCAGGGATGTGAGGCTTTTTGGTGCTATGCCATGAAGGATAGTACTAGTCCAGCTTTGGAGGAGATTCTAGTAGCTTGCGAGTTTGCTGACATCTTTGGAGAGCCATCAGGTTTACCTCCACAACAGAGTGTAGACTTTGACATTGATCTAGAGCCCGGTACGAGACCGATCTCTAAGGCTCCTTATCGTATGGCGCCTATCGAGATGCTTGAGTTGAAGAAGCAGCTTGAGGAGTTAGCAGAGAAGGGCTTTATCCGCCCTAGTGTATCTCCTTGGGGTGCACCAGTTCTCTTCGTCAGGAAGAAAGATGGGTTAATGAGGTTATGTATCGACTACCGAGAGCTGAACAAGGTGACGATCAAGAACAAGTACCGATTGCCCCGTATCGATAATCTTTTGGATCAGCTACATGGAGCTTTAGTGTTTTCGAGGATCGATCTGAGATCAAGATATCACCAGCTGAGGGTGAGAGAGAAGGACGTAGCCAAGACAGCGTTTCGGACCAGATATGGACACTACGAGTTTGTAGTGATGCCATTCGGGCTCACGAATGCGCCCGCAATTTTCATGGAGTTGATGTACAACATCTTCATCGACTTTCTAGACCAGTTTGTAGTTGTCTTCATCAACAACATTCTGATTTACTCCCGCAGTATAGAGGAGCATGCTGGACACTTGAGGATCGTTCTTCAGGTCTTACAGGATAGAGAGCTCTATGCCAAGCTCTCTAAGTGCGAGTTTTGGATGTCCGAGGTAGTATTCCTTGGTCACATTGTTTCAGCTGAAGGAATCAAGGTAGATCCGGCGAAGATTGAGTTAGTAGCTTCCTGGCCGCCACCTAAGAACGTTAAGTAGATTCGCAACTTCTTAGGATTGGCAGGCTACTACAGGCATTTTTAGGGCTTTTCAGTTATCGCCCGACCGCTCACTTCCTTGCTGCGGAAGCCTACGAGGTTCGTATGGTCCGAGTCGTGCCTGCAGAGCTTCGAGGAGCTGAAGAAGAGGTTGACCTCTGCTCCTATCTTAGCTCAGCCAGAGGGCATTGAGGATTTTGTGATTTACAGCGACGCATCCAAGCTGGGTTGGGATGTGTTTTGATGCAGAGGGGAAAGGTGATTGCTTATGCGTCTCCACAGTTGAAGACGTACGAAGAGAATTACCCTACCCACGATCTTGAGTTAGCTGCTGTTGTTCATGCTTTGAAGATTTGGAGACATTATGGGTACGGAGCCACGTGTCAGATTTTCATAGACCATAAGAGTCTGAAGTACATATTCACTCAGCGGGAGTTGAATAACCGCCAGCGCAGATGGTTAGAGTTGATCAAGGACTTTGATCTTGAGATCTTATACCACCCGGGAAAGGCTAATGTGGTAGCAGATGCCCTCAGTAGGAAGACTTCCCGGGAGATGGCTATCGCTAGACTGACAGCTCAGCCATAGTTACAACGAGATTTGGCATGGCTAGAGATGGATATCTAATTCCCAGATTCCGATAGCCAGTTGTCCACCTTGGAGTTAGTACCTGATCTGTTGGCCGAAATCCGACAGAAGCAGGAGAGTTGCCCAGCTTTGACACAGATCCGAGACCGGATGTCTCGAGGAGAGGCACCATAGTTTACAGTTGGTGCTGACGGAGTTTTGAGACGCCAGGAGCGTGTTTGAGTGCCGTCAGATCGGGAGTTGAGACAGAGGATCCTTCAGGAGGCTCACTCTTCACCTTACTCAGTACACCCTGGTGCGAGTAAGATGTATCAGGATATCAGACGCTCTTACTGGTGGGGAGGTCTGAAGCTAGACGTCACGAGATATGTAGGTCAGTGTGCGACCTGTCAGCAGGTCAAGATCGAGCATCATAGACCAGGAGGCGAGCTACACCCACTTCCCGTCCCTCAGTGGAAGTGGGAAGACATCTCTATGGATTTTGTGACTGGTTTGAGACCGAGTCGTGGTTTTGATGCTATCTGGGTCATAGTAGATCGACTGACGAAGACCGCACGTTTCATTCCGATCAAGGAAACATGGCCGGTGAGTCAATTATCAGAGGAGTTCACGAGACAGATAGTTAGACTTCATGGGGTACCTAGGACCATTGTCTCTGACAGAGACGGACGGTTCACTTCGAGATTCTGGCAGCAAGTTCATGCTGCCCTAGGTACGAGTCTACAGTTCACGACTGCTTATCATCCTCAGACCGATGGTCAGTCTGAGCGGACCATCTAGACTTTGGAGGACATGTTGCGAGCCTGTGTGTTAGACTGAGGACAGGTGTGGCCAGATCACCTTCCCTTAGTGGAGTTTTCGTACAACAACAGTTGATACGCATCGATCAAGATGGCTCCTTATGAGGCTTTATATGGACAGAGATGTCGTACACCGCTGTGTTGAGACGAGCCCAGTAGTGCCAGCGGAGTAGCACCCGAGCAGATTCAGGATGACATGGCTCGAGTAGCAGTAATCCGAGAGCGGATGTTAGCAGCACAGAGTCGACAGAAGTCTTATGCTGATAAGAGGCGCAGACCTTTGGAGTTCAGAGTTGGAGCTCAGGTTTGGTTGAGAGTATCTCCGACACGAGGCGTCAAACGCTTTGGTGTCAAGGGGAAGCTGAGTCCCAGATATGTTGGACCATTCGAGATTCTTGAGCGAGTTGGAGAGGCAACATACAGACTTGCGTTGCCACCGAGACTCAAGGGTGTTCACCCAGTTTTCCATGTGTCTCAGCTACGGGAGTACATACCTGACCCGAGACACATCATCAGTCATGAGGATCTAGTGATCGATCCAGACCACACGTTTGTAGAGCACCCGGTGGCTGTCTTAGAGCGTAGTATGAGACGCTTGTGTTCGAAGGACATACCGATGATGAAGATACAGTGGTCGATGCGAGGAGCTGATGAGGCGACTTGGGAGACAGAGGATAGTATCCAGAGGAACTATCCGGAGTTTTACGCTGAGCTTGTTGCACCGTTAGTTTAGTATGTTGTTTGGTTTTTCCTTTGTTGTGTTGTGAACGCTTTTGTGTGACGTTTTGTGTTACGTGCCCCAAGTGGGAATATATGAGTTCAGTTCTGTTTCCGTGTGTTGTTGTGACCGTTTGGCTCTTGCAAGTTTCGGGACGAAACTTATTTTTTGGAGGATTTGATGTAAGATCCTAGGTTTTGTCTTCACCGCCCCTGCGGTGAAGAGGGCCGCCCCTGCGGCTGTGAGATCCACCCCTACGGATTTACGACAAATCATGCCGAATTTTTCTTTCGTTCTTTTATCTTCCTTCCATAGATAGAATATCCGATATTTTATCTTATGGGCCGATTTCCTTATCTTCTTTATAAACCCTAGACGCCCTTCCTTCTTTTTTTTCCAGCCGTCCCTATATATTCTCTTCTTTCTCCCCTTTTTCCCGTTCCTTGCTATCATCTTCAACCCTAGAGAGCTGCAACCGTCATTTGCTTCCCGCGACTTCGTTGAACGTGTAAGTGCATCTTTTATGATTCCTCCTCACGTTCCTTCAGCGCTACATGCCTTCCCTTCTGTTTTGGTTTCTTCCTTTCGTTCTTCTCTTTCCTTCTTCTCCAAGGATCAATCATGAGCCTTGATTCTTGTGGAGTGTTCCGTTGTTGACCCTTCGTTGTTCTCAGGCTCTTTGGAGTTGAGCCTTGACGTGTTGAAGCCAAAGGTTCGAGCTTTGGTTGAAGAAGAAAGCCGACAGCACTTTCTGTCACGCCGCCGCCCTTGCGTCTGCACAGAGCCACCTCTACGCCTCTGTTCAGCCGCCCCTGTGCCTCTTTCTAACCGACCCTGCGGTTTCCCTACAATAGCTCCCGTCTTTGGTGAGTTGCTTCCTTCCTTCCTTTCCTCGTTCCTTCCTTGGTTCCTTATGGTTGTTCCTTGTTTCCCTGAGTTGTTGTAAGACTAAGGTTGAGCCCTTAGCATGTGTTGATCTCTTAGAGATCGTTGAGACTAGAAGTCATAGACTTCTAGCAACTGTTCATTCCTGATCCGTGTTGCTTGTTCGTACAGGCTTTCCTTGCTCCTTTCCTAAGGGAAACTGAGCTTCCTTGAGTGTTTTCTGAGTTGTTCGTTGATCTCTTGTGTTACCTTCGTGTGAGGTAAGTCCCTTGGACTTACTTAGCTTCCTTCCGCGTATTAGTTGGATTGTTTTGGCTTGTTTGTGTTACTATCATGTTTATAACGGATAATTGAAAATAGGATTCACCCTTTGTTACCCTTAACTGGCCCAAGTGTATTATAACCGGGCGGTGACCACTTGTCTAGTTCTACAGGAGACTAGAATGTGCTCTTGCAACCCAGACCCGTAGGTAACAGATAGTACTGATCTATTCCTATCGGTAGACAGAAGCGGAGGCGAGTTTCGGGAGATTCTCGTGTGATAAAAGAAGTTGAATTAGTAACGGATAACCTTAATGAAAGATAATAACCGGTTGATGTGTGAGCATGCTATGTGTTTTCTTTACCTTATGTGTGTTTGTGCCTTTACACTCTTGCTTATACCTAGAATGTTAGCTAACGGTTTATACCGTCATTGTAGATGTTTCGCAGGTTCAGGAAGCTACTGAGTGATCCGGATGGTGTGGTCAGCCGGGGTTCCGTACATTATAGGACGGGATTGGGTCTTTGCTTCGTTTGTTGTTTCCCTTTTGTTTTGACCCGGTTGTGGAGCTTTTGTGTTTTCTTCTGTTTGAACCTTTGGTTTTATATTGAGTTTTGTTTTCATTCGTCTGTGCCTTGTTCTAAGATCCGTTTGCTGTTGCTACTCTGAGGGTCGGGACCCATTGTGCGGTCCTAGCCCGTAGCGCTTCAAGTTCCTAGAACTTGGGGTGTTACACAAGATGCTAAGTATCCTAAAAAAAACAACGGGTCGACATCCGACAATATACAAAAATAAACGAAATTAAAATTCCGGGTACTACACCGTAGACCAATAAAATATATATAGCAGCCAATGAAACATAATGTTTTAATAGGTGACCCGGGCTGTCTTTTAATGGCCCAATTAACCTAATATTTGCAAGAAGTAAACCATTGGTGATAATATATATATACTACTAAAACACAACCCTCTTAATCCACATGTCAACACATTAGCTATGCCACCTAGGAGTTTTTGGAAAACAATTACCGATTTGCCATATTTTAATTACAGATTTTCCATATTTTAATTCCAATTTTAATTCAAAATTAAAATTGTTTTCATCTCATTGTGTCAATTCAACAAAAAGAATTTCATCTCATGTTCATTATCTAACAATTATAACAATAAACCAAATCTACAACCATACCATCTATAACAATTCAAGAGCACGTTAGTATATTTTACAAGGACAATGTTCAGGTACGGTTCATAATTTCGGGTAGGGACGTGCGGCTGAACATAGAGCTCAAACGTGTCCCAATTTTTTATTTTTTTTTTCAAAAACGAATGAAGTTTTTTTTGAACTACCATGTTATAATTTCTGCACTATTCTCTTATAAACTTTGAACTATTCCCATATAATTCCTGAACTTTTACTTTTTAATATATTATATCAAATTATTTATAAATTAATCGTTTATATGTTATGAACTATTCAATTGTAATTCATGAACTATCATTTTATAAGTTATGCACTATCTTTTATAAATTATGTACAATGAACTATTCTATTATAATTCATGAACTATCCTTTTATAACTTATGAATATCCCTTAATAAGTTTTGAACTATTACTTTTGCTCCTTTATAAATTTTGTACTATGAACTATTCTATTATAATTCATGAGCTATCCTTTTATAAGTTATGAACTATTCCTTAATAAGTTTTGGACTATTACTTTCACTCGTTTCTGGAAAAAAATTTTGGGACACGTGTCAGCTCTACGTTCACCCGCACGGCCCTACCGAAATAATGTGTCTTACTTGAACAACACCCTATTTTACAAATTTATTAACAATAATTTTTTTTAATATATTTTTAATTATGTTCTTTCATTATATTTTATGTATTATCTTTTTTAACCAAAAAAAATATTTTATTTATTCCTAATTAATTTTGTTTTAAAAATATTATATTGGAATATAAATTTTACTAACTAACAACTTAGCTGAAAATACTAAATTAATTAAAATAGACCCATTAGGTGCGGATTTGTTTATTAGCTAAAAAATTAATTATAAATACTTAATTAAGGATTTATTTATCCATACATGGATTTCAAATTTATTAGCTTTCATAAGAAAGTTCTTTAATTTCGGGAGAATTTTTCTTATTCGTCTTTTTTTAAAAAAAAATTCGATTGCAAATCTTTTGTTACTTTTTTATTATTTTTCCGGAAATGTATTTTTTTTATAGTTAGATTTAGTATATTTTATAAAAAAAAAAACTTTATACTCAAATTCGTTTTTTTATACTTTTTTATATTTTGATTCAGATTCGTTACTATTAAAATTTTCTTATTCATTTTTTATTCATATTCGATTGAAAAATATTTTGTTATTGTTAAAAAAATTTCATTTAGATCCGTTTTCTTATTATACATTTTTTTATGTAAAAAATAGTTCTTTTTTTATTTTTCATATTCATTTTTTACAAGTTTTTATTTATTTTTTTTATTCAGATTCTTTATTATTAAAAAAATTATTATTTGTTTTTTTTATTCAAATTCGAATAAAAAAATTGTTACGTTTTTTTATTTTATATTGGTATGTATATATATATATATATATATATATATATGTATATATTAATCATTCACAAGCGTAGTCTCATTCGAGTATTCAATTTTGTTATGATTCCGGTTTTATGTTATATGTGTAAATTTGATTGAATGTTAAATAGCCACATTAGTTTTGTATAATATGGATAATTTGTTCTTTTTTTAAGAAATCTTAACTAATTTTTACTAGTAGTTTTGTAATTATAACTTAATCATTATTTTACTATTCTTAATTATTATTTTAATTTTTCATATTTGAAAATTTAATCTTCTCTCACAAACTTTTAGCACACCTTACTTATTTGTAGTACCTAAATTTTTTGGCAAAAAAACTAATATGCATGGGCATAATTAGGGTAATTTATTTATAAGCTTAAAAAATGGGTATGTTGTATAAGAATTAATTTAAAGTCCAAATAATGAGATACTTCTTTATTCGCAAATATTTTATCATCGTGAGAATAATTGAATGGCCATAATAATGTTTCGTAAATATATCATTTGTTAATACATATAAAAGTTCATGACATATTAATCAAAAAATCAATATATAAATATACCCGCACAAGGTGCGCGTTATAAAATAGTTGTATTTTATGTGAGTTAAAATTTCACATAAAATAATAAAACTTGTGTTGAGTCATGATACTAAATATTGTGTAAAAGATCAAGTTGGTAGAAATGTGGTTCGACTCGAAAATAACGGAAATAAATTTCCGGTTATTACATAAGTTCCCTCTTAAACTATGTTTCGTCCCGAAACTTAGAGTGAGGAACATCGGTCAGGTAACCGTCTATAAATAAAACCGAAGTATCTAACTCTTCTTATAAAGAGTCTTCGTTCTACTTTTCTAAACACAAAAGTATCACTCAGGGTGTAACACCCCGAATTCGCGGGACTCGGGGCGCTACGTGTTGGCACCTCACAATGGGTCCCGACCCTTAACTTGACAACAATTTCACCGGATCTTGCAACAAGACACAAATAAAGGCCAAAACCGAAATACATTTTTATGCAATGAAAGGAAACCCGAAAGAAAACAACAAAAGACTCCATCCGATATGAAACACCAAGGGCCAAACGCCACCACACGATAACAATATTCATGAATAATATACAATACTTAAACTCGACTCCACCCAAAACCCAATCCTAAAATGTACGGAACCCCGACTGGCCACTCTTCCGGATCTCTCGGCTATATTCCTAACCTGCAAGTCAATCTACAACATTCGGTATAAAACCTTTAGCTCATAATCGAAGCATTAGAACAATGGGAAAGGCACAAACACAAGTAAATCATCATAAACACACAACATACTTAAAAGCACACCAATCCGGTTTATTATCTTTATTATTATTAAGTCATATCCCGTTCTAATTCAACTTCTTTTGTGACACGAGAATCTCCCGAAACTCGCCTCGGTTCCCATTTCCGGCATCGAACAGTACGGATACCTCCGACCGTCTAACCAGCACGGCTAGTCACCAAGAACCTCCTAGCTCTACACAAGAGCTAGGCAGTGATGTCACCGCCCGTTATCATACACTTGAGCCAAATAATATAAGGGTCGGTGGTCCTATTTCCGGTTTAGTTGCTATAAATAATAAAGAATAAACACACACCACCAAACACACATCAATGCTAATACAAGGAATACGAGCTAAGTAAGTCCAGAGACTTACCTCGTCCCAAACGCTAACTCACGCAACACTCTCGCTTTCCTTGGAAATAAGTCTACACCTGCTCACAACAAGATATCTATATCAACAACTCACTCAACTCAAGAAGTCTTAGACTTCTACACAAATGATCTACGCAAGATCATTTGACTCTCATTCTAGGACAACATCCTAGAATCTCTCATGCTCACATCCCATTCAACACAAGCTAGAAGTCTTTAGACTTCTAGACCCTATGATCTCACACGATCATAGCCCATAGCCCAAACTAGGATAAACAAACTCCTAGTCCTCACGATCTCATAAGGTCATAACCATCACAACACATGCTAGGATACTCTCGTCCTAGTCATCACAATCTCAACAAACATAGAGCCATCATTTCAATCCTCATAAGCTCACAAGATCAACCAAACACTCCACGCATTACAATCCTCACAAGATAATAACACATCAAGCTTTATAACGATCATAAATCCTCAAAACTCACCTCAGGTTCATAACCACTACTTGGTATTCACTCTAAGTTATGCTATATCTAACCTAGCATGATACTAATACTAAACATAACTAAATCGAGGAATAGAACATAAGCTCGGGAGAGGGTACTCACGCGACCTCAAAAGACGGATGTCCAATCTTGGACTCATTAGGCCTTTGACGGGGCACTTCCAAACCTAAAACCAAAGCTACACAGATTTAGCTAATACGCTAAATTTGATTGTAATATATATAAGATATATTATTATAAGGTAAACTCATTTTCAAAAGCTAACGCTAAAACCCGCAATTAAACCCTTCCGGGGAATATATAATATATATATCTCGAAATTAACCCAACGAGTGCGTAATATATAATATATAAAAATCTAAGGTAACTCGTTTCCAAAACTAAGGTTAAAAATCACTAAAATAGTTTATGGGGAAATTTATACAATTTATAAACATGGGTCAAAACCCGTCAATAAATCCTTGGGCCGTGTTCTGAAAATAATCCAACAAAGGGCATAATAGTTAAATCTCAGAATTTGGGTCATCTAATATATATAAGAAAATCTGGCCAAAATCTGTAATTATATTGAAGCAGGGGCATATATGCAACTTCCAGAAATTAGGGCCAAAACTGTAAACCCAAAGTACAGGGTACGTTTTGCAAATACACCAAAATAGGGGGGGCGACTGCAATTTAGTATAAGGGTTTCATTTCAACCCGCTGGATTCAATCCAACAGGGGAGAACGAAGCAGAGCGGCAGCTCTGGCCAGGCGACCCCAAGGAGGCTCTGACAGGCGAAGGCGGCGGCGGCGCTGGCTGTGTAGACAGAGGGAGCCTTGGCGATTTCGGCGGCACAGAGGCGAGGCGGCCCATCTCCAGCGTCAAGGTTGCCCCCTTGTGACAGTAGAAAGCGGGGAAGAAGGGAAAGTGGAGGGCGGCGCAGGCAAGGGAAAGAAGCTGGCGGCGGCTTGGTGTGCTCCGGCAGTCAACGACTGTGAGGCTCCGCCGATAGCTCGAGGGCACCTCTCCCCGGCGGTGATACATGTAATCGAACGGTGGTAGGGCTTCTCACAACGCTTCCCAGACAGTTGCAACCAAAGAGGGAAGTGAGATGAGTCTCCTGGTTCGTAGTGAGGCGGAGAGGCTCGATGTCTCCTGTGGTGAAATAAATAGAGGAGAAGAGAGGGGAGTAGATGGGCTGAGAGAGATGGTTGCAGCCGAAGCTCCGGGAGGTGCAGAAGGAGAGAGTGACGGGTGGTTTTTCTGAGGCCGAGTTATGAACTCTCAAACTAAGAAGGTTTAAACTTTCTAATCTTTGTACACAAACTACTCGAACTACCATCGCAAGATATATCAGGTCATAAGGCACATTCCCGCACGAGGCACAAACTAGACATAACATCACACATGCACATAACTCAACCAATGAAAGAACTAAGTCTAACCCATCGATTCTATCGATACTACTAGCTCCACGTAAACTCAACTAAAGATACTATCCCCCGTCTTCCAGTTAGCCTCATCGGTCACTCGTTTGCCACTAGATCATCATGACTGACGACATGTCTCGAATCTTGTATGTACTCCCTCGACTGATACGCATGAAATATCACGTGAACACCCTCTACTCTTGGTGGTAACACCCACTTGTAAGTCACTTCTCCAACTCAAGCTAAGATCTTACAAAAAGGTCCGATATATCGGAAACTTAACTTCATTCTTGGGTCTTTCTCCCTGAAACATTTCCATGATGTTTCTCTTTGATTGTCTCTAACAAAAAAAGTCGAACTTCCAATTTACACAATTGCCTTTGGCTCTAGCCATACTAAACTTCGATGTTACATTTCCTCAGTTCTTGTTGTATATTCCAAGAAATGAAGGAAGTATTTTACTTCACACTATTTCTACTATCAAGACACGTATGTTGTTTCTCCCTTTGCATCAATACTTACCCAAGACCTTGTTTGAGAGAATCCTTTATAAACTCCAAATCCATCACACCTCGAGGCAATGTCAAAATAGTTGCCTAACAACTCTTCTTTTAACTCTTAACAACTCGTATGATATTTGTCCCGCTCAAATTTTCTTTGTCTTCCAAAGTAGGTTAGCCCTAGACGGTGTTACTTTGGAGAATCTCTCCCCAAATCCGTGAATGGCCGGCTTGACCAAGAAACATTGTAACTTATACTTCGGTGGTTTCCATCCAGAGACAACTTTGTCATACAATTGCTCTCTACTTAGAGAGTAGACCAAATATCTTATACGGGGCATTAGTAAACCCAAATGACATCACTGTAGGCTCATGGTGACCATACCTTGTACGGAATGCCATATTTGCAATATCCTGATTCACGAATTCTCAATTGGTGGCAATCAAACCTTAAATCAATTTTAGAAGAGACTACTGACTCTTGTGACTGATCGAGTAGATCGTCAATTCGTTGTAAGGGGTACTTGTCCTTCACCATTATCTTGTTCAAATCACGGTAATCGATGTTCAATCGGAGATAACTGTCTCTCTTCTTGCAAACCGGTGTTCTCCACAACAACTTCAAATCAAGAGTTTAAGATATATTCTAATATGAACTTCAAATCAAGAATTCGAGATCACGTTTGGTGTTTTCTATGGCAGTGCATTGATTATAATGAAATCTTATCACTAAGTTCTTGCAATTTCTCCTTCACTTGCTTCCACAACTCATGTCTCTACACAAGTGTTATTCCATACGGCGCCTTAGACCTCGGAATTAGATAAAGCTCGACCTTAGTGGAAAAATCCACATTTTGACATATTGGAATCCGTGGTATCTCGGGTTCCGTCTTTTCTATTTTGTCTCATAACATAAGACCAACACAACCTTGTCTTAACACTTGACCGGTAGTCATGGTATTAATGATCTCCCCTGATCTGTTGGGATGACGTCTTTCAAACGCGTGTATTGCTCCATATTTAGCTACAATGGTGACCGTCCTCTTTCAAATATTCGTCTTTTCTTGAATTGGAAAGATTTGCTTGCGTCTTTTGACTCTTGTGTTCTTATATAAGTATTCTTTTAACTTAATCCCATTTTCCCTCTTAAATGGCATGATTGTAAAAATCTTTTAAGATTTCTCACTTATGTGCAACCATAAGGGTCCAATCGGTAGGACTTAACCGAGTTTCAAAACAATTGACCTTATCTTCTTCACTTTCCGCGACATCCCAACATATGGGAGGAGCTCTTCGTATTCTACATAAGCTTTCACCATAGACATCCTTTCTTCAAGTAGAAATTATACTTCACTTTCCTTTTGTAAAGTCAACCCGACGGTAGAGGTTTCAACCTCAATCTTTCATGTACTTTTTGTACATCTCTTGTCGACATCAAACTTCAAAACTTCGATCTTCTCTTACTCTTGTTGGTCACCTTATGCATCTCTCGGTATTTCATGAACAACTTCACAACTGTACCGGTATCCCCCGTAGAAAATGCTAGAAGAAACTCCCCATCAAAAACCACTAAAATATCAAACTCATTACATCTCCGAAGTTAGCGACTTATATTCTACTACACTTCTCATTTAACCGTTCTCATGAAGGCTACCCTCCTCGGGGTACTTTACGTTAAACTTCATTAGTTCTTTCCCCGTTCCATGCTTTCTTCCTCTTTCATAAGGTAACTATACTCTTCTAGGCCTCGCATGCCATATAACTCACCTTCATAAGCTTAACCACTCTTCCTTGATGTCTTTCAAGTGCACATTCCCAAATATTATAGCCCTAGCTAGCATCCACTCGCGTTCCTCTTGGTTGGTATCTTAAATCTTTTGATTAAACCTCCTTGTTTCCTCTTTCATCTTCTTAAACCATAATCTATATGCACTTCCTTCTTCTTGATGTTGCTTTGCCTTCTCACCATAACGAAAACAGTTGACCCTCTTAAAGACATTCTACTATGCGAACCTTCACCACATGATTCTTCTCGTAGCCTCACTTATCCGAAGGAAGTCACCCACTTGGGATCTCGTAAAAAAGACACTTAACCCCCAGATACCTTTGTAAGCTTAACTTATGGGTCTCCTAAATCTTTGTGATCGGTTCATCCACACCTCTCATCTCGACTCCCATGCCTAAGAGCGTCTAAGGAAAGCTTCACTTCTCATAATGGAACACCACCTTTAACCTTGTTAGAATGCACCCATCTCCTCCTTTGATTTGCATCTTTAGTTGTCCACACGTCTTCTTGAAGAACTTAAGGTTGTTATCTCTATTGATCCCGTTATCTTTCCAATCGTGACTCTTTGTAACTACTTCCACACCTTCAAGTTACTCCACTTCTTGAATGGTCCCCGTCTCCATTCCTCTTAAGTTACCTCGAGTCTTCCTTCCACTTGTCCGTCCTTCTTTTATGTCATCTTTAATCCTCCTCTTCGACATCCTCATAAAGGAGTACAAGAACTCCATGGTGTTAGCCCGAACGCAACGCTCATCTCGATACTTGAGCATATTCATCCTCGTATGTACACTATCATATGTCAATCGACTTCATCTTAAGGGTGATGATATCATATTATCCACTTTCTATTTGGTCCGAATCTCCATATGCTACTATATATATAAGAACCCGTATATAAGACTATATATGTCCTATTCCCACATTGCTACTATTATAACATATTTGGTAATCCATTACAACATAACAAGGTCCAAAGCATATAATATAGTCCATATATATAATTATACATATATATCAAGTCCATCATACAACAAAAATCCACATATACTACACATATCTACATATATACATATATATCAAGAATCCAATAACTAAGCTGCCGAGATCCACGGAAGGAGTGGTGGTCCGTACATTCTACCCCGACTCATGCATGTGATTTTGAAAATGAAAACTCAAAACCCGTGGGATTCTGTTTATTCCTTATTTGACCTTTAGAAGATTGCGAGTGTCATTGTTGTCAACCTAGGGCTCTGATACCACTTTTGTAACACCCAGAATCCGCGAGACTCGGGGCGCTATGGGTTGGGACCTCACAATGGGTCCCGACCCTTAGCTTGACAACAATTTCACCGGATCTTGCAACAAGGCACAAATAAAGGCCAAAACCAAAATACATTTTTATGCAATGAAAGGAAACACGAAAGAAAACAACAAAAGACTTCAGGGGATATGAAACACCAAGGGCCAAATGCCACCACACGATATACAATATACATGAATAATATACAATACTCAAACTCGACTCCACCCAAAACCCAATCCTAAAATGTACGGAACCCCGGCTGCCCACTCTTCCGGATCTCTCGGCTGCATTCCTAACCTGCAAGGCAATCTACAATATTCGGTATAAAACCGTTAGCTCATATTCGAAGCATTAGAATCAATGGGAAAGGCACAAACACAAGTAAATCATCAATAACACACAACATACTCAAAAGCACACCAATCCGGTTTATTATCTTTATTATTATTAAGTCATATCCCGTTCTAATTCAACTTCTTTTGTGACACGAGAATATCTCGAAACTCGCCTCGGTCCCCATTTCTGACATGGAACGGTACGGATGCCTCCGACCGTCTAACCAGCACGGCTAGTCGCCAAGAACCTCCTAGCTCTACGCAAGAGCTAGGCAGTGATGTCACCACCCGTTATCATACACTTGGGCCAAATAATATAAGGGTCGGTGGTCCTATTTCCAATTTAGTTGTTATAAATAATAAAGAATAAACACATACCACCAAACACACATCAATGCTAATACAAGGAATACGAGGTAAGTAAGTCCGGAGACTTACCTCGTCCCAAACGCTAACTCACGCAACACTCTCGCTTTTCTCAGAAAGAAGTCTACACCTGCTCACAAAAAGATATCTATATCAACAACTCACTCAACTCAAGAAGTCTTAGACTTCTACACAAATGATCCACGCAAGATCATTTGACTCTCATTCTAGGACAACATCCTAGAATCTCTCATGCTCACATCCCAATTAACACAAGCTAGAAGTCTTTAGACTTCTAGACCCTATGATCTCACAGGATCATAGCCCATAGCCCAAACTAGGATAAACAAACTCCTAGTCCTCACGATCTCATAAAGTCATAACCATCACAACACATGCTAGGATACTCTCGTCCTAGTCACCACAATCCCAACAAACATAGAGCCATCATTTTAATCCTCATAAGCTCACAAGATCAACCTAACACTCCACGCCTTACAATCCTCACAAGATAATAACACATCAAGCTTTATAACGATCATAAATCCTCAAAACTCACCTCAGGTTCATAACCACTACTTGGTATTCACTCTAAGTTATGCTATATCCAACCTAGCATGATACTAATACTAAACATAACTAAATCGAGGAATAGAACATAAGCTCGGGAGAGGGTACTCACGCGACGTCAAAAGACGGATGTCGAATCTTGGACTCGTTAGGCCTTTGACGGGGCGCTTCCGAACCTAAAACCAAAGCTACACAAATTTAGCTAAAACACTAAATTTGATTGTATTATATTTAAGATATATTATTATAAGGTAAACTCATTTTCAAAAGCAAACGCTAAAACCCGCAATTAAACCCTTCCGGGGAATATATAATATATATATCTCGAAATTAACCCAACGAGTGCGTAATATATAATATATATAAATCTAAGGTAACTCGTTTTCAAAACCAAGGTTAAAAATCACTAAAACATTTTCCGGGGAAATTTATACAATTTATAAACATGGGTCAAAACCCGTCAAAAAATCCTTGGGCCGTGTCCTGAAAATAATCCAACAAAGGGCATAATAGCTAAATCTCAAAATTTGGGTCATATAATATAAATAAGAAAATCTAGCCAAAATATGTAAATGTAACACCCCAAATTCTGAGAACTCGGGGAGCTACTGGTTAGGACCTCACAATGGGTCCCGACCATAGTTTGACAACAAATTTACTTGGATCTTACAACAAGGCACAAAAGTATTTAAAACATTTGAAAACTGTAAACAATATATACATGGAGAATATGTATCAGCCTTACAAGAAACGCTACTAAAATGATGCATATGAAGAACACAAGACATCCCCGTCCCCAACTAAATGAGTACGTGGACCCGGCTGACCATTTCCTCCGGATCTCTCTACAACTGTCTTAACCTGCAAGGCATCTACAAGCGGTATAAAACCGTTAGCTAACATTCTATGCATAAGTATAAAGGTAAAAACACAATCACACATCATACACAATCAAGATGCAACACTCAATCCTTTTATTATCTTTAATTAGGTGATAGGTCATTACTAATGATACTTATTTTGTGACATCAGGGATTCCCAAACCTCGCCCCTATCCCCGTTTACCAACGTAGAATGGTACTAATGCATCTGACCGTCTACCGGACTGGGCTGGTCGCAGGGAACCTCCTAGACTCTCGCAAGAGCTAGTCAGATGATGTCACGACCCGTTATCATACACTTGGGTCAATTACGTAAATAATAAAGTCGTCCTAATCCGGTTTCGTTGTTTATCATAACTAGCAAACACCACTCATACACATTACACTCATACAAGAAAGCCAGCTAAGTAAGTCCGTGGACATACCAGAATCAAATCTCGACTCTCTTAATCACAACTCAATCTGTAACTGTATAACTCGGTTGCCCGTCAAAGGAGACAAGTGTGTCAGCACACTTTCTAGGTAATTAGAAGTCTAAGACTTCTAAGATAGTAGATCCTATTAGAACAGAATTTAATATAGTACCAATTTATGGTAAAATGACTATTTTACCCTTGGTCCCAAAACTTCCAAAAATTCCATATATCATGCCTAAACTCTTATTTGAGACTAAAAAGTCCTATTCTAACTCCTAAAGATGAGTTTGGTTACAAACTGGCAATTTACCTATTTTCCTATTTTCCGAAAGATCGTTAAGGTCCAACTTCAGCTTCAAATATGAAATTCGAATAAACTTATAAAAATTCCGAAATAATTATCTAGATCATCTATGATATCCATTCTACTCATAGGAGAAAGAATTTTTTAAAACTGTTAAAGCATCACTTCTACAAAAATTTCTAAAGTTGGTTACAACACTTAACAAACAACACACTGTCTTAACTTTGAAAAATCATAACTCCTAAACTACTCGCTGGATTTATCACAAATTTTGATATGTTCTACTATAAAATCGTATCTATAATATATCCAAAATTCAGCCGCAAAAAATATCAAAATCCTATTTAAAACTATCTAACAAAACCGAATTTCAGCACAACAGAAAAACTGCTTACGACTCCATCTTTGAAAAATCATAAATCCCAAACCACTCGCTGGATTCCTCTCAAATTTTAATATGTTCTATAACAATATGTCAACCATATCATATCCAAAATTCAATCCCAACGGAGATCAAGAGCTTATTCAAAACCATCTCACAAAACAACATCACTTGCTGTTTTCCCAACACTCAGCACATATATAAAAACTGCATGAGGCGTCAACTTTGGAACACAATAACTCTCAAACCGTAACTCCGATTATTCCCAAATTTTATTATTTTATACTATGCACTACTGTCTATGACATATCCGAAAACCAGCCAAAAAGAAGTAGTCTAGCTTACCCAAATTGGACCCGAAGTTGACTGCTCGTCACTTCCGAAAACCCAGAAAACTAAGAGATGTAACAGCTCTCTTAAGTTGCTCCTTTGGCTGAAATGTATGGGTTTAAAGATGGTTTAGAGTTACCCATTGACACGTAAACATGGAGGGGAAGTAAGGAGGTAGATGTAGGTCTTACCCGGCTCCAAACTCGAAGGCATGAAGGATGAGGATGGCTCTCGCATTCATAGCTTTGTCGGAAACTGAAGAGGTCCGATAGGAGGCTGCTGTGCACGACTCCAGGGGCTGGAAGGCAACTGGAGAGGAGGGTATGCCTGCACTGCTGGCTCGACAAAAGCGAAGAGAGGGCTGTTGCTGCCTGCAACTAGGCACAAAGCGATCTGTAGCAATCGTGTATGTGTGCAGCACGATGGGGGTTCTGTATCAAAAGGAAGGAGCAGCGGTCGACATAAGATGAATCTGGACATCCTTGGCAGCAGATGTAGCGTGATTTCAGGAGGAGGAGTCACCGGTTGTTGCGTACGGGAGGAAGACTTGAACGTAGACGGGAAAGATGGGAAGTGGCTACTGCCGAGTTTACTCTCTCTTTAGCGTGAATTCAGGAGCTATTACAGATGATCTCTTTCCTATAAATCAGCAGCTGTTACGTAATATGAGGAAGGGGAAACACTGGCTGCTAATACGTAGGAGATAGGAGGGAACTGCTGTGCTTCCTGGGCTGCAAGACAAGGAGCAACATGCCCGCAACATGATTGTGTTCTGGGCTGGAAACAATGTATCTCTGGGCTGCAGCAGGCATCACTAGGTGCGTGGCTGAAGATCCGGGCTGCTGAAGGTGTGGCTGTTGGCAACAGAAGTTGGTGTGGGCTGGAGCAAGGTAAGTAAAAGAGGTGGGCTGAAACAAGGTAAAAATAAGAGTGGGCTGAGTTGTTTGTCAAAATCTATCAAAACTCGTCATGGCCTTGTCAGGCCCATGAATGAGTTTGTCACAGATTTGTCGGGCTTTGTCAAGGGGTCGTCTCAGCTTAGTCATGATCTCGTCACAACTTGTCATGATCTCGTCTAAAGTCATCGATACGAAAGAATTATAATAACTAGGGTTTGATATAAATCTATCATTTTATGTGAATTAAATTCCACATAAAATAATAAATAATTATAAGAATTAGAGCTTGATATAGTTTTATCATTTTATGTGAATTAAATTCTACATAAAATAATAAAATTTATGAATAAATAAATACTAGATAGAATGGGAAACCGTCAACGGTTCGAAGTCCGATTTGATTCAGAATTAAACGGAATAAAAATTCCGGATATTACATCAGTACCCCCTTAAAATAAGTTTCATCCCGAAACTTAGAACAAGGTACTTAATTAATCAACTTCCATAAATAAACTTGTATATCCTAGTCTCACTAAATTTTAATTTTGTTTTCTAAACTCCTGTAACCCTATCAAAACGTAACGAAAAAATTCGGTCGTTACATCAGATCCCCCTCAAAATAAGTTTCGTCCCGAAACTTAGGGTAAGACAATCCTGATCGGCCTTTAAGGCACTGAATGGGTGTGTTTGATCGCTATACAAAAGTCTCGTCGTTTCCACATCTAAGTATGCCGCACATCAAGGTTACCAAAAGAACACATCACTGACTAAATACTCAATCATGAAATAAACAAGCAGTCAAACAATATCACACATACAAGGTCAAACCCTAACTAGTCACTCTCAAGGTTGCAACTATCGCTACATAGGTCTTTGAAAGGTTACGTCTCTTACTATCCCGCATATCTTAGGTAGCCTTATCAGCTTTTCCTAAAGCCACTAAATCTTAAATCTTTTCAGGTACTTAGATCACAAGCATCTGCTACCACGTTCTAGAGTGGTTACCGGGTATCTCACCGATATCATCCGGCTCAACTGTCTGATCTTCTAATCTGATGACCTAACTCGTGTCTGTTATGTATTTCTCCAACTGAAAATCTCAAACTCAGTTCCCAGACTTAGTCTCCGTGGAAAACTGAAGCTGCACTCTCCAATAGGGTGAGGAATATTAGTCCATCAGTCACTTTTAAACCGCTTTAAAACTTCCAATGGTTGCCTTACACAACTCACTTCTAGATCCTTTGATGACCCTACGGAAAATAATCTATTCAACTTTCTTCCCTTCGTTATGACCACTTGCTTCCAGCCTGCTGAAAAGGTTCTGACTAAACACTCAAGCCAAAGGTCTTAGACATCCACCAACACTTACCAAGTACCCAATGCTCTTCGCAGCACGACCCACTTGGTCTTGTCTTTTAATATTACTCAGTCGACTTATTCCTCCGGTAAGGAATCGTCACCTTTACCCTTTTCTAGTCTACACTCGGGGCAACTAAGAATCAAATCTAGTGGTCATCCTCTTTGTTCACTTGGCATTGTTATATTATTTACAGATCTCTAATACATCGTTAGCTCAAACTTAGGTTTCTCACGCATTATCCAAGATCTTAAGTAAAATAGAATATGTCCGAAATGACGGCATTAGACACAAAGTGATCCCATGTCCGAAATCACTCTAACGTACTCCGTTAGGGATACAAAATTCCAAAACTACTTGCATGGCAACATGTACAAAGCCATCACTCTTCACTCGGATCCATAAAAGTGTACCAGTCTCCTTCTATTGCCTCTACATGCTCATAAGTTTCCGTACGACATTTCTAGTCACTTCACATGGCCTATCTCACGTTCCTTCCAACTAGAATGCATTTCACCAACTATCACCATCTTAAACTCGACACGACATCCATCAGTACCATTGAGCTTCTTGCTCTGTGGGTTAGGACCCACCACGCTTCCGCTGCGCTACTCTGATTATTTTGTTGTCACCCCTTAATCATAAGGACGTGTTTTGTGAGTCCAAAATGATTAACCGGATGAAGTACCAAGTACTTTCCTTACTTGTTTTCCTGAAATAAAATCATTATTGGAAAGCAACCATCTTCCGTTTACTTCCTTAATTCTTGCAACACCGATCCAAACTCCCTGACTCGACCAGAGTTTGGTCTTAACCAGACAAGAAAAAACCTTTAACACAATCCTCTCGATACCTTTTGCTCATCCCAGACGGTTGACGTTGCCTACTTGAGGAAATCCTCCAAGGCGTCGGTAAAGCTACTCCATAGATCCACCGTCACAATTATCTCTTCTTAACGGCACATAACTCGTCAATACTAAACAATACTTGCACGTCCTTGGTTGACATCGGACAGTCTATAATTGACTTATCGCCATTTCATACCTCTACTGATATTAAACTTTTGGTGCATACCACCTACTAGATTAATCCTTTTATCCTTCTTTAGTTCGTCTTATCTTTCCCTCTTCTACTTCCTTTGGCACACTATTTTTCTCAAGTCTCATTGTGCCATTCGCCTGACGTCAAAAGTCGTTCCTAACACTCCACGATAGATGGTAAGCGTCTTGTAATTCCGATGATTTTTAATTACCTCCCAATTGTAGTCCCCTTACAAGGACCGTCTGTGTTGATGACCTATGTTCTGTTATAAATGGGGTTACCCTGGACTCTTGAGTCCACCACACGATTCTCATAAGCACAGGTTCCTTAATCGGCGTTGTTTGTAATATTTCCTCCCAAATCTCTATTGACTATGTTACAGGGCTTCGATGCTTTCGATGTTGGCGTTGTGATTCCTCTTAAAATTCTTATCTTTAAGGAAGACAAAACGTCTCCAGGCTTGTGAAGTCTACCCTTCGCTCTTACATTAAGTTGTAAGTCTCCATTCCGTGTTAATTGTGATATGTCAAAATTTCCTTAGCTAGTAGGTAAACAGTTGCTCACCACAATCCTTTTATACTTCTTTAGTTCGTTCTACCTTCCATCCTTCCGCTTCTTATGGCTAACTCTATTTCTCTAGTCCGCTTGTCTCATTCATCTGGCATAAATAGTCGTTTCAAGTTTCCACGATAGCTTTCAAGCGTCTTTGAAATTCTTATGGCCGTAATGATCATCCACTTGTAGTACCTTTTGCATGGACCATCTGTGTTGATGGCTTAGGTCCCGTGATAATTCGGGTTACCCTAGACTCTCGAGTATAGCAAGACCGTTCTCTCATACAGATTTCTTCACTGGTGTTGGTGGTAATATCGCCTTCCTGAAACTCCATTGCCTACTACCGGCTTCCATTCTTTGGATATTGGCGTCGCGGTTTCTTTCCAACTTCTTATATCTCTGAGGAGGTCAAAACCCTCCACGCTTGTGGGGTATGCCTTTTTGCTTTTACACTCAATTGTAAGTCTTCATTCCGTGCACCTTAGATTCTCACACCCGGATTGACACTTTGTCTCTTCTGGTTTCTCATGCTCAATGGTCTATGGGCATCCGCCTCGATTATAATGTCCTTGATTCCGCAATCTTGGTTGTACTCAATTCTACTTGTCCCGTTCCAATATTGTTATCTCTACTCCGCACTATTGTAGTCTCTTGGATGGTTCTTCTAATTCCGTCTCTCGGCCTCGTATGCCCGAGTTCCATGTACAACCTTCTATTCCTTCTAACTGAACTGGCCCAATGATTTCTTCCTCATCTGATTGTGCTTGTGGTAAAAATTATCTTCACAACTTTACTTCCATCTCACTTGTTCTCTGGATGATTTGTACGGATCACCAAGCGGCCCACCCGAGTATAATACTCAATTCAAGGTCTGATTCCATTGCCTCGTTTTGGAGACTCTTCAAGTCCGCTACTGATTTATCATGAGACGATAATCACTTAATGATATCACGACTAAAGGATATAAAGTATCTTTAGGGTATTAACAAGCTACGCATACACTTGTATATAACATATAATAGTAAACCTCATAAAAAGTCTATATACTCACCCCTATCGATCCAAGTTGCAGAGATCCACGGAGAGCGATGGTGGTCCGACGTACTACTAACCCAACAACCCGACTATGCGTGTGTGTAAAAACAAAAATCCGTTTTTGAAAACTTTAGACCCCTTTCGGATTCTAGTTATTTTATACATTTGGTCTTTCAGAAGATTTCAAGTGCCATTGTTGCCAACCCAGTGCTCTGATACCATATTGTAACACCCCAAATTCTGAGAACTCGGGGAGCTACTGGTTAGGACCTCACAATGGGTCCCAACCATAGTATGACAACAAATTTACTTGGATCTTACAACAAGGCACAAAAGTATTTAAAACATTTGAAAACTGTAAACAATATATACATGGAGAATACGTATCAGCCTTACAAGAAATGCTACTAAAATGATGCATATGAAGAACACAAGACATCCCCATCCCCAACTAAATGAGTACGTGGACCCGGCTGACCATTTCCTCCGGATCTCTCTACAATTGTCTTAACCTGCAAGGCATCTACAAGCGGTATAAAACCGTTAGCTAACATTCTATGCATAAGTATAAAGGTAAAAGCACAATCACACATCATACACAATCAACATGCAACACTCAATCCTTTTATTATCTTTAATTAGGTGATAGTTCATTACTAATGATACTTATTTTGTGACACGAGGGATTCCCAAACCTCGCCCCTATCCCCGTTTACCAACGCAGAATGGTACTAATGCATCTGACCGTCTACCGGACTGGGCTGGTCGCAGGGAACCTCCTAGACTCTCGCAAGAGCTAGGCAGATGATGTCACGACCCGTTATCATACACTTGGGTCAATTACGTAAATAATAAAGTCGGCCTAATCCGGTTTCGTTGTTTATCATAACTAGAAAACACCACTCATACACATTACACTCATACAAGAAAGCCAGCTAAGTAAGTCCGTGGACATACCAGAATCAAATCTCGACTCTCTTAATCACAACTCAATCTGTAACTGTATAACTCGGTTGCCCGTCAAAGGAGACAAGTGTGTCAGCACACTTTCTAGGTAATAAGAAGTCTAAGACTTCTAAGATAGTAGATCCTATTAGAACAGAATTTAATACAGTACCAATTTATGGTAAAATGACTATTTTACCCTTGGTCCCGAAACTTCCAAAAATTCCATATATCATGCCTAAACTCTTATTTGAGACTAAAAAGTCCTATTCTAACTCCTAAAGATGAGTTTGGTTACAAACTGGCAATTTACCTATTTTCCTATTTTCCGAAAGATCGTTAAGGTCCAACTTCATCTTCAAATATGAAATTCGAATAAACTTATAAAAATTCCGAAATAATTATCTAGATCATCTATGATATCCATTCTACTCATAGGAGAAAGAATTTCTTAAAACTGTTAAAGCATCACTTCTACAAAAATTTCTAAAGTTGGTTACAACACTTAACAAACAACACACTGTCTTAACTTTGAAAAATCATAACTCCTAAACTACTCGCTGGATTTATCCCAAATTTTGATATGTTCTACTATAAAATCGTATCTATAATATATCCAAAATTCAGCCGCAAAAAAGATCAAAATCCTATTTAAAACTATCTCACAAAACCGAATTTCAGCACAACAGAAAAACTGCTTACGACTCCATCTTTGAAAAATCATAAATCCCAAACCACTCGCTGGATTCCTCTCAAATTTTAATATATTCTATAACAATATGTCAAGCATATAATATCCAAAATTCAATCCCAACGGAGATCAAGAGCTTATTCAAAACCATCTCACAAAACAGCATCACTTGTTGTTTCCCAACACTCAGCACATATATAAAAACTGCATGAGGCGTCAAATTTGGAACACAATAACTCTCAAACCGTAACTCCGATTCTTCCCAAATTTTAGTATGTTATACTATGCACTACTTTATATGACATATCCGAAAACCAGCCAAAAAGAAGTAGTCTAGCTTACCCAAATTGGACCCGAAGTTGACTGCTCGTCACTTCCGAAAACCCAGAAAAGTGAGAGATGTAACAGCTCTTTGAAGTTGCTCCTTTGGCTGAAATGTATGGGTTTAAAGATGGTTTAGAGTTACCCATTGACACGTAAACATGGAGGGGAAGTAAGGAGGTAGATGTAGGTCTTACCCGGCTCCAAACTCGAAGGCATGAAGGATGAGGATGGCTCTCGCATTCATAGCTTTGTCGGAAACTGAAGAGGTCCGATAGGAGGCTGCTGTGCACGACTCCAGGGGCTGGAAGGCAACTGGAGAGGAGGGTATGCCTGCACTGCTGGCTCGACAAAAGCGAGGAGAGGGCTGTTGCTGCCTTCAACTAGGCACAAAGCGATCTGTAGCAATCGTGTATGTGTGCAGCGCGATGGGGGTTCTGTAGCAAAAAGGAAGGAGCAGCGGTCGACATAAGATGAATCTGGACATCCTTGGCAGCAGATGTAGCGTGATTTCAGGAGGAGGAGTCACCGGCTGTTGCGTACGGGAGGAAGAGTTGAACGTAGACGGGAAAGATGGGAAGTGGCTACTGCCGAGTTTACTCTCTCTTTAGTGAATTCAGGAGCTGTTACAGAAGATCTCTTTCCTATAAATCAGCAGCTGTTACGTAATATGAGGAAGGGGAAACGCTGGCTGCTAATACGTAGGAGATAGGAGGGAACTGCTGTGCTTCCTGGGCTGCAAGACAAGGAGCAACATGCCCGCAACATGATTGTGTTCTGGGCTGGAAACATTGTATCTCTGGGCTGCAGCAGGCATCACTAGGTGGCTGAAGATCCGGGCTGCTGAAGGTGTGGCTGTTGGCAACAGAAGTTGGTGTGGGCTGGAGCAAGGTAAGTAAAAGAGGTGGGCTGAAACAAGGTAAAAATAAGAGTGGGCTGAGTTGTTTGTCAAAATCTATCAAAACTCGTCATGGCCTTGTCAGGCCCATGAATGAGTTCGTCACAGATTTGTCGGGCTTTGTCATGGCGTCGTCTCAGCTTAGTCATGATCTCGTCAAAACTTGTCATGATCTCGTCTAAAGTCATCGATACGAAAGAATTATAATAACTAGGGTTTGATATAAATCTATCATTTTATGTGAATTAAATTCTACATAAAATAATAAATAATTATAAGAATTAGGGCTTGATATAGTTTTATCATTTTATGTGAATTAAATTCTACATAAAATAATAAAATTTATGAAGAAAGAAATACTAGATAGAATGGGAAACCGTCAACGGTTCGAAGTCCGATTTGATTCAGAATTAAACGGAATAAAAATTCCGGATATTACATTAATTATATAGAAGCAGGGGCGTATATGCAACTTCTAGAAATTAGGGCCAAAATTGTAAACCCAAAGTACACGGTACGTTTTGCAAATACACCAAAATAGGGGGGGGAGGGCGATTGCAATTTAGTACAAGGGTTTCATTTTAACCCGCTGGATTCAATCCAACAGGGGAGAACGAAGCAGGGCGGCAACTCCGGCCAGGCGACCCAAAGGAGGCTCTGGCAGGCGAAGGCAGCGGCGGCGCTGGCTGTGCAGACAGAGGGAGCCTCGGCGATTTCGGCGGCACAGAGGCGAGGCGGCCCATCTCCAGCGGCAAGTTTGCCCCCTTGCGACAGTAGAAAGCGGCGAAGAAGGGACAGAGGAGGGCGGCGCAGGCAAGGGAAAGAAGCTGGTGGCGGCTTGGTGTGCTCCGGCAGGTGGCGACTGTGAGGCTCCGCCAATTGCTCGAGGTCACCTCTCCCCGGCGGTGATACATGTAGTCGAACGGTGGCAGGGCTTCTCACAACGCTTCCCAGACAGTTGCAACCAAAGAGGGAAGTGAGATGAGTCTCCTGGTTCGCAGTGAGGCGGAGAGGCTCGATGTCTCCTGTGGCGAAAGAAATAGAGGAGAAGAGAGGGGAGCAGATGGGCTGAGAGAGATGGTTGCTGCCGAAGATCCGGGAGGTGCAGAAGGAAAGAGTGACGGGTGGTTTTTCTGAGGATGAGCGTGAGCAAGGTTACTGATGGAGATAGGGGCAAGGGTTTGAGAGGGAAGCAGATGGGGAGATGAAAAGCTGAGGTTGAGTGTGTAGATAGGAGTAAGCACAACTGTTAAACAATTTGAACACGCCATAAGAGTCATCAAAGCTTGGCGTGGAGGGAGAAGCAATGTAGGGAAAAAAAATAAAATAAAAAGAATAAATAAATAGAGGAAAAGAGTAAAACCGATAAAAAACATAAGGAACGGAATTTTCGAATCGGAAGAAATTTCTGCCCCTTTTCCGAAAATATACCAAAAATATAATTATACTCGGGAAAACATTTTTACGCCTTAAAAATACTTTTAATTAAAATACTTGAGCTTATAAAATATCGATAAAAGTAGGAAAATAAAAATTGAAAACATGCCTAATAATATGGGGCGTTACACAGGGGCCATCTAATTGAAACACAAAAAGATTAAACGCTCAAACATGAAAGTAATCACATAGTCAAATAAGTCATATATCAATGTCCGTGTACTTATTAGTCGGTTCTGAGGTTGCGAGTAATTCTACATAATACTGAAGATAATACAAGGACTCAAAAACTCAAACAACGATAATACAAGGACTGAAAAACCCAAACTCGACCTAAGATGTACGGAACCCCGGCTGCCCACTTCTCCGGATCACTCGGCAACACCTAACCTGCACGTCAACTACAACAAGCGGTATAAAACCGTTAGCTGACATTCTAGGCATTATAAAGATAGCAAAGGCACAAACACACATCACACGCATCATACTTGTATACATACACATCCGTTACTTATTATCTTTCTAGGTTGTTCCATATCTAATCCATTCGTTCAAGTGTGACACGAGAGTCTTATATCTCTCGCCTCTGTCCCCGTGTAACCAACAGGAGTGTGGCGGTGCCCAACCCGTATACCCTAAGGGAGTGATGAAGAAGCCCGCCCATATACCGTGTATGGCCTGGTCGCAGAGATCCCTGAGTCTCCCTCGGGAAACTAGGTAGTGATGTCACCGCCCGATAATAACATACAATGGGCCAAAAATATATAACCGAGTTGCCCTAATTAGGTTTCATGATTATAAACAAAGATAAAGCACACACCACCATCACATATCCAAATAATGCGTAAAAGCGAGCTAAGTAAGTCCGTAGACTTACCTCGTCTCAAAGCTAGCTAAAAACCGATCTCACTTCTCGTGGGAATACTCGTCACCTGATCATAACAAGGAACAAATCAATACCACTCTCATAAGCTAAAAGTCCGTAGACTTCTAGACCCGATGATCTCGCAAGATCATAAACCATAACCCATACTAGGACGGACTATCCTAGTCTCAACAAAGGCAACGATAACAACTATATGCACATCCTAGCTCAGAAACTCACATCTATGTACTAACCATCTAAACCCTCACAAATCCTCCCAATGCAGCCCTACCCTCATCTCATGAACCAACTCAGAAACATGTAGCCATCAAGCCATAGATCATTCCGAAAACCTCACAAACTCGGTTAAGGTCCACAAGCCACTACATGGCACTCCAATTATCCTAGGTCCAATCCTAGCATGCTTCTAGTCATCAACACTCTCTAAGGTCATCAATGAACCTATACTCAAGGTAGGGAACTCACCAAGCAAAGGAACGGGCTCGGAAGGAGGAAGAACAACCGCAAAAGGGTGAAGAAGACCGCAAGGGCGTGTTGGCTGAGCCAGTGGCCGCCCCTACGGCCCAGAGGTCCGCCCCTGTGGCTCCTTTTGGCCGCCCCTGCGGCTCCTTCTGGCCTCCCCTGCGGCTTAGGGTATTGGCCGCCCCTGCGGCCCTGAAGATTCCCCCCGCGGTCGAACAACAGAGGGAGCTGAGCGATGGCTTCTTCGACGATTTCTTGCTGTGCCTTGGCCTCCTACCTTCCTTGCTTGGCTCTAAAACATCCACACACATAGACATCATCATACCATTCTATCCAAGCTCAATCCAAGCACATGCAAGCCAAAGAAGGAAGAAAAAGAAACAAGGTGAAGCAATGGCTTCCACCATTGAAGCTTGAGGAGGAAGATGAAGGTGAAGGAAGGAAAAGAAGAAGACTTACCCATCCAAACGGATCTGCAGAGGACACCAAGGCTGGACAACTCACACACAAGAGGGAGGGAAAGAGGAGGGCCTCCATGGAAGAGCTTCCAAGTCCTAAGCCAAAGAAAGAGAGAGTTTGGAGAAGGAGGAACCATTTCACGTAAGAGTAAAATGACAGGATAGAGAGAGAAGGGACAAGGCTGCCACCAAAAGGGGAGCTCAAAGGTCAGCTGACCCATTCTCCCAAAAACGCTAGGAACCGAGGGTCCAAAAGCAAGGGTGGAAAACGAGAGGTCGAAACGAGATTTTGGAAATAAAACCCGACGCTCAGTACTTCGTGTCTACAGGAAGACTGAGTCGCGCCTGCGGGAAGTCGATAAGTCTCTCAAAACCCGGAATAAAAATTCCGGATGTTTCAACTACTCCCCTAAAAACAAGTTTCGTCCAGAAACTTTGATAACGCAAAATCCTCGATATAAGAACTCGGTAACAACTCAAAGCCGAAAACGTGACAACTCTCTACTCGACAACCATCGCTCAATCATGTAACCACAATAAGACTTCGCAAGGCCTATACACACACTCACATGAATCGTATAATGCATACCAAGTCACAACCTAACCGAACACACGACACATTCCCGCTCGGGGCATAAAACACATAAAACTTGCGCATGCACATAAAAATCTATCCCATCGGCCATAACAAAGGTAACTAACTCGTCGTAACTCATCTCAAGATATCATCCCCTGTCATCCGGTAGTCTTGTTGGCTCCGCGTTTACCACTAGATCAACCCGACTAAAATCATAACTTCGAGTAACGTATATACTTCCATTATTGTTATCAAAAGAAAACGCAGAAGATACTCTCCACTCTTGGTGGCAACACAAATTTGTGAGCCACTTCTCAATTCCCGTCAATATCTCAAGGGTCCGATAAATCGGAAACTCCACTTTCCCTTCTTCGTGTCCACCATGTATGACGCTTTGCGTCCATGGTATTCTAGGCTAGATCTGTTACATATCAGGGCTCTAGAGGTCTGCGCCTCTCTTCCAACAACGCCATCAGGTGACTCAGTCCAACTATCGCTATCCCTACCATCCAAATTCCAATGCCATAGTGTACTAGAATTCCGTTCATAAAATGCTTAACAATGTCCATCATGAACACATTTCAACTATCATAAAATGTGCACTAATTCCTCGGAAGCGTCCGGATGACATTTGTTCTCATTTTAGCATGGAGGTTTTAACACGTCCTTTAAGGCTTGAAAAGCCCTCTCTAGCTGACCATATGTCTGATGACAAAAGCCGTCCTGAAAGATAATTAGGCCCTTGAGCGACACTATCCCTTTGCCCCACAAATCTCGAGATGAAACTTTCACCTCGATCCAAAACGATGGTATTCAATTCCCCAGGTAATCTCACTATTACTTAATGCATTCCACAAATAGCCGATCGTCGGTCCTGTTTCCCAAGGCGGGGTAAAACGCGTTATGTTAGTTGGTCGGTCCATAATAACCCAAAAACGTCACAACCGTCACGTGGTCTCAAACTGGTAGTAACCTCTATGGGGTATACTCCCACTCCCATTGCCTAACTTTCGGTGGGTGAAGTCCTTTTCCTTGTCTTGGGGTTCTCAACTTGACCTATGACAAGTCACATAATGGCTATGTACTTAGCCACCTTGGCCTTAGGGCCGTCTTTGTAATGTGAACATCACCAAATCGGTGGGTATTCGACCCTTGTAGAGCAATATATATACACATATCATACTCTTACCGTCCATACACAAATACGTGTCGCTCATCACGGAAACATCATCATCATCACAAGTGCGCGCAATGAAGCACCTAACTGTTGACCGTTCTTCGGTTAGTCTCCTTATATTCACATAATCGTCCAACACCCATGCAAAACTTCTCTCGTTATTCCACGCATGTCCCAAGCCCTGCTTGGACATATCCAAAAAGCCACACAGTCCCCGTGACTCGATGCTTGTGTTAGAGAAATTAGATTGGAGGTCACTCACCCCTTCCGCTTCTAATAAAGCTCCATGAACACATCTCGGTCCCACAATCTAATCGACTTTCTTAGAAAGGAGGAAGTGTCCAAACAATCCCGCAACTCGGCGGTTATGGTCCACCAACATACCTTGGAGGTATGACTATCACTTCGTCCTCATTGGATCAACTTGATACTATCAAAATCGATGTGCTCCTTAGGAAGTCACCTCGGACATCCTATCTTGATTAGACAACTATGCTTATCCTCTTACCCTATATAAACCGTATCATCATCTTCTCATGTCATGCTTGTTCCTCTACATTCCAAGAGTGTAATAAGCTGTTCTCAACAAATGATAACTCGAAGAACCACTTGTACACCTCGCACATCAGTAGTTGTCATAAACCGTTAGGTCACGGTCTACCTCACATCACAACTCTCACTAGTCGGCAACACTAGCATAAGCTTAGGGTTCACCTTGGATCACTCGAAACCACAAAACCAACATCACTACTACAATCCGCTTTAGAAACTCGATAAATGCACATTGTTAACAACTCAAACTTCACCCATCGCACTCGTGAGTCCAAAAGGCCTCACAACTAGTCACCAAACCGGCCCGAAACGTCGTCTTTCGATGGTCCTTTCTTTACTCCACCCAAATCTGGTGGCATCTCGACTTCAAGTCGATCTTATAAAATGTAGCAATCATATGCAAAAAGGCTTAATGAGTCTCTCACCACGGAGAAGATTCCTCTACCTGTCATTAACCATACACCTCTCTTGATAATCAAAGTACAGCTTTTCTGCCTTGTACCTTTCCTCAAAACCTGTACCATAATTCTGTATTTGGGGGAAAACTCGAAGCAATTCCCCATTCGAACCACCAAAACTTCCAACTCGTAAATTCTCGAGTACTACCCTCTTAAGCTTACAACTTGCAATATATCTACAACCTCGGTCCTCAATTCTACACCATAGCCACATAGCTCCTTCGGGTGAGTCAAGAAACTTTGATTCATATCTCGTTCGCGGCAACGTATCAACCATTTCATAAGAAGAGAAAACACCATGCATCCTCTTTACGTATTTTCCCACTTGCGTAAAGCAATTAGGGAAGTCACTCCTCTAATTTGATTCACTAGGTCCCGTTATCATGTTCTCACCTTAAAGGTCCAAATCCATGCCGTTCTTTTCACTTGTCAAACTCATGACCGAAAAAGGTCATGTAAGGTCGTTACAATCCCTCTTTGGGAGGTCTAATCATAGTTACTTGCTTTAACAACTTCACGTTATATGACCAAGACACAAGCGCCTTAGTTGATACACTGTTCGCTCCAAATGGTGTGTGCAAACTTTATATTTATAACCCAAGAAGTATGCTTAAAACAAGGATGCGAACCCGCAGTGTACGGGTCAATTATAGTAAAAAGAAAGAATTTCAGGGGTCGATCACAGGGACTTAGGTGAAACAAAGAAAGTATAGGTTGTCAATATTAGAAATAACCACAAAAGTGATTAAAACAATCAAAGATGATAATAAGGTTAATTAAAGGAAATATGCAAATTCTAGGGATTAAAATATCCAGTTGTGGTTCCAACTCAAGATCTCAAGATAAGAGGACAAAGCTGAGGTTTTGCAAAGGGAAGATGTTACTAAAGTGGAATAGATCACCGGGTAAGTCTCACTACTCACTAACCCCAAACCAAAAACTCCTATTACCGGGTAAGTCTCAAGTTACTAAGGAAAGGAATTATAATCTCAAACCAACACTCCAACTAAGGGAATAGAATCAACCTTTACCGGGTAAGTCTTAGGCTAACTCACAAAGAAGGAATGAAGGCACACTCAAATCCCAATAAAGGATAAACCTTTATTACCTACACTTATGATCATGGGTAAACAAACAAAGGAATTACCGGGTAAGTCTCATCCTAAGCTTGCATTGAACCAGGAAAGGTGTAATAAGAATAGGATTTGGCAAACTATAACACTTAACTCTCAGTTACGGATCAGAAAAGGTCACCTCGGTTAGTCAAGTTCCACCCCGGCCGAGATGTTCATCGACTGAACGAGATGTTCTAAGGTTAAAGATAAAGACTCGAGCTTTCAGGGTCCTACTGGAATTTTAGATTATTCTATCATTGTTTTTCCCACAACCTTCAGCCAATCACCCTAGAATTGCACAAGGAAATTAGCCACTCATCATCACGAAAGCAATAATCAAATATATGGGAAGAGAATGAATATTTGAACACAAAAACCTTAAGAACAAGGCTCCAATAACTGAATCAAATAAACAAATCAGCGTTCCTCAATCCCAAATCACACAAAGACAACAAACCAAAGGGAATATAAGAAAGTCTTACAAATCCCTTTAAAAAGCTATAACAAGCTATGAACTTCCTCCCTTCAATCTTCCTTCAACCTTCCAAAAATCCTTCCTAACTGCAGCTTCTTCAACCCCCAAGTGCTGCGATGGTAGCGGGTTGCTGAATTTGTGGAAAATCCAGCCCTTTATATAGGAGAATTATCTTCCAAAGATAATAATATCTTAAAAATATAATTTCCTAATAAAATATATCCATATCTCTAAAATAGATCTCCAAAATATATGTTCTTCCTTCCAGAAATCCAGCCCAAAAATATAAGATCTCTCTTTCCAAAAATAAAAGATCTCAGCCAAATAAAATATATCTCGCCGCGTCCAGGGTGTTCGCCTCGGTCGGGGAACTCCTCAAGATCACCTCGGTCGAGGTGATTTTGTGGTCAACCGAGGTGAATCTCAGCCAAAGGTGAAATCTCTCAAATCTGGTCCAAAGTAAATCTTCTTCGTTAATTCCTTGCTTCCTGAGTTCTTCCTTAAGCTTCAGAATGTAGCTTCAATGACTCCTTAACTCCTTTAGCTCCATTTTAGTCCAAAATGTGCCATTTTACCTACGATTACAGGTGTAGACCTCGATTCTCGCAAAGGTAGATGAAACGACAATATAATCACATAATATACATTCAAACATGCAAATTATTGAAGATAAAACGTCTAAACAGGTCCCAAAATATAGATTATAATTCATGCTATCAAAATACCCTATATTTGTCCCTTGCTTGTCCCCAAGCAAGTTCCAAATCTTAAGTACAAGATAGAATGGATTATAAGTCATAAAGATCAATGAAAAGTATTTCAAAACATTTTTAGTGGTTTCTCCGCTCATAGATCACTCTAAGAGACTGCTTCATGGCAAATAAAATCAATACATGATCAAAACATTTTATAAATATAAGAAAGTTGTTCATCTTTGAATAAAATCATAGAATGCATAATAAATCATAATTACCGAAATTAATCATGTATAATCCCGTTTAAACCACCAAGTCAATCAATAAGCTCGAGGTCTCAAGGGCTTTCCAAATGAAAGGTCAAGAAACGTGTGAGGGTGGGATGTATATAGGGAATGTGGTGCTAGAATCCGGGAAAAGGATCTTCACTTCACTTGCTTTGAACTTCGACACCTTCCACCAATAAGCTTTGCTTATTTTACTTTTTTACTTTTTGGGATGCATGGACAAAGGTGCACAATAACCGAAGCCTAGGAAATCAGCAATCATCAATTTCTCAAGATGCCTCAAACACTTGATGCACATACCATGACCCGTTAGGAATATCGGTCAATCCGACTTTGGCAAGACACAAACACCCGTCTATGTGAATGGTGCCGAGTTACTCATCATCATGATTGACTTCCCCAAACCTATTTGTTTCTTTCTAACTTCCGGCCAACATCTCAACTTTTCCTTCACTTGCTTCTCACTTGCTTGCTTCCAAATTCCCGGATAGGTAAAGGGAGGAAAATATGAATATGAGGGGCTAAGCATGATCAAGAAGAAGAAGAGAAGAGAATGAATTGCCTTAATCATCCCAGGAAGAAAGTGAGAGAACTTATCATGTGGTGTCAACCTTCAAATTCAACATAATTTGGATAAAAACAAAGTATTAAACATGCCACAGAATTCAAACAAAGCATTTAGCAACTTAAACATATCATAAAACCAGTATGCAAACAAAATCTTCACTGAGGTCATATCCAGATAAGAAGCACAAAATCGTTTCGAAAACTGTCTCAGTTAAACCACCTCGGTCGAGATGTTCTAAGTCAACCGAGGTGCTACACCTCGATTGGTAAGAATCACTTCGGTCGAGATCATAAAATTTTTTTTTTCTTAAACTAGTTTTTGACGTTTTTCTCAATCAATTAACCTATATGCATGCATGTAATGGCAGATAAACACATGAAGCATAGATAAGACAATAATATCCAAATAGAGTCATACAAGCATACACACAATGTCAAATCATACATCCAAATACCCCATACTTGGGACACATTGTCCCAATGGGTCAAAATAAGTCTGAAAGAAGTGTACTCACCGGACATAAGCTGAGCTGCATAATAAATAAATAAAAGAAATCCCTGCAAGCTCTAGTCCTGGTCTACTGGTGGTGGTGGTGGGTATGGCATGTACGGATGCTGGGATTGGTCAAAAGGATAGCCCATCATGTCATGGAACTTGATCTCCATCATCCGACGCTGATAGTGTTGGCTCTCCAGCATCTGATGTGTCCGACTCTCCATCTCTCGGCGTTGATCATCTAGGCGCTCACCGATATCAACTGTAAGAGCGGCGTAGGAGTCGATCATTTGATCGGTGAGGTCATCGATCCTCTGATGTGCTGCTGGATCTCTAAATTTGCGGACTCTGCGCCTAGCAGGACGTGGTAGTGGTGCAACTGCCTTCTCCTCAGTTTCCTCGTCGTCTAGATCAACGACTGGCACACTGGGACCGGTTGTGTCCGTCCTTGTCTCCATGGCAGCACCGCCATTGTCCTCCTCATCCTCATCCTCCTACGCCTGAGCTGCTGTGTCTCTAGCGTCCTCAATGTAAGGTGTCCACGCAGTGGACCAGTACTGAGGGTCGTAGACCGAAAACTGGGATGACCACCTAATACCCTGAGGGACAGTCTACTCCCAAGGCATCACCACATATGGCGTAGTAAGTCCACGAGGAACTAGAATCCTCCTGGTGATCATCTCCTACAGCCCTAGCGGCTTGGCAGCCGCCACTAGTGTACATGCACTCAAATCCAGTCCCATCACTGTAGCTATGTGGGTCACTAAACCGCCACAACAAATATCTCCCTTCGCCTTTGCCTTGATCCGGTGCAGATCCTCAGCTAGCATGGCACCGAAATCAGGCACACCCCAAGTCATCATGCAAAACAAACTCAAGAGCTCCCCCTATCTAATCTTTTGGGGCGTCTCAGTACGCGCCAAAAGTGTCTCGCTGAATATCCTGTGGGCGAGTCTAAAAGCGAGGTGGAAGATGATCCGCTCTCTAGAGTCTCCAGGTCTCCACCTATCAGCATGCTCAACTACATGAGCTATCTGTCCCCAGAACTGTCGAGCTACAGCTCGAGAAGGAAAATCAGGAACTGTGGGGGTCGGGAAGCCGAAGACATCTCTCCACTGATCCATCGGTACTAAATAATTCCGGTTCAGCAACCGGTACTTGATGGCCTGCTCTGCAGGTAGGTGAGTCACAAAACTCACAAACTCTAATGTAGGCTCGAGGTAGGCTGGAGCTCTGATCTCCATAAACTGCTCCAGCCCGACCATCGAGACCATCTGTCTCAAATCCTCCGCAACATATAAACAATCAAAAGCGGAGATATCTAGAAACCGCGGCGCAATCACTGGGCGCGTACAAATGCGGTCATAGTCAGCTCGGTGACGCTCATTTATCACCGGTATGGAAGGTCGAGAAGAAGAAGAAGGGGAAGATCCATCTCTCAGGACAATCTGGCGATCTGACCTGGAACTCATTCTCTTTCTCTGTCTGACAGGTCACCTCGGTTGCTTGTCAGAACTTAGGAATCACCTCGGCTGTGGCGCAGGTCGACTGGACCGAGGTGCGAAGCTGTTCGATTTCAACTCTCTGGAATTCAGTTCTTTTCCCCCGATTTCACTACAGATTGTTCCTAAGGGGTACTTTATCCTATTTCAATAAAGATCTATGGCAACCAAAGCCACTAAACACCGAAATTAGTAAGAGAAAGGAAAGTTAGGGTTTCGACTATTTTACCCCGGATTTGGTTGATTCGAGGCATTCTTGTTGCAGATTGTTGCTTGCAATCGGTTTCTCTAGCCTTTCCTCGTAGAATAAGAGCAAGAATCGTCGAAAACGATCGAGAAACGAAGAAAACGAGATGGAGAGCGCCGCGGTCGAGGGGGAGTTAGGAGGGAAGAGAGAGAAATCGTTTCCCCTTTTATACCCCTCGTCGATTCTGCTGTCACCTCGGTCGAGGTGGTCCCGACTGGACCGAGGTGGAATGTTGTCAGCCCTAGTCGCCTCGGTTGCTCAAGAATCATCTCGGTCGAGGTGCTGGGACTGCAACCGAGATGTGTCTCAGTCAAACTCCGTGTTCTCAATTTCTCGATCTTTTGTCCTTCCAGTGTTGCTCCTAGGTTGTATTACTTCCTTAGAGAGTATCTAGTTTCTGTCTAGGACGCCAAAAACAAAGCAAAGCAAAGCAAAAGCAAACTATCTAAAGTTAGACTAGAAAAGGGAAAAGAAAGCAATACCTTGGGTTGCCTCCCAAGAAGCGCTTGGTTTAAGGTCGCTAGCTGGACCGTACGGCATCCCTAGACATGCTGGAAAGTGTCCTCACCCCATACTTCACCTTCATCGTGGGGTGAGATAAAGAAGTCTATCAAACGTTCTAGTAAATGTAAGTGCTCATCGGGGAAGGAATCATCTATGGGTGGTTCATCCTTTTTGCGTGAAGAGGGAGGTAGCCGGCTGAGGTGATCCGCAACAGAATTTTCGGATCCCTTCTTATTGCGGATCTCTAGGTCAAACTCTTGAAGCAAGAGAATCCATCGAATAAGAGGTGGCTTAACATCCTTCTTAGCAAGCAAGTAACGAATAGCTGCATGGTCAGTGTAAACAATAACTTTCGCTCCTACTAAGTAAGAACGAAATTTCTCAAAAGCATATACAAATGCCAATATCTCCTTTTCGATGGTGGTGTAGTTTAGCTGGGCTTCATCTAGCGTCTTGCTAGCATAGTAAATGGCGTTAGTCTGGCCATCCTTCTTTTGTCCAAGCACCGCTCCTACCGCCACATCACTCGCATCACACATTATCTCAAAGGGTAAGGTGCAATCCGGAGGTTGGATAATGGGAGCGGAGATCAATGCTTCCTTAATCCTATAAAATGCATCAAGACATTCCTGCGAAAACTCAAAAACAACATCCTTGTTCAAGAGTTTAGTTAGTGGTTTAGAAATCTTCGAGAAGTCCTTGCTGAATCTCCTATAGAAACCTGCATGCCCGAGAAAACTCCGCACATCCTTAACAGAACAAGGGGGAGGAAGTTTCTCAACAGTCTCGATATTAGCTTGATCGACCTCAATACCACGGTTGGAAACGAGGGGTCCTAGTACGATGCCTTCATTAACCATAAAGTGACACTTCTCCCAATTCAAGACGAGATTAGTGTCTTCACATCTTTGTAGCACTAGAGAAAGGTTAGACAGACAATCACCAAAAGAGGAACCATAAACTGAAAAATCATCCATAAATACCTCCATGATCTCCTCTATGTACTCGGAAAAGATAGCCATCATGCATCGCTGGAAGGTAGCGGGTGCATTACACAATCCAAATGGCATTCTCCTATAAGCGAATGTCCCCCATGGACAAGTGAAAGTGGTCTTCTCTTGATCATCCAGATGGATAGGAATCTATAAGAAGCCACTATAACCATCTAAATAGCAAAAGTGTGAATGCTGGGCTAACCGTTTGAGCATTTGATCGATGAAGGGAAGTGCAAAATGGTCCTTCCGAGTGGCCACGTTCAGCTTCCTATAATCGATGCACACCCTCCAGCCCATGACGGTCCTAGTTGAAATTAACTCGTTGATCTTATTTGTTACAACGGTCATCCCTCCTTTTCTTCGGAACTACATGCACTGGGCTCACCCACTTGCTGTCCGAGATAGGAAATATGATACCTACATCCAACACTTTAAGAATTTCCTTCTTCACAACCTCTTTCATGATCGGATTTAACCGTCTTTGAGGTTCCCGTGAAGTCTTATGATCATCCTCCATTAGAATTCTATGCATGTAGAAAGAAGGCATAATGCCAATAAGATCGTCAATAGTATAACCCAAAGCCTTTCGATGCTTTCTCAGGACATGCATTAGTTTAGATAATTCAAATTCGGAAAGGGAAGCACTAACGATGACGGGATAAGTAGAATCCAGTCCAAGGAAAACATACCTCAAGTGACTTGGAAGCGGTTTAAGCTCCACAACTGGGGGTGCTTTCTGAGGGGGATTCTTACTTCCTTCTTCCGGTGGAGTAGATTTAGATCGGAGAACTGGACTTTCAGAAGTTTCAGTTGACATCGTCTTGCTTTCGACCTCGGTCGAGGTCCAGAGTGGGTGACCGAGATGTTCTTCAGTCAAGAACACCTCGCTTGGTCCAGAAAGTGCATCGGTCGAGGTACTGGAACTGGGACCGAAACTGGAGATTCTCTTCTCCTTGATTAGTTTTTCAATCTTAGCTCCTGGATCTTCTTCCAGTGCCTTTAAGCTCCGTATATCTGCATCACAAGAAGAATCTATACCTTCCTCCATTATGCTAAAACTAATAACTCTCTCAAGGGAATCATTAATAAGGATAAAGCTCACCAATTCTCTTGATTCTTCTTCATCATAGATGTTGAAGATATCATCTCCCAATGGCTCTTCTTTCATTGCCGCAAGAAATACAAACTCAACTTGATCACCGCTAATGTTGAATTGCAACTTGGCGTTCTTACAATCCATATTGCAACCCGAAGTTGCTAGAAATGGTCTCCCGAGAATGATAGGAACGGGATAATCTGCGGGAATATCAAGAACAACAAAGTCTATAGGTAAATAGAAGTTACCTAACTTAACCGGATCGTCTTCCAAAATGCCCACGGGATGGGTAATGGAGCGGTCCGCCATGTATAACCTTATCTTTACCGGCTTGGGCTCTCCAAGTCCGATCTTCGCACATAGCTCCAGCGGGATGATGCTCACGCTGGCCCCTAGATCACACAATGCCTCACAAGTGATATCCCCAACTTGAATGGGAATGCAAAATGAGCGGGGATCTCTCAACTTGGGTGGCATCTTCTCCTTCATGATTTGAATGAGCTCCAAGGATTTAGATGTCATCCTTACTTCACCAAAGTCTTCCAGCTTCCTCATCCTTGATAGAATTTCTTTCAAGAACTTCCCATAGGCGGACATCCTTAGAATAACATCAAGGAAAGGGATATTAATATGTAGTTTATTCATCAAGTCAAGGAACTTACCAAAGTGCTTGTCTAGATGTGCTTTGGCCTTGAGTGGGGGAATGGAAGTGGTGGTTTATAAGCAGGAGGTGGAACATAAACTTCAGATTTCTCCTCCGCTTTCTGAGGCTCCACCTCGGTTGGTATCTCGACCGAGGTGTTCTTCGTCTGTACCTGGACCGAGGTGTTCTTCACTAGCATCGACCGAGGCACTGGATCTGCAGTTTTCAGTCCACTTCTCGTCGTTATTGCCATGATTTGTCCCTTGGGGTTGCTCTCTGTCCTTGCTGGGAGCTTCTCTGGGTCTCTTGGCGCTTCATTCGCCTTATTAAAGAATTTTTGTTCTAAGGAGTTTTGTGCCTTCGAAAATGAAGTCATGGACGTCTCCATAGCATTGAGCTTGATCAAGATAGCCTCCAGCACTGCATATTTCTTCTCTGGATGGGACGAGCTTGATCCAGGCTCTTGGCTCTTCAATGGAGTAGAAGAAGAAGAAGAGAGAAAAGGATTAGAAGAGTTGTTTGAATTGGAGTTAGAGTAAGAGTTACCCGGATTTTGATTGTTGGGCCTCCAATTATTGATGTTGGATCCTCTATTGTTTTTGTAGTTGTTGTTCCGGGAACCGTTATTGTTGTTGTTCTGGTAACCATTATTGCTTCTTGAGCTTTGATATCCTTCCTCTTCCTTCTTGGTGTGAGCAACCAAAAGTTCCTTCAATTGCTTTACCTCATTCTTGAGGGAGGTGAGTTGATTATCATTTGATGGAGCTTCTTGAAAATTAACTCTCTTAACTCCATTTTCAGCTCCTTGGTGTGAGTACTTCTCCATGTGCAAAGCTTGTTTTTCAATGAATTCCCAAGCTTCATCAATCGGCATGTCCATGAATGTGCCGGCGGATAGTAGTTGAAGGCTGAATTGGGTGGCTCCGTCCAATCCCTTGAAGTAAATCTCCAATAACTCTATCTTTAGAATCCCATGATGTGGGCATTCCAAGAGAACATCTTTAAATCTTTCCCACGACTTGGACAAACTCTCCTTGTCTTTCATGATGAATGCATTGATCTTCCCTCTCATTTCAGTAGTATTGGAGGGGGGAAAGAATTTTGTCAAGAACTCCGTTGTCATCTCCTCCCAAGTGTTGATCTTTCCGGGAGGAAGAGACTGGTACCAAGTAAGCGCCCTGTTCTTCAAAGAAAAGTAAAAAGGCCTTAACTTGTAATTCTTATTTTCCACTCTTGAAGGTTTCAAGGTCTCCATCCAGATCTCATAGTTTTGTAAATATTGGTACGGAGATTCCCTTTCCAGACCTCCAAACTAGCATTGGCGGATCATGGAAAGAACTTGTGGTCGAAGTTCATAATCATGCTCCGCTGGATCTCCTAGGTCGACTCCTGGATGCCTCACTTGCTGGTTTGGGACCATCCTCTGCCCTAGGGTCTGTGGAATACCTGCAAAAAGAATATCTTGGACTGGCATCCGAGGTGGAATTATCTCGGCCGCGGCAACTGGAGCGGGGTCCTGCCTCGGTCGAGGGTCTGGTCGAGGCAAGATCTGAGCTCGTAACTCAGCCATATCTGCTTCAATCTGTACAGCTCGGGTGCGATTTTCCTCCCTCTCGCGTTGTAATTCTTCCCTATTGAGGCACAGCTGTTCCATCGCCTCTTTCAACTCGGCCTCAAGATCGTGATCGTCTCGATTGGCCATCTTCGCTTCTTTCAAGCGTCTCTTATATGTCTTTTCTGGTTCGGGATCGTAAGGAACGATTTTCTTCCTAGCACGGGTTCTTCGCATAAACCTAAAAAGAAGAACCTGCGAAAGTCACTCAAGTAGAGTGGTTAGTAGCAACAGGGGCAATAGCCCCGAAAAACACCCTTAACCGGCTCGGTCTAGACCAAGTCCCCGGCAACGGCGCCAAAAACTTGTTCCCTCCAAATGGTGTATGCAAGTTTTAAATTTATAACTCAAGAAGTATGCTTAAAACAAGGATGCAAACCCGCAGTGTACGGATCAGTTATAGTAAAAGCAAGAATTCCGGGGTGTCGATCTCAGGCACTTAGGTGAAACAAAGCAAGTATAGGTTGTCAATATTGCAAATAACTACAAAAGCAATTAAAACAATCAAAGATGATAATAAGGTTAATTAAAGGAAATATGCAAATTTTAGGGATTAAAGCATCCAGTTGTGGTTCCAACTCAAGATCTCAAGATAAGCGGACAAAGCTAAGGTTTTGCAAAGGGAAGGTGTTACTAAAGTGGAATAGATCACCGGGTAAGTCTCACTACTCACTAACCCCAAACCAAAAGCTCCTATTACCGGGTAAGTCTCAAGGTACTAAGGAAAGGAATTATAATCTCAAACCAACACTCCAAGTAAGGGAATAGAATCAACCTTTACCGGGTAAGTCTCAGGCTAACTCACAAAGATGGAATGAAGGCACACTCAAATCTCAATCAAGGATAAACCTTTATTACCTACACTTATGATCATGGGTAAACAAACAAAGGAATTACCGGGGAAGTCTCATCCTAAGCTTGCATTGAACCAAGAAAGGTGTAATAAGAATAGGATTTGGCAAACTCTAACACTTAATTCTCAGTTACGGATCAGAAAAGATCACCTGGGTCAGTCAAGTTCCACCTCGGCCGAGATGTTCATCGACTGAACGAGATGTTCTAAGGTTAAGGATAAAGACTCGAGCTTTCAAGGTCCTACTGGAATTTAAGATTATTCTATCATTGTTTTTCCCACAACCTTCAGCCAATCACCCTTGAATTGCACAAGGAAATTAGCCACTCATCATCACGAAAGCAATAATCAAATATATGGGAAGAGAATGAATATTTGAACACAAAAACCTTAAGAACAAGGCTTCAATAACTGAATCAAATAAACAAATCAGCGTTCCTCAATCACAAATCACACAAAGACAACAAACCAAAGGGAATCTAAGAAAGTCTTACAAATCCATTTAAAAAGCTATAACAAGCTATGAACTTCCTCCCTTCAATCTTCCTTCAACCTTCCAAAAATCCTTCCTAACTGCAGCTTCTTCAATCCCCAAGTGTTGCGATGGTAGCGGGTTGTTGAATTTGTGGAAAATCCAGCCCTTTATATAGGAGAATTATCTTCCAAAGATAATAATATCTTAAAAAGATAATTTCCTAATAAAATATATCCATATCTCTAAAATAGATCTCAAAAATATATGATCTTCCTTCCAGATATCCAGCCCAAAAATATAAGATCTCTCTTTCCAAAAATAAAAGATCTCAGCCAAATAAAATATATCTCGCTGCGTTCAAGGTGTTCGCCTCGGTCGGGGCACTCCTGAAGATCACCTCGGTCGAGGTGATTTTGTGGTCAACCGAGGTGAATCTCAGCCGAAGGTGAAATCTCTCAAATCTGGTCCAAAGTAAATCTTCTTCATTAATTCCTTGCTTCCTGAGTTCTTCCTTAAGCTTCAGAATGTAGCTTCAATGACTCCTTAACTCCTTTAGCTCCATTTTAGTCCAAAATGTGCCATTTTACCTACAATTACAACGAAACTTGGTGTAGACCTCGATTTTCGCAAAGGTAGATGAAACGGCAATATAATCACTTAATATACATTCAAACATGCAGATTATTGAAGATAAAACGTCTAAACAGGTCCCAAAATATAGACTATAATTCATGCTATCACACACCTTCTTACTATTGGCATTGAACCGCTGGCATACATCAACTCTCAAAACCGATCCTCTATATTCTACAATCTTTTTTACTCTCCCCTTCTGGGCTCATCACTAAGCAATCCCGCATACGTACGTTCTTGATTGCCACCGGTCAGATTATAGTTGACCTCCTTGAGGTCATCGACTTAACTATCTTCTATGCTCTTCATGTCACCTTTAGCCCGTAGGCTACCCTCCTCGGGGTACTCCTACCTTAACTCCTTAATTCAGTCTACACTCTTAGACACTTCCCTTTCATAGGCTTAACCACTCTCTCAAGATGTCCTTCAAGTGAACCTTTCAAACATCTCTATCGTTAGATAGTTTCCTCTCATGTTTCTCTTAGGTTGATAACTCAAATCCTTTCATAATAGGAAGTTCCTTGCTGTGTTTCTCATCCTTTGATGTGCTGCTGGATCTCTAAATCTGCGGACTCTGCGCCTAGCAGGACGTGGTGGTGGTGCAGCTGTCTCCTCCTCATTCTCCTCGTCGTCTAGATCGACGGCTGGTACACTAGGACCGGATGTATCCGTCCCTGTCTCCATGGCAGCACCACCATCGTCCTCCTCATCCTCCTGCATCGGAGCTGCTGCATCTCTAGCGTCCTCATTGTAAGGTATCCACGCAGTGGACCAGTACTGAGAGTCGTAGACCGAGAACTTAGATGACCACCTAATACCTTGAGGTGCAGTCTGCTCCAAAGGCATCGCCACATATGGCGTAGTAAGTCCACGAGGAACTAGAATCCTCCTGGTGATCATCTCCTGCAGCCTTAGCGGCTTGGTAGCCACCACTAGTGTACATGCACTCAAATCCAGCCCCATCACTATAGCTATGTGGGTCACTAAGCCGCCACAACAAATGTCCCCATTCGCCTTAGCCTTGATCTGGTACAGATCCTCAGCTAGCATAGCACCGAAATCAGGCACACCCCCAATCACCATGGAAAATAAACTCAAAAGCTCCCACTGTCTAACTTTCTGGGCGTCTCAGTACGCGCCAGAAGTGTCTCGCTGAATATCCTGTGGGCGAGTCTAAAAGCGAGGTGGAAGATGATCCGTTCCTTGGAGTCTCCAGGTCTCCACCTATCAACATGCTCAATTTCATGAGCTATCTGCCCCAGAACTGTCGAGCTACAGCTCGAGAATGGAAATCGGGAACTGTGGGGGTCGGGAAGCCGAAGAAATCTCTCCAGTGGTCCATCGGTACAAAATAATTCAGGTTTAACAACCGGTACTTGATGGCTTGCTCTGCAGGCAAGTGAGTCACAGAACTCACAAACTCCAGTGTAGGCTCGAGGTAGGCCGGAGCTCTGATCTCCATAAACTGCTCCAGCCCTACCATCGAGACCATCCATCTCAAATCATCAGCAACATATAAGCAATCGAAAGCAAGAATGTCTAAAAATCACAGCGCAATCACAGGGCGCGTACAGATGCGGTCCTAATTAGCCTGGTGACGCTCATGTATCACCGGTATGGAAGGTCGAGAAGTAGAAGAAGAAGGGGAAGTGTTCGCTCCAAACGATGTGTGCAAGCTTTAAATTTATAACCCTAGATGTAAGCTTAAAACAAGGATGCGAACCCGCAGTGTACGGGTCAATCGTAGTAAAAGCAAGGAATTCCAAGGGTCGATCACAGGGACTTAGTGAAACAAAGTCGGAATAGGTAAGCTTTGTAATTACTAACCACAAAAGCAATTAAAACAATCAAAGATGATAAAAAAGTCAATTAAGGAAATATGCAATTCTAGGGATTAAAGCATCTTATTGTGGTTCCAACTCAAGATCTAAAGATAAGCGGACAAAGCTGAGATTTTGCAAAGGGAAGGTGTTACTAAAGTGGAATAGATCACCGAGTAAGTCTCACTACTCACTAATCCCAAACCGTAACTCCTATTACCGGGTAAGTCTGAAGGAATTAAGGAAAAGAACTATAACCTCAAACTAACACACCACCTAAGGGAATAGAATCAACCTTTACCGGGTAAGTCTCAGGCTAACTCACAAAGATGGGATGAAAGCACACTCAAACCCCAATAAAGGATAAACCTTTATTACCTATACTTATGATCTTTGGTAAACAAACAAAGGAATTACCGGGTAAGTCTCATCCTAGGCTTGCATTGAACTAGGAAAGGTGTAATAAGAATAGGATATGGCAAACTCTAACACTTAACTCTTAGTTTCGGATCAGATAAGTCACCTCGGTCAGAAGAATTCCACCCCGGCCGAGATGTTCATCGACTGAGCGAGATGCTTTAGGGTTAAGGTAAAGACTCGAACTTTCAGGGTCCTACTGTGATTAAGATTATTCTATCATTGTTTTTCCCACAACCTTCAGCCAATCACCCTAGAATCACACAAAGAAATTAGCCACTCATCATCTTGAAAGTATTAATCAAATATATGGGAAGAAAGAGAATAATTGAACAAGAAAACCTTAAGAGAAAGGCTTCAATAACTGAATCAATTATCAAACCAACAAGCGTTCCTTGGATAGAAATCCAACAAGACAATCAACAAAGAAGAGAATCTAAGATGATCTTACAAAAACCCTTCAAAAAGCTATAAAAGCTATAGACTTTCTTCCTTCAACCTTCAAAAAGGTTCTTCAAATCTCCCAAATGGAGTATGGCTGCAGCGGATTTCTAAACACAATCGGTGGTATAGCATGCTCTAGCATGATCCCGATTTGTGGAAAATCCAACCCTTTTTATAGGAAAATTACTCTCCAAAGATAAGATATCTTAGAAAGATCTCTTTCTATAAAAATAGGTAAAATATATGGTCTAACTTATCTTCTTCCTTCCAGGAATCCAACCCAAAAATATAAGATCCTCTTTCCAAAGATAAAAGATCTCAGCCAAGAATAAAATATTCTTGCCGCGTCCAAGGTGTTCGCCTCGGTCGAGTTGGCTCCTCTGGATCACCTCGGTCGAGGTGACTCTATAGTCAACCGAGGTGAATCACAACTGAATGTGAAATCTGTCAAATCTGGTCCAAAGTGAATCTTTAATCCAATTGCATGATTCCTGGATTCTTCCTTAAGCTCCTGAATGTAGCTCCAATGACTCCTTAGCTCCTTTTGCTCCTTTTTGATGAAAAACGTGCCATTTTACCTACGATTACAACAAAACTAGGTGTAGACCTCGATTCCCGCAAAGGTAGATGAAACGACAATATAATCACATAATATACATACAAACATGCAGATTATTGAAGATAAAACGTCTAAACACGCCCCAAAATATAGACAATAATTCATGCTATCAGGAAGATCCATCTCTCAGGACAATCTGGCGATTTGACAGGGAACTCATTCTCTTTTTCTCTGTGTGACAGTTCACCTCGGTTGCTTGTCAGATCTCAAGAGTCACCTCGGCCGAGGCACAGGTCGACTGGATCGAGGTGTGAAGCTGTTCGATTTCAACTATCAGAATATCAGTTCTTTTCCCCCAATTTTACTACAGATTGTTCCTAAGGGGTACTTAATCCTTTTTCTACAAAGATCTATGGCAACCAAAGCCACTAAATTCCGAAATCAGTAAAGAGAAGAGAGAGTTAGAATTTCGACTGTTTTACCCCGAATTCGGTCGATTCGAGGCGTTCTTGTTGCAGATTGTTGCTTACAATTGGTTCCCCTAGCCTTTCCTCGCAGAATGGGAGCAAGAATCATCGAAAACGGTTGAGAAACAAAGAAAACGAGATGGAAGAGCGCCGCGGTCGAGGGGTAGGTTAGGAGGGAAGAGAGAGAAATCGTTTCCCCTTTTATACCCCTCGCCGATTCTGCTTTCACCTCGGTCGAGGTGGTCCCGACTAGATCGAGGTGTCTGGACCGAGGTGGATTGTTGTCAGCCCTAGTCGCCTCGGTTGCTCAAGAATCATCTCGGTCGAGGTGCTGTAACTACAACCGAGATGTGTCTCAGTCAAACTCCGTCTTCTTAATTTCTCGAACTTCTGTCCTTCTAGTGTTGCTCCTGGGTTGTATTCCTTCCTTAGAAAGTACATGTTTTCTGTCTAGGACGCCAAAAACAAAGCGGAGCAAAGCAAGGGCAAACTATCTAAAGCTAGACTAGAAAAGGGAAAAGAAAGCAATACCTTGGGTTGCCTCCCAAGAAGCGCTTGGTTTAAGGTCGATAGCTGGACCGTACGGCATCCCTAGACATGCTGGAAGGTGTCCTCACCCCATACTTCACCTTCATTGCGGGGTAAGATAAAGAAGTCTATCAAATGTTCTAGCAAATGCAAGTGCTCATCGGGGAAGGAATCATCTATGGGTGGTTCGTCCTTTTCGCGTGAACAGGGAGGTAGCCGACTGAGGTGATCCGCAACAGAATTTTCGGATCCCTTCTTATCGCGGATCTCTAGGTCCAACTCTTGAAGCAAGAGAATCCATCGAATAATAAGACGTGGCTTAGCATCCTTCTTAGCAAGCAAGTAACGAATAGTTGCATGGTCAGTGTAAACAATAACTTTCGCTCCCACTAGGTAAGAGCAAAATTTCTCAAAAGCATATACAACCGCCAATAGCTCCTTTTCGGTGGTGGCGTAGTTTAGCTGGGCTTCATCTAGCGTCTTGCTAGCATAGTAAATGGCGTTGGTCCGGCCATCCTTCTTTTGTCCAAGCACCGCTCCTACCGCCAAATCACTCGTATCACACATGATCTCAAAGGGAAAGGTCCAATCCGGAGGTTGGATAATGGGAGAGGAGATCAAAGCTTCCTTAATCCTATAAAATGCATCAAGACATTCTTGCAAAAACTCAAAAACAACATCCTTATTCAGGAGTTTAGTCAGTGGTTTAGAAATCTTCGAGAAATCCTTGATGAACCTCCTATAGAAACCTGCATGCCCGAGAAAACTCCGCACACCCTTAACAGAAGAAGGGGGAGGAAGTTTCTTTAATAGTCTTGATCTTAGCTCGATCGACCTCAATACCTCGGTTGGAAACGAGGTGTCCTAGCACGATGCCTTCATTAACCATAAAGTGACACTTCTCCCAATTCAAAACGAGATTAGTGTCTTCACATCTATGTAGCACTAGAGAAAGGTTAGATAGGCAATCATCAAAAGAGGAACCATATACAGAAAAATCATCCATAAATACCTCCATGATCTCCTCTATGTACTCGGAAAAGATAGTCATCATGCATCGCTGGAAGGTAGCGGGTGCATTACACAATCCAAATGGCATCCTCCTATAAGCGAATGTCCCCCATGGACAAGTGAAAGTGGTCTTCTCTTGATCATCCGGATGGATAGGAATCTGGAAGAAGCCAATATAACCATCTAAATAGCAAAAATGTGAATGTTGGGCTAACCGTTCGAGCATCTGATCGATGAAGGGAAGTGGAAAATGGTCCTTCCGAGTGGCCACATTCAGCTTCCTATAATCGATGCACACCCTCCAACCCGTGACGGTCCTAGTTGGGATTAACTCGTTGTTATCATTTGTCAAAACGGTCATCCCTACTTTCTTCGGAACTACATGCACTAGGCTCACCCACTTGCTGTTCGAGATAGGAAATATGAAACCTGCATCCAACAACTTAAGAATTTCTTTCTTCACAACCTCCTTAATGATCAGATTTAACCGTCTTTGAGGTTCCCGTGAAGTCTTATGATCATCCTCTATTAGAATTCTATGCATGTAGAAAGAAGGCTTAATGCCAATAAGATCATCAATAGTATAACCCAAAGCCTTTCGATGCTTTCTCAGGACATGCATCAGTTTAGATAATTTAGATTTGGAGAGGGAAGCACTAACGATGACGGGATAAGTAGAATCCGGTCCAAGGAAAACATACCTCAAGTGACTTGGAAGCGGTTTAAGCTCCACAACTGGGGGTGCTTTCTGAGGGGGATCCTTGCTTCCTTCTTCCAGTGGAGTAGAATTAGATAGAAGAACTGGACTTTCAGAAGTCTCAGTTGACATCATCTCGCTTCCGACCTCGGTCGAGGTCTAGAGAGGGTGACCGAGATGTTCTTCAGTCAAGAACACCTCGCTTGGTCCAGTGTAACGCCCGGTTTCCATGTTGTCCCCCTTGCATATTCCTATCGATATTCCTTTATATATATATATATATATTTAAAGTAGTTTAAGACAAAAAAATAAAATTCCTGAGTACGAGTATATTTTAGGTTTATTTTGTTCGGAAAGTTCGGAAAAATTTCTCGACACGGAAATCCCGTTCCGGATTTTGTATTTCGAGTCTATCCCTTATCTCTTTTATTAATTATAATTTTTACTTCCCTCCTTTGCTTTTTTTTTTACTTCCCTTCCTTCCCTGTTGCTTTTGGCGGATGAGAGCAGCTGACCTTTGGCCTCCCTAGCCCCCTCGTTGACAGAGCAGGGCAGCGTAGCCTTCGACCTTTGCCCTCCCTCTCCTGTGCCCTACTCCTTCACTCGACCCAGACCTCGCAGGCCCTTCCTCACTCCAGCCTTCCTTCTCCCTTCTGTTTCCCTTTCCATTTGCTGCTGTGTGAACTGAACAACCACCCTCGAGATTAAGCAGCCTCGAAGGAGTGCCGCCGGGTTGAAGTAGTCCCTCCCCGCTGCTGCATCAGTCAACCGGAGCGCCGCACCCCTCCCTCCGCCCTTCTGCTCCGCCTCAGCCCGCCGGAGACGCGGCCTGGTGAGCTTCGCCCCTCCCTCTCCCTTCTCTTATTCTTTGTTTTCTTCTCTGCTGTGTAACCGTGGTGGTCGGGTCTTGTGACAGCGCCGGATTCTCGTCACCGCCTTCCCCTCTTCGCTTCCTTCAGCCACGCTGGAGACCACACCGCCTCGCCGGATTAACGCCGGTGTTGCCCTGCCCTTGCCGGACCTGCGCAGCGATTAAACCCATTTTTTCCCCCTTCTTCCTCTGTTGCGTAAATTTGGTTGAAGAATCAACTTTGGGAATATTCTAATTTTGACCCCCTATTTGCTGTAATTGCATTTGTGACCCCATTTCCTAGATAACTGCAGTTTGTACCCAGAATTATTAAAAAATTGCAGTTTTGGCCACTGTAAGAATTTTATTACAAGTTTTAGTCCAGTTTTGGAGCTCCGGGAAAATGGCCGAGTTGTTGAGTTGAACGTCTTATCGGAAAATATTAAATTCGGAGTTTTGGGTATAATCGTGTTATTCACCTTGAAAATGTTTTACGGGTTTTGACCGTGTTTTGAAAACGAGTTTCTCGAATTATGTCTAAACCGTTATGCAATCAATCTAGCCTATAAGCTAAATTCTTGTAGCTTTGTTGTATAGGTCCGGAAGCACCCGTTAAGTCCACCAAATCCGTTCTCGACATCCATAACCCCCGCACTACCTTGGAACTCGCGTGAGTACCCTCTCCATCTCTTTATGTTAATGGCGGTAGTGTATCATACTAGGTGAATCTAGTATAACGTAGAGCAAATGCCATATAGTGGCCGTGACCTTAGGTGTTAAGAATAGTTTATAGATTGTGGTGTGCTTCGGCAAGCTTACTTAGAGAATCAAAATATGGGAACTAGCATGCTAATGATTATCTTACAAGTTGAGCATATAGAAGTACGGGGGTGGTTACCTTGACGGATAGTTGATGATAGTATGCCTCGTTGTGTTCAGGCATTGAGTGTTTTCTGCAAGAAGCCTAGAGGATTTATTCGTGTACCTTGGGTGAGGTAAGTCTACGGACTTACTTAACTAGCTTTTCGCATATGAGTTGTGACGTGTGGGTGGTGTGTGTTATTCCTATTAATTGTTATGAAATAACTTATAAATCGGACTAGGATGTGGACGTGTTATTATTTATTTGGCCCAAGTGTATGATAACGGGCGGTGACCACTATGTCCGGCCCAAAATGGGGATGGCCGGGAGGTGCCTTGCGACCAGTCCAACAGGTGATGCTGATTCGCATCTGGCCCAAACCTGTTTGGTGAAAGGGGACAAGGGCGGGATCCTTGTGATTTCCGTGCCACAACTAAATGGAAATTAGTAATGGAATAACTTAAATTAAAGATAATAACCGGACTTCTTTGCAAGCATGATTGTGTGTTTACTTTATCCTTATATGTGTTTGTGCCTTATCGTTCTTCTTATATTCGAATTGCTAGCTAACGGTTTTATACCGATATTGTTGTAGATTGCATTGCAGGTTAGGAATGCGGCCGAGAGATCCGGAAGAGTGGGCAGCCGGGGTTCCGTACATTTTAGGAGTGAGTTTGGGTTAGAGTCGGGTTGTTTTTATGTATGTTTATGGTATTATGTATGTCGCGTGTATGACGTTAGCCTTTGGAGTTGTATCTCGGCTGGAGTCTTACGTTGTTTTCTTTTTGGGTTCATATCATTGCATTAAAAATGAATTTCGGTTTTGCCTTTATTTGTGTCTTGTTGTAAGATCCGGTGAAATTGTTGTGAAGCTAAGGGTCGGGACCCATTGTGAGGTCCCAACCTGTAGCATCCCGAGTCCCGCGGATTCGGGGTGTTACAAAAGTGGTATCAGAGCCCTAGGTTGACAACAATGGCACTCGCAATCTTCTAAAGGCCGAATAAGGAATAAACAGAACCCCGCGGGTTCTGAGTTTTCATTTTCAAAATCACATGCATGAGCCGGGGTAGAATGTACGGACCACCACTCCTTCCGCGGATCTCGGCAGCATAGTTCATTGGATTTTTAGTATATAAATGTATATATATGTAGATATGTATCGTGGACTTAGGATACTTTTGGACTATTATTTTATGTTGATTGTAGTTGCATGATATACATGATTTATGTGTATTGTTGTATATGTGAACAATTATATGTTTTGGACCTTGTATTGTTGTAATGGAATGCCGAATGCGTGATATTAGTAGTAATATGGACTTAGGAAATATATAGTTATGGATACGTATTCCTATTATATATAGTAGCATATGGAGATATAGGACCATTTAGTTGAGATGCTATTATGATATCATCGCCCTTGGACGACGTCGTTTTACATAGGATAGTGTACATACGAGGACGAATATGCTCAAGTATCTAGTTGAGAGCTACGTTCGGGGGAACACCTTGGAGTTCTTGTACTCCTTTAAGAGGATGTCGAAGAGGAGTAGAGATGACATAACGAAGGACGAACAAGTAGAAGGAAACTCGAAACAACTAAAGAGAAAGCGAGATGGAGACATTAAAAATAAAGGGAGCAACATTATTGTGCGGAAGTGGGTCCAAAGAAGCCATGATGGAAAGGCGACGAGACCAAGAGAGATAGTGAAATTAAGTTCTTCTAGAAGACGCGTGGACAACTAAAGATACAAATCGAGGAGGAGATGGACACACTTTAGCAAGGTTAAAGGTGGTATTCCTTCAAGACGTGAAGTTTTCTATAGGTGCTTCTAAGCTTTGGAATCAAGACGAGAAGAGTGATCGAACCATTTGCTAAAGATTTAAGATACCCTAAGTTAAGCTTACGAGGTACCAATAAGTGAAGTGTCAACATCACTAGAGATATGAGAAGAAGGACATGGTGGGGATTCACGGAGAGTTAACCGGTTTCCGTTATGATAAGGCTACGAAACGCCAAGGAGGAGGAAAAATGTATAAATGATCCCAAGAAGGTGAAAGACGAAACGAGGAGTTTGATCGAAAGACTTAAGATACCAACCAATAGGAACGCGGGTGGATGTTAGATAAGGCTATAATATTTGGGAAGGTGCACTAGAAAGACATCAAGGAAGAGTGGTTAAGCTTATGAAGGTGAGTTATACAGCGTGCGAGGCCTAGAAGAGTGTGGTTACTTTATGGAAGAGGAAGAAAGTATGGAACGGGGAAAGAACTAACGGAGTTTAAGGTAAAGTACCCCGAGGAGGGTAGCCTTCATGAGAATGGTAACATGAGAAGAGTAGTAGGATAATAAGTCGTTGACTTCGGAGTAGGTCAATTACAAGTTAAGCAGTGACAACTAAGAACGCAGGGTGCGAGTTGTTTATTGGTGAGTGTAGAGGGGTTGAGTAAACAAGATTCGGGGCATTTAGAGAATCGACAACAATAACTTAAAGTATTCGCAGTGGATCAATGTCTATGGTAAGGAAGGACGTCAACGAAAGGACATTTGTCTTAAATCAAATAATGTTGAATGACGTCAAGCAAGTAACTCTAGCGGACCTTTTAGAGAGGGGTTGGGATGACCTTATCCTACCTTTGTAGGTCATGAAAATTGGCATATGGGAGAACGACACAGATTAGAGGTTTTAAAGTTTGACCACGTTAAAGGGGAAGTAGCAAATCAAGAAGAAGGAAAGGTTTCATGGAGGTGGTACGTAAACGGGAGTATATAGAGGATGCATGGTATGAAATGGATGGTATGTTTTCATAAGCAAAAGTTGAGTCAGATGTCTCAAACTCACACGGAAGAGCCATGGTGGGTATGGCGTGAAAGGGGGGACCTAGATGAGGGAAACGCTACAAGCTTAGAGTTTATGATGTGAGTGCTTGGTGAAGTAAGGAGTGGATCTTGCGTTCTCCACGGGGCATACTAGTACAGTGGTGAACGTTGTTCATGGGATACCAATAGATGCCTAAGGTGACCAACAAGAGAAAGAGAAGACCGAAGTTTGGAAGTTTGATGTCGACCTGAGATGCACAAAAAGTAAATGGAAGATTGAGGTTAGAACCCTACCGTCGGGGTGACTTTACAAAGGAAAGTGAAGTATAATGTCTACTTGAAGAAGGAATGTCTATGGTGAAAGCTTATGTACAATACGTAGAGCTCCTCCCATATGTTGGGATGTCATGGAAAGCGAGAAAGATAAGGTTAATTGTTTTGAAGCACGATTGAGTCCTGCAATTTGGACCCTTATGGCTGCACATAAGTGAGAAACCTTAAAAGATTTCTGCAATCATGTCATCAAAGATGAAGAATGGGATTAAGTTAAAGGAATACCTAAATAAGGCTCCAAGAGTTAGAAGACTTGAGCAAGTCTCTCGAGTTCAAGAGATAAAGGATCTCTGAAAGAGGGCGGTAAACATTGTAGCTAAAGATGGAGCAATATACGTGTTTAAAGGACGTCATCTCAATAGATCGGGGTAGATCAATTGTGTCATGACCACTTGTAAAGTGATAAGACAAGATTGTGTCGGTTATTACGATATGTGACAGGGAAAAAAAAAGATGGAACCGAGATATCACGAATTCCAATACGTTAGAATGTGGAATTTTCCACTAAGATCGAGCTTGATTTAATTCCGATGTCTAAGACGCCGTATGGAGTTACACTTGTGCAGAGACATGAGTTGTGGAAGCATTTGGATGAGTAATTGCAATAACTTAGTGATAAGAGTTCATTAGAATTAGTAAAATGCTATGAAGAACTCCGAATGTTATCTTGAGCTTTTGATTTGAAGTTCATATTGGAATATATAAACTCTTGATTTGAAGTTGTTATGTAGAACACCAGTTTGCGAATAGAGAGACGGTTATCTCCGTTGTCCATCGATTACAGTGAGCTGGAAAGGATTACAATGAAGAACAAGTACCCCTTACTGCGTATAGATGATCTACTCAATAAGTTGCAAGGGTCGGTAGTCTCTTCTAAAATTGATTTAAGGTCTGATTGTCACCATTTGAGAATTCGAAGTTGAGATAATGCAAGTACGGCATTTTAGACCAATTGGAGTCACTACAAGTTGTAGTTATTCCATATGGGCTTACTCATGCCCCGGATAAGGTATTTTGGGTCTATTCTAGAAAAGGAGAGGAGTGGTATGACAAGTTGTCTCGGGATGGCAAACCCCGAAAGATGTGAAAGAAGCTACAAGTTCTCTCGGAGGTGTTGGTCATTACCGAATTTGTGGAGAGATTCTCCAAAAATAGCACCTATGGCTAACCTACTCCGGATGACAATGAAGCTTGAGTGGGCCAAAAAAAAAAAAAAAAAAAAAAAAAAAAAATTGACAATGGAATTGTTGAGAGTTAAGAGGAGATTCAATGGTGCCACTGTTTTGAGATTGCCTCGAGGTATGACGAGCTTGAAGCGTACAAATGATTCTCCAAGACAAGGCCTTGATTGGGTATTGAGGAACAATGTAAAAATAATAGCATATGTGTCTCGATTAGTAGAAGCGGTGTAAAGTAAAGTACTTTCATCATTACTTGGGACTTACTTCAAGAATTGAGGAAACATAACATCAAAGTTTGGTTGACAAGAACCAAAGCCAACAGTGTAAATTGGAAGTTCGATCTTCTTAGATAGAGACGATCAAAGAGAAACATAATAGAAAAGCTTCATTGAGAAGGACCCGAGAGGGAAGTTGAGTTCCGATATATAGGACCTTTTTGAGATCTTAGCGCGAGTTAGGAAAGTGGTTTTACTGGTTGTTGTGGCCGCCGGAGTAGAGAATGTTCACCCGATGTTTCATGAGTATCAATCGAGAGAGTACATACATGACTTGAGACATGTTGACAATCATAATGATCTAGTGGTCGAGGCGAGGAGCCGATGAGGCCACTTGGGAGACGGAGGATAGTATCCGTAGCAACTATCCCGAGTTTTACGCAGGATTAGCGACATCTATAGGACCATCGGGTTAGTCCCGAGAATTTTTTTTTTCCTTGGTTGTGTTTATGTGATTTGCGACATGGTATGTGTGTGTGTTTATTATGTGTATATCTTGCGAGTCCTGACGTGTCTAGGCGAGTAGACTTTGAACTCGAGGGCCGTAGTTACTACAATATAGTGTTCCGAGCGGTTATCGAGACTAGGTCGTTTGAGAGTTTTGCGTTAGCAAGTTTCGGGACGAAACTTGTTTTTAAGGGGACCTGATGTAACGCCCGGTTTCCATGTTGTCCCCCTTGCATATTCCTATCGATATTCCTTTATATATATATATATATATATATATATATATATATATATATATTTAAAGTAGTTTAAGACAAAAAAATAAAATTCCTGAGTACGAGTATATTTTAGGTTTATTTTGTTCGGAAAGTTCGGAAAAATTTCTCGACACGGAAATCCCGTTCCGGATTTTGTATTTCGAGTCTATCCCTTATCTCTTTTATTAATTATAATTTTTACTTCCCTCTTTTGCTTTTTTTTTACTTCCCTTCCTTCCCTGTTGCTTTTGGCGGATGAGAGCAGCTGACCTTTGGCCTCCCTAGCCCCCTCGTTGACAGAGCAGGGCAGCGTAGCCTTCGACCTTTGCCCTCCCTCTCCTGTGCCCTACTCCTTCACTCGACCCAGACCTCGCAGGCCCTTCCTCACTCCAGCCTTCCTTCTCCCTTCTGTTTCCCTTTCCATTTGCTGCTGTGTGAACTGAACAACCACCCTCGAGATTAAGCAGCCTCGAAGGAGTGCCGCCGGGTTGAAGTAGTCCCTCCCCGCTGCTGCATCAGTCAACCGGAGCGCCGCACCCCTCCCTCCGCCCTTCTGCTCCGCCTCAGCCCGCCGGAGACGCGGCCTGGTGAGCTTCGCCCCTCCCTCTCCCTTCTCTTATTCTTTGTTTTCTTCTCTGCTGTGTAACCGTGGTGGTCGGGTCTTGTGACAGCGCCGGATTCTCGTCACCGCCTTCCCCTCTTCGCTTCCTTCAGCCACGCTGGAGACCACACCGCCTCGCCGGATTAACGCCGGTGTTGCCCTGCCCTTGCCGGACCTGCGCAGCGATTAAACCCATTTTTTCCCCTTCTTCCTCTGTTGCGTAAATTTGGTTGAAGAATCAACTTTGGGAATATTCTAATTTTGACCCCCTATTTGCTGTAATTGCATTTGTGACCCCATTTCCTAGATAACTGCAGTTTGTACCCAGAATTATTAAAAAATTGCAGTTTTGGCCACTGTAAGAATTTTATTACAAGTTTTAGTCCAGTTTTGGAGCTCCGGGAAAATGGCCGAGTTGTTGAGTTGAACGTCTTATCGGAAAATATTAAATTCGGAGTTTTGGGTATAATCGTGTTATTCACCTTGAAAATGTTTTACGGGTTTTGACCGTGTTTTGAAAACGAGTTTCTCGAATTATGTCTAAACCGTTATGCAATCAATCTAGCCTATAAGCTAAATTCTTGTAGCTTTGTTGTATAGGTCCGGAAGCACCCGTTAAGTCCACCAAATCCGTTCTCGACATCCATAACCCCCGCACTACCTTGGAACTCGCGTGAGTACCCTCTCCATCTCTTTATGTTAATGGCGGTAGTGTATCATACTAGGTGAATCTAGTATAACGTAGAGCAAATGCCATATAGTGGCCGTGACCTTAGGTGTTAAGAATAGTTTATAGATTGTGGTGTGCTTCGGCAAGCTTACTTAGAGAATCAAAATATGGGAACTAGCATGCTAATGATTATCTTACAAGTTGAGCATATAGAAGTACGGGGGTGGTTACCTTGACGGATAGTTGATGATAGTATGCCTCGTTGTGTTCAGGCATTGAGTGTTTTCTGCAAGAAGCCTAGAGGATTTATTCGTGTACCTTGGGTGAGGTAAGTCTACGGACTTACTTAACTAGCTTTTCGCATATGAGTTGTGACGTGTGGGTGGTGTGTGTTATTCCTATTAATTGTTATGAAATAACTTATAAATCGGACTAGGATGTGGACGTGTTATTATTTATTTGGCCCAAGTGTATGATAACGGGCGGTGACCACTATGTCCGGCCCAAAATGGGGATGGCCGGGAGGTGCCTTGCGACCAGTCCAACAGGTGATGCTGATTCGCATCTGGCCCAAACCTGTTTGGTGAAAGGGGACAAGGGCGGGATCCTTGTGATTTCCGTGCCACAACTAAATGGAAATTAGTAATGGAATAACTTAAATTAAAGATAATAACCGGACTTCTTTGCAAGCATGATTGTGTGTTTACTTTATCCTTATATGTGTTTGTGCCTTATCGTTCTTCTTATATTCGAACTGCTAGCTAACGGTTTTATACCGATATTGTTGTAGATTGCATTGCAGGTTAGGAATGCGGCCGAGAGATCCGGAAGAGTGGGCAGCCGGGGTTCCGTACATTTTAGGAGTGAGTTTGGGTTAGAGTCGGGTTGTTTTTATGTATGTTTATGGTATTATGTATGTCGCGTGTATGACGTTAGCCTTTGGAGTTGTATCTCGGCTGGAGTCTTACGTTGTTTTCTTTTTGGGTTCATATCATTGCATTAAAAATGAATTTCGGTTTTGCCTTTATTTGTGTCTTGTTGTAAGATCCAGTGAAATTGTTGTCAAGCTAAGGGTCGGGACCCATTGTGAGGTCCCAACCCGTAGCATCCCGAGTCCCGCGGATTCGGGGTGTTACATCCAGAAAGTGCCTCGGTCGAGGTACTGCAACTGGGACCGAAACTGGAGATTCTGTTCTCCTTGATTAGTTTTTCAATCTTAGCTCCTGGATCTTCTTCCTCCGTATATCTGCATCACAAGAAGCATTTATACCTTCCTCCATTAAGCTAAAACTAATAACTCTCTCAAGTGGATCATTAATAAGGATAGAGCTCACCAATTCTCTTGATTCTTCTTCATCATAGATGTTGAAGATATCATCCTCCAGTGGCTCTCTTTTCATCGCAGCAAGCAATGCAAACTCCACTTGATCACCGCCAATGTTGAATTGCAACTTGGCGTTCTTACAATCCACATTGCAACCCGAATTTGCTAGAAATTGTCTCCCGAGAATGATAGGGACGGGATAATCTGCGGGAATATCAAGCACAATAAAGTCTATAGGTAAATAGAAGTTACCTAACTTGACCGGAACGTCTTCCAAAATGCCCACGGGATGGGTAATGGAGCGGTCCGCCATGTATAACCTTATCTTCACCGGCTTGGGCTCTCCAAGTCCGATCTTTACACATAGCTCCAGCGGGATGATGCTCATGCTGGCTCCTAGATCACACAATGCTTCACAAGTAACACCCCCAACTTGTATGGGAATGCAAAATGAGTCGGGATCTCTTACCTTGGGTGGCATGTTCTCCTTCATGATTTGAATGAGCTCCGAGGTTTTAGATGTTATCCTTACTTCACCAAAGTCTTCCAGCTTCCTCTTCCTTGATAGAATCTCTTTCAAGAACTTCCCATAGGCGGACATCCCTAGAATAGCATCAAGGAAAGGGATATTAATATGTAGTTTATTCATCAAGTCAAGGAACTTACCAAAATGCTTGTCTAGATGTGCTCTAGCCCTTGATTGGGGGAATGGAAGTGGTGGTTTATAAGCTGGAGGTGGAACATAAACTTCATATTTCTCCTCCGCTTTCTGAGGCTCCACCTCGGTTGGTACCTCGGTCGAAGTGTTCTTCGTCTGTACCTGGACCGAGGTGTTCTTCACTGGCATCGACCGAGGCACTGGATCTGTAGTATTCTGTCCACTTCTCGTCGTTATTGCCATGATCTGTCCCTTGGGGTTGCTCTCTGTCCTTGCTGGGAGCTTCTCTGGGTCTCTTGGCGCTTCATTCGCCTTATTAAAGAATTGTTGTTCTAAGGAGTTTTGTGCCTTCGAAAATGAAGTCATGGACGTCTCCATAGCATTGAGTTTGATCAAGATAGCCTCCAGCACTGCATATTTCTTCTCTGGATGGGACGAGCTTGATCCAGGCTCCTGGCTCTTCAATGGAGTAGAAGAAGAAGAAGAAGAGAGGAAAGGGTTAGAAGAATTATTTGAATTGGAGTTAGAGTAAGGGTTACCCGGATTTTGTTTGTTGGGTCTCCAATTGTTGCTATTGGACCCTCTATTGTTGTTGTAGTTGTTGTTCCGGGAACCATTATTGTTCCTTGAGCTTTGATATCCTTCCTCTTCCTTCTTGGTGTGAGCAACCAAAAGATCCTTCAATTGCTTTACCTCGTTTTTGAGGGAGGTGAGTTGATTATCATTTGATGGAGCTTCTTGGAAATTAACTCTCTTAACTCCATTTTCAGCTCCTTAGTGCGAGTACTTCTCCATGTGCAAAGCTTGTTTTTCAATGAACTTCCAAGCTTTGTCAATCGGCATGTCCATGAATGTGCCGGCGGATAGTAGTTGAAGGCTGAATTGGGTAGCTCCGTCCAATCCCTTAAAGTAGATCTCTAACAACTCTATCTTTGGAATCCCATGATGTGGGCAATCGAAAAGAACATCTTAAAATCTCTCCCATGACTTGGACAAACTCTCCTTGTCCTTCATGATGAATGCATTGATCTTCCCTCTCATTTCAACAATTTTGGAGGGGGGAAAGAATTTTGTCAAGAACTCCGTCATTATCTCCTCCCAAGTGTTGATCTTTCCGGGAGGAAGAGACTGGTACCAAGTAAGTGCCCTGTCTTTCAAAGAAAATTAAAAAGGCCTTAACTTGTAATTATTATTTTCCACTCTTGAAGTTTTCAAGGTCTCCATCAAAATCTCATAGTTTTGTAAATGTAGATGTGGAGACTCCCTTTCTAGACCTCCAAACTGGCATTGGTGGATCATGGAAAGAACTTGCGGTCGAAGTTCATAATCATGCTTCGCTGGATCTCGTAGGTTGACTCCTGGACGCCTCACTTGCTGGTTTGGGTACATCCTCTGCCCTAGGGTATGTGGAATACCTGCGAAAAGAACATCTCGGGCTGGCGTCCGAGGTGGAAGTATCTCGGCCGCAGCAACTGGAGCGGGGTTCTGCCTCGGTCGAGGGTCTGGTCGAGGCAAGATCTAATTTTGCTCCCTCTCGCGTTGTAGTTCTTCCCTATTGAGGTGCAACTGTTCTATCGCCTCTTTCAATTCAGCCTCAAGATCGTGATCGTCTCGATTGGCCATCTTCGCTTCTTTCAAGTGTCTCTTATATGTCTTTTCTGGTTCGGGATCGTAATGAACGATTTCCTTCCTAGCAAGGGTTCTTCGCATAAACCTAAAAAGAAGAACCTGCGAAAGTCACTCAAGTAGAGTGGTTAGTAGCAACAGGGGCAATAGCACCGAAAGACACCCGTAACCGGCTCGGTCTAGACCAAGTCCCCGGCAACGGCGCCAAAAACTTGTTCGCTTCAAATAGTGTGTGCAAGCTTTAAATTTATAACCCAAGAAGTATGCTTAAAACAAGGATGCGAACCCGCAGTGTACGGATCAATTATAGTAAAAGCAAGAATTCTGGGGTGTCGATCTCAGGCACTTAGGTGAAACAAAGCAAGTATAGGTTGTCAATCCTACAACTAACCACAAAAGCGATTAAAGCAATCAAAAGATGATAATAAAGTCAATTAGAGGAAATATGCAAATTCTAGGGATTAAAGCATCTAGTTGTGGTTACAACTCAAGATCTCAAGATAAGCGGACAAAGTTGAGGTTTTGCAAAGGGAAGGTGTTACTAAAGCGGAATAGATCACCGGGTAAGTCTCACTACTCACAATCCCAAGCCAAAGAACCTGTCACCGGGTAAGTCTCAAGGTACTAAGGAAAGGAACTATAATCTCAAACCAACACACCAACTAAGGGAATAGAATCAACCTTTACCGGGTAAGTCTCAAGCTAACTCACAAAGATGGAATGAAGGCACACTCAAACCCCAATAAAGGATAAACCTTTATTACCTACACTTATGATCATGGGTAAACAAACTAAGGAATTACCGGGTAAGTTTCATCCTAAGCTTGCATTGAACTAGGAAAGGTGTAATGAGAATAGGATTTGGCAAACTCTAAAACTTAACTCTCAGTTACGGATCAGAAAAGTCACCTCGGTCAGTCAAGTTCCACCCCGGCCGAGATGTTCATCGACTGAACGAGATGTTCTATGGTTAAGGATAAAGACTCGAGCTTTCAGGGTCCTACTGGGATTTAAGATTATTCTATCATTGTTTTTCCCGCAACCTTCAGCCAATCACCCTAGAATCGCACAAAGAAATTAGCCACTCATCATCATGAAAGCAATAATCAAATATATGGGAAGAGAATGAATATTCGAACACAAAAACCTTAAGAACAAGGCTTCAATAACTGAATCAAATAAACAAATCAGCGTTCCTTGGATCACAAATCCAATAAGACAATCAAACAAAGGGAATCTAAGAAAATCTTACAAATCCCTTCACAAAAGCTATAACAAGCTATGAACTTCTTTCCTTCAATCTTCCTTCAACCTTCCAAAAACCCTTCCTAACTACAACTTCTTCAATCTCTAAGTGCTACGATGGTAGCGGGTTGCTGAATTTGTGGAAAATCCAGCCCTTTATATAGGAGAATTATCTTTCAAAGATAATAATATCTTAAAAAGATAATTTCCTAATAAAATATATCCATATCTCTAAAATAGATCTCCAAAATATATGATCTTCCTTCTAGAAATCCAGCCAAAAAATATAAGATCTCTCTTTCCAAAAATAAAAGATCTCAGCCAAATAAAATATATCTCGCCGCGTCCAGGGTGTTCGCCTCGGTCGGGGCGCTCCTCTAGATCACCTCGGTCGAGGTGACTCTGTGGTCAACCGAGGTGACTCTCAGCTGAAGGTGAAATCTCTCAAATCTGGTCCAAAGTAAATCTTCTTTGTAAATTCCTTGCTTCCTGAGCTCCTTTTTATGCTCCTGAATGTAGCTCCAATGACTCATTTGCTCTTTAGCTCCATTTTGATGCAAAACATGCCATTTTACCTACGATTACAACGAAACTTGGTGGAGACCTCGATTTCCGCAAAGGTAGATGAAATGACAATATAATCACATAATATACATTCAAACATGCAGATTATTGAAGATAAAACGTCTAAACAAGTCCCAAAATATAGACTATAATACATGCTATCATCGCACTACTACCTAGGAAAGGCAAGTCAAGGCTAGGTTAAAGCAAATCTTTAACTTTGGATTAAAGCAAAAGCAAAGTTCGTAAACCAGGGAAAATCATGGCTAGATCTTGAGACCCATGGCCGTGGAACTCAAGAACAGACCGTGATTTAGGGTTTCGACAATGTTTCTCACACTCTTAGGGTCCAATCAAATCACGATCGATCTATCATTATCTAGGCCATAACTATCAACCCTTCACCTTAGAATTACTAAAGGGTTTTAGCTAATAATCATCATCATGATATCAAAAATCAATTTAAGAAGAAAGAAAGATGAAAACCCTCGAAAACTCAATATCAAATCAAAGTCAATCTCGAATCCAAATAACAAAAGTAGTATGTTTATGAATTCAGAAAAGAAGGAATAGAAATCCTGACAATAATCTAGAGAAACAACGAAAAACGGGATGTCAATCCGTTCTCCAATGTAAACCCTAAAATATCCCGAAAGTACACAATCGCTCAAAATCACGTCTTCTCCAAGTTAAATCTGAAAACTCCAATCCTCAAGGTCAAATGAACCCTAAGCAACCGTCTATGCAAGCGTCCCTAACGTTGGGGCTCCAAGTCCCTTGGAGAATTTGACTCCCTTTCATTGTTGAAAGCTCTCGAATATTTGTAGGGATAAACCTAGGGTTTAAAGATAAATCCTAAATATTTGGACTGGAAAAAAGTCGAGCCCGCTGGTATCTAAAAATACTCTAGGACGCGTCAGATGGTATCAGATAATACTTTGGCGCGTCAGACGGTATCAAAAGATACTTTGCCGCGTCAGACAGTATCAAAAGATACTTTGGCGCGTTAGACGGTATCAAAAAATACTTTGGCGTGTCAGACGGTATCAAAAGATACTTTGACGCGTCCTAACTTCCTTTTATGCTCCTTTTTGTCCCGCTTCAAGGCTTAATCCATAAATATGTCATTTCTGCTCCATAATTCGCCAATTTACCTATAAATGCAATAAAACTCTGTGTAGACCTCTATTCTTGCAAAATAAGTGAATATAATCATAAATGTCATGAATGTATGTCTATGCATGCAAAAGAAAGGGAAAATCTATATAAATACATGCCTAAAAATAGGTCATAATTCATGTCATCAAAATACCCCATACTTGCCTCTTGCTTGTCCCCAAGCAAGGTTCAAACTTAAGATACAAGATGATATGGATTATGAATATGCAAAAATAAAGGAAAACCATAATGTTTTGGTTGTGCTTCTATTCATAGATCACCCTCAAAGAGTCGCTTTATAGCTAATAACAATCATCATGTGGTCAAAAGGATTTATATCATAATAAGGATAATCACACTTTGCAGGAGAATCATAACATGCATCATAACTTGCAGTATTTCAAAATCAATCATGAGGAATCCAATTTAGATCACAAAGCCAAAAAACAATCCAAAGATCTTAAAGACTTTCAAGCAAAGGTCAAGAAACGTGAATAGGTAGGACTTTCATAAGGTAATTTGGTGCAAAAATCCGGGAAAAAGGAACAACACAACACAACTTCTTTTTGCAAACTTGAATCAACCACCATTGAGAGCTTTGCTCTCCCTTTTCAGCTCAAATTTCTTTTTCGACTTCACTTTTTGGAAATATGGACAACGGTGCACAAAAACCGAAGCCTAGGAGATTGACATTCCTCAATTTTGAGATGCCTCAAACCCTTGATGCACATACCATAATCCGTTAGGAATATCGCTCAATCCGACTTTGGCAAGACACAAACACCCGGCTATAGAAATGGTGCCCACTTACTCATCATCAAGATTGACTTCCCCAAACCTATTTTCTAAACTTTAAAATTCACAAAATTTCTTTCATGGCCCTCCCACATCAAACATGCAAAAAACAACTCTTTCTAATTCCCGGATAGGTAAAGGAGGCAAATATTTTCATTGAGGGACTAAATGAAAAAAGAAGAAGCAAGAAAAATCGAGGTGCCTTGATCATATCAAGAAAAATCGAGGTGCCTTAGAATGAATGCAAATTATCATTCATGCATCAAATTCTAAAAAAGTATTCAAATCCCACATATGTCATAAATCAATTCAAGCATATCAAAATCATCATAGCTATTCCACAAAACAATTGTTATCATAGAGATCATATCCATCCTAGAAGCACAAAAATTTTTAAATTTTTCAAAATTTTCGAAATCATATGATGTAAGACATAAAACATGCAAATGGTATTGCAAATACCTCCACTACATACTTAAAACTCACATTCTCCCCAATGTGAAGAAAAGAAAAGATGGAAAAAGATACTCACGATGTAAGATGGCGAATCAGGCAAGACGAATCATCAGTCGGGCGGTGGTGGTGGTAATCTATAGAAGCTCAATAGAGAACTTGGAATACTCCAATCGGTGTCGAAGAACAAAGAAGGGGAACGTCTTTCCACCGAAAAGTTTGCCAAAAAAAAAAAATCCCACGGCCTATCGGGAATTTCCACGGCCGTGGTTTTGGGCGTGGAACTTTCTGTTGCTCTCGACATAGCATTCCACGGTCCAAAATACCATTCCACGTCCGTGGAACTGTACGGACACCCGTGGAATCCTCTAATGTTCGCCAAAATCCAAGTTTCGTCAATCTTTCGGCTTTTCCTCCCTTCTTTTGCTCATTCCTTATTCCTGACATCCAAAAACACAAACATACCGGAAGGTATCGAAGAAAAACAAACAAAAACAACTACTCTAATCTAATCTAAGAAAAAGAAAAGGGGAAAACGATGCATTACCTTGGGTTGCCTCCCAAGAAGCGCTTGGTTTAACGTCGCTAGCTGGACCTATACCATAGATGACTCAATGCACCTTAAACATCTTGGATTGCTCATCAAACTCATCATAAAATTCCTCAAAAAAGGTTCTGGTTCCTAATTTCACCGGTAAGTGGTAAGATCTCCTACGTACAAGTTTGTACGGTTTGATTCTCACCGGAATTCTCCTAGCTTTCCTATGCTTTAATGGGACATAATTCAGCCTTGCGTCCCATCCTTTCCTAGACCGAGAAATCAGTTTCTCGAGAATCCTCCTAGCTTCCCCATCTCCAGCTTGAGGATGATGTATGGTCTTCGTTATGTGAATGACCCCATACTTGAACAAAAGACACTTCATCGCCGTAACGGTGAAGTGCTTGCTAACTCCACTCCTTGTAGTCCAAGGAGCATCTTCTTCCAAAAGTTTTAATGGAGGTTTCATCTTCACCTTAGGAGGTTCTTTTGGGAGAGACCTCCAACTCTCCGGTGCATTCTTGAAAAAATCAGAAATTATAATAGGAACTTCAAAGGAAGTAAGAGAATATAACTTGTAAAATTCTTCAAGGCTTGAGACAAGTTTCATGTTGAGATAATGATCCACACATGAAATATCTCCCAACTCAGTTAATTCCTCTTCAACCTTGGCCACATTTTCAATAATTTGGCCAAGGTTCTCCACTTCCCCCTCTTCTCCAAAGAGGACTTCAAGAAGAGCTTCAAATTCGAGCGGAGGAACGCTCGAAACTTGTAGTTCTTCCTTGCTATATAAATGCTTTTCCAAGGCTTTTTGTTCTTTTGAAATGGGATTTAATATGTCTTCCATCTTGTCCAACACTTTTAGTATCTTTTCTAGCATCATTTGTGTCCCATCCTCGGATGGTTGTTGTGGAGGTTGGACTTGAGGAGGTTGCCCATAAAACGTATGAGGGGGATTAAGTTCATCCCAATATGTGAGCTCATCCTCAATGGCTTCCTCTCTTTCTCTTTCGTCGCTAACACAATAATAGGCATACTTCTCCTCCAAATATTCATAATGATCCGCCCTAACACATTGCCATGTTGTCCAGGTTGGATCAAATGCAGGTTTATAGCTCCATGCAGCCATTGGTGAACCTGAAAACCCAAAAACTCATACCGAAAAGATTAAAAGCAAAAATCTTTCAAGCCCGACAACCGAAAACCGAATTTGGCTTAGACCAAATCCCCGGCAACGGCGCCAAAAACTTGATCGCCCCTAAACGTGCGTGCAAATAAGTTTTAATTATAAAACTGAAACAAAAGCAAGCGAACCCGCAGTGTACGGATCGGCGTAGATAAGCAAGTATTCCAGAGTATCGAACTCGGGGATTTCGTGAAACAAAATCAGTTTCAAGTATCAAATTGTGGCAATCGATTCAAGATATACTATATATATAAGGACAGAGTTGAGAATTGCAAAAGTATACTAAAGTAAGGTAATGTATGGCGAAGTTCCAAAACCCTATATGTCTAACCAAAAGACTCTCTCTATAAAGGTTTTTGAGGCTACAGTATAGAAAGGATCTAAGTACAAGAATTAATCTCAAATACCCATGCCCAAACCCAAGGAATCAAAGATAGGCTAAAACGGTTAAGGTTATGACACTCGAAACCGAAATAGAGGATGTTTAGTCTCACTACTACCTAGGAAAGGCAAGCCAAGGCTAGGTTAAAGCAAATCTTTAACTTTTGATTAAAGCAAAAGCAAAGTTCGTAAACCAGGGAAAATCATGGCTAGATCTTGAGAACCACGGCCATGGAACTCAAGAACAGACCGTGATTTAGGGTGTCGACAATGTTTCTCCCACTCTCAGGGTCCAATCAAATCACGATCGATCTATCATTATCAAGGCCACAACTATCAACCCTTCACCTTGGAATTGCTAAAGGGTTTTAGCCAATAATCATCATCATGATATCAAAAATCAATTTAAGAAGAAAGAAAGATGAAAACCCTCGAAAACTCAATAACAAATCAAAGTCAATCTCGAATCCAAATAACTAAAGTAGTATTTTTATGAATTCAGAAAAGAAGGAATAGAAATCCTGAAAATAATCTAGAGAAACAACGAAGAACGGGATGTCAATCCGTTCTCCAATGTAAACCCTAAAATATCCCGAACGTACACAATCGCTCAAAATCATGTCTTCTCCAAGTTAGATCCAAAATCTCCAATCCTCAAGGTCAAATGAACCCTAAGCAGACGTCTATGCAAGCGTCCCTAACGTCGGGGCTCCCAGTCCCTTGGAGAATTTGACTCCCTTTCAATGTTGAAGGCTCTCGAATATTTGTAGGGATAAACCTATGGTTTAAAGATAAAACCCTAAATATTTGGCTGAAAAGAAGTCGAGCCCCGCTGGTATCAAAAAATACTTTGGGACACGTCAGATGGTATGAGAAAATACTTTGGCGCTTTAGACGGTATCAAAAAATACTTTGGCTCGTCAGACGGTATCAAAAAGTACTTTGGCGCGTAAGACGGTATCAAAAGATACTTTGACGCGTCAGACGGTATGAAAAGATACTTTGGCGCGTCCTAACTTCCTTTTATGCTCCTTTTTGTCCCACTTCAAGGCTTAATCCATAAATATATCATTTCTGTTCCATAATTCGCCAATTTACCTACAAATGCAATAAAACTCTGTGTAGACCTCTATTCTTGCAAAGTAGGTGAATATAACCATAAATGTCATGAATGTATGTCTATGCATGCAAAATAAAGGGAAAATCTATATAAACACATGCCTAAAAATAGGTCATAATTCATGTCATCAATGTGTCAATTACTATCAATGATTAAGTTAATCAACATTTATTATTATTCAAAAACCCTAGCTCTTACATGACACACCCCTTAAGAAAACGTTTTGTCCCGAAACTTGAATAATTCTCAAATCCTCTCGGACCCACACGCCGAGGTATAAAGACTTTTCTATCGGAGGCGTCACATCTCCGTTCAAAGGTATCAACCTATATCACTCTATCACCTCAAAACACAACATGGAGTAATCATCTACTCCAGCCACACGATCACTACACTATCCAATGGAATAGAGGAAATCCATCTCTAGCCAACCCATAGCCACATCACACTAGCATGGAGGAAAACCATCTCCAGTCAAACCGCACTCATAACACAAGGGCGTGGAGAAAAAACTGTCTCCAACCAACTATATCCATAAACAATAGCATGGAGGAATAACCATCTCCAGCTAAATCCTAATCACATCTTGAGAGCATGGAGGAAGAACCATCTTAGCTATAAACACAGCTCGTGCTAGCAAACAAGATCTAATAAGATCGTATGCATACATCACAACTAGCACGAAAACACATCAAATCACATAAGAACATAATCATAACACTCACCAAAATAGCACTAATATCTACTCATTGACCCTACAAGAGCATCTATGTATGCATAGAACTATGATAGTTCCTCTGGATATTATCCTCTGTCTCCCATGTGGCCTCATCAGGTCTTCGTCTCGACCACTGTATCCTCAACATAGGAATGTCCTTCGAACGCAGGCATATCACACTTCGTTCTAGGACTGCCATCGGGTGCTCAAGAAAAGTGTGGTTGTGGCTGGACTGTCATGGAACCTTTAAAGTTGACAAATGAACATCGTTATCAGGGAACTGGATGTCCATCTCCAGCCATGCTAAATCTCTCTGTAACTATGGCTTGACTGTCAGGCATGCAATCGTCCTCTCCCGAGGCGTCTTCCTGCTAAGGGCATCAGTGATAATGTTTGCCTACCCCGGATTGTACAGAATCTCAAGGTCAAAATCCTTGATCAACTAAAGCCATCTACGCTGGCGGTTATTCAATTCATGCTGCATGTAAATATACTTCAAACTCTTATGGTCTGTGAAGATCTAGCATGTAGCGACATACAAGTAATGTCTCTAGATCTTCAATGCCTAAACTACCGCTACCAACCCTAAATCATGAGTTGGGTAGTTCTCCTCATACGTCTTCAGCTGTCAGGATGCATAGACAATCACTCTACCTTGTTGCATCAAAACAGGTCCCAATCCCAGCTTGGATGCGTCATTGTAGACCACAAAGTCCTTTGTGCCCTCCGGCTGCTAAGATGGGAGCGGAAGTCAAACGTCTCTTCAGCTCCTCAAAACTCTGAGTACACGGCTCGGACCATACAAACAGGGTAGTCTTCCTCAACAAGCTGGTAAGTGGACGGGCAGTCACAGAGAATTGCTCCACAAACCGACGGTAGTAACCGGCTAGGCCAAGAAAGCTATGTACTTCCTTGACGTTTGTCGGTGTCGGCCATGTTGCTACAGACTCGATCTTCTCCGGAAACAACTTGACCTATAAATGCTACCTTTGGCATCCAGAACTCGCACTTAGAGAACTTGGCATACATTTCTCTATCCCGTAGAACTCGCAACACAGTCCTCAGAGGTCTTGCATGCTCCTGTCTACTACGAGAGTACACCTGGATATCGCCTACGAAGACCACCACAAACTGATCCAGGAAGTCGATGAATATGCCATTCATCAACTCCATAAAGACGGCGGGCGCATTCGTGAGCCCGAACGGCATTACTACAAACTCGTAGTGGCCATACTGAGTCCGAAATGCCGTTTTATGCACATCCTGCTCTCTCACCCTCAGCTGGTGATATCCTGAGCGTAAGTCGATCCTAGACAACACAGTCGCTCCCTGAAGTTGAACCAAGAAGTAATCGATGCGGGGCAAAGGATAATAGTTCTTGATGGTCACCTTGTTCAGCTCTCTGTAGTCGATACACAATCTCAACGATCCGTCCTTCTTCCGCACGAAGAGGACAGGTGCTCCCCCCGGGGAAACACTAGGGCGAATGAAGCCCTTCTCATCCAACTCCTCGAGTTGCTTCTTCAACTCTAACAACTCGATAGGTGCCATATGGTATGGGGCCTTCGAGATCGGTCTCGTCCCCGACTCAAACTCTATGCCGAAGTCCACGCTCCTCTGAGGCAGCAAACTGGATGGTTCAGCAAACACATCTAAAAATTTTCAAACCCACGGGGATATCCTCTAACACTGGACTCTCACGCTCCTTCATGGCGTAACACCAGGAAGGCTTCACACCCTGTGCAATCAATCTCAATGCTCGGACTGCGCTAATAACCATACCAGTCTTTTCAAGGTTCTAACCTCAAAAAATCTCGACCAAACCCGACTCGGTAGAGACCGTCACGATCCTCCTACCTACATATAACACAGAACGATGTGTATCCATCCAATCTATACCCAAAATGACTTCCTCACACACTAACTACATGACGAAGAAGTTCACAAACAAATCACAAGTCCCTAATGAATGGGACAAACACGTATCTCGTGTATACCTCTGACCCTACTATCATCGGGTAGCCCTATAATAAAGGGTATACCTTCTATCGTATCTAACACCAAATGCTCAACACATAACAAAAAAATCAATAAGTGCATAGCACTCGTATCACAAAAATCTCTGAAAGATAAACCATTAATCTGAATGGTACCTGTAACAGTTGGCGATGTCGGCTCTTCAGCTCCAACGATCACAAGTGAATTTCTTAGGAATTCACGTTTCACACGTTATTATCACGACTTCGTCTGGGTACAGGATCCCACGAAGGAAGATATTATATACTGGAATAACCCGTTCGTTTCTCTATCGAACCTCCTCATTATCATAAGCTTCACTCTTAATATTGGTATACTCTAGTCTCTTCCACTTCTTTGGCTTATTAGACCGAACAACCCTTACAATCAGGTTCAACTACGGTCAAACCGTCTATCCCATGAATGACAAATCGACTCCAATGATCTCTATATTTTCATACCAATACTCTCTAGTAATTGTAAATCTTCAATCATACATCTGACGTCGGTGTTCCTGGCTTGTCTTGAGCCTTAAAAACCTTATCCATCCTCTTTGGTGTACCTAACACTGAAATCACCTTTTGCAACACCTCAACGGATCTAGTGATGCCCAAGGATAAGGAACACATCTTTCCTTCTTCGCCACTTCTGTTACACGCTTGACGTCTTCTCGAGCTTGTTACTTCATCGAGGCTCAACTTGAATCTTCCACTTGGGTACTCTATAATCTAAGTCGGGTAACTATCTCGTTCCTTACTGTGATCAACACTTAGCCGACAACCTTGGAAATTGTATTTTCAACATCTTCCATATATTGGTCTTCCGCCTCTAGCGAATTAGCAATGGGGACTTAACCCCGACCTCTCGCGACTGGAGGTCCACAAACTCGTTCACGGCTTACGATTAGCGTAGATAGAGCTGGTCTACATCTTTCCCGTCCTATACTAGATGTTGCTCTCGTCTGAGCCATCTGCGATAATATCATAGCTACGTAAAAGGCTATATAATGTCATATGTATAGATATATATAATGCTCAAATCCAACATACATGCACAGTTCAACACACAATAGGTGTCTATATATATATATATATATATATATATATATATATATATATATATATATATATATATATATATATATATATATATATGTGTGTGTGTGTGTGTGTGTGTGTGTGTGTGTGATGGCTTCCCGTACACTCTATCCCAAAAAAGTTGTACACATTTCATAACCAAAAACCTTTGGAAAAGTCAGACCCCTTTCGAGTTTATTTATCAATTCGACTTGAAAACTCCACCTTGATTATAATGTTTTACAGATGTTGATGATGTAATATTTAAACACAAATGTAGTAGTTTGATACACTAACAATGTATTGATTATATTCTCGAGATGCTTGGTTGGTTTGAATTTAGTGCAACTTTTTTGGGATAGAGTGTACGGGAAGCCATCACCTATATATATATATATATATATATATATATATATATATATATATATATATATATATAGGTGATGGCTTCCCGTACACTCTATCCCAAAAAAGTTGTACACATTTCATAACCAAAAACCTTTGGAAAAGTCAGACCTCTTTCGGGTTTATTTATCAATTCGACTTGAAAACTCCACCTTGATTATAATGTTTCACAGGTGTTGATGATAGAAGATTTAAACACAAATGTAGTAGTTTGATACACTAACAATGTATTGATTATATTCTCTAGATGCTTGGTTGGTTTGAATTTAGTGCACGACTTATCGAAAATTTCAAAGGCCTTGATATGGACTTCAAGGGCATTGAAATATTATTCAAGGACACAAGGAAGATAATGTTATACAAAGGGATGATCTCAAAGGCCTTGAAGAAATATAGTTGCACGAAACAAGGATTCAAATTACAAAGAAGATTTTCCAGGAAAGATTTGCTCAACAAAAAGATTTCAGTGAAGATCTTTTTCAACTGAATATTAGAAGATCTTTTCAGAAGATTTTTTAAAACCGAAAATCATCAAGATTTCTTCTCGTTCGGTTCAACAGAAAACGAGAAAACTAAGGAGCTGAGGAATCAACATGTTCTCAAGAGATGAAGATCTACAACGTCTACCTCATCTCAAAACAAGAAGCGATCTTCATGGACAAGAAAATTCATCTTCAAACGTTCATCTTTCCAACGGCTAGAAGACCTCTCCATAGAAGAGTATAAATGAAGATGGTGAGTGAAGAAGGAGGTACAACAGCTTACACGGAAACATCTTTACGTCTTGAAGCAACCCAAACATCTTCATTTGATTCATTGTTTTTTCTTTCTCTCTTTTTCTACAAAGCTTTATCATTTTAGAGAGAGATAAAACACAAGAGCTCTATTGGAAGATCTAAATAGTGTTATACTAGAGTGTGTGTTACTCTGCGAAGCAACCAGGTTATTATAGCAAGGTGAAGAGTTGGAGCTAGATCGTAGCATTGGCTACAGTGAGAGAAGAAGGGGATTTCTTCTAGTTTGTATCTAGGACTGATTGAAGCTGATAATAGATAGTTAGATCCTAAGGCTATACCTTGGGACGGAGAGTAGGTTATTTAGAGCCGAACTTCACAAACATATCCTCGTGTCGATCTTTTACTTTCCGCACTATATCTCGCTATTGTGACTAAATTTGTTTTGCAGGAGCACGAAGTCAAGGCCCTTGAAAGTTGTTTCAAAGCCCTTGAAATCAAAGTTTCACAAAGAGCTCATATCGACATCAAGGCCCTTGAAAAGAGTTTCAAGGCCTTAAGATCGGGTTTGCGAAAAGTCCCCATACTCTATTCAACCCCCCTTCTAGAGTATCTTTTAACCTTTTTATTTTACCTACCGGTTCTTCAATTGGTATCAGTGCTAGACTCACGAATATTGATTTAACCATCAGTGAGACTAATCATGAATCTTGTAGGTGATGGTGGATTTTCTCATGGAGGATCCTCATCTCAACCACCACTCTTCTGTGGCAATAACTTTGCTCATTGGAGAGCACTCATGTGTATGTTCATTATTGACCAGGACATGGAGCTTTGGAGCATCATTCAAAATGGACCTAAAGTTCCAATGACAACGGTTGAAGATGTCCAAGTCCCAAAGAAGGAAGATGACTTCACACAGGATGACCTGTACAATGTGTCAAAGAATTACAAAGCAATGAACCTACTATATTGCGGATTAGATGCCAATGAATTCAACCGCATCTCATCATGCAAGAGTGCAAAAGAAAAATGGGACAATCTTGTTGTCACATACGAAGGAACAAGTCAAGTCAAGGAAACAAATATTAGCATCTTTCTCAGACAAATATGAGCTATTCAAGATGAACCCAAATGAAACAGTCAAAGAAATGTTCACCAGATTCACTGAGATCGTGAACAACTTGGACTCACTAGGAAAGATCTTCACAAATGAAGAGAAAGTTAGGAAGGTTCTAAGGAGCCTACCTAAAGCTAAGTAGGGACCAAAGATGACTGCTATTGAAGAAGCTCAGAATCTCACAACTCTTCCTATTGATGACCTCCTTGGAAAACTCATCACACATGAAATGGTTCTTGGTGAAGAAGATGGAGAGCTTTCATCCAACTCCAAGAATTTGGCATTAAAATCAAGAAGAGATGAATTACCATTTGACGAAGAGGATAGTGATGACGATGATGAAGAAGATGCAATTGCCATGATCTCTAAGGTCCTTGCGAGAATTCTCAAGTTAAAGAAACAATCTGCTAACAATAGAGAATATCCACGAACATCAAAACCCCGAGTTAAGTTGTCTAACTCTAACAAGAAAAATAGAGTACTGACTTGTTTTGAATGTGGTGAAATAGATCATCTTGTGAAGAATTATCCACAAAAGAAGAGGACCAACTTCAAGAAAAATGATCGAAAGAAGAAAGCTATGGTTGCTTCATGGAGTGATTCAGAATCATCAAATGAATCAGAAGACGGAAAAGAACAAGAAAACTTATGTCTTATGGCCGAACATGAAGAAGACTAAAATCTATATGTAGACAATATGGTAAGTACTATTTTGACTCAACCTGAATATGATCTGAAATAATTCCTTAAAGATATTATCATATGTGACAAAGAACATAGAATAAGGATAAGTTCTTTACAAGAAAAGCTCATTGAATAAGAAAAACAACTAAGTGAAAAGTCTCTGGAAATTGAAAATCTTAACACTGAAAAAGTGGACCTTGATGATAATATCAAGGCCTTGGAATCAGAAAATATGATTCTCAAAGACAACCTCTCCTCTCTCCATCGACACTATATCGATCTACAGAAAGAGAAAGTTGATCTTACTTTAATGTGTCAAGACTAGAAGGCTGCATTTGTTAAGTTCACTCGTTGAAAAGATAATCTTGAAAGAATGATGGGTGAACAACAGTCCTCTTAACAAGAATGGTATTGGTTATAATAGGAGCTTTCCTCGAAAACCAACTACCACTTTTGTCAAAGCCAAAGGAAGTATTCATATGCCTACTTGCTTTTACTGTTGTAAAAAGGGTCATGTTAAACCAACTTGTCCTTATAGAAGAAATGATCCTTATATCATTAGAAACACATATCCTTTATGTTTAAGGAAACATGCCAAACAAATCTGGGTTCCTAAAAGTACAAGACCACCAAACATGATCTAACCTGAATATGGACCAAAATATGTCATTTGGTCGTCCCAAAAAGGTTGATATTTGTTGTTTTGCAGGATATCACCAAGGTAAAGGAGCATAAATGGATATTAGATAGTGGCTGCTCAAAGAACATGAGTGGAAAGAGCTCTTTATTCTCCGATTTAAAGAAGCAATCATCTGGAACCATTACGCTTGGTGATAAAGGAAAGTGTGACATTCTTGACATTGGTAAAGTATGTTATAATTCATCTAACTTTATTGATAATGTTTATTTGGTTGATGATTTGAAATATAATCTACTAAGTATTTCTCAATTATGTGATAAAGGCAATAAAGTTATGTCTGATTCAGATAAATGTGAGGTTCAAGACCAAAAGACGGGTGAAGTGGTGCTTACTGCTCCTAGATGTAATAATGTTTATTCCATGAGTACTAACCAAGTTTCAGGAACTAAGCTAAAATGTTTAAAGGCCTTAATTGATGATCCAAGGCTTTGGGATAGAAGGCTTGGTCACGTAAGCATAGACACCATGCAGAAGCTACTTACAAAAGATTTGGTACGTGGTTTGCCAAACCTAAATTTCAAGGTTAATGATCTATGTAAGGCTTGTACACAAGGTAAACAAACAAGAGGCTCATTCAAACCTAAGAAAGCTGTAAGTTCTTCTCGACCCATTGAACTCTTACATATGAATCTTTGTGGACATATGCGTGTCAAATCTCCCAAAGGCAAGCTGTACATCCTTGTTATAGTGGATGATTTCTCTCGTTTCACATGGATTTCTTTTCTACGAGAAAAATCTGAAGCATTATTTGATTTTTCAAAATTGTGTAAGGAGTTACAAACTTTGAAAAACCTACCAATCGTTTCTATAAGAAGTGATCATGGTGGAGAATTTGATCAACTAAAGTTTGATTTGTTCTGTGCAAAATATGGCATTTCGCACAATTTTTCAGCTCCTAGAACTCCTCAACAAAATGAAGTTGTGGAACATAAGAACCGCACTCTTGAGGACATATCTAGGACAATGCTTTTAGAAAACAATTTGCCAAAAAGTTTTTGGGCTGAAGTAATAAACACTGCAAATTATATTTTGAATGGATGTTTAATTCGCCTTATCTTGAAAAAGACTCCTTATGAACTTTTCAAAGGAAGAAAACCTAATATTTCATATTTCAAACCCTTTGGATGTACTTGTTTTGTTCATAATAATGGCAAAGATAACCTTGGGAAACTTGATGCCCGTAGTGTTGAAGCAATATTCATTGGATATGCTTCAAGTAGCAAAGCTTATTGTGTCTATAACAAACGTACCAAAATTGTAGAGGAAAGCATTCATATTATTTTTTATGAAAGCAATGATGGTACTTTGAGTGAAAGTTTTATAGATCTAAATTTGAATCAACGAGAATATCACAATTCGGATAAAGAGGAAGATCCTAAGGATCAAGAAAAAAATATGCAGGAAAGATTCAAGATACCGAAGAAAACCCTCAAGAACTTGAAACACACCTTCAAGACCTTGAAACAAAGAACTGTGATGTCAGAACTCTATTTCAAGGGCTTGAAATTCAACTTCAAGGCATTGAGATTGGATCCAAGGGAAATATATTAACGGTACTCAAATCTAGACAGACATATGAAGCTCAAACTTTTGGATCTGTTCCATCAGTTAAAAGAAGAAAAGTTCAACATTCTTCATATCATCCACAAGAGAATGTGATCTCAGTGTAACACCCCGAATTCTCAGAACTCGGGACATTACTGGTTAGGACCTCACAATGGGTCCCGACCTCAGTTTGACAACAACATTACTAGGATCTTGCAACAAGACACAAATAAAGAAAACCTAAATTCATAAAATAGTATTTTTAGGGTAATGAATGCAACACTATCTAGCAGCCTAAAGTACTTAAACAAAAGAAAAGAACAACTGTCTTAACCAAACGAAAGAAAAGACAAACACAACTCCCAACCCCCACTCTATGGAGTACGGAGACCCGGCTGACCACTACTTCCGGATCACTCAATTGCTGGTCTAACCTGCGGTAAATCTAAAAACAACAACAATAGGAACCGTTAGCTAGTTATCTAAATATTAGCAGAATAATAGCAGCACAAACACACACATAAAAATATAAACACCCATCATGCTTTCAAACAAGTCCATTTTATTATCTTGAGTTAAGTCCTCTTTCACGCTAATGATACTTATTTTGTGACACGAGGGATTCCCAAACCTCGCCTCCGCCCCCGTGTAACCATCAGGAATGGATCCGATGCATCTCACCTTGTACCTGCCTGGTCTGGGTATAGAGAACCTCCCAGTCTCTTGTCAGAGCTGGGCAGTGATGTCACGGCCCGTTATACATACACTTGGGCCTTAAACGTAATAATAACATTCGTCCTAGCAAGTTATTATTATTAAAACACGCACATAGCACACACAACCACTATCACTCAACTAATATCCAGAAACTGGCTAAGTAAGTCGCAAGGACTTACCTGAGTCAAAACACTCTAACACTCCTCAAATAGTCCGTACTCGTGGTAACTCAAGCGCCTGTCAATTAAGGCATGTGTATCAAAATCACATCTCGATGTCCAACCTCATACGAAGGAATTACGGAAAGAAAGATTTTCATACGGTGAATGACCGTTTTACCCTTAGTGCCGATAATTCTCTGAGTCACTTCTTGACTTCTAATATTTCTTTTTGAACGCTTTTCAAATAACTGACTACTCCAGAACGGTTTACTAACGGTCATAATATTAATCTCATCCACTCGTCATCTAGAACCACATTCCTTTATTCTCGGTATTATCTAATCTTATATATATCTATATATATACATACTTATGTGCATACTAACTTTCCTTCCAATTCTATAAATCCGTCACTCCTAGGTATTTATACATGTGTATATATATATTTACATATATATATTTTTCCTCCTCGTACGGATATAAGCACACACCCGTAATTGAATGTATATATGTGCTTATATGTATCCTATATATATATATATATTCTAATTCAACTTATTCATACACATCTCGCATCTCCACTCACGTTTTTCTTTACAACATACTAATACAGTACCCGTATATATATGCACATTTATGTCTCTTATACCTATAAATCTATACATATATACATACTATAGGGGTGAGACACACTCAGCATCTAATCTATACATATATACATACTGCAGAGGGAAGAAGAATCGGAGAAGCCGGCTTACCGGAGTTGCAGTCCGGTAGGGAGGTCCTAGGCGGCACCGAGCTGCAGTCGAAGGCGGGGAGATCGGGGATGGTGCAACACAGCAGCCGCAGGGGAGGGTTAGCGGTGCGTACCGGAACAGAAAAAGAGGGAAGGGATGGGCGGAACTCACCTTGTCACCGACGCTGGTCCAGGAGGGTGCACGGTGCGTGGCGTCGGCACAGGAAAAGGACACAGCAGGAGGCGGCGGCCCACTGGTGGAGTTCGCAACGGCTGCAGTACGGTGAAGTTAGTTCCGGCCATTTCGAAACAGAAAAAGAGGGTGGGGTGAGATGGACAGGATTGTGGCTAACCTTGGTAGTCGACAAGGCCGGCGGCGGCAGGCCTGGTGGTAGAGGGCGGCTACGGCTCGTTACGGCTGCTCACTGGTGCTTGCTGGCGTCTGTTTGCAAGAGGGAGGAAGATGAGTTGCGAAATAGAGAAAGAGCGGAAGGAAGGCGGCGGAGAAGTGACAAGCGGCTTACCGACGACAGCGACGGCGCGGCGGTTCGGCGATGAAGGCGGCGCAGGCTCGGTCTGGCGGCAGCGCAAGGTTCCTGGTACGCTGTTGGTTTGCGAGAGGAGAGCAGCACAAGCGGCAACAGGAGGGTTAGGAGGGAAGGTAATTAGCGGATTAGGTTAAGAGGGATTAGGGTTAGGATTTAATTAGGAGGTGGGCTGATGATTGGGCCTCGCAGTGGCCCACATCCGGCCCGCTTTCTTATTAGCACGGAATAGGAACTCGTTACTCGTTAATTATGTGCGGAAATTATATAATATGGAATTAAATTCCGTATTATCTAATTTATCATTATTTTTAATTTAAGGTGCGTATTTAATTCCGGTTACAAGGTTTCGTCATTTTATGTGACTTAAAGTCATATAAAATGATAACATTTAAACTCGTTTTATTTTATTTTATTTATTATTTAAGATTGTTGCAACGGAATTTGGTTAGTTGCAGTTTACCGGAACTTTAAAATTTTCGGTTATTACATCAGTGCCCTCTTAAAAGAAGTTTCGTCCCGAAACTTAGAATGTTCCTCTTACTCACATATTTCTTCGGTATATTTTAGTTTCTCGACCTTTTCATTTTCTACCACGCAACTACTCAACCATCAAACAGACAAGTATCACAAAAATAGAATCACTCAAATCAATATGAAAACCTAAAAAGTCAAACAACACAACATCCGAGTACTAACTCGTCAAACAGGAGTAACCTCTAACCCCGCAAAGAACTCGGGGTAGTTACGTCTAATACTCTCCTCAGTCTCCCAAGTGGCCTCATCAGCTCCTCTCTTAGACCACTGGATCCTCAACATAGGTATCTCCTTGGATCGCAGACGTCTGGTACTGCGCTCCAAGACAGCTACTGGGTACTCTACAAATGTATGGTCAGGCTCAACTGTCAGATCCTCATGGCTAATGACGTGTCTCAGATCCGGGATGTACTCTCTCAACTGAGATACATGAAAGACCGGATGGACACTCTCTAGTCTCGGCGGTAGTGCTACTGTGTAGGCCACCTCTCCAACTCTCTCCAGGATCTCAAAAGGTCCGACATATCGGGGACTCAGCTTCCCCTTAATGCCGTAACGCCTGACCCCTCTCGTAGGTGACACTCTCCGCCACACCTGAGCACCCACTCTAAACTCCAAAGGTCGACGCCTTTTGTCGGCGTAGGATTTCTAACGACTCTGAGCTGCTAACATCCGCTCTCGGACTAGGGCAATCCGAGCGATGTCATCTTGTATCTGATCTGGAGCTACTCCATCAACTCTGCTGGGCTCATCCCAACAGAGTGGTGTACGACATCTCCGTCCGTACAAAGCCTCATGAGGAGCCATCCCAATAGATGCGTGCCAGCTATTATTATACGAAAACTCTACCAGTGGAAGATGATCTGGCCATACTTGTCCCTAATCTAGTACACACGCCCGAAGCATGTCCTCTAAGGTCTGAATGGTCCTCACAGACTGTCCGTCTGTCTGTGGGTGGTAGGCGGTAGTAAAGTGGAGACTCATCCCCAAAGCAGTATGTACTTGCTGCCAAAATCTCGAGGTAAAACGTCCATCTCTGTCAGAGACGATAGTCCTCGGTACTCCATGGAGTCTCACAATGTGTCTGGTGAACTCCTCAGCCAGACGACTCACCGGCCACGTTTCCTTAATCGGAATGAAACGTGCGGTCTTCGTCAGGCGGTCTACCACTACCCAAATAGCATCAAATCCTCTGCTGAGTCTCAAACCAGTGACAAAATCCATAGATATATCCTCTCACTTCCACTGGGGTACTGGAAGTGGGTGGAGCTCTCCTCCAGACCTACGGTGCTCAATCTTGACCTGCTGGCAGGTCGCGCACTGAGCTACATATCGAGTCACATCGGGCTTCAAACCACCCCACCAGAAGGACCGTCTCACATCCTTGTACATCCTACTCGCTCCAAGATGTACTGAGTATGGGGTAGCATGAGCCTCACCTAGTATCCTCTGTCTCAACTCACTGTCTGACGGCACACAAACGCGGTCCTGACGTCTCATCACTCCATCTACACCAATAGTAAATTGTGGGGCCTCATCTCGAGACATCCTGTCTCGGATCCTGATCAAAGTAGGGCAAGTCTCCTGCTTCTGTCGGATCTCATCCAACAGATCAGGAAGTAACTCCATCGTAGCCAACTGACCCTCAGTATCGGGAAAATGAATCTCTATCTCCAACCAAGCCAAGTCCCTCTACAACTATGGCTGTACTGTCAACCGGGCTATCGCCCTCTCCCTAGGTGTCTTCCGGCTCAAAGCATCAGCTACCACATTCGCCTTCCCGGGGTGATAAAGGATCTCAAGGTCAAAGTCCTTGATCAACTCTAACCACCATCTCTGGCGGTTATTCAACTCTCTTTGAGTGAATATGTACTTCAGACTCTTATGGTCTGTAAAGATCTGACATGTCGCTCCATAAAGATAGTGACGCCAGATCTTAAGAGCATGGACTACTGCAGCCAACTCTAGATCATGTGTGGGGTAGTTCTCCTCATACGTCTTCAACTGTCGAGACGCATAGGCTATGACCTTACCCCTCTGCATCAAAACGCACCCCAAGCCCAGCTTGGATGCATCACTGTATACCACAAAGTCATCAGTACCCTCAGGCTGTGCTAAAATCGGAGCGGACGTCAATCTCTTCTTCAGCTCCTCAAAACTCTGCTGACACGGCTCAGACTAGACAAACCGAGTGGTCTTCCTCAGAAGACAAGTAACTAGTCGGGCAATCAAAGAGAACCCTTTCACAAACCGGCGATAGTAACCTGCTAAACCTAGAAAGCTGCGAACCTCCTTAACATTCTTAGGAGGTTGCCAAGAAGATACTGAATCGATCTTCGCCGGATCGACCTTAATACCCTCAGCAGTCACCACGTGACCTAAGAAAGCCACCTCCGACATCCAAAACTCACACTTGGATAGCTTAGCATACAACTGGCTATCCTGTAGAATATGTAGTACTGTCCTCAAGTGTCCGACATGCTCCTCTCGACTCCTAGAGTAGACAAGGATGTCGTCAATGAAGACCACTACAAACTGATCTAAGAAGTCAATGAATATCCCATTCATCAACTCCATGAACACCGCTGGTGCATTAGTGAGCCCAAATGGCATCACTACGAATTCATAATGACCATACCTAGTCCGGAATGCCGTCTTAGGTATGTCCTGATCTCTCACCCTCAACTGGTGGTAACCTGACCTCAAGTGTATCCTCGAGAACACAGATGCTCCATGCAACTGGTCCAACAGGTCATCTATGCGTGGCAGTGGGCACTTGTTCTTGATGGTCACTTTGTTCAGCTCTTTGTAGTCTATGCACAGCCTCATCGATCCGTCCTTCTTCTTCACAAACAACACTGGCGCACCCCAAGGAGACACACTAGGGCGTATGAAACCCTTCTCTACTAGCTCCTCTAACTGCTTCTTCAGCTCAAGCAGCTCTATAGGTGTCATACGGTACGGAGCCTTCGAGATCGGTCTCGTGCCCGGCTCCAAGTCAATGCTGAAATCAACGCTCCTCTGTGGGGGTAATCCTGGCAGGTCGTCACGGAATACCTCTACAAACTCGCATGCAACAGGTATCTCCTCTATAGCCAGGCTCTTGCTTTCCTTCATGGCATAACACCAGAAGGCTTCGCAACCCTGTACTATCAGTCTCGCTGCCCTCACTGCACTGATAACTGTGCCAGACTTTCCGAGGTCCCAACCTCGGAATATCACCCTATGACCCTCCTCAGTGGCAACGGTCACTGTCCTCTTACCAATGTCTAAGACTGCTCCGTGTCTCCTCATCCAATCTATCCCTAGAATCACATCCTCATGAGCTAAGGGCATGACTAGAAAATCTACTAGCCAGTCTCGATCTCCCATGCGAACAGGACATCCATAAATCTCTCTAGTCCCTCTTACCTTACTCCCATCAGGTAAGCCTATCATATAAGGTATCCCCTCTACAGTAGCTAAGGACAACCTATCTACACATGCATCAGATATGAAGGAGTGTGTGGCACCCGTATCAAATAAAACTCGTACAGGTAAGTCATGAATCTGGATCGTACCTGTGGCAGTCGGTGCATCTGGATGATCAGCATCTCTCAACTCAAACACTCGTGCCTGAGTTCCTCTAGTATCAGTCACACTACCACGTCCTCTGCCCCGACCTGATCCCTGCATAGAACTCTGTGGTGGTGTGTATCCTGGAGCCCTGTAAGACTGCTGCTGACCAGAAGCTCTGTACTGCGGCGGTCTTTGTACACTCCCTAATAAGCCTGCAGGAGAAGAACCCTGCTGAGATGGAGCCTTGCCCTGACGGCATAATGTAGCTCTATGTCCAACCTTGCCGCACTGGAAGCAAGTCACTGCTGGCTTCGTGCAGTTCGATCGGACGTGTCCATAGCCACTGCAGTTGTGGCACTGTAAGCCACCAGCTGAAGTCTGACCAGTAGTTGTATGGCTATGTCGCCCCTGAGTCTGTCCTCGTCCAAAAACAGCTACCCCTGAACTACCACTAGTATAACCTGTCCTCTGTCGCTTATCCGGCCTGTCTGACTGAGCAGCTCTCCTCGACACTGGTCTGTCTCTCTCATATGCAGATGCTCTATCTTGATAGTCTGACAAAGTCTCACAGCGAAATCCTGCCACATAGGAACGGGTACTCTCTCTCAATCTTCGTGAAAAGAGATAGGCATGCTGCTCCTCAGGAGGTGCAGCTGGTCCAAGCAGTGTCAGTTCCTTCTAGAACTTCTTGATGGCAGCAGCAATCGGAATGTCCTCAAATCCTGCCTCAATGAAGTCCTGGAACCTCTCTCTCCTCAACGAGACAGGGCAGTATCTGTCTCTAACAATGCTCCTCATCTGCTCCCAACTGGTGACTCGACTACGCATGGTCCGCCACCAAGAATGAGCATCCCCAGTGAAGCAGGTCTGCACCAAATCCACCTGCCGATCCTCTGGGCAACGTATTGCCTCTAACGCAGTCTCTACCTGTCCTATCCAATGCTCTACCTCCAGTCCTATCTCTCCACTGTATGAGGGGATCTTCTGAGAGTTGAAAGCCTTCAACCACTCATCCGGCCTCGGTGCTCTAGACCCAGTAGGAGCTCTATCAGCCACAACCCTCCTCTCAGGTACAGCTGGCATCTGAGGTACTCCCTGTGTCACCTGGACAGATCTAACCGGTACTGGTGGTACCTGGGTAAGTCTCTCTATCCTAGCAGCCTCCTCCATACGCTCAACGTATGTTCGGTACTCTTTGTACTCAGTCGCTCCAATGGAAACACGTCCTGACTCTGTCGAACGTGCTCTCTGGGCTCCAGACCTAGCAACGGTCTCATTCTTGACCTCAGGACCTACACTCTCAGCTACCTCCTCCACTCCAGCCTCTGGCATGATCACTACTGGGGGATCCTCTCGTGGAGCTCGACCTCGGCCTCGGGCTAGTGGAGGTCTACCTCCACGGCCGCGTCCTCTAACTATAGGGGTCCTATCTCCCCTACCTAGTCCAGCTGGAGGGAGAGGTAGACGACCTCTACCTCGACCAGTAGCTAGCGTAGCTCTAGTACGTGCCATCTGCGCGAGGAATAACAACTATAATTACAACTAGCTAAAAGTCCAAAAAGTCCATCTACAATAAAACCTAAAGTCCATACTAAGCATACTGAGATCCGCAGTAGTAGTGGTGGTCAGCCGTACTTTTCTATTCCTAACCAGACTATGCATGCATTTAAAACCAAAAATTTTCTTTTTTTAAAACTCAGACCCCTTTTCGGGTTCTGCTTAAAACTTATTCGGTCTTTCAGAAGATTTCAAGTGCCATTGTTGCCAACCTAGAGCTCTGATACCATGTTGTAATACCCCGAATTCTCGGAACTCGGGACATTACTGGTTAGGACCTCACAATGGGTCCCGACCTCAGTTTGACAACAACATTACTAGGATCTTGCAACAAGACACAAATAAAGAAAACCTAAATTCATAAAATAGTATTTTTAGGGTAATGAATGCAACACTATCTAGCAGCCTAAAGTACTTAAACAAAAGAAAAGAACAACTGTCTTAACCAAACGAAAGAAAAGACAAACACAACTCCCAACCCCCACTCTGAGGAGTACGGAGACCCGGCTGACCACTACTTCCGGATCACTCAACTGCTGGTCTAACCTGCGGTAAATCTAAAAACAACAACAAGAGGAACCGTTAGCTAGTTATCTAAATATTAGCAGAATAATAGCAACACAAACACACACATAAAAATATAAACACCCATCATGCTTTCAAACAAGTCCGTTTTATTATCTTGAGTTAAGTCCTCTTTCACGCTAATGATACTTATTTTGTGACACGAGGGATTCCCAAACCTCGCCTCCGCCCCCGTGTAACCATCAGGAATGGATCCGATGCATCTCACCTTGTACCTGCCTGGTCTGGGTATAGAGAACCTCCCAGTCTCCTGTCAGAGTTGGGCAGTGATGTCACGGCCCGTTATACATACACTTGGGCCTTAAACGTAATAATAACAGTCGTCCTAGCAAGTTATTATTATTAAAACACGCACATAGCATACACAACCACTATCACTCAACTAATATCCAGAAACCGGCTAAGTAAGTCGCAAGGACTTACTTGAGTCAAAACACTCTAACACTCCTCAAATAGTCCGTACTCGTGGTAACTCAAGCGCCTGTCAATTAAGGCATGTGTATCAAAATCACATCTCGATGTCCAACCTCATGCGAAGGAATTACGGAAAGAAAGATTCGCATACGGTGAAAGACCGTTTTACCCTTAGTGCCGATAATTCTCTGAGTCACTTCTTGACTTCTAATATTTCTTTTTGAACGCTTTTCAAATAACTGACTACTCCAGAACGGTTTACTAACGGTCATAATATTAATCTCATCCACTCGTCATCTAGAACCACATTCCTTTATTCTCGGTATTATCTAATCTTATATATATCTATATATATACATACTTATGTGCATACTAACTTTCCTTCCAATTCTATAAATCCGTCACTCCTAGGTATTTATACATGTGTATATATATATTTACATATATATATTTTTCCTCCTCGTACGGATATAAGCACACTTCCGTAATTGAATGTATATATGTGCTTATATATATCCTATATATATATATATATATATATATATATATATATATATATATTCTAATTCAACTTATTCATACACATCTCGCATCTCCACTCACGTTTTTCTTTACAACATACTAATACAGTACCCGTATATATATGCACATTTATGTCTCTTATACCTATAAATCTATACATATATACATACTGCAGGGGTGAGACACACTCAGCATCTAATCTATACATATATACATACTGCAGAGGGAAGAAGAATCGGAGAAGCCGGCTTACCGGAGTTGTAGTCCGGTAGGGAGGTCCTAGGCGGCACCGAGCTGCAGTCGAAGGCGGGGAGATCGGGGCTGGTGCAACACAACAGCCGCAGGGGAGGGTTAGCGGTGCGTACCAGAATAGAAAAAGAGGGAAGGGATGGGCGGAACTCACCTTGTCACCGACGCTGGTCCAGGAGGGTGCACGGTGCGTGGCGTCGGCACAGGGAAAGGACACAACAGGAGGCGGCGGCCCACTGGTGGAGTTCGCAACGGCTGGAGTACGGTGAAGTTAGTTCCGGCCGTTTCGAAACAGAAAAAGAGGGTGGGGCGAGATGGACAGGATCGTGGCTAACCTGGGTAGTCGACAAGGCCGGCGGCGGCAGGCCTAGTGGTAGAGGGCGGCTACGGCTCGTTACGGCTGCTCACTGGTGCTTGCTGGCGTCTGTTCGCAAGAGGGAGGAAGATGAGTTGCGAAATAGAGAAAGAGCGGAAGGAAGGCAGCGGAGAAGGGACAAGCGGCTTACCGACGACAGCGACGGCGCGGCGGTTCGGCGATGAAGGCGGCGCAGGCTCGGTCCGGCGACAGCGCAAGGTTCCTGGTACGCTGTTGGTTTGCGAGAGGAGAGCAGCACAAGCGGCAACAGGAGGGTTAGGAGGGAAGGTAATTAGCGGATTAGGTTAAGAGGGATTAGGGTTAGGATTTAATTAGGAGGTGGGCTGATGATTGGGCCTCGCAGTGGCCCACATCCGGCCCGCTTTCTTATTAGCACGGAATAGGAACTCGTTACTCGTTAATTATGTGCGGAAATTATATAATACGGAATTAAATTCCGTATTATCTAATTTATCACTATTTTTAATTTAAGGTGCGTATTTAATTCCGGTTACAAGGTTTCGTCATTTTATGTGACTTAAAGTCATATAAAATGATAACATTTAAACTCGTTTTATTTTATTTTATTTATTATTTAAGATTGTCGCAACGGAATTTGGTTAGTTGCAGTTTACCGGAACTTTAAAATTTTCGGTTATTACACTCAGATCCAAATGTTGGAGTTCAAACTAGATCTAAAGTAAACAATCTTTGTGCCTTCTCCACTTTTGTATCCCTTGTCGAGCCAAAGAATTATGTCCAAGCTCTACAAGAACCTGATTGGATCATTGCCATGCAAAATGAATTGAACGAATTTGAGAGAAACAAGGTATGGACTCTTACTTCAACACCAAAACATCAATCAATCATTGGCACGAAATGGGTCTTTGGAAACAAATTAGATGAAAGTGGCAAAGTCATACGAAATAAAGCACGACTTGTAGCACAAGGCTATAACCAAGACAAAGGTATTGATTATGAGGAGACTTTTGCTCCAGTCGCCAGGTTAGAAGCCATACGTATGCTACTTGCATTTGCATCTTTTATGAGCATAAAACTTTTTCAAATGGATGTAAAATGTGTTTTTCTAAACGGCTTCTTAGAAGAAGAAGAAGTCTACGTTGCTCAACCTCCTGGTTTTAAAAATGATGAATATCCAGATCATGTTTTTAAACTAGACAAAGCTCTGTATGGTCTTAAGCAAGCTCCTGAGCTTGGTATGAAAGATTGTCTAAATATCTTCTTGAAAACAAATTCAAAAGAGGTTTGATTGATAAAACGTTATTTATCAGAACCAGAGGCAACGACATTCTAGTAGTACAAATCTATGTTGATGATATATTATTCGGTGCTACTAATGATTCCCTTTGCAAGGAATTTTCAGATATTATGTGCAGGGAATTTGAAATGAGCTTAATGGGAGAGCTAAATTGTTTTCTTGGACTTCAAGTTTCACAAGCAAAGAAAGGAATTTTTCTCAATCAAAGCAAGTATACTAAAGACTTGCTTAAGAAGTACAAAATGGATCAATCTAAGGTTGCAAAGACTCCTATGAGTTCAACACTTTCGCTAGATCATGACAAGAATGGCAAAAGTGTAGTACAAAAGGAGTATCGAGGTATGATCGTTTCATTGTTGTATCTAACTACTAGTCATCCTGACATTATGTTTAGTGTGTGCATGTGTGCAAGATTTCAAGTTGATCCTAAAGAGTCACACTTGATATCTGTGAAAAGAATCTTTCGGTATCTCAATAGCACTAAGGATCTAGGGTCATGGTACCCACGTCAAAGTTCATTTCATCTTGTTGGTTATTCAGATGCAGACTTTGAAGGTTATAAGGTTGATAGAAAAAGTACTTCCGGATGTTGCCAATTCTTAGGGTCATCCCTAATTAGTTGGCACTCCAAGAAGCAAAATTTTGTTGCCTTATCCACAGATGAAGCTGAATATATAGTTGTAGGAGCCTGTTGTGCACAAATTCTTTGGATTGCTCAACAACTTCGTGATCTTGGCTTTGACTTGAAAGGTATTCCTATAAAATGTGATAATACTAGTGCTATTTCGATAACCAAAAATCTTGTGCGGCATTCAAGGACTAAGCATATTGATGTAAGGTATCACTTCGTACGTGATCATGTTGAGAAAGGTGACGTTTCAATCTCTTTTATATCTACTAATTTGCAGCTTGCAGATATCTTTACCAAGCCTCTTCCTAAGGAACAATTTAATTTTATTAGATTGGAGCTTGGTATGTTGAACAAGGAAGCATCAACGTAGGGGGAGTAAAAGAGTTTATTTGTTCCTACGCATGCAGCCCAATTAATGTTTTCAAGGGCCTTGAAACATGTTTCAAAGGGTATATTAATAAAACGGATCACTTAAAAATGCATATCCTTTAGATATGCAATTATCTAATTTTCATTCTTTAAAAGGGTTTTCAAAAGGTTTTATTATCAAATTCAAAGGATTTTGAAAAGTGGTTACCAAAATTTATGGAAAGAATTATATCAACAATGATTTTCCCAAGATCTTAAATATCTTATTGATCTTACGTTGATATGACTTCTTCCATTAAAAACCTCTTCTTTTCCTTCTTTATTTCTTCCGCTTCTTTTTCCCTTTGAAAGAACAGTGCTTTACTCTTTCGTTTTTACAAACCCTCTTCGTCTTTTTTTCAAAAATTTCTTATGGCATCTAAGAGATCTTCAGTGGATGAGGCAACATCATCTGTCCCCAAAAGACTGAGAGTAGTTCAGATTTCATCCGACTCCAACCCAGATTCGAGCTCAAGGTCTGATTCAAGCTCAAGTTCTCCAGATTATCTGAGTGACGCAAAGATCTTTGCCAAGACAGGGCTTCCGTCAAACTGGTTTGAAAGTCCAACGGCCGCCAAAAAATGGTTGATAGAGTTTGACGACCGATATGAATGCATGTGTGAGCCTGTCCACAGTGAACTTTTTACCTGCTTCTCTTTACTAGGACTCGAAGTGCTTCAGGCAAGTTCTATCTAGATTATGCTCAACCCAGGTGAAGTCTCTTACCCACGATTAACCAAGTTGTTCTACAAAAACTTAACTGCAAGAAGAGAAAGAGGAGAATGGATTTTGGACTCAGTTATCAAAGGTAAGAAATCACAATTACTACTGAGACTATTGCTGATATTTTTGGTTTTCCCCGATATGACGTATCGGATCATTCTAACCCTGCTAGAACTATCCGACTAGCCAGAGAACAGTTTCTTCTTCCCAATGCTTTACCACAACCCACTATCACTTACTTAACCCTTGAAGCCAGAATTATTTATGCTATTTTAGATAGATGTGTGGCACCAAGGTTTACTAACAAGGATGTAGTAACCAACACATTACTGACACTAGTCTATCATGTGGTGAATGGGCTTAAAGTAAATCTGTAAGAAATCATTTTGTCTCATATGGTAAATGTCATAAATTCTCCAAGTACTTGTCACCTACCATATGGAAATCTACTTCCCACAGTTTTTAGGCATTTCTCTTTTGATTATTCTAGTGAGGAGCAACATATTGTTAATGGAGGATTGGATGAAGCTTTCTTTGAAACCATAGGAATTCAGAAGATACAGGTTGATTTTAGTACATTATGGGTTTTAAAGGAGCAACCAAAATGGAATTTCACCACAGTGCAACGTCTAGAAGCTGTAGAGAGGGCAGTGGACTGACTAAGAACCGATCTTGTGTTTTTCCGAGCTTCAGTGACCGACAAGATGGATGAAACACAAGATTTACTAGGTAGTCTTAACTAGAAAATTAATCAAATGTTTCATGTTAATGCTCTTTCTCTTACAGCTGTCACTAGCATCAAGCCTCTCTCAAAATATGATGGACAAGCGACCACGAAAGATGCTGAAAAAGTCATGACACAGTGTCATAAGATTATCAAAGATAAACCTATTCGCCAACCTTCATCAAAAGATCCAGACATTATGACTATTGAAGAATTTGGAGTGGTAAAAAAGTATGATAAGAATTCTAATCAAAGAAGAACAGATCTTTCTCGGAAAGAACTTGACCTCATCAATACTCAGAATCGATGGAGGGATATGTGTTTAAAGGAGCATTATGGGAAAGGAACTTCCTCCAGATGGTACAAAGAAAACTGAACTTCTCTGATTGTCATGATTGTCAAGGCCTTGATAGTATTATCAACGGCTTGTTTTTGAGAAATTCTTTTTTGTGGTGTTTGTGAAAATACTCTTGGGTCTGTAATCGTTTTTAAAACTCTCGTGCTTTAACTATTTTTCTCCCTTGTTGAAAGACAAAGGGGGAGAAATGAATCTGATCCGACATTCAATATTCTGCATTCTACATTTTAGGTTTTGATATTTATATATATGCTTTGCTAAACTAACAAATGCAGGTACGATAAAACATTTGTGTTGTCTTCCATCAAGGGGGAGATTGAAAACTCCACCTTGATTATAATGTTTTACAAGTGTTGATGATGGAAAATTTAAACACAAATGTAGTAGTTTGATACACTAACAATGTATTGATTATATTCTCGAGATGCTTGGTTGGTTTGAATTTAGTGCAGGACTTATCGAATATCTCAAAGGCCTTGATATGGACTTCAAGGGCCTTGAAATATTATTCAAGGACACAAGGAAGATAGTGTTATACAAAGGGACGATCTCAAAGGCCTTGAAGAAATATAGTCGCACGAAACAAGGATTCAAGTTACAAAGAAGATTTTCCAAGAAAGATTTGCTCAACAGAAAGATTTTAGTGAAGATCTTTTTCAACCAAATATTAGAAGATCTTTTCAGAAGATTTTCTAAAACCGAAAAGCATGAAGATTTCTTCTCGTTCGGTTCAACGGAAAACGAGAAGATTAAGGAGCTGAGGAATCAACGTGTTCTCAAGAGATGAAGATCTACAACGTCTACCTCATCTCAAAACAAGAAGCGATCTTCATGGAGAAGAAAATTCACCTTCAAACGGTCATCTTTCCAAAGGCTAGAAGACCTCTCCATAGAAGAGTATAAATAAAGACGGTGATTGAAGAAGGAGGTATAGCAGCTTACATGGAAACATCTTTACGTCTTCAAGCAACCCAAACATCTTTATTTGATTCATTGTTTTTTCTTTCTCTCTTTTTCTAAAAAGCTTTATCACCTTAGAGAGAGATAAAACACAAGAGATCCATTGGAAGATCTAAATAGTGTTATAGTAGAGTGTGTGTTACTCTGCGAAGTAACTAGGTTATTATAGCAAGGTGAAGAGTTGGAGCTAGATCGTAGCATTGGCTACAGTGAGAGAAGAAGGGGATTTCTTCTAGATTGTATCTAGGACTCTTTGAAGCTGATAATAGATAGTTAGATCCTAAGGCTATACCCTGGGACGGAGAGTAGGCTATTTAGAGCCGAACTTCGTAAACATATCCTCGTGTCGATCTTTTATCTTCCGCACTTTATCTCGCTATTGTGACTAACTTTGTTTTGTAGGAGCACGAAGTCAAGGTCCTTGAAAGTTGTTTCAAAGCCCTTGAAATCAAAGTTTCACAAAGAGATCAGATCGACATCAAGGCCGTTGAAAGGAGTTTCAAACCTTGAGATCGGGTTTAAGAAAAGTTCTCATACTCTATTCAACCCCCCTTCTAGGGTATCTTTTAACCTTTTTATCATCTACCAGTTCTTCACGACCTTTATCGTAGATTGCAAGTGCCATTGTTGTCAACCTATGGCTCTGATACCAACTTTATAACACCCCAAATCAATGGGACTGGGGGCGCTACTTGGTTAGGATCTCACAATTGTAATGCCTGAAAATTTTAGTTTCCGTTTAATACCGATGTAACCGGATTCCGATCCGCCAAACTTTTTCTTTTTAAATAAAACAAAGCAAAATTAGTTTCTATCATTTTATGTGACCTTAATTCACATAAAATAATAAAAATGTCAACCGAATAGATATTCGTTTTTTTTTAAAACTCGAAAAGCGGTATTGTACGAGTAACGACGCTTACTTTCAGGCTTCAGCCCATCTTTTAAATTGAGGAGCAGGTCCCACAGCTGGCCCATTCATTCTTTTTACAGCCAGCCCAAATCCTTCCTTATTCCTTTTTAAACCGGGTCGGCCCAAGGAGAAAGAAGACCACCTGCTGGAGTGTATCGTTGCCAGACCAGCTGCACTTTAACCCTTTTCTTAACCTAATTAATCAACCTCTAATCTAAACCCTAATTACCCTATCCCGATTACTTCCTCTTAACCTATTCTATCACTTTCATCCGGCAAGCAAGTCACAAGAGCGACTCTCTGCAACTCCGGCACCCTATCGCCAACACAGGTGGAACAGACCAATCGAGACACCACCGACCCCGACAGGATAGTCGCTGCAGCATCGAGCTCCTCTTCAAGACAATAGCGCCGGTAAAGTCTCGCCTTTTCTCTCGAGTCGTCTTTGTTCCTTCTAAACTGTTGAACCCTAACCTCCATCGAACCATGCCACAGAAAAGAGCAAGCTTCCAGCCGGGACCGCGGGCCTGCACAGACTCGCCCGACCTTGACCAATGAACCGGCTGAGGCAGAACCACCCGGCTACTTGCTTGCGACTCCGGTAAGCCGACTCGATTGACCCTTGTTGTTTCGTTACTTCTGCATGCTATAACTGGTTGTTGAAGGGTATCGTCGACCCTCCGGGTGGCTGGTGATGTGCAGGCTCGACAAGGCTCTCTTCCGAGTTGCTCCGATTGACTTCGGCCCAATCGTGTTCACTGTAGAGACGAGACTAGGGTTAGACGGTGAGTTAACCCTCCTCAGTCAATGTGTTTAAGTATTTATATGATTATATGTAGGAGATAGATTAGTGGGTATGCAGTGTATGCGTATATGTACTTAGAGATGAAAAGACTGGGAAAATGAGATATATGAATAGGAGGAAGTGGACGGTATAGATTAGGATATATATATATATATATATATATATATATATATATATATATATATATATGATTAGGGTAGAGTACGTGTTTATGTACATATAGAGGAAGGAAGTGGACGGTATGAGTATAAAGATATATATGCACCAGTGCAATATACGTAGATGTGTATACTTATAGATATATGAATAGGAGGATATAGGTATAAATATATATGATAAGGTGTAGTGTAACCACATACGTATATATATAGTTGGGTAAGGGTAATATATATATATATATAGATATACATCTATAGGAATAAGTATAGTATATATATATATGTAAGTGTATATATATATAAATATATATATATATATATATATATATATATATATATATATATATATATATATATATATATATATATATATGTAGGTGTAAGTGTAGTATATATAAGTATATCTATATAGGTAAATAAGTGTCCATAACTAGAACCTTGTTCATAAATGGGTAGGAGCATGAGGCATAGTAATAACCGAGAAGAGTTAAAGTTATAGTTAGTACGGCTGGAGTAGTGTACGCTAATTTGAGAGTTCCGGAACCAGGGGTGAGATAGTTTTTTGGCTTAAGAGAGTTGCATGTTTGTATTTTCTCTTTATGAGATTTCACCTCTTAGAAGTTATAACTTCTAAGAGTATGGGATGTGATTTTGATCCACATGTCTTGTGTGACAGGCGTTTGAGTTACCACGAGTACGGATCGAGTTGAGTTTGATAGAGTGTGACTTGATTCAGGTAAGTCCTTGCGACTTACTTAGCTGGTTTCTGGATATTAGTTGAGTGATAACAGTGGTGTGTGTACCATGTGTGTTATAATAACAACTTGTTAGGACGACCGTCGTTATTATGTGTTAAGGCCAAAGTGTATGTATAACGGGCCGTGACATCACTGCCCAGCTCTGCCAGGAGACTGAGAGGTTCTCTATACCCAGACCATACAGGTACACGGTGAGATGCATCGGATCCACTCCTGATGGGTACACGGGGGCGGAGGCGAGGTTTGGGAAACCCTCGTGTCACAAAATAAGTATCATTAGTAAGAGTGAATGACTTAAATGAAGATAATAAATGGATTGTTTGAAACCATGATGAGTGTTTATTATTTTATGTGTGTGTGTGCTATTATTATTCTCCTAATGTTTAGATAACTAGCTAATGGTTATTTTGTTGTGTTTTTAGATTTACCGCAGGTTAGAACAACAGCTGAGTGATCTGGGAGTAGTGGTCAGCCGGGTCTCCGTACTCCTTAGAGTGGGGGTTTGGGTTGTTACTTTGTTGTTCTTTTCCTCTTGTTAAGACAGCTAGTCTTTTCCGTCGTTTAAGTATTATAGGCTGTTAGACTTTGTTGCATTCATCCTGTTAAAAATACATTTTTTTATAAATTTCGGTTTTTCTTATTTGTGTCTTGTTGCAAGATCCTAGTAAAATTGTTGTCAAACTGAGGTCGGGACCCATTGTGAGGTCCTAACCAGTAATGTCCCGAGTTTTGAGAATTCGGGGTGCTACAACATGGTATCAGAGCGAGGTTGGCAACAATGGCACTTGAAATCTTCTGAAAGACCGAATAAGTACTTAAACAGAACCCGAAAATGGATCTGAGTTTTAAAAAGGACTTTTAGTTTTCAAATGCATGCATAGTGTGGTTGGGGATAGTAAAGTATGGCTGACCACCACTATTATTGCGGATCTCAGTATGCTTAGTATGGACTTTAGGTTTTTACTTTATGTTGACTTATTAGCTTGATTATAAAGATATGTAGTATAGATAAATATATGCCGAAGATTAGTAGAAATTAGAGTTATGTTATGTCCTTAATAGAGATAACATAATGAGTTTATCACCCCTTTGACACATCTAAGTAGATTTTGAAGGGTGTCAACGTGAGGATTAGTATGCACCTCTTATGTGCATTAGGGTAGACAAACGACGGACAAATCATTCGAGCTTGTTGAGGAACGACGAGACGGGAAAAAAAAAAGAAGACTAAAAGACAACACCAACGACGATGACAAGAAGGGAACCCCGAGTCAACTCAATAAGACCAAATGAATAAAATACCTGAGTGTAGTTTCGGAAAAGCGTTTGATGACCGACAAATGTACAATTGGAAGAGACAACCCATAGATTCTTTCAAGTGTGGTGTAAAGCAACGTTACTAACAAAGCGGATACCTTCAGAAACACACATGGGCATGAAAGTCAAGGTGAAATATAGTAGCGATCCAGACAAGAAGCATTGAATGTAAGCTTACTGACGGATCAGAAGGTGAAAGTTTGAGGCTAGAAGCAGAGCGGAAGATGATCATTGTCGAAAAGCTACTTGTCACCACAATGAAGATGGGAAACCGAGATAAACATAAGCGTAGGAGTCAAGATGAGATACATTGTCCATCCCAATACGAAGAATTAAAGAGCCGAAAAAGGAAAGGTTACAGGTTGCTAGAAAGGGGGCGGCAGATTTCACCAACATGGAAGTGGTGTAACCTCCTAGAACACACAAGAATTACAACAAAGATCGGATTTCTATAAAGGCGGAAGTACAAGCAGCACCCCAAGGGAGGAGGGTGCAAGAGAATGGTCTTGGTGAAAAAGAGGGCCTCTAATAATTATCACTCACGAAGGGATTTAAGCTAATAACACTAGCGGGTCATAACAAAGAACCGCTAGTGTACAATAACTCGGGTAAAAAGAATCATGGAGAAATGCCTACAAGTTATCGTAGAAGAAGTGATAAGGCCGTTGACGGAAGACGAAGATACAACTAGACTCACAAGAGTATAGTGCTCTTATAAGAATGTAATTTGTAGAAGGAGCTAAAGGAGTATCAATGGAGGAGATATATTTTCACCTGGTATATCAAACCTCAAAAGAGATAGAAGAAAAGTAAGTGTACGATCTTATAGAAGGTCAACTACAGACTAATTGGCAACAACAGAGAATTTACATGTGTTGGCTAACTATTGATGGTTGGTTGACAGATAAGAAGAATAACCACAAGGTTATAAAGGAATTTTATCGACATCTGGTGAATTTCTTCCAGAGATCAACGACGACAATGGTGAAATTAAATCAATACAAGTACTAGTAGCCTTGATGGTAACATTGAATGAGTCCAATATGATAACTCTAGTAAAGAAATTAAAGAGAAGCTCTTGACGGTCAGTAATGACCATTGATGATGGTAATAGTGTAAAGAGAATTGTTGTGAGTAGTTGCTTACTACTGACTAAGGAAAGATACACATCAAAGTTAGTATGGAGGGATTCCTGCAAGAAGAACTAGAAGAGTAAGAAGAAACAGATGATTGTGGACACGTCCTATGTCTTAGCATTTCACACAAGTAGGACTGATGGTGCTCCTCCGAGAAAATGTGGGGTCAAACTGTCTAGATTGACAGAGGAAGCCCTTGTGATTAAAGATGTGACACAGAATAATTGGAATTGCAGAGGCGGCACAAACATAGAGAGTAGGATTTAAAGCCTTGGTGAAATGTCTGATCGAGTTGTGAGGTAATTGCAGATGGAATCTACATGTTGGCTAGAACAGACATGAGAAGAAGTAAAGTTGAATGACTAAAGGTTACTATATAGATTCGTTATTACCCCAATCTGATAATTACCAAAAAAAGTGTCTATATAAGAGTTTAATGAGAAATGGTGGTACTCCAATGAAAATTCAAGCTCGACTGATGACATAAGAGTGGATAAAAGTAATAAGACCAACTAACGTGGTCTGTAAGGCGTATACGAGGAAAATCAAAGGGATTTAACTATCCTACTGGTGGTAAAGATTTAAAGAAGGTAAAACGACATGGGTATAAGGAAAACATATTAAATGCGATGCGAGGAATTTGATTTTTGAGAAAATCATATGCATCTGATATTTTGTATACAAAGGGTACAAATGACTTTGTGGTATACAGTGGCGCATCCAAGCTACGCTTGGGGTGTGTTTTGATGCAGAGGCGTAAGGTCATAGCCTATGCGTCTCGACAGTTGAAGACGTATGAGGAGAACTACCCCAAACACGACCTAGAGTTAGTTGTAGTGGTTCATGCTCTTAAGATCTGGCGTCACTATCTCTATGGGACGACATGTCAGATCCTCATAGACCATAAGAGTCTGAAATACTTATTCACTTAGTGGGAGTTGAATAACCGCCAGAGGCGGTGGCTAGAGTTGATCAAGTATTTCGACCTTGAGATTCTCTACCACCCCGGAAAGGCGAATGTACGTAGTTGTTGACGCTTTGAGTCGGAAGACGCCTCGGGAGAGGGCGATAGCCCGGTTGACAGTACAACCACAGTTGCAGAGAGACTTGGCTTGGTTAGAGATAAAGATTCAGTTTCCCAATACAGATAGTCAGTTGGCTACTTTGGTGTTACTTCCTGACCTGTTGGATGAGATCCGACAAAAGCAGGAGACTTGCCGACTTTGACTAGGATCCGAGACAGGATGTCTCGAGATGAGGCACCACAGTTCACTATTGGAGCTGATAGAGTGATGAGACGTCAGAACCGCGTGTGTGTGTGCCATCAGACAGTGAGTTGAGATAGAGGATACTAGGTGAGGCTCATGCTACCCCATACTCAGTACATCCTGGAGTGAGTAAGATGTACAAGGATGTGAGACGGTCCTTCTGGTGGGGTGGTTTGAAGCCCGACGTGGCTCGGTATGTCGCTTAGTGTGCGACCTGTCAACAGGTCAAGATTGAGCATCACATGTCCGGAGGAGAGCTCCACCCACTTCCAGTACCACAGTGGAAGTGGGAGGATATATCTATCGATTTTGTCACAGGATTGAGACTCAACAGAGGTTATGATGCTATTTGGATAGTGGTAGACCATCTGACGAAGACTGCACGTTTCATTCCGATTAAGGAAACGTGGCCGGTAAGTCATCTAGCTGAGGAGTTCACCAGGCACATTGTGAGATTTCATGGAGTACCGAGGACTATCATCTCTGATAGAGATGAGCGTTTCACCTCGAGGTTTTGGCAACAAGTATATACTGCTTTAGGGACAAGTCTCCACTTTACCACCGCCTATCACCCACAGACAGACGGTCAGGCTGAGAGGACCATTCAGACATTTAGAGGACATGCTACGGGCTTGTGTACTAGATTGGGGACAGGTATGGCCATATCATCTCCTACTGGTAGAGTTTTCGTATAATAACAGTTGGCACGCGTCTATTGGGATGACCCCTTATGAGGCTTTGTACGGGCGGAGATGTCGCATGCCATTATGCTGGGATGAGCCTAGCAGAGCTGATGGAGTAGCTCCAGATCAGATACAAGATGACATCGCTCGGATTGCCTTGGTCCGGGAGGGGATGTTAGCATCTCAGAGTCGTCAGAAGTCCTACGCCGACAAAAGGCGTCGACCCTTGGAGTTTAGGGTGGGTGCTAAGGTGTGGTTGAGAGTGTCACCAACGCGAGGAGTCCGGCGTTTCAGTATTAAGGGGAAGCTGAGCCCCGATATGTCGGACCTTTTGAGATCTTGGAGAGAGTTGGAGAGGTTGCCTACAGATTAGCATTACCACCGAGACTGGAGGGTGTCCATACAGGTCTTCCATGTACCACAGCTGAGAGAGTACATCCCGGACCCGAGACACGTCATCAGCCATGAGGATCTGATAGTTGAGCCCGACCACACATTTGTGGAGTACCCAGTAGTTGTCCTGGAGCGTAGTACTAGACGTCTGCGGTCCAAGGAGATACCGATGTTGAGGATTCAATGGTCTAGACGAGGAGCTGATGAGGCCACTTGGGAGACAGAGGAGAGTATTAGACATAATTATTCCGAGTTCTTTGCGGGGTTAGATATTACTTCTGTATCGACGAGGTAGTACTCGGATGTTGTGTTGTTTGACCTTTCATGTTTTTATATTGGATTGAGTGATTATGTTTTATGTGATGTGTGTCTGGGTATGATGATTGAGTAGTTGCCTGTTAAAAAAGGGGACTTAATGAAATCGAGTTACATAAAGAAAGTCGTTTAGTTAGATACTTTATTCTAAGTTTCGGGACGAAACTTATTTTAAGGGGGCACTGATGTAATGCCTGAAAAATTTAGTTTCCGTTTAATACCGATGTAACCGGATTCCGATCCGCCAAACTTTTTCTTTTTAAATAAAATAAAGCAAAATTAGTTTCTATCATTTTATGTGACCTTAATTCACATAAAATAATAAAAATGTCAACCGAATAGATATTCGTTTTTTTTTAAACTCGAAAAGAGGTATTGTACGAGTAACGACGCTTACTTTCAGCCCATCTTTTAAATTGAGGAGCAGGTCCCACAGCTGGCCCATTCATTCTTTTTAAAGCCAGCCCAAAGCCTTCCTTATTCCTTTTTAAACCGGGCCGGCCCAAGGAGAAAGAAGACCACCTACTGGAGTGTATCGTTGCCAGACCAGCTGCACTTTAACCCTTTTCTTAACCTAATTAATCAACCTCTAATCTAAACCCTAATTACCCTATCCCGATTACTTCCTTTTAACCTATTCTATCACTTTCATCCGGCAAGCAAGTGACAAGAGCGACTCTCTGCAACTCCGGCACCCTATCGCCAACACAGGTGGAACAGACCAATCGAGACACCACCGACCCCGACAGGATAGTCGCTGCAGCATTGAGCTCCTCTTCAAGACAATAGCGCCGGTAAAGTCTCGCCTTTTCTCTCGAGTCGTCTTTGTTCCTTCTAAACTGCTAAACCCTAACCTCCATCGAACCATGCCACAGAAAAGAGCAAGCTTCCAGCCGGGACCGCGGGCCTGCACAGATTCGCCTGACCTTGACCAATGAACCGGCTGAGGCAGAACCACCCAGCTACTTGCTTGCGACTCCGGTAAGCCGACTCGATTGACCCTTGTTGTTTCGTTACTTCTGCACGCTATAACTGGTTGTTGAACGGTATCGTCGACCCTCCGGGTGGCTGGTGATGTGCAGGCTCGACAAGGCTCTCTTCCGAGTTGCTCCGATCGACTTCGGCCCAATCGTGTTCACTGTAGAGATGAGACTAGGGTTGGACGGTGAGTTAACCCTCCTCAGTCAATGTGTTTAAGTATTTATATGATTATATGTAGGAGATAGATTAGTGGGTATGCAGTGTATGCGTATATGTACTTAGAGATGAAAAGACTAGGAAAATGAGATATATGAATAGGAGGAAGTGGACGGTATAGATTAGGATATATATATATATATATATATATATATATATATATATATATATATATATATATATATATATATATATATGATTAGGGTAGAGTACGTGTTTATGTACATATAGAGGAAGGAAGTGGACGGTATGAGTATAAAGATATATATGCACCAGTGCAGTATACGTAGATGTGTATACTTATAGATATATGAATAGGAGGATATAGGTATAAATATATATGATAAGGTGCAGTGTAACCACATACGTATATATATAGTTGGGTAAGGGTAATATATATATATATATATATATATATATATATATATATATATATATATATATATATATAAGTATATATATATATATATGTAGGTATAAGTGTAGTATATATAAGTATATCTATATAGGTAAATAAGTGTCCATAACTAGAACCTTGTTCGTAAATGGGTAGGAGCGTGAGGCATAGTAATAACCGAGAAGAGTTAAAGTTATAGTTAGTATGGCTGGAGTAGTGTACGCTAATTTGAGAGTTCCGGAACCAAGGGTGAGATAGTCTTTTGGCTTAAGAGAGTTGCATGTTTGTATTTTATCTTTATGAGATTTCACCTCTTAGAAGTTATAACTTCTAAGAGTATGGGATGTGATTTTGATCCACATGTCTTGTGTGACAGGCGTTTGAGTTACCACGAGTACGGATCGAGTTGAGTTTGATAGAGTGTGACTTGATTCAGGTAAGTCCTTGCGACTTACTTAGCTGGTTTCTGGATATTAGTTGAGTGATAACAGTGTGTGTGTACCATGTGTGTTATAATTACAACTTGTTAGGACGACCGTCGTTATTATGTGTTAAGGCCAAGTGTATGTATAACGGGTCGTGACATCACTGCCCAGCTCTGCCAAGAGACTGGGAGGTTCTCTATACCCAGACCATACATGTACACGGTGAGATGCATCGGATCCACTCCTGATGGGTTCACGGGGGCGGAGGCGAGGTTTGGGAAACCCTCGTGTCACAAAATAAGTATCATTAGTAAGAGTGAATAACTTAAATGAAGATAATAAATGGATTGTTTGAAACCATGATGAGTGTTTATTATTTTATGTGTGTGTGCTATTATTATTCTCCTAATGTTTAGATAACTAGCTAATGGTTATTTTATTGTGTTTTTAGATTTACCGCAGGTTAGAACAACAGCTGAGTGATCCGGGAGTAGTGGTCAGCCGGGTCTCCGTACTCCTTAGAGTGGGGGTTTGGGTTGTTACTTTGTTGTTCTTTTCCTCTTGTTAAGACAGCTAGTCTTTTCTGTCGTTTAAGTATTATAGACTGTTAGACTTTGTTGCATTCATCCTGTTAAAAATACATTTTTTTATAAATTTCAGTTTTTATGAATTTCGGTTTTTCTTATTTGTGTCTTGTTGCAAGATCCTAGTAAAATTGTTGTCAAACTGAGGTCGGAACCCATTGTGATGTCCTAACCAATAATGTCCCGAGTTCTGAGAATTCGGGGTGTTACAACAATGGATCCTGACCCTAGCCTGACAACAACTTCATTGGATCTGACAACAAGACACAAATAAATATAAAACTAAATACATTAAATTGTATAATCGCAAATCATACGTATACAAAATCCACACCCGAGTACAAAACGGCAACATCAATGCATAGGTGTACAAAACATCCCAACAACCCACGCCCAACCTAGTGTACGGAAGCCCTCGGCTTATCACCCATCTCGCTCACTTTGTAGTCTTCCTATCTTAGAAAATATATACAATACGGTATAAAACCGTTAGCAGACAGTTCATGAATAAGAATAGCAGTAATAGCACATGCCAACACATTAACACATCACACGATGCAATGCTCACATGAAACCCATTTATTATCTTCATTACGCTATACCATTATTAATTCAACTTATTTTGTCACACGAGAATCTCCCGAAACTCACATCCGCTTCTTTCTGCCCACAGGTATAGATCAGTACTATCCGTTACCTGTTGGCTTGGGTCTTAAGAGCACCTCCCAATCACCTGGAGAACTGGACAAGTGGTCACGACCCGTTATAATACACTTGGGCCATTTCAATATACGCATATGGTCGTCCTAATTCGGTTTAGGTTATCAATGCAACATTCATATGCACAAACACCACTTTTACAATTACTCAAACCCATAAACGCTAGCTAAGTAAGCCCGAAGGACTTACCTGTCACAAGGTAGTCCTAAATAGTGGTCACAGTTTCCCCTCGAGAAAATGATCAGTGCCTTAATAAACAAGGCACGCAAATATCAATCACTACCCATAGGCTAGGATATTTTACCTCTTAGTCTTCAAGATCCCGCAAGATCATGGCCATAACACAATCCACAATATCAATATCCTCAAAGATAATAACTATCAATCCATAAACTCAACATCTCACAATTCCTCAAACCTCTCAAGATATCATGTAATCAACATTCCTCAATCTCAATTCTAATCCTAATTTAATAAATTAACCTTTAATTAAGTAAATTAACTTTCACCAGAATAACGTTTTGTCCGCAGACAATTTCTAAACTCCCTGACATCAAATTTCATCAAATTAACAAACAACCCATAATCCCTAGAATAATATAACGAGCATAATGGAATTTCCAATTATCCATTTTGAAAAGCCTAAGGTCAATTTAGGCCAAATCGCAATACGGAAAATGAATAAATTCATAACTTACTTGTTACTAACCCGATTGACGATCTGCAAGAAGATTCGGAATCACAACGCCGCAGGCTACGCTCGGATAGAATCAAATTCATAGGAATCGGAGTGGCAGAACCGGCCTAGTGATATATATGCTTGACCAGAACTTCAGTTGCTCGGAAATATAGAAACGTGGTACGAGAATGAAGGGAATGAAGAGAGGAGTCCAAAAACTCAAACGGCTTTGATATCGGATTAGAAATGGAGTGTAGATCGGAGTTTGAAGGTTGAGAGAAATCAAAGCTTTTACGAGGAAACGTGAAAGGAAATGAATTATAAACAATTTTACGCTATTTTTAGCGAAGTCGATAATTATCCTTTAGCGAAGTCGATAATTATCCTCTAACCGATCCAAAGACGGGTTGAACCCCCTTTTCCAAACTTCTCGAAATTGGAATAATAAATCTGAAATATTATAGGGATAATTATTCCACAACTACCTCGGCAAACACGTATTCCTAAGGTGTCTTTCTTAGCCGCTAAGAAACGAAATAGCGACTCTTTTGGCCGTTTTGCCTTTCCATGTTATTTCATATGTAGGACATGTCCGATGTCCTAATCATTTCTTTGAACTACATTTTTATTATTTAAAGCTCTCAAATGCTATTACAATGATGTTTTATAGTTTTTATAGATTTCACACAAATTTTGTATATCTTACCATTTCGAAAAAATTAAATTGAAAAATTTTCAGGAATTTCTTTTTCGCACACAAATACAATCTACATATAACTTGTATAAAAATGTTTTCGGATACATCATCAGTACTTACAAGTGACGGATGCCAAGGATTGGCAACCTTATAGACGTGATTCACCCTATATTAAAGTCATCTTAGTTTGGAGAGATAGGATGATGGGTTTTCACGTTGCATGACAACAACCTTGATGATACTATGGCGGACCTATGTAAGGGAGGGAGGTTTAAGGTGACTAAGGCATACGCTTTAGTGCGCAAGATGGGAGAAAGGGTACCATGGTGTAGTGTTATTTGGGACCCGAGACACACTCCGAGGCATGCATTCATTGCTTGGATGGCTACCCTTGCGGTCGCCTTTCCATGATCGTATGGGATTCCTTGAGATTGACCCGATTTTCCACTTTTGCAAACGAGAGACGGAGACACATGATCATTTGTTCTTTGAATTCCGGTACTCGAGGGCTGTATGGAGAAATGTAATTAAGGCGGAGTTTTGGTTTGGAGTTTGGGCTAGGAACACTAGACCTCGCTCTAGGGTGGCTGAAACGAAGGACGAGGAGTAAGCATCGGAAGTCAAGTGCTAGGGTCTTTTCTTTTGTTGTCTCCATTTATTTCATTTGGCATGGACGGAGTAGCCTCATCTTCGAGGGAAACCGTCTGCCAGGGGAGGTGGTTATCCGGCTGATTAAGACTGATGTGTTCAGGTTCCTGCAAGCTGCATTCCCTGACGACGTTGGTGATGGGCTGATGAGCAATTGATCGATTGTCGAGCCTCTTTTTGTACTTCTACATGCTTTTATAGTTTCCGGTGTTTGTTTGTCCATGCAACGTCAATTATGACTGTGCATGTGATGTGTAGTTTCTCGTTGCTTTGCAAGCATACGTTTTACGTTGGACGTTAAGTTTGTAACCGAATACCTCATGTTGAGGGATAGGCATATTTTTACACATCTATAAATTAACCAACATCTCATGTATAATGTTTCATAATTTTTGACGCAACGGGTATGACATTTCACAACATTGTAGAATTCTATCGAATTTCTTGTATCGTAGCCTTTGAGAAAATTTTGTCAAAATTTTCCATCATTTTATTCTATTCATCGTTCAACTTATATAGACAAATTTCACATTTTTTGGCACCATAAATATAAAATTGTATACATGTTAGAGATTTGGTGTGAACGTTGTGTACTTACAGCCTTAAAAAAAGAGTAAATTACCAAATTTACCTTTTAGTTGTCAATTTCTTTTTCCACATAAACACCAGTTTTATAAATATTGGGTTGTTCAGGTAATGCTGTTAATTGTGGTAAGGCTATGCGGCCGTCTAAGAGGTTGACACATGTCCAATTTTTTTTTAAAAAAAAATATTCTGAATACTTTTAACTATAATGAACTACCATGTTATAAGTTCTGCACCATTCTCTTATAAACTTTGAACTATTCTCATATAAGTCATGAACTATTACTTTATGTTATTCATGTATTAGTTTTTTTATAACTATTAACTATTCACATATAATTTATAAAGTATTCCCTTATAATATGAATTATCGCGATATACTATTAATGTACTCTTTCATATACTACATTGAGTATTCTCATGTAATTCATGAAGTAGTACTTCACGATAATCTATTCATGAACAAATATTATATCTCCATACTACTTTTATAAAGTTCATAAATTACTACTTTCAATACTTCATTTTTTAATATATTATATCAAATTATTTATAGATTAATCGTTTATATGTTATGAACTATTCTATTATAATTCATGAACTATCCTTTTATAAGTTATGCACTATCCTCTATAAGTTTTGCATTATCATTTTAATTCGTTTTTGGAAGGAATAAGAGGAAAAAAAAAATTGGACATGTGTCACCCACTACTACATTAAAGCTCTATAGAAACGGTTAAATTTCGTTTCATAAACTCTAAAAACCGCTTCCTAAGATATAATGAAGCGGTTTTGAGCCGTTTCATCCGCTCGTGTTGCATTAGGCATATTGAAGCGTTTAGTTTAGGTTTTTGTAACGGTTTTTTCCAACCTAAAAAAAAGTGCTACATTAGATTAATAAACCGCTTCATTTGCAATGTACCTAATGCAACTCTTTTTCACAACTATTGGAGCGCTTTTTATGTATTTAAGGCAACAAATATGCCACATCTATTGAAGCGTTTTTAAATGTTTCTAAGGCAACACATACATGCTTATAAGGAAACGGTTTTGCAATATTAAAAAATACTGCCCACAAGCATTTGATATAAGAAACATATCATCCACATTATCACATGTTTCATTACAGTGTAATCAATACAAATACATAAATTAGACAAATTAACACTTCCTTGGTTAACATTTGCTTGATTACAAACACCAACCCAAACTAAGTAATGTATGTATGTGCTTGATAATTGTCAAGTTGGACACATACAAGACTACCAATTCATGTGTCAACCCACAAATATTATCTCAAAAAACCCAAAACTCCAATTCACAAACATAAACTTAGTAATGTTTCATCCTCCTTGCTTGTCGTCCTGCAAAATACCATAAACATGATCTACTTAATAAAAAATTTCTTAAATGAATATATAATTAAACTTACAATGTTTTGAAGATATTGTTCATAATCAGCCTTGTATATACGTCCGGGTTATTTTAGCATTGAATAATAAAATAAACTGAAATAGGTAAAAAATTATAATCATCATTCAAAGAAAATTTCAAGAGAGGTTATAGTGAAAGACAGGGGAGGAGTAAACTAAGTGTTGCAATGCATTTCTACAACATAAACATACATACAGAAACCGAACTACCACTATAGTAGCCATTTTATTGACATACCATTATATAGACTCCTATTGTATAATGCAACATCTAGGATGTTGGATGAAATTTATAAATAAAGTATAATTAAACTGATTTCGTTGTAAGAGACGTTTGATGAATTGAGAGATTTTAATATTCATAATATGATGATACTGGGATATAAAAAACCAACTACTAAAAATATAAATCCAAATCAATACTCTTAATTGCAGAGAGTTTAATATTCACTAAAAAACCAAATCCATTTGTGTGAATATACTCCACGTCTCCACCTCCCAACAACTGTTGTACAGGGTGCGTCACTGCTGCTAAAAATTAAGAGCCTTAATACATTTCGCAAAGCACTTACTCCAACCAAAACATAAATTTTTTCATGGTTTCCCTTCTCTCCATCTAGAATCAATACCAAGCCAATTTTTTTCACAGTAGAAAAACATCACAAAGCTTTTTCCAACCACAATGTCCTGATCTAAACTACAGGTAAATCGGATACCTTATACTAGGCATGTTTAGCTGCATTTATAACACATCGAACTGAACAGTACATTAACTGAACTTAACGGAAGTAGAAATGCACACCCTTGAACACTGAGTGTGAACTTCAGTGAAACCATTAGCTCTTATATACAACATGTAGGCTACAAAAACTGGAATAATTATTTATTCAAACCTGAATTGTTTGCCTATGTTGCTGGTTGATGTTGATCCTCACAGTCACTTTCTTAGAGTCAAAGTTGGAGTTTTGCTTTCCCATGACAGATTCAGTATTGGAGCTATTTACAACATCATAGTCATTATGTTCCTGGACATAAGGAAGTGTGTAAGAAACATATACTCCAAACGACAGCGTTAAAAAGTGGTGCATATTTTCTCATAAGCTTCATTCTCCTGATAGAACAATTGCAGTAGACATGGAATGGGGATTCTTGAAATAATTTTAGGAGAGCAACTAGAACGCAAGAAAGCTTCCGAATCAGTCCTCTTAAACTAACAAAATGCAAAGGAAAATTTATAAGGTCAATTTTATTCAAAAGGAATGTCAAGTGGAAAATTGAAAATACAAGCAAATGAAACAGGAAAATAATCAAGCTTATTTAAAAAACACATTAAAGGTCATAATTATTAGTCCTAGTGTACCAATGCCTCGAGTCACTTGGCTAGACACATACAATCTAAAACCTCACACTCTTGCTTAAAGACTAGTACATTGACTTTTTACTAACTTTAATTGGCAATGTGAAATTAAGTAAATATAGTTTGTATAGGTATTAGTTAGATAGAAAGATTCTTATCTAGCACTCTACTGTCTAATAATGTCACCTTTTTCCTGGAAGTTATTGTACAACAAAAGTGTTTTGGTTGGAATTCCATTTTCTACAAAATTACACTCAGCAGGAGGTAATAAACTAGATTTAAAATAGTGACATATCAACCAAAAAGAATTGTCTAACTTGAATGATTGTAAAGACTCTCAATCTAGACAATGATCATAAAACATGGTCATAAAATACAATCTCACCCTTGAAGAAAATTTAGTATACATAAAAATACCACAAGTCAATCCACTAACTTGTAGTTTAGTTCCTATAACTCAACATAGTTATTTCATTATTAGTTTTCCTTGTTTCCTATATTCAATCTTAGTAGATGATTAGTAGTGTCTATTATTTTTTACAATTCAACGCAATCCCATTAAAAAGTTATGGATGCATATTGTAATTCTAGATCAACTCTTTCATTGAACAACAATCTTAACAGTCCAACCGAGGCAAAATTCACAAGAGCTGATAAACTTTAAACTAATACCACAACCATACCTTATACTAAACAACTATGACTGACTCTAACTAGAACTTACTTGGTATTAAATTAGAGTGCCCCCATAGAGCTAATGACCCTGCAAACTTCATTCGCAGCTTGCGTTAGCAGACCCTAACACTAAGTAGTCTCATCCTTGCCCACACGCTCATTCCAAAATTGGGTTCCAATTCAAACAAAACGCAGTCAAGAAGCTGGATGGACAAAAATATTGTAACCGTAAAACAAAAGAAATTATTGGAAGTTTTTCACATAACAGGTTGAGATTCACCTTGAATATTCCTTCAACTCTAATGCTTGAACGAAATTTTGATTTGAGGGATGCTGAAATCTTCAAGACTTGAAAGCCCTCAACTTAACTTGTGTATGCATTGACCTTCAACGAGAGTAGAAATTGATACGGCTGCCGTTCATCGGGGCTTCGGTCTCCCCTGGCATCGAAACTTTTGTGAAAGATTTGGGAAGAAGGGGCAGGTAGAGATTGATGAAATTTTTGAGAGAGATTGGGCAAGAGTCCACCGGCAAGTACCTCCAATGATCGATAAGCGAGTAAAGAATTAGGGTTTCTCTAAAATTGGGAATTTCGATTAGTAAATGGGGTGGCGCAGAGTGAAAAAAATTTAGCGGGTTTTACATTTATGCGCCTTTGTTCTTTTTTGCAGCGGGTTTTTTATAAACCGCTTCAATATTAAAAAACTGTTACAATGAACCGCTTCATTTGTATAAACCGCTTCATTTTTCTGTTGCATAACCTGATTTTTTTAAAACCGCTTCTTAAAACGCATCAAAAAGTTTAACCGTTTAATTAAACCGTTTCATTAAATATCACCGTTACAATGAACCGTTTCAATAGAGCTTTAATGTAGTAGTGCCTTCCTTGATTACCTTGACGGCTTACCGCCTTACCGTTATGAACTATTCTATTATAATTCATGAACTATCCTTTTATAAGTTTTGTACCATCATTTTCATTTATTTATGAGAAAAAATTTTTGTAGACATGTGTCATCTTCATAGTCTGTCTTACGGCCTTACCGGAAGAAAGGAGTCTTACCTGAACAGCTATATATATATATATATATATATATATATATATATATATATATATATATATATATATAACCTTATCTTAACATTAACAGTCGTTAAGTATATCGATTCAATCCATATCACACACTACCTATTGGAAAAAAAAATCAAAAAATGACAATATTTAATGATACACATTTTCCAAATATAATGTTTTCGAGTATATTGAATATGATTTATGATGTCTTAGGTACAGCTTTTTAATATATAGTCTTTCTGTATTTGTTTTTCGGTTATTTAAACACTTATTTGTATCATTTATTACATATCATAATAATCCTACTATTTTTTAACATTAGAACAAGTACTTTATTTTACAATAAAAAAATTATCAAATTTATTTCTTTTTATGATAAAAAAAAAATTGATTACCCCATTACATTTTTTTCTTTTTAACATCTATCCATTTTTGAATTTGGAACATTCAATATATATTCTAGTAAAACTAAATCCATTGCCCTTGACTTCATCAAATCAAACCGAAAATCGAACTTTTCAAACAAACTTAAACGTTTCTATTTGCTAAACGACAATAATATACACACAAATTAAGCGAATTTCCCCCTTTTATAATAAGATATATAGATGAAATTTATTATTAGTAAACTCGGACATACATAGACTCTGATTATTAATATATTATACATATTTTCTTCATTGAATATAATGCATACTCTTTAAACTCTTTTATTGTCGTTCCAAGAATAACAGTCATTTGGTTTAGAAAAACAAGGTCCACCCTGATATATAGACCAATTACATGTACCACAACGACATTTACAATTATAAAGTTTAGTTTCATCTAAAATGTCAAATCAATGAACAACATTATCAAAGGCAAACCAACAGAAGTAGTGGGCCGAGAATTGGTTGGGTCTGAAGTTATACTCATAACTTTGACCATATGGAATCTCTTTGATTCCGAAGCTTCCATTTTTGTCTTTACATTCCATCCGAATTGTCTGCTTCGTTTCGAGTTGATTGGTTATGACTTCGTACCCACGCCCAAAGATTTCAAACAAAATTTGTTTCTCCTTTGGGACTTCCAGTGGTGATGGTGACGATGACAACTTCATCGTACATTCCCCTATCACAATTGTCGACATAAGAAGGGTAACTATGAAGAGGTGTTGAGCCGATGATGCCATTACGTATGAGAATTCTTCTCTTTTCAATTAGGTGTATTGTTTTAACTTACTTGTGAGTTGTGAGAGTATGTTGCTTTTATGTATGTTTGTGTACTTATATGTAAGGGGAGCAATGCCTTTCGGTTTCGTTCATGTTTGACTTGTAATATTTATGTCATGGAAGTTTAGTTGCAATTTATTTTTATGTTAAGGTTTCACATACATTTAACGTTTTTTTGTTAGGTTAATGCATGTATTTAAGGTTTATAAGTTTCAAATATAACTAAACAGAAATGATTTATGATATAAATAATTTTCAGTACGAATTAACAAAAAACCGTTCAAAGTTCACAAGAACATTAATTTATATCAAATTAATGGATTATATATATATATATATATATATATATATATATATATATATATATATATATATATATATATATATAGGGCGTGGTTCCCTTGAGAACACTCCCTAACGTGAGAACATGAGAACAATCGTACACCGTTGGATGTGAGTATTAAGGGTTGAGATTTAGAGTAGATATAAAAAATAATAATAACTACGAATAATAATAATTAGGAATCCAACAATAACTACGAATAATCCACTCAACCAACAATAACTACGAATAATACATTAAACGATATGACACATTCATAACAAAACTAATAATAATTACGAATCTGTTCTCATGTTCTCACGTTAGAGGGTGTTCTCATAGGATCTATACTCTATATATATATATATATATATATATATATATATATATATATATATATATATATATATATATATATATATATATATATATATATATATATATATATATATATATATATATATGTGTGTGTGTGTGGACAATGGATTATCATGTAGGTGTATTTTCATATTATTTTCATTTTGGAACATAATTTTACCTTATTACCAAAAAAACAAATAATTCAAATGTATATTTTGAACTTCCCTCACTAAAATTTTAAACTTTTTATTATAAATTTGATTATATTTTTTTCAACCGAAGCAAATTAGTTTATACCCAAACCAGGTTTGGTAGGCCTTATTAAATAACTATAATTTATCTTTAAAAATACAAAATTGAATTTTTTTCGTTTGGTACTCTTGAGTTTTTGGCTTTCCGGATGGTGCCTAAAGATTTTTACGATTCTGTTTGGTACCCTTGAGGTTTCGGTTTTTTCGTTAAGTACCCTTAATTCTTTTTTTTTTTGTATAAAATAACATTTTTATATTAAAATTATATATAAATAATTTTTAGTACGAATTAACAAAAAATCGTTCAAATTCACAAAAATATTAATTTATATCAAATTAATGGATTATATATACGTGGACAATGGATTATCATGTAGGTGTATTTTCACATTGTTTTTCATTTTGGAACATAATTTTACCTTATTACCTAAACAACAAATCATTTAAATGTATATTTTGAACTTCCCTCACTAAAACTTTAAATTTTGTATTATAAATTTGACTATATTTTTTTCAACCGTAGTAAATTAGCTTATACCCAAATCATAGGCCATATTAAATAACTATAATTTATCTTTAAAAATATAAAGTTGGATTTTTCTGTTTGGTACTCTTGATTTTTTTTTTTCGGATGGTGCCCAAATTTTTTACGTTTTCGTTTGATACCCCTGAGGTTTCTATTTTCCGTTCCATACCCATATTCTTATTTTTTTTGTCTAAAATCACGTTTTTTATATTAAAATTATATAAAAAAATGAAAAAAATATATAATAACAACTTTATATTATAAATTTCGAAGATAAGTATATTTTAACTTAACAACTTTAACCAACTATTATCAAATTATGATATTTCTTCAAATGTAAGATTTTTAACTATTATTTTATGAATTTTAATATGTTTATTACTATTTTATGCTTTATCATTGTAATATCCGGAAAAAAAAAATTTCGTCAATTCCGAGTCAAACCGGATTTCGATCCGTTGGTCATTTTATTTCATCTAGCTTCATGTTTCATCACAAATTCTAACATTTTATGTGAGGTTTTTCTCACATAAAATGATAGAAAAGTAACACTAAGCCATAATTTGCAACCATGAGTTCATATCCTTGGACGAGATCATGATGAGGCCATGACGTCGCAATCCGACGAGTTTTGACAAGGTCATGACAATGTCACCGACAAGCTCGACAAAGACATGACAAGATCCTTTCACATACCAATTCCAGCCATATCTCACTAGTACAAAAATAGGCTCTTTCAGGGGTTTTTTAATAAAGGGGAATGCGGTTTTTGCTTCCCCTTTATACGTCTCCTTGAAAGATAATTCTCAATGGTTATTTTTAACCCCCTGAGAAATAAGTGTCAACGTGGCTACCTCTTTGACGGTCCAGCCCAGCGTGGAAGAACAACCTCCCATACCCGTCAGGAAGCCCACCTCGCCAGCCGGATCAGGGAGATCTCCTTCCCTCTACAACCCGGATCTGCAAACTCCTCCCTACCAAATCCCGTCGAGGTGCAGATTATCAAGGGTGTTGTACACACTTTCCTTGTAGAGGTTGTTCACACTACAATAAGCCAATAACCCTACACGCAGCATTCACTCATGCTGACCGTCCTACTCCCCACGCTAAACGCTTCCGTGCAACCGTAACCCTAGCCGTCTCCTTTACCACCACCACACAACACCATCTCCTCGCCAACGTCCTTCTCGCTTGCTGTGAGAAGCAACATCAGTCATCTCTTCAACCGCACCAGTGGTCACTTCCACATCTGTCACACATGTAGTAACAACAAGGTGAGTCTCTGGTCTCCTCCTTCTCTTCGTCCCTTGCTACAACTTGTTGGATCTGTAATCATGTCGTGCAACCATAAAGATCTTGGTGGAAGTAGGAGACAACCCCACCCTCTTGTAGCCAACGACTCCTTCTCTCGGACATCTCTCTTTTGTCAACAAAATCACCAAGAGAAGGTCTACTTTCCTACTGTTGCACCATGGTAAGAACCTATCTTCACTCCCTTTCCTTCTAGTTTCATGCCTTACCTTTCCTTCTGAACGTGACGACGGGAAGTGCCAACCAGTGATCCACACCCTTCTATCCCTAAGCCACTGATGTCGAGCCACGGCAGCCTCCCCATACGTCGCTGGCAAGTCGGTAAGCAACTCTCTCTTATGTCGATATTAGGGAGGAGAAGCAATGTGTAACCATGCTTATGTTTGCTCAACATGAGTCGAACATGTGATCTTCTGAATACCAGAATAGAGCTTGTGTGAGGCTGGTGAGTCTCGAAACCCTTGACCTCTTACACCATTGTTCAATGTTCTTCAGAAACTATGTTAGGCAGTCATTTTGGAACCTACAATTCGATAGGTTAGAAGTATAATCCACTATTCAGATTTTAGGATAACATAGAGGAACATGAATAGCGTAATGTATCAGAATTTGAGACCGATCAAACGGTTGGTTCTGGATCTATAGGAGTTTAAAGTAGGTTCGTTGAGCAGTTGCGAAATCACTCAGAATTTGGCTAAGTATGGAATTTCTGGATTTTGGAACCATCTTTTAAGTTTTGTGTAGGAGTTGTTGTTGTTGAGTGTTTTTTAGAGATCTTTGCTTCTATGTGTAGAGGGCATATCATAGAAGCCCTAGAATATTTTTGTAGAATTTTTATATTTTTATCCAAGCCTCCTATCTTAAGCCAACATCGAACCTTAGTGACTTTTTATGAAAGTCAAGAATGTGATTAACTCTTCTAAATCTTTAGCAAACTTCCTTTCGAGAATTAAAGGGTGGGTTTGAGTTCCAAAGAATAGTTTGGAACTTTGTTATGGAATTTTTCTAGAGTTTCGGGACCAAGGGTAAAATGGTCATTATCCCTTATGATTGATTTGGGTATTTTAGAAGTTGGAAACTTCTAAGAAAGGAGGATGCATTATTGATCAACTTGCATTTTCTAACAAGCGGTTGAGTTTTTGCGGTTAAAGACCGATTTGAGATAACTGGATGTGAGATTTGATTCAGGTAAGTCCTTTGGACTTACTTAGTTTGCTTCTAGATGTTAGTTGAATGATAATGTTTGTGTGTGCTCTTAACGCCCGGCATTTTGGTTTCGTTTGACGAGCGGCGTTAGTAGCCTTTAGTGGAAGCTACCGCCCCTGTGGCATAGAAGACCCGCGGTCGCAACCGTCCGCGGGGGCGGAGACCCGTCAAAGCAGGAATCGAGCCCGTTTCCTTCCGGCCTTTTGTTTCCACATTTATGGACTCCGACCACAATTACTTTGGGTGATCTTTGGGTTGCTTGACCTTTGATTTTCCCCTATTGAAGGAGCCTTACCTCCTTTCATTTTCTCATTCGCGTTACTTCTTTTCCTCCTTCTTTCTCTCCCTCTCCTTCATTCTCTACCATAGTCATCTCCTTCTTGTGAAGCTGCCAAGCAAGGGTGTGGACCTCAGAACCGTGCTACAGTGTAAGTCATCTTCTTCTCCTTCTTCTCTTCTCCTTTCTTCTTCCTTCTTGTATCATAGAGAGATGAAAGCCATGGATTCACTCAAGAGAGTCCTCTCTTGTTCTTGCTTGGGTTCTTGCTTGTATAGGCCATGGAGAAGGGTTGTGATATTGTCGTGGAAGCTAAGGGACGCTCAAGCCCTCTAAGGAGGCAATAGAAGGGTTGTTGTGCATCGAAGAAGTGACGTTTTTGGAGTTCAGCCACGAGGGTGGGTCCAAAGAGCCGCGGGGGCGGTTATAGTGAACCGCGGGAGCGAATTTTGTGAACCTTAGGGGTGGCTTCTGCTCTTTCGCGATTGCGCCTTTTGAGTTCCGCGGTCGCGTCTCTTCACTAGTAGGTCACCGATCTCTTGATCTCTTCTTTCCTTTCTTCGTGTTAAAGTTTTATTCATCTTAGTATCATGTTAGGTTGGCTTAGCATAGCTCGATATGGAATGCCAAGTAGTGCCTTTGGATCTTAGGGTTACCTTGTGAGAGTTGTTGGTTTGTTGGTTGATATGTTGTTGTAAGACCTTTGGATCTTCAAGTTAGTTGTTCATATTCTAGCATGATTATGATATGAGCCTATAAGGCAGTGGAGGCTGAGAATGTTGACCTAACTTATGATTTGGATGATCTTGTAAAGATCAATAGAACTAGAAGTCTAAAGACTTCTAGCTTGTTAAAGAGGTGTTGATATTGTGTCTTGTCTTGAACAGGCGTTGCGTACCTTCCCACGGAAAGTTGAGAGTGATTCTATCAGGTTTAACTTTGAGTCAGGTAAGTCCAATGTCTTACTTAGCCAGCTTTTGTGTATTATTTTGATGTGTATTGGTGGTGTGTGTTAAGTTATGTTATAACAATGAAACCGCAATAAGACGGCCTTTGTATTTTATAATTTAGCCCAAGTGTATGATAACGGGTTGTGACATCACTACCTAACTCTTGCGAGAGCTAGGAGGTTCTCTACGACTAGCACAGGCAGGTAGACGGTTGGATGCATCAATACCATTCCTTGTTGGTAAAAGCATAACGTAAACCGTAATAATAAACGGCTTTGTGTCTATGCATGTTGTGTGTGTTTGTCTTCCTTATATGTATATGTTCCTTTACCTTTAACCTAATGCTTAGAATGTTAGCTAACGGTTTTATACCGTTGTGTAGATGCCTTTCAGGTTAGGGACGCGGTCGAGTAATCCGGTGGTAGTGAGCAACCGGGGTTCCGTACATTATAGGACGGGATCAGATTTATGTTATCGTTGTCTTAGACTTTCGTTATGATGTTTGTTATTTTGAGAACTCGGCTGGAGTTTCCGTTTTTAGTTGTATTTTGGATTGTCATATTGCATTAAAACTATTTCGTGTTGCCTTTTTATTTGTGCCATGTTGTAAGGTCCGGTGAAGTTATTGTCAAGCTAAGGGTCGGGACCCATTGTGAGGTCCTAGCCCGTAGCATCCCGAGTCCCTAGGATTTAGGGTGTTACAATATGTTATCAAAGTCCTAGGTTGACAACAATGACAATCGCAATCTTCAAAAAGACAAAAAAGACAAATAAACAAAACTCGCAGGGGTTCTTAGTTTTCAAAAGAATTTTTTTTTCAAATCACGAGCATAGTCGGGTTGGGATAGAATGTATGGGGCCACCACTACCTCCGCGGATCTCGGAAGCCTAGTTTATTGGATTTGAAATTGTATGTGGATTGTAGTTAGGTTTTCTGGACCTTATAGTAGTATAGTTGTTTTTAGACTTCTTATATTATTCTTATGATAGCATAGTCTTATATACATCATATCGTTACTAAAAGGCACGCACTAGAGCGACAACATACGTAGGACGAGGAGAGGGTAGACCCCCTTCCTCTTGCGGTCCCGAGGCGGGGATGTATCCCCATTGTGGATCCGCCAGCTGCGGATGTTTTGCTGAGGTGGCTGAGAGCGTTATTCCCGAGGCTAGAGATGGGACCGTTGCTAGGTCCGGAGCACGAAGATTAGAGTCGGCTGAGTCTGGACGAGTATCTATAGGAGCCTCCGAGTACCGAGAGTACATTTAGTGGGTTGAGGAGGCATTTAGGGCTGGATTGCCACCCCAGCACCACCGGTACCAGCGAGATTGGCGGAGGTGTCACACAGGGTGACCTAGGTGGTAGTTCCATCAGGGATAGCCGCACCAGTGATAGTTGCCGAGGGCGGTAGAGTACGCGACAAGTTGTGGTCGCCGAGACCAGACTGTTAGTTGAAGACATTCAACCAGCAGCGCGTACCCACTTTCGACGGGAAGGTGAGGCTAGAGGTGGAGCATTGGATAGGCCAAGTGGAGTCCGTGTTGGAGTCGATCCGTTGTCTTGAGGATCGACCGTGAAGCTAGCTCAAACTCTATCTCGGGATCAGGCATAATTCTGGTGGAGGACGGTTCGGAGTGGAGTCACTAGGTTTGAGCAGTTGTTAAGCCTAGTCCGGGAGACTTTTTGCTTGGCATATTTGAGAAGAGATAGAGTGCAGGATTTCTAAGAGGCGGGATTCGAGGACGTCCCGGTGGCGGAGACGATCGGAAGGTTCCGGGAAGAGTTGGTAATGTTAGGTCCCACCGCATGTCCAGTGTACCAGCACGTGTACTTGTTCTCCCAGAGATTGAGGGAGACCTCCCGCGCCTATCTTCCGGGTTTTAGCTATGATTCCTTGGCAGATTACCAAGACCGAGCTTCAGCGTATGAGAGGAACCGACCGGGTCCTTGGAGAGCTGCTCAGTCCGGAGGGCCGGATAAGAGGTAGAATACAGGGTCAATGTAGGAGCAAGAGTCTTAGGTCATGGGTGTGGTCAGTTACAGGGAAGCCACTAGTGGCTTGCTTCACTTGTGGCCAGCTGGGCCACAAAGCTACCTTTTGCCAACATGGAAAGGTACCGTCACAACAGGGTTATTCGCCTACTAGCATTGTAGGAGGTGGGCAGAGGCCGCCTCAGTATCAGGCCCGAAGTTAGCAGTAGCGAGTCCCGGCCACACTTACTCTCAGGTTTCTGCCCCGGGACAGAGGAGAGGTAGAGGACGTGATGGAGGCACCACAGAGACTAGAGTCACTCAAGAGAGAGTTTTTTAGTTGAGCAGTGCAGTCGAGCCGGCGGCGCCTACAAGCACATGTACCATTCAGATTCATGGCTTCCCGGTCCGAGTACTTTTCGATACGGGTTATATGCACTCTTTTATTTTTGATGATTGTGTAGATATGTTGCCCTTAGATCCGGTAGAGGGGAGACCCTTCATTATAGGGTTACCCGACGGGGGTAAGGTTTGCGGTACATGGGAGGTTCACGGTTTCCCCATTCGTTTGGGAAACCGTATTGGTTAGCTGACTTCCACATCATGCACCTAGTGCATGAAGAAGTCATTTTATGGGATGGACTGGATGGACCTCCATCAAGTTGTATTGGACATCGGTAGGAGAACTGTGATGATCACCACAAAGGCTGGCCATGCGAAGATTTTCCGAGGTTGGGACCTCGGAAAGACCGGTACAATCATCAGTGTAGTCCAAGCCGCAGGACTTATCGGGTAGGGATGCGAGGCCTTCTGGTGTTATGCCAAGAAGGAGGAGACGATTCCGTCATTGGTGGAATCCCCCGTAGCATTTGAGTTTGAGGACATATTTGGTGAGCCACCTACCTTACCTTCGTAGAGGAGTGTAGACTTCGTCATTGAGTTGGAGCCCGACACGAGGCTGATCTCCAAGGCCCCATACCGTATGACACTTGTTGAGATGCTTGAGTTGAAGAAGCAGCTCGAGGAATTAGCGGAGAGGGGCTTCATCCGCCACAGTGTGTCTCCCTGGGGAGCACCGGTACTCTTCGTCCGGAAGAAGGACGGGTCGATGAGACTATGCATTGATCATCAAGAGCTGAACATGGTTACATCAAGAACAAGCATCCGTCGCCCCGTATCGATGATTTTCTAGACCAATTGCAGGGAGCTACCGTGTTTTCACGTATTGATTTGAGGTCGGGATATCACCAGATGAGGGTGAGAGAGGAGGATGTGTCGAAGACGGCATTTCGGACCAGGTACGTCAATATGAGTTTGTCGTGATGCCATTTGGGCTCACGAATGCGCCTGCCGTCTTCAAGGAGTTAATGAGCAGCATCTTCATCGACTTCTTGGACCAGTTCGTAGTAGTTTTCATCGAGGACATCTTAGTATACTCTCAGAGTAGAGAGGATTATGTAGGACACTTGAGGACGGTACTTAGATTTCTACAAGATAGAGTTTTACGCTAAGCTCTCTAAGTGTGAGTTCTGGATGCCGGAGGTGGCCTTTCTTAGCCATATAGTTTCCCCCGAGGGTGTCAAGGTTGACCCGGTAAAGATAGATTATGTTGCGTCACGGCCGCCTCCCAAGACGGTCAAGGAGGTGCACAGCTTCCTAGGTATGTCGGGGTACTACCATAGGTTTGTGAAGGGATTTTCCGTGATTGCCCGGCCACTCACTTCCTTGCTGAGGAAGTCTATAGGTTCACATGGTCCGAGCCATGCCAGCAGAGTTTCGAGGAGCTGAAGAGGAGGTTGACCTCCGCTCCTATGTTAGCACAGCTAGAGGGAATTGAGGACTTTGTCGTTTACAGTGATGCATCCAAGCTAGGCTTGGAATGTAATCTGATATAGTGGGGTAAGGTCATTGCATATGCGTCTAGATAGTGAAAGATGTACGAGGCGAACTACCCTACCCACGACCTTGAGCTAGCCGCAGTGATTAGTGCGTTGAAGATCTGGCGGCATTATCTTTTTGAGTCACGTGTCAGATCTTCACAGACCATAAGAGTCTGAAGTACATTGTCACTCAGAGGGAGTTGAATAACCTCCAGATGAGATGGTTAGAGCTGATTAAAGACTTCGACTTGAAGATTTTGTACCACTCGAGGAAGGCAAATGTGGTCGCCGATGCTCTTAGTAGGGGGAGGAGTCGATAGCTAGACTGACGGTTCAATCACAACTGCAGAGGGACTTGATATGGTTAGAGGTAGATATCCGATTTCCAGATACGGACACCCACTTATCCGCTGTAGAGGTTTTACCAAATCTTTTTAATTATTCCAACAAACCTTAAGCATTCAGGATTAATTCATTACACATCTTTTATCTAAACTAAAAGAATACAAATCCACTCACTGACGACTAACTCATCAATATGCAATAAATATACATTTTAAAATCAGCAATTCTATGTTTCTTCCAACCGAACACTAAGCCATCGTCAAATTGTCCTTACTTTAAAACTGAACACAGTTATAACCACACCCATCATCATTTAGACTAGCTTACACTAATACCCTCGGGACCGTCCAATGATTTTCGAAGGTAATGTGTTAACTTTTATTTTTAATCAATTTTAAAAAATATATTTTATTAAAGGATAAAAAATAAAAGTAATTTTTTAATAAAAAAAATACATGAAATAATGAAAATATAAAGTAAAATAAAACCATTCTTAGTTTTAATATATATTTTTTTTGGAAGAAAAAAGAGCAGAAGCGGGGATAATAAAAATATAAAAAGTAAGTGAGGAGATAAAAAAAAATAAAGTGGATTACAAAATTTTACATAAAACAGACGGCTTCACAACGGTGGAAGAGTATGTATCTAGGGAGGAGAAGATCAAAGACACGGACGATCTCTTGACGAATTAGTGCTTCTAGTTAACCATGGTTTTAAGAAAAGATTCGTAGCCTTCAAATTGGCTTCTTCCTTTCCTATGGGAAGCTTTCTTTTTGGTTGCTTTACTTAGCCGTCGGTGATAATTTTGCCCCGGACGATGACTGAAGAAGGCCAAGAGGCGCAGCGTTTCCTCCATTATCAATCTAATGTGGTCAAGATTGAAGGATCGGGATGGAAATAAGATGTGGTTTATAGGAGAGTAGCGTAGTGTATGATCTTCTAAGATCCTATGAGGGAAAAACCAAACACTAAAAAGAAGAAAGAAAAAACATGAACAATGTCATATAAAAATAATGTGAACACCGATGAATAAAAACATTAACAATGGCGTATAAAAGTATGAACACTGAGTGTGTGCGAACTCTTGATTTGAACTTAAGGGTATTTACTCAAATTTTAAATCAATTTACAAAAATGTCATTGATGATTAATATGTGGAAGCTCTTGATTTAAAACTTATTCAATGGAAATTCTTATCCACAAGATATCTCCTCACTTGAACTAAAATATAATAAAAGAGATGCTTAGCACATCTATGAAGCGGTTGGATTTGTGCGGATAATATTGATTCCAGTTGATACTCTTAACTAAAACAAACTCAGAAGGTTGCATGTTCTGATTACTAGTATTCTATTCCTAGTATTCTACGGGTATTTCACAAGATGCCACACTTATCTCCTTCAAGATGGTTTCCTGATATATTCTCTCTCTCAACTTGTTCTTTAAAACGTACGTTGCTGCCGGGATCTGCCCCTCTTGCACCACCTGCTTCCCTTTGTCAAGTTTCTTAGCTTGGTTCCCACCCTGGTTATGGCCTCCACTGCCGGACCCAAAATGGGTTTGACCTCCCTGAGGCACCGAGTATGTAGTGTCTCGTCCCTTTTTATATTTTGGCTTCCTAGGCACTACCATCCAGGGTCCGTGGCCATGGTCCTCAATAGAGTTGTTTTCATCGTCCACTTGGCTAATAACAGGAGTAGTGTAGTTTCATCAATTCTCAGAGGGATACCAATTATAGAAGCAATAACTTTCAAGACACTACTATTATACAATGAGAATTTAGCCAGGGGACCTGCTGGCGTGAAGTGTTTGCGACCACCACGTGGTGGTTGTGGAAGTGGAGAAACGCCAGGACCTTTAACGAAGGAGTCATACCTAGGGACAAGGCTGGATACATCTGTAAGCACTTAGGGGAGTTTGAGAGGGCTTCCAGTAAGCTTGATACTCATTTTCACGTGCCTGCTCGGGAAAGGTATGTGAGATGGAAGAAACCAAAGGTAGGATGGGTGAAACTGAACACTGATGGGGCCTCCCGGGGACGACGGGTGAGGCTTCTGCAGGTGCAGTCATACGTGATGAGGCTGGTGACTGGGTTTGTGGTGTGGCTTGCAAACTTGGGTCAGCTACGGCACCGACTGCTGAGCTATGGGGTGTCGCCTTAGGTCTGGAGCTGGCCTGGGACTTTGGGCATAGATCTGTTGAAGTTGAGCTGGACTCATTATTGGTGGTAGGGTTTCTTCATAATGGGGTGTGTGTGATACACATCCGCTTGCTAGCCTGGTGGCGTGCTGCCAAGGCTTCCTCATTCGTGACTGGAATGTCACTATTTCACACATTTTCCGAGAAGGCAATAGGGTGGCTGACTTCATGGCCAATCATGCTTTCTCGCTGGATTTTGGAGTCCACCGAATCATGGTTCCGGATTCCTCTATTCGTACTTTAATTCTTGATGACTTGAGGGGAGTGTCCCTCCCTCGTGTTTCCCGTTTGTAATTCCACGTTTCTAATAAAATGTCTTAGGGCGGGAGCTCCTTTGCTCCTTTTCATCAAAAAAAATAATAGAAGACATTGGTTCAAACAACAGATCCCATTATTGCATGAGCATGTAATGACCAAACGTCTTCCAGAGACCACTAGTTAAGGCGTCTAACATGTCTTTTTCCTTCTCGAAACGTACTAGAAAGAATTCATTTGGTAGATTGATGATTGACCAAGCACCACTAGGTTTTCAAATTAAAGGGTTTTCTCGACACCAGACATCATTCTGCCAAGCAATTTTATTACAATGAAGTTATGCCAAGGTGCATTCAAGACCTGAAACACCTCAAAGGGGATCATTATGGAGGGGAATTGACTGTGGGTGCAAGCTCAGCAGGTAACTACCCACTTAGTCCCGTGTTGGGGCAAGGTTGGGAGGGACCACATCGTAAGAGTGGCGGCAACAGGTGGGAGGGGTTAGGGTTAGATGTTTCGACTATTGAATTTGCCTCGAGATCTGTTTTCTTATTAGGGTTTTGGAAATTAAAAGAAATACAATGGTTAGTATAAGTCGTTATTTGTGAACTATTGTAATGGTGACAAATCTATATATACATACTAAATTAGAGTACAAACTGCTAACATTGCGCTTTAGAAATTAAGTATTAAAATCAAATTTTCATATATTATTAAATTGTTATTACCTAAAATATTTTAAAAAGTTAACGTTAAATTGTTACAAAATTTGTTTAGCTTATCTTTTAATTCCTTTTATTTACTAACCATTTAAGATTATCTATTTTAAAAATAATTTTAAATTTCGAATAATTATTTCCTTTTTTCTTATAATTAAACTTTATTCAAAAAGTTTTGGATATTATTATTTTGTTAATAAAATTCGTATAAGTATACCTAATATTTTAGTTGATTTATTATTTATAATTTTTATTTTTAAAATTATCTATTTTTAAGGATCCTATAAAATTGTTTATTTTTAAGGTGATATATTTATCAAATTATTTTAGGTGTATTATCTGTTCACTTCATAAGCAACAATAATTACATTGTTATGATAAGGTGATTATTTTTTAGAACTAACTCTTTCCTTTTTGAAATATTTATGTAACTTGATTAGTAATGTGAATTTGTTTTTACTTATATGTATTAAGAATATACGTGCACGACACGGATATTACTATCATGAACGGACGGGGTTAGTGGGATGAAGAAGTTAAGGTTTATTCTGACCTGAAATTTATTAGCGGGACGGAATTGTTATTTTTTATAAAACTCAAAAAAGGTCAAAATAGGGATAAAATCTAAATTTGTTCTTAGTTAGTTGTTTGTGAACTATCGTAATGGTAACAAATAGTTGTAAAGTTGTAAATGTAGGCGGGTCCCACCTTTACCTCCAACTGAAACCAGGCATAAATTTGAACAGAAAATCTCTCATCTCTCCCTCCTCCCTCCCCCACTCTGACAATGGTTTCACCTCCTGGAAGAACCGCCCTAACGGTAAGCAAAATGTCTTTCTCAATTTAAATTCAATCCATCATGATCGTCGTCTTTTTCTATCAATTTGAGTTCATATCCGCGCTAATTTTGATCTCTCTACTGTGCGCAAACGATTGTTGCATCAATCAGGCGGAACGTTTCTCCAACTCCGAGGGAACAGGCGGGAGCTGTTTCGCTTTTAAGCTCCGAAGGATTTTCGGAGGAAGAGTGAGAGCGGAGAGCATTCGAGCCGGAAAAGCAAATGATCTTGTAGATGAAGACTCCACTGCTCGCGGTGGCCTTGAGGATGATAAACTCGTCACTCCATGGGCCCTTTCTGTCGCCAGGTCAAATTTCTTTACTGCGTTCTTCTTTGTTTGTTTGTCTCTCTGTTTCAGTCATTATATCTGTGGCGCGCAACAATTTCATTTGCAATTAGGTTATGAATGGATACTGTTTAATGGTGATTATCTGTATAATCTGCTTTTCTGGCAGGTTTTCCTTGATACTTTGCGACTGTAAGAAGCAACATTCTCTAGATTGCACCATCTTTCTTTACTTTTAGTAGTATTTTATATATTATATTATGTATCTGGCTTTACACTTTCCTTGCTTTCTTAGACTTGTGTCGATTCTAACTTCTTTTTGGGACCCTCCATTTCTAATATAATTAAGGATATAACCTCAATCGATTTTGTCAGCTTTTATATATAGTTATATTTATATTTTTTGAAATGGTTATTATGTGGTTGTATTCACATTAGAACGTACAATACAAGGAGGAAAAAAACTAATCTTTGCATCTATTATTTACAATCATACCATTAGAACACTTTTTTTTTTTTTCTTAACCTTTTTTTAAAAAAATTAATTTAATTATTTATTTTTTTTTATACATATTATAAATTATCGCACATATTTTTTACAAAGTATTACTCATACTGCTACAAATAATGCACATATGACATATTGATACAAAATAGTGCATATCGATACAATGTGATGCACACAACACATATGTATAAAAACAACCTTCAGGGAGAAATTTATACAAACTAATACAAAATATTGTAGATATTGATACAAACATATTGGCATTAAGTAATGTGCATATTGATACAATGTATTGCACATATTGGTACTAAACAATAAACAACACACGTATAAAATTTAAAATTTGAAAAGAGTACATGGTTTTTTTTTTATAAACAAATTCGAAAAAAGTGAAATTTTTTGCATTTATTGGTACCAAGTAACGTACAAATTGATACAAAGTATTGTAAATATTGGTACAAAATAATACAAATATGAAGAAAAAAAATCATAAACACTGTTTGGGAAATTTGAAAAAAAAAATATTTAAAATAGGAAAATTTTTCAAAAAAGAAAGAACTGCTTATCAGACCCATATTTTTATTGATTACAACATAGTATATAATGAAATGAAAAATGAGAGACTTATATTGTTTTTTATTACAATAAGAGTTTTTATTTTAATCAATATCATAACGAAACAATTTGATTTACTAGGTTTTTTCTAGTTTTGTGTTTAGTAAATGTACCTTGAGACAAGAGTGTGTGTAGAGTTTGAGAATAAGTACAAAAGGTTGGGTTATATTTACTTAATTAAAACATTAAAAAGCCTATTTACTACTATAGTTTTTCAAAAAGGCCTAGTTACAAAAATTGTCCTATCATAATTATATCGGTTAAAAGGCTCATTAACTAAGACTCGTACAAGAAGAGAAAATACCCATAATACTAACATAAATATGTACTCTTCTATGCTCGCCTCAAGTTAGATTCTGTACATAAAAAAAATTTAGCTTAAGAGTATATATAGTTTTTATAATTAATTGTACCAATACAAGCATCAAAGATTTGAGTTAATCTTATTCGAACAAAAACTAATAAAGGATCATCTTATTCGAACAAAAACTACTTTTTAATATATAGTTGATTAAAAAGTTTTTCTTTTAATAATATAATTTAGTAAGAAGATTTAAGTTAATCTTTATATAATATTTTTTTAATATATAGTTGGATAAAAAATTACTTTTTAATATATAGTTGGATAAAAAGTTTTTCTTTTAATAATTTAATTTAGTAAGAAGATTTAAGTTAATCTTTATATAATATTTTTTTTCTTCTGGGATATTGCAATTTTATTTATTGTAATTTTTTCATATATTTTTCATATTTATTGTAGATGATATGTGTTTTTTTGTAAATTGGTTGACTTTAACTTTGTAATTCTTGTAGGAGTATATAAAATAAATAAATTAATGTAAGCATGGAGTTTCGACTTTGGTTGAAACACACTTCCATCCCTATTATATCTTAATTAGTTATGGTACCCAAAAGTTAACACAAATTAAAAAGTATCGAATTTATCTTAAGAAATTTTAAGGGTTTTAGATATGTATGCTCTCATACATAAATAATTAGTTTTGGGAATTGACTTTTCATTAATGTGCACTCTTGACTCTTCTGTGAATTTTACAATGAATATGGCTATACTTGCTCTTGAACTTGCTTCCATCCATAAGATGATGTTTGGTTTTACAGTGGATATACATTGTTGAGAGATCCACGCTTCAACAAAGGACTTGCATTCACCCAAAATGAGCGAGATTCTCACTACTTGTGTGGCTTATTACCACCTGTTGTTTTAAGTCAGCAACTTCAGGTTCTGGAAACTGATATCATTCCGTATGCTGTAGCTTCTGATGTCTTTCTCTAGCTTTGATTGTTACATTTGCCTGTCTTGATTCCGTAGGAGAAGAAACTCATGCAGAGTATTCGTCAATATGAGGTCCCTCTGCAGAAATACATTGCTTTGATGGATCTGCAGGAAAGAAATGAGAGGCTATTCTACAAGCTTCTTATCGACAATGTTGAAGAACTGCTCCCTATTGTGTACACACCAACTGTAGGCGAGGCATGCGAAAAGTATGGAAGCATCTTCACGCGCCCTCAGGGTCTTTTTATTACTCTGAAAGACAAGTATGTTCTCTTGATTGGCATTATGATTTCTTATAAATTGTAATAGAACTGTTTTTGGCATCTGACATGAGAAAATGGTTTGGTTTCACAGGGGCAAGATTCTTGAGGTACTTAGAAATTGGCCTGAAAAGAACATCCAAGTAATCATTGTTACTGATGGCGAAAGAATCTTGGGTCTCGGAGACCTTGGTTGTCAAGTAATACACATGAAACGAGCTAATGGTGTTATGATGTATGGCTAAATACAATCTAAAGATATATGTATCTAAGTTTCATATGTTCAACTTTCAGGGTATGGGGATACCTGTGGGGAAATTGGCCTTGTATACAGCACTTGGAGGTGTTCGTCCTTCGGCTGTAAGCGCATTAGAGAGTCAATGTTTCGAACTCCTTTTTTTGCCTTCTTATCATATCAATCTCACACACACATATCTTAATCATGCCTTTCTTATGCATGATTGCAGTGTTTGCCTATAACCATTGATGTGGGAACGAACAATGAGCGGTTACTGAATGATGAGTTTTATATTGGGCTTAAGAGGAAAAGGGCAAGAGGACAGGTAATTATTGTCTTACTTCATTAATTAAGGTTTCTAATTATGTTTGTTAAACTCTTAAAAAACATCTCCAGGAATATGATGAACTCATGGAGGAATTCATGACTGCTGTGAAGCAAAACTATGGTGAGAAAGTTCTTATACAGGTTAGAACCAACCACTGAAGTTGTTTATACATCTTACCTAAGTTAATTTATTTGAAATTACATGGATATGATTCTGCAGTTTGAAGACTTCGCCAACCACAATGCTTTTAAGCTGCTTGACAATTACTGCAAGAGCCATCTAGTCTTCAATGATGATGTACAGGGCACGGCATCTGTAGTACTCGCTGGAGTGGTTTCAGCACTGAGATTGATTGGAGGAAGTTTAGCAGAACATACATTCTTATTCCTTGGTGCTGGAGAAGTAAGATAGCTTTTCTGTACTTCATTGTAGTACTGCACCTTTATGGTGACCTGGGTCTCAAGCAAATCTTTTCTGTTGCAGGCTGGAACAGGCATAGCAGAGCTTATTGCTCTTGAGATTTCAAGACAGGTATACCAAACACTATAAATTGCTCCACACATTGACACATGCTTAAAATCGAAAACAATTGCAGACAAAAGGAGTTGATTGTGTATATGTGTGCTCTCTTCTGCAGACAAATGCTCCTTTGGAAGAAACTCGCAAGAAGTTATGGCTTGTAGACTCAAAGGTCTCTTAAACTTGCTAAAACATGTCTTGCTGGACACAGCACGTCTAACTTTTGTTGCAACATGCTAATAGAATCATATATTCACATTTAGATGAGAATGAATCTGCACACTTGCAGGGTTTGATTGTAAGCTCCAGAAAGAATTCTCTCCAAGATTTCAAGAAGAGATGGGCTCATGAGCACGAACCTATCAATGATCTTCTAGGTGCTGTTAAGGTGGGGTGCTTACATGATATAAGTAGATAAATGAAAAAATGTCCTTGTTGCTAAATTTGTTCGGTTTCTTTCTGCAGACAATTAGGCCTACAATCTTAATTGGGTCATGTGGAGTCGGAAAAACATTCACAAAGGAAGTTGTCGAAGCCATGGCTTCCTTCAATGAAGTATATTAACTTCTTCTAAATTTAAGAACTCATGAAAATGAAAACTTTAGTAGCTTAAAGTTTGAAGGAGCAATTCTATCACAGTTACCTGATGTGTTATGTTACGCAGAAACCTTTGATCATGTCTCTCTCGAATCCCACCTCCCAATCTGAGTGCACTGCTGAAGAAGCTTACAAATGGAGTAAGGTAAAGTAACTCTAGCTGGAGTAATTTCTATTACATTCTAGATTTTAAACACAATTTTGAAGGCAAGGTAATCGTAGTTTCAGTTGCCTTACCATGAAGATACAAATTTTTATATACAATGATGTATTCAGTGTCTCATTCTTGCGCTTTTCTTGCTGTTAATCTTCAAACCAAAAGGGTCACGCGATCTTCGCTAGTGGAAGTCCATTTGACCCGGTTATATACAACGGAAAGGTCTTTGTTCCTGGCCAGGTAATGGACAGCATATACAATCCAAAATGCTACCATATATCCTGATCTTCATAAGTTGTTAGATGCTGATTTTTCATTTTTATGGTCTTCAGTCAAACAATGCTTATATCTTTCCTGGATTTGGTTTGGGTGTGGTAATCTCTGGTGCAGTTCGAGTGCACAATGAAATGCTACTAGCTGCATGTAAGTATGCAGCTGTTACATAATCTTCCTGAATTCTATGAAACAAACAATTGTCATATGGTCATTTTTCATGCCAAAACAGCGGAAGCTTTAGCTGGACAAGTAACCCAAGAGCACTATGACAATGGGATGATATATCCTCCATTCTCCAATGTCAGGAAGATATCAGCTCATATTGCTGCTAAAGTTGCTGCAAAGGCATACGAGCTTGGTGAGTGCTCATATCATGAAATTGACTTTCTTTGAATATAGAGTTTTACCATTAAACACTTCTTGTATTGTAGGGTTGGCATCTCGCCTTCCACAGCCAGAAGATCTTGTCAATTATGCGGAGAGTTGCATGTACACTCCTGTTTACCCTACTTACCGGTAACACATCTATGTAATGTATAAGCATTTGTTCACGTATCTGCTGTGGCTTGTTAGTTCAATCGTGTTGTGATCTTGGCTGATTTATGGAATCACACAAGGGAGTCTTCCTTAAATAGTTCTATTCCAATCCTATTACTAATGACAATACTTTAACAATGCCAAAACAAGCTTATCAATTCAGTTAACAATTCCTTTTACTATCTCAAACACATGCTTAAACAAAAATTTGGCAATGATCAAGTATAGCTAAAGTTGATAGTTTGTGTATTGAATCAATCTGCTAGAACATCCTACAACATAACCCTAGCCATGGATAACGACCTCTGTAGCATGGGTTCCCAATGACATCTGGTCAATGATGCTTGAAATGATAGTCTCTGGGGAATCCGATGGACAAGGTTGTTCGTCGTTATAAGACTCCTTAACTAGTGGGGCAACCATGGTAGAGATGTTGATGTTCTTGTTATCTGCAACATTTGATTCTGTATCTAGGTTTGTGATGTGTGAGACCATGCTTAGGACTTCCAATGGGACAGTGAGAATAGCTGATTTCTGTAGAGAAGCAAGTCAAGTTAAGGAAATATAACATGAAGCCTTTATCCTTCATGTACATAAGAGAAGTTCTAACATTTTACCTGGGGAAACAACTTCTCAAATATCATCCTATAGTAGTAGGCTTCCTTAGTTGCTGGTGTGTTGTAAGGGAATATCCGCGTAGCGTTAAACATCATTTTAGTACTCACCTAAGAGACATCATAGGCGTTAGAATCAGGTTTAGGGTTTAAAGTTTAAGGTGCGGTGAAGAATCATTACATGTTGTTCAGCATGGTTTTGGAGGTCAATTATCCATTTACACCTAATGTCATTCTTGCATTTCTCCTCCTGCCCATAGAGGATATGCTGCATGAAAAAAAAACAATACAGATTGTGAGAGTGAGTATATGTATATGTATATGTATAATCTCTCATATATGTCTGAGGTGAGTACTTGCCTGTGGCAAATATGGGTTTTCTTCATCATCAAATGCTTTCCTAAGAATCCATTTCTCTATTCTTCCTTGTTTTGCCATCTTCCATTCTGGGTCAATCGACATTGCGATTTCTACAAACTCTTTGTCTAGGAAAGGAACCTCCGCCTCAAGTCCCCACGCAAATGTTGCTTTGTTGGTTCTTAAGCAATCATATTGATGAAGAGCCTTGATCTGCATTTTGCTCAACATATTGAATACACCAAATCTATCAACACAGTTTCAATCTCAAAAAGTTTGATTCACCTTACGACATATTTCCCGATGGAACTCTTCCTTGTTATGTGTTCTCTGTAAATGTTGGTCGCTACCAAAAATCTCATTAGAGCCTTCACCAGAAATCACCATTTTTACACCCAGTGACTTGATCTTCCGTGACATGAGAAACATTGGGACACTTTCTCTCACGGTTTTCACGTCATATGTCTCGGTGTGATAGATAACGTCGTCAATGGCATTAATAGCATCCTATCACAACATCAAATGAAGATTTAATATTCGGATTTCGTCCTCTTCCAATTCAAAAGAGAAATTATCTACCTGCACAGTGAAGTGGAGCTCATGGTGGATTGTACCTAGATAGTCTGCAACTTCCTTCGCAACCTTTAACTCTTGTGCTCCCTAATCAACATATGAACTGAATCATCAAGGAGTGAACCGTAAGTAAACAACTCCAAATAAATTCTATTTAGTAGTAAACATGCCTTTAAACCAACACTAAAGGAGTGAAGCTGTGTTATCTGCTGTTCAGACTCGTTTTTCCGCCTCAGATACCGAGCAGCAATCGATGCAACCAACGACGAATCAAGGTCACCACACAAGAGTGCTCCAAACGGAGCATCCATCATGAGTCTTTTAGTCACAGCCTGGATTCATCACATTAAAGTCCGTTTGGTTAGAACAGTGGAATGAAAACGGAATAAAATCGGATAAGCATAAGAAAATGGAAATGACGAGATTACTTTCATGTGTTAAAAGAACCTGATTGATTCGGAATCATTCCGTTACCGGAAATGATTCTTAGCGCTTCCAAACGAGCCCTTACAAGAAAGTGAGCAAACTCAAACCTAGTACAACATTGAGCAAATTGAAGCTTACATTTTCCAAGGCAGCTCGAAGGGAACTGGGGTTGTATGGGGTGGAAGGGATGCCAAAATGGGGCATCCATGGAGGGTTATACCATTGACGAAAGCTACAACTTTTGCTAGAGTACAAATGACCGGGAGGAAAGCACTCGAAATGCTCACATTCATCATTCAAGGCTTTTAGTTCTGATGAGAAGCAAACTGAACCTGAAATCACAGCAAAGAGTTAGTTAGTTCTATACAGAACTTGAATCACACAAAATCACCATACATAAGGTATCGATTATCGATGAGTACCATTAAGGCCCCAACCAATGTACAAAGGGGCAACTCCAAGCCCATCGCGACCAGCAATGAAGCTGTTGTCACGCTTGTCTAGTAAGACGAAGGAGAAGACTCCATCCAACATATTAACAAAATCTTCTCCATATTCCTCGTACTGTATCATCCAACAAAGTTCAGAAAAGATGATTTGATGAATCCAAGTTTAATCGTTAACGAAAGAAACTAACCAAATGTGGAATAACTTCGCAATCGCTTTCCGTCCTGAACTTATGGTTCGGAAGGCTCTTCTTGATCTCTTTATGATTGTATATTTCTCCATTAACCTAACCATACGAAGATCGATCGCCACTGTCATCCTTCATATTATCAATACAAATATATAAACCCTAGCCTAAAGCAAAAGCCTACTTACTATGACGACAATGCTTTCGTCCTCGTTGTAAAGCGGTTGATCACCGGAGGTCGGATCAACAATCGCCAGCCGTTGATGACACAGAAAGCAATCTCCGTGTTGATGGAAGCCACTCCAGTCAGGGCCTCGATGCTTCAACCTGTAAGAACGAGTATGAGAGAGATGATTCAATGAATGAAAAGGGATAGAAAAGCGATTTGCCTGCGAGAGAGCTCAAGGACTCTATTCTTCTTCGCCGGAGAGTCATCGGAACAAAACAAGATTGCAAGAATTCCACACATATTGGAACTGAGTGCTTCGAATTGAATCGATCGAGAGGGTTTATGGAGTGATTCTAATTAAATGGGTTGTAGTAGTGAAATATTTAATTTAAAGTTGGTTGAAGATATAAACCCCAAAAATTTCTCAAATTCCAACAAAATCCTAAGAGGGACATCTTGATAAGATCGCCACGCTTATGTGGATGAAGGTAAGACGCTCTGCAAATTTATTTTTCTCCGTTTTTACCGGTGGTGTGTTGTTCCCCGTGTTTCTCTTCCCTCGGAACAAACATTACTACAATATCATTAAAATTTATCCAACGTATTAATGAATATGAACTTAATGGTCTAGTAGTCATGCATCATATTAGGTGTGCATGAACCATGTATATAGCCATGCCATGCATGGAAATATGTGTTCAGTCATGCATTGGGATTATTTAGCCATGCATGGAAATATGTATTCAGTCATGCATTGGGAATTTGGGATTATTGTAACATTTATATAAAAGGTGATTGAGGGATATAAGGTAGATAAGATCAGACTGATATGGAAATACAATATTACAAAATTACAACTAATTGTATATGTTAATGAACATTAATCTATAGGTCTAGTCATGTATCATATTAGATTTTATTTACTTGTAGTTTATCTTTATTTCATTTTATGTTTCATTTAGTTTATAAAAACCGAGTTTAATATTTATGGGTGTTTACTTGGGGATGAGTTTATTTAGGTTTATAAACCACTCAAAATAAACTTATTAAAGGTTATTTTTTGCTTTGATGGGTTTTCTTTTGTTTAAAATTCGATTTGACCGCGCGTGTGCTTTTTTCCCATATATTCTTTGTTCATTCATGGGTAATCAACGTTATTCTTCGATTTATATGGTCATAAGTGTCTTTTCCTCCTGGTTTATTTCGATAAAAACCGGACCTTGACCGGTTTTTGACTTTTTTCCGACTTATTATATTTCTATGTGACACCGAATTCTTATTCTTTGATCTTTTTATCATTTTATGTGAGGATCTTACTCACATAAAATACACAAATTAATCTACCTTATTTAATCTTTAAGACTTACCGTCCGGGCCTTTATGAATGCAAGCTTGTGAGGCCCATGAGGACTTCCATTGGCCCAACAAAGCTAGACCCAAGAACACAATCTTCCTCTACCTCCCCCATTCTTGCCCTAACTCCACTTTCACGTAAGCCTAACCCCTTACCCCTATGCAAAAGTTGTCACTCATCTCCCTCCTCCACGCTAAACCAACGTCGGCAACAATAGCATCCCTATACTTTGTATCCGCCACCACGCCGGCGAGTCCCTCCCGTCTTCGACTGAACGGCAATGACCACCTTATGCATCTATGTCGTGTAACAAGAGGCAAGACGCCTCTCTATTATCCCGTAGTCTAGAGCCAAGAGGGGTCTTCGTCTCCTATTATCACGCCAGCAACGGCTAGAGGCACTCCCGATAGGGCTGATACATGAGACAAGCTTCTCGGGCTCGGCTCGTCAAAAGCTCGGCTCGGGCTCGTCTCGTTTATAAACGAGCCGAGCTTGAGCATGTCAAAGCTCGGCTCGTTCGGGTAAAGCTCGGCTCGTTCGGCTAAAATAACACTATATGAGCATTATTTTAGGCGAGCTATTCGGGCTCGGCTCGTCAAAAGCTCGGCTCGGGTTCGTCTCGTTTGTAAACGAGCCGAGCCTGAGAATGCTAAGGCTCGGCTCGTTCGGCTCATATAACACTCCCGGCGTTCCTCTACACACCCAGGCGTGCATCGGAATCTAGCAACCAAAAGCCTCGACCGTCTTTCCTTCGTCTTCATTGTCACGCGGCAGTAGTATGACACAGCCGTAGGGGAGGCATACATGAGCTACATGGGCGGAAGCTCCGCTGGCCGAAGGGGTGGAAGACCCTAGTCGTTGGTGCGGCAGTCCACAGGCCGCATGTGTGGTGGTGTCCCGGAAGCTCACGCCCTTCCGTCGCCCTCGGGCACGTGAGTTGATAGCATACTTTTATTAGGTTTTAGATCATATTTTTAGGATTAGTTTTAAGCATATTTTGACACGAGTTTGTATGCTTTGTTACTAGTTTTCATTACATTTTTGGTATGGAGGTCTACACTCGTTTTGTCTTTGTTTTTAGGAGGATTGTTGGTGTTTTGGTGCATGACGGAGACGTTATGATTGATCTTTGAAGACTTGATGAAGAGGCTTTGAAGTTGGGGAGATCTTGTCAAAGTTGAGCATGGTGAGCCATACAAGCTGCTCGTGCAAAGGAAGCGCTGGCAGTGCACGTTCCTGTGCTGATAGCGCACGTTCCCGCGCTTTCAAAAAAAGTATGTCTTGAAGCCGCTGCCGGGTTGCACGATCCCGCAGGCCCAATGCATGAGCGTGCAACATCCATTTAATGCACGTTTTTAAGAGACTTTTAAACGTTTTGGCTGTTTAAATCCTCTCTATTAAGACATTTTTGGGGGTTATAAAGTGGATATTCAGCCTAGGTTTAGGAGAACTTTTTGAACGATTGAAATTAGAGAGATTTTTGGAGATAAAAGGAGATTTGAGAAGGGATTTGGGAGTTCGACCATTCTTCTTCTTCTTCCTCATTGAACCTTGTAAGTGATGATTTTTATTGTTAATTTCATTTTTTTATATCATGTCTAGCTAATTCTCTAAGTTCTAGGTTTGGAGTGAATCAAACTATGATGAGATAGACTATGTTCTTATAATTTCTTGAATATATATTTGATTATTCTGATTGATTTATACCTTAAGTGTTTAGATCTACACTTAGATGATTGCTAGAGACCGAAAGGTAATAGGAATTGTTGGAAAATAAGGTATAAACTAGAGATTCATTTGTGTGAAAGTAACTTAGATCTTTTGAGGATAAATAGATTGCCATAGATGCATGTCTTATTTGTTAAAACTGAGACCGAAAGGAGATATTGGAATTGAAAAGGTTTTTGTATCTAAGAGCTTAAGGGTTTTGATTTATTTAACTTTGTGCAAAAGTGAATGTTAAATTGTTAAGGCACATTACTTTGAGCCCGAAAGGGGATTAGTAATACTTTAGGCAACCTACCTTCATAATTGTAGTCGAATTTATTTAAGAAAAGAAAATATTTTAGGTCTATCGATGATTCATAGTTGATGAAATCTCCAACCGTAGAATATAACTCTCATCTAGTTTAAATCGATTTTATTTTAGTATTTTAACCACTTTGGATATTAAAAATAAATAAACAATTCCCATTTTTATATTACCGCTTTTGGCTTTGAGAACCGGTTTAAGGTTGTGATTTATACTCCTAAAGTCCCTTAGATTCGACACTCGTTTATACTCACATCATGAGCCCATCGAGTCTCGATTGTCCGGCAAACACCACCCATCCCTTCACTACGTTACCCTCTCAATATATGTGCTAATGAGAGCCCTCATTTGTATCTTGGAACCTTTCATAACAACCTTAGAAGATGGCTTGAGGAGCTGATGCATTTTCCATGTTGTAAAGTGACGAGCAACCGACTTTGAGTCCAGTTTTGGGTAAGCTAGACTCTTCCTTTGTTGTTGAATTTTGAATATGTTATAGTCGGTATTGCATGGTAGAACATAATGAAATTTGAGGGTAATACGAGTCATAGTTTTAGAGTTATGATTCTCTAAAGTTGGATCCTCATGTAGTTTTGATAGGATGTACTGAATTATTCTAAGTGTTTATAAAACTGCTTGTGATGCAGTTTCGTATAGGTTGTATACCTCTGATGGACTTGAATTTTGGATATGTTGTTTATGGATATGCATATATAGTAGCATGCATTAAGTTTGGACAGCGATTCAATGGTTATATTCGGATTTGTGATGTTCCGAAGTTGGGCATAAGTATAGTTTGGTTATATAAGAGTTGTGCTAAGTTTAAGAGTGTGTTCTTGGAGATGGTTTGGGATTGTGTATCATTATGAACTTATATCATGAGAATAGTCATGGGTTTGCATGTGAGTAAGTGTTCCTGGATGTTTGGATTTAGTGTTAACATGTTAGTCGGACCTTAGTTAGTAGATAGAAAGTTTAAAAGTTAGTCATCTTTAAACTCAATAGATCCTTCCACCTTAGGGTTACAACATATCTTTGGGTTGTAGTAGAAGTCTGGAGACTTCAAAGAACCTTTAGGGATTTCCGGATACTAGGGGTAAAACCGTCTTTTCTCATAAAAGAGTCGGTTTAGTACGTTTCTCGGTTTTTCATTGGTTGACCTAGAAGTTGGAACTTCTAGAGATCGGATAGTATATTGATATGAGTTTTATGTTATGATCAACCAATTGAGATTATACTCAGCGGGATCGAGTGATATGGTTGACGGGACTTGACCTAGTTCAAGTAAGTCCTTTGGACTTACTTAGTTACAGTCTTATGTTGCTTTGATGTGTGTTTGTGCTTATCTATTCTTCTAATGTTAGATTGTAGCTAACGGTTTATCCATGTTGTTAGTTCTTCGCAATTCTAGGTAGTTGTAGAGAGATTCGGAGTGGATGGTCATCCGGGTCTACGTACTCATTTAGATGGGGACGGGGGCGTCTTTATTTTCCTCATATACGTTGTATTTTTTTTTATCTCCGTCTTGTAAGGCTAATACATAACATTCATGTAATATTATTTAATGTTTTCAAATGATTTAAATACATTTGTGTCTTGTTGCAAGATCTTAGTAAAATTGTTGTCAAACTAAGGCCGGGACCACTGTGAAGTCCTAACCAGTAGTTCCCCGAGTTCTGAAAATTTGGGGTGTTACATTTAATCTCGTGCACCATATGAACATTGGTCGAACTTTTTTGTGCATGTATTGAATCTAGTTGTGAATCTATTTTTTTGTATCTCATTAGGAATCACCAATATTAAATTAATTATTTTCTAATTAAATTATTGTATCATAGTCATTCCATATTTAATCTTGTGGATAAGACAATCGTGCATGCTTAATATGTGAGCTCGTGTAATTGTTCATGAATGCGCATGTTCATCCATCGGTTATAAAGGAGTGTGGCTAGATCGGTAATGAATGAGTGTGATATTAATTAGGTAATAAATTATTAAAACAAGAATTTGGCCAAGTATGCCCTTTTCCATTTTCTTTTTGTTTGTGTATCCCTTTAATTTTTATCACTTTCATTAATGGTAGGTAAAAGTAATTAACTCCTCTATTTAAATAAAAAAAAAAGAAACATACATGGATTTTCCTTTCCTTTGTTACGTAAAAAAATTGCTGAGTTTTTTTTTTTTGTTTTATTTTATTTTGTTTTGCCTTTTTTTTTATTTTTATGTCATTTTCTGGTATGAAATTTCATACCACAAAATTCATACCAGAAAGTTCATTTTGTTTTTACTCGACAAAGGTGGAAGAACTTGAAATAAGGGGAAAAAATATTTGCAAATGTATTTATACCACAAATTCTAGAGAACATTACATGATTCGATAAAATGAAACAATTTCAGATCTTGATCCACCTCTAGATTTCTTTAAATCAACAAACAACAAAATCAATAGCATAGCTTTACAAGTTATTAGACATGAGATCTAATAATGACCAAGAGGTTTGATGCTTTTATGATAACAAAGCTTTTTTCATAAAAACAATCCAGTGTTATACTTAGTTTTCTGGTTCATAAAATTTTGGTATGAATTTCTTATATGAAATTCATACCATAAATTTCTCCTCCTACCTTAAATAATTCGCACATTTCGCGTTCATCTACTATTTCAGAATCTCCTAGATCGGTCTCACTTCTCGTAATTTTGCATAAATCAAATTTTAACGGATCCATTGCCTTCTCAATCGGGAAGGTTCAATCCAGATTCTTTAATAACAACTTCATCTTCCTCTATGCCGTCCAACTGTGGGAGCCCTAGCAGGGAAAACAGCATGGGGAGGAGGAATTCTTCTCCTGTGAACATTCATTATTTAATATGGTGAATAAAATAAGAATTATCTAGTGAAACTTCTGTTGTTGAGACTTCAATCACGAACATTATTTAATCAAACGGATGTTAGAGGTTCCTACTTTCTACTCAAGTTGAGATTTTTGTTGTTGCAACCAACGTCCTCGTTTGTCTCTTCTTATCCTTCTCTCGATGGCCTTGTTACAAACACTTGTACCTTAATCTTTTTTACCCCGCTGCTTCCCCCTCCTAGCCAGTCTCATATGGCCATCCCAAGCGACGCTCCTCCCCCCTCCCAAACCTCGTACAGAGACATCGTCTCGAAAGCTACATCTTGGAACCACATACCTCTTTCCTTTACCCTAGGGCTCGAGAAGGAAACACTCCCTCTCTCCGAGGAGGATGTCACTGACATTACCTCTAAATGGAGGCTCGACCTGATTGGGTTCCCCATGGGCAACCCCATCAGCTTTCAAAAGATGGCTTCTTTCTCCTCTTGTTCTTGGAACTCCATCAAGACCCTCAAGGTTCTCCGCAATGATAAGGGCATATTCATCTTCCAATTTGAACATGAGGAAGACCTTAATGCTGCCCTCCATGGCAATCCCTAGTTCATGAATGGCTCATCCACTATGTTCCTAAAATAGTGGGTTTCCATGGCATAAAGCTTGACTATTCTAGCCTCACCTCTATTCCGATCTAGGCCTCCCTCTATGACCTTGACTACCGCTTCTGGTCCCAACATATTCTTGTTAGGATAGGATCTGCCATTAGCACTCCTATCCTCACCGACTCCTGCTCCGCTAACCAAGATCACCTTGGGTTTGCAAGAATCTTGGTGGACATCCAAGCCTCCAAGCCTCTTTTTCGTGAGATCACCTTCACTGGGCCGGATGGTGAATCTATCTCTTAGAAAATCTCTTATGAATGGCTCCCTAACCATTGCTCACGATGCCAGATGTTTGAGAATAGATGTCGACCTGCTACTGCACCCAAGCATGCCCAAAAGTTCCACAATTGCTTACGTGCTCCACCCAACACCAACCACCAACCTTTGTTACCTACCCCTAATAAATCTCTTCGTATCTCTCCACATCCCACCAAGCTTCCACTTATGGCTCCCTCTCACACCCCGTCAATTACTAACCATCTCCCGCCATGCAGGATGGGGAGACCTTTACGTCCTCACCCCCTCTTATCCCTCACACAAAGCCCCTTGATCCTTATGTGCCCTCTGAATCTTCGGATCTACCACCATCCAATCATTTCCCCTCCCCCCCCCCACTACTCAAACTACACCCTCATCAGAAACACCCTATCTACCCTCCTCCTTTGGTGTCAAGAGATGCCAAGAGATTGCCAATCCCTTCTAATGAATTGTAAAATCTGTGCATGGAATATTAAGGATCTAAACCACCCGAACAAACAAAAAGCAATTCAAGATATAGTCAAGCGACATAAAATCGACCTTCTTGCCATTATTGAGACTATGCTCAAGACGAACAAGATGAATAGAATTGGTTCATCGCTTCTCCCGAGTTGGAAGCAACTCTCAAAAACCCTTCATGCACATAACTTCCGTATCTGGATATGGTGGAATCCCTCCATCCTTCACCTTAATCCCATCATCATAAATGACCAGATTATCCATTGCCAAATCTTCTTTCCCCCCACCCACATCACCTTCTCTCCCCCTATACCCCTCTTTGAATGTTCTTTCATCTACGCCCATGACCATCCACTCGATTGTTCTAGCCTTTGGGATTCTATTACTACAATCAATCACCTTCACTCCTCTACCCCCTGGGATCTCCTTGGTGACTTTAACGTCACTCTAACGTCTGATGAAAAATCCTCGGATGGTAGCCCTATCATCTCACAAACCTCAAATGAACTTGCTTCATGCTTTAACTTGAATAACCTTTATGATCATATCTACTCTAGATGTAAATTCACTTGAAATAACAAAATTCCGATGCTAGAACCTGATGCAAATTGGACAAAATCATCATGAACAATCTGTGGAGTTCAGACTTCCCCAACTCTTCGGCCTTCTTTGATAACCCATATATCTCTAATCACTCACCGGCCATCCTTTCCCTTGAAAACTCTAACCAATGTTCAAATCCCCACTTCACGTTTAACAATGCATGGGTCATGCCTATAGACTTTCTACCCACCATCGAAACTTCTTGGAACCGACCCATCCATGGTCATCCTATGTACCATCTTGTCCATAAGCTCAAGCATCTCAAACCGAAGTTCAAGAAGTTCCCAAACCAAAAGCTCGAGGGTATCGACTCTACCATCCAAGAGTTGAAAGATCTCCTCTCCTCTACCCACAATAACCTCCAAATATCCCCTTACGATACCAACCTTCTAGAGACGGAGAAGAACACTATCATTCAGTTAAACTCTGCGCTCGAAACCCTACGGACCTACTTGGCACAACTCTCTAAAGTCTGATGGATCAAGCATTGTGACCAATGTGATGCTTTCTTCTTCAAAATCATCAAAGTCAAAATAGGTACAAATACCATCAAAATGATCATCAACTCCACAAATAACCTTATCCATGATCCTGCCAATATCTTTGCTACTCTTATCGAGCACTTCTCAACCATCTTGAGCCCTAATTACACCACTAGCCAAACCCATCTTCCATATTGTCCCATTCCTAAGCTCAGCCCAAACTGCATCAAATCCCTCTCTCAACCTATCTCCCATGAGGAAATTAAAGATTCTCTTTTCAATATTGGTGATAACAAGGCACTTGGCCCTAATAGCTTCAATGCTTGTTTCTTTAAGTCCTCTTAGAGCATCATCAAGGATGGGTTCACTAGCGCCTTTTCAGACTTCTTCTCTACTGGGAAGTTGCTCAGACAAGTGAACACACTTCGATCTCCCTTATAGCAAAGATTGAAAACCCCACATGCCCATCTGTTGATTATCCTCTCATCTCTTGTTGTAGTACTTTCTACAAAACTATTGTAAAAATTCTCTCCAACAAAATTATCTCCATACTCCCACACATTATAGGCCCATATCAAAGTGTTTTTGTTAAGGGTAGATCGTTAAGCACAATATCCTCATTTTCCATGAGTATAACCATATGTACATCTCCCCTAGATGTGCCTTGAAAGTTGATACCACCAAGGCTTTTGACACAATCGAGCATAACTTCATTTTTCTCAGCCTTTGCAAATTTGGATTCTTTGAGAATTTTGTGAAACTGGTCAAGGAGGGCATAAGTACAACCTCGTACTCAATAAACTTCAAAGAAAATAGGGGCCTTCGGCAAGGCTGCCCCCTCCCCCCATATTTGTATTGCCATGGAAATTCTATCTGTCATGATATCTGCAAATACATCGAACCCGAACTTCAACTCTCATCCTAGATGCCACAACCCTAGCATAACACACCTATACTTTGCCGATGACCTGATGCTCTTCTACAGAGGGGATATCACCGCCATTCTAACCTTGAAGGATACACTAGACTCCTTTGGTAACCTCTCGGGCCTAAGGGTGAACTTTGCCATATATGTTATCTTCCTTGGCGGAGTTCCTCCCTTGAACCGAAACCACATCATCAACTCCTTTGGCTTTTCTCCTGATACTCTTCCTTTCCACTACATGAGGGTCCTTGTGGGTATCAAAAGTTTGAACATGTCTTACTACCAGCCTCGCATATCAAATATCACGGCCAAGATCCAATCATGGTGTGATAAAACCCTATCCTATGCTAGAAGAATGCAGATCACCACATCTATTATTATGGCTATGCACCAATACTAGTGCATTGTGTTTCTTATCCCAGCTTCTATTCTCAATAAGATCTAGAGTCTCCTTTGGTCTTTGATGTGGTCTGGTAAGGAATCTAGCAAGCACTCTTTGGTTGTTTGGAACATGGTCTACATGCCTAGGAGTATGGGTGGTATTGGCTTCAAGGAGCTCATATCCTTGAATAAAGCATGCCTCTCTAAGCTCACCTTTGACCTGGCTATGGGGGATTTTAATATTTGGTGCTATCAAGCTTCCTCCAAAAATAGCTAGACCTAAAACTCCATCATTAAGGTTCGAGACTTGATCCTCTCTTATTGTCCATGAACCAACCATCTAATCTTTATCACCCGTTCCAATGGTTCCTTTTTCACTTCGACTGCTTACTCTTTCTTCACACCCCCTTTACTTCCTCCAAGCACATCCTTGACCATCCCTATATGGCGGGATCTCCATATCCCTAAATGTAGTTTCATTGCTTAGATTGCCAGCAACCAAAGACTCCCCACACTAACCAAACTTCTCAACTAGAACATTGTTGATGACGACTCATGCATGCTCTGGGAAGTCACCCTGAGGACGAGACCCACCTCTAGAGCAATTGCAGCTACACTATCCTTGTGCTAGACATTATCTCCCGCTGGACCAGAACGCCCTACCCCTATTCCCCCAACCTCTAGACCTGGCTCAGCACCCAAACCACTCTCAAACGCTCACTCATCACTGGTATTAGAACATCCTCGATCACTGCCTATATCTATTTCACCTGAAAGGCTAGGAATGAGATCATTTTCAATGAAAATTACACAACATCTATTAGATGCACAAACAAAGTCATCCTTTTCATCAAAAACTTTGCTAGCCATCATTGGAAGGACCGATTGCCTGCCTCTTTATCGTGGGCTAACTTGCTCGGCATCCACCTTATTTAGCGTTCTCCTCTTCGGCCTTATGTGTTTGTCTCTTAGATTTATGTAACTCATGTTGTTGAGCCGTCTTTGGGTTGAGTCGACTACATGTACATCCTCCCCCTTTCAATATACGAAATTTTTTTTTTTTTAAAAAAAGAAGCTTGATTGTTCATAATTTTTAGACCGTTTTTCATCAAAATTGGGTATAGTGTTCGTTAATTTGGTTTAGTGTTTTAGGTCAAAATAGTTCTTATTAATGGACGTTAAATTGGTTTAGAGTTCGTTGAATGTATATTTTGTGTATACCTACCTCATTAACGATCGTTGTTGCGTTTGATTGCTCCTTAAAATACATTATCCCGTTCGTTAATTTTGAAAAATGCTTATTAACTAGTATTTATGCTCTAGTTCGTTATTTCGTTTAACTAGTTGTTAAATTGAATAATGTTTGTTAACTAGTATTTGTCCTCTGATTTGGTATTTGTGATTTGGTTTGTTTGTACCTACCTTATTTGTAATATCCGGAATTTTTATTCCGTTTCATTCCGAATCAAATCGGATTCCGAGCCGTTGACGGTTTCACATTCTATCTAGTATTTCTTCCTCCACAAATTTTATCATTTTATGTAGAATTTAATTCACATAAAATGATAGAATTATACCAAACCCTAATTCTTTTAGTTGGTGCTTAATGACGACTTGTGATGAGACCGTGACAAAGCTGTGACGAGACCATGACAAAGCTGAGACGAGGTCATGACGAAGCCCGACAACTCTGTGACAAGGACATGCATGGGCCTGACAAGGTCATGACGAGTTTTTGACAAGTTTTGATAAACTTTCAACCCACTTATTTCTTGCCATATTTCAACCCATTGTCTCTTAATTGGATTGATTGTTCCCAACCCTTACCTTAACCTTTGATGGCGGATCAAACAGCCCAGGAGGCCCAACAATCACACCTTCAGCAGCCCACACACTCAGCTGCTTAATGAGGCTTGCGGCATCCCAGAAGACTGTTAATTCCAACCCAAAACACCATGAGATGCTGCCCTATCTTCCACATTGTAACAGCCAGCTCTTTCCCTTCCCTATATCACGTAACATCAGTGAATAAATGAGGCAAATCCACAGCTGAAACAACCCTACATTCACGCCAGAAGAGAAGGAGTTGCAACGTCTTTGCTTCCAAATGCACGTAAACCTCTCCTCCCCTTCTTCTGTATCTACGCAGATCTCAGCAGCCCCATTGAAGTACCAACATTGCACAACAGCAGCCCCATTAAAGCACCAACATTGCACAGCATCAGCCTCGATCTTCTGTGCACTTCGACTCTAGGAGCTGCTGCATACGTTTCTGCATACGTTCGGTTGGTCTCTCACTCCCTAGTTGTCCTCTTTCTATTCAATCCCACAATGGGAAAAAGTTTATATTCCATCCCTGCTGCTTTACAGATCGAAAGCCTTCGCCATCACCAGAATCTTTCCAAAGTTGCAATCAAGGTCTCAACAAGGGGTAACTAGATCTCTTCTCCCTCCCTTGAATACGTATCTTTTGTAAGTTAATAAGTTAAAGTGTACTATGTGCTGTTGATGAACTTAGGACATTGAGATCAATAATTAGTTTGGGTTAGAAGAGGGTGACAAAAATAGTAGAAACAAATCAATTGTAAATAATGGAGTTTTCTTTAGTTTTGAGAAGTTGAAAACTGTCAATATTGTAGACCAATGTTCAGGAGTTATATTGAAGATCCACCGTTGAATTTTTGATAGATCATAGAAGGATATACGTAGTTTACTTTGTTAAAATTTGAGAAGAAATGAACGGTCGGATTGAAAGTTATAGGGTCTCAAAGTGGAGTAGTTGAGCTGTTTTTCCAACAATGAATCTTGACTAAGTATAGGAACGTTTTTAGTGTTGTAGCCAACTTTAAGGATTTTTTTTTTGAAAGGTTGGTAAGTAACTCCCGGTTCGATTGGCTTCGCCGCTCTACATCCGGGACGGGAATAATTCGTGGCCCATTGCTGGGGGATACCCTCCCAATATCAGTTTTTCCATACATGCCGCCAGGAGGATTCGAACTCGAATATCCAAGCAAACCACTTAAGGAGTCTAGCACCACATCCCGCTAGACCAACTGAGTATTGGTAACTTTAAGGATTTTTATAGAAGTGATAATTGAACAGTTTTAGGAAATTCTTGCTCCTATGAGTAGATTAGATATCCTAGATAATTTAGAGATTTATATTAGAACTTTTATAAGTTTATTTTAATTTTATATTTGAAGTTGTAGTTGGACCTTACTGACTTTTCGGGAAATAGAAAAGTGGGTCGTTTATCTAGTTTTACCTAAAATCATCCTAGGGAGTAGAATATGGTTAATTAGCCTCAAATAAGAATTTAAGTACGTATTACGAGTTTTGGAAGTCTCGGGACCAAGGATAAATAGTCATGTTACCTTAAATAAGTACTATAATAAATTATGTCCAAATAGGATCTTACAGCTTAGGAGTTTCATACTTCTAAGTACCTAGGGAAATGTATTGACCTACATGCCTCCTTTGACAGGCAACTGAGTTTCTGCAGTTACTGATTGAGTGGTGTTAAGAGAGGCGAGATTTGATTCTGGTAAGTCCACGGACTTACTTAGTTGGCTTCTTGTATGAGTGTAATGTGTATGAGTGGTATTTGTTAGTTATGATAAACAACGAAACCGGATTAGGGCGACTTTATTATATTATGTAATTGACCCAAGTGTATGATAACGGGTCGTGACATCATCTGCCTAGCTCTTGCGAGAGTCTAGGAAGTTCCCTGCGACCAGTCCAGTTAGATAGACGGTCAGATGCATTAGTACCATTCCGCGTTGGTAAACGGGGACAGGGGCGAGGTTTGGGAATCCCTCGTGTCACAAAATAAGTATCATTAGTAATAACATATCACCTAATTAAAGATAATAAAAGGATTGAGTGTTGCATGTTGATTGTGTATGTTGTGTGTTTGTGCTTTTACCTTTATATTTATGCATAGAATGTTAGCTAACGGTTTTATACCGCTTGTAGATGCCTTGCAGGTTAAGACAGTTGTAGAGAGATCCGGAGTGAATGGCCAGCCGGGTCCACGTACTCATTTTAGTTGGGGATGTCTTCTGTTCTTCATATGCGTCGGTTTAGTATCTTTATTTTGTAAGGCTGATACATATTCTTCATGTATATATTGTTTAAAGTTTTCAAATGTTTTATAAATACTTTTGTGCCTTGTTGTAAGATCCTAGTGAAATTGTTGTCAAACTAAGGTCGGGACCCATTGTGAGGTCATAACCAGTAACTTCCCGAGTTCTCAGAATTCGGGGTGTTACATCATTAACGATCGTTATTGCGTAGTACCCCTTGCTAAAATACATTATCCCGTTCGTTAAATGTAAATATTATTTGTTAATTAGGATTTATGTTTTGGTTCGTTGTTTCGTTTAACCATTCATTAAATTGGGGATACATATATAACACTTTTTATTTCTGTTTAGTTATGTGTCAAACTAATTTAGGGATACTTAAACAAGATTAACGATCGTTAAACATGAATAATGGTCGGTAAACATGTTTAACGATCGAAAAAATTTCTTTGACGTTCTTTAAATATGTTTAACGAACGTATTTTTAACAGGCGTAAAAAAAAATTATTTCCCCGTAACGGTTGTAAACTTTTTTCTTTAATGATCGTGAACCTTTTATAATGATTTGTACAGTTGTAAACCTATGTAAGAAAACAATTGAATGATCGTTAATCAAGCTTAACAATTTACATTTTTTGTTTGGTTTAAGCAGGTAACGAGATGAAACGATTATGAATATTTGAATATAGCTTTATTTTTTTAATTTAATCGGTATATTATTACACTTCTAATCTAGACAATAGAATATACTGATCAATAATTAAATCAGTAGTACCAAATACAACTATTTATCATGGACATTTATACAAAACAATCCTACGGATGGTAGAGGTTCCTAGCCAAACGACTCTTTAAAAAGTCGTTGGCCGGTTGACAAAGAATGTTGCAAAACAACTCTTTGGGGTTAAATTAAAAAAAAAACAAATCAAATTGTTTGTTTAACCTCCGGTTTGGGGTTTTTCCTAAACCTAAACCTATAAACCGCCTGAAACCTAAATCGTGAAATCTAAACAACCAGTTTACCCAAACTGCTGATTTGACGGTTTAGGTCTAACCGGACCCAACACTAGTAACAATTATGTATTATTTTCATGAATTTTAGATCCATTTCAAAACAAAATATTTAACCCTATTTTCATCACAAAATTCATTTAATTAGGGTATCTTAAAATCCGGTCCATTATCAAATCTTAAACACTTCACTTTAAGGCATGTTTCTATTTCAAATAGGGTGTTGGATAATATCCAATTTTACATTGTTTTCCACGTTCATCCAATTTTACATTGTTTTCCACGTTCATTCTATTTCAAATAGGTACGCATAAATGGCGTACCTTTGAAGAACGTCTACAACATAAAGTTACATGCATGAGATCGAAGAAGTCTGGGTCAAGACAAAAACGATTGAAAGCTGAGAGTTAAAGAATACAAGCAATCGAGTCGATCTAAGATGTTGATCAAGTCGATCTAAGATGTTAATCGAGTCGATTGATGCACAGGTTGAGCCAAGAACAATCAAATGAGAAACATATGACTACTTATCCATGATGTTGCATTTTACATCACGTCAAGTCGATCCATTGTGTTGTCAAGTCAACCATTGAAGAATTTACGTAAACGAAATGAAGATCTATCTTTCTCTCTCTCTTTACTTATTTTTTGGTAAAAAGAAGTAGAACTCCTATGCGCAAAGCTACATAAACGAAAGAAACACAGGCTAATCGGGGACGGCTCGGGGTAAAGCTATCCCCCTGACATCGTTCACAAGTAAAGTAATAGCCTCAGCCGGTGGGCTTCTAACAAATGAGTACCCACTAGAAAGGAGAACGCGAAATTAGCCAAAAAATCTGCAACGGCATTTGCCTCGCGGTAAACATGACGGAACCGGACTAGCCAATTCCTACTAATAAAGCCTTGACAGCGGGCTACCAAACTAGCAAGGGGTTGTCTTGGCTTGATTCCTTTTCGGATCCATCGCACAATGAGGGTTGAATTTGTTTCGAACTCAACCTTTCTAACCCCAAACTCCAACAAAGCTCTAAACCAAGGAGAAGCCCCCACAACTCCGCAGCCGGCACTGAACATACTCCAGTCCACACATCCCTTAATCCATTGCCATCCTCATCCCGTAAAACTCCACAAGCAGCCGCTTCTCCACTCCCTTGTTTGACTGCACCATCCGAATTCCATTTCACCCATCCACAGTTTTGTCTAGCCAATCTGATACAAATAACATTTCTCATCAAGCCTACTTTTTGTTGCCTCTCTCGTTCCTTAACTCTCTTATACTCAAGTGTCTGATTGCTGATGAAGAGATCTCTTCTAACTGATGAGTTTTCATTTCCGAAAACCCTTTCACACCTCCATTTCCATAACCACCATACTGTGAAGGAGAACAACATATTCCAAGGGAGTCCATCTTCGTTAATCCTTTGATGAGAGATATTTAATATAAACCACTCTATAGCAAGAGACTGGAGAAAATTGTTTGGTTTATCATATAAATTAAAATACTCCCAAAGTTCCCTTGCACTTGGACACTCTCTGCATATATGAATTAATGTTTCAGCTTGACCTGGACATCGATCGCAGGAAGGAGAATTCGAAACGTGTCGTCTAAATCTCTCAGCATTTGTGAGTGGTTTCCAAGCGCAGCAAGCCATAGGAATGTCTTAACTCTCTCGGGAATATTTAATTTCCAGATATCCACGTAAATAGAAGAGGAAGGAATTGTTGCATTCCCGAATCTAAGGAAATGATAACCTGTCTTCTGGGAATATGCACCGTCAGCACTGTGGATCCAACAGGGGGTATCTTCAGACTCTTGATCTTCAAAGATACGAGTAGCCGCAAGCTGTAACAAACTGGATGCAGGAAGAGAAGAATGCAGAACTCCCCAGTTCCAGCCATGATTCTCTATCCATAAGTCCCGGACTCGAGCTGAAAGAAGTGTATCTCCAAGGTTCTGGAGACAAATGCTTTGCAAAGGCTTATCATAAAGCCACTTGTCCTTCCAAAAGAGAGTTGTCTTCCCATCATGAACCCTCCAAGCAATTCCTGGATAGTCACTTCATGCACATCCCAGATGATGCTCTTAAAAGTAATAAAGCCCTTTCTTGTACGAGATACATTCAAAGATCCTGTGTTCTTTCTAACTTATACTTAGCACACAAAAGCTTGGCCCATAATGCTTCCTTTTCAGTGATCAATCTCCAAGCAAATTTCCCTAGGACAGCCGTATTACTACTCTTAAGATCTCTAAGACTAACTCCTCCAAGGGCCTTCGGTTGACACAGAATATCCCAACTGACAAGGTGCAACCTCCTCTCATTTTCTGGTCCATTCCAAACAAAGGAACGACAAATCTTTTCAAATTGTCTAATAAAGGGAGCAGGAAACCTAATGGTTTTCATGATGTAACTAGGTATAGTAGTAAGCACTGATTTAGTGAGCACAAGGCGACCTGCAAGGCTAAGAGTTCTGCCCTTCCAGCTAGCAAGCTTCATTTGGGTTATGTGGAGGACACCCCCGAAATCCATAGCCACAGGTCTCTTATTCAAAATTGGCATACCAAGATATGTACCAAAATCCTCTTTAATATTCAAACCACTCAAAGTCATCAGTCTCTCTTTTAATCTAGTATCCACATTAGGGCTCACATACAAGCTTGACTTTTGGAAGCTAACCTTTTGTCCAAAAGCTACACAAAAATTTTCAATGCATTCTTTTACAACACGCATCTGGGAACTCGAAGCCTCAACAAAGAGTACAATATCATCAACGAAGAAGAGGTGTGAAAGAGGGGGAGCATTCCTAGTTAGTTTGATGGTTTTCCACCTACCATCTTCAAAAGCTTTGTTAATGCAGTGGCTCAATCTCTCAAGACAAAGTACGAACAGATAAGGCGATATGGGATCTCCTTGCCTAACCCCTCTATTTGGCTTAAATTTGGGAAGCATTTCACCATTCCAAAGTAACCTCATTTTGGAAGAAGACACACATGCCATAGTTCTTTCAACCTATTCCTTTGGAAGTCCCATAATACGAATGGTTTCCTCAACGAAGCTCCATTTCAATCTGTCGTAAACCTTCTCAAGGTCTAATTTAATTATCATCCATCTCTTTCCCGAACGTTTCTTGTTCATGAAATCAACCACTTCCTGCACAATCATGATATTGTCCTCAATAAGTCTACCCGGGATGAAGCTGAATTGTGTTGGACCCACACAGTTATTAACGAGTTGTTGAAGTCGTTGGACCATGATCTTTGTTATCACTTTGTATGCCACATTGCAAAGACTGATGGGCCTGAATTGCGAGATGGACTCTGGGCACTTCACTTTTGGGATAAGTACTAGCAACGTATCGTTCATCTCCTCCTTTAGTTCTTTCGTAGTCTAGAAATCTCGGATACATTTCCTTGTGGCTTCACCCACTGTACTCCAATAATTTTGGGAAAAAATTGGTTGAAAGCCATCAGGGCCAGGAGATTTCCAAGGTCCCATAGACTTAACTGCTCTGGTAATTTCATCATCATTTACTTCAGCATGCAACAGGGAAAGTTCATCAATTCTTAAGGGGAGGAAACCATTAGGGAGAGAATTACCTGGAGCGACTTTGAAAATTTGAGGGGAATATAGATTCATGAAGAATTTTTGTTCATGCTGCTCAATCAGGTTAGGCTCTAAGATCCAATTGCCCTCTTCATTTTTGATAACTTCAACTCTATTCTTCCGGCGTCTGATGATAGTAGATGTATGAAGCTGGTGTTACAATCCCCGTGGCGGATCCAATTTTCGCTAGATTTTTGGAACCAGATGAGTTCTTCCTGCGTAAGAACTAATTCAAAGTCCTCTTGAACTTTCCTGAGAGCATCAAGTTGAGCTTGAGTTACTTAATTTGGCAGTTTAGAGAGCAGTCATCCTATTCAGAAGTTCCTCCTTCCTAATATGCACTAGTCCAAAGGTCTTCTTGTTCCATTTGATCATATTTGTCTTCAGAAGATGGAGAGCAACTGAAAGCTCTTTAGAATTGTCCCATTTGCGTTGTAATAGATCCTTAAAGTTTCTATGATGGAGCCAAGCTGCTTCAAAACGAAAAGGTCTCCTATCTTTTATGAATTGTCGATTTGGCACTAGAGAGAGTAGTAAAGGATTATGGTCAGAGGAGAGGGTCGGGAGGTGTCTCACTATTGCTTCCGGCCAAGTAGTTCTCCCCAGATTATTAGTAAAACATCTATCGAGCCGTTTAGCCACATGATTAGTTGCCTCTCTTCCTTTAGACCATGTGAAAGGAGGTCCAGAGAAGCCCATATCAATTAGCTCCATGTCAGTTGTCCATCTAATGAACCTATTTGAATCCGTAGAGAGGATGCCTTTAGAGTGTTCTTCACTTGAGATTGTGGATTTGAAATCACCACCAACAAACAAAGGGCCGTTAATGTTCCTCAATGCATCAACCAACTTAATTCAAGCATCAGATCTCTTCTCAGGAGTGGGAGGGTTATAAACCGCAATAAGATCAAAATGAGTATTAACCTTTCCTGTGGCAATATGAATGAAGTGATCAAAAACGAGTTTAATATTCACCACCGTAGTAGGTTCATTCCACAAGATCCAAATTCCCCCTGAGAAACCAATAGCTTCAACCCTGATGTGATTAGAGTACCACAACTTTTTACACGTAGTAACTGCTAGATCCCCCGATACTTTCGTTTCAAATAAAGCATGGATATCAATGTTGTGTCGATTAATCATATATCTAAGAGCTTTTCGAAAATGACGATTGGCTGCTCCTCTGCAGTTCCAAAAAAAAAAATTCATGGAGAACTTCAAACGGGGAGAGACAATGAGTACTCTACTGGCTGGACGAAGGGTGATGAAGGCCACTCTCCCCTATCTTCATAATGTTGCCTTGTGTCATTTAACTGTACAAATTTGTTTCTTTTTCTGTATGTGCCCTGAGATCAGGCCCGGGATCAACCTCCATCGATTGTTCATTAGCAAATGTAGGTATTGGGTTCTCAAACAAGGCACCACCTTCCTTCTGAATAGCATCTCCCGTGTTTGCCTCAGAAGATTCTAGCCTTCCTCTCTTAAAGGATTTAGGGACTGAGTTTTTCTCTACCAACATAGCCTTTTGAATAGCATCGATTGTTCTCTCTATTAGCGCATAATATTCTGCATTTAGTTAGCTTAATTACCTTAAGGGTATCTTTGTAATTATGGTTCTTTGTAACCTGTTTTGTAACCTCTTTATATACTAGTGAATGAAAGGTGTAGAGTCAAGGACTCAGTTATCACATATTAACATGGTATCAGGCTTTTTTGCTTAACCCTACAAAAAAAAACACACCGATCCCCTTTGCTTCCGCCGTGAACGCGTGATCTCGTCCTTCCGCCGCTATGTCTTACGTCGGCGACATCCACGACCCACCAACGCCAAATAACACCGGCCACCGAGAGGCTTCATCCCGCCCAAACCGTGAGTAACATCAAAAACTTAATCTCGCTCACACTAGACCTCACCAAGATCCATTACCACACTTGGGTGGAGCTCTTCTCAATTGCCGCCACCGGTCATGAAGTCTTGTACCACATTGACGGATCGGATCGCCCTGCGGGACTTACCGATGTCAAGTGGAATGTTTTGGACGCCATAGTTTTATCTTGAATCTACAGTACTATCTCGCAAGATCTACTGCTTACTATCATCAAGTCGAAATCTACGGCACGCCAGGCTTGGCTTCGTGTCAAGGATCTCTTCCACGACAACCAAAACGCCCGTGCTGCGGATCTTGATAGTAAGTTCATTAACGCTCGCCTTGACTCCTTCGCAAACATCTCCGCATATTGTTCACACTTGAAATCTATTGCCGATCAACTTTCGGATGTCAACCATGCGGTTAGTGAGGAGAGATTGGTCCTTCAGATGATCAACGGCTTATCCCCGTCTTATGACACCGTGGGAATGTTCATTAGCCAACAATCCCCGCTCCGGAGCTTCTCGAACGCACGAAGCATGTTAACGCGCGAGGAAACTAGGCGCGCGCGCCACACCGAGCTTGCAAATGCTCTTGCTGCCACTGAGAAATAGACTGCCTCCAATGCTCTGTCACAAACTACGCCGCAGCCCAACCCCAACTCTCAAACCTCCAACCGAAACCCTTGGAATCGGAATCACAGACGGCGCGGCTCGGGTTTTGGATCTGGCGACGCGTCTCAGTAGGGAAATCAGGTTCCAACCCACCAACAACAGTATTCGGCCCACCAGCATTCGGGCCGGCCTTGGCAGTAGGCTCCTCCTTCGCACTACTATTGGGCTGGCCTCCACCTCCTTGCCCGTATCCAACTTTTCCCCGCTGCCCACCACAACCATTCCAACAGCCCACTTTTTAGAATGTGCAAGGTGGCCAACAACAGCAAGTTAACGCTGCAATGCAACCAACAAACATTGCACAGGCATTCAGTACCGTTTCACTTCAACAACCCGATGATTCTTGGTACATGGATACGGGCGCTTCTGCACATATGAGTTCGAACGCAGGTAACCTACGTACCTATTTTAATTCGAGTACTTTTCCTAAAATTATGGTTGCTAATGGCTCGTGTATTTCAGTTTCGGGTTCTGGATTGGCTCACATACCCATATTGCCTGCGACCCTACGCCTCCCAAATACCCTTCACACGCCCAAATGCATCAAAAACCTTATTTCTGTACGCCAATTTGTCACTGATAATAATATTTCTGTTTAATTTGACCCATTTGGTTTTTCGGTGAAGGATTTTCGTACGGGGACACAAATAGGGAGGTGCAATAGTTCCACTGGCCTATATCCGGTTACCACATCGACCTCTTCCACGCCTGTCGCACTCTCCGCAGCCTCCACGTCCACCCCCTCTATTTGGCATGCTCGCCTTGGTCATCCAGGCGATCATATTTTTACTTTCTTACGTAGAAATAATTTAATACCACAAAATAAAGAGCCTCGCTCTTCTCTTTGTCATTCATGTTAGGTTGCAAAGCATAAACGGTTACCATTTTATGATTCCGTGTCACAAACTTTTGCTCCTTTCGATATAATTCACAACGATATTTGGACATCTCCTGTTGTTAGTGAATCAGGTTTTCGATATTATCTTGTGTTTCGTGATGATTTTACATACTTTGCATGGGTGTTTCCACTTAAACACAAATCCGATACATTTGCTAAATTCCTTCACTTCACTCTTTCGTACAAAATCAATTTAGGAGCCCAATAAAATCGTTTCAATGTGATCTCGGTGGAGAATTTAATAACCACGCCTTCACCTCCTTTTGCACAAGACAAGGCAAACAAATCCGTTTTGCGTGTGCTCAAACTTCACCACAAAATGGCAAAGCCGAACGCATTATTCGGTCCCTTAACGACATCACTCGTTCCCTCCTCACTCATGCGTTTCTCCCACATTCATATTGGGTCGACGCCCTTCACATGGCCACATACCTCCATAACATCACCCCAACTACTACTCTTGGGTCTCGTACTCCGACACTTGCGTTATATCATCGCAACCCGTCCTATACTTACCTTCGAGTCTTTGGGTGTCTTTGTTATCCTAACATCGTTGCCATGTCTATCCACAAACTCGCACCTCGCTCCACTCCGTGTGTGTTCCTTGGGTACTCGGCCTCTCACCGTGGTTTTTGTTGCCTTGACCTCGACACCAAACGAGTCATCACCTCTCACCACGTGACATTTGATGAGACCACCTTTCCCTTCTCACCACAATCGAGCCCACTGTCCCACGACACTAGCCCGTCCAACGGTTCGCTGCACCCCCTGGTGCTCGACCACCTCCTCACATCGGACACAAACGGCCCACCCACAACCCTTCGGCCCGCTACTGCCGCACCTGGCCCACCTACCTCTAATGAGTCTGCCACCCCAACACGCGCCACAAACGGCCTGACAGACCTTTCCCGCGGGCTAATGACGAGACCGATACCCACCCGACCAGCCGCTCGCTCTCGCTCTGTTCCCGCACCCCGATCCAATCACACCATGACCACCCGTGGTCAAGCCGGCATCCATAAACCGAACCCCAAATACAATATGCTCACCGCCCCACCCACTCCGTCACCCCTTCTAAAATCACCCATTCTAGCTTTGAAGGACCTGAACTGGCTTACCGCCATGCAAGAGGAATTTCGTGCTCTTATTAAAAATGGTACCTGGGAACTTGTTCCGAGGCCCCCAGCTACTAATATTATTTGCTGCATGTGGTTGTTTAAGCATAAATTCAGGTCCGACGGCTCTCTGGAGTGCCATAAGGCGCGGTTAGTGGTTAACGGAAAATCTCAACAAGAAGGTGTAGATTGAGATGAGACTTTCAGTCCGGTTGTCAAACCGGCGACCATTCGGATCGTTTTGAGCTTAGCTCTGTCCCGCGGCTGGCCCATCCATCAACTCGATGTTAAGAACGCTTTCCTCCATGGACATCTTCAAGAAACCGTCTACATGCATCAGCCTCCCGGTTTTTGACATGCACAGTTCCCGGATCACGTATGCCTGCTTCGACGATCCCTATACGGTCTAAAACAAGCACCTCGGGCTTGGTTTCATCGGTTTGCTACCTATATTCGGTCTAACGGTTTCTCTGGCAGCAAGAGTGATCAGTCGTTATTTGTCTACACCTCTGGTTCTGACATGGCATACTTATTGTTATATGTTGACGATATTGTTCTGGATGCTTCTTCTCCTGCCTTACTGAACCGTTTGATGGTTGTGTTGAAATCAGAATTCGCTATGATTGATCTTGGGCCTCTCACCTATTTTTTGGGCATACAAGTTACCCGTCATGACACGGGAATGTTTCTATCACAGGTCAAGTACACCAGGGAGATCATCAGTCGAGCGCATATGGCTTCCTGCAAGCCCTCCTCTACACCTGTCGAGACCCGGTCGAAACTCGAGGCTAACGCCGGCCCTCCTGTTTCTGACCCTGGTCTGTACCGTAGTTTGGCAGGAGCTCTTCAGTATCTCACCTTCACCAGACCTGACATATCATACGCCGTCCAGCAGTGTTGTCTATTCATGCACGATCCCTGGGAACCTCACTTTTAGGCTCTCAAACGGATCATTCGATACATACAGGGTACTCCGGATCTCGGCCTACATTTGACAGCCACGTCATTTACGGGTCTCACCGCATATTCCGATGCCGATTGGGGTGGGTGTCCCGATACCCACCGCTCCACCTCCGGATATTGTGTCTTCTTGGGGGACAATTGGATCTCTTGGTCCTCCAAGCGCCAGCCTACTAAGTCCCGATCTAGTGCTGAGGCTGAATACCGCGGTGTTGCTAATGCCATGGCCGAGACTTGTTGGCTCCGCAATTTACTGATTGAGCTTCATGTCCCTCTCAAGCGGGCCACCATTGTTTATTGTGATAACATTAGTGTTGTGTATCTATCATCTAATCCTGTGTAGCACCAGTGCACCAAACATGTTGAGATGGATATCTACTTTGTGCGGGAGAAGATTGCCTTGGGCCACCTTCGTGTTCTTCACGTCCCTTCCAGTCACCAGTACGCGGATATATTCACGAATGGCCTTCCCTCACCTCTTTTTCTAGACTTCAGATCCAGTCTCGGCTTTCGTCATCCTCCAGCTTTGACTGTGGGGGAGTGTTAGCGCATAATATTCTGCATTTAGTTAGCTTAATTACCTTAAGGGTATCTTTGTAATTACGGTTCTTTGTAACCTACCTCTTTATATTCTGCATTTAGTTAGCTTAATTACCTTAAGGGTATCTTTGTAATTATGGTTCTTTGTAACCTCTTTATATACCAGTGAATGAAAATTGTAGAGTTAAGGACTCAGTTATCACATATTAACATTCTCTCTACTTATCTTTCGGATATATAGACCTTGCTTTTAAGATTTTTTTTGATAAATGATATCAAAATAACACTCATTAAGATGATAAATGTTTCACTTTTATTTGACAATTTTTTTACCGAATATTGTACTGCAAGAATATATATTTTTGTTTTACACAAATTACAAAATGCCAAGGATACCCCTTAAGCAAACTAGGTTTTCTCCTCCGGTTTTCTCACGGTTTGTACAACGTGCCAGCCGGGTTGGTTGGACCGATTTCCCAGACCGGTGTAGGAGCACAACATATAATTTTGGACCTTTTTGGTGATAGTATTTAATCGGATTAGGGTTTGAGTAAGGTGTTTGGACGGTTTTGGTTTTTATTTTGTGGGGTGTGTGTGTGTTCAACGACGGTGTAAGCGGCTTTAGTGGACGGTGGAGAGCAGGTTGGTGATCCAGCCTGAGGACGGTGAACTAGTGCTGGAAGGGTTAGTTTTGGGGTTGAAAAGTGGTGGTCAATGATTAGGATTTTAGAGGAGAAGTAGGTTTGTGAGCGGTTTTGTGGAGGTTTGACAAGTTTGCATGGGTAGTTTAGATGTGTGTAACGACTCGGTGGACGATGAACCGTGGGAAACGAAGACGGTTTTTGATTTTGGACGATGGAAAGTGAGGACGGTGGGGCTATGTTTTTGTGGTGGGAGAAACGTTTGTCTATGCAAATCAATTAAAAAAACACGCAAAAGAATCGGCTTTTAGCAAATAACGAGAATAATAGATATTATCAAGATTAGTCATGATTCTGGTTAACTTCTTGAAGAATTTTAAAATTCTTGATTATTTGAATTTTCTTGATGTCTAACACATCTCTAGCTAGTACCAATTTAATACGGGATTAATCGCATACAATCTATCTTGAAAATAAAAACCAATAAGATGCGATCTTGATCCTAAAAGAGCAATATCCAATGGAGTGATCGAACAAATGGGCTTGTGGCGGAATGGAACAAGTGGGGAGCAAGATCCTATGGAGTGGACAAATGAGGGTTGCGGCGGAATGAAAGAAAACGAGAGAACCTTGACCCCGATTGATTAATACTTAAGACGAAAGTCAAAGTAACTCTCCTTTATACAACCTAACACAATTCAGGAACAAAGTCAAGAGAGAACTAAGAGGAGGTTTGCAAATGTTTGGTAGCACCAAGTTCTCAAAGAATTGGCACACAACCAAGAACAAACCGAGATAAACTAGATTATCAAGATTATATCTCACTCAATCTCCCTCAAATACGTATAAGTAAAACACGACTAACAATAATGTTCCAATATTAGCTTGATTATATTCAATCGAAATTTCCGAAAATATGTGATGTTTATGCCCTAATATAATACAAAACGCTGAAAAAATAAGAAAGAAAATAACTTAATTCAATGAGCTAAAAACACATAAAAGGCCCAAAATAAGAAAAATAACTAAATAGTCTAAATAATGTAATTTGGACTGAAATTATAATAATTTCAATGTTTTAAAAAAATTTCAACCTCATCTGTGATCATTCTCCCTTAGACGTCCATATGTTGTCTTCATAAATCGAGTTTGACTGGATTAGTTTGACTCAAATCTTGGACATTTTAACCCTTAATGTCTTCACTTTTCTAGAGATACTCTTATTTTTTCTTCTCATATGAAAATATCTTCTCTCGACTCTTCTTCTCATTAGAGTGAACTTCCATTCTTTTTATAGGTGTAAGTTCTTGGATAGTCCCTCATAAAGCTCGTACAAGTCAATAGAGCCTTGTATTGGTTGTTGGAACTTAGAGATAAGTCTAGATCGATAATACACAATGAGAAGAAAGTGTGAAGAAGAGAACTCGCCGACCACCAAAGGTAATTTCCCTAATCATTTTGAATCCTTGTTGAGCTATAACAATTCAATTACCAATAGCCACTCAAGTATGAGGTGTTACAGTTGGTGAATCAAGATGACTTACAAATACCTTAAGGATTTTCTATAAGAGTTTGATGACGACACACTTACATAATTTTACGTTTAGAATGTGTTTTATCGTAACCTACATGTAAGATGACCTCAACTAAGAGTTTCGGCTCAACCGGTATTCTACAAGTGCATTTGACGGACAAAATAAACCGCAAATATGTGCATGTTCTACCTTAAATATATACAAATGTAGACTAGATAATGAATGAAATACGAATGTAAATACCCATGCAAAAGAATGCACAACTAGATGAAATTAATTACGTTGTTTTTATATGTTTTGATGTTGCATATAGACTTTTATGTTAAGAGGCTAAATATTTTCCTACTTTTTGTCCGGCTCCTTGTCAAAAGGACCACCAGGTGAATTTGATGTCGGGTTGAACATGGTTATATTTGTCATTACAAATTTTTTTATCTAAAATAATACTAACTATTACTTTGAATCAAAAATAATACAAACTTTAAAAACTATTAGGAGGGATACAACCTATCAACATATTTATCAAAATAATATGTCTTACTTTTTCGGCGAAAATCCTAACTCTGACGATAACGTGATAACCGAAATTTTATATGGCATCAAAAAATAAAATATTGTGTTATATGGATTTTATTTTTTTAAAACAAGTTAATAACATAAAAACTATTATATTTAAATTATAATTTTGTAACTATATTATTTTTTAAAAAATTGTAAGAAAATATTTTGTTTAAATGTAAAATAAATTTGTTTAAAATAAATAGTTTTCTTGTGAATTTTTGTAAACTTTTTTAGGGAATTATTTTATTTGTATATTTTAACTAATTTTAATATGAATAAGTAGTTTAAAAAATTTTGATTTTTTTAGTAAAAGATTATTTAAAACATTTATAATTTTAAAACTTTCAAAAAAAAAAAAAGTTTCAATTGAGAATATTGGTATAGTAGAGCCTTTTTTGTATTTTCATAAAAAAAAAAAAGCCTTTTTTTATATCACAGATACAAAGTAAGCCCCTACAATTAAGATAATGAGAATATTAATGTGGTTGAGACTTTTTAGAATAAATTAAAGGGGTCTAGTTTGTATTCATAAAAACATAATAGACATGTTACAATAATTGTTAAACCCCTTTTACTCTAACAAGTTTTAAAAAAAGTCACAAGAATTTTTTTTGTAAAAAAAAGTTTTACTAAATTTATTTGAAAAATATTGTTACAAAAAAATATTTTTTAAACAAATATTTTTAAAAAATAATTTGTATAAAAGTAGTTATAAAATTATTATTTTAAAAAACTTAATTTAAAATTTTTAACATATTAAATATTATTAATTTGATTTACAAAAAAAAAAAATTCACATCACATAATATTTCCTGATAACATGTAAGATTTCGGTTGTTATTATTTTTGTTAAAAATATTTATCATTTCTATTAATTTTTAAAGTTGTTATTATTTTTGATTGAAGGTTAATAATTAATATTTTTATGTTATTTTTTTCAGAAATTTTAAATAATATAGTTTCGCGACCCACCTATAAATGACCTGACGTAAAGCAATATCCATTGAGTTAGAAAAATAAAATAGGGAGAATTTGACATACTAGGCTTTTTTGAGTTTTTGTTTAAGAAAGTGTACCCCAAATTTTTTACCACTTTCATTTAATAGTAGGTTAAAATTATTAACCCTTCTATTTAGAAAGAAAGAATAAATGATGTTTGTTATTTATTATATAAGTATAAGTTTTAATTTTTAATTACTGAATTTGTTTTCTTTTATTATTTTTCTTGCTTTTTTTTTATTTATTTTTTATTTTCTTTTTTATTTTCTGGACTGAATTTCTCATACCAGAATTTTTCATACCAGAATTTTCATACCAGAATTTCTAATACCAGAAATTTTTTTCATACCAGAATTTTGTCATACCAGAAATTTTTTTCATACCAGAATTTTGTCATACCAGAACTTGTCATACCAGAAATTGTCATACCAGATTTTTTTCAAACCAGAATTTTCATACCAGAATTTCTCATACCAGAAATTTTTTTCATACCAGAATTTTGTCATAATAGAACTTGTCATACCAAAAATTGTTATACCAGATTTTTTTCATACCAAAATTTTGGTCAAATATTTTCATATCAGAATTTTGTCATACCAAAGTTTGTTCATACCAAATATTTTTCATATCAAAAGTACATACCACAATTTTCTACCATAATTTTGGTCAAATTCATTCTAAAATTTATATACCAGAAACTTATACTAGAAATTAAAATCAGAAATTATCATACCAAAAATTTTATACTAAAATATTTAATGCCAGAAATTTAATACTAGAAGTTTTATACCATAAATTTTATACTATAAATTTTAATACCAGAAATTTGACATTTCTCTCTCCTAAAACTCAAAGTATACGAACTTTAAATCATCAATGGGGGTGATGATTTCAACAGTACCCTTGTTGATCTTGGTGAGAATGTTGAAAACCTATAGCACAGATATACAAAAGATATTGTTTAGTACAGTTGTCTAATAAAAAACAACCTGAATTTGACCGTATATATAGACTAGAACTTTACCTGGAAGAAAGAGGTATGTGATATTGTGATAGATCAAGACCAGTGTTGCCAAGAGGGACAATACGACATCGATTGGAGCAACCAGACCAACACTAGCAGGAGCTCCGACCAGTAACATGCCAAGATGAATTAAATATAAAGATCAAATTGTTATGAACCACACAACAATGAACATATTTTCAAATTACTTATTCAGAAGCAATTATCATACACATTCTTCATTTCATTTACAAACAGATTATTAATGGACCAATCCTATGCATAGAAACAGATTAACACACAAAATTTCAATAAACTACGAGTCTACGAGATTAGAGCAGTTGCATAAGCAAGAGCGTCACATTTAGGACGAAGTTGGTACCTTACCAGCATTGCAAAGATGGACCACCTCATGCCCTTGTGTAATGCGCCAAAGTGAAGCTTTTTGGCTGTCTATTCAATAGAAATTCATAGATAAACAACACACACAAACAAATAGGATAAGTTCATGTTCGAAATCTCTCGTTGATTTAGAGAATGAATCGAGAAAGTAAAAAGAGATTTGAGATAAAAATATGTTACAGAAGAGGGAGCTTTAGTAGAGAAAGATTTTATAGAAGGAAAGAAAGTATATGAGAAAAGCTGCGGAGATTGATGATAGCATATGCAAATCGGAGAGAAATATAAGAAAACGAGAGAGCATTAGCAGTGAGAAAGCCTAACAATTATTCCACACTCCTCAACAAATATACAAGACACTGTCATAAATCTTCTGAAGGCTCAGGCCCAACAGAACAAGTAATATCCGAAGAAGGGCATCACGGAAGTTAGTTTGGTCATACTAGAAGCTCCGGAATCTGAAGGGTGGAAGCCTGTCAATTGATGGGCAGTTGCTCGTTGCCAAAACTCATCTTCAACCTACGCTCACCATTGATTTCCTTCATTTCGATCTCTTTAACCAGATCTAGATCCAGATCTCCAACTCCGGCCAACTGAATCAATCGCAGTAGCCCTTGGCCCCCTGCATACTTTACTAGCTTTTGCACAAACCTGAGAGAAGAGAGAAGAGAGAAAACGGGATCTAGATCTGCTTTAGCCTGGTGCGATAGATGATATCCTTGCAGAGACTGTAGGCTGGATCGAGCAGATCCGAAAGGAGACCCATGAGAATCCGGAGTGTAACGCCATGGAGAAGCAAGGCGCCTCTTACCAGATCCATAGATGGAAGCGAAGAGAGAAAGGAGGGTGCTGCTCTTCTCTAGGTTAGACACAAGGGAAGCGAAGAGAGAAAGGAGGGTGTTGCTCTTCTCTAGGTTAGACACAAGGAATTTGAACGGTAAAAAAAAAGAACGGGGTACACTTACGAAAAGAATTAATGAAAAAAGCCTAGTTAGTAAACCAAAAATAAAAAAGGCCTAGTTAGCAAAAAAAAAAAAAAAAAAAAAAAAGCCCAATAAAATATAGATAAATAAAATTTGGTTGAGGTTGTCTCATGAAACATGCCAAAAGTAAATGAAGGAGCGTGGCTCGTGCATCCATAATTTTAAGAAAATTGTTCATGAAATTAAATATATCTAAACAATAATAAAAAAAATATAATTTATCAAATATAAAACATTATTTTAAAAAAACAATTATACTTGGATTGATTTATTTTAGGTTTTGTCTTGCCATATATGTATTACTTTCACTATATCTAACCAGCATATTGCTTTTATATTTTTCATGATAATAAATGTTAAATTTCATATGATTTTTTTGGCATTTATAATATTTTTATAGTAATCGAAATAATATTTTTATTAACTTACATAATTTACTGGTAGACACATCTCATACTCTAATTTATATTTCTCTTCACACGAAAACATGAAAATTTACATCTGTCATACTTTTCTTCTATGACCTGATTAATCTTCCACGTATTCTAAAAGGTTTTACGACCAATGGTCAATATCTTTAATGAAATTGACCTTTCTCAAGTTACAAATCAGTGCATTACATTATATATTTATGCGAGATTGCTATTCGTTTCGTGTTATTCATATTTATGGTCCGCCTATGCGTTCCGGAGTCATAGTAATAAGTTGATTTCGTTCAAAAAATATAGAAAAATGGTTACGACTACGCGTGGTCGTAGTCCTACTACAACTTCGCATGACGTATGCGTAATTGCCCATATCAAAAATTCCGATTAAAAAAAAATAAGGAAAAACGACTACAGCTACGCATGGCGTAGCCGTAGTAGGGTAAAAAAAATATAAAATAAAATTACGGCTACGTCATACGTAACCGTACCCCTGGTACGTATAGTACGAAACCGTGATATGAATAGCAATATGATACGTTAAGTTAAGGTATAAATCACGATCATTTATTTTTTAAAGTAAAAACTTTTTCTTTTTTTCTTCAATTTTTTGTATAGAGTGTTTTCTTGATTTAAAATTTATTATCATATATTACTATTTAAAAAATATAATATCTATATAATTATAATAGAAAGTATATAGATGAAAAAAATAAACTATTTAATTTTTAAATATAATAAATAACCCAATCCTATAAATTTTTATGATATCATCTTGTAGGACAATTTTAAGAGTTCTTTTACTTGTTTATATTGTGCAACCACCCAAAGGTTGGATGTACTTAATGCGACGGCAATGCCCGAGTCAAAACGTGATTTTTAGCGGAGTTAAAATACTTTCAATTTTTTTTTTTTTATCTTTGTGTATATATTTTTAATTTAACAACACATTTAATCCATATTAAATTAAAGTTAGTACAAAAATCATTTATTTAATGAATGAAAAAAAGTTGACATAAATCCATAAAAACACCCACTTATCAATTTATGAAATTAAAAGGTTCACTCGTAAACAACACTATTTACTATAGTTTAGAGAAAAACAATTTAAATATTAAAACTTAAAAAAAATTACACAAAATCACCCTTAATAATCACTCTTTTATAATAAATTAATATTTATATTTTTTTAAGTATAAAACCACTCTTAATATTCATTGACTTGCAATCTACCACGCCTGTAGTTCTTAAAAAAAGCCCTAGTATGAAGGCGGCGATTCTGGCGAATAACGAGACAACTACCCTTTCCCCCCTGCAGCCCCGGATCCTAACGCCTCGGCGCCTCCTATTCCCCCTCCCCTGGCGCTGAATTCACAAAATAATCCAAGTGCTGTACCAGGCACGCAAGAAATAGCCTACAATGTATCGGAGCAGCCGGTCTCAAGCCCTTCATGGAGAGAGATGCTTTTCGGCGATGAAGCGTGGAAAAGATTACCAATACTACCTGATAATCTCATTGAAACCGGAAAGATCTGCATTGATTATCCTAAAGGAAAGGATGCTACTCCAGTCATCAATATTGATCCGGAAGTAATAAGAATCTTGAATGCCCCTTGGAAGAACTCGATTGTTGTTAAACTTCTTGGCCGTATGGTTTCTTTTTCAGCCTTGGAGAAAGCTCTACGACAGTTGTGGAAGGTAACGGGTGGATGGACTATTATTGATCTTCCAAATGAATTCTTTCTTGTACGTTTTGAGAAGGAGGCAGATATGATGGATATTCTGACGAATGGTCCGTGGAAGATATTTGGTCACTACCTTATGATGCAACAATGGGAGGACTCCTTCGATCCAATGACTTCAGTGTTAACGTCAACGGGAGTTTGGGTTAGGATTTCTGGTCTCCCCTTTGCTATGTATAACATCAATGTACTGAGAGCCATTGCTTCGGCCATAGGAACACCATTGAGAATTGATGTGAATACTATGGGGATATCTAGAGGGAAGTACGCGAGAGTATGTGTCAATGTGGATTTAACTCGACCGCTGAAAGGGGATGTAATCTTAAACGGTAAGAGGTTACTACTTGAGTACGAGAACTTGCATCAGATTTGTTTTGGATGTGGATGCTATGGGCATGTGCAAGAAACATGCATATACACAATGAGGGCAAATGTTGCAAGTGAACAAGAAGTGGAGATTAATCCTGAAGAGAAGAAAACGGAGGAAGAACAAAGGGGACAAATAGAAGGAATGAAGGGGGAATCAAGCTCTGGGCAAAAGGATGGCTATGGGCCCTGGATGGTGGTACCCCGTCAGAGACAAAATTTGCAGGGGAAAGCTCCAAATGTGAGTAACAGGAGACAACTGGACCAAGTAACAGGCAGAATGGGGGCTAGTAGAGTGGATATCACTAATGGGACAACTAATGTTGCTTCTGGTACAGGCAAGGAAATCATTAGGTATCCACAAAATCATGAAGGAGATAATGGAGGCCGGATGCAGACAAAAAAGAGAATCAGGATTCAAGAGTCAGTAAAGTCTCCTAGGGCTACAGTAAACCCTCAGAAAAAGGGGGGACCTCATTTATTGCAGACCCAATCAGTGCATAAAGGGCATCAGCAGAAGCAATTGCAGGATGACCAACCAATTAGAATATTGCAACGATTACCTACACAGATAGTAAAGTTTGGGAAGGTGCAGACAGGTGAGCCTTCTCATACGAAACCGGAGCAAGGAAATTCTAAGGAGCCAATGGAAGTAGATGAGAGAGAGTTGGGAATGGAGTCTCAAACCCCCGTAGTCCCAGATTCGCAAGTCTAAATCAATGAGGGTGTAGCAACCTCCGACTAGTTTCTGATGATAGGAATATTTTGGAACAGTTGTGGAACGGTGAAGAAAAGTTTTAAGCGATCTATGCGATATATGATCAGGAAATTTAAGCCCAATTTTCTGGTTATTTTTGAGACTCATTGCTCGGGTACTGTTGCAGATAAGATTTGTGAAAATATTGGTTTTGATTCAATGGATAGAGTTGAAGCAGTGGGTCACAGTGGTGGTATATGGTTACTGTGGGACTCTCAGAGTTGTCATATTCAAGTTCTCATGAAGGATAGGCAGTTTATTCATGCAGTAATGGGACGAGGTGATGATAAGTCTACATTGATTGCTGCATATATCGCACCAGATAGGAATAAGAGGGAAAATGTATGGGAACATATTTCGAGCATTGTGGCAGAGTCGATTTACCCAGTGTTTTTGGGGGGTGATTTAAATGTGACTAGAAGTATGGAGGAATGCCAAGGTGGATCGTCCCGCCTATCCCAGACATCGGTGGATTTTGGTAACTGGATTGATAATAACCAACTCATTGATATTGGTTACTCGGGCTCACCTTTTACTTGGGCTAGAGGACGTTCGGCAGCTACTAGAATATCTAAGAGGCTAGACCGTATATTGGTGAATCCGGAAGGAAGATTGAAATGGCCTCATGCCTCAGTAAGACATTTACCACGACTATCTTCCGATCATAATCCCTTGCTATTTTGCATGGAAAGTAACTCTCAATCGGATCCAAAACGAAGACCCTTTAGATTCCAGGCGGCATGGTTGACTCATCCGGATTTTGAGAAGGTGATTGCTGAAGCATGGGAGAAACTCCATAACTTACCTGTGGCATTGAGAAGGCTACATAAAGTTCTAAAAGTCTGGAATAGAGAAGTTTTCGGCAATATACATCAGAGAAAGGAGGAATTGATGAAGAGATTAGAAAGAATCTATGAATCCCTTGCTTCTCAATCGTCGGATGCTTTGATTACTGAAGAACGGGAGGTTGGAAGTGAACTTGATAAAGTACTAGAACAAGAGGAAATCTTATGGTGTCAAAAATCAAGGCAGCAGTGGCTATCTGAGGGAGATAGGAATACCAAGTTTTTCCATCTTTCAACGATCATTCGAAGACGCTTCAATAAAGTCGAAGCGATTAGAGATGAAGGAGGCGAATGGTGTCATAATCAAGAGCAGTTAGAGAAACTTGCCTCTGATTATTATAAGGCTTTGTATGGGCCCAGTAATATGCAGCAGTTAAACTCCTTATCTAACGGAGGATTCCCAATTTTGCAAAATAAGCAGCTTTTGGAGTTCTCTCGTCCCTATTCGAATAAAGATGTGGAGATAGCAATCAAGGGAATGGGGGCGTTAAAGGCTCCAGGACCTGATGGATATCAGCCTATTTTCTATCAGCGGCTATGGGGCACAGTGGGAAACTCTCTGTGCCAATTTATAAGGGACTTTCTAAATACAGGTACTGTTCCCTCTACTTCTAATGATACTCTCATTGTTCTTATAGGAAAGGTGCGAAAGCCGGAGAGAATGCAGCAGTTTAGGCCAATTAGTCTTTGCAACGTATCTTACAAAACCATCACGAAGATGTTTGCTAATAGGCTGAAATCACTCATGAATCACCTTGTCAGTCCCTTACAAGCAAGTTTTATTCCGGGGAGATTGATCTCGGATAATGTGGTGTTGGCGCAAGAAGCGATACATTCGATGAGAAGGAAAAAAGGCTGGAAGGGATGGATGGTCCTCAAATTAGACCTTGAGAAAGCATATGACATGTTAAGATGGGAATTCATCATAGATACACTCAAGGACGCAGGGTTACCAGAGGCATGGATTGAGAAAGTACATGAATGCATCAGCTCATGTTCCATGAGCGTTTTGTGGAATGGGGAGAAATTGGAAAGTTTTAAAATGACAAGAGGTATAAGACAAGGAGATCCACTCTTACCCTATCTCTTTGTCTTATGCCTGGAAAGATTAGGCCATCTAATTGACAAAGCAGTACATACGGAGAGCTGGAAGCCCATGAAGTTTGCAAGAGGGGGTCCATCTATCTCACATTTATTCTTTGCAGACGACATCCTTCTCTTTGCTGAGGCCTCGATCTCACAAGTACAAGTGATAAAGAAGATTATAGAGGAGTTTTGCGGGGCGTCAGGCCAGAAAATTAGCCTGCATAAATCAAGAATATTTGTATCCCACAACATGAGAGGTGATATGGAAGAACAGCTGAGTGAGGTCTGTGGCATACCACATACAAGGAATCTGGGTAACTATCTAGGTATTCCTATCATACATACATCTATTAAGAGAGAGTTGTTTAACCCTCTACTGGATCGGGTATCGGCGAGACTTGCTGGGTGGAAGACAAGGAGTCTAAGCTTGGCAGGGAGAACTACATTGGTGAAGTCAGTGTTGTCAGCCATGCCGCAATACTATATGAATACTATGTTGTTACCGAATCAAGTGTTGAGGGATCTGGATAAGCTATGTAGAGATTTTATATGGGGAAGCAGGGAGGGAGATCGAAGAATTCATCTACTGAGTTGGGAGAAGGTTTGTCAGGGTAGAGTAAAAGGAGGCTTGGGATTGCGTATGGCGGCAGAAATTAACCTGGCGTTAATGAGTAAGCTGGGGTGGAGATTGTTTCAGAACAGGGACCAAATGTGGTCGAAGGTCCTTCTTCGAAAGTATACAACAACATCCCCGGAATGGCCAGGAAAACTAATGATTAGGGGTGATGTATCTCATGTATGGAGAGGTATTGTAAAGGCATATAACAAAGTGATTGTGCCTAACATCGGATGGAGTGTTAAGGATGGGAGGACTGCCTGCTTTTGGAAGGATGTCTGGGTGACTAATGAACCTTTGCTCAATACCTGCCAACTTTCTTTATCAGATGCAGAGAAAGAGATGAAAGTACGAGATGTATGGAAGGATGATAATCAGTGGGATTTCAACTATTTGTCTAGCCGGCTAAGTAATTCAAATCTCCTCCGAGTGATAGCTACGGGTGTGTGGGACTTTACTGGGGCAGACACAGTAAGATGGATGCTCACTAGGAATGGGGAGTTCTCAGTGTCATCAGCACATGCAAAGATTAGGGAGGATAGAGAGATATATCATGTTAGGGAGAGCTTATATTCGGAGATTTGGAAGATTGATACTCAGGAGAGAATTAGATTCTTTATTTGGCAGCTTGCATGGGGGGTTCCACTTACCAATAAAGAGAGATCTCGTAGGCATATGGCGAGCTCACCTTTCTGTCTAAGCTGCCCTACTGTGGAGGAAAGCCTTCTGCATGTGCTACGGGACTGTCCGTCTGCATCTAGAGTCTGGCAAAAATTGGTACCTTCTAACCTTCACTCCAGCTTCTTCAGCCTGAACTGGGATGATTGGCTTTTCGAGAACGTATGTGTTAAATCAACGAAAGTAGACCACCGTAAATGGAATGTGTTGTATGCTATTACGGTGTGGTGGCTCTGGAGGTGGAGGAATGCGAGGGTCTTCGAGAATGGACATATTGCGGTGGATAAACCGGCCTTTCTATGGAGATATTATGATGAAGCTGAGAAAGGTAGGGAAGTAAAACATCAAACTACACGGGAAAAGAAGCATGAAATACTGGTACAATGGATCAAACCGAGAGAGGGTTGGGTTAAGGTGAATTCGGATGGAGCAGTTAGGGGGAGCCTTGGACTGGCAGCAGCAGGTGCGGTGTTGCGTGATGATAGAGGAGAATGGATCCAAGGTATGGTGGCTAATCTTGGTGTAACTTCAGTCCCGGCTGCTGAGTTGTGGGGTGCCATTTGTGGACTAGAGATTGCATGGGAATTGGGCTATAGAGCAATTGAGTTGGAAGTTGACTCGCTCCTGGTTGCTGGATTCATTAAAGAAGGGGTTAATAGTTCTCACCCGCTATCTAGCCTGGTATTACGGTGCCAAGGCTTCCTTATTCGTGACTGGGTTGTAAATATCGGTCATACGTTCAGGGAAGGTAATCGAGTGGCTGATGCATTAGCCAACTTTGCTTTTACCTATGATTTTGGTGTTTATCGCCTTAGTGATCCCCCTATGAGTATTAGAGCTTTATTGCTTGATGATCTACGAGGTCTTACTCTCCCTCGTGTAACACGGTTGTAATGACTCTTTTTACTAATAAACACCCTACGGGGCGGAGCTGAACGCTTCATTTGATAAAAAAAAACAAAGTAAATTTCCATTATATATATTAATTTCAGTGTATTAATAATTTGGTTAAGTATTATAATTTATAATAGAAAAAAAATCAAGAAAATAATATAAATATTATCCATGTACAAAAATATAATCCAAATACTTAACCAAACTATTGATGGAGGAATCTCCTCATGCATCGGTTAATGCCGATAAGGAGGTCTCCAATATGGTGAGTAGTCAGCCTCAAGTGGTCGAGAATAGTTCAGACATGGTCATGGTAGAATTTGGAAGTGGTGAGAAGGTGACTAATGTTTCCGGAGTCAACTAGACATAAAAAGGTTTCCATGGGCCATAGTCATGCTTCCGTCGTTGGAAGTAATTGATGAGTGTCAAATGTAACATCATATAAGTTTTAGAATCATTCATTTCGTACATCTATTGCTCTCTCATATATCATTATTTGTATAGAAAGCATTCGTTTTTCATATTTCGGTATCTACCTTTACCTTTTTTGTGTTTCGGTCATTTCCGGCATCAATTGTGCTAGAAGTACATCCTCCGTGATGCCAAAGTTGAAGAAATACCTTACATGACTGAGGAATTGCAACACGAAGTCCCCTGAAGACACCCTTGTGACATGATCCAAGATTAAGGACACAAGACAAGCCATACGACTTTCTATGCCATCTCAAGCCGTCTAAACCTTCAAAGATAACTGCAGATGGACGTCTTCAAGTCCAAAGTTGGTCCAAGCCCAAACGATGTGAAACGGGACGGCTTCCCAAGCTATCTCTATGCCGTCTCTACTCCGTCTCGGCTTCGTAGAAGATGGACATCATATCTTTCGATCTTATTTATATAAGATATATTTTGTGTAACCCTAAACTCCGAGGTTTTTTCCCTATATAAGCATGAGTCAACCTTAGGGTTAGGGCATCCTACACTTCACGTTCGTGCTCTTTTACTCTCTTTCCCCGATTCATGTAGCCGTCAAGTAGATTTAGAATAGAAGGTTCACCTCGTTGTGTTGAAACCAAACATTTGTGAGTTCATGTCCTTTCTGATTTTATATATTGACTTGCTTTATATTTGATCATGTTTGGCTAATCTCCATCATGATCTAAAGATTGGAAGATCCCTAAAATGATTTGATTTATTATTGGATATATGTTTGTGAATTGAGATTGTGATATTGTTTCTTTTCAAAATACTTCATTTTCACCTTTTATCTACCTTCGAAAGAAGTGGCGTTTATAATTGGTTTAGATAAAAGAGTTTGTCGCCAAAGCGAGGTCGCTTTATTGGATTTATTGAAAAACACTTGATTTAAGGGATTTAATTCTACCTTTTACTTCGAGGATTTCCAACTGTCGTATAAAGTTTTGGTATTTGTACATTTTCTAACTAATGGGTCAAAAATGAAGGCTATTCATAGTCTTTTCTAGATTTATATGTTCTTAAAGGTTTCTCCTAATTACTTGACACAACCGCCGGATCGAGGGCTAATCAAGTTAGAAGATACGGTCTTTGTTTGTATACGCCGAAGGCTCAATTAGATAGTTGCTTGCAATGATCACATATCAATTTTCATGAGTCTCATATATGCAATATTACTTTAATTCATTATAGTGAGGATTTTTTTTTCTAAGATCACTTCCATCCATCTATTTGCCTACGATGATTATTGTTTTCGCTTGTTACTCTTGTTTTTCCAAAAGACATCTTGAAAGGGTTACTTTTTATCAAATTGTTATGATTTTCCCTAAAATTTCATGTAGTGTTATGTAACATTGTTCCGATAAATTTAAGTTTCAAAGAAAAAACGTCTCCCCATCCCCCGGAGATAGGCCCCCGCTTCCCTCCTCCTCTAGTGTGGCCCTCCGGCCACACCCCGCTCTCCATGCCACCACAAGATGGGTGGATCGAAACGCTCTAAGAAACAATCGGTAAAGCTCTCTCCGATCCACCTCAATCCAACAAAGCAAGGATCCTCATCGGATCCACCGAGCCCTTACGAAGCTATTCCGGAAGATCTTATCCGCTACAACAACATCAAGATCTCTAAGATTATGGCTAAGCAAGAACTGGAGATCTCCTCGAAGATCTCTTTCCCACCTGTCCAAAGCTCCCCCATGTCGTCTGTTCATCCCTCCTGTCCCCAGGAATCTACCAAAGAAGACCCTATCCTCATACCTTCACCCGTTGGGGCTCTTCACGTCCTTTCCAGACTGCATGCTCCTGTTCACAATCTCCAAGAAAATCTTCAAGAATTATCCCTGTCTCATGTCCTTGATCTTCAGCAACAGAAAGTTCCCTGTGAGAATGCCTCTTCAAATCCCTCTAAGGTTGCCTCTATCACAAACTCTCTGCATGCTACTGTACCCCAGAATTCCCCCTCAGTCTTGACTCCCCCTGTCGAACCTTCCGTCTGCCCCCTCAAACCCGGATGTTCGGGCCCATTAGCTGCCCCTTAATCTCCCTGCTCACCTAACCTAGAAACCCCAAAAGGCACATTCAAAGACATCCTCATTAATGCCAAATCTTGGAATCATGTGCCCCTTCCCTTTTCCCCAGGGATTGAAGACGGCGTTATTCATTTCTCTAGTGATGATGTCTCTGACAATGTCTCAAAATGGCACATGTCTCTTGTTGGGTTTCCTTTGGGCAATCCTTTGGCATTCCAACGTATGATAAACTATGCCAACATCTCCTAGAACCTCGTCTCTGCTCCAAAAGTTCTTCGCAATGAGAAAAGTATATTTGTCTTCCACTTTGCCTCAGAGGACGACCTCAACATTGTGCTCCTTGGAAGTCCTTTGATCATAAACAGCTCCACCTCTCTCCTCCTAAAGAGATGGAGTCACGGTATGACCCTCGATTATTCAAGCCTTTCCTCCGTTCCGGTTTGGGTATCCTTCCATGACCTGGACTACCGTTTCTGGTCCCCCAATATGCTAGCTAAGACCGGCTCAGCACTAGGTATCCCCCTTCTCACAGACTCGAGTTCTGCTAACCAGGATATAATCGGATATGCCAAAGTCTTGTGGAAATTCTTGCTTCCAAGCCTCGTCACCGGGAGCTCACCTTCATTGGGCCGGAAGGGGAAAAGATTACAGAAAAAGTGTCCTATGATTGGCTTCCTGAACACTGTCCAAAATGCCTCCTGTTTGGACACCGCTGTCGATCAACCAAAACCCCATGACCCCCCTCAAACCAGGCCTATCCGATCTCATATCCTTCCTCCTTCAAACCTTGGCCCGCTTCTCCCTACCCCTAATGCATCATTACACATCCTGAAACCACACCAGCTCCCTTCCCAACCCGAGATAACTTCTCTTGACTTAAACACGGGCGTCGCTCTCACTACCACCACAGTCTCAAATGCCCAAAACCCGAGTGATGCTCTTGTTGTCACAGAACTAAACCATCTCACCACTATCCCCCCTTTATCCCCAACCCCATCTACTTCAAACCCGAGTGATGCTCTTGCTGTCACAGAACTAAATCATCTCACCACTATCTCCCCTCCTTCACTACCCTCTTTACCTTCAAACCTTGACGATTCCATGAAACCATCTTCATCCTCAAACCAAGAAAGCATCAAGGATGCAAACTCCAAACAAGATAGTCCATGATGAATCTCAACCTATGCACTTGGAACATAAGAGGGCTCAATCATCCGAACAAGCAGAAGGATGTATGTGACCTAGTATGCCGTCATAGGCTTGACGTCATTGCAATCCTTGAAACAAAGTTACAGGCTAACAAAATGGATAAACTATCCTCTCTCATTCCTAGTTGGAATCATACCTCAAACATCCTCCCTGACCAAACTTGTCGTATTTGGGTTTGGTGGAACCCGGCTACGTTCCACCTTACCCCGATACTCTCAAACGATCAACTCATCCACTGCAAAGTCTCATCCCCCACCTCTCTCTCAAACTCAAGCCTTCTCGAAAATTTCGGTTGTACTGTCATCTACGCCTTTAACTTTCCTGATCAACGCAAGCCCCTTTGGGATTGCCTCACCACCATTAAACTCCATACCACAAACAACCCTTGGTTACTTCTTGGGGACTTTAATACCATCCTTAGCCCAAATGAAAAGCTCTCATCCTGCCACACCCCTCCCTCTTAACCCTCCTCCGAGTTGGCAGATTTTTTACCTCAAACTCTCTCTCAGATCTCACCTATTCTGGATGCAACTTTACTTGAAATAACAAGCAACTTGCATCTCGTATATGGTGTAAGATAGATCGCATTGTAACTAACCACCACTGGGCCAACGCTTTTCCTAACTCCTCAGTTACTTTTGATAACCCTCTCATCTCTTACCACTCTCTTGGCCTTCTCTTCCTTGATGCTAAACCCATACCTCCAAAACGCCGATTCCGATTTAATAATGCTTGGGCCACCCATGAACACTTTGCTCAGACTGTCTTCCTCGCCTAGTCAATCACCAATCAGAACTACAGTAGAAGTAAAATGCATGATCTCATGCGCAAGCTTAAGAGCCTAAAGCCTGCTCTGAAGAATTTCCCTAGTGCAAAGATGGAAACTCTTTATTCCTTCATCGAACATCTAAAGGCCACTCTCAACACCATTCAAACATGCCTCCAAATTACCCTTCTTGACCCTCACCTCCTTCTTCAGGAAAGGAATTCATCTATCCAACTCAAATCGAATATGAACATGTTTTGCACTACTCTTGCTCAATTATCAAAGCATCCTGGATCAAATATGAGGACCAGTGTAATGGCTTTTTCTTCTAGAGTATTGTCACCAGGCGGGCATCTAATAACATCAAGATCCTGAAAGATTCCTCAAATCTTGATAGCGGTTATATCCATGATCCTATCAAGATCTCAACCATCCTTGTTGACCACTTCTCAACCATCCTTAACCCCTTAACCCCTCATAATCCGCAAAACCTCTTTCCTGATTGCCCTCTCCCAAACCTTCCCCAGGACCTAATTCCTTCTCTTTGTAGTAGAGTTTCCCCAAATGAAATAAAGACCACCCTCTTCAAAATTTGTGACTGTAAGGCCCCGGGTCTGGACGGGTTCAACGCCTATTTTTTCAAAGCGGCTTGGCATACCACTGGAGCAGATTTCACTAATGCCATAGCCGAGTTTTTTGATAAGGGCGCTTTTCTAAAACAAGTTAGCCACACTTCGATATCTTTGATCGCCAAAAAGACGGCCCTACTCTTCCATCCGACTGCAGGCCAATCTCCTGTTGCAATACATCCTACAAAGTGATCGCGAAGATCCTCACTTCTAGCCTGAATGCAACTCTCCCCTCAATCATTGGAAGGTACCAAGGTGCCTTCTCAAGAGCTATTCCAGACGGCACATCTCTTCTAGATGTGCCATAAAGATTGACATTGCAAAGGCCTTTGACATGATCGACCACCGTTTCATCCTTAACTGCCTTGGCCGGAAGGGATTTCCTGACATATTCATTCACCTCATAAGAGCTTGTATCACCTTGAACATATCTTTAAATGGTTTCTTCGGGGGTTCCAGAGGGCTTAGACAAGATTGTCCCCTATCTACGCCTCTCTTTGTCATTGCAATGGAAGTCCTTTCCTCGATGTTTCACATTAACACTGCAAATCCCGACTTTAACCTTCATCCAAAGTGCAGTTCCCCCCGGATTATTCACTTATGCTTCGCCGATGATCTTATGTTGTTGTGCCGAGGTGTCATAACCTTTATAGGGATTCTTAAAAACACTTTTCACTCTTTTGGTAAGTACTCATGCCTTTATCTAAACTCCGCAAAGTCTACCCTCTTCACGGGCAGTTTATCCCCTCAGGACAGTGACAATCTTTCTCGCTCAACCGGTCTTCCTCAAGGCACTCTTCCTTTCATCTACCTGGGCATCCCTATTGGTAGCAAACAACTCAATGCAATAGATTACAAGCCTCTCATAAGCAAAATCACCTGCAAAATAAACACTTGGAGCGCCAAAAACCTCTCCTACGCGGGTAGAGCTCAGATCATATCTTCTATCCTAATGGCCATTAACTACTTTTGGAGTGCCGTCCTTCTGATCCCCATGGCGTCATCACCAAGATCAAATGTCTCCTTCACTCTTTTCTTTGGTCCAGTATTGACTCCAGTTCCCATGCCCTTCTCGCTTGGAAGATGTATGCACTTCTAAAGATGACGATGGGCTTGGTTTCAAAGAGATTTTATCATGGAACAAAGCTTGCATTGCAAAGCTTATCTTTGAGATTGGACAACGCTTCCAGATTCCCCAGCCTCTGGTCCGATTGGGTTCATCTCAACATTCTTAAGGGCACCTCCATCTGGGACTACGTTTCAAACTACAAGCATAGTCACACCTGGTGCGCTATCCTCAACGTGCATGATGAGATTTATGATTTTGGAAATGATGTCACCTTCTCTACCTCAAGTGAGAGACCAAATGAAACCTTCTCTACCACTGCTGCCTACCACCTCACCTGGAAGCCACAACTACCCGACCAACCTTTTCTTCATGGATCCATTTGGAATGGTACTAACGTACCAAAGTGCAGTTTCATCTCATGGTATGCTTGCCACAAACCACTCTCTATGCTCACAAAACTTCTCTCTTAGAACACTGTCCTCTTAGACTCGTGCAAGCTTTGTGGTCTTCACCTTGAAACCGAAGACCATCTCTTCCAGTATTGCAACTACTCTACTGCAGTTCTCGACCTGATCTTCATTTGGTTCCGAACTCCGGGTCCCTACCCTTCCTGGACAAACTTTTGGACCTGGTTTAGCTCTCTCAAAAGTCGAAAGAATGATCTGATTTCTCACATTTGCATATCCACCATCATTAGCTACATCTACTTTGTTTGAAAAGCTAGAAATGACCTCATTTTCAACCAAAAGTTCACTCACCCTACCTCAACTGCTCACAATGTCATCTCCACTACAAAGAACTATGTCTCAAGCAACTGGACTGATAGATCACCTGACTCCATCTCCTGGGCCAAGATCTTAGGCATTCAACTTCTATAATTCTCTCTTTGTATTGTTTCTGTTTCCTCTTTCTAGTATGAACCCTTTGTAAATTCTCTTTCTGATATACATTAATTTTTTCAAAAAAAACATTGTTCCGATATGATTCATAGCCTTGTATAATAGTAATTATTTGTGGGCAATTTTAGTAACTAGGCCTTTTTGAGAAACTAGAGTAGTAACTAGGCTTTTTAATGTTTCAATTAAGTAAATATACCCCAACCTTTTGTATTTATTCTCAAACTCTACACACTCTTTTCTCAAGGGGTACATTTATTAAACACAACACTAGAAAAAGCCTAGTAAACCAAATTGTTTCTTTAATTTTTTGAACAAGTATATGTGTCGATACAAACGGATATCTACACGAATGATAATGAATATTTCACGATATTTGTTGTAATAAAATGAATATATGTATATATATATATATATATATATATATATATATATATATATATATATTTTAGTTCAAGTGAGGAGAGAGCTTGTAGATAGGAATTAGGAGAGATGTGAGCCATTGGATGAATTTTAAATCAAGGGCTCCCACACGCTCATCATTAATGTCATTTTTGTAAATTGACTTAAAATCTTGAACAATGCCCTTACATTCAAAAATAGTCATCAGTGTTCATATTTTTATGTATCATTGTTCATGTTTTTATACATTAGTGTTCATAGTGTTTTTATTTATCAAAGTGTCATGTTCATTTAATCTTTTGTGTTTATTTTATAATGCATAGATGTTCAATTACAGTATATAACCACAAAAAAATAAAAAAAAAAAACTCATCACAAAACGTTAAAAGATGATCATAATATGTTATGTATGTGTAAAAGTTATAGATAAATCATCAATGTTCATACTTTTATACGTCATTGTTCATATTTTTATTCATTGGTGTTCATACTTTTTACGTCATTTTTCCTGTAAATATTATAAACTATTTTCTATAAGGCATTTTGCCGAACAGTTTGCGTGCACACTAAAAGGAGCATATAGATTGCTCAATTGGAGCTATTAGACCAACTCAACTTATGTATATACATGTATTTTCTCAATCAAACTTATCAAACACAAAAATGATTCAAACAAATTTGATTTCGAAAATAAACATCAATCATAATGAAACCTAAACCTTAAGAATGGAAACCTAAACAGTGAGAATAGAAATTCGAAGAAACAATACTTGAATCGTTTTGTATTCTCTTTGATTTCACAATTTTTTATGTAATCAATCTCTAATTTGGTTGAAAATCGGAGCAAATATCAAGTTTGTGTGATAGCGGCGAGAGAGGCTCAACACGTGGGAGGAAGAATATGAGGGAGGGATGAACGTATTAATTAGTGTCTAATTTTCTTCTTTTTTTTCAAATTTATATAATTACTACAATGCCATTAATGATGAGTGTGTGAGAGCCGTTGATTTAAATGTCATCCAATGGCTCACAACTCTCCTAATTCCTATCTACAAACCTTCTCCTCACCGGAACTTACCCCTATATATATATATATATATATATATATATATATATATATATTGATTTTCCATACACCTCCATGATGTTTGCATAACGTGGACTTTTATTAGAAACACTTAGGAAGTTTGGTTTTAACTCTAAAAATAAAAATAAAATATATTTCACTTAAATATTATATTTTTATTTATAAAATCAATTTAAAGCAAATAATTTTAAAACATTATATTTACAAAAAGTATATATAAGTATATATAAATTAGAATCGTTTTTATTCGATTTTTAAAGATGCAATCAAACGGGTAATTCTATCATTAAAAAAAAAAAAGAGCAACATGAATCAAATACTTTAAAACTGCAACATACGAGAAAATGTCCATCGATACAACATCTTTGAGTATCAACTTTGTAAGTTTCTTAAATTAGATTACATTTTGATGAAGCCACTTTGAACACGTAATGGAATCTAATGGAACCGTCCTATGAATTTAGATGTTTATATTATTCAAATAAAAGTCTCACTTTATTAACTACTAGTTTAATGTCCGTGCCTTGCACAAGTATTTAAAAATATATTTTTTTGTTATTTTTTGTTTGTATGAATAATTTTTTGTACATGTATTTTTCTTATTATATCAAACTTGTTGATTTGATTACGAATGTTTATGTAATAAAATATATGTTTATAGGAGAAATAATAACAACATAATTGTTGACCCAATTCGTCATATAAATATGACTACATCTGGGGACATATCAAGTCAAGAGTGTTCACTATATCCGCATTATAAAAATTACAATATTAATAAATGTTTAAAAAATAAATGATATCCATGCAATGTAAAAATATATTCAAAATAACTAATTCAAAAAACAAATAAAATTGTGTAAATATAATATAATACAAATCTAGAAGATAACATTTGTCGTGAACTCTCGAGCACATGAGCGACAGTCCGATTATGGAAAAGAAGAAGATAAACCTAATATAAGTGTAAACTCAATAGTTATGCTCGCTTGATATTATTGATAGAAAACAAAATAAGTGTAAAACTTAGAAGATACCATTAATCTTCAAACTTTCTATATTTATTTATACAATTTCTCAAAGAGTTTGTAACACCCCAAGTTCGGAAACTCGAAGTGTTACGGGCTAGGACCTCACAATGGGTCCCCCGACCGTCAGAGTAACAACAGTAACATCAGATCTTACAACAAGGCACAGGCAAATGAAAACCAAAATTGTTTATAAAACCAAAGGAAACAACCAGGGAAGCATCAAAGACTCGCCGCCGAGTTCAAAACAAACTGAAAGACAAACAATTGAAACATAAACCCGATCCCATCCTATAATGTACGGGAACCCCGACTGACCACACCATCCAGATCACTCAGCAACGTCAATATTCTGCAAGACATCTACAACATCGGTATAAACCGTTAGCTAACATTCTAGATAATGGAAAGACAGTTAAGACACAAACACACATAAGGTAACATAAACATATAACATGCTCGCACACAACCGGTTATTATCTTTCATTAAGTTATCCATTACTAATTCAACTTCTTTTGTCACACGAGAATCTCCCGAAACTCGCCTCCGCTTCCGTCTACCAACAAGATTAGATCAGTACTAGCTATCTGTTACATGCGGGTCTGGGTCGCAAGAGCACTTTCTAGTCTCCTGAAGAACTCGGCAAGTGGTCACTGCCCAGTTATCATACACTTGGGCCAATTACGGTATAAACGGGTGATTCCTATTCCGGTTATCCGTTATAAAGATAAACAACGCAAACACCACCAAAACGGTCAAGCCGATACACGGAATGCAGCTAAGTAAGTTCAAGGGACTTACTTCACTCGAAGGTAACTCGAATAGCAACAACAACTCAGTTTCCCGCAGAAAAGGAGGAAGGAAAGCCTGTTCACACAAGGCATCATGAATGAGGAACGAAATGGTTGCTAGAAGTATATAACTTCTAGTCTCAATGATCTCTAAGAGATCTCCACATGCTAAGGGCTCTACCTTAATCTTACAGCACTCTCAAGGGGTAATAATCATCAACAACAACCCAAGGAAGGAATGAGGAAACAAGAGAAGGAAGCAGCTCACCGAAGACGGGGGAAACTACAAGAACAACCGTAGGGGCGACTGGACAGCATCGCAGGGGCGGCGCTGACAGGCGCGGACGCGGCGGCGTGATAGAAACGGCCGTTGACTCCTTCGACAACAAAGAACTCAACAAATTCCAAAGCTTAATTATCTCAACACTCTCACACGTCACAACTCAACCAAGAGAGTCTGTGAACATCAACGTATCAACAACGGAGCGCTCAACAAGAATCAAGACTCAAACTTGATTCTTGGAGAAGAAGAAAAGAGAAGAACGGAAGAAGAAAGCGAAACAGAAGGGAAACACATGCAACAACTCATGAACGTGAGGGAGAAATGCAGAAGCAGAAGAATTACATGTTCAGCAAAGAAACACATGGAAGCAACGCTGCAGCTCTCAAGTTTGAAGAAGAACATAAAGCAAGAAACGGAAAAAGGGAAAAATGAAGGAATTTATAGGAAGAGGGTGGAAAGATAGAAGGAAGAACGTTATAGAGTTAAGAACATGATAGGAAAGTCAACCCATAAGATAGAAGATCGGATCTTTTATCTATGGAAGGAAATAAAATCGAACGGAAAATAGATTGGTGCGATCTGTGGAAAAACCTGTGACATCCAAAATTTTTATTCCGGTTAGTGAGTGAGTTATCGACCTTCCCGCAAGCGCGGCTCAGTCTTTCCACAGGCACAAGATGCTGAGTAATGGGATTTTATTCTAAAATCCCGTTCCGACCCCTCGTTCCCCGCCTTTGCTTTTGGACTCTTTGTTTTCTAGCACAAAGGAGACAAGGAAAGGTTCCCCATATTCCCCTACTGGCTGAGAAAGGATACAGATCACAGTTAGTAAGCATGGATTCATTTAATAAGAACTAGAAGGGTAAGAAGAAACAAATGATTTGAACAGGTCCTATGTCAATCTAGACAGAGGGTACTTCACATTCCACACAAATGAGACTGATGGTGCTCTTCCGAGAAAAAGTTGGGTTTTCCAGATTTACAAAGGAGGCTTTTGTGACTACGATTGACACGGAATAAGTATAGTCATAAAGGCAGCACAAACATAGAGATCGGACCTAGTGCTTGGGTGGAATATCTCGTCGAATTGGGAAGTGATTGGAGATAGAGTCTACATTTTGGTTGGAACAGACATGAGAAAGAGTAAGGTTGGATGACTGAAGGTTATCATACAGATCCGGTATCACGCTAATAAGTTAGGTTCCGAAAAGTTATTATATAGGAGTTTAATGAGAAATGGTGGTACTCCAATGCAAAATCAAGTTAATCCTGATAACTCAGTAACATGAAGATGAATGAGTAGTTGTGAGACCGCGTACATGAGGTGTGCCCTGAAATCCCTCCTCGGTTAATGTCAACAAAATTATTAAAGGTAATAAATCCAATCGATGTAGTGCGTAAAGACAATACAAGAAAACTCAAAGGGACGTCACTATGATACTGAGTATAAAGATTTAAAAGAGGTAAAGCGACACGAATATAAGGAGAACATAATAAATGTGAGTCGAGAAATTTGATTTTTGAGAAAATCATATGCATCGGATGTTTCTTATACAAATGGTACCGATAGATGTTTAGTAAAGGTCATACTATCGGACCGATAACACTATGATGGATGAAGCGTAAATCAGCCGGATAGCTTAACCAACGAGGAGGAAAGTCACAATCCAAAAGACAAGTCTTGCTAACTGTAAATAAAATGTTGAGATTAGGATGCCTTTACGGAATATATGGAAGGGGACAACATGACTGAGGTTTCAACATTGAATGAGTAATAATGATTAATTGACAGTAAGAGACCGAGTCGGACAAGGAAAATGTTACAAGATGAGACATCTAGTAGAAGAGTTCACAAGACAAGCATGAGAGACCATCATGTGGTTGGTATTCTTATTTCGATGTAGACTCGTGACCACACCTCGAGCATTGGGAGCTAAATAGAAAAGTCCATGTTAAAAGGGTAAATAGGTAAGGGTAATGACTTGTAGGTCAATGGGATGTACCCCTAAGTTGGAGGCTACAGGATTGTGGAAGGATAACCACATTGAGTAGTCTTGGTGAGTAGCAAGTCGAGTTTTGATGAGACAAAAGTGAATTCCGGAAATTTCTAAGACACACGTTCCAACCTTCCAAGGAGACATGACCGGTGAGTTATTTTGCTAAGGAGTTCTCTAAAACAAAATGTGGAACTCCATGGGGGTCGAGGATCATAGTTGTGACAAAGATGGACGGTTTATTTTGAGGTTTTGTACAGCCAGTAGTCACAACTAGCGTACGAGTCTCTTCTTTACTATAGTAGCCAACGTTAGACTAACGATCTGTTTAAAGAGGATTATGCCATTATGAGAAGGGAAGTTACAGGTGAGAGTTTGGAAAATCATCCTGAATCACAAAAGATGCCATTATGATTAATGGGTGATAATAGATTGATCAAAGTAGTGCTACGGAAGCGTGGTGGGCCCATAACCCACATACTAGGAAACTCAATGTTATTTTATCTATGACCTCAAGTTAAAAAAAATAAATAAAAAATTTAGAGATCTATATGAAAACCTCCACTGAGAGTTTTATTTTGAATTACAACAAGTTGAAAGACTGACAAGAAGGAGGTGTTGAGTCATTATTTGAGGAACGGTCCGACTGAGTTATAGTAGGGAGACAAGACCAAGTGAGTGGTCTTACAAAGAGCATTAGACACTTAGTAAAGTGTCAAGAGATGTCTCAAATCATTGTTTTAGAATTGATAGTCGGGATCTTCCGAAGGTCAGGAGCAAGTGGATTCAACAGAAGGAATAAAGTATTACAGTTATTTCAGTAGAGTCACCAAAAGAGCGGAAAGTGAGCTTAGAAAGACAATTGTTGATATCTTAAAGTGGATTGAGAAGTTATTTATCGACTAGCTCTACTACCATACCAGAGGGAGTACATCTAGTGTTCCACATGTCTCGGTTGAGAGAATATCTACCGGATCCTAGACACATCATCAGCTATGATAATCGGATAATTGAGCCACAGCATACTTTTGTAGAATATCCGGTGGCCATCCGAGAGCGTAGTACTATACATCTACGGTCTAAAGCTATACCAATACTGCAGATCCAGTGGTCTAGACGAGGAGCCGATGAGGCTACCCGAGAGACGGAGGATAATTTTAGGAGTAGTTATCCTGAGTTCTTTGCAGAGTTAGCCACAACCCTGATATCGACGAGTTAGTACTCGGATGACGTTCTGTGTAACCTACAGTACTATATTTTTTTTTGGTTTGAGTATTTTGTCTTTATGTGTTGCTAGACTATGATAACTGATTGGTTCTTGCATGATAGAAAGTTAGAATGAGGATTCTTTAGAAGAAGAGTTAGATATTACGGGCCTTTTTATAGAAAGTTATCGGAGTGTTGTTCCTTATTCTAAGTTTCGGGCCGAAACTTTATTTAAGGGGGTACTAATGTAATACCTGGAAAAAAAATTTCGTTATTTATTTTTATCAACATAAATCTTATCATTTTATGCAAAACTATTACTCATATAAAATGATAAAAGTTTCACATTAATACCTTCCTTTGACAATTATATCATTTTATGTGAAGAGTTAATCACATAAAATATTTCTTACCAACTTTTATGATTTTATGTGGAGTTTTGAGCATATAAAACACCACTTATAATACTTTTGCAAGAGTAGAATGAGATGATAAGCATGTGAGAAGGCCACTTGACAAGCCCATGACAATGCCTAGACAAGCCCAGCCAAGCCTTGCTTTCTTATTATCCAGCCCATGCGCAGCTTAGCTTCAGCCCATACGCAACCTTCTTTCAGCCCACTCTTGAGATAGCCCATGTCGCAACCCTTTTCAGCGGTACAACCCCTCCTCGTCAACTCATCAGCTAGGAGAAACAGCCGTTACGCTACCCTTCCGCTTCTCTCTCGATTCCCTTTCCTTGCTGAACAACCATACCGTAAATCACGCAGTCTATCCTTCGATCTATCTTCTTCCCGTCCCCTTCATCTCCTTGTGCAGCAGTTGCCTCTGCTCCCTTACACTCGTAGCAACAAAGGCAGCCCCGGCCTCCTTCGTCTTCTCTTCATCACACATGCAGCAATGACGGCTCTTACCTCTCCACACCAGCAGATCCCTTGTAGGCGGCCTCCTCTCTTCACGCAACGGGTAGAACCAACACAAGCAGCCTTGTTCTTGAGGTCGGGCACACAAATAGACCACAAGTCCTAGTCTTTGCTTCTCCTTGCTTCTGTCATGAAGTGCAACACAACAAGCATATTTCTTCTTGCTTCTGTCATGAGAAACCATCCAGCCTGCAGGAGTTGCTTCATCTGCCTTGTGTCCTCTTCTCTCTCTCTTTCGAGTCTTGGAATCGGGTAAGATTCATACCCCTTCTTTCCTTGCACTTCCGTCTACGAATTTCATGCCTAATGGGTACCTTTTATGTCTCCTAAACATCCTCAGAACAATCATAGAGGAGCAGTGAAGATCCAGTCATTTTCTGAGCCTTTAAAATTGTGTCGAGCAACCAACTTTGGGACCAGATTTAGGTATGCTAGACTCATTATTTTTGGCTGACTTTTTGATATGATATAGTTGGCATATTGTTGTAGAACATATTAAAATTTCAGAGGAATCTAGCGAGTGGTTGAGGAGTTATGATTTTTTGAAGTTGAGACCATAAACAGTTGTAGAGAGATCCAACAATTAGTTTCGGACTTTGGGTGTGTTTATGTTACTTTGGATGTGTTTGTACTATCCTTATTCTATTTATATTTGGATTGTTAGCTAATGGTTATTCCGTGTTGTGGTTTTTGTAGAGATAGACAGTTGTAGAGAGATCTGGAAAGGATGGTCATCCGGGTCCACGTACTCATTAGATGGGATGGGAGAGTCTTCCATACGGCATGCATGTTATATAGATATATATGTTTTGTAAGGCTGTCACATGTGTACATTCATACAATAAAATATTATGTTTTGAAACTGTTTTAAATACATTTGTGCCTTGTTGTAAGATTCTAGTAAAATTGTTACTAAACCAAGGTCGGTACCTATTGTGAGGTCCTAACCAATAGCTCCCCGAGTTCCGAAAACTTGGGTGTTACAAATTATTTGTGTCTGAAAATTGGAATAGTGTCTAGCAGTTTGTTTTATAAAAGATTTATTGGCTTAATTTGTTAGTTAGAAAAAGATTTAATTCGAGAAAAATTTTGGAGGCGCCACTTCAGACGTCTGTTTTAGTAGAATACTAGTGTATAGCCCGCACCTTGTGCGGGTATCATTATAATATTAGTTGTACGAACTTAAGATATATTTATGAAATTTTATAATAATGATTCGGATTTGATTATTCTCAAAACGAAAAAATAGTCACAAATAAAGAACTTATTATTCTACACTTCATAAATTTAATTCTTATACAATGCACAATTTTTGTTAAAAAAATTACAATGCACAACTCCGTTACAGACTTATAACTGAATTACTTTAATATATTGCAATTATCTAAATGGAACCCGAAATATAATTTTGTAAAAAAAAAGAAATTAAAATGAAATGTGTGATAAATAATAATATAAAAATTGAAAGTTTTTTAAAAAAAAAAATAAACAAAAAGTTGAAATAAAGTTTAAAAATACAAACAAAAGAAAAAACAAATTATTGGATGAACAAAATTTTAAATCTGGAACTTTATTCTTGTAACGACCGACGTAATATAAAAAGAATACCCGTATTTTATGATTAAAAACATAATAGGACAACAAAATACTTAGATAAAAAAAATACCCGTAGAGTAATATTTTTATTTAAAAAACATACATTTTCAATAAATCATTTATATTTAAAAAATCAGAATCTGAAAATTTATAAATTAAAAACAATTTATAGATGACGATAAAAAAATTCTATAATATAAAATTAAACAAAATTTCATACAATAACGGATAAATTAGTATTAATTTAGACAATTATAAACGCTTTTCAAGTTCTCAAACTGTAAGTCTTACTTAATAATCGACGTGGGATAGCAAATTCGCTGAAAACTGTAAGTAAACGACCTATAAAAAAGTAGGTCAAATACCCATAAAACATATATTAATCCGTTATAAATAAAAATTATAGCTCAACTTAGCTAAAAGGCCAAGAAATGTATCATTTGTTTAATCTTCAATATCCGTTATTAACCTCTATTTATATAAGTTCTCAAACCATCAGTTTTAGTAGGTTAACGACCCATATAACAGATATTAATTTATGAATAAAAATTATATTTCAACTTAGCCAAAAATCGTTGGAAGTACTTCACGACCCACAAAACAGAAGGTCAACAACCCACAAAATAGTGGATTAACGACCCACAAAACAATAGGCCAACGACCCACAAAATAGTAGGCCAACGACCCACAAAACAGTAGGTGAACGACCCACAAAACAGTGACTTAACGACCCACAATATAGTTGCTTAACGACCCACAAAACAGTAGGCCAACGACCCACAAAACATTAGGTCAACGACCCACAAAACAGTAGGTCAACGACCCACAAAACAGTAGGTCAACGACCCACAAAACATTACACCAACGACCCACAAAACATTAGGCCAACGACCCACAAAACAGTAGGTCAACGACCCACAAAATAGTAGGTCAACGACCCACAAAACAGTAGACCAGTGACCCACAAAACAGCAGGTTAGCGACTCACAAAACAGATATTAATCCGTTATGACCAAAAATTATACTTAACTTAGCCAAAAGGTCAAAAAATATGTGATTTGTTTAATCTTCAAACCTTCTATTTATACAAGTTATCAAACTATCAGACTTACTTATAATCGATGCGGGATAGGGAATTCCGTGAAATTTTTTAACGTAAATAAATTGAGCTTATAATCATTCAAAAATAAATTAAGAAAAAAATAAAAATCTTCCCAATAAATAAATTACTTAAATTTCAACGGTTTAAAAATAAAAGAAATACGTATACCAAATTATTTTTAAAATATTTAGAAGATCTTGTTAGTTAATTTTTATAAAATTTTGTTTTATTTTTGGATTAATAAAAAAGATTTTATGGTTTAATAAGTTAATTAAAAAAAGATTTAATCCTACAAAATTTGTGAGAATGACACGTCAGCTTTAGTGTTTTCTACACCTTGTGCGGGTTTGTTAATAAAATAGCTTATCATATTACATTTTTACTATATTATATGTTGTTAACTTTATTAGTTATATGTTATGAGCTCGTATAAATAACGCATCAAGTGTTACATAATAAATGAGTCCATGTAACTCATGTGTTGATCATTAATTAGTTTTATGCTAATAATTTTTTTAAAATCTAATTTATTATTTAATAAATAATAATTTGAATAAAATAACATAATCATATATTTTAAAAATACCATCATCTAATACGAAATCAATTGGTAAAAAAAGATTAATTGGCTTAATTTGTGATTTAGTAAAAGATTTAATCCGAGAAAAAACGTAGGAGCGCCACGTCAACATTAGTTTCATATTTTTAGTAAAGTATATACATGTATATTTAGTATATTGATAAAATAAGAATTACGAATTTAATAGGTCAATGGTCCACAAATCAGTAGGTTACAACGACCCACAAATTAGTAGATCACAAGGACCCACAAGGGCACAACGACCCACAAATCATTAGGTCACAACGACCCAAAAATTATTAGGTCAAAACTGTAACACCCCGAATCCGCGGGACTCGGGATGCTACGGGTTGGGACCTCACAATGGGTCCCGACCCTTAGCCTGACAACAATTTCACCGGATCTTTCAACATGGCACAAATAAAGGCAAAACCGAAATACATTTTATGCAATGTAAGAAAACCCAAAAGAAAACAAACAACGGACTTCAGCCGATAAACAACATCAGAGACCAAAACGCCATACACGCGGCATACCAACATAATAAACAAAGAATAAAATACAACCCGACTCTAACCCAAACTCACTCCTAAAATGTACGGAACCCCGGCTGCCCACTCTTCCGGATCTCTCGGCCGCATTCCTAACCTGCAATGCAATCTACAACAATATCGGTATAAAACCGTTAGCTAGCATTCAAGGCATTAGAATCATGGTATTGGCACACACACACACATAAGGCATCATAAACACACAACATGTTCCAAAATACACAATCCGGTTTATTATCTTTTTATTATTAGGTCATATCCCGTTCTAATTCACTTCTTTTGTGACACGAGAATCTTAAAGATCTCGCCCTTGTCCCCTTTCACCATACGGGTTTGTACTTGATGCGGATCAGCATCACCCGATGGACTGGTCGCAAGGCACCTCCCAGTCATCCCCATTTTGGACCGGACATAGCGGTCACCGCCCGTTATCATACACTTGGACCAAATATAAACATATAAAGTCGGTGGTCCTATTACCGGTTTAGATGTTATAACATAAGCAATAAACACGCACATAAACAATAAACACACACCACCAAACACGCATTGAAACTAATACAGAGAATACGAGCTAAGTAAGTCCGGAGACTTACCTCGTCTCAAAGCTAACCGAAACCGATAACACTCTCGGAAAGAATATAACCAAAGCCTGTTCAAGACAAGGCACGATAATCAACGACCACTCACGCAAGTTAGAAGTCCTTAGACTTCTATGTACTCTTACAAGATCATACACTCCCATAAACTAGGTTACTCTCCTAGCCCTCATAAACTCACGAGATCTCAACTATAACCACATGCTAGGATACTTTCATCCTAACTCCACAATTTCAACAAACACATATTTACAACCTCAACAAAGCTCACATGATAACATACACACCTCAATCCTTAGAACGTTCAAACCGTCCTCAAATTCTCACCTAAAGTTTCAAGCCACTACTTGGCATTTGCCCTAAGTTATGCTAGATCCAACCTAGCATGATTCTACAACTAAACATAACTAGATCGTGGAAGAAGGTAACTCACATGACGTCAAAAGACGAAAGACGATCAACGGATGACGAGTATGAATTCGTTGGGCCTTCTATGGGGCGCTCCCGAACCTAGAACAAAACTAATCAAATTTAGCTCATACGCTAAATTTGAACGGAACATATAATGTGTATAAGACTAAGGAAAGCTCGGTTTGCAAAAGCCAATTTTAAAACTAGTTAAAAACATTTTCCGGGAATTTATACCATTTTAGAAGTATGGGTCATCCTCAACAATTAAAATTCAGGGTCAATTCTATAATTAATTCAGCAGAGGTCACAACTGCAAATTCTGGAAATTAGGGTTATTAACGCAAATATAAAATATAGGGTACAAACTGTAATTTCACCAAATATAATGGGGCCCGATTGTAATTAGGTTAGGGATTCTCTTCATCCTTAGAACAAGCGCAGAAGGGGATCTGAGAAACGGCAAGACAGGACTTCGACAGGGCCTGGCGTTGGTGGGGAGCTTGTCCCGATAGCCGGCGACGAAGGCGGTAGGAGGTGACGGCTCGGTGTGTTCCGGCAGGCAGCGAAAGCACAGTAGCTGGGCTTCTCCGTCGTTAGCAGTGGCGGGGTTCCCAGTCCAATTTCGGAGGTGAGTGAAGCGAGGATGAGACAGGACGGCGAGGATGGTGATGCTCTTCTTCGCTTCCGGCGACAAGGGCAAGTGAGGGCGAGATCGAGAGGAGGCGGCGATCCTGGCTTCGCCGACTTCGACAGAGGAGGTGGCACCAACGAGGGAAAGAAACAGAACAGGAAGGAGAGGGTCGAGAGGTGGAGATGGGCTTGCGATGGTTGAAGAAGAAGGAGAGCGGGATGGTTACAGGTGAACTCTCACATCGTTGGTGTGGTTGGGCTCGCTGCAGAGGAGCCATGGTCTAGTGCAGATTGGGGAGGTTGTTGTGGTAGAGGAGCAGAGGAGAGGAGGATAAACAGCGTTGCGTGAAAGAGTGTTCCAAGAGGGAGAGATGGAGCTGCAAGGGAGAGGTTGTGAAGGCACAGACGGGCCGAGGGGTCGGCTAGGAAAGCCAACCTAGGCAGCAGAGGGGTCACTACACAAGGCTGCAAATTTGATGCGGCAATCGAGGGGTCGGGAGTAAAAGGTCGGTCTTGGGTCTGCTCACCAGCCAGAGAGATAGGCGGGAGATTAAAGAAATAAAACAAGAAAAGAAAAGAATTTAAAGAGGAGGGAAATAAAGATTAATAGGATAGACTCGATTCCGAACATTCGGAATGAGATTTTCGAACCGGAAAACTTTCCTACCATTCCGAAAATAAAATACGGAAAAATAAATATATGGATTAAATAATAAATAAAATCTCACACATGTACTTTGCGATATAGAAATCATTCTCATAAATTATTTACTACATTAACACGGCTAATAAAATATATCGATGTATATGTATAGATATATGTATATATATATATATAGATACTCATAAAAATATTTAAGCTATTTAACATATTGATAAAATCCAGAAAATAAATATCGCAAACGCGCCAAAATTTTGGGGCGTTACATCAGATCCTCCTAAAAACAAGTTTCGTCCCGAAACTTGCCAGACGCCGAACATCTCGGTCCCTCAAGGCCGAGGTATGAACTCTCACTCTAAGAAGGGTGAAACTTTCTAATCTATATACACAAACTAGTCAATCTACCACCGCAAGATATATCAGGTCATATAGCGCATTCCCTCACCGGACACTACTACACATAACGTCACACATGCGCATAACTCAACCAAGGAAAGAACTAGATCTAACCCGTCGAATCCATCAATGCTACTAGCTCAGCGTAAAACTCAACCAAAATACTATCCTACGTCTTCAAGTTAGCCTCATCGATTCCTCGTTTACCACTAGATCATCATGACTGACATGTCTCGAGCCATGCATGTACTTCCTAGACTGATACACATGAAACACCGGGTGAACACCCTCTACTCTCGGCGGTCACGTCAACCGATAAACCACTTACCCAACTCGCGCTAAGATCTCAAAAAGGTCGATATATCGGAACTCAACTTCCTTCTCGGGTCTTTCTCAATGCAGCATTTCCATTATTTTCCTTTCAATTTCTCTAACAAAGAAGATTGAACTTCCAATTTACACTATTGACTTTGGTTCTTGTCAAACCAAAGATTGATGTTATGTTTCCTCAATTCTTGTTGCAATTCCAAGTAACGAAGGAAGCACTTTACTCCACACTACTTCTGTTAACCAGACACGTATGCTATTACTTTTATATCGCTCCGCTATACTCGATCAAGACCTTGTCTTGAAGAATCACTTGTACACTTCAAACTCATAATACCTCAAGGTAAATCAAAACAATTGCACCAATGAATCCCTTCTTAACTCCTAACAACTCCATTGCCAGTTTTCGTCCACTTAAATTGTTTTGTCTTCCTAAGTAGGTTAACCATAGATGGTGTTACTTTGGGGAATATCTCCACAAATCCGGTAATGACCGGCATGACCACGAAAACTTGTAACTTCTTTCACGTCCTTCGAGGATTGTCATCTCGCGACAACCTATCATACAACTTCTCTCTTCTTCGAGAGTAGACCCAAAATATCTTATTCGGGCACTAGTATGTCCATACGGAATCACTACAACTCATAGTGACCACAGTTTGTCCATAATGTCGTATTTGCAATATCCTATTCATGAATTCTCAATTGGTGACAACCTGACCTTGAATCATGCTTAATAGAGACTACCGACCCTTACAATCGGTCGAGTAGATCATCTATCCGTAGTGAGGGATAATTGTTCTTCATCGTTATCTCGTTCAACTCACGGTAATCGATGTACAGACGGAGATAATTGTCTCACTTTTCGCAAATTGGTGTTCTCCATAACAACTTCATATCAAGTGTTTAAGATATATTCCAATATTAACTTCAAATCAAGAGTTCAAGATAACGTCTGGTGTTCTCTATGGCATTTCACTAGTTCTAATGAAATATTATCACTAAGTTCTTGTAATTTCTCCTTCACTTGCTTCCACAACTCATGTCTCTGCACAAGTGTTACTCCATACGACGCCTTAGACAACGGAAATTAAATCAAGCTCGACCTTAGTGGAAAATTCCACATTCTGACGTATTGGAATCCGTGATATCTCAGGTTTAATCTTTTCTCTTCCTGTCACATATCGTAATAATCGACATAATCTTGTCTTATCACTTTACATGTGGTCCCAATACTAATGATCTACCCCGATCTGTTGGGGTGACGTCCCTTAAACACGTGTATCATTCCATTTGTAGCTATGACCGTGTCTGTTCTCTTTCAAGGGTCCTTCTTCTCTCAAATCCATATTGTTCCATCCTTTTTCACCTTGAAGGTCTTGTCATAATAACCTTTTAAGAACTCATACTTATGTGTTGCCATAAGCATCCTAATTGTAAAGCATAATCATGTCTTATAACAAATCGATTTTATCTTCTTTGCTCTCCCAGACATCCCAACATTTGGCGAAGTTCTTCGTATACTACCTAATCTTGCATCATTCCTTCGAGTAGGTGTAGAACTTATTTCATTCTCTTATGCAATTGTCGAACCGACCGTAGAGGCTCTAACCTCAAACTTTCATGTACTTCTTGTACATCTCATGTCGACATCAAACTTCCAAACTTCGGTCTTCTCTTACACTTGTTGGTCACCTTATGCATCTCTTGATATCCCATGAGAAATCTTCACAACTGTACTAGTATGCCCCGTTGAGAACGTTAGGCGGAACTTTCCGACCACAATCACTAAATGATCCACTCAACTCCACCAAGCACTCACATCATTACTTTAAGCTCGTAGCGTTGCCCTAATCTAGATCCCTCGTTTCATGACATAGCCTCTCTAGCCTTTCCATGTGAGTCTCAAAACCCTGACTTAGATTTTGCTCGCGAAAACATGACATCCATAACCTTGACAAACATATCATGCATCCTCTTATATACTCCCCCTTTACCCACAATAACCATAGAAGACTCACCTTCCTCTCTGTCCTTCTACTTCCCTTTACCCTGATCCGTGTCATTCCTCCAAATGACAATCCCATGACCTAAGAAGGTAACACCAGATTGTTACAATCCCACTCAACAAGGTATATTACCATCACTAGTTGGTATCGGTAAATTGTTACTTGATTAAGATATTTGCACTTCCCTTGATATACCTCTTCATTGCCGACTTTCAACCACCACGAATATTCTGAGTTCTCGTTACCCTTCTACATGATCTCACATCATGGGTTACTCTTCCCTCCTACATTCACTAGTATACAACCCGCACAAACGCGTTCTTGGTTGTCAGCGAGTAGCTTATAGCTGACCTTCTCCAAGTTCAACGGCTCACTATTCTTCCTCCCCTCCCTGTTACCATACTCTTAAGGGCTACCCTCTCGGGGTACTCTACCTTAAACTTCACTTGCTCATATCACTCTTCACAAACTTTGTTAGCTCCTATTAAGCTCCCCTCTTCTTTCTGCTTCTGTAAGATAACTATACCTCCCCAACTCTTTCGTGTCATTTGACCCAACTTCAAAGGCTTATCCATTCTTCATAATATCTTGTAGGTGCATATTCTCCACACCTCTATCGTTAGTAACCACTCTCTCTTCTCTTGGTTGGTAACTTCAGTCTTTAAATCCAAACTCCTTGTTTCATCTTTCATCTTCTGAAGATCCTCATCTACACACACTTCTTCCTCCCTAGCGTTGCTCAGTCTCGTCATATTGACGGAAAATGATTGACTTCACCACAGATAGTTCTACTATATGAGTTTTCACCATAAAGTCCTCCTCGTAATTCTCGTTTTTTTTTTTTTTTTTTTTTTTTTTTTTTTTTACTCTTCACTTCTTGGTACCTTGCGAGTTTAACTTACGGTATTTTAAATTCTTCCCACATGTTTCGTTCACTTCTCTCATCTTAACTCCAAGGCTTAGGAACGTTTAAGGAAAGCTTTGCATCTTAATGGAACACGACCTTAACCTTGCTAGAACGTACTCATCTCCTCCTCGATTTACATCTTTAGTTGTCCACGCTTCTTCTCGAAGAACTTAAGTTCGTTCTCTCCCTTGGTCTCGTCGTCGTTCGATCATGGCCTCTTTAGAACCGCTTCTACACTTTTAATGTTGCTCCCTTTTCTTGTATTGCTCCCATTTTGATCCCCCTTAAGTCGTCTCGAGTTTTCTTTTACTTGGTTGATCTTTGTTTACATCATCTCTATCCTCCGCTTCGACATCCTATTAAAGGAATCCGAGAAACTCCAAGATATTTGTCCGAATGTAATGCTCAAACTCGATACTTGAGCTTATTCCTCCTCGTATGAATGTTATCTCATGCCAAAAATATCGTCCTAAAGGTGATAATATCTTACTATCATCTTTTCTATAAGGTCTTACATCTCCATATGCTCCAACTATATATAACAAGAAGACGTATACATAACTATATAAATCCTAAGTCCATAGCACTACCAATATAACACATCCAACATTTCATTCACAATATAAGGTCTCAAAACATATAATTGTCCACATATATAACTATACACATATATATATAGTTCATCATGCAACATACAATCACAAGGATACAAATCAATTATATCATGCATAACTACAAACCTCATATCCATATCTATCATATCTATACATATAACACTCTAATAAGCTAAGCTGCCGAGATCTGCGGAAGGAGTGGTGGTCCGTACATTCTACCCCGACTCATGCATGTGATTATGAAAACGAAAACTCAGAACCCGCGGGGTTCTGTTTATTCCTTATTCGGCCTTTAGAAGATTGCGAGTGCCATTGTTGTCAACCTGGCTCTGATACCACTTTTGTAACACCCCGAATCCGCGGGACTCGGGATGCTACGGGTTGGGACCTCACAATGGGTCCCGACCCTTAGCCTGACAACAATTTCACCGGATCTTTCAACATGGCACAAATAAAGGCAAAACCGAAATACATTTTATGCAATGTAAGAAAACCCAAAAGAAAACAAACAACGGACTTCAGCCGATAAACAACATCAGAGACCAAAACGCCATACACGCGGCATACCAACATAATAAACAAAGAATAAAATACAACCCGACTCTAACCCAAACTCACTCCTAAAATGTACGGAACCCCGGCTGCCCACTCTTCCGGATCTCTCGGCCGCATTCCTAACCTGCAATGCAATCTACAACAATATCGGTATAAAACCGTTAGCTAGCATTCAAGGCATTAGAATCATGGTATTGGCACACACACACACATAAGGCATCATAAACACACAACATGTTCCAAAATACACAATCCGGTTTATTATCTTTTTATTATTAGGTCATATCCCGTTCTAATTCACTTCTTTTGTGACACGAGAATCTTAAAGATCTCGCCCTTGTCCCCTTTCACCATACGGGTTTGTACTTGATGCGGATCAGCATCACCCGATGGACTGGTCGCAAGGCACCTCCCAGTCATCCCCATTTTGGACCGGACATAGCGGTCACCGCCCGTTATCATACACTTGGACCAAATATAAACATATAAAGTCGGTGGTCCTATTACCGGTTTAGATGTTATAACATAAGCAATAAACACGCACATAAACAATAAACACACACCACCAAACACGCATTGAAACTAATACAGAGAATACGAGCTAAGTAAGTCCGGAGACTTACCTCGTCTCAAAGCTAACCGAAACCGATAACACTCTCGGAAAGAATATAACCAAAGCCTGTTCAAGACAAGGCACGATAATCAACGACCACTCACGCAAGTTAGAAGTCCTTAGACTTCTATGTACTCTTACAAGATCATACACTCCCATAAACTAGGTTACTCTCCTAGCCCTCATAAACTCACGAGATCTCAACTATAACCACATGCTAGGATACTTTCATCCTAACTCCACAATTTCAACAAACACATATTTACAACCTCAACAAAGCTCACATGATAACATACACACCTCAATCCTTAGAACGTTCAAACCGTCCTCAAATTCTCACCTAAAGTTTCAAGCCACTACTTGGCATTTGCCCTAAGTTATGCTAGATCCAACCTAGCATGATTCTACAACTAAACATAACTAGATCGTGGAAGAAGGTAACTCACATGACGTCAAAAGACGAAAGACGATCAACGGATGACGAGTATGAATTCGTTGGGCCTTCTATGGGGCGCTCCCGAACCTAGAACAAAACTAATCAAATTTAGCTCATACGCTAAATTTGAACGGAACATATAATGTGTATAAGACTAAGGAAAGCTCGGTTTGCAAAAGCCAATTTTAAAACTAGTTAAAAACATTTTCCGGGAATTTATACCATTTTAGAAGTATGGGTCATCCTCAACAATTAAAATTCAGGGTCAATTCTATAATTAATTCAGCAGAGGTCACAACTGCAAATTCTAGAAATTAGGGTTATTAACGCAAATATAAAATATAGGGTACAAACTGTAATTTCACCAAATATAATGGGGCCCGATTGTAATTAGGTTAGGGATTCTCTTCATCCTTAGAACAAGCGCAGAAGGGGATCTGAGAAACGGCAAGACAGGACTTCGACAGGGCCTGGCGTTGGTGGGGAGCTTGTCCCGATAGCCGGCGACGAAGGCGGTAGGAGGTGACGGCTCGGTGTGTTCCGGCAGGCAGCGAAAGCACAGTAGCTGGGCTTCTCCGTCGTTAGCAGTGGCGGGGTTCCCAGTCCAATTTCGGAGGTGAGTGAAGCGAGGATGAGACAGGACGGCGAGGATGGTGATGCTCTTCTTCGCTTCCGGCGACAAGGGCAAGTGAGGGCGAGATCGAGAGGAGGCGGCGATCCTGGCTTCGCCGACTTCGACAGAGGAGGTGGCACCAACGAGGGAAAGAAACAGAACGGGAAGGAGAGGGTCGAGAGGTGGAGATGGGCTTGCGATGGTTGAAGAAGAAGGAGAGCGGGATGGTTACAGGTGAACTCTCACATCGTTGGTGTGGTTGGGCTCGCTGCAGAGGAGCCATGGTCTAGTGCAGATTGGGGAGGTTGTTGTGGTAGAGGAGCAGAGGAGAGGAGGATAAACAGCGTTGCGTGAAAGAGTGTTCCAAGAGGGAGAGATGGAGCTGCAAGGGAGAGGTTGTGAAGGCACAGACGGGCCGAGGGGTCGGCTAGGAAAGCCAACCTAGGCAGCAGAGGGGTCACTACACAAGGCTGCAAATTTGATGCGGCAATCGAGGGGTCGGGAGTAAAAGGTCGGTCTTGGGTCTGCTCACCAGCCAGAGAGATAGGCGGGAGATTAAAGAAATAAAACAAGAAAAGAAAAGAATTTAAAGAGGAGGGAAATAAAGATTAATAGGATAGACTCGATTCCGAACATTCGGAATGAGATTTTCGAACCGGAAAACTTTCCTACCATTCCGAAAATAAAATACGGAAAAATAAATATATGGATTAAATAATAAATAAAATCTCACACATGTACTTTGCGATATAGAAATCATTCTCATAAATTATTTACTACATTAACACGGCTAATAAAATATATCGATGTATATGTATAGATATATGTATATATATATATATAGATACTCATAAAAATATTTAAGCTATTTAACATATTGATAAAATCCAGAAAATAAATATCGCAAACGCGCCAAAATTTTGGGGCGTTACAAAAACGACCCAAAAATCAGTAGATCACAATGATTACATACAAATATTAATCCGATATGAATAAGTATTATATTAGATTTTAACCAAAAGGTTCAGAAATATATGAATTGTATAGTCCTCAAACACTCTAGATCTATTTATACATGTTTTCAAAGTATCATCGTTTCCTCATAATCGATGTGAGAACAAAAATCATATTTTACAAAATAATTATGGTTTAGTTAAAAAAAGATTTATTAGCTTAATTCGTGATTTAGTAAAAAGTTTAATCCGAGAAAAAAAAACGTGGGGGCGACACGTCAGAATTAATGTCTTTTGTTTTAGTAAAGTATATAGAATATATACGTATATTTAGTATATTGATAAAATAAGAATTACGAATTTAATAGTTCAACGGTCCAAAAATTAGTAGGTCACAAACGACCCACAAATCAGTAGGTCACAAACGAACCACAAATCAGTAGGTCACAACGACCACAAATTAGTAGATCACAATGACCCCCACAAATTAGTAGATCACAAGGACCCACAAATCATTAAGTCACAACTCACAACGACCCACAAATCAGTAGGTCACAACGACCCAAAAATTAGTAGGTCACAACAATTCAAAAATCAGTAGGTCAAAACGACCTATAAATCAGTATGTCACAAAGGACCCACAAATCAATAGGTCACAACAACCCACAAATTAATAGGTCACAAGGACTCACAAATCAATCATTATATCACAATGACCCACGAATCATTAGGTCACAAGGACCCAAGCATCAGTAGTTCACAACGACCCACAAACTATTAGATCAAAACGATCAACGAATCTCACAACAATCCACATACAAATACTAATGCGTATGAATAAGTATTATACTTCATTCTGACCAAAAGGTCCAAAAATGTATGCTTTGTATAATCTTCAAACCTTATAGGTCTATTTTTATACATGTTGTCAATCTGTCATATTTTTTTGATAACCGATGTGGGATAACAAAATTCATATTTTACAAAATAATTATGGTTTAGTAAAAAAGGATTTATTAGCTTAATTCGTGATTTAGTAAAAAATTTAATCCGAGAAAAAACGTGGGTCGTCACGTCAGAATTATTGTCTTTTGTTTTAGTAAAGTTTATAGATGTATATTTAGTATATTGATAAAATAAGAATTATGAATTTAATAGTTCAACGGTCCACAAATCAGTAGGTCACAAACGACCCACAAATTAGTAGGTTAGTAGGTCACAACGACCCACGAATCAGTAGGTCACAACGACCCACGAATCAGTAGGTCACAACGACCCACGAATCAGTAGGTCACAACGACCCACGAATCAATAGGTCACAACGACCCACAAATTCATTAGGTCATAAGGACCTACGAATCATTAGGTCACAAGGACCACAAATCAATAGGTCACAACGACTCATGAATCAAGAGGTTACCACGATCCACGAATCAATAGGTCACAACGACCCACAAATTCATTAGGTCACAAAGACCTGCAAATCATTAGGTCACAAGGACCCAAGCCTCAGTAGGTCACAACGACCCACAAAGTATTAGATCAAAACGACCCACAAATCATTAGGTCAAAAACGATCAACAAATCAGTGAGTCACAACGACGCACAGATTAATAGGTCACAACGATCCACAAATCAGTGGGTCACAACGACCCACACATTATTAGATCAAATTGACCCAAAAATCAGTAGGTCACAACGACCCAAAAATCATTAGGTTAAAATGACATACGAATTAGTAGGTCACAACAATCAACATACAAATACTAATCCGGTATGAATAAGTATTATACTCGATTCTGACCAAAAGGTCCAGAAATGTATGATTTGTATAATCTTCAAACTTTCTATGTCTATTATGCATGTTGTCAAAGTGTCATCCTTATCTGATAACCGATGTGTGATAACAAAATTCATATTTTACAAAATAATTAAGGTTTAGTAAAAAAAGTTATTGGCTTAATTCTAGATTTAGTAAAAGATTTAATCCGATAAAAATATAGAGCCTGAATTTCTTTTTTTACAAAATAATCAAAGATTTTGGCTATCTTTTTAACAAATCTTTTCAAAACATAAAAAAAGTCTGAATTTTTAAAAAATATCCTTAATTATTTGTGCCTCGAAAAAGTGTTTACCAGCTTCTTTTATAAAATTTATATACTTTAATAAAAAAGATTTATTGGCTTAATTTGTTATTTAGAAAAAGATTTAATTCGAGAAAATTTTTGGGGCGCCACGTCAGTATTATTGACGTCTATTTTAGTAGAGTATATAGACCCAAAAATCAGTAGGTCACAACGACCCAAAAATCAGTAGGTCACAACGACCTAAAAATCCGTAGTTCAAAACGACCCAAAAATCATTAGGTTAAAACGACATACGAATTAGTAGGTCACAACAATCCACATACAAATACTAATCCGGTATGAATAAGTATTATACTCGATTCTGACCAAAAGGTCCAAAAATGTATGATTTGTATAATCTTCAAACCTTCTAGGTCTATTTATACATGTTGTCAAAGTGTCATCCTTCTCTAATAACCGGTGTGGGATAACAAAATTCATATTTTACAAAATAATTAAGGTTTAGTAAAAAAAAAATTTATTGGCTTAATTCTAGATTTAGTAAAAGATTTAATCCGATAAAAATGTAGAGCCTGAATTTCTTTTTTTACAAAATAATCAAAGATTTTTGCTATCTTTTAAACAAATCTTTTAAAAAACATAAAAGAAGTCTGAATTTTTTTAAAATATTCTTAATTATTTGTGCCTGAAAATCGGAAAAGTGTTTACCATTTTGTTTTATAAAATTTATATACTTTAATAAAAAAGATTTATTGGCTTAATTTGTTATTTAGAAAAAGATTTAATTCGAAAAACATTTGGGGGCGCCACGTCAGCATTATTGACGTCTGTTTTAGTAGAGGACTAGTTTATATCCCGCACCTTGTGCGGATATCATTATATATTTTATGTTTTTTGAATAAAATATCGTCACCAATTTTAAAATAGATTTACTTTTATCAAAGATTGTGTTACAGATTTTAAAAAATTGCGTAGAAAATAATAAAATTGCGTTAAAAAATTACGTAAAAAATAATTAAATTGCGTAAAAAACAAATTTTAATGATTTTTAAATATGATTTTAAAAACTGATTTTAAAATACTACTGTACATATTTTAAAAGATTGCGTCAAAAATAACAAAAGGTTCAAAAATCTTATTAAATAAAATGGATTTAATATTTATTAAAAGAAACACATTTTTCTAAAAACATTTTTCTTGTCACAATTCAGAATTTTTTTATTTTTTTAAAAAATATTTTTAGTAATGGTAACCGAAATATCCGAAACTTTTTTGATTTCCTTTTGCAAAACTTAAACAATCGGTTTTTTAGAAAATAAAATTCATGATCGAATTATTCTTTTTTTAAAAGCATAACAAATCAAAATTTGTAACAACCGAATATTCTTTGTTAGGAAAAGAATCGTAATCGAATTTTGTTTCTATAAAAACCAGAAAATAAAAATAACAAAACAGATTTAAAAAGAGTTTCTTTTAAAAACCCAATTATCAAAACCGAAAACAATTATTTAGTGAAATAAACACTTATTTGTTTAACATTTTTCTTGTTATGATTCGAAAATATATTTTTTTAAATACATTTTTAGTAAAAGTAATAGTAACCAAAATTATTATATTTTTTAAAAAGAAATTAAAATTGGTATAAATCGAATCTTATTTGTTAGAAAAATAATCGTAATCGATTTTTTTTATTAAAAACTGTATTATTTATACGGAATTCCTATTTACATAGAAGAAGAAGATAAGCGAGCAACAAGTTGCGCCGCTACCCCTTTTTGGATGGCAAAACCTAACCTTTTAAAAACAACATCTACAAATCTAGAGGACATAATATTACTATGCATAACTCTTTGCACCCTCTTGAGAATATCAACAGCATCGGGTGCAAAAAATCCAAACGTGTCAAAAGCAAATGGAAGAAAAACGTGTTGGTTTTCAACACACGCCCTTCCATGCTTGGCCACCTTAGCTGATGCCGCTCTACAAGCTGCCTGACCCACAACAAAAGGTCCGTTCCCTAATCCCACAAGTGGTGAGACCCCCGTCAAATCAATACATGCATGCTTCCCTCCACTCCAACCAAACACCAAAACATCCGCCGGCCGCAATGTCGACCTTCCATCCCGCGGATCAGTCAAGAAATAAAGAAAGGATTTAAATTTTTTTAAAAGAAGCACTTTTTTTAAAAACGTTTTTCTTGTCACGATTCAAAAAAAAATAAAAAAAAATTTTTAGTAATAGTAACCGAAATATCCGATCCTTTCCAAAAAAACAAAACTTAATAAAAAAAATATTTGTTAAAACGAAAAAAGAAACCCGATTGTAAAACATTTAATATGTAGTTGAAATAATTGTTAAAATAATTTATTAAGAGAAAGATCTCAAAATCGATAATCAAATCATTTAAAGATACTCGTTGTTGGTCGTTAAACTTTTTTTTCAAAGTAAAGAAAGATTTTAAATTTTTTAGAAAGTAAATACAAATATTTAAAATAATTATTTATCTTAAATCTAAAAGAACTAATTAGTTCATTGATATTTTTAATCTATATAACTTACTAAAATAAAGGACACTAAATCCACATGTCAATCAACTAGGTATGCCACATAGGATTTTTTCTAAAATATTTACTAAAATGACATTTCTAATAAATTGGATAAATAATTGCACAATTAACCCATTTTAATCTATATAAATTCAATAGATGCAAGTGTTTCTCCTATCATTTCGGAATCACCATTCAACATATTGTTCCATAAAATTTTCATTATCAATCTGCATAAAAATCGATCTCTTTCAAATAACAACAATTGAAACAAAAAAGAGTTTGTTAAGCAACAATTTTCTTAACTAAAACTTTATCAATAATAAATATTTAAAAACGGATCTTATCATCAACCTAACAGAATGATTTTGAATTAAAAATTAACCTAATTGATTTGCGGCCAATAATTTCTAAATTGTTATGTTTTTAAACAAATAAGATTATGTATTTTTCACAAATCTTTATTTATTTTTAAGAAAATGTTAACAAACATAATAGTTTTATATGTATATAACGTTAGGATTAAGCGTTGATGAGAAGATTTGTTTGTTAAAGATTTAAAATTATTATCTTAATTAATATTTTGTTTGTTAAAGATTTTATTTGGAGATATTTAGCTTTTTAAGACGTTTTGGTTTAAGATTTTCCGATTATATTTTTTAAGCGTTCATGAGAAGATTCATAAGCTTCATTCATTATTCACTATATATATTCGTAGGCATCACTTTTTGTTTCAACGATTTTGCATTCTTATCAGCAAAAAACATTCAACTAATCTCTTTTTCTTCTTCCGCAGTTGGCGATGTTCAACCTCCGTCTTCCGACTTCCGGCACCGTCCTTCTCTATCTCTTTGCTCGATAGTCATCCTTCTCTTAACTCCGACTTCAGGCCTTCAAACTAGGTAGCATTCATATTTTGTAGTATCTTGATCATTTGTCTTCTCGAACATATGTGGGCCGCTTGTAATTGTTTTTGGCTAGCGATTGTACAATTAGTATGTTTGTAGCTATATTTTTCGTATTCGTATATAATAATTTGCAAATGTGAAAGAGTTGTACTACAACATTGTTCTTCGTCTGGAGTCTGGACTCATAATAATAAACATTTGATGATTCTTTGGAACAAGTAAACAAGGGTTTTGTTATGGTGGCAACGTAGATTCTTATTCTCAAGGAATTGTTTTCCTTAATTGTCGGTCTCAAGAATTGAAATGGGGTTGATTTTGCTTACGATGATGTTAATTGATTGTCGAATAACATAGGTAATTTTTACGGTTCAGCATATCTATATCATATTCCCATCTTATTTAAACAAATTAATGTATTGTATTATCATCTCTCGGATATGTTCACCCCAAAGTCTTGATTTTTTAATAAATTTTTTTAACTTTATTTATTTAATTTATTCTCATTTAATAGTTTTTTTTGTTTTCGTTTTCAATGGATAAAATTTTCCAACCTGTTTTTATGATTTTTCCTTCTTTTTATCTAATATGTTCCATTTTAAATATAGCCAATATATGCTTTTCATTATTGTGAATTATAAAAATTGTTATCTTTAAATATTAAATACTATCCAATTTTTTTAGTTCCGCTTAATTATAAATTATTTCTTCTTTTCTACTATATTTCGATAAGTAAAAATTTTAGATATAGGTTTTTCTGGTTTGTAAAAATAGTATGCTTTTTAAAGTTTACGTAAATTTATCTTCCAATTTGTAATGATATTTTTATTTTCAAAATTCCTGTTTTATAAAAGTATTTTAACATATTGGGTATCTTTGATATTAAATACTATCCGATTTTTAGTAAATATATTGCCATTTTTAAAAACTTCTAATTTTTTACAAAAAATTGTTAAATCTAAATAGTTGATTTCTGTTATCTTCCAATTTGTAAACATATTTTGATATTTAAAATTCTATTTTATTTGATATTCTTCATACATTTGTCCTCATAAATCTTCCAATTTGTTAAAACCTTTTTTATATTCATCTTCTAACTATTTTATAATTTTTCTTTTTTTTTATAAAAAAAAATTCTATTTAAATTTTATGTTTATGTTATCTTTCAAATTGCTATAAAATTTTTTAAAAGAATATACCGATTTATTATTTTTTTGGCTTATGATATTGTTATGTTTTTTATATGATTTTATGGTTTTAGAATTCTATATCTTTCAAATTTTAGATTATCCAATTTTAAACTTTTCGGTTAAATTTGATTTACTTTTCGTTTATGTTATATTTCCATTTGTTTACCCAACTTATTTGTTTGAAATTTTGAGGCAAATAAATCAATACGTGAGTGAGCATTGGGCATAATTAGGGTCATATACTCATATCAATAAACATAAAACGAAGTTGTGTATTGTATAAAAATTGAATTAAAGTCGATCATAATTAGCATCATATAATTAATGTTTCATAAATATGTTTCACATATATAGCCGTGATAATGACATTTACTAAAAAAATATTAAATATATAAATATACCCGCACTTTGCCGTGATTATAACATTTTAATAAAAATTATCAAATGTATAAATACCCGCACAAGGTGCGGGCTATAAACTAGTTTAAAAACTAAAACATGAGTCATACTTCTATTTTTAATTACTTTTTTATTTTAAAAATATTTATTTATTAGTTAAAAGATTGAGTTTTCAAATCTAATCTAACGTAATTCTTTTTATCTTTTCAAAAAATTTATTTTAATATTAATTGTTATATCTTTAAATATCATTCTTATCTTTCAACACTTTTTTTGATAATTTTAGGATAATCTATTTAAAATTTAAAAATATTTTCTATTTTAATAAAATTATATTCCAAGTTTTTAGTATTTATTATATTTATTATACTAAATAAAAGATATACTATTTAAATAAAATAAAATTTTAAAATATAAAATAAAATATACAACATTATAATAATCTTTCAATGTACCGAATAGTCTGAATCTATCGTAGATTCCCATACGTCGTATACACTCAAGCAAATTTGCCACTAAATATCACAAATAATTTTTCTTTTTAAAAATAACTAAATTAAAAATCCTACCTAAACAAGCAATTAGAATTCAAGAAAAAAAAGCGAAAAGAAAGTCTATTCCCAAATTTACGCTTTTTTTTTCAAGAGGGTAGACTCTACAAACCTTATAGGATATATACAAGTTCTCAAAACGTGATGTTTTTTTGATAACTGACGTCGGATATGCTTAATTGTGGTTTAATAAAATATTGACCCATTATATTAATAAAATATAAATTACGAGTTTAGTAGGTCAATGATCCACGTAACAGTAAGTCACAACGACCAACAAATAAGTAGGTCACAATCACTATTCTCACCAAAGACTTAGAAATGTATGATTTATCTTCAAACCTTCTATGTCTATTTATACAAGTTTTTAAAGCGTCATGCTTTTTGATAACTGATGTGAGATAACAAAATTCATATTGTACAAAATAATTATAATTTAGTAAAAATAGATTTATTGGCTTAAAGCGTTATGCAACCCCAAACGAATAGTTGATTATTAGTATTTTAGAATAATATATAAGCTCATTTCCATAAAGTTATCTTAAATAATTTATGGCATAGTTAAAAATTTGTAATTAGTTATTATTGTTTCCTTCTTCCCTCTTTTACTTAGAATAGTTGATTATTAGTATTTTTCAAATTAGACGTAATCCGTGTAAATTCGACACTCGATATACTACAACTAACCCCGTTATCCTTGCGGGTAGTATCGAGCGGGTAGTATCGAGGACCATCAAAATTTTGGTGCCGTTGCCTGGGAATATTGATATAATTGGCTCTAGGACAATCAAAATTCGACACTCGTTATGTCGTCGTTGTGTTTACTGGTTTCGTTGCTCATTTGTCGATTTTCAGTCTCTCAATACGTCAAGTGTATATGATGTAATTGGATTTTTTTATACTTTTATATAAGAAAAAACACAAAAGGGCTACTCTCAGCCCAGCTTCACGGCCAACGCCGCCACTGCCTTTTAACATCTTGAAAGCTCACTTTTTTTTCTTTTTTATCAAATTGTTATGATTTGCCTAAAATTTCCTGTAGTGTTATGTAACATTATTCCGATATGATTCATTTCAAGATGTCATTGAGAGTGCGAGGAAACAACTAACGAAATGGAAAGCATCCTCCCTATCACAAGAAGGACGAACGATACTTATCAAAGCTAATCTAAACGCAAAACCAAACTATATTATGCAAAGTTTCATGCTCCCTTCATCGATACACAAGGAATTAGACCAAATTAACAGACAATTCTTTTGGAACAAAGGACCTAACTACCATCCGCTCATAAGGTGGGACAAGATTTGCAAGCCAAAAAATAAAGGTAGACTTGGTATAAGAAAAGCGGAAGATATGAATAAAGCACTTCAAATGAAACTACTTTGGAAAATTATGGCTGAACCAGATAATATCTGGGTTAAAATAATTGAGGAAAAGTATCTAAAAGGGAATCAGCTATGAAATTATAAACTGGGGTATAACACATCCTGGCAATGGAAGCGACTGATGAGCCTACGACCTGAGTTTGAACAAGGGATCAAATGGAATGTAGGGGATGGGGAAACAATCAGAATTTGAAAAGATAGATGGATTGATGACCGCCCATTAGAACAATTGGTTCCCAACAAGGCAATTATAACTAATATTGAGGAAACAGTAAGCACCCTTGTAACACCCCAAATCCGCGGGACTCGGGATGCTACGGGTTGGGACCTCACAATGGGTCCCGACCCTTAGCTTGACAACAATTTCACCGGATCTTGCAACAAGGCACAAATATAGGCCAAAACCGAAATACATTTTATGCAATTTAAGAAAACCCAAAAGAAAACAAACAACAGACTTCAGCCGAAAACAACTACAAAGACCAAACGCCATACATGCGGCATACAATAATACAATATACAAAACTCCAAACGTGACTCCAAACAAAACCCTTCCTAAAATGTACGGACCCCGGCTGCCCACCCTTCCGGATCTCTCGGAGCATGCCTAACCTGCAAGGCAATCTACAACAATCGGTATAAAACCGTTAGCTAATATTCGAAGCATTAGAATCAAGGTGAAAGGCACAAACACAAGTAAATCAACATAACACACAATGTACACCAAATCACACAAGTCCGGTTTATTATCTTTTTATTATTAAGTCGTATCCCGTTCTAATTCAACTTCTTTTATGACACGAGAATCTCCCGAAACTCGCCTCGGTCCCCACTTACCGCATGGAACGGTGGATGCCTCCGACCGTCTAACCACACGGGCTAGTCGCCAAGAACCCCCTAACTCTACGCAAGAGCTAGACAAGTTGTCACTGCCCGTTATCATACACTTGGGCCAAATAATATATAAAGGTCGGTAATCCTAATTCCGGTTTTATAAGTTATAATGAAAGCGATAAAACACACACCACCAAACACACATCAATGCTAATACAAGGAATACGAGCTAAGTAAGTCCGGAGACTTACCTCGTCCCAAAGATAATCCCGCTAACCACCGCTTTCAACTTCCCGTAGGAAGGCACTCAACGCCTGGTCAAAGCAAGGCACACAATCAACATCTCTCTCGCATGCTAGAAGTCCTTAGACTTCTAGTCCCAATGATCTCGCAAGATCATAAACCATAACCATTCTAGGATAGCAAACTCCTAGTCCTCACGATCTCACAAGGTCATAATCATCACAACACAAGCTAGGATACTCTCATTCTAGTCCACAACCTAAACATCATACAACCTCAACCCCTAAATTCTCACAAGCTCAACATACAACTAAAAGCCATAAACAACCTCACAAGATAATATCAACTCCTCAAACTTAGAATCAACATCAATCCATCAAACAATATCAAATCCTCGAAACTCACCTAAGATCCATAGCCGCTACTTGGTATTAACTCTAAGTTATGCTAGGTCCGTCCTAGCATGATACTACTATTACTACTACTAAACATAACTAGATCGAGGAAGAAGGTACTCACACACGATCCAAGGGTGAAGATGATCTACGGATGTCGAGTATGGGTCGATGACCTTTATCGGGGCGCTTCCGAACCTAAAACCAAAGCTAAGAAAATTTAGCTTATACGCTAAATTTGATCGTAGAATATAATATATAAAATCCTAATGCAAAACTCGTTTTCAAAATCCAACGTTAAAATCCCGTATTACCCTTCCGGGGCAAAAGTACAATACAAGAAACTTGGTCATAAAACCGTGATTAAAACTTTGAGCTCTAAACCAAATTTAATCCAACAAAGGGTATAATATTTAGTATATATATATAAGAATAAAACTCGAAGAAAAATCCAAGTTTAAAACCCACAAATACATTTTTCACCAATTAATACAATTTTATAAGTATGGAATATTATTCGTAATTAATTCCTTGGGCTGTTTTCTGTAATTAATTCCAGAAAGGGTATAATTGCATAAAACCTAAATCTGGGCCATTAACTGTAAATACAAAAGATGGGTTGCAATCTGTAATTATACCATAATTGAGGGGTCCTGATTTGAATATGGTAATTAGGGTTTCTTTTAACCCGATAGATGAAAGCGGCAGCGAGGAAGAGGAGTACAGGGCCGCTGGGTTCGTCCGACGGGATCTCCGGCTTCGACAGGGCATGGGCGTTGGTGGTGAGGCTCGTCCCGACCTCCGGAGACGACGGGCAGCAGGAATCGACGACTCTCTCCGCCCGGCGGAGCTTACTGGAGAAAGAGCTGCTACACAGGTACGCAGAGAAGAAAAGGGGGGGGGGAAGGAGACGGCGGCGGGATGCTGCGTTGGCGACTCCAAAGGCTCAGGGCGGACCCCGGGTGGTGCAGTTCTCCGATGGGTTGCACAGTGGTGAGAAGGAAGCAGGGCGGCGGCCATGTCTCCGGCAGAAGATAAGAAGGAGAAGGTGGTGCTCAAGTGTGAGGTTGGCTGTCCTAGTTTGAATGAAAGGTAAGGAGGGTTGCTGCTTGCTCTTGGTGTGGGTGAAGGAACTAGAGGTGAAGGGTGGTGGCGAAGAGGTTCCAAGAGATAGAGGGATGGAGACGCATCACACGGAGAAGGAAGATAGAAGGGAGTGCTTCATTTGCTGCAGTCTAGGGCAGAGGTTGCGTAAAGCAGAGAGAGTGATGAGGGTTGCGAGGAGACGAGAGGTCGGGGTGCAGAGGCTGCTCATCAGCCAGCAAGGTAAACGAGGGGACGCATCAGGCAGTGAAAGAAGAGAAAAGAAAATAAAAAATAAAAATAAAAATAAATAAATAGATATATATAAATAAATAAATGAATAACTCGATAAGGAATATCCGTATGCGAATCGGGAAAAACGTTCCGAACTTTTCCGAAGATCATAATATAAATGTATGCGAATGTATCAAAAATATAAATATACTCCGGGAAGATATTTCACGTCGTAAAATACTTTTAATAATATATATATATATATATATATATGCGCCATTAAATATCGATAAAAGCTGCAAGAATTATAAATGCAAACGCGCCTAAAATTGGGGCGTTACAACCCTTATTACGAACAAAAAATGGGATCTCGTGAAAATAGACTATCTGAAAAACTACTTGAACAATCAAAATATTATCAATAGAATAATAACCCACCCGATCCCAACAAGCGATATCAAAGATAGATTATACTGGGCCCCTAGCAAGGATGGCTGGTTCCGCACAAAGGATGCTATCTCCCTCTTGTATGACAAATACAACGCCAATATAGGGCAGAAAGACATCTCATGGATCTAGAGCGTGGATATAATGCCCAAAGTCCAAAACTTTACCTGGAAGTTAGCAATAGATGGCCTGCCTACTAAGGAAAATCTTGAAAAACAAAAAATACCTACGCCGATGCCCTGTGTCCTTTGTCAACATCCATATGAAAGTGCAAAGCACATTATCTTTAGTTGCCCGTATACTATGGATAATATAGCCAAGGATGAAACTAGAAAACTTTTACAGAACAGCGATATAACTAATGTAAAGCTAAGGGAAGCAGTGTCACTTGTTAGAACTAAACTTGCAGAATCCTCACTCACCGCTCTTCTTGTCACTTGATGGAACGTATGGTTCATGAGAAACAGGATCATCTTCAACAATGAAAAAATTAGTAACATCAGACACACGGTTGAATCTCAACTGGAGGAATGGGTCAAATCAAAAGAAAGGAAAATTTCCACAAAAAGTAGCCAAAGGAAAACGAGGAATGTCAAATGGTCCGCGCCTATCCCGGGTGTTGCCAAACTCAATTTTGACGGATCTAAACGATGTAATGGCCAAAGTCGCTTTGGATATTTAATAAGAGACCATAAGGCCTCAGTCATCGCACTAGACTATGGAAGCTGTGCGGAAGTGTCTATTCTCCAGACTGAAGCATATGCACTAAAAAAGGGCCTAATTAAAGCCAGACAACTTGGTATAAGTAAACTCGACATCGAAGGGGATAACCTTACAATTATTAATGCAATGAAAAAAATTTGGATGCCTCCATGGGAACTGGATATTACCATTTCAGATATTTCCATTTTACTCTCTGGATTTAAACAGGTTCAGATCAACCACATATTCAGAGAGATCAACAGTGCAGCGGGCAAGCTTGCAGCGCTTGGGCATGATGATCAGGATACAAATTCACAAGAGCTGGACAGGACGATAACTGACCGGCGGGTCCCATCTCAGCTTGAAGTTATCACCCGAAAGGATGCCCTAGGATGGTCAACCTCGAGATGTTGACCATTCCTAATCCCTTACCCGATGTAGTCAAAAAAAAAAAAAAATATTCCGATATGATTCATAGCCTCATATAATAGTAATTATTTTTTGAACAAATATATGTCGATACAAACGGATATCTACGCGAATGATAATGAATATTTCACGATATTTATTGTAATAAAATGAATATTTATTAATAATAAAAATAATATATAAGTGTAAAGAGAATATAATAATCAAATAGCATGTTGTTTATCTCAAACACAAAATCATATGGCATATTACGTGTCTAGAATATATATATATATATATATATATAGGGTCCAGTTCCGGTGAGAAGGATGCTTATAGATAGAAATAAAGAGCTTTAGGAGTCATTGAATGCGTTATAAATCAAGGGGTTTCACACAAGATATCATTATTGGCATTTTGATAATTACAATAATCTGAAGAAAAAAAACTTGTTTAGCCATGAAAGCATAAGATAGATTACTACAATCCTTCAGCTTCCCACATAACATGTCATTCAACTATTCAAAGGCAATGAGATTTTAGAAAATAAGTTGTAGTGAGCTCTTGTTTTACAGCAACAAAAGCAAAACCACGCTTGATGCCTCCCTTTGTCTTGTTTTGCAGCTGTCTCATACTTGTTATTGAATGCATTTCACTTGATCACCAATTTCACATATTACAAACTAACGATCCACAAATTACAAGCATTTCATGTGTAGCACTAAACTTACACAATTTACAACAAGTACAAGACAATTGCAAAACGTTCAAACCTCTCTATATGCTTCTTTTATTGTGCATGCAAATTGTTCGAAAAAATGTCTCATAAAAAAATAGTATATAATATCTACATGAACAATGACATAGAAAATTATGAACACCGATGAACAATAACATGAACAATGACGTATAAAAGTATGAACACCGATGACTTATCTATAACTTTTACATTTATATAACATATTATGATCATCTTCTAACATTTTGTGATGAGTTTTTTTTTTTATTTTTTTGTATTTATATATTATAAATGAACATATATGCATTATAAAATGAACAAAAAGAATAAATGAACATGACACTTTGATGAATAAAAAATGAACACTGATATATAAAAATATGAACAATAACATATAAAAGTATAACAATGATGACTATTTTTGAACGTAAGAGTATTTTCTAGATTTTAAGTCAATTGTCAAAAATGTCATTAATGACGAGCGTGTGGGAGCCCTTGATTTAAAATTCATCCAATAACTCTCAGTCCTCCTAATTCCTATCTATAAGCTATCTCCTCACTTGAACTATATATATATATAAAGATCCTATGAGAACACCCCCTAACGTGAGAACATGAGAACAGATTCGTAATTATTACTAGTTTTGTTACGAAGGTGCCATATCGTTTAATGTATTATTCATAGTTATTGTTGGTTGAGTGGATTATTCGTAGTTATTGTTGGATTCCTAATTATTATTATTCGTGGTTATTATTAATTATGATATCTACTCTAAATCTCAACCCTTAATACTCACCATCCAACGGTGTACGATTGTTCTCATGTTCTCACGTTAGGGGTGTTCTCATGAGAACCACACCCTATATATATATATATATATATATATAGATTTTAGTTCAAGTGAGGAGAGAGCTTGTAGATAGGAATTAGGAGGGTTGTAAGTCATTGAATGGATTTAAATCAAGGGCTTCCACACGCTCATCATTAATGACATTTTTGTAAATTGACTTAAAATCTGAAAAATACCCTTACGTTCAAAATAGTCATCGGTGTTCATACTTTTATATGTCATTGTTCATGTTTTTTTTATACATCGGTGTTCATAGTATTTTTATACATCAAAGTGTCATGTCCATTTATTCTTTTGTGTTCATTTTATAATGCATAGATGTTCATTTACAGTATATAACCACAAAAAATAAAAAAACTCATCACAAAACGTTAAAATATGATTATAATATGGTATGTATATGTCAAAGTTATAGATAACTCATCGGTGTTCATACTTTTATACGTCATTGTTCATGTTTTTATTCGTTAGTGTTCATACTTTTTATGTCATTGTTCTTGTAAATATTATAAACTATTTTTCTATAAGGCATTTTGCCGAACAGTTTGCGTGCACACTAAAAGGAGCATATAGATTATTCAATTGGAGCTATTAGACCAACTCAACATATGTATATACATGTATTTTCTCAGTCAAACTTATCAAACACAAAATGATTCAAACAAATTTGATTTTGAACACAAACATCAATCATAATGAAACCTAAACCTTAAGAATGAAAATCTAAACAGTGAGAGTAGAAATTCGAAGAAACAAAACCTGAATCGTCTTGTATTCTCTTTGATTTCACAATTTTTTATGTAATCGATCTCTGAATATTATAAACACGATTATAAAGAAAGGTATAATTTTTTTCAAAAAAAATTGAACATCATATTATAAACACCATAACTGTAAAAAAAATGAAAACATACTCGTAAAAAAATGAACATCATATTTTATTAACACGATTTGAAAGAATAGCATAATTTTCAAAAAAAATCCGAAAAAATGTTTAAAAAAAGGAAAAATGACCAAAAATAATATCAAGTATGAGGAATGAACCAAAAATAATACAAACTTTAAAAATTACTATTTGATACACAAACTATTTCACATTAAACCAAGTTTGATACGGGGTGAAAAACTAGCCAAATTTTATTATAAAAACCACCCATATATTTTTAAATCACACAAAATAACTTCTATATTTTTTTTTTTCAAAAATCATCCATGTTATGTTTGTATACTTAATGAATTCGGTAACAAAAGTTAGTCACCACTTTATTTTTAATATTTAAGGTAGTTTATTCATTAAAAAAATTAAGAATTTTTAAAATAAAATTTTGGTTAATAGAATCATGTTTTGTGTCATTATTATTTTATGGGTAGTTTGAGAGAACAATCCATATTTATAGGTAAAACTTAATGAAAGAATATATTACTTATTTGGAAATTTGTGTAATTTGAAAATTTAAAATTAATATATTTAACGTAAATTTATGAAAAAATCTACATTTTATGTTTAAAATTTAAAAACTTAAAAATCAATCTTATTTCATACAAAAGTTTTTTTGGGAATGTCACCAAATATGGGTCTTTTAACCAAAATTTTATTTTTAAAGTTTTAAAACTTCAAAATTATTATTATAGTTATTTTGTAAATAAATGGTCTAAAATATCTAATAATAAATTGATAACTAACCTTTATTATATGTTATCTTAGGTATAAAAAATAATATGGGTGTTTTTTGATAGAAATAATAATGTAGGGGTAGTTTTGTGCAATTTAAAAAGTTATGGGCAATTTTGTAATAAAATTGGCCATAACTTTACCCCGTATCAAAATTGGTTTAATGTGAAATAGTTTGTATACCAACTAGTAATTTTTAAAGTTTGTATTATTTTTGATTCATACCTCATAGTGGTATTATTCTTGGTCATTTTTACTAAAAAAAATACAAAAATGAACAATTAATGTTCAAAAAATGAACAGTTAGTGTTGAGAAAAAATGAACATTTATTGATAAAATATCAAATTATATTGAGATTACCAAATTATATTGATAAAATATGAACAATGACTTTTTTAAAAATGAACACGTACTTATAAAAATATGAACACCAATTTTTATTTTAAAAAAAAAATCTGGAATAAAAAAATGGTGATGTAGCATGCCACATGTCATCACCCCAACTCTCCTCATTCCTATTTATAAGGGTCATCCTCACCGAAACTGGACCATAGAAATATATATATATATATATATATATATATATATATATATTGATTTTCATAACCTTCCACGGTGTTTGCATAAGGTGCGCTTTTATTTGAACATGAGAAATATTTAGGAAAGTTTGGTTTTAACTCAAAAATAAAAATAAATTATATCCCTTATTTTTGCATTCATAAAATCAATTTACAGAAAATAATTTTAAAACATTTTATTTATAAAGTATATATGAATTAGATTTTTTTTTTTGAAAACGGAAAGCGGTTAGGAAATACTATCTTCTAGAGGTAGTCCATCCTAAAGCATTCTTGCGGATGAGAACACGAAGTTCGGGATCGTCAGAAAATGGTATGTTGGAGTTCGAAATTTCCAAATGGGTCAATCGGTTAGCAATACAGTTGATTTCTCTAAACACATTCCTGACCTCGACTTCTTCAAAGAAGCGAAGATCTAGTATGGAGTCGGATACAATCATCTCGATCTCCTAGGGACAACACCAAAGTTCGGGATCTTTTTAATATATGAATTAGATTTGTTTTCGAAGAGGCAATCAAACGGTAATCCTATCATTGGAAAAACAAAAAAGAGCAACATGAATCAAATATTATAAAAACTGCAACATACGAGAAAATGTCCATCGATACAGCATCTGAGTATCAACTTTGTAAGATTCTGAAATTAGATTACATTTTAATGAAGCCACTTTAAACACGTAATGGAATCTAATGGTACCATCCCTATGAATTTAGCTGTTTATATTATTCAAATAAATGTCCCACTTTATCAACTATTATGCAAAGCCCCAAACGAATTTATCATATTTATGTAAGAGTTTTAAGATCAAATTTCAGTTTTTCAACACTTTTTTTTTATGACTTTTAATAAGCTCTTATAGAATATTAATAACTAAATATTTTTTTCTTTTCAAATTTCTATTTTCAACAATTTAAAATATTTAATATTTTTAAATTATATTAACTTAATGTACAAAATTCTCAGAAACATTTAATTTAAAACAATATATAGCATAGTTAAAAATTTGTAATTTTATAATAAACCAAGACAGGAATATTTTAGAATAATAAGCTCATTTCCATAAAGTTATCTTAAATAATCTATACATTTTTTTTTATTACTTTTAATAAGCTCTTATAGAATATTATCATTTCAAATATTAAATAAATTTCATAAACTGTTTTATAAAAGTCAATTCCTTTTCATTTATCTTAAATTCTTTTCCTGCTTAATATCCACGGCACAACTTCAGGTGGCCAACAAAATAGCAATAAGCCAATTAAATTCATCCACCGAAATACCACCACCACTTATTTATTTATTTTTTTAGTTATTAATGTATAAATTGCTTATGTTTCCAGATTCAAAACCTCAGAAATCCAAATATAACCGAAGTAGACAATTCTTCTACACTGTTCTTCTAGTTGAATTGCATAGTCAAAATTCTCAATTTGGATAGCCTCACAAAATTGATTAAGCTCAATATAAATACACACCTCTCTGTTATTATTGCTTAAGCTCTTGTCTGATGGGATTTCCAGAAGAGAAGCTTGTCCATGGAAGCTCTGGATACGTACTTGATGATGTTCCTCACCTTACAGATTACCTTTCTACCCTCCCTGTAATTCTCACTTCTTGTTTTTTTAGATTTGTTGCTGATTTTGCTTCATTTACTAATTTGGGTTCTGGGTTTTGGATATCATTATGTAACAGTTCTATTCCAACCCCTTGGAGAAAAATCCAGCATATGCAGGAGTCAAGTAAGTCATCAATCGTCCATCTCTCTCAAAAACAACACTAGCTATTATTTTCTAATTTCTATTTCATGTATATAAGTTGTTGATATGTTGGATTGCAATCTCATGTAGTCTGATCCAGTTCCTGGTGTATTGGACTTGGCCAGATTACTGTATAAGAGCCGTTGTTAATCTCCTATTGCCATTTAGTTTTAGGAAGGCTTATTTGTTGCTTGTTGATTTTAATATGAAACTACATTGGGCTTATTTCAGGCAATACTTTGTTGACAATGAAGATACTGTAGTTCAAAGGGTAATTTTCCTGTTTCATTTTCAAGTTCACATTGAAACCTTTAAGCTTGTTGGAGCTAATAAGTTGGACAGTCCGAGACTAGTATATAAGGTCGGTGGGCTACACCTCCTATTACCAATTGGTTTTAGGATGAAATCGGTAGTTTATGTGTTTGGCTTGGGCTAATGCCCATGTGCGCTTCCATGCACGACCTTGCTCCACCAGTCCTTCTGTATCAGACTTTGACAAACTATGAAGAAATTGACTAGTCTAGATAATATACTACAGGCAATTCAACACAGAAATGGTGAAAGGGGCAGGCATTTTCGACGAGCTGGGCCTCGGCAAAAGGTAAAATCACATATAGGAGGAGGGGTTTTTTTTTCTTCTTGGAAGTGAAACATATTCTTTTTGGAGTTCAGGTGTATTTCAAATCAGATGAAGTACGAGCATGTATTGTTACATGTGGAGGTCTCTGTCCGGGTCTCAATACCGTGATAAGAGAAATTGTTTGCAGCTTGGATCATGTGTATGGTGTTAAAGACATCATAGGAATCCAGGTAAAGTATCTAGTCTGATTGAAAATCTTTGATCAGTTTAATAATCATGTTTTCATGAACTTGCTGTTTTTAATCTATAGGGAGGATACAGAGGCTTCTATGCGAGAGACACGATTCCGTTGACTCCTAAATTTGTAAACAACATCCACAAGAGGGGCGGGACTGTGCTTGGATCCTCGAGAGGCGGTCATGTCACCTCAAAGATTGTTGACAGCATCCAAGATCGAGGAATCAATCAGGTATCATGAAGAGCTGATTATAATTGAATATTTTCACAGAAACATATATGAGACAATAAAGTTATTGATAATGTGCAGGTTTATATCATAGGAGGAGATGGAACTCAAAAGGGGGCAGCTGTTATATATGAAGTAAGTTTTCTTGGTGTGTCTTTATGCTTTCGTTTTCGGGTTTTGAGAAAAGAATTCTGGGCTATGATCCAACTTGCAGGAGATTAGAAGGCGAGGTCTTGAGGTTTCGGTTGCAGCCATTCCCAAGACCATAGATAATGACATTCCAGTTAAGTACTGATTTCTTTTTCTGTTGCTTCTACCATACAAATTACAGTCTGTGTGTTCCTTACTGATGTGTGTTTCCGGTTACAGGTTATCGACAAATCCTTTGGATTTGATACTGCAGTTGAAGAGGCACAGCGCGCTATAAACGCTGCTCATGTTGAAGCTGAGAGTGCTGAGAATGGTATTGGTCTTGTCAAGCTTATGGGTCGCCATAGCGGTAAGTTATACAGCATGAAACATTAGTTCTCCACTGTTTTAGTACTTATGATATTCAGTTTGAGTGTAGGGTTCATTGCTATGCATGCTACTCTTGCAAACCGAGATGTAGACTGTTGCTTGATACCCGAGTCCCCGTTCTACCTCGAAGGGCCAGGTGGGCTCTTTGAGTTCATAGAGAAACGGCTCAAGGAAAATGGCCACATGGTGATTGTAGTCGCTGAGGGTGCTGGCGAGAAGAGCGGTCAGGTTGATGAATCTGGAAATTTCCTTCACAAAGATGTAGGCCAATGGATGTCTGATATGATCAAGGTATCACATGTTTCTTGGACATATTTGTTGGAGATAATAAGGTCGGTGGGCTACTCCTACCATTGCCAATTGATTTTAGGATGAAAACTATCAGGTTTATGCATTGGGTTTGGACGCACATGAAAACTATCGGGTTTATGCGCTGGGTTTGGCCTAATGCGCAAATGCGCATGTGCGCACACGACCCCAACTCTTTCATTGACTAAATATCTAAGTGTATAACTTGATTCTTTAAATCTTGGATTACAGGCTCATTTCCAGAAAACTAAGAGGATGGAAATAGTTCTCAAGTATATTGGTAAGTCATCATCTTCCTTTGTTCACGAATTCATAAAAACGAACACTGAATCTTTCTTGCTTTGATCTTTGTACTTGATAGATCCTACTTACATGATACGAGCTATTCCTAGTAACGCATCAGACAACGTGTATTGCACTCTCCTTGCTCAGAGCGCAGTTCATGGCGCTATGGCGGGTTACACCGGCTTTACAGTTGGGCAAGTCAATGGAAGGCAGTGCTACATCCCATTTCATGTGAGTTCTTACCTTAATCATGTTGTCAAGCGAGTTATTTAGAGAAATAACGAGAAAAGATGAAACACTTTTGGTTTTGGGCTGTCAATATACTTTCGTGAATAAAAAGAATAAACCTCGCTCGCTTGCTTTTTCTTCTTAGGCCTTCGGTCCAGAAAGAGCTCATCTCGCTCAGTCAATGACCCATTGTCTACCTAGATTTATTTACTTATTATAACAAATAAAAAACATGAGCCTTGATCTTCTGTTATGCTTATAAATTGTGGTCTGTATATATATCTCAGCACATTATCGAGAAGCGCAATCATGTGGTGATAACTGATCGAATGTGGGCTCGTCTTTTGTCTTCAACGAACCAACCATGGTTCCACGCGGTCATGTCGAAGCAAGAAACATGTTTGTCACCGAAACTAGTGGCTCCTTGGGATCAAAATCAGTCAGCAGTTGAAGAGAAGAAGAATGTGAGCACAGAAAATCACCTGAATGAGCTGCCTGGGATCAGCAGCTCAGCATGAACTGGCTGATCATCTGACAAAGCATTTAATTTTTGTCAATTGCAACATGATATACTACTCTGCATACATTGGTTTTGAGTAATCTAGTTATTTTCCTCACTGTATATATGAGATTGGTGTTCAATCTCGATCCATGAATTTGCCGACTTAATAATGTGTACTGAGAATGGTTCATTTATTCATGAATAACATCTTGCAGAGTTTGTGTTGCTGCAAGCTTCATTAAATTTTTAGCATTGAAGGAATTCAATCGACTCGTTAATCGTTGTCCTAGAAAACTTTTCCCTCACCTTTTCGAGAGTGTTTTCTCGGTTGCTACTTGCTAGTAGTAGACCTCTAGGGTCAAACTAAAATTATAAATATTAAATCAAATATTATAAGTGCAATTGTTTGCTTTCCTCATCTCAGTGTTCGAAGTCTGATGGAAAAATTGAAGATATGTCCAAAGTTTTTTATGTAAGTGCAGTTGGTTGCTTGACGTATTTTATAGTGTGTACAAGACCTAATTTGGCCCAAGCCTTTAGCCAAGTGAACAAGTATATGTCTAATCCTGGGAGAGAACACTGAGCAACCGTCAAGTGGATTCTCAAGTATTTGAGGGGTATTGATGATCGTGGAATTATGTTTGGTGGTCAGAAAGGTGATCCTTCGGTTGTAGGGTATGTTGATTCAGACTATGCCGGCGATCTTGACAATTGAAGGTCCACTACTGGGTATGTCTTTACTCTTGCTGGGGGCCTATATGTTGGAGATCATTTTTACAGTCTGTAGTAGCCTTGTATACGACTGAGGCAGAGTACATGGCTTTAGCAAAGGCAACTAAAGAGGCACTATGGATTAGGGAAATTGTGAAGGAACTGAGTGTTGAGTAAGGTGGAGTTGAGGTACATTGTGATAGTCAAAGTGCTATATATCTAGCTAAGAATCAGGTGTACCATGCTCGGACTACATATTAATGTGAGATTTCACAAGATTAGAGAGCTAGTAGCTTCTCGTGAGATCATCCTGGAGAAGGTACACCAAACCAGTTACTGCAGACAAATTCAAGCATTGCTTGGATTTGGTTCAAGTCACTCGTTGTTAGATGAGCAAGAAAGACCCCTTTCGAGAGAAGCAATGAGGATATGGCATACAAGGTTCTAGAGGTGTTTGTGTGTTCCCAAATATTTTGTATTATATTATGTTATCTAAGTGGAGATAGTTATAATAAGACAATAAATTTAGGTATACTGATACGATGAGCCAAAGATCGAGCGAGGGCGGTTAAGCGGGAAAACATATATTGGGCCCGGGGCGACGGAGGGGTGTGGGGGGTTCTGCCCCCGCAGTACGGATTCTATCTATTTTGTTATAAATAGATAGTTTTAGAGTTGTATTCTTTTATCCACGAAAGTATATTGAAAACCCTAACCGCAAGGTTTGTGTACAAAAACCACAAACGTTGTCTTCTCTCTATTTACTAATTAACTCGTCGAAAATCACAACATAGATGTCAACATTTACTAACTATTAACCCACATGATAATATGAATGGCTTTGTCACAAGATTTGAATTTCAAATCATCTTTTAATAAAGAAAAAAACTTCATAAATGTTTCAAATCAACTTTTAATATGCATGGCTTCGTAAATCTCTATTTGTTAACTCTTCTCCTTCTAAATCCCTATTTGTTAAATTGCATCCAGCGGTTCAACTAACTACGTGTTTGGTGTGATGGATGGAAATAAATAAATCTGAACCGACCACAAATACGGTGCAACAACCGGAAGTAAACACAACCGGATCGACTACGAATTTTGTGTGGTAGATGAAAGTAATTACTTCTGAAATAACGTATATGGTGTAGCAACCGGAAGTAAACAAATCTGGATTGACTACGAGGGATTTGATGTAGCAACCGAAAGTAAGAACATCCGAATCGACTACGAGTTTTGTGTGGTGGACTGAAATTATTACATCCGAACCGACCACGGATATGGTGCAACGACCGGATGTAAGCACATCCGAATCTACTACGAGTTTTGTGTGGTGGACGGAAATAATTACATCCGAACCGATCACGGATATGGTGCAACAAAATTGGTTTTGATTTATGAGGAGAAACAATCTATGCCCATAATTTGTATACTTACAATATCTCGATCGCAAATGTATGTGATTTTGTAGGGACTTTTGCTTACTTCTTCTATACAGTGTATAGATATTTCCCAAGCCCTCGTAACTTTCTATATTATAGATGAAGTGGAATAGTTGCATTCGGTTATCAAAACTAAATTGTTTTTTCTTTTGAAAACGGAAAGCGGTTAGGATGACCTATCTTCTAGAGGTAGTCTATCATAAAGCATCAATGCGGATGAGAATTCGACGTTCGGGATCGTTAGAAAAGAGTGTGTTGGGGTTCGAAATTCCCAAATTGGTCAATCGGTCAGCAACACAGTTGCTTTCTCTGAACACATGCCTGGCCTGGACTTCCTCAAAGAAGCAAAGATCCAGTCGGGAGTCGGATATGATCATCTCGACCTTTCAGGGACAACTCCAAAGTCCTTAGAGTGCCTTGATAACACATAAGTTATCACCCTCAATTTTGATCTTTTTTAAATTGAGCCTTATTGCTTCACTAAGACATGCTTTCAGCGCGTAGGCTTCTGCTTTAATGACCGAGTTGAAATTGTTTTTCCTAGAGTCCAAGCTTATTACTTTGCCGTTGTGATTTTGTATAACAAAATCAATAGATGTTATTCCCAATTCAAGTTTTGATCCATCAAAGTTGAGTTTGTGGAAACCCGGTTTTGGTTTATCCCATTTGATGTTATTTTTCTTTCTTGTGTTGATGTATTGTTCTTTTGGGTATAATTTAAATTCGTAACTTTCATCATCAAATGTATGATTCTTCCAGTTTTGGATTCGTGTAATAATGAAGTTGGTGATGTTGTGATCTGAACCGCCATCCTCATTAGTAAAATGATTTTGTATCTGAAGAACCAGATACTCCACCATATAGTGGTTAGTCGTGAAAAGTTTGTTGTTCCAATCTTATTCTTAGTTTCTAAAAGCAACTCATACGGTTTTTTATTATTTGTATTGATGGTATTGAGGTTTGACATGATAGAATTGTCATTTTTTGTGATTAAGTTTTTGCTGTAGGGGCACTCGAATAGGAGGTGAACAATGTCTTCGAGTTGATGATTACAGAATTCACAGTTAGAAGTAGTTGTCATTCTTCTTTCGCCGAGTTTAGCTTTAGTTGGGATTCTGTTTTTAGAGAATTTCCATATAATGTTTTTGATTTTTGGTTTGATGTCAAGTTTCCAAATCCAGTCACAAGAATAGTCCGGTAGCCATCCAGTCTCTTTATCAATCATTTCCGAGGCTGATTTACTGGAGAACCAACCATTCGAGATACTTCTCCAGTATAGCTTGTCTTGTATATTATTTGTTGGGATTATAGTTTCCAAAATCTTCTTCCTAATTGTTGGGCTTAGAACGCTTTGAAGTTCATTTTCAATTTTGGTGTTATCCCATTCATTTGAATTGATAAAATGGCTTACCTTTATATGATTATTAATGATATTTGTGTTATGAACCAAGTTGATTAGGGGAATCGTTGTTACCCAGTTATCTTGCCAAAAATTAATGGTTTTTACGTTGCCTACCTGCCAGATAATTCCGCTTTTGAACTCGGATTTTAGTTTCATAAGATTTTTCCATTGCCATGACGATGGTCCTTTGAGATGGTATTGTAGAATGTTAGTGTTTCTCATGCATTTTTCGTTAATAATTTTTACCCATATGTTATTTGGTTCGGCTAGGATTTTCCAAAGAAGTTTCATAGGAGGGCTTTATTTGTTGTGAGGGCCTTTTTTTTAGCCCAAGTCCATTGATTTTCTTTGGTTTGCAAATTGAGTCCCAACTAATTAGAGGTCTATGATTGTCGCCTTTATTCCAAAAGAATTTTTTGTATGTCTTGTCAAGTTCGTTCAAATTGTGCCTTGATATCATAAATCCTTGCATAGAAAATGATGTAATGGTTGCGAGGTTATGCTTTATAAGTATATTCCGGCCTTCTTGTTAGAGGGAGTTTGCTTTCCATTTGCGTAGTTGATGTTTGGTTCTTATTGGTAATATTACTGAAGATCAATTTTTTCACTCTACCATTAATAATAGGGCATCCTGGATAGTAATCAAGGGATCTTGAATGTTCCATGTTGAGGGTATACTTGATTTCGGTGATAGTATTTATGGGAGTATTTTTGGTGGTTTGAAAGGTTGAATTAAGGTAATTAATTTTTTGTCCAGAAATGGAGCAATAATTTTCAAGAATTTCTTTTGTTCTGCTACAAGAGTATGAATTTGCTTTTGTAAAGATGATCATGTTATCTGCAAAGGCCATGAAGGGGATTGTGGTTGCGTTCCTACAAATGGGAAATCCAATGTGGTTATCGTAATTATTGAAGTCATTTTGGAGAATTTGTGTCAAGATTCAGCTCTCAATATAAAAAGGAGACCTTTATAAGGGCTCTCCTTGTCTAAGTCCTTTTTAGGAAATAACTGATCAGTTGGTCCATTATTAACAAGAACCGAGAAAGAGACTATGGAAATGCATTCCGCAATCCATCCCATAAAATTTTTTTTATTAAAGCCAGACTTTTGTAAGATGCGGATAATAAATTTCCAACTAACTTGGTCGTAAGCCTTTTTCATGTCGAGTTTGTTACCCGTCCATCCTTCCTTACCACTTTTTCTTTATCCCTTTCTTTTATTTTTCTCAACTCTCTGTTTCTTTTATTTTACTTGATTTTTCATTTATCTTACAACTTGAAACCTTGGAGACCTAAAACATAATTTGTGCATTTTATACACTTTTATGTATAGAACTTTTTATTTTTTATTTATTCTTTTGATTCTTGAAAACATTTATTTATTTATTTATTAATGTATCAAAAATAAGTTTTGGTCAAAATTATAAGTAGACCCGTATCATAAACCCGTCTAGTAATATACCCCTAAATTTTTTTTAGGGTTCAATTCCACAACAATTCTACGCAGTTACGCTGCCATCTCTTTCTCACATATAATGGGAATCGTCAATCAGCTGAATCGTTATTACTATTAGCTTGAATAACTGCGTGTGTATGAGCTTCTGTAAACAACATATATACACATATAGACTGCTACTTATTGATAAGATCAAATACTAACAATCCCTACATTCTCTCTAACAACTAAATCTAATATAGCAATAGATATTATTGTTAACATCCCCCCTCAAGTGAAGCATCCTGTAGGAGGTGTAACTTGCGTAAGAGAGAATTAAAACAAAAAAGTAGTAGAGGTTTGGTAAGTATGTCGGCTAACTGATCTTCAATTGACACAAATGTAACTCTGAGTTTGTGGTTTTGTACTTGTTCTCGAACAAAATGGTAGGCAAGAGCAATGTGTTTTATTCTAGAGTGGAACACAGGATGGGCTGATAATGAAGTAGCTCCCATATTATCACACTAAATAACTAGGGGCTGAGACATGGACAATTTGAGTTCAGTCAGTAATTGAGTGATCCACAAAATCTCAGAAGATGTATCAAGTAGGGCCTTGTATTCAGCTTCTGTGGATGACCTTGCAACTGATTTTTGTTTCTTGGAACTCCAGCTTACTAGAGTCTTGCCAATGAAGATAATGTAACATGTGGTGGAGATATAATCAGATTTATCTTCTGCCCAATCTGCATCAGAGAAGGCATGGAGATTCAGTGTAGGAGATGGAGAGATGTGAACTCCAATATCTAAAAAGCCAGCCAGATAACGTAAGACTCTTTTAAGGGTTGTCTAGTGAGCTGATGTAGGTCGATGCATGTACTGAGACAATTTATTGACAGAGTAGCCAACATCAGGCCTTGTGAGATATAAATATTGCAAGCTACCCACTAACATTTGATATTCTGTTGGTGCAAGAAGCAGGTCAAAGCTTCCATTCATGAGGTCATTGAGCTGAATAGGCGTCAAGATAGGCTTTGCAACCGCCATACTTGCTTTGTCCAAGAGATCAAGGATATACCTTCGTTGAGACAAAAACAACCCTGTCGAGTTGGAAGTGACTTGAACTCCTAAAAAACAAGCTATCTTGCCAAGATCTTTCAAAGAGAATTGTCTTGCAAGAGAGGAGATTAGACCCTCTAATTCACTGTCATTGCTACCTGTGATGATTATACCATCGGCAAATACAAGAACATAGATCACAACAATACCTTTATGTAGAAGAAGAGAGATGCATCTGCATTAGAATTGGTGAAGCCTATGTTGAGTAAGTGTCTGAGTTCATTATACCAAGCCCTAGGGGCTTGATTTAAACCTATATAGCTTTTCTCAGCTTGCACACGTAATTGGGACAATCTTTATCAACAAAACCAGGTGGCTGGCTCATGTATATATCGTCAACCAATGTTCCTTGTAAAAAAGCGTTATTGATATCAAGTTGACATAGAGACCACCTGTTGGAGACAACTATGAGTAACACTATCCTCACAGTGACTGGTTTGATCACTGGACTGAAGGTCTTCTTGTAATCACAACCCGGGTGTTGGTTGAAACCTTATGCACCAACCTTGTCTTGTACCGATCTATCTTTCTATTAGAAAGATACTTAATCTTGTATACCCATTTACAACCACCATGGTTGATATTATCATTATCTGGAACTAACTCCCAAGTTTTGTTAGAACAAAGCACATCAAACTCACATTGCATTGCCAAGCGCCACTCAGGAATTTTGAGGGCTTGGGTGATGGATTTGGGTTCAAGAGTAGGAGCATTGGTAGCAGTGGCATGCAAGTTCAATTTCTGGATGGGCTTGACTACATTATTACGTGAACGTGTAACAACACCTGGACGAGGTAAAGGTGGTAAAACTGGATCAGGCAATTGTGTACTTGAGAAAGGTTTTGCAGTGAGGAAGTGAAAGTTGATTGGGAAGGCAAATCTGGGGAACTGGGGCTAGAATGAGGAAGAGATGGTATCTCAAGTACTGAATTAGGTGAGGTATTTGTTGAGGAGGTTGTAGCAATCATAGGCAAAGCAATTTGAACCCAATCATGTGTAGATGGTATAGGAACAATATGGTTCTTTGTTAAACGACTATAGGGATACTCATCTTCCATAAATCGAACATGGCGAGAGGTATAGACTCTTTTGGAGAGAGGATCTAAGCATTGATATGCACTTTGAGTAGCCGAGTAACCAATGAACACACATGGATGGAAATCTTTCCCTTCTTACGCATTCATCAATACCTTTAGATCATTGGCCTTTTGGAGAGAGGATCGAAGCTTGTGATAATTGGGAGAGAGTTTTGTGAGATTGTGATACGGAGTGGTATAACCGTGGTTAGGGGAGGGAAGTCGATTAATGAGGTAGGTAGACATGATCATTGCCAATGGCCAATGATCTAAAGGTATTGATGAATGCGTAAGAAGGGAAAGACCCGTTTCAACGATATGTCGATGCTTTCGTTCAGCTAGGCCATTGTGTTCTGGAGTATGTGGTGGTGAGGTTAGATTAGTGATGCCATGATCACTAAGGAAAGAACGAAGAGCTATATACTCTCCCCCGTTGTCAAAGTATAAAGCTTTGATTTTGTGCCCGAAGTAGCTTTTAACAAGTTGTTTGAAGTGCATGAAAGTGTGCTTTGTGTCAGATTTCAGCCTAAGAGGATATAACCATGTGTATTTTGTAAAAAGATCAATGAAGATTACATAGTATTTGAATCCATCATAGGAAGCAATTGGAGAACTCCAAACATCGCTAAAGATATTCTCAAGAGGTCTTGTAGAGACAATAGTAGATTGATGAAAGGGAATTTTGTAAGTTTTATTCATGTTGCAAGCATGACAATTGCTTTGAATGAAAGAGGTACAACCAAGATTAACACTTTTATTGAGAAACTTAAAGACTTCTGTAGAAGGATGCCCTAATCTGTGGTGCATGGACGTATAGGAGACACGAATAGCAGTGTTAGCCATATGAGTTGACTGAGGCCAGACGTAGACGCCATAAACACAAGGGGCCTTAAGGATGGTTTGGTTGGTCATGGGATCCTGCACACGGGAGCCATCAGAGGAAAATACAACGGAATAAGACGTATCACTTGTGAGTTTAGACACTGAAACTATATTTTTGGACATGGCAGGCACACATAGAACCTCAAATAAAGAGACAGTAGAAGGATAAATTTGTGTGGAACCAACATGAGATATGGAGAGACCCTTACCATTTCCTACGATCATTTCATCGTCACCATTGTAGGGATAGTGAAGTGCAAGATTATTCAGATCATTTGTCACGTGATGAGTGATAACACGATTTATGACTTAGTTTTAGGTAATCATTTAGATAGATTTCTCACTCATTCATGCATGGTTTAGCACTAGTTCACGACGTTTTGCACTCAATTCATGTATTTTGCCGAGATAGACGTCTACACGGACTTGTGCGTGTTTTATAGGTATTTCGGGAGATTTAGGAGCAAAACGATACGTTTGAGGATCGTTCATCTAGATGACACACCCTCGGACTCATTAGGACACAAGCTAAAGGCTAAGGAGGACTCATGGAGCCTTGCCAACACTTGCCATGCACCAAACCACAACTTAATGATCCAAGGCGAAGTTTCTGCACAGACTCACGGTTCTCTGACACTCCACGGCCGTGGAATCAACCGTGGATTTTGCCAGATTCTTGTGACAGCTGTGCCACGACTCTCATGGCCAGCTCATGCAAGTTTGTTATAAAAGTGGTCCTTTATGGGCTGTGAGAAGCATCTTGGAGCAGCTTTCCATTATCCATGACTCTCTAACAAAAATATTCTAAAAACAAGAAGTTTTTCTAGGAAGGAAAGTGTCAAAGAGGAAGAAGAAGAGCTCCATTGAAGAGGAAGAGAAGAACACACACCATTGCCACACCTTGATAGATTTTTGTAGTGAAGAATTCCGGATTCTATTTCTAGAGTTATATGAATCATTTGAACCTTCTTTTGGAAGGATTGTGAGTTATTCTAATTCTATTTTCAGCTTGGTTTTGTTTTAGTTCACTTGTCCATCTCTTTTCCTTCATTATCTTGCAAATGGATGTCATGATTTTATGTTTGTTTGTTTTGATTTCTATTATGAACGTTGTAGGCTAAATTGATGAGGTTCTAGGGTAAGGAAAGGATGGTTATGGCTAGGGCTACGATAGGACGGACTTAGATTTACCTTTGGATGACTTGTGTGTATGAACTTAGTTGCTGTTAGAAATCACGGGTAGTTCTTGTCTGACCACGGCCGTGGTTTAGGTAGAACAAACCGTGATTTTCCCTGGTTCGAAGGATCTTGTCTTAGATCTATAGAATGTTGAAATCCTAAGTGTTTGTTGAGTCTAATCTACCCTAGGGTAACCTAGTGTAGTAACTAAGTGTTAGGAGAGACTTACCCGGTAATCCTTGCTCTTAGATTCCAAAGATAACAAACCTTAGGTAGTGGTGAGCCTAATAAGCCGCCATTGGATTAGGTGTGCTAGGATAGTTGTTTAGGACTTTCCTTTCCAAGACTTACCCAGTAAGGATAGGTTAGACTCCTAACTAACAATCCGGTTTGTGTAGAATTTCTATCCTTAGGTTCTTAGAGACTTACCCGGTAATGAGACCTTAGGAGTGGACTAGTTGGACATGAGACCTACCCGGTAATTGATCCCAATTTAGAAACACTTAATCCCAACATATCATAGTTAATCCAAGGAATGAATAGATAACTTGAGTCCTATGCCATAACCGGAACTTCCAACCCCTAGAATCCGTCTTTTCTTTCCTTGATCATTATCTTGTTTAGCTTGTTTATTTGTGTTGATTCTTAGTTTAGTTTGATTGTTTACTTTGCATGGATTGTGATCTTTGATTGATCACCAAAAAACACCCAAAAACATTTGAGATTTTCTTTTCTTTATTTCTTTCTTTTCTTTCAACCTAGATCTTTACTAAACTCAATCACAATTCGAATCAATTTCACCTTAGTCTTTGTGTTCGACCTCGGAATACTATCCCTTCTACAAACGTCCCGTACACTGCGGGTTTCGCTAGGTAGTTAGGATTTAGTTCGAGTTATAAATTTAAAACCCATTTGCGCATCACGATCTTAGCGTAACAAGTTTTTGGCGCCGTTGCCGGGGACTAGGTCTAGATTGAGTCTATTTTGTGATTGTTTCTAGTATAGATCTTTCTTGTTGCTTTTGATCTCTTTTTGGTTTGTGTCTTTGCTTTTCAGGACATCTATTACTCTTTAGGTGTATGCAAAGATCTCGTGGCAAGGATTTAGCTCCATTCGATCCCGAACCGGAGAAAACCCTTCGATCTAGATCCAAGAGCATCCGAAAAGAGAAAGAGATGGCCGGTAGAAATCTCCAAGCTGAGTTGGATGAAGCCTTAGAGCAAATAAGGCTAAGAGATGAACTCTTGGAGGAAGAAAGGAGACTTGCCAATGAGAGACAACCTCCACCTCCTCCACCACAACCGCAGCCGGCGGCTAATGTTAGGGTTGTGCCCATTGCCATTGAAGAGCCACAAACCCTAGGGAGACGTATGGATCCGGCACAAAGAGCACACCGTCCGGGTGTGAACTTAGGAGATCCCGCAGCCCACAACTATGAGCTCCGCCCTCAAGTTTTACAAATGATCCGGCATAATCAATTTGGAGGGATGGAAGGAGAGTCTCCTCATCAACATTTGATGAATTATGAGATCTTGATGGAGACTCTTAGACCGCCAAGATTGGAGAGCAACAACCATAAGCTTAGGGCTTTTTCCTTCTCTCTTAAGGATAAAGCCTTGGCTTGGTATCAATCTATTCCACAAGGGCGAGTTGGTACTTGGGAGGAGATGACAACCGAGTTTTTGACTAAGTTCTTCCCACCTTCCAAGACTACCGAGTTAAGAGGGAAGATCAATGCCTTCGTGATGAAGGATAGAGAGAGTCTATTCAAGTCTTGGGAGAGGTTCAAAGATCTTCTCCTTGATTGTCCACACCATGGCATACCGAAAATTGAGCTATTGGAGATCTACTTCAAAGGACTTGATGAAGATAGCCAATTCAAGCTCCAATCTCTTTCCGGTGGGACATTTATGGAGAAGCATGTGGATGAAGCTTGGGAGTTTGTGGAGAAGCAAGCTCTAGTGATTGAGAATTACTCCCATAGGAAGAGTGAAGGAAGAAAGGCGGGAGCATATGAGGTGAGTGAAGTCACCATGAGCAATTTCAAGCTTGACGCCATCAACAACGAGTTGAAGTCCTTGAGGGAGTTGTGTACTACAACTTTGAAGAACCAAGCAACTCCTCAAGTGCTTCCACAAGCCAATTTGTCTTCCAAGGAGGAGGATGTGAATTACATGGGAAGGGGCAACTTCAACAATTACCAAGGCCCAAGGAGTTTTAACAACAACCGGCAATTCAACAATTACCGGCCCAACCACAACCATCCCGGATTTTCTTACTCTAACCCGGATGGAGCCTTGAACCCTTCCTCCTCCACGAGCACAACACCACCATCAAGAGCTTCATAAGAACCTCCACCCGGATTTACTCAACCTCCAAAGGATAGAACCGAAATAATGTTTGAGCAATTGCTTGGAAGGTTGAGTGGTCTTGAGAGCACGGTGACTTTAATTTCTAAGGCTCAAAAGGTTTTGGAAGCACAAGTGTTCCAAAAAGCGGGTGAAGCCCATAGAGATCCGGGAAAGCTTCCCGGAAGGACCGAAGACAACCCAAGAGGCCAAGTGTTAGCTATCACAACAAGGAGTGGGTTGAGTATGAAAGATCCTTTACCCAAGGACAATGCTAAGGGAAAGCAAGTAGTGGTAGAAGAGGGAAGGTTGCAAGAATTGCAAGAAGATGGAGGCAAGAGCAAGGATGTAGAGCCAACCTATGTGGCACCGCCTCCATACAAGCCACCACTACCGTTCCCGCAATCAAGAGCAAGAGCTCGTTTGGACAATCACTTTGGTAAGTTCCTTGAACTAATGTCCAAATTACATATTAACATTCCGTTCATGGATGCCATTTTAGGAATGCCGGCATATGGCAAGTTTTTGAAAGAAATACTCTCCAACAAAAGGAAGTTGGAGGAGTATGGGGAGATAAGAATGACCAAGCGATCCTCGGAATTGATCCAAACAATGAAGGAGGAGATGCCTCCCAAGCTAAGAGATCCGGGCTCTTTTTGTGTCCCAATAGGAGTGGGAGATGTGAAGTACGAAGCCCTTTGTGATCTTGGAGCGAGTGTAAGCATCATACCGCTTGCACTTTGCATCAAGGTTGGGCTAGGAGAGCCGAAACCGGTCAAGATGACCCTCTATATGGCGGATCGTTCTATCACTCATCCGGTTGGGATCTTAGAAGACATCCCGGTGCAACTAGGAGGATTCTATGTGCCAATTGATTTTGTGGTCTTGGACATTCCGGCGGATTATCCGGTTCCCATCATCTTAGGAAGACCTTTCCTAGCCACCTCCGGATGCCTAGTGGATTGCAAGAATGGAACTCTCTCCTTCAACATTGGAGAAGAGAACGTCAAGTTCAAGTTATCCACAATGACGAAAGGGCCAGCCCTTGATGAGGATGTCTTCAACATAGTCGAGCAAGAGGAATCTAGGGAAATTGTGAGCTCGATCTTGATCAAGGATCCCTTGGAGAAGGTTCTTACCTTAAGTATGATGGAGGAAGGTGTTGAGGAGGCTTGCAATGAAGAGATCAAGGCCTTGGAAGCATTGGAAGAGGAGCCAAGAGTTGGATTTGAAAGCCACGAAGAGGTGTTGAACAGCTGCAAGTTCCACGGTCGAGATTTATGTTCCACGGCCGTCAAACTTTCTGGACAACTCCGGGAAGCAAGCTTAGTAAGAACCACGGCCGTGGAAGTTGAGCAAACCGTGATTCCAGCCGTGGTTTTCCCTGGACCAGTCCTTGATGATGGTCAAGCTTTTAGGAGCCATGAGGAGTTTTCATTTGCTTTGGATTCATCTCATCCAACCTTATTTGGATCCTCTTCAACCGATAAAGGTCCTCCTTCACTTGAACTTAAACCCCTCCCCTCTCATTTGAAGTATGCTTTTCTTGGTGAAAACTCTACATATCCTGTGATTGTTAATGCATGCTTGAGTGATGATGAACTTGCTAAATTGTTGCATGAACTAAGATTGCATAGGAAAGCCATTGGCTATACTATTGATGATTTGGTTGGCATTAAGCCTTCTTTGTGCATGCATAAGATAATGATGGAAGATAACCACAAACCCTCTATTGAACATCAAAGGAGATTGAACGCTATAATGAAAGAGGTAGTCAAAAAGGAAATCATTAAGTTGCTAGATGCGGGAATTATCTACCCTATCTCGGATAGTAAGTGGGTTAGTCCCGTTCATGTAGTTCCTAAGAAGGGTGGGATGACCGTAGTAACTAATGAGAACAATGAACTAATCCCGACTAGGACGGTTACGGGGTGGAGAATGTGCATCGATTATAGGAAGTTGAACATGGCCTCTAGGAAAGATCACTTCCCTCTCCCCTTCATTGACCAAATGCTAGAAAGCTTAGCTCAACACTCTCATTTTTGCTATCTAGATGGCTATAGTGGATTCTTCCAAATCCCTATCCACCCCGGTGACCAAGAGAATGTCTATGGGGTACCTTTGCATATAGGAGAATGCCATTTGGGTTGTGTAATGCACCCGCCACCTTCCAAAGGTGTATGATGGCTATCTTTTCGGAATACATAGAAAATATCATGGAAGTGTTTATGGATGATTTCTCTGTTTATGATTCTTCCTTTGATAATTGCTTGGCTAACTTGTCATTAGTATTGCAAAGATGTGAGGAGACAAATCTTGTCTTGAATTGGGAAAAATGCCACTTCATGGTAAGTGAAGGCATTGTGTTAGGACACTTGGTGTCTAACCGTGACATTGAGGTTGATAGGGAAAAAATTGAAACGATAGAGAAGTTGCCGCCACCTACCTCGGTGAAGGGGGTAAGGAGTTTCTTAGGGCATGCCGGTTTTTACCGGAGGTTTATTCAAGACTTCTCTAAAATTTCTTAGCCTCTCACTAACCTACTAATGAAGGATGTTGATTTTGTCTTTTCAAAAGATTGTCTTGAGGCTTTTTGTAGGTTGAAGAACGCCTTGATCTCCGCACCTATCATGCAACCTCCGGATTGGAGTCTACCTTTCGAGATCATGTGCGATGCAAGCGATGTAGCCGTTGGGGCTGTTTTGGGGCAAAGGAAAGATGGGCACACTCATGCTATTTATTATGCTAGCAAGACGCTAGATGATGCCCAACTCAATTATGCTACCACCGAGAAGGAGTTGCTAGCGGTGGTGTATGCATTTGAGAAGTTCCGCTCATACCTTGTTGGAGCGAAGGTCGTAGTTTATACGGATCATGCTGCAATCCGTTATCTACTTACAAAGAAGGATGCCAAACCAAGGTTGATTCGGTGGATCCTTCTTCTTCAAGAGTTTGATTTGGAAATACGAGATAAGAAGGGATCCGAAAACTCCGTGGCGGATCACCTTAGTAGATTGCCTCCATTAGAGCTTGGAAGAGACGACATTCCAATTGATGACTCATTCCGAGATGAGCAATTGCAAATGGTGGAGGAATGCTTGTTCCAAGTGTCTAGAGGAAATGAGCCATGGTATGCCGACATTGTGAACTACTTAGTGTGTGAGGAAGTGCCTCCCGGATTGACATATGCACAAAGAAAGAAGTTCTTCAATGATGTGAGGCATTACTATTGGAGTGAGCCACTCTTGTTCAAGAAAGGCCCGGATGGAATGTTTAGAAGATGCATACCGGAAGATGAAGTAGAGAGTGTGATCCGGCATTGTCACTCCTTACCATGTGGAGGCCATGCTAGCTCACACAAGACGTGTGCAAAGGTATTGCAATCCGGTTTTTATTGGCCTAACTTGTTTAAAGATGTGCAAGGTTTTGTAGCGGCATGTGATGCTTGCCAAAGGACGGGCAACATCTCAAGAAGGAATGAGATGCCCTTGAACAACATCCAAGAAGTCGAAATATTTGATGTGTGGGGTGTGGACTTCATGGGACCATTCCCTTCTTCATGTGGCAATCTCTTCATCCTATTGGCGGTGGACTATGTGTCAAGATGGGTGGAGGCAATCGCCTCTCCTACAAATGATGCCAAGGTGGTAGTGCGGTTCTTCAACCGGGTGATCTTCCCTAGGTTTGGAACACCAAGGGTGATCATTAGTGATGGAGGAAAGCACTTCACGAATAGGAACTTTGGAGCGCTTTTGGCTAAGTATGGGGTGACTCATAAGGTGGCAACGCCTTACCATCCCCAAACTAGTGGCCAAGTGGAGATCTCCAACCGGGAGATCAAGGCCATCCTTGAGAAGACGGTGTCTAGGACTAGAAAGGATTGGGCTATGAGGCTAAATGATGCCTTATGGGCATATAAAACCGCCTTCAAGACACCGATTGGCACCACTCCTTACAAGTTGGTCTATGGCAAATCTTGCCACCTTCCGGTAGAGATGGAGCATAGAGCTTATTGGGCCATTAAGTGGCTAAATTTTGATCTCAAGGCGGCGGGAGAAAAGAGATTGCTTGAATTGAATGCCCTCGAGGAGATCCGGTTGGATGCTTATGAGAATGCCCGGATTTACAAAGAGAGAACCAAAAGATGGCATGACAAGAAGATCATCCCCAAGGAGTTGAGTGAAGGAGATCTTGTCCTTCTCTTCAACTCAAGGCTAAGGCTCTTTCCCGGAAAGCTCAAATCAAGATGGACCGGGCCATATGTGGTGAAGAAGATCTTTTCCCATGGAGCCATTGAGATAGGAGGGGAACATTGTGGGAACTTTAAGGTGAATGGGCACCGGTTGAAGAAGTATATCCCGGGAGCTCCGGTGGAGATAATTGCCCCACTTCACCTTGAGTAGACGCCCCCCCCCGAGTTTGGTCAAGCTAATGACCTTAAAGAAGCGCTTGGTGGGAGGCAACCCATTGGTAACATTTTTCTTTTCTTGATTTGCTTTTGTTTCTAGATTTTTCTATCTTTGTGTGTGTTTTGTCTACTTTGTGTGTGTGCTAGAACATTAGTGGCATTGGAGGCCTTACTTGACATAGGAATGATGATGATGAAACCCTCATCAATTATGGGTGGAGCGGACGCGGAACTTGGACGGCTAGCGGTGCCTAGCGCGGGTCCCGAAGCTTTGATGGATGCTTAGAGCTCTCTACCATGGTTGATAGGATCATCAAACGTCAATTCACTATTGAGCAATCCCAAATACCATAACAAACCATTTTTACATTATGAGAACCTTCTTTCACTCTTTTTACTTGTATACCACATTGGGGACAATGTGTTTCTAAGTATGGGGTGGGGTTTGCATGATCCTTTGCATGATGAGCATCTAGGATAGTTTAAAATCCTCACATGTCTTGCATTGTACATACTTAAATCAAAAATACCATAAAAAATCAAAAAATTTTAAAAAAATTTTGTGCTTTCTAGGCTTGGATATGATCCTAATGATGAATCTTGTCTTGTGAATTGGCTATGGATGGCCTCATGTGTTAGGATTAATGAACGCATATGTGGACTTGAAGTACTTCTCTTGAAATACTGTGAATGATTTGTGACCATGATGTTTGCCTAGAAAGGATTGAGTAGTGAAGATCGAATTTACATGATAGTTCTTGCATACCATCTAGGAATGAATGAGGCGATTCAATCTTTCTCTACTTCTCATCTTAATCATGATTTCTTGAGCACCTCAATTGAGATAAAATTGACCTCTTTTAACCCATCCGGGAATAGGAGCATGCTAGTGTGTTGATGTGTGTGAAAAGCAAGTGTGAGGTGAAGTTGTTGATGAAGAGAACATCATGCATAAAATGCTGAATTTGTTGTGAAAAGTGTAGCCAATAATATAGGTTTGGGGACATTGGTTTAAATAACAAGTAACTCAGTACACTTCACATAATCGGGTGTTGGTGCCTTGCCAAAGTAAAATAAACCAATAGTCCTAACGAGCTTTGGTATGTGTGCCCGGTGTGGATGCACCTCGAAAACTAAGAAAAAGCCCGAGGACGGCTAATCACCAAGGTTTCGGCTTTTGTACACCAATGCCATTGTCTCAAAAATAAGTCAAAGAAAAAGAAAAGAAAGAAAAGATAGAGGAAAATATACACTTGAGGGAAGTTGATCGAGGATAAGAATGTGGAGTTAGTTCCGTTCCCGGATTAGCATCACATAACCTAGAAATCCCCACCCAATCACTACATTTCTTGGCCCTTTTATTTCACAAGACCTTATGACCTATTTGCATGTTTGTAAGACTTAGTGATTTAGATTGGATACACTCTTGATCTTCTTGACTTCTTCATCTTTACATTTCATGCATACTTTTGAGTTAAGTACAATTGTCTTTCCATGCTTTCATTTGCTTGATGCATGATTGCTTATCCTTTGCCATGAAACATGACTTTGAAGGTGATCCAATAATAGAAGCACAAACCCAAAAAGATTTTGCCATTTTTCTAGCATACATAAATCATGTCATCTCTTGGTCTATAGTTGGGAATTTGCTCGGGGACGAGCAAACCTTAAGTATGGGGTATTTTGATAACACGATTTATGACTTAGTTTTAGGTAATCATTTAGATAGATTTCACACTCATTCATGCATGGTTTAGCACTAGTTCACGACGTTTTGCACTCAATTCATGTATTTTGCCGAGATAGACGTCTACACGGACTTGTGCGTGTTTTATAGGTATTTCGGGAGATTTAGGAGCAAAACGATACGTTTGAGGATCGTTCATCTAGATGACACACCCTCGGACTCATTAGGACACAAGCTAAAGGCTAAGGAGGACTCATGGAGCCTTGCCAACACTTGCCATGCACCAAACCACAGCTTAATGATCCAAGGCGAAGTTTCTGCACAGACTCACGGTTCTCTGACACTCCACGGCCGTGGAATCAACCGTGGATTTTGCCAGATTCTTGTGACAGCTGTGCCACGACTCTCATGGCCAGCTCATGCAAGTTTGTTATAAAAGTGGTCCTTTATGGGCTGTGAGAAGCATCTTGGAGCAGCTCTCCATTATCCATGACTCTCTAACAAAAATATTCTAAAAACAAGAAGTTTTTCTAGGAAGGAAAGTGTCAAAGAGGAAGAAGAAGAGCTCCATTGAAGAGGAAGAGAAGAACACACACCATTGCCACACCTTGATAGATTTTTGTAGTGAAGAATTCCGGATTCTATTTCTAGAGTTGTATGAATCATTTGAACCTTCTTTTGGAAGGATTGTGAGTTATTCTAATTCTATTTTCAGCTTGGTTTTGTTTTAGTTCACTTGTCCATCTCTTTTCCTTCATTATCTTGCAAATGGATGTCATGATTTTATGTTTGTTTGTTTCAATTTCTATTATGAACGTTGTAGGCTAAATTGATGAGGTTCTAGGGTAAGGAAAGGATGGTTATGGCTAGGGCTACGATAGGATGGACTTAGATTTACCTTTGGATGACTTGTGTGTATGAACTTAGTTGCTGTTAGAAATCACGGGTAGTTCTTGTCTGACCACGGCCGTGGTTTAGGTAGAACAAACCGTGATTTTCCCTGGTTCGAAGGATCTTGTCTTAGATCTATAGAATGTTGAAATCCTAAGTGTTTGTTGAGTCTAATCTACCCTAGGGTAACCTAGTGTAGTAACTAAGTGTTAGGAGAGACTTACCCGGTAATCCTTGCTCTTAGATTCCAAAGATAACAAACCTTAGGTAGTGGTGAGCCTAATAAGCCGCCGTTGGATTAGGTGTGCTAGGATAGTTGTTTAGGACTTTCCTTTCCAAGACTTACCCGGTAAGGATAGGTTAGACTCCTAACTAACAATCCGGTTTGTGTAGAATTCCTATCCTTAAGTTCTTAGATACTTACCCGGTAATGAGACCTTAGGAGTGGACTAGTTGGACATGAGACCTACCCGGTAATTGATCCCAATTTAGAAACACTTAATCCCAACATATCATAGTTAATCCAAGGAATGAATAGATAACTTGAGTCCTATGCCATAACCGGAACTTCCAACCCCTAGAATCCGTCTTTTCTTTCCTTGATCATTATCTTGTTTAGCTTGTTTATTTGTGTTGATTCTTAGTTTAGTTTGATTGTTTACTTTGCATGGATTGTGATCTTTGACTGATCACCAAAAACCACCCAAAAACATTTGAGATTTTCTTTTCTTTATTTCTTTCTTTTCTTTCAACCTAGATCTTTACTAAACTCAATCACAATTCGAATCAATTTCACCTTAGTCTTTGTGTTCGACCTCGGAATACTATCCCTTCTACAAACGTCCCGTGCACTGCGGGTTTCGCTAGGTAGTTAGGATTTAGTTTGAGTTATAAATTTAAAACCCATTTGCGCATCACGATCTTAGCGTAACAATGAGAAGCACCACTATCAAGTAACCAAGGGGAAGTAGATGATTGTGTTGTGACATTATTGGTTTGAAGGGCTGGAATGGATGGAAATCTGGCCAAAGCTGGGACTTCAATGTTTGGATAGAGGGATATATGCACACAACATTGTGCCAAGACATGGCCGATCTATCGGCACCATTGGCATCTTCCTTTGAAAGTGATGTGATCCCCACCGGGGAAGAAATCATCGTCATCAAGCCGGAACCAATCGTTTTGCCACCAACCGTCCAAGTCAAAAGTCAGCCGGAACTTATCAAAATCAATAGTTATGTGTTGGAGGTCATGCCTAAAACTGAGCCAAAACTTATTGAAATGAAACCGAAAATGCTTGCACCGAGCATGCCAAATGGAAGCCAATTTTCACTCTCTCCGGCTAAGCTATCAGGTTTGCGCACTCTCAGTAAAACGACTATAACTGAGACAATTCTTGGAACTAAAATACCCATGAGTACTACTTTGAAAGGTATTTTCAAGATCTACAACTTTGTAGTTTATGGGAAGTCAAGAATCCAAGAGGAACAGGGTGAAAATGACCCGACAATGAAGCAGCGTTTATACTTGAGTGGATTTTTGACCAAGATCACTCATGGAGGCATGGAAGATGGTTATACAAACATATGCACGTCCACCCAGTACATATTTTATGCAGCATATCATCCTCATATTATTCATATATTATGCATGAATTTATGTATTAATTATGTGAAAGTTGGTGGAAAAAAGTAGGTGGAAAAGTAGGTGGAGAAAGTAGGTGGTGAAAGTCCCTTTGTTTTTCCTTTGTTTAATTTCCAAACTCTTGAGCTTGTAACCTTTAATTGTTGGGAGTTAGGTGCTGAATTTTCAGCCTATATAAGGCCTCTCCCACAAACCTTTTTTTGAGGACGAAATAGAATTGAGTTATCGATCAAAAGTTGTGTTTTCACTTTGAGAAAAACAAAACTCGAATTCTAGGTGAGATGCTTAGTTTTCAAACATCTAGGTGAGATGCTTAGGTGGTTCTAAGGTGAGAGGCCGAGGGACAAAGGTTCGAACCCCAAAGTGAGATTCCGAGGGTAGTTCGTTCGAGTTGAGGGATTCCCAAAGTGAGAGGCCGAGGGAATTTGCTCTTCATATCCAAAAACACAAAATCCAAAAAAAGGAGTTCCATTTCACCGATTCCAATCCGAGTGTGAACTTGTACCGGTGGATCCTCGTGTTCGAATCGAGTTCGATCACATCAAGTGGTATCAGAGCCCAACGGTGCGAGTTCCTCAAGCTTTCGGGGATGACGATCATCAACGACAATGCAAACGGTGGTAATCGAAACAACCAACGTTTGGATAGGCTTGAAGCCCAACTAGCTGAGATATTGAGAAGGTTTCCTCTCCTTACCTTGAACCCTCATGACAAAATCCAAGGAGGTAGCAACCATGCCAACCGGAATGGACAAATCAACCACCGTCGAGAACGAAATGTTGATAGTCGTGCCCATGGGAACCCGGATTGTATTCAAGCATCTCGACATGATGGCGACGAAGTCGAAAGAAGTAGTTACCGTGGTAATACATCCCACAATCACTTTCTCAATGATGGCATGACGGATTCGAGGACGAATCCTTTTCAAGGGAAAGGGGATGATGTGATCCCCACCGGGGAAGAAATCATCGTCATCAAGCCGGAACCAATCGTTTTGCCACCAACCGTCCAAGTCAAAAGTCAGCCGGAACTTATCAAAATCAATAGTTATGTGTTGGAGGTCATGCCTAAAACTGAGCCAAAACTTATTGAAATGAAACCGAAAATGCTTGCACCGAGCATGCCAAATGGAAGCCAATTTTCACTCTCTCCGGCTAAGCTGTCAGGTTTGCGCACTCTCAGTAAAACGACTATAACTGAGACAATTCTTGGAACTAAAATACCCATGAGTACTACTTTGAAAGGTATTTTCAAGATCTACAACTTTGTAGTTTATGGGAAGTCAAGAATCCAAGAGGAACAGGGTGAAAATGACCCGACAATGAAGCAGCGTTTATACTTGAGTGGATTTTTGACCAAGATCACTCATGGAGGCATGGAAGATGGTTATACAAACATATGCACGTCCACCCAGTACATATTTTATGCAGCATATCATCCTCATATTATTCATATATTATGCATGAATTTATGTATTAATTATGTGAAAGTTGGTGGAAAAAAGTAGGTGGAAAAGTAGGTGGAGAAAGTAGGTGGTGAAAGTCCCTTTGTTTTTCCTTTGTTTAATTTCCAAACTCTTGAGCTTGTAACCTTTAATTGTTGGGAGTTAGGTGCTGAATTTTCAGCCTATATAAGGCCTCTCCCACAAACCTTTTTTAGAGGACGAAATAGAATTGAGTTATCGATCAAAAGTTGTGTTTTCACTTTGAGAAAAACAAAACTCGAATTCTAGGTGAGATGCTTAGTTTTCAAACATCTAGGTGAGATGCTTAGGTGGTTCTAAGGTGAGAGGCCGAGGGACAAAGGTTCGAACCCCAAAGTGAGATTCCGAGGGTAGTTCGTTCGAGTTGAGGGATTCCCAAAGTGAGAGGCCGAGGGAATTTGCTCTTCATATCCAAAAACACAAAATCCAAAAAAAGGAGTTCCATTTCACCGATTCCAATCCGAGTGTGAACTTGTACCGGTGGATCCTCGTGTTCGAATCGAGTTCGATCACATCAGAAAGGCTTGGGAACATTGGTTTGAGGAGGTTGATTAGAGGTATTTCCGGGTGAGTTTGACTGTGGATAAGATCGATTGGTGTTCTGGGTTGCCTGAGTAATTTGTGAAAATGCAGTGAAGTTTGGCTTACCTTGATTCCTCAATTGCTTGGATTGAGCAGCAAATGCAGTCATCACTCCACCAGCTTCTTTGTGATGATGTTTCAACGATAGCTCATGGTTAATGAGTTTTTCGTGCAGTTCCTCAAATGCAATTGGTGATTCTATGACGTTGATTGCATGAATGTTCGCTCCAAACGGTGTGTGCAAGCTTTAAATTTATAACCCTAGACTTAAGCTTAAAACAAGGATGCGAACCCGCAGTGTACGGGTCAATCGTAGTAAAAGCAAGAAAATTCCAGGGGTCGATCACAGGGACTCGGTGAAACAGAGTCAATACGGTGTGCTAATGTTAATACTAACCACAGGAGCGATTTAACACAATCAAAGATGAATAAGATGTCAAATAAAGCAAACATGCAATTCTAGGGGTTAAAGCATCTAGTTGTGGTTCCAACTCAAGATCTGTAGATAAGCGGACAAAGCTGAGATTTTTGCGTGGGGAAGGTGTTTCTAAAGTGGAGTAGATCACCGGGTAAGTCTCACTACACACTAATCCCAAACCGTAACTCCTATTACCGGGTAAGTCTCAAGGAATTAAGATAAAGAACTATAACCTCAAACTAACATACCATCTAAGGGAATAGAATCAACCTTTACCGGGTAAGTCTCAGGCTAACTCACAAAGATGGGATGGAAGCACACTCAAACCCCAATAAAGGATAAACCTTTATTACCTACACTTATGATCATTGGTTTGCAAACTAAGGAATTACCGGGTAAGTCTCATCCTAAGCTTGCATTGAACCAGGAAGGTGTAATAAGAATAGGATTTGGCAAACTCTAACACTTAACTCTCAGTTATGGATCAGGTAAGTCACCTCGGTCAGCCAGTTTCCTCCTCGGCCGAAATGTTCATCGACTGAACGAGGTGCTTAGGGTTAAGGTTAAAGACTCGAACTTTCAGGATCCTACTGGAATCTAAGATTATTCTATCATTGTTTTTCCCACAACCTTCAGCCAATCACCCTAGAATCACACAAGGAAATTAGCCACTCATCATCATTATGAAAGTATTAATTGTAAGGGAAGAAGGTGAATATTTGAACAAAGAAGAATTTAATGAAAAGACTTCAATAACTGAATCAAATATCACAACAAAGCGTTCCTTGGATAACAATCCAAAAAGACAAGACAACAATTGAGGGAATTGAAGACAATCTTACAAAACCCTTCAAAAAGCTATAAAAGCTATGGACTTCTATCTTCCTTCAACCTTCAAAAAGGTTCTTCGAAGACTCCCAAATTGGAGTAGGCTGCGGCTGCTGCGTGTGTAAACCCTGATCGACGGTATAGCGTGATGTTGGAATTGTGGAAATCCAACCCTTTTTATAGGAAAATAAACCTCCAAAGATAATAAATCTTAAGAAGATATTATCCCATAAATATAGGTAAAATATATGATTCTGCATATCTCCTTCCTTCTAGAAGCCAAGCCCAAAAATATAAGATCACCTTCCAAAGATAAAAGATCTCAGCTAAGAATAAAATATTCTCGCCGCGTCCTAGGTGTTCGCCTCGGTCGAGTCGGCGTCTCTGGATCACCTCGGTCGAGGTAAATCTGTAGTCAACCGAGGTGAATCTCAACTGGATGTGAAATCTCTCAAAACTGGTCCAAAGTAAATCTTTAATTCATGGCTGTGCTTCCTGGATGTAGCTCCAAATGACTCATGACTCCTTTTGCTCCTTTTTGATGCAAAACGTACCATATTACCTGCAATTACAACGAAACTAGGTGTAGACCTCGATTCTCGCAAAGGTAGATGAAATGGTAGTAAAATCACATAATGTATATACAAACATGCAGATTATGAAAGATAAAACGTCCAAACAAACCCCAAAATATAGACTATAATTCATGCTATCAAAAATACCCCATACTTAGCCCTTGCTTGTCCCCAAGCAAGTTCCTTATATAGAAGACAAGATAGAATGGATTATAAGTCAATAAAATTAATGAAAAAGCTTTTCAAAAACATCTTATGGTGTTCAACTATCATAGATCACTCTAAGGGAATACTTCCTGGAATTTAAAAACTCAATATGCTTAAAACATTTTATAAATATAGGAAAGTTGTTCATTTTTGCACAAAATCATAGAATGCATAATAAATCATAATCATCAAAATTAATCATGTATAATCCGATTTAGACCGCTAAGTCTATCAACAAGCTCAAGGTCTCAAGGGCTTCCCAAAAGAAAAGGTTAAGAAACGTGTAGGGTAGGGATGTATGTAAGGTAATGTGGTGCTAGAATCCGGGAAAAGGATGAACTTCACTTTCACTTTGACTTGCAACATCTTCCACCAATAAGCTTTGCTTATTTCACACTTTTTCTCTTTTTTTTTACTTTTTGGGATGCATGGATAGAGGTGCACAATAACCGAAGCCTAGGAAATCTGCAATCATCAATTTCTTGAGATGCATCAAACCCTTGATGCACATACCATGACCCGTTAGGAATATCGCTCAATCCGACTTTGGCAAGACACAAACACCCGGCTATGTGAATGGTGCCGAGTTACTCATCTTCATGATTGACTTCCCCAAACCTATAACTGCTTTCTAAGACTTTCACTTCCAGCTCACTTCTCAACTTTAACTTGCTTTCACCACTTGCTTGCTTCCTATTTCCCGGATAGGTAAAGGGAGGCAAAATGTATATGAGGGGTTAAGCATGATTAAGAAGAAGAAGAGGAAAAGAGTGAATTGCCTCGATCTTTCCAAGAAGAGAGTGAGAGAACTTATCCTGCGGTGTCAACCTTCAAATCCAACATAATTTGGACAAAAACAAAGTATTAAACATGCCAATAATTTCAAACAAAGCATTTAGCAACTTAAACATATTATAAAACCTTTCAAACACATAAAGAATTTAAAACCAGTAGGTAGACAAAATCTTCACTGAGGTCATATCCAGATAAGTAGTACAAAAATCGTTTTCGAAAACTCTCAGTTAACCCACCTCGGTCGAGGTGTTCTTGGTTCAACCGAGGTGAAACGCCTCGTTCGGCCAGAACTGCCCCGGTCGAGGTCAAAATTTTTTTTTTTATTTTATTTTTTTTTTTTTAAAAAAAAAAAAACCAGTTTTCTTTCAGTTTCGACGTTTTTCTCAATCAAATAACCTGTAAGTATGCATGCAATCTCAGATAAACATATAAATGCAGAAGTGAAGCATAAATATAGATATCCGGTCAATAAAATACATCAAAAGTGTCGAATACATCAAAGGTAGCCACATAGTCAAATAACAAACACCCCATACTTGAGACACACTGTCCCAGTGGGTATAATAAAAGTCTAAAACAGGAGAACTCACCGGATAAGAGCCGAACTGCATAAAAAAATATAATAAAGAAACCCTGCAGCTCCTCAGTAGTCCTGATCCGGCGGTGGTGGTGGTATGTAGGGGAACTGAGTCGGATCATAGGGATGGCCCATGATACGCTCAAACTGTAGCTGAGCCATCATGTGCTGATGATGCTGCCGCTCCTGCATCTCGCGGATATCCAGCGAAAGTGCAGCATATGAGTCGATAACCTGATCCGTCAGGTCATCGATCCGTCGGTGTGCGGCTCTGTCCCTCACTCCACGCCTCCTGCGTGCAGCAGGTCTGACTGGAGATGTCGCGGCTGGTGCCGGCTCAGTGTCCTCCTCATCATCTAAATCAATAATAGGTGGTGCGCTCGTCCCAGCTGTATCTGTACCTGTGTCCATCGGGACGCCACCTCCTCTCTCATCCACTGTCTCATCATCGTCGTCATCCTCATCCTCAGCCTCCTCCGCAGCTGCAGCAGGGGCAGCTGCTGCCTCTCTGTGATCCTCTATCAGTGTATCCCAAGCAGTCTGCCAGAAATGCGGATCAAAGACTGTGAACTGTGCGGACCAGCGGATGCCCTGAGGTGCAGTCCGCTCCCAAGGCATGACGACGTATGGAGTGGTCAAACCACGGGGAACTAGAATCCTCCGTGTGATCATCTCCTGCAATCCCAGCGGCTTCGGAGCCGCCGCCAACGTGCAAACGCTGAGGTCCATCCCGTGGTAAGTAGCGATGTGGGTGACTAGACCTCCACAGCAAATATCTCCCTTCGCCTTCGCCTTGATCCTATGCAGATCCTCTGCTAGGAGCAAGCCAAAGTCTGGGAAGCCTCCTGTAACCATGCAATAGAGGCTGAAGAGCTCACCCTGTCTGATCTTCTGGGGCGTCTCCGTACGCGCCAGAAGTGTCTCACTGAAGATCCTGTGGGCAAGTCTGAAGGCTGGGTGAAAGATGACCTTCTCCCTGGAATCTCCAGGGCGCCATCTGTTTGCGTGTGTAGTAATGTGGGCTATCTGTCCCCAGAACTCCCTAGCTACGGATCGGGAGGGGAAGTCTACAGCAGTGGGGTCAGGAAAGCCAAAGATCTCTCTCCAAATCTCTAAAGGAACTATGAAGTTCCGGCTCATCAACCGGTACTTCACAGACCGCTCTGTGGGAAGGTAGGAGAAGGAGCTAACAAACTCGAGTGTCGGCTCTAAGTAGGCTGGGGCTCGGATCTCAGTGAACTGATCTAGCCCCACTGTAGCAATCATCCTCCTAAGGTCAGCATCTAACCCTAGGCAGTCAAAAGCTGACACATCCAGAAATCGTGGTGCGATGACTGGACGGCCAGCTATCCTCTCATAGTCTACCCGGCATCTCTCGTGGATGACCGGGCGGTAGGGACGGGATGCGGAAGGAGAAGGGGAAGGGGAGGATCTATCTCTAAGAGCTAAACGGCGATCTGAACTCATCTTCAAAACACACTGTCAGACTACCTCGGTCGACTGACAAATACCAAGAATCACCTCGACCGAGGTGCAGAACGACTGGACCGAGGCGAAGGCAGTGCGATTTCAACTCTCTGATTTTCAGTTCTTTTCCCCCAAAAATCACTACTGATGCTTCCTAAGGGGTACTTAAAGGTTTCCTCAACAGAATCAAGGGCAACCAAAGCCCAATTTGCAGAAAACGAGCGAGTTAGGGTTTTCGAACGTTTTTACCTCGTTTCGGTCGAAACGCTCAAATTCCTTGCAGATCTGTAGTTGCAATCGGATCCTCTACTCTTTAATCGCGGTTTGGAAGCAGAAATCTTCGAAAACGAGCGAGAAACGAAGGAGGCGAGGTGGATCTGTCGCCGCGGTCGAGGAGGGTAAATAAAAAGTGAAAAGTAAAATTTTTCCTATTTATACCGTTCCTGGATCTGCTGTCACCTCGGTCGAGATGGTCTCGACTGGCTCGAGGTGGTCTGGACCGAGGCGGTTCTGCAGAAACCCTAGTCGCCTCGGTTGCTTCAAGAATCAACTCGGTCGAGGTGCTCTGACAGTGACCGAGGTGCTTCTGTCTTCTCAGAATCTCGAACTTCTGTCCTTCCAGATGTGCTCCTCCCTGTTGTCTGTCCAGAGTGCCAAAAACAAAGCAAAGCAAAGCAAAAACAAAAACTATCTAAACTAGACTAGAAAACGGGAAAGAAGAGCAATACCTTGGGTTGCCTCCCAAGAAGCGCTTGATTTAAGGTCGCTAGCTGGACCATGATGCGTCTCAAACGAGGTAGATTGGTGCAACCTCCTCAACCGGCGTTTCCGGTTGGTACTTCTTAAGTCTATGACCGTTGACCTTGAAGCTTCCGCTAGTTTCGCCCCATATCTCAACTGCACCATGAGGGAAAACATGTTTCACAACATAAGGTCCGGTCCATCTAGATTTCAACTTACCTGGAAAAAGACGGAGGCGGGAGTTGAAGAGTAGAACTAAATCTCCCTCGTTAAGCTCCTTTGGAACGATACGCTTGTCATGCCATCTCTTCGTCCTTTCCTTGTAGATTTTGGCATTCTCGTAAGCGTTCAAACGCAGCTCCTCCAGCTCGTTAAGCTCCAATAGGCGTTTCTCGCCAGCCTCCTTGATGTCAAAGTTCAACTATTTGATAGCCCAATACGCCTTGTGCTCCAATTCAACGGGCAAATGGCAAGACTTCCCATATACCAAATTATAAGGGGTGGTACCTATGGGAGTCTTGAATGCTGTCCTGTACGCCCAAAGAGCATCGTCCAATTTCATGGACCAATCCTTCCTCGTTCTAGAGACGGTCTTCTCCAAAATTGCCTTGATTTCTCTATTCGAGATCTCGACCTGTCCACTAGTTTGAGGGTGATAAGCGGTTGATACCTTGTGGGTTACCCCATACTTCGACAGAAGTGCCTTAAACTTCCGGTTGATGAAATGCGTTCCTCCATCGCTGATGATGATGCGTGGAGTTCCAAATCGTGGAAAGATAGTTCTATTCAAGAACTTCACAACCACCTTGGCGTCGTTAGTGGGGGAAGCAATGGCTTCAACCCATCTAGAGACGTAATCAACGGCAAGGAGAATGTAGAGGTTTCCTCCGGAGGATGGGAAAGGTCCCATGAAGTCAATCCCCCATACATCAAAGATTTCCACTTCTTGGATGTTGTTAAGTGGCATTTCGTTCCTTCTTGATAGGTTCCCTGTTCTTTGGCATGCATCACAAGAAACAACAAAAGATTGCACATCCTTAAATAATGTAGGCCAAAAGAAACCGGAACGCAATACCTTAGCACATGTTTTATCGGTGCTAGCATGTCCTCCGCAAGGAAGTGAATGACAATGCCTTATGACGCTATTAACTTCATCTTCCGGAATGCACCTTCGAAGCATCCCATCCGGTCCGCGCTTGAATAGCAGCGGCTCATCCCAGTAGTAATGTCGTACTTCCTTGAAGAATCTCTTCTTTTGAGAGTACGTCAATCCGGGCGGTACTTCCTGGCAAACAAGATAATTCACAATATCAGCATACCAAGGACCTTTATTATCAGAAAGTTGGTGGAGGGAATGATCCGCCAACTGTGGGTGAATGTCAGAGAAGGGAGTAGAGAAATTGTTATTCTCAGCAATCTCAGTTGACATCGTCTCGCTGTCGACCTCGGTCGAGGCGCAGAGGCGTTGACCGAGGTGTTCTTCAGACGCCTCGCTCCGTCCAGAAAGTGCCTCGGTCGAGATACTTCTACTGGAACCGAGACTGGAGATCTTCGTCTCCTGGGTTAGCTTCTCAGTTTTAGCTCCTGGATCCTCTTCCAGTGCCTTCAAGCTCCGTATATCTGCATCACAAGAAGCATCTATACCTTCCTCCATTAAACTGAAGCTAATAACTCTTTCGAGTGGATCGTTAATAAGGATAGAGCTCACCAATTCCCTTGATTCTTCTTCATCGTAGATGTTGAAGATATCATCAGTTAGTTGCTCCCCTTTCATGGCTGCAAGTAGTGCGAACTCCACCTCATCGCCACCAACGTTGAATTTCAACTTGGCGTTCTTGCAATCCACATTGCAACCCGAAGTTGCTAGAAATGGCCTCCCGAGAATGATAGGAACTGGATAATCTGCGGGAATGTCAAGTACGACAAAATCTATAGGTAGATAGAAGTTACCTAACTTGACCGGAACGTCCTCCAAAATGCCCACGGGATGGGTAATGGAGCGATCCGCCATGTAAAGTCGAATCTTGACCGGCTTGGGCTCTCCAAGACCGATCTTAGTGCATAGCTCCAGCGGGATGATGCTCACGCTGGCTCCTAGATCACAAAGGGCTTCACAAGTGACATCCCCGACTTGAATGGGAATGCAAAATGAGCCGGGATCTCTCAACTTAGGTGGCATCTTTTCCTTCATGATCTTGATAAGTTCCGAAGATTTAGATGTCATCCTAACTTCACCAACATCCTCCAGCTTCCTCTTCCTTGATAAGATTTCTTTTAAGAACTTCCCATAGGCGGGCATACCTAGAATAGCATCAAGGAAAGGAATATTAATATGTAGCTTATTCATCAAGTCAAGAAACTTACCAAAGTGCTTGTCTAGATGTGCTCTGGCTCTGGACTGAGGGAATGGAAGTGGTGGTTTATATGCAGGAGGTGGAACATAAGTTTCTGTCGTTCCTCCTGCTTTCTGTTGCGCCGCCTCGGTTGGCATCTCGGTCGAGGTGTTCTTCGACTGGGTCTGGACCGAGGTGGTCTGCATCGAGCGAGGTACTGGATCTGCAGTTTTGAGTCCACTCCTCGTCGTTATGGCCATGCACTGGCCCTTAGGGTTAGTTTCCGTCTTTGCTGGAAGCTTCCCTGGATCTCTTGGCGCTTCATTCGCCCTATTAGCAAGTTGTTGTTCGAAGGACTTTTGGGCCCTCGAAAATGAAGTCATAGAATTCTCCATAGCACTAAGCTTGATCAAGATTGCCTCCAGGACTGCGTCCTTCTTTTCCGGCTGAGACGAACTTGATCCTTGCCCTTGGCTTTTCAATGGAGTAGAAGAAGAAGAAGGAGAAGAGAGGAAAGGGTTAGAGGAATCATTAGAGTTGGAGTTTTAGTGATTGTTACCGTGATTTTGGTTATTCGCCCTCCAATTGTTGCTATTGGATCCTCTATTGTTGTTGTTGTAGTTATTGTTTCGGGGTCCGTTGTTGTTGTTACGGTACCCGTTATTGTTGTTGTTGTTGTTCCTTTGCCCTTGCTCTTCCTTCTTAGTTTGAGCCATCAAGAGCTCCTTCAATTGCTTCACGTCGTTCTTCAAGGACGTGAGCTGGTTGTTGTTGGGTTGAGTCTCTTGAAAGTTGACTCTTTTAACTCCACCCTCAGCTCCTTGGTGGGTGTACTTCTTCATGTTCAAGGCTTGCTTCTCAATGAAGTCCCAAGCCTCGTCAACCGCCATGTCCATGAAGGTACCGGCGGAGAGTAGTTGGAGATTGAACTGGGTGCTTCCATCCAGCCCTTTGAAGTAGATCTCCAACAACTCAATCTTTGGAATCCCATGATGTGGGCAATCCAAAAGGATATCCTTGAACCGCTCCCAAGATTTGGACAAGCTCTCCTTGTCCTTCATGATGAAAGCATTGATCTTCCCTCTCATTTCAGCAGTCTTTGAGGGGGGAAAGAATTTGGTCAAGAATTCTGTAGTCATCTCCTCCCATGTGCTAATTTTTCCTGGAGGAAGAGATTGATACCAAGTAAGAGCTCTATCTTTCAAAGAAAAGTAAAAAGGTCTTAGCTTGTAGTTGTTGTTCTCAATTCTGGACGGTCGCAAGGTTTCCATCAAGATCTCGTAGTTTTGAAGATGTTGATGCGGCGACTCCTTCTCTAGTCCTCCGAATTAGCATTGGCGAATCATGGCTAGAACTTGCGGTCGAAGTTCGTAGTCATGATCCGCTGGATCTCCTAGGTTCACCCCTGGACGCCTCAGCTGTTGATTAGGGTCCATCCTTTGACCTAGGGTTTGTGGGATTCCTGCAAGAAGAACATCTCGGACTGGCATCCGAGGTGGAAATACCTCGGCCGGGGCGTCAGGTACTGGAATTTGCCTCGGTCGAGGATCAACTACTGGATCCTCCCTCGGTCGAAGTAGAATCTGGTCCCGAATGGCTGCAATCTCAGCTTCGATTGCTGCAGTCCTGGCATGATTCTCTTCTTTCTCTTGCCTTAGCTCTTCTTTACTGAGACGTAGCAGCTCCTGCGTCTCTCTCAATTGGGCCGCAAGATCGCGATCGTCTTGTTGGGCCATCTTCGCTTCTCTTAAGCGTCGCTTGTATGTCTTTTCTGGTTCGGGATCGTAAGGAACGATTTCCTTCCCAGTGCGGGTTCTTCGCATATACCTAAGAAAGAACCTGCAAAAGTCACTCAAGTAGAGTGGTTAGACAAAACGGGGCAAATGCCCCAAGAGCAAACCGTACCGGCTCGGTCTAGACCAAGTCCCCGGCAACGGCGCCAAAAACTTGTTCGCTCCAAACGGTGTGTGCAAGCTTTAAATTTATAACCCTAGACTTAAGCTTAAAACAAGGATGCGAACCCGCAGTGTACGGGTCAATCGTAGTAAAAGCAAGAAAATTCCAGGGGTCGATCACAGGGACTCGGTGAAACAGAGTCAATACGGTGTGCTAATGTTAATACTAACCACAGGAGCGATTTAACACAATCAAAGATGAATAAGATGTCAAATAAAGCAAACATGCAATTCTAGGGGTTAAAGCATCTAGTTGTGGTTCCAACTCAAGATCTGTAGATAAGCGGACAAAGCTGAGATTTTTGCGTGGGGAAGGTGTTTCTAAAGTGGAGTAGATCACCGGGTAAGTCTCACTACACACTAATCCCAAACCGTAACTCCTATTACCGGGTAAGTCTCAAGGAATTAAGATAAAGAACTATAACCTCAAACTAACATACCATCTAAGGGAATAGAATCAACCTTTACCGGGTAAGTCTCAGGCTAACTCACAAAGATGGGATGGAAGCACACTCAAACCCCAATAAAGGATAAACCTTTATTACCTACACTTATGATCATTGGTTTGCAAACTAAGGAATTACCGGGTAAGTCTCATCCTAAGCTTGCATTGAACCAGGAAGGTGTAATAAGAATAGGATTTGGCAAACTCTAACACTTAACTCTCAGTTATGGATCAGGTAAGTCACCTCGGTCAGCCAGTTTCCTCCTCGGCCGAAATGTTCATCGACTGAACGAGGTGCTTAGGGTTAAGGTTAAAGACTCGAACTTTCAGGATCCTACTGGAATCTAAGATTATTCTATCATTGTTTTTCCCACAACCTTCAGCCAATCACCCTAGAATCACACAAGGAAATTAGCCACTCATCATCATTATGAAAGTATTAATTGTAAGGGAAGAAGGTGAATATTTGAACAAAGAAGAATTTAATGAAAAGACTTCAATAACTGAATCAAATATCACAACAAAGCGTTCCTTGGATAACAATCCAAAAAGACAAGACAACAATTGAGGGAATTGAAGACAATCTTACAAAACCCTTCAAAAAGCTATAAAAGCTATGGACTTCTATCTTCCTTCAACCTTCAAAAAGGTTCTTCGAAGACTCCCAAATTGGAGTAGGCTGCGGCTGCTGCGTGTGTAAACCCTGATCGACGGTATAGCGTGATGTTGGAATTGTGGAAATCCAACCCTTTTTATAGGAAAATAAACCTCCAAAGATAATAAATCTTAAGAAGATATTATCCCATAAATATAGGTAAAATATATGATTCTGCATATCTCCTTCCTTCTAGAAGCCAAGCCCAAAAATATAAGATCACCTTCCAAAGATAAAAGATCTCAGCTAAGAATAAAATATTCTCGCCGCGTCCTAGGTGTTCGCCTCGGTCGAGTCGGCGTCTCTGGATCACCTCGGTCGAGGTAAATCTGTAGTCAACCGAGGTGAATCTCAACTGGATGTGAAATCTCTCAAAACTGGTCCAAAGTAAATCTTTAATTCATGGCTGTGCTTCCTGGATGTAGCTCCAAATGACTCATGACTCCTTTTGCTCCTTTTTGATGCAAAACGTACCATATTACCTGCAATTACAACGAAACTAGGTGTAGACCTCGATTCTCGCAAAGGTAGATGAAATGGTAGTAAAATCACATAATGTATATACAAACATGCAGATTATGAAAGATAAAACGTCCAAACAAACCCCAAAATATAGACTATAATTCATGCTATCAATGAACCACTGGTAGATATGGCTCATCAAGACCCTTGAGCACATAATCCATTAGATCTTCAGTCGACATAGGAGAGTCAAGAGAGGCTAACAGGTTTGTTACTTTTTTGACATTTTGTATATAGGTGGACACAAAGTCATTGCTCTTGACCATCGATCATAGAAGCTCTTTGATTTGCTTTATGTGACCTCTAGAGGGGTTACCTTATGTAAGCCTGAGAGTGTTCCAGACCTTGTGTAAAGTCGTTGATGTGGCCACCAAACTAGCAACTTCAGTGGATAGTGTGCCCAAGATAGCACCATATATTAGTCTATCTTGACGAGTGTATGTCTTGAATTCAGGGTTTGGTGTGGTTGTGTTTGGTAAACATCTCCCTAGAACTGCAATGGTGCCAAAAAGATAACCATCTAGGTCATAGCCTTTTAGGGTTGCTAAGATTGCCTGCTTCCAAGTGATGTAATTATGTGGTGTAAGTTTGATGATATTGGGAAGGATAACAATGGTGAAAGCTTTGGTTGGTTCATACGAGTTTGATAGAGTGTTTGAGTATTTAGCCATGGTGCATAATCGATTAAGGATCGACGATATTTGATACCATATTAGCTTGAATAACTGTGTGTGTATATTGAGCTTCTGTAAACAACATTTATATACATATAGACTGCTACTTATTAATAAGATCAAATACGAACAAACCCTACATTCTCTCTAACAACTAAATCTAATATAGCAATAGATATTGTTGTTAACAATTACTTCGGGCAAAGAAACTCCCGTATTCTGATGGTAAGCCGATGCATTACAACTCTCAGATCTCAATTTCTTTCTTTCTAGGCAATGTATCTAGATTTGTTTAAATGTCAAATGATTCGATGTTTCAATCTGGTTTCGTAAAAGCATATGATTTTAAAGGGATTTGGATATAATGGTTGTGGAATAGATTCCAAATTTTCGATTTATATTGTGATGTGGAAGTGGGTTTCCGCGGGGATGAGTTGGCTGGTCTGATTTCGTAGGCTTTCAAACCTTAAAGAGTGGTCTTTGCGGCTCAAAATTGCTACAGGTGCAGCTAAAGGCTTGGCATGGCTGAACCATAGCTGCAATCCTCGTATTATCCACCGAAACATAAGCTCCAAATGCATATTACTCGATGTGGATTTTGAGCCAAAGATATCCGGTTTTGGTACAACAAGACTCATGAACCCGGTTGATACACATCTAAGCACTTTTGTAAATGGCGAGTTTGGAGATTTGGGTTATGTAGTACCAGAGTACGCTAGAACTTTGGTCGCGAATCCAAAGGGAGACATGTACAGCTTTGGAATCGTTCTTCTTCAGCTAATCACGTCTGAGAGACCGACAGTTGTTCCAAGAGCTCACGACGAATTCAAAGGGAACTTAGTGGAATGGGTTATGTAGCCCTCTAGTAACTCCAATTTGAAAGATGCAATTGATGGATCTTACTCGGTGATGGTTCAATAACGAGACTTTCCAGTTTCTTAAGGTTGCTAGCAACTGTGTATCCACTGAACCCAAGGAGAGACCTTTTATGTTTGAGGTTTACCAGCTTTTTAGAGCCATCGGTGTGCCTTACCATTTCTCTTATGAATTCGATTTTGTGTTACCCACATATGTTGTTGATGTAGATGAATTGAAGGAGCTCATCGTCATAAGAGAAGAGAAAACCACCACATGAATAAAATTAGGTTTAAGGTATGTTAATAAGCTTGTAACTATGTTGTGTAGTCATAGCTATTATATGTTGATAAACAATTTTGTGTCTGTTGTTTTTACATTGACTAATTCAATAGAGCTTCTATGTTCTTATGTACTTAATTGTCATCTGAAACTTCATCTTATTTGGATCAATTGTTAAATTATATGCAGGTTTGTGTAGATTTGTTCAACTCATACTAGAAATCATACCAAAAACTCAACTAGAAACCCTACTAGAAATTCAAATAGAAACCATACCAGAAACCATATAAAAAACTCAACCAGAAACCATATCAAAAACTCAACCAGAAACCATACTAGAAACTCATACTACAAATTCAACTATAAACCATACTAGAAACTCAAAGAAATCATACCAAAAACTCAACTAGAAACCATACCAGAAACTCATACCAAAAACTCAATCAGAAACTTTAACAAAAACTCAACCAAAAACCATACCAGAGAACATACCAGAAACTTAACTAGAAACCATGCCAAAAACTCAACCAGAAACCATACCAGATACTCAACTAAAAATCATACCAGAAACTCAACCAAAAGCCCCATAGTAGAAACTTTACTAGAAAGCATACCAGAAACTCAACTAGAAATCATACAAGAAACTTAACTAGAAACCATACCAAAAACTCAACTAGAAACCATACCAGATACTCAACCAAAAACCATACCCGAAACTCAACCAAAATCCCATACTAGAAGCTTGACTAGAAATCATACTAGAAACTCAACCAGAAATCATACTAGACACTCAATCAGAAACCATACTAGAAACTCATACTAGAAACACATTACCAAAAACTCATACCATAAACTAGTTTTGATAAAAAAAAATGGCAACAAAATATCTTGAAAACTCTAATTTGTACTCTCTCCCTATATTATCTCCATACTTGTTTGTTTCTTTTTATTTTATAGAGTGAGTTAAAAACAAACCAATTACTTTTACCTAACATTAATAAAAGTGAAAAAAAATAGAGGGTTATACAAAACAAAAACTTATAAAAAAGAGCCTACTTCACCTAATTCTATCATAAATTTTTTGTGAAAATTTAGGGTCAAACATTTAAAAAGAAATGAAATCCGACATTTGCCTTGCGCCTTAGCTCGACTCATACGGATATAAATAAGGATTTCAAGTATTGCCCGAGTCCAACCCGCAAATAAAAATACTTATTGATGCGGTCAACTACTTTGTTGTTTAGAGATACCTAGTGTAGTACTCATGTCTTGCACGAGATGTACATAATTTATTCATAAATTAAAATAAATTTGTATAATAATCGTGTATGATAAACTAATAACCATTTGATTATTTGCAACAAAGATACATAATTTAATTTAAGAATATTAATATATTTTAAATATAATATATCATATGTGTTAAAATATAAATAAATAACGATGATACTTAATAAATATCAAATTACATTTTACATAATAATTTATATATTCAAAACATCCGATTATTTGAAATGTAAAGAGTAAATGACCAGTCAAATATCTTAAAATCCGAGGTGACTCAACATGTGGAAAAATCCAAGGTGACTTAACGTGGTGATGACATGTGACAATATCACGTGGCCTCATACACTAATGTTTTAGTATTATATAGTAGATTGAGTTAATAAGGTCCTTTTTGTATCATACAATACAAACTAAGTCTCTCCTCAATTAAATTATTTTAATTAGTTAACATAAATAGGGTATAATCCTATTTAATAGCCCATATCTCCACGTCATTTTCTCTCTTCTTCCGTTGATAATACGTGCATTTTCATCTAGTAATTCGCTTGGGTGGATCAAACCGGCCATATCTGTCGACGATACCGTGAAACTGGCGTAGACCACGCACCCTAGACAAGCAAGGTTATGCACGACGAAGAAGACGAGTGAGGGAATGCGCAATGACAATGTCGTCTTCTCCAACTATCGTCATCGGCGGCATGAAGCGATGAAAAGATTTTGTTAAGGAAACAAGGAGGAGGACTGATAGGTGACATAATCACTATCACAAAGACATAGTCTAAATAGTTTTTTTTAGTCCTATGCTTGTATATTTGTGCTATCATTGTGAATCCAGCTCAAGGAGCAAACTTTGAAGAAATCAATGATTTAACAAAGATTGAGGAAGAAAAAAAACAAAGGAAAGAACAAGAAAAAAGTTTTGTCGAGCAACCACCCTGCGGCCTTGAAGACCCGCCCCGCGGCTGCTCTCTGCCCCGCGACTTGTGCCAACGCCCCAACGCTCCTTGCCACTGCACCCGCGGCAGAATTGCGCCGCGTCCGCGGTGACACACCGCCTTGCGGCCTCAACCTTCTGCCTTGGTGACGTTTCATCTCTCCGCCCCTGCGGCTTCATTTTTGGAGACGCCAACTCTTTGATTTCAAGCACCCGTGGCAACCAGTAACCGCGTTCGCGCTTCAAAACAGAGAGTGAAGAGTCGTGGTGGTTTCAAGAGCTGAAGAAGATCACGCACCGGAACCATCCAAGCCACGGTTGCGGCGCCTTTGAAGATGAAACAATTGTTCTTAATTTCACTATACCGCACCTGCGGCTCCTAGATCCAAAGCCCGCGGGTATTCAACAACTACAATAAACTCGATGGTTTCAAACATACACTTTATGGCATTTTAAGGTGACGGTTTGGGTTGTTATTTAGATGATGTTTAATGCCTAAAGTAATATAAATAGAGATGCTAGGCATGTGTTATAGCATCTCATTCACATCCAAAAACCTCTCTTTCTTTCTTTGTTATATTGTCTAGAAGTCTTGTATGGAGAGCTGAAGTTCTTTAGCTACACTTGGTTGTTGAAGCTTTCTTATAAGAGCTTGGTTGTAAGTTTTCTGATATTTGAAATTTAAATTCAAGAAGTTTGTGTATAACTTTGTTTGCATATCACCTTCTACCTAGTTTGATCACCTAAGTAGTTTGGTCTTATACAAAGTGCTAAGAATTGTTGGTTTCGGGTTCGGGTCACTCTTCCAGTAGCAAAATACAATTGACATAAGCGAGTTGCAAGTGTCTTTTATGAGGGTAATTTTAAAGTATATTAAGACTAACAGGTTGTTTCTTCTGTATATGTTTCTATTATCCTTGTTTGAATGCTAATATTCTATTCGGTCTTGTAGGTTTATGGATTAATTTCAATATTAAGTTATTTTAGGGTTGGTTGATCTAATATCTATATATGATCAAGATGATGATAAACACTTGAATATTTCAAAGGAAACTAGAATCAACCATCTCGAATTGAAAGTGAATACAACCAAGTGTAGTTGTCCTTCCATTTTGTTATCAACATCTTTTCAACTTGCATGCTCTTACTTTATTTTTCACTTTAACAACATAACCCTACCTTGGTTACATATATTTGATAACTATAATTGCATATTGTTTTATTGCTCACCTATCTCTTGGGTTCAACCATTAGTTATTTGCTACTCATTTCAGTGAATTTAGTTGTTTATTATATTTTTTTTTGGTTAAAAGTTTGGTCATTATCTTGATAAGACTTAATGACAGAAATCGTCTTGTTAAATTTGGAGTCGTTGTCGGAAAGAGTTTGCTTTAAATATTGTGTTATTGATATTATCAAATAATGGTGTGAATTATATTTATGGTTCACAACCATGCTACTAATACTGTTTTTGTTCCTTTTGATCCAGAGCTCAAAAGAACATTCAACAAACAAAGAAGAGAACGTTAGAACACAAGAGTAGAAATGGCAGAAAGAACGCTTCAATAATTGACACAACCAAACTTGACCAACAATCACTTGCGGTAACCATTCTGGCAATTGTGTCAACTTCGAACTCAAGCATGTAGTGATCAGCCTACTTCCATCCTTGCATGGATTAAGTGGAGAGGATCCAATCAAACACTTGGTAAAGTTCCACACGATTTGCACTAGCATGAAGTTGGCAAACGTCACGGAGGAACAAATCAAGATGAGGGTCTTCGGATTCAACCTCAAGGATGTGGAGGACGATTAGTATTACCACCTATAGTCCGGGATCATAGAAACATGTGAGAATCTGCACAAGGCATGCAGCGAGAAGCACTTTCCGGCAAAGAAGGCCAACAACTTGAAGAAAGTCATTAGCAACATCAAACAAGAATCTGATGAGACTCTATATGAGTATTATGATAAGTTTGTAAGGTTGCGGTCAAGCTGTCCATTCCATGGGTACTCTACCCAAGACTTGGTGTTGTATTTATACAACGGATTGCTGGAAAACAAAAGAAGAGTCATAGATGTTGCATGCGGAGGTAATGTTCTAAACACCACTTCTGAACTTACCGTGGAGAAAATTCAAGAAATTGCGGAAGGTACGCAGAACTTTGGTATAACTCGTACCAAAATTTGGGTCCATGTTGTAAATCTCAGCCGCCCTGAAATATCGAGCGAGATTTCCAAATTGAAGGAGATGATGAAAAGATTGACATTGTTGGGAAATCCTCAACAATTAAAGGCATGTAATGTTTGTACCGATCCATTCCATCCAACAAATACATGCCCTCAAGTCCAAGAAAATTCCACAGCAGAGGTCAATGCTTTGGAAGGGTATGGACAAATACGACATATGGATCCCTAGTCACAAAGTACAATCCAGGATAGAGAGACCATCCAAACTTCATGTTAAGGGATCAACCAACAACAACAACAACAACAACAACATAGACCTGGTAAGTATGACTCAACCAAAGATATGCTTCAGGTTTTGACTAAACACTTTGCTATCAATGTCCAAAGCACATAATCAAGCATAAAAAAATTTGAAAAACAACTAGGAAAAATGGTTGAAGCCATTATGAGGATCGAAACTCGAACCTCAGGACATCTGCCCTCCCAAACGGTCATAAATACAAGGGAGAATGTTAGTGCTTTGACTCGCAGGAGTGGGAATCAGCTGAACATAAATCAAGAAGTTAAGATGGAAAAATAGAAATTAGAGAGTGCAGCCGCTACGGCGGCTGCAAATGGCGCACCCCCGGCTCACCAAATGAGATGCCGCACCCGTGACCATCTTTGCCTTCCCCGCGGATGCAAGTCCTGAGACCCCGCACCCGCGGCTCCCACAGGCCGCACCCGCGGAAAACTTGTCAGAAAGTTCTAAAGATAATGCTTATATCCTAACCTCCCACCACTACATTTAGAAAAACCTCATGCCCCCTTTCTAGAAGCACTCAAGGAGAGGAAAATCATCGATAACAAGAACCTTTTTGAAACATTTTCTAAGTGTGAGGTAAACATCCATCTTCTTAAATTAGTAAAAGGTATTCCTAATTATTCTCGCTTTTTGAAGGAACTATGCACTATCAAGAGAAAGCAAAAACTTAAAGGGAAATAGAAGGTGAAGGTGAGTAAGGACGTGCTTGTGGTTTTTCAAATATGGATGCCAAATAAATGCAGTGATCCGGGTATCGTAAGTGATCCTTGTGTCATAGGCAAAACTTGCTTTGGCAAAGTCATGCTAGACTTAGGTGATTCAATAAGTGTGTTGTCTTATTCCATTTATCAGTCACTTGGTCTTGGACCATTGCATGAAACAGGAATAGTTGTCTAACTTGCCGATAGATATAAATTTTACCCTAAAGGAATCATTGAAGATGTTTTAGTTATGGTTGACAACCTGATTTTTCCGGCAGATTTCTTTGTGTTGGATACGAAACATGACATGCATCCTGCACCTATCTTATTAGAAAGACCATATACGATAGATAGGTAGCACAAAAAGCTTTACATTTATAACTCGAACTAAAATACTAAACTACCTAACAAAACCCGCAACTAGTGTACGAATTTTTATGTAGGAAGGAAAGTATTCCGAGGTTGAACACAAGGACTGAGGTGAAATCAAGTCATTCAATGATCATGTATAATGCAAATCTAAACTAAGAGGTGAGAAAGGAATAAATAAATGAAAATCACAATATTTTTTGTTGGTCTTGTGGTGATCAAACAAAGATCACAAGATATGAAAACAAGCAAACAAACAACACACAAACACAAGATAGGTGATAAGTGTAAGAACCGCGGCATCTAGAGTTCAAGAATTGCGGTTATGACATTGGACTCATGCTTCTAAATATCAAAGGAGAGATGCGGTTGTTCGGAGTTGGGTGTTTCTCTATTGGGAGCAATTGTCGGGTAAGTCTCATGCTCCACTAGTTTCGAACCTAAGGTCCTATTACCGGGTAAGTCTCAAGGAACCTAAGGATGGGAATTCTACACAAACCGGCCACTACCTAAGGGCCAAAACCCTCCTTACCGGGTAAGTCTCGGAAAAGGTAAGTCTTAGGCAACGATCCTAGCACACTCAACCCAATAGCGGTTGTTGAGCTACTACCTAGAGTTCATCATCTTATGTATCCAAGAGAGGAAATTACCGGGTAAGTCTCATTCCTCAAATAGGTTGCTAGCAAAGGTCACCCTAGGCTAGATTAGGCTCAACAAACACTAGGATTTCAACAAATCTACATCCTAACATACAAAATTTTCAACATATGAACAACAGAACAAAAACCACGGCTAGATCATGGAAATCCCGGCCGAGATAGCATGAAGAACAGGCCAATATTTTATTCTGAGTTAGGTTTTTGAACACAAATTCATCCTAAGCTAACATGCAAGTCCATACAATCATCATCCAAGCCATAAACATCATTCCATCACCCTAGAATCACAACTACTTAGCCAGTAACATTCATTTCAAGATCAAACATCATTATACAAGCATGCATGCATTCCATGGCAAGAAAATGAAGATAAGAACAATGAAAGAAGGTTACTTAGCTGAAATAGAAGTTTAAACAAGTCTTACAACACATCAAAAGCAGCTCCAAGTCGGATCTTACAAGCTTCCACAAGAATCTCCCTTAAAACCACTCAAACTCACTCTAGATTTTAAGATGTGAAATGTTCTACACTAATCTTCCCCAAGAACACCCACAAGGGGCTTGGAAGAGAGTAACAAGAGGAGAGAGATAGCCTTAAAGTCAGCTTGCAAAGCAACTCAAGTACTCCACCAAAGAAAAGCAAAGGTCGGGCAAAGGAATTGCGTGACAAGTGTCATGGCTGTCCTGACAAAAATCTTGGGCCAAAACCTCAGGCGTGGTTTTGCCAGGTAGGCCGTGGTTTCTATAGTTCAGCCCTCCTTGGATCACCAAGTCATGAGTTGGTGCAAGACATGCACCAACAAGGTCTTTTCTGTTCTTTTTTGCTTCTAACTTGCTCCTTAGGGAGTCCGGATGCGTGCCACCACGAGGAATGAACCTCAAATGTATCGATTAAGTCCAAAAGCTCCCCAAAATACCTACAAAACCGACAAAAGCTTGTGTAGACGTCTTTTCTAGAAATATGACTTGATTAAGCATAAACGGCACAAACTAATGCCAAACCATGCATGAATAAGGGGAAAAACTATCTAAATGAATGTCTAAACTAACGTCATAAATTATGTCATCAAAATACCCCATACTTTCCACTTGCTTGTCCCTAAGCAAGGTTCAAACCTAAGCTACAAGATGACATGAGTTATGAATGCAAAAAAATGGAAAATATTTTTACAATTGTGCTTCTAGTCATAGATCACCTTCATAGTGATGTTCATGGAAAAGGATGAGCAAATGTGTATCAAGAGAACAAATGCACGGAAAGACAATTACACTTAACTTGAAATCATATACACAAAGTAAATCGAGAATGTCTAGATGATCATGAAGATATCAAATCTAAATCACTAAGTCAAAACAAATGTGCATAGAGATCTTATGGACTTAGGAAAGAAGAGGCCAAGAAACTTTGTCCAAGGTGGGAATTTTAGGTCATGTGATGCTAATCCGGGAAAGAAACTAACTCCACAACTTCATTTTTGTTCAACTCCACCATAAGTGTATATTTTTCTCCATTTTTGTTCTTTTCTTTCTTTTCTTTTTCTTCTTTTTCTTTCATTTATTTTTGAGACAATGGCATTGGTGTAAAAAAGCCGAAACCTTGGTGATTATAGGACCTCGGAATTTTTCCGAGGTGCCTCACACCGGACACACATACCAAGGCTCATCCACAAACCTATATGATGTGCAAGAACTAGCATGCAATTTCGATAATTAGTTTTCAATCCAACCTAGAGAATAATCTTCATCACAATTAATACATGGAATTCAATAGAAATATTCAAGTCCACATATGCATAAATTTTTTATACACAAGGCCATCCATATCCAATTTACAAAACAAACTCATCATAAGGGTCATATCCAAACTAAGAAGCACGCATTTTTTTAAAAATTTTCTGATTTTGTTTTTAGGAATTTTTGAGATAAATATGTACAATGCAAAACATAATGAAACATGTGAAAATGATATGAAACTATCCTAGATGCAATCATGCAAATGATTGTGAAAATTCCACCTCATACTTAAAATCACAATGTCCCCAATGTGCAAATTAAATAAAGAAGTGAAAGGAGTCTTCACAATGTAAAAATGGTAGTGTTCTCGGTATCCCGGTTCACTCATGTGGAGTGTGGTGGTGGATGATCAATCAATCATGGTAAAGAGCTCAATATAATTAATTCGGCATCGGGACCCGCGCCAAGGTGTATGCAAGATGGGAGCTCTTCCACCCCTCAAAGGCACCTCTAGCCGTCCAAGTCTCACGTCCGCTCCACCCACGGTTGATGGAAGATCATCATCATCTTGCTTGGCTTCTTTATTACCTAGAATCTAACACACAAAACACACAAAGACAAAAACAAAAGCAAAAGCAAAAACGGAAAAAAGGAAAAGGGATAATGTTACCCTTGGGTTGCCTCCCAAGAAGTGTTTCTTTTAGGTCATTAGCTTGACCAATCTCCATGATACCTCAATCCACATTAAAAACCTTGGTTTGCTTGAGGATTCCAAGCAACCATCTCTTTCCGGAATCCTTGATCATAAGTATGGGCCATTTGATACCCAAATAAACTTTTAGCTCTCGCTTCACCGGTAAGTGGTAGAACTCACCATAGTCAAGCTCATAGGCAACGCTAACAATTGGATTCTCGGGGGTCTCCTTACTATCTCTTTGTGAAGTGTCTTCATGACCGTCTCCTTGATGATCATATGGGTTATAACCATGTGGGTCACCCTATAATTAGACAAATAACGCTCAGCGGCTCTATCGGTTAAGCACTTGGTTCCTTCACACAATATGATCCGAAGAATGCCGACTCTTGAAAAGTTATCTTCATTGAAGGGCTTCACAACCATCTTGGATCCATCCTCTCTAACCGGGAGTGGTCTCATATCAACCTTGGGAAACTATCTAAATGAATGTCAAACCATGCATGAATAAAGGGAAAAACTAATGCCAAACCATGCATGAATAAGGGGGAAAACTATCTAAATGGATGCCTAAACTCATGTCCTAAATCATGTCATCAGCCACTACACCAGAGTCGCTGGGGTAGTCACAGGGCTGCAGGGGAGGCTCCCCAGGGCCGCAGGAGCGGCCACTGGCTCAGCCAGCCATTGCGATCTTTTTCTCCCTTCTGCGGCTGCGTTTCCTCCTTCTACGCCCGCGTATTTGCCCCAGCGAGTGCCCTCCTCCATGATCTTGTGAACCTTCTCCTATCATAGTTGTGCTTAGATGTAGCATCATGCTAGGATGGTTTAAGATGATCTTGTGGAATGCCAAGTAGTGGCTTTAGACCTTAGACGAGTGTGTGAGGCTTTGGAATGTTCTAAGGTTGATATATGTATGGTCTTGAGTCAGTTGTGGTGAGTGTAGGGTTGTCCTTGTGAGGCTTGTGAGTATATGGTTGTTGAGATTGTGGGCTAGGATGTGCGTATCCTAGCATAGTATTGCCACCGTTGAGATTGTCGAGACTAAGCATGTTTATCCTAGTATGTGCTATGGGTTATGATCTTGCGAGATCATCGGCTCTAGAAGTCTAAGGACTTCTAGCTTACGATAGTATTGTTGATTTGTGCCTTGTTATGATCAGTCATTGAGTACCTTCCTATTGGAAGCGAGAACGGTATTGGTCGGTTTAGCTTTGGGACGAGGTAAGTCTCCGGACTTACTTAGCTAGCTTCTTTGTATTAGCATCGATGTGTGATTGGTTGTGTGTGTAATGAGTTATGTTTTATAATACCAAAAACGGAAATAGGATGACCATTATATATTGATATTTGGCCTAAGTGTTTGATAATGGGCGGTGACAACACTACCTAGCTCTTGTGAGAGTTAGGAGGTTCTCTGCGACTAGCCCGGGCAGGTAGACGGTCGGATGCATCAATACTATTCCTTACCGGTAAGTAGGGATAGAGGCGAGTTTCGTGGATCCTCGTTTCACAAACCTAAGTTGAATTAGTAATGGAATGACTGGAATGACGTAAATGAAAAGATAATAAACCGGATTTGTGTGTGTAGGAGCATGATGTGTGTTTATGTTGACTTGTATGTGTGTGTGCCAATACCATGATTCTAATACTTTGAATGTTAGCTAACGGTTTTATACCGATGTTGTAGTTGCCTTGCAGGTTAGGAATGCAACCAAAAGATCCGGAATAGTAGGAAGCCAGGGTTCCGTACATTTTAGGATGGGTTTGGGTTCGAGTCTTGTATATTGTATGTTGTGTGTATGATGTTTGGTCTTTGGATTTGTAAACTCGGCTGGAGTCTTTCGATTATGGGTGTTACAATTGGGGATAGTTGTGGCCAAATCGCCTCCCTTTGGTTGAGTTTTCGTATAACAATAGTTGGCACATGTCGATCAGGATGGCTCCTTATGAGGCGTTGTACGGGTAGAGATGTTATACACCGTTATGTTGGGATGAGTCGGGTAGTGCTAGTGGAGTAGCTCCCGAGCAGGTACAAGATGACTGTTAGCATGAAATATTGTGATATTTTAGTCACGTTTTCTAAACGTATTTGATTCATATTGATAGTCTTTGATTGAGCTTTGTGCATATGTAAGCTATTATTACCTATATTGTCGATATGGATGTCTACACTAGTTCTATGTTGATTGTAGGTGATTTGGAGCTATTTCCGAACGGAATCGAGCAAAGGAGAGTTGAGTTGATATGTCCATGGATTGAGGACACTCTTTGGAAGCAAATTGGAGTTTTAGCTTGAGGAATGCACGAAGTTAGGGAAGAATCACGTTCTTGTCCTAAACCACGCTCTAAAATACGGCCGTATCACGTTCCACGTTCAATTCCACGACCGTGGATTTAGAGTCAGAAATTGATGTTCATTCCAGAGGATATTACGGCCGTGGAACATATGGTGCAAACCGTATTTGTTTCCACGCTCTAAATTACGGTCGTGGATCACTTCCACGACCGTGATCTTGGCAAATCTTTTCGCCACACTTTGAAGCCACGATCTTTTAAAGATTGGGCCGGGCCGACATTTTGCCCTGCACTACAAAAAGACGGACGAAGCAAGAATCCATCATCTTGGCTTAGGGGGGAATTTTGGCAATCCACATTCTATCAACGCATAAACCGGCTACACTTCGCTTAGCCTTGCTTGGAAGCATCGACATCTCTTTGGGAGATCGAAGTTCGTGTTGGGAATTGCCCTAATCTCGCACTTTTGGTGGAGATTGCTGTTGAGATCTCCGAATTGGCGGAAGATCGAAGTTTTTGGAAGATTTTGCAAGAAGATCTCTCTTCTTGTTTAGGTTTGATTTGGAAAACGGATTGACATCCCGTTTCCCTTCTTTCCTAAGGTTGTGATTGTTTGTTTTACTTTGAATCCTTTGATAATACTTGTTCTCTTTGTTACTTTGAGATTAGTTTGAAGATTATTGAAAGTTCTTGAAAGTTTTCGTCTTTCTATCTTTTAATTCTTGAATTGATATCAACATGACTGTTATTGGCTAAAAACCCTTAACAATTCTAAGGTGAAGGGTTGATAGTTGTGGCTTAGATGATGATAGATCGATCGCAAACAGATTAGACCCTGAGAGTTAGGGAGAATCGCCGACAACTCTAAATTACGGTCTGTTCTTGAGTCCACGGCCGTGGAACCTCAAGAACTAACCGTGATTTCCTTTAAGTCTACGAACCTGCTTTTACTTTAATCTAAAGTTAAAGATTTGCTTTAGCTTAGTTTAGACTTGTCTTTTCTAGGTGGTAGTGAAGCCTCAACAACCTCTACCTCGATTGTGAGTGTCACAACCTCAATCGGTTAAGTTAGTCTTGATCCTTGGTTTACAAGTTTGGGTATTTGACACTAATTCTCATCTTTAGAATCTTTCTATATTGAGCCTCAACCACCTGTATAGAGAGTGCCTTGTAGGTGAGTTATATAAGGTTTTTGGAACTTCACCGTACGATTACCTTACATTAGCGTACCTTTGCATATCTCAACTCTGTCTTTATATCATTAAGTATATCTTGAATCGATTGCCACAGCTGGATACCTGGATCTTTAGGATTGTTGTTTTCCCAATATTTGCAAAACTCCCATATTTACTTGCTTGATAATCTGCAATCGAGTTCGTTCCCACCCAAATCCCTATGTTCGATACTCTGGAATTCTTGCTTAGCTACGTCGATCCGTACACTGCGGGTTCGCTGCTTGATTCTAGTTTTATAAATTTAAAATTTATTTGCACACACCTTTAGGGGCGAACAAGTTTTTGGCCCCGTTGCCGGGGATTTGGTTTCGGCCGAATCCGGTTGCCGGTTGTCAAGGCTTGGGAGCTTGCTCTCGTTGTTTGATATTGCTTTGAGTGCATGCGCAGGTCTAGGAACACCGAAGATCTCTTACCTCTTGATCAAGAGCTAGAGAAAACCTTGAGGCAAAAGCGCAAGGAAAAGAAGATGGCTGAAGAATACGAACGTGATCTTCAAACGGAGTTGGCGGAGAAGGAAGCTCAACTCCGATGGAATGAGACTCTCCGCCAGGATGAGATGGATCGTCATCAATCTCAAGTTAACGGTCTACAAGACATGATCTTCCAAATGAGGATAGAGATGAGCGACCTTAAGAATAAAGGAAGCAAGAAATCCTCAAGAAGGAGATCAAGGTCTAGAAGAAAAAGCCATTCATCCGCCGATGATAGTGATTCTTCCATGCCACCGTTAGAAGAGATTGATCCCACGATCAATATGAATCCTTTCCATCCCCAAGGAGCTGCTAATCGCCGCATTCCACCTAGGAATGCGAGAGTCGAACGTGTGGATAATGAGCCAAGAACTCTTGGTCAGCGGATGGATCCAACACAACAACCACGCCGCTTGGGTGTGAAATTTGATGCTGAAGATGTGCAAGGGTTTAGCTTTAACCCTCAAGTTATCACTCTTGTTCGCCAAAGCCAATTTGGCGGTACAAGCGCTGAATCTCCACACCAACACTTGCAAAACTTTGAGTGTATGATGGAGACGATGAGACCGAAGAACGCTACTACCAACAGCTATAAGCTCAAGCCTTTCTTTTTCTCTTTGAAAGGGAAAGCGTTGTCTTGGTATCAAGCTCTTCCCAATGGGAAACTAGACACGTGGGAAGACCTTTCCGCGGAGTTTCTCACCAAATTCTTTCCGCCCTCCAAAACGGCGGAACTTAGAGGTAAGATTAATGCTTTTTCCGCCACTTAGTGTGCGTGCAATCAAGCTTTAAATTTATAAAACTAGAATCAAAGCAAGCGAACCCGCAGTGTACGGATCGACGTAGATTAGCAAGAATTCCAGAGTATCGAACACAGGGATTTGGGGGGAACAAATTCAGTTTGTAAATTGTCAAGCAAGTAAATGTATAAAGCTTTGCAAATATTGGGAAAACAGCAACCCTAAAGATCCGGATATCAAATTGTGGCAATCGATTCAAGATATACTAAGAATTAAGGACAGAGTCGAGGATTGCAAAGGTATACTAAAGCAAGGTAATGTATGGTGAAGTTCCAAAACCTTATATGTCTAACCCAAAGACACTCTCTATAAAGGTTGTTGAGGCTTCAGTATAGAAAGGATCTAAAGGTAAGAATTGATCTCAAATACCCAAACTTGTAACCCAAGGATCAAGATAAGCTCAAACGGTTAAGGTTGTGACACTCGGAACCGAAATAGAGGATGATGAGTCTCACTACTACCTAGGAAAGGCAAGCCAAGGCTAGGTTAAAGCTAATCTTTAACTTTGGATTAAAGTAAAAGCAAGGTTCGTAAACTGGGGTAAATCACGGCTAGATCTTGAGTTCCACGGCCGTGGAAGTTCAAGAACAGACCGTGATTTTGGTTGTCGACGAAGTTTCTCTAACTCTCAGGGTCCAATCTGTTTACGATCGATCTATCATCATCTAAGCCACAACTATCAACCCTTCACCTTAGAATTGCTAAAGGGGTTTAGCCAATAATCTTCATTATAATATCAAAAATCAAGTTTAAGAAGAATGAAAGATGAAAACTTCCGAAACTCCAATAAAACTCAATCAATTTTAAATCCACACACAAAGAGGATAATGTATATCAGATTCGGAAACCAGCACAAACCAATAACAATCCTTGATAAAAATGAAGAACGGGATGTCAATCCGTCTTCTATATCAAATTTAAGGACAAAGGGCGTAACTTCCGCCACAAGCAACTCTAAATCTTCCAAAATCTAACGATCTTAATCCGATCCCTTCGCTAATGCCTTGAAGCAAGCGCTGGTGTAAGCGTCGGTGTCAAAGTCTCTCTTTTCTAGCCCTTTTATAAGGTGAGAAAAAGATATCTTCTAGGTCCAATACGTAGAAAATGTGGCAATTAATGATTCGCCAAAAGATTTCCCAAATCACGGTCTCAAGGAGTTTCACGACCGTGGAAATAGGGCATGGAAATGATTACGGTGTCTTTAGCCTTCCACGACCGTAATTTGTACCGTGTAACTCACTGGATAACTCAAGGATCAAATCCACGTTCAGATGAAGGTTCGACGGTCGTGGAAGTGGGGCGTGGAAGTCATCCTTCCCTTGTTTTGCCAATGTTTCGTGCCATTCTTCATCTTTGCTCCTTCCTTAGCTTCTCAATGTGTATCCTCATCTTCTAATATGGTAAATTCCTCCTTGATTGCCATCAAACGATCCGATTCCAGCTCTTATTCACCTATAATCAACACAAAGCTAGTGTAGATCTCCATATCGAAAATATAGATGAACAAGCTAACAATTGCTTATATATACTATCCATGGACACAATAATGAATGAAAAACAACTAGAAAATGTGCCTATAATATCGCAATATTTCATGCTAACAAAATACCCCATACTTGTCACTTGCTTGCCCCCAAGCAAGGTTTTCAAAAGCTTATAACATAGTTAGGATGAAATATGCATGCAAACTCAAAACAAAACATCTTTTTAGGTGAATGTGCTTCTAGTCAATAGATCAACCTCAAACCTTGCTTCATTCATCCTTGAAAACGCTCACATACACAAACCAAAGTATGTAGAGTAAAGAAACATCACAAGTTGCTTAATCCTCAAAAAAAAAATCATAACCTTCAAATATTATCAAAATCAAGAATAAGTGTAACACCCCAAATTCTCGGAACTCGGGGAGCTACTGGTTAGGACCTCACAATGGGTCCCGACCTTGGTTTAACAACAACATTACTTGGATCTTACAACAAGGCACAAATGTATTTAAAACAATTTCTAAAAACATAATATTTTTAATGGTATAAACGTACACATGTGACAGCCTTACAAACATATATAAAGATACATAACATGCATGACGTATGGAAGACTCCCCCGTCCCCATCTAATGAGTACGTGGACCCGGCTGACCATCCGTTCCGGATCTCTCTGCAACTGTCTATCTCTACAGATCTACAACACGGATAAACCGTTAGCTAACTATCCAAATATAAGCAAAATGATAACAGCACAAGCACACGCAGAAACGAAAATAAACAAACATCATGCTGGCACTCAACCGTTTATTATCTATTATTTAAGTGATTCACATTACTCAATTTAAGTTGTGGCACGAGAACTATTATTAGTTCTCGCCTCCGTTCCTTATCCAACTGGTGTAGGTCTAGCTGACTTCCTTTGGTAGCATCACTACAAACCATGTATGGACTAGTCCCGAAAGAAACCCCCAGCGCCCCGCGAGCTACTGAGCAGAATGCCACCGCCCGTTACTCTTAGGCCAAAATATAGGTCGGTAATTATATATCACAACCTATCTCTCTAACATGTCAATCACACACCACCATCATCATTTATACTCATATTTAGCAGTCAACTAAGTAAGCCCAAAGGACTTACCTGAATCAAATCATAATTATGTTATCTCGACTCGGTCCGCAACCGCAGGAACTCAACCGCCTGTTATAAAAGGCAAGTGGATCAATAATGTATATCACTTTATTATAAGTCTCCAACTATTAAGATATTTGACTCTATCCTCAGCTAATTACCAAAATACCCTTATAATGGCAAATGACTATTTTGCCCCTAGAGTCCGAAACCCTAGAAGTATTCTTAGAATATTTCTAAAACTTCATATGAAGCCCAAAACCATAATCTAATACTCACAAGAAAGATCTAGCTAAGTTGGAAGGTATTTTCCAACTTCTTAACTTTCAAAAAAAAATTCACTAACGATCTCACTCTGACCTAACTTAGAACGCCCATACAAAAATCTAAAAGTCTCACACTGTAACTCCCCGGAGGAGGGATCTACTATCTTTTTAAACTTACTATATTCTACTAAGGCTCAACTAACATATTGCTACTAAATCCCAAACATACCGATACATCTCACTTGTTCTAAACTAATAGATAACAACCCCACTAAGTCCGAACCTCAAATCGTCACCGATGTCATATAGTTAACTCGATCAATTAAATAAGATTAATATCTATACTCACCGTCTAATCATATATTTAACTCTTATACTTAGCTTCCCATATTGGCACGAAACTAATGTACGGTACCTTAAAAACTCCATAACTCACTTAATATACTTAGTCTTCTAATTATATCAAAACTCTAAATTGTCTATACAGGATTACACTTCTTACAACATATACGAGCTTTGCTTTAAGTGAGATAGTGAGATCACTTAACCCCTTTTTAGTCATCTAATGTGCCTAAAGAAAACCTACAGAGACTACACAAATTGGTACTTCTCTAGCCATTAAACACAATTGCAAATTAATCACATTAACCCCATAATTACATCACCAACTTAATTCATCCTTAATCAACTCACTACTGTCATAGAACCTCAAACATGCACTGAGCATTCAACCCCTATATATTTTTCTTCCCTTTCTTCCAAAAACTAAACTACAAACATGCCTTTAACCCAATCTACTATAATATTGTAATTGTACCTCTTATCTTGATGTATACCAATCCCCTATGATCACCATTTCTGACTACTCTTTAAATTAATCAAAATAAAGATTAAATAATTCAACACCATAACTAGTCTCATTCAATTTTGAAGAAGGGATGAATATCGAGTCTTACAATTTAAAGCATGATCTTGATGGCAGTCAAACGGTACATCGTTGGTGTTGCGTGACTAGGATTGTCAATGGTGGGACAAGGAAAATGTTGGTGATCATCTTCTTACATTTACACTACTAGATTGGAACGCATCTCCATCTTAATGAAACGCCATGAGCAACTCCTTCCGAATAACTCTAGGGAAGAGACAAGCGAGCGGCGCGCCGGCGTTCAAGAAATCCAGAAGTGCGACGAAACATGAGGGAGATTTAGAGGTCGGTTGATACGGTGCTGCGTGAAAAAGGTTGAAGACGGAGGTTCCCACGATAGCACTTGAAGGAAGGCTAAAGCTTGATCCTTGGGTTAGACGTGACGACTGGGAACGGAAATGGGGAAGGAAGGTTACGTGAATTTAGGGATGTGGGTAATCTGTACGGTTTAGAAGGATCCAAATGAGCGTTTGCTAGGTTAGGGTACGGTATGCGGCATCATCGAATGGGGAAGGAAGGCAGCTCAAGAATGCCTCCTCTATTGGGCCGGCTGGTGAGGGCGATAGTGGGCCGCCACTAGAGGAAGAGGGTTTATAATAGGCCCGTCAGGGTTAAGAGGGAAAGAAGCCTCCATAATGGGCCCGTCAAGCATTCTCCTAAAATTCGCTAATATTAGATCCGGTCCGATACATTAATAAATTTGGATCGGATCTCCGGAACTTTATTTATTTATTTATTTATTTATTTATTTATTTATTTTTTTTTTTTTTTTTGGGTTTTACATCAATTCCCCCTTAAAATAAGTTTCGTCCCGAAACTTAAATAAAGACCTGGTTACTTTGGTTTTAAAACCAAAGTCCAACGACCGTACATCAATTCCCCCTTAAAATAAGTTTTTTGTCAAACAATCCGCATAAATAACACCTCAAGATCTAACACGATCATAGAATCACCTCAAAGCATGCAAACAATAATCAAACACATAAAATCTTGCAATAATAGGACCGAGAACTAAGACGTCGGTCCTACTAGTACAACTAGCTTTGCATAAAACTCAAGATAGTTGCTCTTGATACTATCCTCTATCGATCATGCAGCCTCATCGTCTAGACCACTGGACCCTCATCATCGGTATGTCCTTAGACCGTAAGCGTCTTGCACTCATCTCTAGGACAACTACCGGATGCTCTACAAAGATATGATCCGGCTCAACCACCAAATCCTCATAATTGATTACATGTATCAGGTCGGGTATATACTCCCATAGTTGAGACACGGGGAAGATTGGGTTAACCCCTTCCAGTCTCGGTTGTAAAGCTAGTCGGTATGCAACCTCTCCGACACACTCCAATAACTCAAATGGTCCGACATATCGGGGACTCAACTTCCACTTAATGCCGAAATGTCGGACACCTCGCGTTGGTGACACTCTCAACCAAGCGTGAGGCCCACTGTAAACTCCAGGGGTCGACACCTCTGGTCGGCGTATGATATCTTTCGACGTTGCGCTGCTAACATGCGCTCTCTTATCAGAGCTACTTGGATGATGTCGTCATGTATCCGCTCAGGAGCTACCTCGTCCGCGCTACTCAACTCATCCCAACATAGAGGCGTACGACATCCCCGCCCGTACAACGTCTCAAAAAGAGCCTTGTTGATAGATGCTTGCCAACGGTTTTTATACGAAAACGCCACTAAGGGATAATGATCTGGCCACACATGTCCCCATTCCAACACACATGCACGTAGCATATAATCTAAGGTCTTCATTGTCCTCTCAGACTGTCCGTCAATCTGGGGATGATATCTTGTAGTAAAGTGGAGACTCGTACCCAATGTTGTGTGCACCTGTTGCCAAAAACTTTGATGTAAACCGTCCATCTCTGTCTGAAACAATGGTCTTCGGCACCCATGGAGTTTCACAATATGTCTAGTGAACTCCTCCGTTAGACGGCTCACCGAATAAAACGTGCAATCTACATCAATCACTAAACTCACTTAGGTTTCAACATGACTTTAACTTGATACAATCCATTAATAAAATCAATGTGATTATCCCCCCACCATAACTTTGGTATCCAGAGTAGTGATAACATCATTTTGGTCTACCGTTCTCTACCTTGATTTCCTCATTATTTGACATTGAGCTTCTTACTCAGCTTCAAAATCTCCAAGTGCGGTAGCAATTCTACATTAGAAAAATGATACAAACCCATGGTGGTATCTTATGTTTGTCTCATAGACTATTATGTTATATGACTCATCAATCATCATTTCCTTTACTAGGAATGTCCTCTTCCACTATTGAATCATCGGCCCGGTTGTACTCCTAAGTAAGTTCACCATGATATCCTCTCATCATCTTTTATAATTTATATACTTTGGTGATAAGACTAACCTTTGACACATGATGTTCTCTCGCTACTTGTGAATTTGTCCCTATGAAGTTGTACTTGACTTTAATGGATATATCAACCCAATAATATAACTTTTACTCATAACACATCGCAATACCATTCGGATAAAAGCATTTATTGGCTCCAAGGAATCCGCTTTCTCGACTCCCAGTTTACGAGGTTGTAAGTATAATCATGTCCTTTCATCATCTTATAAGTCTTTATACATCCAGCATGATAGTTTCTCCCTTTCGATCTTTCTCCTATAACTTTTACGGACTACGTTAATTCAATCTGCCACGTTCATCAACGCTTCTCCAATCAGTTGAAAAACGTTTCTAGGTACACCATTTAGGTATATGGCTCCAAGACTACTCATTAGTCTACTTATAACAAGGTTATCATGATTGGCTTGGGTCTGTAACAGAGTACCACCCTTTCTCGATAAGCTCTTTGTATACACACGTTTATACATCTATCCTGTAGGGGAAACGAGATCCCAAAAAAAAAAAAAAAAAAAAAACTTTAGTCACTCAGTATACTTATCGCATTTCCGCTCCAACCGAGGTGTACATTCCAACTTATACCGCCCCAAACCTCAACATGTCACTTAACCAAGTTGCTAATGTTAAAATCTGTACACTTGCATCACCCTATAAATCCAGTTATTTTGTGTCACATCCAGAGTCACAAAGGCTTCTTCCGTGAGTCAACTCCATTTCTCGAGTCCAACTGTGTCGTCCATCTGACATCAATGGCCCTTTCTAGGTCTTCCACTATAGCTTGTAAGCAACTCTACACGACTCTCATGACCTTAACTTCCATCCACTTGCGGTTTATCTCGTATGGAATGCTACACACACTTTGTCTTGATTGACATAGAACGTTATCGAAATCATATACTTCTTACTCCACTAGTTCTACTTTTACAATCCATATGTACTGACTGTGATATGCACCCTTTTCCTATCCAGTAGGTAGTAAATCACTCACACAATTCTCTTGGTCTCAATGACATAAGATGGTCATTCTTGGTTGTCTAGTCTTGCTTCTTAAGTTCTTAATTAGAGTTACTGGCTCGAACTCACTCCATGCTATTATTAAGGGTACTAGCACTTGTATCGATTTAGCTTCACATTGGTCATCGTTGATCTCTTGAAGAGTTCTCTAGACGTCTATAAAATTCTTTCATCATTCTATAGTTATCCTCCTTATCTGATAACCAATACCACTGGTTGACCCGCACGTGTTATGTCTCAATTATTACTGACTGGTATGTAGTTGACCTTACATAAGATCACAGACTTATTGTTCATCTATCTCTTTTGAAGTTTGATAGACTTGGTCAAAATCTATCTCCTCTAGTTTCTTTGTTAATACTCTTTTAGTTTCCTTCACAGTCTGCACTTCTCTTGTTCTCTTATGAGGTCACTATACTCTTCCGAGTCTAGTCTTAGCATTCATCTGTCGCCAATGAGTTCATCAAGTCTTCCACAATAACTTGTAAGCGCGTCCTCACGATTCTTCTTACTTTGTTTATCGTCGGTTTGCGGTTCTCTGGTATGAACCGTTAGTGTTGGTAACTTAAATCTCTTTGTAAATGAGAAATTATTGCGGACCCTTGAGTCCACCAAATCACTTTTCCACATTCTTCCCCTTGTTTAGTTTTGTCTTGATCATGTCGCCTTTATAAAATTTCGTTATCTCAATTTTAGACTTCTAGTTTCTTGGATACTTATGTCGGACTTTCATTTAAAACTCTCAAATCCTTGAAGGACTCCACATGCTTCCATGGTTACAGGATTTATTTCTCGTCATCAACTCACTCTTTATCTTTGTACCTTTTAACTTCTCACAACTTGGTCGACACTCTATCTTCTTCGTACCCTCATGTCCATGCTTGCTTATGGCGGCGTCCGTCTTGATAGTCACGTCCTTTACACCGAAATTCTTGGTTGTACTCCGTTCTATATGATTCTTGTTTCTCCATTTTTTTTCTCCATTCTACGCTCTCGTCGTCTCTTGCATGGTTCTTCTAATTCATCTATCTAAGCTGTCTCGGGAACTTCTTTCTCATCCGGTTGTACTGGCGGTAAAAATTTTCTAAACATCTTTACTGCTTTGCCCACCCGTCCTTCGGATGATTTATAAGTCACCAGGACGTCCATCAGAGTATCATACTAAATCTTGGTCTGCATCCCTTATCTCGTGTGGAAAACTCTTCAAACTCGTTACCGATTTATCATGAGGCGCTAATCGCTTCATGATATCCCAACTAAAGAATACCAGATATCCTTTAGGATACTAGCATACTACACACACACAGATATATAATTTACACTAAAACCTATCGATATAAGTCTATATACTAACTCACCTATCGTTCCAAGCTGCAGAGATCCACGGAGAACGATGGTGGTCCGACGTACTACTAACCCAACAACCCGACTATGCACGTGTGTAAAAACAGAAATCCGTTTTGAAAATCTTAGACCCCTTTTGGGTTCTAGTTATTTTATACATTCGGTCTTTCAGAAGATTTCAAGTGCCATTGTTGCCAACCCAGACCTCTGATACCATGTTGTAACACCCCAAATTCTCGGAACTCGGGGAGCTACTGGTTAGGACCTCACAATGGGTCCCGACCTTGGTTTAACAACAACATTACTTGGATCTTACAACAAGGCACAAATGTATTTAAAACAATTTCTAAAAACATAATATTTTTAATGGTATAAACGTACACATGTGACAGCCTTACAAACATATATAAAGATACATAACATGCATGACGTATGGAAGACTCCCCCGTCCCCATCTAATGAGTACGTGGACCCGGCTGACCATCCGTTCCGGATCTCTCTGCAACTGTCTATCTCTACAGATCTACAACACGGATAAACCGTTAGCTAACTATCCAAATATAAGCAAAATGATAACAGCACAAGCACACGCAGAAACGAAAATAAACAAACATCATGCTGGCACTCAACCGTTTATTATCTATTATTTAAGTGATTCACATTACTCAATTTAAGTTGTGGCACGAGAACTATTATTAGTTCTCGCCTCCGTTCCTTATCCAACTGGTGTAGGTCTAGCTGACTTCCTTTGGTAGCATCACTACAAACCATGTATGGACTAGTCCCGAAAGAAACCCCCAGCGCCCCGCGAGCTACTGAGCAGAATGCCACCGCCCGTTACTCTTAGGCCAAAATATAGGTCGGTAATTATATATCACAACCTATCTCTCTAACATGTCAATCACACACCACCATCATCATTTATACTCATATTTAGCAGTCAACTAAGTAAGCCCAAAGGACTTACCTGAATCAAATCATAATTATGTTATCTCGACTCGGTCCGCAACCGCAGGAACTCAACCGCCTGTTATAAAAGGCAAGTGGATCAATAATGTATATCACTTTATTATAAGTCTCCAACTATTAAGATATTTGACTCTATCCTCAGCTAATTACCAAAATACCCTTATAATGGCAAATGACTATTTTGCCCCTAGAGTCCGAAACCCTAGAAGTATTCTTAGAATATTTCTAAAACTTCATATGAAGCCCAAAACCATAATCTAATACTCACAAGAAAGATCTAGCTAAGTTGGAAGGTATTTTCCAACTTCTTAACTTTCAAAAAAAAATTCACTAACGATCTCACTCTGACCTAACTTAGAACGCCCATACAAAAATCTAAAAGTCTCACACTGTAACTCCCCGGAGGAGGGATCTACTATCTTTTTAAACTTACTATATTCTACTAAGGCTCAACTAACATATTGCTACTAAATCCCAAACATACCGATACATCTCACTTGTTCTAAACTAATAGATAACAACCCCACTAAGTCCGAACCTCAAATCGTCACCGATGTCATATAGTTAACTCGATCAATTAAATAAGATTAATATCTATACTCACCGTCTAATCATATATTTAACTCTTATACTTAGCTTCCCATATTGGCACGAAACTAATGTACGGTACCTTAAAAACTCCATAACTCACTTAATATACTTAGTCTTCTAATTATATCAAAACTCTAAATTGTCTATACAGGATTACACTTCTTACAGCATATACGAGCTTTGCTTTAAGTGAGATAGTGAGATCACTTAACCCCTTTTTAGTCATCTAATGTGCCTAAAGAAAACCTACAGAGACTACACAAATTGGTACTTCTCTAGCCATTAAACACAATTGCAAATTAATCACATTAACCCCATAATTACATCACCAACTTAATTCATCCTTAATCAACTCACTACTGTCATAGAACCTCAAACATGCATTGAGCATTCAACCCCTATATATTTTTCTTCCCTTCCTTCCAAAAACTAAACTACAAACATGCCTTTAACCCAATCTACTATAATATTGTAATTGTACCTCTTATCTTGATGTATACCAATCCCCTATGATCACCATTTCTGACTACTCTTTAAATTAATCAAAATAAAGATTAAATAATTCAACACCATAACTAGTCTCATTCAATTTTGAAGAAGGGATGAATATCGAGTCTTACAATTTAAAGCATGATCTTGATGGCAGTCAAACGGTACATCGTTGGTGTTGCGTGACTAGGATTGTCAATGGTGGGACAAGGAAAATGTTGGTGATCATCTTCTTACATTTACACTACTAGATTGGAACGCATCTCCATCTTAATGAAACGCCATGAGCAACTCCTTCCGAATAACTCTAGGGAAGAGACAAGCGAGCGGCGCGCCGGCGTTCAAGAAATCCAGAAGTGCGACGAAACATGAGGGAGATTTAGAGGTCGGTTGATACGGTGCTGCGTGAAAAAGGTTGAAGACGGAGGTTCCCACGATAGCGCTTGAAGGAAGGCTAAAGCTTGATCCTTGGGTTAGACGTGACGACTGGGAACGGAAATGGGGAAGGAAGGTTACGTGAATTTAGGGATGTGGGTAATCTGTACGGTTTAGAAGGATCCAAATGAGCGTTTGCTAGGTTAGGGTACGGTATGCGGCATCATCGAATGGGGAAGGAAGGCAGCTCAAGAATGCCTCCTCTATTGGGCCGGCTGGTGAGGGGGATAGTGGGCCGCCACTAGAGGAAGAGGGTTTATAATAGGCCCGTCAGGGTTAAGAGGGAAAGAAGCCTCCATAATGGGCCCGTCAAGCATTCTCCTAAAATTCGCTAATATTAGATCCGGTCCGATACATTAATAAATTTGGATCGGATCTCCGGAACTTTATTTATTTATTTATTTATTTATTTATTTATTTATTTATTTATTTATTTATTTATTTATTTTTTTTTTTTTTTTTTTTTGGGTTTTACATCAATTCCCCCTTAAAATAATTAGGATGAAATATGCATGCAAACTACCCCATACTTGTCACTTGCTTGCTTGCCCCCAAGCAAGGTTTCATGCTAACAAAATGAATGAAAAACAACTAGAAAATGTGCCTATAATATCGCAATATTTCATGCTAACAAAATACCCCATACTTGTCACTTGCTTGCCCCCAAGCAAGGTTTTCAAAAGCTTATAACATAGTTAGGATGAAATATGCATGCAAACTCAAAACAAAACATCTTTTTAGGTGAATGTGCTTCTAGTCAATAGATCAACCTCAAACCTTGCTTCATTCATCCTTGAAAACGCTCACATACACAAACCAAAGTATGTAGAGTAAAGAAACATCACAAGTTGCTTAATCCTCAAAAAAAACATCATAACCTTCAAATATTATCAAAATCAAGAATAAGAAACTTCAATTTAGATCACTAAGTCATATAACACTCTTTTGATCTTAAGGACTTTCAAGTAAGGTCTAGAATGCGGAAAGGAGGGAAACTTATAAGGGATGTGGTGCATGAATCCGGGAAAAGGAATAACCCAACTCTTTTACTTTTTCTTTTGATTTTGCAACACCATCAACTTAGAGCTTTGCTCTTTTCTTTTTCACATTATTTTTCGACTTTACTTTTGGAAGTATGGACAGCGGTGCACAAAAACCGAAGCCTAGGAGATTGGCGTTTCTCAATTTCGAGATGCCTCAAACCCTTGATGCACATACCATAATCCGTTAGGAATATCGCTCAATCCGACTTTGGCAAGACACAAACACCCGGCTATGTGAATGGTGCCGAGTTACTCATCATCATGATTGACTTCCCCAAACCTATTTTTCTTTACTTTGAATGCAAAATTTTGCTTTCATGGCCATCCCACATCAAACATGCCAAATACCAACTCCTCCAAATTCCCGGATAGGTAAGGAAGGCTATTATTTCATTGAGGGGCTAAATGATCAAAGAAAGAAGCAAGAAAATTGAATTGCCTTAATCATTTCATAAAGAAGTATAAGAACTCATCATGCAATTTCAACCTCAATTTCTCAAATTGATTTAGATAAAAACCCTCACATCACGAAATTTGTAAGTAAAGATAAACAACTCATTCAATTTCTTTCCCATTCATAATTCCGTTTAAGCATGCAATTGTCATCAAAAACTCATTCCGCAAGTAAGATTTATCATAGGAATCATCTCAATTCTTAGAAGCACAAAAATTTTCAAAATTTTATGGGTTTTTCAAAGCCTTTTTCATGCAATGCAATAGTGAAACGTGTGACTATGAAATGAAAGATGCGATAGTGTCATGAATAGAAGCAAACAAAGTAGTAGAGTTATTACAACACATAGTCACACCCCACCCCATACTTAAGACAAACATTGTCCTCAATGTTCAAAAAGAAATAAAGAAAAGAAAAATGAACTCACTAGACGGCGGTGGGGCGGCTGAAACTGGTAGTCATGAAGCTCGTCACTGCGGAGGAGGCGGTGGTGGAAATGGACGGAAGTCGGTGCTGAAATTCCGCCCAAACTGTTGGCGGTATATGTCTCTCATCATCATGTCATGCTCCTCAGCCCGTGCATCCCGCTGGATCTCCAAGTCACCCACTCTCCTGGATAGATCATCGGCCCACGCCGGTAACTGCTCGTACCAAGCCGGCGGCTGGCCATACCATGATGGAGCATCCTGTGGAGGTGGTGCTGCTGGTGGTGCTGGTGGCTGTGCGTACCAAGGTGGTGGAGCTCCCATCCACTCCGGCTGCACTCCGTACCAAGCTGGAGGAGTATCCATCCAGGTCGGCCTCTCACTCAAACTAGCACCGCGAGAAGAAGAAGCACCGGAATGTCTAGAAGAGCGAGGATACTGTCTAGGTAAATCTAGGAAGGTGTTCGGCTGGTCCGGAAAGGTGCCAAAATCCTGCTCATCACCTCCTTCTCCCTCATAATCGTCACCTCCTCCCATCTCCTCCTCAAAATCTGCAACTGGAGGCTCATCTAGGACATACGAAGGTGGTGGTACTCTATTCGCATGCATAGCAGCGAATGTATCCTTCCAATTATGGCGCCCAGCCATAATGGAATACTCAGGAAGCCAAGCAATGCCTCTACCTCCTCTATCCTCCCATGGCATAGCAGCTGTAGGTGGGGCTCGGTGCCTAGGAAAGATGAGACCCCTAGTCATAAGGTTGTTGAGACCCAAAGGTCTCGCTACTATCCTAGTACAGGCTGAGTAGTCAATCCCGAGCTGCGTAGCAATGTGGGTCACCATCCCACCATACCCAATATTTCCGGCTCTGTTATTTTTTAGCTTACTCATAGTGGAGGCTAAGAGAGTCGCACAGTCAGCTGGTCTACCGTAGAGCATGCACTACAGAAGAAATAGCTTATCGGTCTTAATTTTTTGTGGGGTCTCGGTACTAGGGAATAGGCACTCGGGAAGGACCCTATGAGCTATTTTCAAGGCTAAGTGGTAGATAAGCTTAGCCTTGGTGTCGGCCGGTTGCCAATGATCCTCACTTGCAATTATCATAGCAATCTCCCTCCAGAAATCCTTAGCGTATACACCGCTAGGGAATTGACCATTGAAGGTCTCATGGAACCCAATGAAGGCTCCAAACTGCTGGATGGAGAACTGTTCGCCCCTAAAGGTGTGTGCAAATAAGCTTTAAATTTATAAAACTAGAATCAAGCAAGCGAACCCACAGTGTACGGATCGGCGTAGATTAGCAAGTATTCCAGAGTATCGAACACAGGGATTTGGGTGGGAACAAATTCAATTGCAGATTATCAAGCGAGTAAATATGAGAGTTTTGCAGATATTGGGAAAACAACAATCCTAAAGATCCAAGTATCAAGCTGTGGCAATCGATTCAAGATATACTAATGATATAAAGACAGAGTTGAGATATGCAAAGGTATACTAATGTAAGGTAATCGTATGGTGAAGTTCCAAAAACCTTATATGACTCACCTACAAGACACTCTCCATACAGGTTGTTGAGGCTTCAATATAGAAAGGTTCTAAAGGCAAGAATTAATATCAAATACCCAAACTTGTAATCCAAGGATCAAGACTAACTTAACCGATTACGGTTATGACACTCACAATCGAGGTAGAGGTTGTTGAGGCTTCACTACCACCTAGAAAAGGCAAGCCTAGACTAAGTTAAAGCAAATCTTTAACTTTGGATTAAAGTAAAAGCAGGTTCGTAAACTTAAGGGAAATTACGGGTAGATCTTGAGACTCCACGGCCGTGGAACTCAAGATCAAACCGTAATTTAGGGTTCGTCGACGATTCTCTCAAACTCTCAGGGTCTAATCTGTTTACGATCGATCTATCATCATCTAAGCCACAACTATCAACCCTTCACCTTAGAATTGTTAAGGGTTTTTAGCCAATAACAGTCATGTTGATATCAAATTCAAAGATTAAAAGATTGAAAGATGAAAACCTCCGAAAACTTTCAATAAACTTCAAACCAAACTCAAAGTCACAATCAATAACGAATATTGTTAATAGATTCAGAATAAACCAAACAAACACAATCTTAGGAAAGAAGGAAGAACGGGATGTCAATCCGTCTTCTAAATCAAACCTAAACAAGAAGAGAAATCTTCTTGCAACAATCTTCCAAAAGCTTCGATATTCCGCCAATCCGGAAATCTCAACAGCAATCTCCACCAAAGGTGCGAGATTAGGGCAAAATCCCAACATGAACTTCAATTTCCAATGAGATGTAAATTGCTTCCAAACGAGGGTTGTGCCGCTAAGCAAAGGCGTAAGCGGGGCTATGCGTGGATAAGCGTGGATGACGGAATCTTGCTTCGTCCGTCTTTTTATAGGGCAGGATAAGATATCGGCCCGGCCCAATCTTCAAAAGATCGTGGCTTCAAAATGTGGCGAGAAAGATCGCCAAGATCACGGTCGTGGAAGGTTCCACGACCGTAATTTAGAGCGTGGAAAGTGTCACGGTTTGAACCATGGTTTCCACGACCGTAATAGTTACTGGAATGCATCACGCCTCTCTTTGCAAGGTTCCACGGCCGTGGAACTAAACGTGGTTTGTAGTACGGCCGTATTTTAGAGCGTGGTTTAGGGCAAGAACGTGATTCTTCCCTAGACTCGTGCATTCCTCAAGTTGAACTCCAATTTGCTCCTAAGAATGCCCTTAATCCTTGGACATACTCAATCAACTCTTCTTTGCTCGATTTCGTTCGGAAATGACTCTCAATCACCTATAATCAACATAAAGCTAGTGTAGACATCCATATCGACAATATAGGCAAACTAGCTCACAAATGCAACAATGCTAAATCAAAGAATATCAATATGAATCAAATACACTTAGAAAACGTGCCTAAAATATCACAATATTTCATGCTAACAAATAACCCCATACTTAACACTTGCTTGTCCCTAAGCAAGGTCTTTCAAAAAGCTCTAAACAAAAGTTAGGATGAAATATGTGTACCTTCTCAAAGCAATACTTCTTTTGGAGGAATGTGCCTTCTAAATAATAGATCATTCTCAAACCTTGCTTCAATTGTTTATAAGACTTTCATACACTTATCCAAAGAGTAAAAAGCAAAGAAAACTCATGAATCAATTAAACTTCTAAACAAGCATCATAACCCTCAAACATTATCAAAATCAATCATAAGAAACTTCAATTTAGATCACCAAGTCATATAACATTCTTTTGATCTTAAGGACTTTCAAAGAAAAGGTCTAGAATGTGGAAAGGGAAGGAAACTTTTAAGGAATGTGGTGCATGAATCCGGGAAGGTGGACAACTACCCTTCTTCTTCTTTTGCGGTTTCCGCAACACTTCAACTTAGAGCTTCGCTCTTCTTCCTTTCATTTTTCGAGTTTACTTTTGGAGTTATGGATAGAGGTGCACAAAAACCGAAGCCTAGGAGATTGGCGTTTCTCAATTTTTATGAGATGCCTCAAACCCTTAGCGCACATACCATAATCCGCTAGGAATATCGCTCAATCCGACTTTGGCAAGACACAAACACCCGGCTATGTGAATGGTGCCGAGTTACTCATCATCATGATTGACTTCCCCAAACCTAGAATTCCTTTCTATTCTTTTGATTGCAAATAATTGCTCTCATGGCCCTCCCACATCAAACATGCCTTTTTCATTCACTTCTCCAAATTCCCGGATAGGTAAAGGAGTTCAATATTTCAATGAGGAGCTAAAATGATCAAAGAAAGAAGAAAGAAAAATTGAATTGCCTTAATCATCTCAACAAGAAGTATAAGAACTTATAGTGTGATTTCAACTTCAATTTCTCAACATGATTTAGACAATATTCATCACATTATAAAACTTGCAAAAGAGGTAAAATTCATTCATTCAAATTCTTTTCAATTCACTATTCTTTTAAGCATGCAATTGTCATCAAACTCAATTCACAAGTAGTGATTATCATAGAAATCATCTGAATTCATTAGAAGCACAGAATTTTCAAAATTTATCAATTTTTATGGGTTTTTCAAGTTCTTTTTCATGCAATGCGATAATGAAACGTGCAACAATATAATGAACATGCAAATAGTCTCGAATAGAAGCAAGCATAGTGAGTAAGAGTTATTATAAACTTTTAGTACATCCCACCCCATACTTAGGACGAACATTGTCCCTAATGTTCAAAAGAAAGAAAGAAAAGAAGAAAAGAAAAAGAAACTCACAAGGTGGTGGCGGAATGTCTAAAGCAAACGGTCAATCATCAAACTCTCATCACTGCGGCGCTGGTGGAGGCGGGAATGGAGAGAAGCTAGGATCATAGAACCGCCCAAACTGCTGGCGGTAGACATCCCTCATCATGTGGTCGAGGTCGTCTAGGCATCCGTCTCTAGCATCAGCTCGGATCTCCAATGTTCCTACTCTCTCTGAAAGTCCGGTAGCCCAATCCGGCATCTGCTCGTACCATCCCGGGGCGTGACTATACCATACTGGAGCGTCGGATGGTGCTGGTGGTGGTGTTGGTGCTGCTGTCTGCTCTGTAGACCAAGGAGGGGGAACGCCATACCATGTAGGAGGTGTGGTCATCCACGTAGGCCTCTCACTCACGCTAGCGCGGCGAGAAGACGAGCCTGAAGCTCGAGCTGGACGTGGTGAACGTCTAGGTGCATCGGGGGCCGCCTCCGGCTGATCCGGAAACGTGCCAAACTCCTCCTCAGCTCCTCCTCCGCTCTCAAACTGATCTCTCATCTCCTCCTCAACAACCGGCGGTGGGACATATGGGGGAGCTGCTATCCTGTTCGCATGCATATCAGCGAACGTCTCCTTCCAATTATGGCGTCCTGCCATAATGGAGTACTCCGGTAGCCACTCTATACCCCTACCCGTCCTGCTCTCCCATGGCATGCCCGCATAAGGCGGACCTCTATGTGTGAGGAAAATGAGACCCCTAACCATGAAAGCATGTAGCCCTAAAGGTACGGCCGGTATACGGGTGCAAGCAGAAAAATCAACACCAAAGCTCCTAGCAATGTGGGTAACTATCCCACCATATCCTATGTTGCCCTTCTTCTTATTCTTGAGCTTGCTCATAGTAGCAGCCAAGAGAGTAGCACAATCAGCACGGCGTCCATAAAGCATGGAGTAAAGCAAGCACAGCTCATCCGTCTTGATCTTTTGGGGCGTCTCCGTCCTGGGAAAGAGACACTCCGAAAGAACACGGTGAGCTATCTTCAAGGCTAGGTGGTACATCAACCTAGCCTTGGTGTCAGCGGGCTGCCAGCGGTCCTCGCTAGCGTAAATCATCGCCACCTCCTCCCAAAAGTCCTTGGCGTAAACGCCACTAGGAAATCGACCGTTAAAGGTCTCTTGAAACCCGAAAATGGTCCCAAACTCACGGATGCTCAAATTGTAGTCTCTCTCCATGAGACGGAAAGAGACGGTCCTATCTACATGGCTGTGCTCAAAGGATGTCACAACCTCCCGTGTAATCTCCTCATAGGCGTCTTCTCGGATAGCCGAGAAGACAATAAGTCCGGCTCTATCCAAGAGCCAAGTGAGGTCATCAACTATGTTGAGAAGAGCTAGATCCTCCAACAACAAGTACCTAGGACCAATCACTGGCCTCTCCTTGATCCTCTCGAGTGCATCGAGATGATCGTCGTGTATGGTCGGGATTCTAGGGTGGGGAGGTGAGGATGGAGGTGAAGGTGAGGATGGAGGTGAAGGGGAAGAGGGTGGTGGTGCCCTAGAGGATGAGGAGGAGGAGGGATTACCCTTCCTCTTCTTATTCTGATCATTCTTCTTCTCTTTTATCCTTCCCGAAACTCTTCTCACAAAATCCATTCTGCTCAAAATTACGGTCTGTTCTATAGGAAACCACGGCCGTAATTCCCCCAGAGACCGTGATTCGTCTCAAAAAATCACAAATCTCAGCAAATCAGCAATCAATCTCCACAACAGGCAGTCCTAGTCTAATTTCTTCCAATCTCAATCAGTTCTTCCTAAAAATCTCTAACAAAAATGAACCAAATTGCCAAGAATCAAGAAGAGAGAAAAAAACCTATTTTTCGGATTGAAAAATCCGAATTGCGCGTTCGTTGATGAATTTCCGCTCGATTCGTCGCTTGGATCTTGTTTGTGGTTGGATTTGCTTCAGTTTGAGAAGAAGAATCGTTGAAAACGATTAGGAAATGAGGATTTGAGAGAGGGTCGTGGATTTTCGGCAATTAGGTCGTGGAAAGAGGGGTTTTGGGATGAATTTTGTGAAGAATGTGGCTTATATAGTCGCAGGCAAAATTTTGAAAATCACGGTCTGTCGGGGTGTTCTACGGCCGTGGAAGTGTACGGAACCGTGGTTTTGGTGATTTTTCAAAGGCTTTTGGAAATTACGGGTACTGTAGCTGTCACGACCGTGGTTTAGGCCGTGGAACCCTCTGTAAAACTCCAAAGTCCAATTTTCGTCACTTTTCTTCAACATTATCCTTGCCTTTCCCTTTTTCATCGTTCCTACATCCAAAAACACGAACATACCAGAAGGAATCGAGGCAAAAACAAAGCAAAAACGTCTATACTAAGCTAATCTATGAATCGAAAACAAAAGCAAAAATGCAATACCTTGGGTTGCCTCCCAAGAAGCGCTTTGTTTAAGGTTCGTAGCTAGACCAAACTCGCACCTATTCGAGTGCGGTAGGCGCGAACTCCTCAGCTTGGAGCTCCGGCGTATACTTCTTGAGTCGTTGGCCGTTCACCTTAAAAGTTCCGCTCGCTTCACCCCATACTTCAACTGCACCATGGGGGAAAATACGCTTAATTAGAAAAGGTTCGGTCCAACGAGATTTAAGCTTACCTGGAAAGAGACGAAGCCTTGAATTGAAGAGGAGAACTTGATCTCCTTCTTTGAAGTCCTTTGGAATGATATGCTTATCATGCCAACGCTTTGCTCTCTCCTTATAGATCTTAGCGTTTTCGTAAGCGTTCAAGCGGAGTTCATCCAGCTCATTGATGTCTAGGAGACGCTTCTCTCCCGCTTCCTTTATGCTGAAGTTCAACCACTTGATAGCCCAAAACGCTTTGTGCTCCAACTCTACCGGCAAGTGACAAGACTTCTCATACACAAGGTTGTATGGTGTGGTTCCTATGGGAGTCTTGTATGCAGTCCGGTATGCCCATAATGCATCGTCAAGCTTCAAGGACCAATCCTTCCTAGTCCTTGAAACCGTCTTCTCTAAGATTCCTTTGATCTTCCTATTTGAGATCTCAACTTGTCCACTCGTTTGTGGATGGTAAGGGGTAGCGATCTTGTGAGTAACCCCATACTTAGCTAGAAGAGCTTCAAAGCGCCGGGCAATGAAGTGAGAACCTCCATCACTAATGATCGTCCTTGGTGTCCCAAATCGCGGGAAGATGGTCTTGTTGAAGAACTTAACCACCACCATGGCATCATTGGTGGGAGAGGCAATTGCTTCCACCCATCTAGAAACGTAATCCACCGCCAATAGTATGTATTGGTTTCCACAAGAGGATGGGAATGGTCCCATGAAATCGACTCCCCAAACGTCGAAAATCTCCACCTCTTGGATGTTGTTGAGGGGCATCTCATTCCTCCTAGAGATATTGCCTGTTCTTTGACAAGCATCGCAGCAAGAAACAAAGGATTACACATCTCTAAACAAAGTAGGCCAAAAGAATCCAGATTGCAATACCTTTGCGCTAGTCTTGTTCGAACTAGCGTGTCCTCCACAAGGTAGTGAATGACAATGACAGATGACACTTTGCATCTCATCTTCCGGCACACATCGCCGAATGATGCCATCCGGACCTCTCTAGAAGAGGAGAGGCTCGTTCCAATAGTACTCCCGGACGTCCTTAAAGAACTTCTTCCTTTGTGCGTAGGATAGTCCGGGTGGTATCTCCTGACAAACCAAATAGTTAACAAAATCAGCAAACCATGGTTCGTTACCTTTGGAGATCACATCGATGCACTCCTCAATAAGGTGTAGGTGTTCGTCCGGGAAGGAGTCGTCGATGGGTAAATGGTCGTCCTCTAGATGTGTTAGGCGACTCAAATGATCCGCAACAGAATTTTCTGAACCTTTCTTGTCGCGGATCTCAAGATCGAATTCTTGTAGGAGAAGAATCCATCTAATTAGCCTTGGCTTCGCATCTTTCTTCGCAAGGAGGTACCGGATTGCAGCATGATCCGTGTAGACAATCACCTTTGCACCTACAAGATAAGAGCGAAACTTGTCAATAGCATAGACAATGGCTAAAAACTCTTTTTCGGTAGTGGCGTAGTTGAGCTGCGCTTCATCTAGCATCTTGCTAGCATAGTATATGGCATGGGTTGCCCCTTCCTTTCGTTGTCCAAGAATAGCTCCAATAGCTACGTTACTAGCATCGTACATAATCTCAAAGGGAAGAGTCCAATCCGGAGGTTGGATAATAGGTGCTGAAATTAGAGCTTGTCGAATGGTGTTAAACGCATCCAAACATTCCTGCGAAAACTCAAAAACTGCATCCTTCATCAATAGATTAGTGAGAGGTTTTGATATCTTAGAAAAGTCCTTAATGAAACGTCTATAAAATCCAGCATGTCCTAGGAAACTTCTTATCCCTTTCACCGAAATTGGGGGAGGAAGCTTCTCTATGGTCTCTATCTTAGCTTTGTCTACTTCTATCCCTCTACTAGAGACTAAGTGGCCTAATACAATTCCTTCCTTAACCATAAATTGACACTTCTCCCAATTAAGAACTAGGTTAGTGTCTTCACACCTTTGCAAAACAAGAGAAAGGTTAGAAAGGCAATCGTTAAAAGAGGAACCGTATACGGAGAAGTCGTCCATGAAGACTTCCATGATTTCCTCTACGTATTCAGAGAAGATGGCCATCATGCACCGTTGGAAGGTGGCTGGGGCATTGCAAAGCCCGAACGGCATTCTCCTATAAGCAAACGTACCCCATGGGCACGTGAATGTGGTCTTCTCTTGATCATCCAGGTGTATCGGAGTCTGAAAGAAACCACTATAACCGTCAAGGTAGCAAAAATGTGAATGTTGTGCTAACCTTTCAAGCATTTGGTCAATGAATGGCAATGGAAAATGATCCTTCCGCGTTGCATTGTTGAGCTTGCGGTAGTCTATGCACATCCGCCATCCAGTCACGGTTCGGGTAGGAATGAGTTCGTTGTTTTTGTTGGTGATGACCGTCATTCCTCCCTTCTTCGGAACTACTTGAACCGGACTCACCCACTTACTATCGGAGATAGGGTAGATGATACCTACATCAAGAAGCTTAAGGATTTCCTTCTTGACAACCTCCTTCATGGTCGGATTCAACAGCCTTTGAGGTTGTCTCGAAGTTCTAAAATCTTCCTCCATTAGTATTTTATGCATGCATAGGGAGGGTTTAATTCCTACTAAGTCCTCAATAGTATAGCCTATAGCTTTCCTATGTTTCCTAAGGACAATCATGAGCTGATTATGTTCATCTATGCTTAGATTGGAGCTAACAATAACCGGAAAGGTAGAATTAGATCCTAGAAAAGCGTACCTTAGATGAGTAGGAAGTGGTTTGAGTTCCATTGCTTTCGGAGCTTCCAATGATCCTTGAGAAGCGTTCGATGTCTCCTTAGAAGTTTCTAAGGGTGATGAGTGTGTGGGAGAAGAATCAGAAGAAGTTGAAGAAGTGTCTCGATCACTCCTTTCCACGCCCAAAATTACGGGTTCCTCATGGCTTCCACGGCCGTGGTTTAGGGCGTGGAAGGGAAATACGGTTGTCACATCTTCTCCACGACCGTATAACTCCCTGGAGTGAGGCACGATTTTGGTTGTGAAATCCACGGCCGTGGAATACAGGGTATAACCGTGGATTCTCACGTTTTCTGCCTCATCGTGAAGTTTCTCAAACTCCACTTCACCTATCTCTTCTTGTGCTTCTAAGGCTTCAATTGCCTCATTGCACTATTCTTCTTCCCCTACATTGGTTAGACTCATAGTGATAACCTTTTGTAAAGGATCGTTAAAGAGAATCGCACTTACCTCCTCCCTAGATAAACCTTCTTCATCTTGGATATCGAAAATATCCTCATCAAAGATTGGCTCCTTCACTAGAGTAGAAAGAACGAACTCTACTTTCTCCTCTCCTATGTCAAAAGCGAGTCTACCATTCTTGCAATCGACTATGCAGCCGGAAGTTGCAAGAAACGGTCTTCCGAGTATGATCGGGACCGGACTATCTGCAGGAATGTCAAGCACGACAAAATCAATGGGAACAAAGAATTTACCTAGCTTGACCGGGACGTCTTCTACAATACCGACGGGGCGAGTGATGGATCGATCCGCCATGTACAACGTCATCTTCACCGGTTTAGGGTCGCCTAAACCGTTCTTCCTACACAATGCAAGTGGTATGATGCTCACACTTGCTCCTAAGTCACATAACGCATCGTATGTGACATCTCCCACTCCTATGGGAATGCAAAATGACCCCGGATCCTTTAGCTTTGGGGGCATTTTATCCTTCATGGTTTTGATGAGATCCGAAGAATCCGAACTCATCTTAACCTCTCCGAAGTCTTCTAGCTTCCTCTTGTTAGAGAGGAGCTCCTTCAAGAACTTGCCATAAGCCGGCATACCTACAATAGCATCAATAAATGGTATATTAATATGCAGCTTGCTCATGAGTTCTATGAACTTACCAAATTGTTTATCTAGGCGCGCTCTCGCTCTAGATTGAGGGAATGGTAGGGGAGGTTTATAAGCTGAAGGAGAAACATAGACATCTTCCTTCTCCTTTCCCTTCTCTTTCTCCTTGTCCTTCTCTACGGAGACTTCAACGAACTTGGGCTGCGGATCGCTGGTAGTCGCTCCGCTCCTAGTTGTGATTGCCATAACCCTTCCCTTAGGGTTGTCCTCCGTCTTTCCTGTAAGTTTCCCTTGATTCCTAGGAACTTCCTCCGCATGGTTGAACATTTGGTTTTCCAAGACTTTTTGAGCTTTGTCAACCTTGGAAATTTGATCATCAACCTTAATGAAGCGGTTCTCCAACCCTTGAAGCTTTCCCAAAATCGTTTCCAACATGGGATCGGGCTTCTCCTTCCCCGAATTGTTTCCTCCATTAGATGATTGCCCCTGGCTTTTCAAAGGAGTAGAGGAAGAGGAAGGTGGAGTTAGTGAATTAGAGTTGGAAGGATAAGAGTTACCGGAATTTTGTTGATTGGAGCGCCAATTCTTGTTGTTTGTACCCCTATTGTTGTTCCAATTCTTGTTCCGGTTGTTGTTGTTTCCATTCCAATTGTTATTCCGGTTGTTGTTCCGGTTATTGTTGTCGCCGCCATTGTTGTTGCCCAAATAACCAACATCCTTCCCTTGTTGCTTTGGGAAGTTGGTCTTGATAGCCTCCTTAAACTCTTTGATCTCATTGTTGAGGGAGAAAATCTGATTTTGAGCTTCATGTGTGAGCTTTGCTCCTTGCTCCACACGATTTCCCTCCACTTTCCGGTAGGAATACTTCTCAATGACCCTTGCTTGCTTCTCAATGAAGTCCCAAGCTTCATCTTCTCTCATGTCCATGAATGTTCCACATGAGAGGGATTGGAGGTTGAATTGCGTTCCCGCATCTAACCCCTTGTAGGTAATCTCCAGCAAGGCAAGTTTGGATATGCCATGATGAGGGCAATCCAAGAGCAAATCCTGAAATTACCTTTCCGCGGAGTTTCTCACCAAATTCTTTCCGGCAACGGTTATGACACTCACAATCGAGGTAGAGGTTGTTGAGGCTTCACTACCACCTAGAAAAGGCAAGCCTAGACTAAGTTAAAGCAAATCTTTAACTTTGGATTAAAGTAAAAGCAGGTTCGTAAACTTAAGGGAAATTACGGGTAGATCTTGAGACTCCGCGGCCGTGGAACTCAAGATCAAACCGTAATTTAGGGTTCGTCGACGATTCTCTCAAACTCTCAGGGTCTAATTTGTTTACGATCGATCTATCATCATCTAAGCCACAACTATCAACCCTTCACCTTAGAATTGTTAAGGGTTTTTAGCCAATAACAGTCATGTTGATATCAAATTCAAAGATTAAAAGATTGAAAGATGAAAACCTCCGAAAACTTTCAATAAACTTCAAACCAAACTCAAAGTCACAATCAATAACGAATATTGTTAATAGATTCAGAATAAACCAAACAAACACAATCTTAGGAAAGAAGGAAGAACGGGATGTCAATCCGTCTTCTAAATCAAACCTAAACAAGAAGAGAAATCTTCTTGCAACAATCTTCCAAAAGCTTCGATCTTCCGCCAATCCGGAAATCTCAACAGCAATCTCCACCAAAGGTGCGAGATTAGGGCAAAATCCCAACACGAACTTCAATCTCCAATGAGATGTAAATTGCTTCCAAACGAGGGTTGTGCCGCTAAGCAAAGGCGTAAGCGGGGCTATGCGTGGATAAGCGCGGATGACAGAATCTTGCTTCGTCCGTCTTTTTATAGGGCAGGATAAGATATCGGTCCGGCCCAATCTTCAAAAGATCGTGGCTTCAAAATGTGGCGAGAAAGATCGCCAAGATCACGGTCGTGGAAGGTTCCACGACCGTAATTTAGAGCGTGGAAAGTGTCACGGTTTGAACCATGGTTTCCACGACCGTAATAGTTACTGGAATGCATCACGCCTCTATTAGCAAGGTTCTACGGCCGTGGAACTAAAGTGGTTTGTAGTACGGCCGTATTTTAGAGCGTGGTTTAGGGCAAGAACGTGATTCTTTCCTAGACTCGTGCATTCCTCAAGTTGAACTCCAATTTGCTCCTAAGAATGCCCTTAATCCTTGGACATACTCAATCAACTCTTCTTTGATCGATTTCGTTCGGAAATGACTCTCAATCACCTATAATCAACATAAAGCTAGTGTAGACATCCATATCGACAATATAGGCAAACTAGCTCACAAATGCAACAATGCTAAATCAAAGACTATCAATATGAATCAAATACACTTAGAAAACGTGCCTAAAATATCACAATATTTCATGCTAACAAGAACTCATAATCCGTCTCCATCAATCTGAAAGATACCGTCCTATCGACGGCGCTGTGCTCGAAGGAGATAACAAACTCCCTCGCGATCTCCTCATATGCATCCACTCGAATAGCGGAAAAGACAATCAAACCTACCCTATCTAAGAGCCATGTCAAGTCACCCACCACATTGAGTGGCTCTAGATCCTCAAGCAAAAGGTATCTTGGTCCTATGACCTTTCTTTTCTCAATTTTTTCTAAAGCCTCAATGTAGTTTGGGGGAATGGTTGGGATCCTAGGGCGTGGAGGTGATGGTGGAGGTGATGGTGGAGCTTGGGAAGAGGAAGAACTATCACCCTTTCTCTTCTTTTTCTTTCCTGCACTTCTCGTAAACATTTTTTCAAAACCAGTAAAAATCACGGTCTGTTCTTCCTATTCCACGGCCGTGGAACTGCCAGAGGCCGTAATTTTCTTCTGTCTCGCTCAAATCTCAACAAAATCAACAAAAAAAAACTCAGCAGAACCTGTCCTAGACTAATTCCAATCTCAATCCTATGCAAATTTTCTAAGTTCTTGCGGAAATCGAACCCGAATTGACAAAGAAGAGAATGAGAATAAAAACCTCAGGTTTTGGATCTTTGAATCCAAATTCTACCTTCTTGAGGGATTGTTCACTCGTTTTTTTGATTGGATCTTGTAGATGAATGAAAATGCTCCACTTTAGCACCAAGAATCGCTTGATTTGAACTCAAAACGAGGATTTGAGAGTGTATGAGCGTTTTCGGCGATTTGGGGTCGTGGAAGGAGAATTGGGGGTGATTTTGTGAAGGAATGTGGTTTATATAGTGGCCGTAAAAATTTTCAAAAATCACGGTCTGTCGGGGTGTTACACGGCCGTGGAAATGTACGGACTCGTGGTTTTTGTGATTTTTCTCACCTTTTACAGAATCACGGTCACTGTAGCTTCCACGACCGTGGAACTCTCTGCATTGTTCTAAAGCTCCAATTTCGTCAATTCTTTCGACTTTTCCTACTTCCAATCCTTATTCTTCGCTCCTACATCCAAAAACACAACATACCGGAAGATATCAAAGGCAAACAAAACAAAAACGTCTAAACTACTCTAAACTAAGAATGAAAAACAAAAGTGCAATAGCTTGGGTTGTCTCCCAAGTAGCGCTTGTTTAAGGTCCGTAGCTAGACCGTGCCTGCATCTATTCGAGTGCGGTAGGCGCGAACTCCTCAGCTTGGAGCTCCGGTGAGTATTTCTTCAGTCGTTGATCGTTCACCTTAAAACTTCCGCCCTTTTCACCCCATACTTCGACTGCACCATGGGAAAAATATGTTTGATTAGATAAGGTCCGGTCCAACGAGATTTAAGCTTACCTGGAAAGAGCCGAAGTCGTGAGTTGAAAAGGAGAACTTGATCTCCTTCCTTGAGGTCCTTTGGAATGATATGCTTATCATGCCAACACATCGCTCTCTCCTTGTATATTTTGGCGTTCTCATAGGCGTTTAAGCGAAGTTCTTCCAGCTCGTTAAGATCCAAGAGGCGCTTCTCGCCTGCTTCTTTCATGCCGAAGTTCAACCACTTAATTGCCCAATACGCCTTGTGTTCTAGCTCTACCGGCAAGTGACAAGAATTCACATACACAAGATTGTATGGTGTTGTTCCTATGAGAGTCTTATACGCAGTCCGGTATGCCCATAACGCATCGTCTACCTTCAAAGACCAATCCTTCCTTATCTTCGAAACTGTTTTCTCTAAGTTACCCTTGATCTCTCTATTTGAAATCTCCACTTGTCCACTCGTTTGTGGATGATAGGGAGTGACAATCTTATGAGTCACCCCATACTTAGCTAGGAGAGCTTCAAATCGTCGGGCAATGAAGTGTGAACCTCCATCACTAATAATAGTCCGCGGTGTCCCAAACCTTGGGAAGATAGTTCTATTAAAGAACTTTATGACAACCGCAACATCAATAGTAGGAGAGGCTATAGCTTCTACCCACCTTGAAACATAATCCACCGCTAAGAGTATGTATTGATTCCCGCAAGATGATGGGAAAGGTCCCATAAAGTTGACTCCCCAAACATCGAAGATCTCTACCTCTTGAATGTTGCTAAGAGGCATCTCATTCCTCCTAGATATGTTTCCTATTCTTTGACAAGCATCGCAGCAGGAAACAAAGGTTTTCACATCCTTAAACAAAGTAGGCCAAAAAAAACCGGATTGCAATACCTTAGCGCTAGTTTTGTTGGAACTACCGTGTCCTCCACAAGGTAGTGAATGACAATGGCGGATGACGCTTTGCATCTCCTCTTCCGACACACATCTTCGAATGATGCCGTCTGGACCTCTCTTGAAGAGTAGAGGTTCGTTCCAAAAGTATTTCCGGACATCCTTAAAGAACTTCTTTCTTTATGCGTAGGATAATCCGGGAGATATATCCTGACAAATCAAATAGTTAACGAAATCAGCAAACCATGGTTCGTTACCTCTAGTTATCTTGTCGATGCACTCCTCTATGATGTGTAAGTGTTCGTCCGGGAAGGAGTCTGATGACGCGATTTATGACTTAGGTTTAGGTAATCATTTAGATAGTTTTTCTCGTGTTTCATGCATGGTTTGGCATTAGTTCAGGACGTTTGCGCTCAATTCATGTATTTTGTCGAGATAGACGTCTACACGGACTTTTGCATGCTTTGTAGGTATTTTGGGAGATTTACGAGCTTAATCGATACATTCGAGGATCTTTCCTCGAGATGACACACTTCCGGACTCGTTAAAGAGCAAGCTAGGAGCAAAGGAAAACACATAGGACCTAGTTGGTGCATGCCTTGCACCAACTCATAGTCCAATGGTTCAAGGGAAGCCTCTGGAGCAAAACCATGGCCAGACACCATTCCACGGCCGTGGAATGTGCCCGTGGAATCTGCCAGGACCACGTCGACAGCTGTCCCACGATCTCTTTGGTGACTCTTGCTCTTAGTGGGTATTTAAAGGATCTTGCAGGCTGTAATTGGGGATCTCTCTTCCTCCTTTTTGACCTATCTTCTTCCCCAAAACACTTCTCCATTGTTGCCTCTCTTCCAAGCACCCATTGTGGGTGTTCTTGGAAGGGATTAGTGTAGATTCTCGTTTTAGAGTGAGATTAGAGTGGTTTTGAGAGAGGAGTCTATTGTTGACAACTTGGATTAGCTCTTGGAGCCTTGTAAGATTTGGTAATCTCTATTCTAAGCCTTTAATTTCTTTTCTTGGGATTGTTCTTCATTATTTAACCATGACTTGCAAGCATGCTTTATTTGTGAAGTTTGATCTTGAAATGTATGTTGTTGGCTGAATAGATGTGATTCTAGGGTGAAGGAGTGATGTTTATGCTTTGGACTATGATTGTATGACTTCCATGTTAGCTTAGGATCGATTTGTGTTCGAAATCCCAACTCGGAGCCAAACCACGGCCTGTTCTTCATGCTTCCACGACCGTGGTCTGCATGATCCATCCGTGTTTTGCTCTGTTGTTCTTGAATTGATTGAATCTGGATGTTTGGATGTAGATGTGTTGAAACCCTAGTGTTTGTTGAGCTTAACCTAACTTAGGATGACCTATTGTTAGCAACCTAATTGAGGAATGAGACCTACCCGGTGATTTCCCCTCTTAGATACCTAAGATGATGAACTCTAGGTAGTAGTGAGCCTCACAAGCCGCTATTGGATTGAGTGTGCTAGGATCGTTGCCTAGGACTTGCCTTTTCCGAGACTTACCCGGTAAGGAGGGGTTTGACCCTTAGGTAGTGACCGGTTTGTGTAGAATTCTCGTCCTTAGGTTCCTTGAGACTAACCCGGTGATAGGACCTTAGGTGTGAGACTAGTGGAGCATGAGACTTACCCGGTAATTGCTCTCATTTGAGAAACACCCAACTCCGAACAACCACAACCTTCCTTTGACCTTTAGAAACATGAGTCCAATGTCATAATCGGAATTCCTAATTTCCTAGAATCCGCTTTCTTACCTCTTATCTCTCATCTTGTGTTTGTGTTTTTGTGATTCTTTGTTGTGTTGAAATAGTTGTGATCCTTGTTTGATCACCCAAAACCAACCCAAAAATATCGTGTTTGCACTTTCTTTATTTCTTTCTCTCTTCTTAGTTTAGATTTACACTATCTTCGATCATTGAATGACTTGATTTCACCTCAGTCCTTGTGTTCGACCTCGGAATACTTTCCTTTCTACAAAACGACCCGTACACTGCGGGTTTCGCTAGGTAGTTTAGGATTTAGTTCGAGTTTATAAATGTAAAGCTTTTTGTGCTATTTCCTAGCGTAACAGAGTCATCTATAGGTAGATCGTCGTCTTCTAGATGTGGTAGACGACTCAAATGATCCGCAAGAGAATTTTCTAAACCTTTCTTGTCGCGGATCTCAAGATCTAATTCTTGAAGGAGAAGAATCCATCTAATCAGTCTCGGTTTTGCATCCTTCTTAGCAAGCAAATACCGAATCGCCGAATGGTTCGTGTATACTATCACCTTCGATCCTACAAGATAAGAACGAAACTTTTCAAATGCATATACAACGGCCAAAAATTCTTTTTCCGTAGTGGCGTAGTTGAGCTGCGGTTCATCTAGCGTCTTGCTAGCGTAATAGATGGCGTGTGTGCGGCCATCCTTCTTTTGTCCCAGCACAGCCCCAACGGCTACGTCACTTGCATCACGCATAACCTCGAACGGAAGACTCTAGTCCGGAGGTTGTATGATTGGGGCTGAGATTAGAGCCTCCCGGATCCTGTTAAATGCATCTAAACATTCCTACGAAAAATAAAAAACTGCATCTTTCATCAATAGATTAGTGAGCGGTTTTGATATCTTAGAAAAGTCTTTGATAAAGCGCCTATACAATCCGGCATGTCCTAGAAAGCTTCTTATTCCTTTCACCGAAGATGGAGGAGGGAGCTTCTCTATGGTCTCTATCTTAGCCTTATCTACCTCGATCCCTCTACTAGAGATCAAGTGTCCTAAGACAATGCCTTCTTTTACCATAAATTGACACTTCTCCCAATTGAGAACTAGGTTAGTGTCTTCACACCTTTGAAGCACAAGAGAAAGGTTAGAAAGACAATGATCAAAAGAGGAACCATAAACAGAGAAGTCGTCCATGAAAACCTCCATAATCTCTTCTATGTACTCCGAGAAGATAGCCATCATGCACCTTTGGAAGGTGGTTGGGGCGTTGCAAAGCCCGAACGGCATTCTCCTATAAGCAAACGTACCCCATGGGCACGTAAATGTTGTCTTCTCTTGATCATCCGGATGTATCGGAATCTGAAAGAAACCACTATAACCGTCAAGATAACAGAAGTATGAGTGTTGTGCTAACCTCTCAAGCATTTGATCGATGAATGGCAAAGGGAAGTGATCCTTTCTTGTCGCATTGTTCAGCTTGCGATAATCTATGCACATCCTCCACCCCGTCACGGTTCTTGTAGGAATGAGCTCGTTGTTTTTGTTTTTGATCACCGTTATTCCTCCTTTCTTTGGGACAACTTGTACCGGACTTACCCACTTACTATCGGAGATAGGGTAGATAATACCTGCATCAAGTAGCTTAAGAATCTCCTTCTTGACAACCTCCTTCATTGTCGGATTTAACCACCTTTGAGGTTGTCTTGAAGGCTTAAAATCTTCCTCCATTAGGATCTTGTGCATGCATAATGACGGTTTAATTCCTACAAGATCCTCTATGGTGTAACCTAAGGCCTTTCTATGTTCCTTCAATACGGCCATTAGTCTAACATGTTCATCTTCACTTAAGTCAGAACTAACATTTACCGGAAAAGTAGAATTAGTTCCTAAGAATGCACACCGAAGATGTGCGGGAAGTGGCTTCAGTTCCATTGTCATTGGAGTCTCAATTGGCTCTTGAGGAGTGTCCAATGCTTCCTTAGAAGTCTCTAAGGGTGTGAGAGTTGTTGAAGAAGACTCAAGAGAATTGGTTGAAAGAACGTAATTGTTTTCAGAATTCCCTAAAATCACGGCTCCCCTGTTTCTTCCACGGTCGTGGAAGTCAATTACGGCACCACTGGTAGTTCCACGGCCGTGGTTTTGGCCGTGTAACTTACTGGAGGGCTCTGAGTAGCTAATTACGGTCATCATGGAGGTTTCCACGGCCGTGGAATAGCACGACTAGTCGTGATTCCTCACGTTTTCTGACCCATCATAGAGTTTTTCAAACTCTTCTTCATGCACTTCTTGTAGCTCTCCTAGGGCTTCAATCTCTTTATTGCAATCCTCTTCTTCTCCTTTCTCCGTGATGCTCATGGTAATCACCTTTTGCAACGGATCTTTGGTTAGGATCGAGCTAACTTCCTCTCTAGATGCTTCCTCGTCATGGATGTTGTACATGTCTTCTCCAAGAGCTGACTCTTTCACCAACGTTGAGAGAACAAATTCAACTTTCTCTTCTCCTATGTCGAAGGCAAGCCTAGCATTCTTGTAATCCACCATACAGCCGGAAGTTGCAAGAAACGGTCATCCGAGTATGATCGGAACCGGACAATCTGCAGGAATGTCAAGCACAGCAAAATCTATGGGAACATAGAACTTACCAAGCTTGACTGGGATGTCTTCAATGATACCGACGGGACGAGTTATAGATCGATCCGCCATGTACAACGTCATTTTCATCGGTTTAGGCTCACCTAAACCGATCTTCCTACATAAGACAAGCGGAATGATGCTAACGCTTGCTCCTAAGTCACATAATGTGTCATATGTGACATCTACCATTCCGATTGGAATGCAAAAAGACGCCGGATCCTTCAGCTTTGGGGGCATCTTCTCTTTCATCGTTTTGATGAGATCCGATAATTCCGAACTCATCTTGACTTCTCCAAAGTCTTCTAGCTTCCTCTTATTAGAGAGGATTTCCTTTAAGAACTTCCCGTAAGCGGGCATACCTACAATTGCATCAATGAAAGGTATGTTAATATGCAGTTTGCTCATGAGTTCAATGAAATTACTGAACTACTTGTCTAGACGTGCTCTCGCTCTAGATTGCGGGATTGGTAGAGGTGGTTTGTAAGTTGGGGGAGGAATGTAGATGTCTTCCTTCCCCTTCCCCATCTCTTTTTCCTTCTCGGCTGGAACCTCTACAAACTTAGGCTGCGGATCAGTTGTGGTTACTCCGCTCCTAGTAGTAATAGCCATTACCCTTCCTTAGGGTTGTCTTCCGTCTTTCCGGAAAGTTTTCCTTGATCTCTAGGAACTTCTCCGGCCTTGCTGAATAGTTGGGTTTCTAAAGTCTTTTGAGCTTTATCAACCTTCGTTATGTGATCATCAACCTTCGTGATTCGATTCTCCAATCCTTGAAGCTTCCCCAAGATTGTCTCTAAAACGGGATCGGGTTTCTCCTTTCCCGAACTGCTTGCGTTGTTGGATCCTTGCCCTTGGATTTTCAAAGGAATGGAAGAAGAAGAAGGTGGTGTTAGTGAATTTCCTGAATTGGAATAAGAATTACCGGAGTTTTGCTGTTGGTTGGAACGCCAATTTCCGTTTGAATTCCTGTTGTTGTTGTTGTTGTTGTTGTTCCAATTGTTGTTATTCCGGTTATTGTTGTTCCAATTGTTCCGGTTGTTGTTGTTCCGGTTATTGTTGCGGTTGGTTCCTTCATTTCCTTGATAGTTGTTGTTTCCTAGGTAACCAACGTCTTGATCCTTTGGCTTTTGTAAGCCGGCTCTAATCACCTCTTTCAATTCCTTGATTTCGGTGTTAAGGGAGAAAATTTGAGTTTGCGCAGCTTGAGTTAGCTTTGCCCCCGAATCTCCTCCTTTGGATTCCACCTTTCGTGAGCGTATCTTTCTATGATTTGGGCTTGCTTCTCAATGAAGTCTCAAGCGTCATCTTCCCTCATGTCCATGAATGTGCCACATAAAAGGGAGTGGAGCTTGAATTGTGTTTCCACATCAAACCCCTCATAGTATATCTCTAGTAATCCGAGTCTTGGAATGCCATGATGTGGGCAATCCAATAGCAATTCCTGAAACCTTTCCCAAGATTGAAACAAACTTTCGTTAGATTTCATAGAAAAAGCATTAATCTTACCTCTCAATTTCGCAATTTTGGATGGCGGAAAGAATTTAGTTAGAAACTCCGAAGATAGATCCTCCCACGTGTTAAGCTTCGCATTTGGGAGAGCTTGATACCATGCTAGAGCCTTCCCCTTCAAAGAGAAGAAGAACGGCTTAATCTTGTAGTTGTTGGTGGTGGTCCTTTTCGGCTTCATTGTTTCCATGAGAATCTCAAAATTCTGCAAGTGTTGGTGTGGAGATTCAGCACTCGTTCCGCCAAATTAACTTTGGCGAACCATGATAATCACTTGCGGATTAAAGCTGAATCCCTGAATATCTTCAGCTTCAAAGTTCACGCCTAGGCGGCGCGGTTGTTGAGTTGGATACAACCTTTGACCAAGCATTCTCGGTTCTTCTTCCACACGAGCGGCTCTCGCACCCCCAGCTGTGATACGAGGGTTGGTGGCTTGCCTTGGATCGTTCCGGACTGGATTGATCGTTGGATCAATGTCCTCTAGTGCCAGCATAGAATCATCACTCTCATCGTCGGATGATTCGGTTGTAACCGATCTTGTCGGTTTGCTTTTCTTCTTCTTCTTATTGGAGCTACTCATCTCTATTCTAAGTTGCATAAACATGTCCTTGAGCTCATCATATTTAGCTTGATTGCGATCCGACTCTTCCCTGCGAGTCTTCTCACTGCATTCAAACTGAGCTCTAGACTCATCCAATTCCGCTTGGAGGTGTATTTCTTTATTTTCAGCCATCTTTCTTTCTTTGAGCTTCCTTCTCAAAGTCTTCTCAAGTTCTTGATCTAGAGGTAGAAGGTATTTTTTGGGTCTAGACCTGCACATATAGCTAAAATAACCTGCAAATATCACTCAAGAAAAGATATTAAATAACAAGAGCAAAGCTCCCAAGCTTGACAACCGATAACCAAATTCGGCCTAAACCAAATCCCCGGCAACGGCCCCAAAAACTTGTCCGCCACTTAGCGTGCGTGCAATCAAGCTTTAAATTATAAAACTAGAATCAAAGCAAGTGAACCCGTAGTGTACGGATCGACGTAGATTAGCAAGAATTCCAGAGTATCGAACACAGGGATTTGGGGGGAACAAATTCAGTTTGTAAGTTGTCAAGCAAGTAAATGTATAAAGCTTTGAAAATATTGGGAAAACAACAACCCTAAAGATCCGGATATCAAATTGTGGCAATCGATTCAAGATATAATAAGAATTAAGGACAGAGTCGAGGATTGCAAAGGTATACTAAAGCAAGGAAATGTACGGTGAAGTTCCAAAACCCTATATGTCTAACCCAAAGACACTCTCTATAAAGGTTGTTGAGGCTTCAGTATAGAAAGGATCTAAAGGTAAGAATTGATCTCAAATACCCAAACTTGTAACCCAAGGATCAAGATAGGCTCAAACGGTTAAGGTTGTGACACTCGGAACCGAAATAGAGGATGTTGAGTCTCACTACTACCTAGGAAAGGCAAGCCAAGGCTAGGTTAAAGCTAATCTTTAACTTTGGATTAAAGTAAAAGCAAGGTTCGTAAACTGGGGTAAATCACGGCTAGATCTTGAGTTCCACGGCCGTGGAAGTTCAAGAACAGACCGTGATTTTGGTTGTCGACGAAGTTTCTCTAACTCTCAGGGTTCAATCTGTTTACGATCGATCTATCATCATCTAAGCCACAACTATCAACCCTTCACCTTAGAATTGCTAAAGGGATTTAGCCAATAACCTTCATTATAATATCAAAAATCAAGTTTAAGAAGAATGAAAGATGAAAACCTCCGAAACTCCAATAAAACTCAATCAATCTTAAATCCACACACAAAGAGGATAATGTATATCAGATTCAGAAACAAACACAAACCAATAACAATCCTTGATAAGAATGAAGAACGGGATGTCAATCCGTCTTCTATATCAAATCTAAGGACAAAGGGCGTAACTTCCGCCACAAGCAACTCCGAATCTTCCAAACTCTAACGATCTTAATGCCGATCCCTTCGCTAATGCCTTGAAGCAAGTGTTGGTGTAAGCGTCGATGCCAAAGTCTCTCTTTTCCAGCCCTTTTATAAGGTGAGAAAAAGATATCTTCTAGGTCCAATACGTAGAAAACGTGGCAATTAATGATTTGCCAAAAGATTTCCCAAATCACGGTCTCAAGGAGTTCCACGACCGTGGAAATAGGGCGTGGAAATGATTACGGTGTCTTTAGCCTTCCATGACCGTAATTTGTACCGTGTAACTCACTGGATAGCTCAAGGATCAAATCCACATTCATGATGAAGGTTCGACGGTCGTGGAAGTGGGGCGTGGAAGTCATCCTTCCCTTGTTTTGCCAATGTTTCGTGCCATTCTTCATCTTTGCTCCTTCCTTAGCTTCTCAATGTGTATCCTCATCTTCTAATATGGTAAATTCTTCCTTGATTGCCATCAAACGATCCAATTCCAGCTCTTATTCACTTATAATCAACACAAAGCTAGTGTAGATCTCCATATCAAAAATATAGATGAACAAGCTAACAATTGCTTATATATACTATCCATGGATACAATAATGAATGAAAAACAACTAGAAAACGTGCCTATAGTATCGCAATATTTCATGCTAACAAGAGGTGGCATACAGACTTTCGTTGCCACCGAGACTAGAGGGTGTTCACCCGGTCTTCCATGTGTTTAACCTATGGGAGTACATATCAGAGCCGAGCACATTTTCAATCATGATGACATAGTGGTCAAGCTGGACCACATGTTTGTAGAGCATCCGGTTATTGTCCTAGAGCGGGGCACGAGACGCTTGCGATCGAAGGACATACCAACAATAAGAGTACATTGGTCGAGACGAGGAGCCGACGAGGCACCCTGGGAGACGGAGGATAGTATCCAGAGAAACTATCCAGAGTTCTACACCGAGATAGAGGTGCCTATAGAAGCGACGGATGAGTCCTAGTTCCTTCCTTGAGTGAATTATGTGCATATGTGATATTATGTGTATTATGTTTCCCGTACGGGAATATGATGTATGATTTGTTAGATCTTGATGTTTTAGCATGAGTAGATTATGTATGTGGATTAGAAGGATTTTGCCTTCATGGTAGTCTTGTAAGTATGTCTTAGCTTGTGAGACCGAGAGGATGGGCCTCTGACTAAGTTTCGGGATGAAACTTGTTTTTAGTGGATCTGATGTAACGACCGAAATTTTCATTTCCGTAAACTTACCCTCATGACTCTAGTCGGAGCCATGGAGGGTGGCGTAAGAAGCAGGCACCACCTCCGCGGCCTCAAAGGTCCGCGGTCGCGGCACCTAGTGTTGTCGCGGTCGCGGCGAGGCTTATCCGCGTGTGCGGAAGGTCGACCAGATCGCATGCGATCTATTTTGTAACCTTCATCTTTCCTTCCTTTTTAAGGATGACGCGTTTCTTTAGATTAGGTTTCATTCTTCCTTTCCTCTCCATCCGACGTTCCAAAACCCTAGTAAGAAGCCTTCATGTAAGCTTCCTTTGATCTCCTTATTCTTATATCTTGCTTCCCCTCTCATTCATTCTCGTTGATGCCAACGACATCATCGATTTCCCGTTTTCAAATTGAGATCTTCCAGTCAGGCAAAGGACCGTTCTTGGGAATCCTCTAATATTGGTAAGCAGATCTTCTTCCTCATCCTCTTCCTCTTCTCTTCTTCTTCCTCTTCCTTTCTCTTCTTGGGCTTCCCTTGCAATCTCTTGATGTGTTGTTCTTATCCGTATGGTGTGCATTGGTGGAGTCCAACACCTTGTTGGTACCTTAGACTCGAAGGAGACGATTCATAGAGGAATCGTGCACACAAAAGAAGATCAACCGACTGTTGTGGAGTTATTCCGCACCCGCGCCTGTGCATCCCCGCACCTTTCAGGAGTCACCGCCCTCGCCGCTCAGTGTCACCGCGGTTGCAGAGTCTTGGAATCTATCACCGTCCCCTCGCCATTTTTTCCCGTGATCGCGCCTCACCTCCAGTGGGCACCGTTTTGTGGTATGTCACTTCCTTCCTTTCTTCTTTGTTGATCCTAGAGTTGTATCATGCTAGATTAGACCTAGCATAACTAGGGTGAATGCTAGTTATTGGCTTGTGGTTTCATAGGTGTTGTGATAGTTGGATGATGACATAAGGCTTGTGGTTGTAGTTGTTGATCTAACGGGATCTTGAGACTAGGATTAGAAATATCCTAGCATAGTGCTATATGATCTTACAAAGATCATTGAGACTAGAAGTTGGAACCTTCTAGCGTGATGTTATATGACCTTGTAGAGGTCAATAAGACTAGAAGTTGGAAAACGCTACCGCACTAACACGCGGCATTTTTTTCAACATGCACTTTTTTAGTTCAAACTTTTTGTACAATGTTTAAATTTTGTGTTCAATTAGTTCAAATTATATGTACTAATGGTTCATACATTTCTACAAATTTCTTTATTTATAAGTTCAAATAAGTGATATTGTGTAGATATGTGTCAAATGTTTATTTTCATATATAATACACAATAAACAAAAAAATATAAATTAGGTGGCTATAAATGTAAAAAAAAATTATGGTTTATAAAAATGGGAGTGTTTCAGATAAATCAGGTTGACCTAGTATGGAGGTGCGGCGTGATGAATTATACATTAGTAAATATGAACTATTATCTAGTAGAAAATGAACTATTATCTAGTAGAAAATGAACTAAACTTTCAAGTGCATGATGATGTACTTGTGTCGTCTACTTTCAATGAAGGCCAAACAAGACAAGTAGTGAAAATATCATGGAATTATGCACGTGCTTTAGTTTATTAAAGGAAAATTTTCATCCCCTTTTACAAAGCTTACCTTATGGTCCTCCATCTTCCTTGGCCTTATCTTCATTTTCGTCTTCCGATCCTCCAATTTAGCATCCTCACATCCCTTTATCTCCTCCTTTGGTTAGGATATCAAGGGTTTTTGGTGATTTTTAAGGTTTAAAGGGAAGACGATAGCGGTGAAAGGATGAAAGGGAGAGGAGGATAGAGTAGAACGCCGTAACGTCTTAACCTACAATTCGAACCAGGTGCGAGAATTGAAAATGTGAGATTACAAATGCGAGATTTGAGAAGAGATTGAGAGATGTGATGCATGTTTGCAAGCCAACGTTAGAGAAAGGGGAATGAGAATTTGTAGATTATCATAATTTTTTAATTGGAATTTGTTAGGACTCGCCAAAGCAAAGAAGAGGAGGGGTGAGACACTGAGGTTGGAAGACCAACAGATATCCATATGAAGCCATAAAAGAAGAACACATATTCATAGAAGTTAAAGAGGAAAGGAGGTAGAGGCATGTGTATAAAAAGTTAAAACCTATAACTGTAATTTCCACAAAAATTGATGATAAAATGGTCAAATAACCAACTACAGGGATAAAATCAAAAACGCACTATTCATTTGGCAAACTTCCACATTTAATTAAGTACTAGTATGGACGCGCGTGCGTAGCACGCGCGCCGTGACTTAAAAACGTAAAATTTATCGTTAAATGATCGAAAGGAAACTATTACCTTCAAATGAAACGTAAATTAATCGTTAAATGATCAAAATCAAAAGGTGTTACATTGAAATAAATTTGGTGTTACATCGAAATGAACGTAAAATCCACCTGACTTATTACATGAGATATCTACTATAAAAACTTTATTGAAACAAAGATGGAGTCATACGTGTTCAAGGAAAGAGAGTGCACAAAATTCACCTGACTTATGACATGAGATATCTATTATAATATCTTGTACATGACATTTCACAAGCTTAATCCGCGCCAATCAACAACAACAAAGTTTTTAAATAGAAATAAACAAAATATAGTATTAGTCTAGAGATGATACATTTTGTTCCAATTTCCAAGTGAGGAACTTGCTAAAAGATGAAACGTACTTTGCCACGGAATGTAGTATACTAATCTGAGGTGCATATTAGTAAGGCAAGGTATAAATATAAAATATCTCAGCAGAAATAAGTTGATCATCATTCACTTCAAACTCAGCATGTTCGTTCACCTCTTCTTGCTTAAGGGCATCAAATATTTGGGAGATGAGAGGGTCCTCAACCCTAGGATTGCTAAGAACAGTTAGACCTATATCTCCATCCGGTAAATAAGTCTTCAAAGGTACATACCCATATAGAAACACCTGAAAATTGAACTGTCAAGAAAGGCACCCGTCAAACTATTACTACAATATAAACATTACCGATAACTGATAAGAAATTAATTAAGGATAAACAATTCAATCTTTCCTATCCAATCTATGATATATGTCGGACAGGCTAGTACAACAAAAGTCAAGAATTGTACGAAAGAATAAGAGCAGATGATTCTTTAAGTTTTCTTATTGCTAAAGTTTTCTTATTGCTAATGTTTTCAACCTTCATCTGTATCAAAAATCTCAAAAACTCGATGCTTATATTGGATTCAAGAAAAAGATGAGTTGTCTTTGAGAAACTCAATTCAACCTAAAATGTTAAGCTTGGACATAGTAAAAAAAGATGATATGAATGCATCTCATCCTACACGGCTATCCCAAATGTATATAGTAATGAATAACCTATATTGACAGAGATCAAACATATCAATTCTCTCTATTTCTCTTTTTTTTTGAAGAATTGCAAGCCATTATGATCAAATAATCCAGTTCTTATGATCCAAATCAAACCAAGAATCCTGAAACCACCCAAAAAACACAATTATAATGTAAATGGTCAACACAAACTTGGCAATCGATAGAGCAACTCAAAAGCCGTTGAATGTAGAAGATAACACGTGCTCTCTTACTCTTAGAGGACTTTGCCAGCAATGAAAGAAGAAAGATATGGCGGTAAGATGGCCCCGTTTGGATGATGGACGGAAAAATCTCTCATGAAAATTCAAATTCATACGGGCTAGATTACATCTGAAGCCCTAATACTCAACAAAGTATAGTAAGGAGGGCGTCCAAATTAAAACCTAGTTGAGCTTGTGGAGACGATTGCGGTGGAGAATGCTTCATCTAGAAACTTGCTTGTTGTCCTATTGAGTACACATGCATAACATTAAACATATCAACAGTAAAAAATAGTTTGTAAAATGCAAAAAAGTCATTTGAATACAAGATACTTAATGACAAATGTGTAAATTGTTAGAAATTGGTACTATGAGAAGAAAGGAAAGGCATACCAAGTATGCAAAACCTCGCAATCTTTGTCTAATGTTCCTACAAAAGTGAGATATAACATATAAGCACAATGAACGATCATTACTCGTGGAGAAGGACACACTAACCTACTACAATGAACTTGATGAGTCCTTCTAAGCTAAAACCTCAACTCAAATAGGAGAACCAATTCCTGGTTCTAAAAGTGATTAGTAAATTACCCAAAATTTCACTCAGCACAAACGTACAGACCAATTCTTAGGTGGACAAATAATCAAGCTTGTTGAATCAACATGATGAACTTTACCAAATCATATCTTTCTTCAAAATTATACAGCAAATTAAAACAAAATTAAATCAAGTTAACTAAAATTCAGATAATAATCACAAAATCAAGTTAGGAAAAAAGCTTTCCAAATGAAGGCTTATGACCATTCCAAAAGACATAATTCTGAATAACATCCAACCCTCCATCTTTAGCATTTTGAATAAGGTCAGACCAAGTATGCAAATACTCAGTCATCACAAAATATCAAAAACAATGAACCTTCAAAATTGACCAAAACAAAACCAAAACCATTACACATAAACTAAGCAAGTCAGTAGAAATTATCTCAGGGGTAATTCTAGGGTAGTGGATACACAATAAGCATATTCCTTTACTTACAATGCTTAATTTTATTCTTCTTGTGTTTGAAAAATCCTAAGCATGGGAAATGGAATAAAAAAGAGATAGTGAGGGGAAAAAGTCATAGAAGACAATATATACAGAAAAATGATGAACAAGTTGAACTTGTTTTTACAAGAACACAAAATCAAGGGATTAAAAACAAGAAATTATACAGGAAAGTGTTTTGAATACCTTTCAAATAATCTTGCAGGACCTTTAGTATCATTCTCTAGACTTATCCTTGAGGCAGGCGGTGTACCTAAAAGTTGATCTTCTTCATCATCTACTTTAGTCTGCCAACACATGAAACATGAAACATACATTGTGCTGAAAAGAAACAATATAAATGGTCTTGTAGAATTCAAAGATCATTAATTTAGCAAAAAGACAATAAACAACTTCTCTTTCGGAGTATGTGTGAACTTTATTCTAATAGATACGTGTAACCTTTATTCTAACAGGTTAATAGGTTTGCACAATTCCAATAGTAGATGGCATGAATTGATATTCCTTCAATAAGAATGATGATGCATCTAACGATTTATGGGAATTGGTATGCCAAAATTTTACCTGCAAACAACTGACATGAAAAGCAGGTCTATTAGCTGGATCTAGTGCATGCTCAAGAAGCTTCATATGTACCACCAGCACATCCGCGCTATCCAAATTTATGTCAAAGGTAATTTCTACAAAAGGAACATACATACAAATGAATTAAAGGTGAAAGAATGAATCATTGCTAAAATATTTTGTACAACAACGTGATGTTTAATACTCTACTAAATTTAGATATCTCAAGAAAATTTAGCAGTAGCCCAAATAAAGCTAAAATGCTCTAAAATCCGGACACTTAAAAATTACAAAACTTGCACAAAATTGGAATGCATTAGGAAACATAAATTCAGCAACTAAGTCAAAGGAAAACAGTTCAAGCAGGAGGCTCAACTGCCAAACATGTACTTGGATCATACATATTCACTACTCATCTTTGAAATAAAGAGAAAATTATTGAACCCTATGGCAAAGCTTAGATTCAATGCCGTGAAAACAAAGGGGACAGAGATCTGTAAAAACGTGTGGAAACAAAAGTGCACTCAGAACATGGAATCTAAATCAAAGCTAAAATTACCTGATTCGATTTGGTGTTGCTAGGTCGAAGAGTACGAAGCTGTTGAACAGTCCGAAGCTCCAGTCGTCGGAAGGGAGAAACTGTAATCGAAGAAAGTATATGAGATGAAAAAATAAATAAGAATATGAAATCCTATAAAACAAACCGTCACAAATCCATGGCTTGTGGCTCTTCCCCATCTTCCTTCGATTTGGAGACGAAACCTAAATCAAAAGTAAGAAAAACCCTAAATCAGAAGTAAGGAAAATGGAATCTCAATGCCGAATGAATATGGAACAGAATCCGTTTTCAACAGACGCGGCTGCAAAATCACATTGTAAAAACCTAAAACCAAATCAAACCAAACCAAGAAATCCTAGAAATGTACCAGGTGCAAAAAAAAATTAAGAAAGGAGACTTACACGAGAAAGAACAAAACAATTGAGAGATGCGTCAGATTGACAGAAGCTTGAGATATCAAAGTGAACAAGCAACATCGAGAGTCTTGCAAACGTTTTTCTTTCCATCTCTGCGCTCAAACAAATCGAAAATGTATTGTTTCTAGAGCGGATGTGGAACCAATGTGTATAGGAATTGAACCTATGAAATTGTTGAGGTTGAGATCAATGGAGATTAGAGATTTGAGAGAGTTGTCAGGAGTATGATTCGAGGTAATTTGAGAGAGATTTAGAGAGGTGAGAGATGGAATAAGAGGGGAGAAGATAGAGGGGAAGTGGAGGAAAAGAGGATGAAAAGAGACGTCTGGGCTAGGTTTCGTACTCAAGAAGTCAAAAATGAGAAGAAGGCAACACGTGTATGAAAATAAAGGAGATGACTCATGAAACATAAGGGAAGAAGGCAACACGTAGGTGAAAAGAAACAAAAAAATGCTGAAAAAAAAGATAGTGGTAAAATTGAAAAACATAAGTTGTAATATCTAAAAATGAGTAAGGGCAAAATAGGAAAATATATGATGTAAGGGGCAAAATCGGAATTCCTCTATTCATTTAGGGAACTCCCACTTTTAGTATAGTAAGGATATACCGCACAAACACTTGATGTTTTCTTCAACAGACACTTTTTTATTTCAAACTTTTTGTACAATGTTTAAATTTTGTGTTCAATTAGTTCAAATTATTTGTACTAATGGTTCATACATTTCTACAAATTCCGTTTTTTATAAGTTCAAAATAAACGAAATTGTGTACATATGTGTCAAATGTTTATTTTCATATATAATACAAACTAAACAAAAAAAAAATATGAATAAGGTGGCTGTAAATGTAAAAAAAATTATGGCTTATAAAAATGGGAGTGTTTCAGATAAATCAGGTTCGTCTAGTACGGAGGTGTGAAGTGATGAATTGTACATCGATAAATATGAACTTAGCTAGTAGAAAATGAACTAAACTTTCAAGTTTTTTTAAAATGAATTACCCGTGTACAAAATATGAAATAAGATGATATTCTTATCAAAAACATCTATATAAAAAAAAAGTTTCCTAAAAAAAATATTATAGTTGTTACTGTTGTAGTTCAAAAATATTATACTAATAGTTCAACGTTTTTATTAATTTAGTTCGCATATATTTGACTAGCTATTCATTGCGCTATTCTCATGTAATATTTATGCAATACAAATTTTATTAGTATATTTTTATTATAATATTTGATAGTTAAAAACTTCTATACTATTACAGTGTTCTATTAGTATGTTTTAATTATAAAATGTAAAAATATTTTAAAATAAAATATTAATAATTAGAACTAATAATTTGTACGAAATGAAACCGGAAGAAACACTCCTTACCCAAATCTTGTTTTAGAAAAATAGAGAAAACTCTCGTTACTGATTAAAAAAACTAAAATCACAGTGTATTTAGATGTATATTCTATTGTTAATAAGGAGCTCATAAAAGATTATGTAAAACATATTATTATCTATATATACTACTAAAACAGAACCCATTTAGTCCACATGTCAACGCCTAAGACATGTCACCTAGGACTTTTTTCAATATATTTACAGATATACCACATGATATTTAAAGATTTGTCATTTTTCTTTTACAAAATAATTTTTATAAGTATTAATAAACAGTCAGCAATGCCACGTCACGTCCAAAACATGCCACATAATAATTTTTTTTAAAATTAAGTTACGGATATACCACAATATTACAAATCAAATCTTATAAATAAAAAATTATAAGATATTGATAACAAACTAGATTTTGAAAGTTTTAACAAACAAGATTTATAATTATTTTTCACAATTAAATTTTAGAAATAAATAATTGTCGTGGTTTAGCAAATTTTGGAAGTTGTAACAAATCATATTTTATAATTAAATAGATTTTAAATTAACGGTAAATTACCAAATTATATGTTAATAATTAAAAAAATTGTTTAAGGATATTTTTAAAATTTAAAATTTTGAGATATGGGATTAACTTTGTATCTTAATTTGGGATTTATAACAAATTATATTTTTCAAAATAATAGAAACATATTTTGTATATGAATTTTGGATCGAATATATAATATTGAGTTTGCTAATATAAAAAATTTATATACAACATTGCCTCAAGATATTTACGGATTTGTCATTTTATTTTTATAAATTTTTATAATTTTTTTATAATTAAAATTAATATATAGTCAACATGCTAAATCATCTTTATTAAATATATCACCAGGCCACACCAGCTTTACGCAAAGATTAATTAAAAAACAAATTTATATAAAAAAATCAAAACATATACTAGATATTATGTTTTTATAGTTTTCAAAAATAATGGAGGCCCAATTTTAATTTTTGATTTTTTTAAAAAAAATTTAAAAATTTAAAGTTTAAATTTTATATTTCAAATTTTGTTTTCTAACAAAATTTTACACATTTTTTAAATTTATAACTAAATCAAAACTTGCTTATTAAGTTTTATCAAGTAAAAGTGATAATATATTGAACTACAAATATAATACTCTAAAAATAATTTTTGTAATAATATTTTTTGTGTCTTTTTATTTTTTAAAAAATTATAATTTAATCTTCACATATGTTAGTCATATTAGTTAATAAAAAATAATTTTTTAATAAATTAATATCCAATATATATATATATATATATATATATATATATATGATGTATAACAGTCAAAATATTAATTTTTTATTTAAACAAAACCCGCACAAGGTGCGGGCACTAAACTAGTTTGTATCTATAATAGTATCTCATATACAAAGATTTGTAATTGTATTGCAAATTTGTTCAGTAAGGACGCTCCCCTATATAGTTCCCAGGAGGGTAATAGTTACAAGTCATGAACACATCTCCATCGTCACAAACAACTCTAGCACACCCAACTCTTCGGGTGGAGCTCCACACAATCTGCGTATAGTGTCCACACATCTCTCCATCATCACAACTATTAGAGTCATAGTGATAGTACTTCTCCTCATCCGCCCAAGCAGCCACCGCATTGGTCGGCGTCCAAGCCGCGCCGCTCCCCCAGTATATGTTCTCCCCTAGCTTGAAACCGTCCTCCGGGAACGAGTGCTGCAGCTTGCAATCTTGCTTCCTTACTCCGGCCCACCACCGCGCATACTTCTCGAGTTGCGGGTCCCACATCACCGGAAGCTCGTATTTTCTTGCCCTTACGAGGTTGTGAGCCAGTAGGAACTCTAGGGCTTCCCCTATGCAACCCCAACATAGTTGCTTTGATACCTTGTAGATTGTGTCGTTGTTTGTTGATGGGGTTAGTCGCTGGTTTTCTGGGGATTGAGATGAGGTTTTTGCTGTGATGATGAAGATGATAAAGAGATAGAGGATGATGTTGTTGCTCTTCATTGTTACGAGATGAGGCTTATGGTATAGTTTTGGCGTAAGAGTAATCTGTAATCGGTTATATATATACACAAAACCGAAGACATACGCGCATCTCATAAAATATCTGTGTATTAGACCTGCATAACAGCCGGATTGGACCTATTCGGGTCGGGTTATAACTTAAAACACTACACGAAAGGTATGGCTCACAAAAGTATTTCGTGTTCACCCACGTAAAAGGATGGGTGAGCACATAAAAATGAATAAATCTAAATACTTGACAAACAACAAGTACAATTGTAGTCAAGTTATCCCTACAATCTCATATTATAAATGAGTATACCTCGTCAAAATACTCAAAATAAACTAAATGACAAAATACTCAAAATAAACTAAATGAAAAATCATAGTAGGTAACTTCGAAACAAAATAAATTATATATATAAATAAGTTATACGCATAAATCTATATACGGGTCTGACCGGGTTGGCTCGCCGGCCAAAAATGTTTATTCATACTCATTACATCAAAATACGGGTCGGATCATACCCGAACAAGTCACACTAGTTGTCCATGCCCATGATTATTTCCGGGTGGAGGTCGGATTTGTTAAGGTATAATGTGTATATAGTCTTCGACGCCGCGTTTCCCCTTCATCATCTTCCTCGATGGCCGCTGAACGGAAACCAACCTTCCATTCTGCCCTCGGAATCTCCAACATCAAGAATTGCTCTGATATCATGTGAGAACGTGAATGAATTCCCCTTAAAGTTTCCGTCATCAGGCGGCTCATATTAGTAATAAGCAGAATTTACATAATTACAAAAGGGCACCCTATATTTACATATTTATATTAGACTATCAGAATGATTGATACCGACAAACATAGTAAGATGGGGATTTAGGGTTGGACAGATGTCATGCAATGGCATAGGTGTACCCTCATTTATCAATTATAATATTGGTTGATGTCATTGTTTACCACATGTTGGTGGACACCCAAGCTCTCGTGAACAAAAATCCCCACCATTTGTGTAGGGGAAACATAAGATATGAATGTGAGGCTCGTGAGGTGGTGTGATTTATAAAGTTGTTGCACCCGTGACCCCCTTTTGTTTTCTTCACTAAACGTACCTTTCATTTTCACATACAAATCTCTAATAACATAATTAACGTAAGCTGTATACCAGTGTTAAAAATGACGGTTCCTTGTATTAACAAAAACTTATGAGAACATCATCATTCTCTGTCGACAGCTTTTTTATTTGACACTACGAATTGCTCAATCAAGAACTATGAACACCAATCTCCAATAACAGTGCTCAACCAAACTCTTTTTAGTTGAATTTTGGCGTTAAACACACAAGCAATACAAGAATTTTGTCTTGATTATAATCTAACCTAAATGAAAAGATGACTAATTAAGATTTTATGTCTTTAAAAACCTTCTTTCTAAAAAAGATAAAAGATAATTTAAAAAGGAGGTAGCTATACTAATTACAAAACAAATAAATCCATTAATATGTGTAAAAGTATCGATTTCGAGGAAGAAGGACGGTTCAGGAACTTAAAAGTAAACATGTCCACGGGTCACGGATTACCCGTGACCCGGCAGGTTCGGGTTCCGTCGGGTTCCGGGTGTGGGTAAGGGTCGAGGTGATTGAGAGGAGGAGTTTTGGGGTCAATCATTTTGGACTCGCGGAAAATGTCCTTATGATTAACCGGTGACAACATAATTATCAAAGTAGCACAGCGGAAGTGTGATGGGTCCTAAACCACATAACAAGAAATTCGAGAGTACAGAAAGTGATGTGTCGAGTTTAAGACGGTGATAATTGGTGAAATGCATTTAGTTGGAAGGAACGTGACAGCCTACAGAGTGACATGAAATTTTGTAGAGGAACTATATCATCATCTAGATAGACGAGAAAGTATGTACACATAGAAGTATAAAAAGAGGGTGGTACTCCATTGCAGATCCAAGTGAAGCATGCCGACCTCGTCACATGTCGGCAGACAAGTAAATTTGGAATTTAATACTTTACAGGGTACCTTAGAACGAGTTCTCAATTAAAAAATAAAATAAAATAAAATTTTACGATGTAATAAAGGTATTGTGTAGGGCCTGCACTAACAAGCTCAAGGTGAGTAACTATCAAGTTGAATCGAAGGAGATTTAAGAAAAGGAAGCTACGGGAGTGTACTTACAAACTAGTACCCGTACATATAGGAAACATGATCTCAGAGGGATATTATAGGACACAGTGCAATGTTAACAACTATTGAGTTGTGTGAGCAAATGACGGTGATGTCAGATCACCTTTTATCTAATACCGTCATTCCGGACATATTTTATGTCACTCAAGACTTTGGAAAATACGTGAGGAGCCTAAGGTTGAGCTAACAAAACATTAGAGACCCATAAATATTATAATAATGCCAAGTGAATGCAGATGATGATCACTAGATTTATGTCTCCAGTGCTAGACCAGAAAAGGGTAAAGGTGATGATTCCTTACCTGAGGAATAAGATGACTGAGTCATTTTAAAAGACAAGACCAAGTGAATCATGATACGAAGAGTATTATGCACTTGGTAAAGTGCTTGCGGAGGTCTAAGACCTTTGGCCTGAGTGTGTAGTCAAGTAATCATAACGAAGGGAATAAAGTTGACTAGGTTATTTTCCGTACGGTCATCAAAGGATCTAGAGGTGAGTTGTAAAATGCGACTATTGAGGTTGTAAAGTGGTTTATAAGTGATTGATGAACCAGTAATCCTCACCCTATTGGAGAGTGTAACCCAGTTTTCTATGGATTCAGTTAGAGGGATACTTACCAAACAAAAGTTACATCGGCTTAGAGGATCGGGCAATTGAGCCGGATGATACCGGTGAGATATTTGGTAACCACTCTAGGACGTGGTAACGGGCACTTGTGAGGTCTGTACATGAAAAGAATTCAGAGACTAAGGGTTTTATGAAAAGCCGACGAGGCTACCTAGGATACTATGGATAGTATGAGACATAACCTTACGGAGACCTTTGTGGAGATAGTTGTAATCTAGGGAGCGACGAGTTAGGGCTTGGCCCTATATCTGTGTTATTATTGTATGACTACTTGTTTATTTCATGCTCGAGTGCCTAGTCGGGATGTGTGTTATTGGTGACCTTGATGTGCGGGATACTTATATGTGGAAACGATGAATCGTGTGCAGTAACAAGTAGATACACTAGATTCGTACCTGGAGGGATGACCTTATGATTGACGTATTTTAAGTTTCGGGGTGAAACTTTTTTCTAAGATGGGATTGATGTAATACCCGGAAATATTTCTTCCGGCTATTTCAGAAACAAATCAGAACTCGACCGTTTGCGACCTCTTTCCAGTGCTTTAGTTCTTCTGTATGGAATCCGACTTTACGAGTCTTCTTTTAAGTTTCGGGACGAAACTTATTTTAAGGGGGTAGTGATGTAATATCCAAAATTTTTATTCCGTTTAATCCCGTAGCAAACCGGATTTCGATCTGTTGATCCTTATATGTCTAGCTAGTCGGACAAAATATCTCAAAAATTTTATCACTTTATGTAACCTCACTTCACATAAAATGATAAGTTTTTTATAGCAAACCCTAATCCACCAAACCCTAATTTATATTAGGTCATGTTCTTGACAAAGTCGTGACACTCTTTTGACGAGACCATGACGAGTTATGACGAGATCATGACAAAGTCATGCATGGGCTTGACAAGGCCATGACATGTTTTGACAAAGCCCTAACAAAACTCAGCCCACTTCTTGTTTTTACCTTGTCCAGCCCTTGGCTATGTCCCTTATTGGCGGATTGGATCAGCCCAACAGTGAAGCACCAACCCACTAGTGAGAGTCCTTGTTGCGGCCTGGAATAACGACCGCCTCTTCATGTGATGCTGAGGAGATGCCCGTCTTCTACGTTCCCTGAATCACGCTCTTTTGCAACCTCCACCTCCCCATCTTCACGTCCAAATACAAGTCTAGAATTCATGTACAGCAGTTGTGATCCCGCCTAGAATGGTAAGCGTAGCAACCTGGACCAACCTTCCTTCCCAGCCAGATTGTTTCCTTCCTTTCCTCACTCCAACACAGCCTCACGCCTTTCTGCTTCCCCAGTTTCGCTAGCCAAGGACACGAGAATCTGTAGACCGCCTCTCTTCTCGCTTCTGTCGAGCCAGCACTTGCAACCAACGTTGGAATTGGGCGATTGCCGGCCGTTCCAGACAACCTTCATTAGCGCCGAGCCCTGCACCATCTTCATAGACCGAGTGAGTCTCGATCTTCTTCTGCTGCACCATAGTGTTGTCTTCAGCCGGGTAAGGACATGTCTCCGTTCCTCTCTTCACCTTCTTAATGTCAAGACCATAGTAACTCACTCACCCTCCTTATTTGTACCCGGACGAACCTCCAGTCTAGGCCTAATCTGATGTCAACAGTGAGACAAGGGTGAGCCTTCCAACCACTGCAGTGGTGAAACCGAGCCGAGCCCATCAACCTCCGAGTCTATGGTACCGATCAACACCAATAGCCATCCGTGCAGCAGTCCGGTATGAGATCTGAACTTAGTTGATACCCTTTATAGTAGGAAGATGAAGTTATGTATGTGTGTGTTAGTGATATCCATGGGAATCAAACCTAGGACCGGTGGATAAGGGTTATGCAGATTTTGGTGGTCAGTGAGGCTCGAACTTAGGACCTCTGGATAGTTTAAATGATGAGATATGCTAACAACAGGATTCGAAGTGGAGACCTACTGCTTACCTTATTCTACAGCCTTGAACTACTGACTTTAGGAGCTAGTTCCGACACCTTAGATCGAACATCCACCGTTGAATTTTTGATATGTTGTAGGTAAATATATCTAGTTTATGGTGTTAAAATTTGGAAATGATTCAACGGTCGGATTTGAAGTTATTAAGCCTCAAAGTATGGTGGTTACACATTTTTAGAAAGAGCTCAGATTTTGACTAAGTATAGAGCTTTTGGATTTTTGGAACCATCTTTGGAAATTTATATGGAGAGTTTGGCTGAGAATTTTGGAGAGATATTTTGCCTAATGATTAGTATGCATATCATAGAAGACTTGGTTAATTTCCTTAGAATTTTTAGATTTTTATTCGGGACTCGTATCATAGGTTAAGGTTGGACCTTAGTGACTTTGTTAGAAGTTTTTCAAAAAAAAAAGGATAATCTATAAGTTCTACCTAAACTAACTCTTAAAGAGTTAGATTATGAAATTAAGTCCCAAGGAAAGGTTTGGGCATATACTATAGGATCTTTGAGAGTTTCGGGACTAGGGGTAAAACGGTCATTTTTCCTTAGAGGGCCTTTTAGTAATTTTTTCTTGAAGGGATTGTACATCTTGGAAGTTATAGACTCCTAATATTATGGGATGTATTTTGATCCACATGCCCTTATGACAAGCAGTTGAGTCCCAACAGTTGCGGACCGAGTTGAGATAACAGAAATCGAGTTTCGATTCAGGTAAGTCCTTTGGGCTTACTTAGCTGACTTCTAGATATGAGTATGGATAATGGTAGTGGTGTGTGAATGAGATGTTCATAGTCATATTTTAGTAATAATTATCTACCGACCTATACTTTGGCCTAAGAGTAACGGGCGGTGGCATTCTACTCAGTTAGCCTGAGGGCGTTGGGGGTTTCTTTAGGGACTAGTCCACACTCAGTTTGTAGTGATGTTGCCGGCGGAGGTAAGCTAGACCTACACCCAGTTGGATAAGGAACGGAGGCGAGAACTCTTAAGATTTCTCGTGCCACAATTGTCAAATGGAATAAGGCGAATCACCTAACTACTAGATAATAATCGGTTTGTGTGCCAACATGATGATTGTTTTATGTTGTGTTTGTGCTATCTTTATTCTTCTTATAGTTAGATTGTTAGCTAACGGTTTATCCGTGTTGTAGACTTTGTAGAGATAAACAGTTGCAGAGAGATTCGGGACGGATGGTCAGTCGGGTCCACGTACTCATTAGATGGGGACGGAGAAGTCTTCCATACGGCATGCATATTATGCATATATATATATATATATGTTTGTAAGGCTGTCACATGTGTACATTCATACCATAAAAATATTATGTTTTGGAAATTGTTTTACATACATTTGTGCCTTGTTGTAATATCCTAGTAAAGTTGTTGTTAAACCAAGGTCGGGACCCATTGTGAGGTCCTAACCAGTAGCTCCCCGAGTTCCAAGAATTTGGGGTGTTACACCAGGCTCTCTAGTTTCCATTAGTTTTAAAATCAACGGCTAAAAATCAGCGGTAACACTCTTCAAGTTAATGAAACATTACAAGATGCAATTCCAGAGTGTCACTAAGATCATAACCGTGATATGATCTAACTGGAATAGGATGAATTGAATCTTTTAAAGGAGGAGAGATTCTCATATCATGTACTACATGTATATATATGTACATACCTTCATCTTCTTGTTTTACCCTCAGTTTGTTGTAGATATAGACAATTATGAAGTACTAGCTTCAATGCTATGACTCGAAATCTCATTTAGGCTATGGTTTATGCTCAATATGATATTCTCTTCCTCCCACCTTAGGTAAAGTGTCCGGTATATAAAATGTCCGGTATGTAAATGTTCGGTATGCAAAATGTCCGGTATGTAAAATGTCTGGTATGTAAATGTCTGGTATGTAAAATGTCCGGTATGTAAAATGTCCGGTATGTAAATGTCCGGTATGTAAAATGTCTGGTATGTAAATGTCCAATATGTAAATGTCCGGTATGAAAACAAAAATAAAGAGGCAAATAAAATAAAATAAAAAAACAATTTCAGCAATTAAAATCAAAACTTACATAACAAACATCAAATATTCTTTTTTTTTTTTAATAGAAGGGTTAATTAGTTTTACCTACCATTAAATAAAAGTGGTAAAAAATTATGGTGTACATTTACTAAACACAAAACTTAAAAAGGACTAGTAGGCCTCATTCTTTCAAAATAAATATTGGAAAACAAATTATAGATATTAAATATAAATATTAATAAATTTAAAAATAAATAATTCAAAATAACTCATATTATAATAATTTAATAATAAAAAATATGATTAACAAAATTTATAATAATCACAAAATATACAAAATAAAATAACATTAGATATAAAATACGAGAAAATAATATTAGTAGTCCCGTGCATGATTTTCTAGTCTACATGTAAAATAGGATTGGGAGCATTAAATGATTCAAATCATCACTGTGTATTATTTTTCAAAATCATGTAAATTAAGATATTAGAGCACTAAATAATTTAATCCAATAAAGTAATTTCAAGCCTTCTTTAAATTGAATAAAAACCTATCTAAAAATACTAAATGATATAAACCATCAAATATTCTCTTCGAAATACATATAAAATAGGATTAAACATGTTTTTTTTCATTCCAAGGCACTGTAAAACGAAGGAATTTTTTTCACCAAAGCATCACTCATTCTACTTTTTATATAGCCTAAGCATTTACAAATTTGTCATCGTTGAGAAAGTTACAATATTCTAAAATTTCTATATAGTAGATTGATGGTTTTTGCGCTATACTTTTTCCTTTGACGAAATTATGTTATCCGACAGCAGATGCCTCATCGACAAGTTATACTTTATCGGAAAGAAAACAAGTATTAAAACTTACCTAACTTACTGAAGGTCCACTATTTTTTAATTTTGAGGAATACTCGATTTTCAATTTAAATTGTTACCAAAAAAAATCGCAGCGTCGAATTTAGACAATTTCTTTTTCTTCTTTTAATCGTGCATGACAGTGTTGTCTTTAAAAAAAGGGTTTAAAACTTCGGGCGCCAACACCAATAGTCAAGTGCTCGAAACCCTAATATTAAAACAAATTCAAAAAACGGGTTAATTCAGGCGCCAACGCCAATAGTCATCGCTCAACACCCTAATATTAAAACAAATTCAAAAAAAGGTGTCGACACCAGGTGTCCGAGTTCAATGAACACCGTCGGAATACGAATTTTTTAGTCCGTTGGTAAAGATCATGTATATAACTTCTCCTTCTTCGTTAATTTTATATATGGTTGATTATTTACTAAAGTTTCCTTGTTTGTATAATATAAAGATTAGTATGAAAATAGTGAGAAAATAACAAAGATATATTTTAGTTCGTGCTTAGCACCAACATGATCTTCATAGTTACTAGTGAAGTATAGGTGGTGGTTAAGTAAAAAGTCAGCTATTCTGGCCTAATTCATACATGTTCTCTTTCCCAACAACAAAAAAAAGAAAAGGTAAAATAAAATAGAAAAATCTGGAAACATTTTAACAGTTCCATTCCTCATTGACCATCAATCGTCACACTTGCTTTATCACTTGAAACTGGTCCAATTGGGTTTCCCCTTATGATCAAACTCAACTCCATATCCTTCCCAAATACCTTCCACTCCCTTCCTCCTCAATCTTCATTCACTACCAATCGCTATTACCAGTCATCTCCTTGCAAGGGATCCGCCGGAAGAACAAGGGACCCGGTTTTTTCTGATTCTCTTCGTTTGATGAAGTGGTATTCCCCCTATCGGTCTTGGATTCTCTGTTTTAGTGGCCGTCAGAAGGGGAAAACGACGGCTATGAAGAACAAGATCGAGATCGGAATCGAGGATGCCTCTGGCGTTGATGTGCTTAACGATGACATGCCTAATGCTAGGGTTGCTCCTCACCATCTTGTTGTCATGGTTAATGGTCTCATGGGAAGGTATTCAGTTTTGCTCTGTTATACTTCCTATTACTGCGGTCTTGCTTTTGAAATCTGATCTTGCTTTTGGTTGCTTTGTTTTTAGTTCCGCTGATTGGAAGTTTGCTGCACAGCAGTTTGTTAAGAGGAATCCTCATAAAGTTGTTGTTCACTGTAAGCTCTACTACTTTCGTTGGTTAATTTTTAGTGTTCTTGATCTAGTTTATTAGTATTCAGAAATTCCTTTATTGAGTGAAATGCCAGTCTCGACTCTCAGAGAAGAGTAATTTTTGTACGAAATTTCTATGACCAGAAATGTAAAATGGTTAAAGCTACTTCCAAATATAGTATTCGCAAAGCTTTTTATGTAGCATCTAGATATTCTTTCAACACATGGATTGCACCTACCTTTAATAAGGGAAACAGCTCATTACAATGTAACTAAGAACTGCTGCGTCAGTTATTGCATGTGACTTGTGAGAAAAACATTATGTGTCAATGTCATAGTTGAAGATTGTTGTAGACAATGTGAAAGGGAGAGAAACAGATCGAAGTAAATAGGAGTTCTCTGTTTCATTTTTGGTTGCTTCGATTAGAATCACTGCAATTAAGTTTCAAGATTAGTAGTAGATCACTTTTCACTTAATCCAAAAGGAAGATACAAATAATTCACTGCTTGTGACTTGTGTGGCAGTGATAGAGCTTCTGACTAAAAGTTAACTGATGAAGCTGCAGCTTGTGAATCTTGCAAGTTTCATATTTTTGTATTTCGTGCAGGCAGCAAATGCAACTAAGCAAAGTTGACTATAGATGGTGTTGATATGATGGGTGAGAGGCCTGCTAATGAGGTAGCTGCCAATTTTTTTTTTACTTTATTTCCCCATTTTACACAAACGACCAATAAATGATGGGGTACTACCTCATCAGCTGGCTACACACCCTCTCTTTCATTATATCAACACCGTCCGTAGTGAACTTTCCACAGTTGCATCAACTGCTTGCACCAGGAAACAAGACGTAGCTTTCCTTTATTTGTTCACTTATTCACAAGTTCCCACTATTAGAAGAGTCTGAACCAATGGAAGATTTAGTAAATATTTAGGACCAAGTGAAAAGTGATTCTACGACTCAATCAGGAAATTTAATGCAATAATTCTGATCAAACCAGCCGAAATGTTACAACCAACTCCTGTTTACTTCTATTATTTTCTTCGAACATATGAATTAGTGAACAGATGAAAAAGTTACATCCTGTGAACTTGCAAGTCTCAGATTCCTTGTTTCCTTCTGCAGGTAGCGGATGCAATTACGCAAAATTGACTATGGATGGTGTTGATATGATGGGTGAGAGGCTAGCTGATGAGGTAGTTGCAAATTATTCTTAGTTGTTTGTGTAGAAAAAAGGAAATCAATCCTAATCTTTGGCATTTGTTTAACTTAAATTTAGTGCAGGTTTTGAGTGTTGTTCAGCGTATGCCTGGATTGGAAAAGATATCATTTGTTTCTCATTCTTTGGGTGGTCTTGTTGCGCGATATGCTATTGGAAAGCTTTATGAACCTCCTGAACAATCAAAGTCTGATGCCACTGGAAGTAATTGTTTGACCGAAAGTCATGATAGCGAATTGTGCATGGCCAAAATCGCTGGGTTAGAACCTATGAACTTCATAACAGTTGCAACTCCACATCTCGGGTCAAGTGGACACAGACAGGTAAGATGTATGATTAAGTTCTTGTTACATATTCAGCTTATTCTTCTCACAAGATTTTTTTGGGACAAATGAATTACTTTTGACATAATTTTGGTTGAGGACGTGGAAAAGGATATGTTTAACATTCGATACTCTTAGACCTGTCGTTGTGGATATGTAGATTCTTCTATCCATATTTCTCTAGGAATATATGTGCTTCGTATTAGCTTTACACTCTTGTGATGTTCAGTAATGTTGGTAAGTGATGCTGATTACTGTGAAATTACTAAGCACAGTTGTTGAACATGGTTTATCTTGTCTTCCTTGAATATTCTGGAAGAGAGTTATGGATAACAAAATTGAAAATGTTAAATCTGTGAAATAATTAGTTGTCTGCCTGCTCTGCTCTATCAGCTCTTAATAGGCTATGTAGTTTATGTATTGAGTTCCTTATTGTATATTTGTCATGTTTATTTTTTTTTTCTTCAGTAAGGAAGAACTTGATGATGTTGACTTGTTTATTATGGATTACAATTGTAGTGAGTAACTTGCTTAGTTTGCACACTTTGTTATTTGAATATGTCACAGTTGCCTGCTCTTTGTGGATTTCTTTTCTTGGAGAGGCAAGCCTCTCAAACAGCACACTTAGTTGCAGGAAGGTCGGGGAAGCATCTTTTCCTTACGGATAATGATGATGGCAAACCACCACTTCTTCTTAGAATGGTCAATGACTCATATGACTATAAATTCATGTTAGTAATAGCTCTGGATTGTCACTGAATGAAAACGCTACAGTCTTGTCACTTAATCATCTGCTAATCCTTCCATCTTCTTCTTTGCAGATCAGCTTTAGGCTCATTTAGATGCCGTGTTGCTTATGCAAATACAAGTTATGATTGTATCCTTCACAGAAGTAGTTCAGCTTTTTACCTGATTGCGACAATCTTGTGTTTGCTTTTTCCTTGTATTACGTTATCTATTTCTGTAATTCAAGCTTTAGGTTGCCTTGACTTGTTGTTAAGATGTGGTTGGCTGGAGAACGTCCTCTATCCGACGCCCACATGAACTTCCTAAGGTGGGGCATTTAAATTTATAAAATATGTATCTAGTTTGTAAGATGATGTAAGAAAAAACATATATGTGGTTTCCTTTATATTCCAGGTTAATCTTTTTGTGAAGAATGATAAATATCCACATATAGTACACATTGAACCTGAAAGTTCAGAAGGAAGTGAATGCGAAGCATCGTCATATACTGATGAAAAGATTGATTATGAAGGTTTGTGTTTCTACTTCCACTGAAAAAAATATTTCTTTACCATATGTTTGGTTTTCTCCTTGACAGGGTAAGCTGTAGGCATAACGTCATTTTATTTTTCCTCTATGCAAATGTCATTACAAGAGCATTTAATTTTCCCTTGTAGAGGAGATGATTAGAGGGCTTAGACAAGTACCTTGGGTACGTGTTGATGTAAGTTTCCACAATAGTAGTCAAAGATTTGTTGCACACAATACCATACAGGTTAGTTACTGAAAACTTGATCGAGTATATTCTGTCTTTCACATAGCTATAGTTGTAGCTAGAGATTAATTTTGTTGAAAATGTTCTTGAATTTATTCTTTCTTGTACTTCTTGTTAAATTTCCGTGTTAATTTTACCAGCTTCGTGATATATCTCAAGCACTTTGTGCAGATGCAGAACTAATACAATATGTGAATCCTATTAAAGAATCTATAGTGTGAAAAATATTGTGAACGATGAAGTAATGAGCACTCTTTCATAGAAATTTTCGTTGTTGAATATAGGTTAACCGCTACTGGTTGAATTCTGATGGTGTTGGTGTGATCTCTCATATGATTGATAACTTCGTCCTCTAAGTATGCACCTGAGTTTTACATGGTAAATTCATTGTCCTTCATCTAAGAGTGCTTTGTTTTCCATATGCATTGTTATGTTCGTGTAAGAAGTACTTGTCTATTGAAATGTGCATAGCCATACAAGAAGTTTTGTAGGTTTTCTTCCTCAAGTCTTTTCCGCTAAGTTGTGGTTGGACATTGTTGTTGTATTTGTATTCCATAAAAGATATCACCGGTTTTATCTTGATCAATAATATTATATTATTATTTTTCTGCATCTTGCATGTATGTATATAAATAAATTTATAGGTTAAATTGACTTACAAACATAAAAATTGATATACTAAGGGCCCGTTTGGTTCCAACTCCGGAAACGGAATGAAAACGAATTTAGTCCATGTGTATATCCTTATTCATGAAATTTTATGGAATCGTCCCTGATTTAATGCAAAATGCACTTGTTCCCCCACATTTAGCTTCCAGGTATCAAAAGTAATCAAATTTTACTCCAATTGCTTCAAACCACAAGGAATGATTCCAAAAACTTTCATGTACAAGGATATACGTATAGATTAGATTCGTTTCCATTCCGTTTCCGATTCCGGAGTCAAAACCAAACGGGCCCTAAAACGACATTGTAAAAATACCTTTCAAAATAAAGAAACAAAAGGAGTAAAATGGCTAATTAGATTTTTTACCACTATTACTCTATTAAGATTATTCACAACATAAACTCGTTAAGGAAATATACCCTGTGATAGTCAATTAAAAAACTATAAAAATTAGTGAGGTTTACAAAACAAAAGTCCATAAAAAAAAACTTATTTTATCCGATTCTTGTAAAAAAAAAAATTGTATCAGTAACAAATTACATTAGAAGATGTTTAAAAAAAAGTTGTATTAGTAACAAATTACATTAGAAGATGGGTGAAATTGGGAAGTGGTATTGTCATTAAAGCTCTTTTGTTTTATATGCAACAAAATTTTTTTAGAAATTGTTAGTTCGTGGGTTCAAACCCTCGTTGACAGCCCTACCCCTATCATCGGTTAAATTAATAAAATCTCATTATTCTGTTATTATTAATTTTAATATCTAGTGTAAGTAATATCCAATGTTACTACCAATTTTAACACCCAATGTAATTGTAATATCCAGTGTCAATACCAATTTTAATAACCAACGTAAATAATACCTAATGTTAATACCAATTTTCTATTATCCAATTTTTATAGCAACTCATATGTCAACAACCAAAAAACACCATACCTAATGATGATAACAATTTTCTGTTATCCAATTTTTATAGCAACTCATATGTCAACAACCAACAAACACCAAACCGTAACAGTTAACAAATGGTCCATAATATTTGTCAATTTGGACCTACATAATTTTAAAAAAACATTCTATAACTAATAATTTGAGCTTAGGGATTCAATTCTATTTATATTTAATCAAAAATTTTAACATATATGGATGAGACGGATCTAGCGGGATAAAAATAAGTTAAAGTACCGGATATTTATGGGTGAGACGGGTTCGAAATTGTTATTTTTGCGGGATATGTGCCACCTGTGGTATAAACAATCTAGCCAAAGTCATTTTGGCTGATATACTTGTAAACCCCTGGCCCGCTATTTCCGTGACTGAGCTAATCCAACCAAAACAGAACAACACCAATTTTTGAACCCAACTGCAAATTATTTCCAATAGTGTTGCTAAACATTTACAACAAAGACCCATATTTCACACGACTAAGTACAAATGTACATTAGCTAGTTTCGAATTTTAGCAAATGATTGATGAACTCGTATCTAAAGTCTTTGGGTTTCGGTCAATCTAACTGTAAAGAAACTACTTCTTTCTCCTCCACTCGGAAGTCATAGGTGGTCCGGCAAACAGGGCATATAGGCGTCTTGACTAGCCACATAGCCACGCAATTCACGTGGAAAACGTGGTTGCAGTCCGGCAACTTACAACATTGATCACCGCTCATGAAATCCTCCAAACAAATCCCACACAATTCTTCATCGGAACCTTGCTCTGCCTTGAACCTGAATCTTGGCAGCTTCTTCCTAAGGTGGGCGAAGGATGAGACGCGGGGTAGGGTATTGTCATCACAGTCGAGAAGGTAGTGGTGGTTGGTGCGGCGTTGGCATCTGCGGTGGAGGGCGACGCCTAGGAGACAGAGGTGGAGGATAACGATGATCGCCACCGCCGAGGAGGAGACAAATAAGATGGAAAGGATGGTCGCCGTGATCAGGACTTGCAGGCAGAACGTCAGGAGCTTACCGGTGGGTTTATCAGGCTGAGAGTGAGGTTCCGACCACGCTGAGGAGGTGGATGGACGCTCGTGATTGAGCCGCGTGTTCCGATCAAGGTGGCGATTTGTTCTCATTCTTGTGATTCTTGAAGCTTTCTTCTTCTTTTTGGTCAATATAATGTTCTAATAATCAAGTTTTTATTTCTTTTGAAAAAACAATTAAGAAAATATATAAAGGAGTTTTGCGTGTGTTTTCGTAATGGTCTGTAAACATTAATCTCTTTAAAAAAGGCTTTAATCATTCACAATTGATTAATATGGAAGGATGTTATGCATCAACTAAACTGAGAGGGACATTTCAATTGTTCTAGAGTTCATTTAAAAAAAAACCCTCTTATATTACTAATTCAACTACCATTTCAGGGATTAGAATAATATAATTTTGTAAAGTTTTTCTCGATATATATTGTGAGATTTGATCAATTGAAAGAAAAAGTTTTTTTTTTTTTTTATATTTATGAAAGGGCTGAAAACATGTCCAGATCACAACAATCTTCATTCTTTCATAAAAAAGAAAAGCACATAGTCTAATCTGTATCCATAACTTGGCTTCTTGCATATATCGTTATGACAACTAATAATTTAGCTTGCTTAGATGGATGGATGTGGCTAAGTAGTTGAGACCGGTTTGAGGCCGTGTTTGAGAGCAGCCTGCCAAACGACATCGATGCGGTCAACGTCGATTGCACCGACTTCGTGGTGAGTCCATCCTTCGAGGAAGTGAACGACTCCGCCGGCGTGGCAGGCGTGTACTACTCCCCTGTCCATAGTGTACTGTTTGTTGATCGATCAAGATGGAAAAGTACATCAATATTGAGGTCAAAATTAATATAGAATTATAGATGGAGGGTTGTTTGGGAAATGAATGGATACCTCGCATACGGAGAGGCCTTGAACGTCATCAGGCAGCCTCATGGCAGCAAGATCCCCGTAGGTGCAGTCCCTTCGGAAGTGCAAGATCGGAGGAACCACGAACTGGTGGAAGTGAGTCCCTGACGGTGCCTGATTCTGTTCCCTTGGGGTGATCCATTTTCCGACGATCCACGTCTTGCAGTTCTTGGCGGCTTGGTACTTGGTCACTTGGACTAGGTACTTTTCGCATCCCGCAGGGGCTTCCTTTTGGATATTCAGGAACCTGTATGTCGACAGAGTCAACATCAAGACCCTGACATTCCGCCTACAGAGGTAGAGTGCGATTGCTCTACCGAGCTTGGAGGTGGCTCCCGTCAGGAAAACCTCCTTGACGTCTTTGGGGAGCTCGTGAAGGATGACTGCTGCTGTTAAGGTGTTTCCGTGAACCACACGTACTCTCAGGTTCTTGTGCTTGTTCACAAAGAGCACTCCTCCGCCGTTTAGAGATTCATTCTGTACACAAATTAATCAATTCTCGTCGATCAGATCAGATCAGATCATATCAGAAATAAACAAGAGTTGCACGCACGCACGTACCTTGTTAAGGGCTGCTAGGCTGAGGACCTTAACCCCTAATCTATCGGCTTTAAGAATGGCATGTTCTATCTGCTTGTTGATGCCCCTCGTTGCAAAGGGCAAGAAGTACTGCAATTGCAAACACATCAACACCCTAAGATATATAGTGATACTGGCTGATCATGACAAGGGTATGTATATATATATATAGATCTAGTCATCTAGAGATACCTGAAAACCGAATCTAGGAACAACCCATGTTGCGTGCAGATTGTTTCTGAGGTTGTAGAAAGCGGCAGTGAAGCTCTTGGCCCATGCCCACATTGCTAACATAGAGGCGAACGCGATTGGTAACATATGCAGCAAGTAGAGTCTCATACGAAAAGGAGTTGAAGCGAATGATCGGAAGACGAACTGGACATGAACTGCTGCCGACAAGTCCACTACGTGGGCAAGGAACACAAAGTCTGGAACCCTTGTGTCATTTTCTGCAAGTTCAAACACCTTCTTAGTTAATTAATTGTGATTTTCTTCATGATCGAAGAGGTTAATCATTAATTAGGTAGATGGAGTGTACCGGCTGCCTTGATACACAACTGCTTGTGTTGAGCCCATGAGTCGCGGTTGAGGGTGTTGCCAAGGGCATCAAATAGAGGCATGAAGAGGCAGAAGTTGGAGTCCTTTTCCGTGTGATGTATGCTGTGGTATCTGTAATATATAACAAAATCAAGATCCCAATTAACTACGTACACTACTTGTTATATTAGTTGTTACAGATTCAATTTGGAGTTGGTTATTTACGTACGTCGGGGTGTAAAGAAGGTATCTAAGAGGCGGGAATGCTTCGAAGATCTGGTACGGGAGGACCTCAGCGTTGCAGTGCCCCAAGCATCTCAAGAAATCAAATACGAGCAAGTAACCGTATATCAAACTCAGAGATCCATGCCCCAGCAGACAAGCTACCAGAACCGGAACTCCGATGACAGGAATCATCAGCAGATGCTCCAGAAATGTTGCATGCTCAGCTGCCATATTCAAACACCAAGAACCAAGTTAATCATAAAATTATCATCACATATATATATTGATATATGCTCTAACTAACACTGACCTGTAAAAGGCTGGGGAACAGGAGAAGAGTGATGAAGAGAATGGTATGCCGAGAAGAGGAATTCTCGGTGAAATAGTCTGTGGAAAACATAATACAGAGGCTCGGAGAAGAAGACATGGAGTATGAAAGCAGTGATGATCCCCTTTGCGTCCCAAATGGGAACGCTGCTCAAAGACGGGAACACGTAGCAGGCCAAGGCACTTACAAAACCTTGTAAGATGAGAAAATTATCCCTGTACAGCAATATATATATTTATTCATCACCAAAAGCAAATATATATATTTACAAATGTATATATGTAAAAGGCTTAAAATTTAGTTAGTTACCAGTCCCATTCTTGATCGACTTGTTTGAAATCCAAGCCTTGCTGTACGATTCTGCGTTTGCTGGTGAGGAAATGCATGTTGGAGTAGGTACTCCAAATCTGATGAACGATGCCTCTGAGGGCACACAGTAAGAGTATGTGGAAGCAGAAGCTTCCTGTTACGCTCTCTTCATTTCTCCACACTCTTACCACTTGCGCCATTAAAGGCCCATACAGCAAGTACTGCACCAATATTACACAACAAATTAATCACAGCTTTCATTTTGATATGATTTATGAATAAGTAATTTACTAGTTACCTTATGGGCACCCATGTTCTGCCATGGCCACTCAGATAGAGCTGCTGCGCCCATATTCTCTCTTCTTGATCTCCCTCCAACTGTTAGAAACACAAGCTGTAAATAAATACTGAATAGAAAAGGGGTTTGGTTTCCTCTTTTCTACTAACTTGGAGATTTTCTTTTTTCTGTAAAGAAATTTATAACACAAATCTATGTTTTGGTTTCTCGAGATGCTAAGACATTGGCTGTGTCCTTGTGCTGCTCAATCTTCACCCCTATTTATATATAAGTTGGCTTAATAAATGCTGTAAGGGTAACAGTTAGAGTCCATTAAGTTTTCTCAACATCTACAACTAGGCTTCCCAGGAAGTAGTTAGAATAGTTTGTAAACATCCCTGGAAATGGCAATACACTTTGTAAGTAGTCACTTTACAAAAATCGAGCTTTATGTTTTATAGAATATGCACCACATCATCGGTTTTATAGAATATGTACCACAGAGAAAGCAAATTTTTTGAGATGTATGGAAAGAAAATGTTTCATCGATAACACAACATATTGTAAGCCTAAGTATAAGTCTGTGATTACTTCTCCTATTGTCAATCATAATCACTATTATCGTAAGTCAATTATTATGGGTCTTTTTGGAAATATCAAGATTATGGTAGTTGAAGATTAAACTTATTGAGTAGTTGATTAATTGGACGAAATATTTTTAATAACCTTATTAAAGTTGATGTTGTGTAAAATTACATAAAAGGGTTTACTTTTTATTTAAATACAAGTTTTATAGTGTTATATCATCTAATAAATTGGGAAGTGTTCAAGTAAGGCCCATTATTCCGGTACGGCCGACACGTGTCCCGAAAATTATTATTATTATTATTATTTTTTAAACGAGTAAAAGTAATAGTTCAAAACTTATTATGGAATAGTTCATAACTTATAAAAGGATAGTTCATGAATTAGTGCTTATTTGGTTAAACAATGGATTTACAATTTTCGGGAATTGACTTTCCTAGGAATTGAATTACTGGGAATTACAATTGCTGATAATTGAGAAAATATGTTTGGTAGCAAAAAAATATCCAGTAATTTGCAATGTGTTAAATTCATAGGCATTACTAGTTAATGACAATTATAATCTTCATTTTCAAATCCATTTAGGTGGGAGATGAAAATTTTAAGGGTAATTGAGAGATTTGCTATCAAAATAACACGTTAATTGTTTTGTTACCTAGGGAGGAGTGGATAATTGTAAATACTCCATTTGAGGTAATTGGAAAATATCTAGTAAATTAGATTAATGTATTTATCAGTTTTGATTTTGCAACCAAACACCTTAATTGGATCCCATTTAATGAATTAATTTACTTTACTAGGTTTTTTACACCCAACCAAACAAGCACTTATAATAGAATAGTTCATAGTGTAAAATTTATAAAGGAATGAAAGTAATAATTCAAAACTTATTAAGTAATAGTTCATAACTTCTAAAAGGATAGTTCATGAATTATAATAGAATAGTTCATAGTGCAAAATTTATAAAGGAGTGAAAGTAATAGTTCAAAACTTATTATGGGATAGTTCATGAATTATAATAGAATAGTTCATGAATTATAATAGAATAGTTTAAAGTGCAAAAATTTATAAAGGAGTGAAAGTAATAGTTCAAAACTTATTATGGGATAGTTCATGAATTATAATAGAATAGTTCATGAATTATATTAAAAAGTAATAGTTCATGGATTATATGGGAATAGTTCAAAGTTTATAGGAGAATAGTGCATAAATTATAACATGGTAGTTCAAACAAATTTTCATTCGTTTCCGGAAGAAAAAAAAAAAAAAAAATTCGGGACACGTGTCGCCCGTACGGACAGTCGTACGACCGCACCGCAATATATGGACCGTACCTGAACATTTACCTTAATAAATTCCCATAATCTCTTTAAATTTCTTACAAGTACCTTATAAACTTTTCTTTTATTAAATACAATAAGCTATCATAATATTTCGTAAACTTTGTCCCCTCATAAATTTAATAAGCCTAATCTACTAATTTTCTAAAAGGACCCTTGTAATCTCCTCAAGCCCAACTTAAAGACGGACATGAAGAATACCACGTGACTAGTACGTGATATAACAAATTGTTTATTAATATTTAGAATTTTTCCTCTTGGTGCCATTCAGGTTTGAACTTTTCCTTTTAGTATCCACTAAGTTTTAAAATTTCTCTTGGTAGCCTTAAGGTTCCATTTCTTTTCTTTTTATACCCATTCTTAATATATTACATTAAAATTTATTAAAAAAAATATTAAAAAATTTTAAAAAAAATAAATTAAAAATAGATTATGACCTTAATTAATAAATTTATAATAAATAAGTTTTATATATATATATTTTTTTTGAAATAAATATATTCTTTATTTTCGAATTAGTTTTTTTTTAAAATTTTACTTTCGATTTAAAAAATATATATAATTTATGTTAATAATATTTATTTAAAAAATTTAAAAATAGTTTTGTTAAATTTTTTAAGAGTCCAAAAAATTAAACATATAGTATTCTTTTAAGTTAAATATTCTATAATTTATTTTAATTTGAAAATAACAATATTATTTTTTATGTGTTAATTTATTGTTTTTTATAATATACTTTTTCATAATCTTAAAATTGAAAAAAACATAATTTTATAAAATTTTCGAATTAATATAAATTATATAAAATTTAAATTCAAAATAAAAAAAATTTATTATATTTTAATTATCTAGACTCTTAATAAAGTTTAAAAAAAATATTTTTTATTTAATTATATATATATATATATTTTAAATCCAAAGTAAAAAGTAAAAAATATTTTAATTTAAAAAATAAAAAATATATTTATTTCAAAAATAAAAAATATATATAAAAACTATTTATGTTGTAAATTTATTAATTAAATTTAATGAGGTGATTTTCTATTTTAAGTTTATTTTTCTAATTTTTTTAATTATTTTTAATGAATTTTAATGCAATATATTAAGAATGGGTATAAAGAGGAAACAAATGAAACCTTGAGGGCACAAAGAAGAATTTTGAAACTTAGAGGATACCAAGAGGAAAAGTTCAAACCTTTATGGCACCAAAAGAAAAAATCCTAATATTTATCACCTTAAAAAAAAGTATTCCCTAGTTTAATTACCTATTTTAACATGTAATAAATTAGGCATTAAATTTACCCAGTTTAGTGCCTAGTATTAATAGCTAGATAGCTGCACATATGTTTTTTTATACAAAGTAAGGGCATAGGGAGAGTCAGTTTTTTGAGACTAACCATCGTAAAGTATATTTTCGGATGATGTCTTTAACTTCTTGGGACAATGTCTTGACGCAAACGTCCGGATTGTGTCCAAACAACGCCTACCTGTTAGTAACAATGTTGATTTTTCAAAAAAAAAAAGGATTTTTCCGTTTGGTGCCCCTGAGTTTTTGGCTTTTCCGGATGGTGCCCAAAGTTTTTCACGTTTCCGTTTGGTACCCCTGAGTTTTTGGCTTTTCCGGATGGTGTCCAAAGTTTTTCACGATTCCGCTTGGTACCCCTGGGGTTTCGGTTTTTCCGGATGGTACCCTTATTTCTTATTATTTGTCTAAAATAACGTTTCTTATATTAAATTTATAAAAAAAATATGGGGGGGGGGGAAATTATAACAATTTTATATTATAAATTTTGAAGACAATTATATTTTAATTGAACAAATTTAATCAACTATTAATAAATTATGAAAATTTTTAAAATATAAGGTTTTTACATATTATTTTATGATTTTAATATATTTATTACTATTTAATAGTTTATCATATTTTACATCAAAATATGATTATTTTTTTTATGTTTTATGGAAACTAATTTTTATAAAAAAAAATTTTATTATCAAATTTTCCCCCTATTTATTTTATAAATTTAATATAAGAAACGTTATTTTGCATCAAAACATGATTTTTATACAATTTTTTTTATCATATTTGTTAAAATAATTTTTATGTTTTATTTATAATTATATATGAAATAAATCATTGATAAATGTATAACGCAAAATATTCAAATTAGACATTCGGTTTTTCAAAAAAAATTAATAATTATTGATAAATGTCCGATTTGAATACTATTTCCACTTTTCAAAATGAAAAAAAATAAAAAAATCCTACTTAAATTTTAATAAGACTATTGAAATGTACATATAAAACTGATGTTTTTTTTATAAAAACTATTCTATTACATGTATTATAAGTTCATGATATGTATAGAATATGTTAAGTTTTTTTTATAAAAATTCTACTTTTCAAAATGTCCTTTTTTATATAAAAAATTACTAATTTTTATGTTTTGAATAATATTTGTTAAAATTTAAGTAGGATTTTGTTTATTTTTTTTCATTTTGAAAAGTGGAATTAGTATTTAAAACGGACATTTATCAATAATTATTAGTTTTTTTTGATACACCGAATGTCCAATTTGAATATTTTGCATTATACATTTATCAATGATTTATTTCATATATAATTATAAATAAAATATAAAAATTATTTTAAAAAATATGATAAAAAAATTTGTATAAAAATCATGTTTTGATGCAAAATAACGTTTCTTATATTAAATTTATAAAAAAATAGGGAAAAAATTTGATAATAAAATTTTTTTATAAAAATTAGTTTCCATATAAAATAAAAAAATTCATGTTTTGATGCAAAATATGATAAAGTATCAAATAGTAATAAATATATTAAGAATCATAAAATAATATGTAAAAACCTTATATTTTAAAAAATATCATAATATTAATAGTTGATTAAATTTGTTCAATTAAAATATAAGTGTCTTCAAAATTTATAATATAAAATTTTTATAATTTTTTCGCTATTTTTTTTATAAATTTAATATAAGAAATATTATTTTAGACAAATAATAAGAAAGAAGGGTACCATCCGGAAAAGCCGAAACCTCAGGGGTACCAAGCGGAAACATGAAAAACTTTGGACACCATCCGGAAAAGCCAAAAACTCAGGGGTACCAAACGGAAACGTGAAAAACTTTGGGCACCATCCGGAAAAGCCAAAAACTCAAGGGCACCAAACGAAAAAATCCAAAAAAAAAAATATGTTACACACTAAGTTGTGTGAAGCCAGATAGCATGGATGAGATATATGATATGATCATGTCTACTTCTCAAGGTGACTTTCAGTTGTGTTTGAGCGAATTAGTGAGCACCATATTGTCTCCCTCAATCTCAATGGTTGAAACTCCCAAGCTTGCGGCCTTTTGGAGCCCTCCCGAAGAGCAAACACTTCTGCTTCTAGGATAGAGTTGCCTTCACATCTTCCTTTTCCTATAGCAATTGTCATCGTCAAGTTGTTTTTGATGATATATTTAAAAGCATATTTTTTAAGCATCAAAATTGATTTTGAGAAAGGTCCCTATTGGTCTCTGCCATTTGATTTTTTTTGTTTTTCTACTTTTGTTCAATGGTTTAATGTTATTATTAGCCAATTTTGTATCGGCATTTTTCCACCGGTTTATTTGATTCCATACTAGATGTTTCATATCTTGTGATACCTTTTATTTGTTAAAAATTATTTGATTCCTAGTAAGTCAAATGTGCCACCAAGTATTCATCAATTATCTTAGTTCTATTGGTGAAGTGTTTTTTTAAAAAAAAATTATTTTTATGATAATTTATTATTTGTTTTGATATATCACTAGTTTGAAGGCATGTTATAATTTTGTCATTGTTAATAGATTGAAGAGTATATGAGCACTCAAAGAAAGAAAAAAAATACTCAGGGCTAGTTTGGTATGATTATAGGAATGAAGTTGAAATCAAGAATTGAAATGGAACAAGGAATTGAAATAAGTCATTCTTGATACTTATGTTTTGTATAAGGTTGAAACGAAAGATTTTTGACAGATATTTGTTATTTTACATGAGTTATGAAACGAGAAACCGTATCATATTTGATGATATATGCGTGAATATTAATAATGCAAATATATGGTATTTTTTAAACTATATTTAAGAAAAATCAAGAGTAACTAATAACTTAAAGAATAAACATTAAACAATCATCAACATAAATAAATAGGTGTATAACTTCTTCTATCAAATATATTTTTTCTAATTGAATCAATAATTTTGTTTTCGAGCATTTTCTGGTTACATTACATCTTGAATGAAATACTCTTATTATAGTTATAAAAAAAAATTGTGTCAAAAGCATGTTTTTCTACAAAATAATAATATAATTTAAATTAATTGATTGGTAATAAAAAAATTTATAAAAAATTATTAATTTTATTTTGTGAAACTATATATATATATATATATATATATATATATATATATAAATGTAGTTTTAAATTTGAAAATCAGTTTATGTTGGAAAGCAAGATACCCACCTTTAATTTATGAAATCAACTCCGTTATAGTTGTAATGTACTCATTTCATGAAATCATTCTCATTCCGAATTGAAGCCTTACCAAACACAAAGTATTCGTATAACTCATTTCGATTCCGAATCCTGATTTTATGGAAATTGTACCAAGCAAGCAAGCCCTTAGCACTTTCCATATGTTGTTTATAAAATTCTCAGTGTATTATTACTTGTATTTATTTATTTGTTTAGCCCACATATTCTAGATAGATGGCTAAAATGGGGTTTGTGGGCAAAGGGTTTCCTTTTATGGCTGTCTAGGAAATAAACCATTTTCAAGCCGATGATTCGGCGTGATTGGTTAAACGATAGTATTCTTTTTTTCTTTTTGTAAAGCCCTAGGTTTGATTAATATCATTCAAATTTAATTATAAAAACAAAAAATATCAAAAGTTTAGTTTAGACACATAACAACTTGTGTCTAACATGATATTTTTTAATCGTAAATATAGTTAGAGAATTGACTTGAGCTTTCGAGTTTAGGAGCGTATTCGGTGAAGCGAGATTTTTGAGTAGTTTTAGCTTTTTGAGTAGGTTTAGCTCTTTGGTAGATTTTTGAGTAGATTTTCAAAGAGCTTTGTAAATTTCGAAAATCTAACAAATAACTTAATTGATGTTTGGTAAGAATAGATTTGTGGATAGATTTATATGATAGATTTACTAAAAAGTTAAAAAGGATAAAAATGTACAAATTATTAAAGATATAAAAGAGGGGTAAAATTGTAAAATTTTTGATATTATGCCCAAAAAGTTAAGGGCAATTTTGGTAACTAGGCTTTTTTTGAAAAATTAGAGTAGTAACTAGGCTTTTTAATGTTTCAATTAAATAAATATACCCCAACCTTTTGTATTTATTTTCAAACTTTACACACTCCTTTCTCAAGGGGTACATTTATCAAACACAAAATTAGAAAAAACCTAGTAAACCAAATTGTTTCAAAAGTTAATAGTAATAGCATTTTAAAAACCTTCTCAAAAATTTCCAAAAAAGTCAAAACTAATGGAAAACCTCTCTTACCAAACTAGCTTTTTAAAAACACAAAACTTAATGAAAATCTACCAAAAAAACTACCTTTGAGACGTATTTTCTTGTAAATTTATAATTTATTATTGTAAATGATACTTATTTCTTGTAATTTATATTTTTTGATTTTTTTTGTAATTTTATAATTTTTACAAGAAATATGAAAAATTAATAAATGAAAGTAGTCACCAAGAATTGATCTTTGGTTGGTTGTCCCTCCCTCCCACTCTAATACCAACTTGACAAGTTGGATCTCACGATTTATCTTCTTTTGAAAATCATAAATATACGTTAATTATGATATTTAAACTTTCGCTTGTACACTAATTTTATTGTACAAGAATTATTGTAACTAATTTTTTTGTACACGATTATTGTATCAAGAAAATGAATGTTCAAGCTGAAGAGTAGTAAACGATGAAGATCTAGAGAGCAATCTTATAATTGCTTGTAAGAGGATAATCCAAATTTATTACGTTAATTCAAAGTATTAACCATTAACGATTCACCTTCTACAATTAGAGTGTATGTTGATTTAAAAGGCAATAATAAATACACAAATCTTGTAATTGCATGTACGAGGGTAATTTAGTCTTAAAATCTCAAATGATGTCATATTCTAATAAAATTAGTGAGGTGAACATATACTAAACAATATTAATGACATAATGCTACATAGCAAAGTCACCGTATATTTTAAGGGTTATATTAGTCCATACTAAGTACTGATTTATAAGATGTGTGGTGAAAAATTTACAATTTCTTGAAAAAATAGTTTAAAATAGGTGGATGACATAACATTTTTATAATTTCGTAAAAAAAGTTATAACAACTATTATCTCAGTTTATAATTTTAGTTTATTTCGTTTAAAATTTATATACTAATAATTCTAATATTTTTTTATCGTTTGTTCATGCATTATTTTGAACTTATGATTTTTTTATAAAAACTATGAACTATTAGTAAAATATAATCTGGAATAAGAGAACAAAAATTTGAACGAAATGTATAAAAATTTTGAAAAAAATGCCCGTTAGAAAAAGAAGAAAAAAGTTCATAATTTGATAATATTAATTCAAATAAAGTGTTCTATTAGTTCAATCAATTTACATTATTAGTTCATGCATTATGTTAAACTTACAAAAAAAGTTATAAAAAAAATATGAACCATTAGTACGATATAATTTGAACTAAATGACCAAAAAGTTTGAACAAAATGTACAAAAAGTTTTAACGAAAAAAGTATTAAATTTTTTAATAAATAAATAAATTTGACACATGCCACCACAACAACGCTCCGTAATTTCGCACAAGAACTTATATTTGTACCCGAATAAGTCCCTTAAGATTTATGGTTTAGTACGATGACTAGGGTTTAGATGGAATTTGTAATTTAAGTTCTGTTATTAGTGCTTAGAACATAGGATGTAGCTATTTTTGTGCGTACGTGTGGATGTTAGATTTTGAGTGATGTTATTCGTAGAGTACAAAAAAAGCCCACGAAAACGGTAGACATGGGTTGTGTACGCGCATGACTTGGGTGCATGCGCAGGGCGCATGCACCTAGACCCTATTTTAAGGGTTGGGGTATGCGCAATCCCCTACTCTTCTTGTTGTTGCACCGCAATAGTTCAGAAAAAGCCCAACGATTTTCCGATTAAAAAAAAAAAAAGAAGCTCAAGATTGATATGGCAATTGGTTCGAGATCCGAATGTCGGAGATTCACAACAATCTCAAAGTAGAAGACAACTTTTGTCCCGGTTTGAGGTTAGTTTTTAACGTTTTTGTTATTTTATCATTTATTATGATTTTAGGCTTGAATTTAGTTAGTTTTGAAAGATTCGGTTAGTATAGGAAGAATTGGAATTGGAGCCTCTACGAGATTTAGTGTTTTTTTGGGTTTTTATGAGTTTTTTTGAGCTTTCAAACAGGCTCTAATGGTGAGATTTCGGCGAAGAAGGTGAAAAAAGTTATTATTATTTTTATGCTATAATTTAAACATATTTAAATTTAAAAACGCAAAATTTTATTTGAAAAGAAAATTCAGATCGTGATGAAAAACATTAGAGAAGAAGCGAGAAGCTTGACTTGTCACAACATCCACCTCTTGAGAGGCCAAAGCTCGACGTGATAAACTTGTCACAACCTCCGTTTAGACATCGGTTGAGGCACATGATCCTATTATCGGTGAGGAGGATGCGACATCATCTTAGTAGCATGTTATAGTTTTTATTCTTTTCATTTCATAAGTTAAGTGAAGAAAACTTATAATAATTTACTGAAAGATATAATACAAATATAATTCTATAAAAATTAACTACAATAAATTTTATTCTCTCAAACATCCTCAAAACATGCTAAAAAAAATTCATTAAAACAATTACTGATAAAATTCAACTCTAATAAACTTAAAGTTTTGAAATGACTCTTAACATATGAATATGAATGCTACATGAGAAGAATTGAATACCAATATGTTGTATACAGCTTTCATTTGTGTAATAATTTATTTAGTAGTATGCCTGGCTTTTAGGTATGAATTGCAAATTGAAATAGTGAAAAAACAATAAGCTATAAATAGAAAGTCTGTGAGGTGGTTGAGAATTGACCGGTTGAAGCTACCCTCATCAATTGTACATGCATGGGATGGACACAGGCAAATATGGAGGAAGTGGTCGAGTCAAGAAACACAGCGGGGAACGCGGGGGGCTGCATGTATTTGGGCGGCGAACCCACGCGGTTCAACTCCTACTCTATGCATTTAATTCGGGGGTTTTCATATTCCCCACCGGACAATATTCTTTGTATTTATCGATGGCTTTGTTTTTTTTTTTTTTATAATGGAAAGCTGTTCGAAACCACTAGACGGCGCGAGGCCGAAAGATCGGAAGACGGTCTAACCGTCAAGAAGGACCACAACAAAAGGAGAAAAGAAGTACACAAAAATACATAAAAAAGAGACCGAAAGCAAAAACGTCTTAAAGGGAAAGCAGGTTGATCCAGCCAGCAGGTTGATCCAGCCAGCAGGAGGCAACGAGCATAAACGTTCATCTTCGAAGGAAGTACACAGGGAGGAAGCCTGGGGAATAATTGTGGACACCTCAGATTTGGGCCGCAACAGAGCTGTCAGGAGTTGATCACAAATCCACGCCCCCTTCTTGATAACGCAAGATTATTTTAAGCTTTTTTTTTTATCGATGGCTTTGTTTGGTGAGACCGATATGGTAAACACAAATTTCCTTTTTGAATAATCTTATAATTTTAACAAAAAGATTGAAAAAAATATTAAATTGTATCTCCTTCTTCTACTTATAAAATAATCTTTATCTCTTCTACCACATTTAGGTTAAAATTTTAAGCTTTTTTATACAAACATAAGCGTAATAAGAGGATCAGTTTTTAAAAACTGAACGACCTATAACATTCTTGTGGATGAGGTTTTTAACATCGTCTGAAATTGTGTCAACGTCAATGCCTAAGTCCATGCCACACGATTCTGTCAGCAACAGTGTTGATTTCCCTGAAAATGTAGTGAATGGTGAAGTGCGCGAATTCCGAGATCAAGGCAGATATGTTAGAAATCATCATATCCAACTCCCATGGAGGCTTCCAAATCTAGTTGATCACATTAATCAACATCAATTGTATCCTTCAATTTCAATGGATGTTGCACCTACTTCCTTGACCCTTTTAAGACCCTCACGTAAAGCAAAGGCTTCAGCCTCTAGAACTGATTCGGCATTACATCTACCAATACCTATAGCGATATGAATGGTCAGATGGTTTCTAATAGTAGAACCAAAAGTAAAGTGGTTCCCTGAATTGCCCCAGGTGTCACAGTTCAGTTTGACATAGCCATTTTGCGCTCTAGTCCATTTAATTTTTTTGGTTTTCCTTCTAAGTTTCGGGTTTTTCATGTTATTCGTGGTCACTTTTGAGTTAGCTTTATCCCACTCAGTAATTTGGTTTTACCGCTAGAAGATTTAAATTTTGTGGTGGTTTTATTTTGTTGAATATGACTTGATTTCTAGCCATGCAAATGTTCCACCAAATGACCATAAAATTTCATAGTTCCGATAGGCTGATTTTTCCTTGTAATTCGGACAGAATGTCACTAATGCTCCAATTATCAATGTCACAATTGTGTAAAACAGATACAGTCTTTGGGTTATCGACGGTTTTTAAGTTATACTAACACTTAAAAGAAAAGATGTCGGGTGCTTTCTGTATGGTGATTGCAGAATTCACAGTTCATCACCACAAGAATTTTTTGTCTGTCTAGATTTTGTTTGGCCAGTAATCCTTCTACTGCTAGTTTCCACAGGAAATTTTAAGTTTTGGGCAGTATACTGATATTCCAAATCCATGTTTTATCCGTGGTTACCCTACCTTTTGTTTTTGAATCATTTCCATTGCCGATTTAGTTGAGTATCATCCTTCGTCATTAGCAGCACAATATAACCTATCTCTAATATCGCTCATGGGAAGGTTATACTTTTTAATTTTGTCGATAATGTTGTTAGTCAAGAGTGTGTGTAGCCGATCAATATTTTGGTAATTCCACTGTTTATCTATAATTTACAAGGCGGTAAGTTCGGTCAAATTTAATTAGTGTTTTGTTCGTCACAATTTCTTGAAGTGGTTGGTCGGAAATCCATCTATCATTCTAAAATCTCACCGTTTTAACATCTCCTACTTTCCACTGGAGACCTTTGTCGAACTCTTCTTTCAATTTTATTAGATTCCTCCATTGCCACGATGTGTTTTTTTCCAAATATGTAATTCCAGAGGCTTATGCCTTTAAGGTATTTCTCTTCAATTATTTTAACCCATATGTTATCCGGGTCGGCCATAAGTTTACATAGAAGTTTCATCTTTAATGCTTTATTCATCTCCTCCACTTTCCTAATTCCCGTGCCACAAAGGGTTCTTGGTTTACAGAATTTATCCTAACAAACTAACGGATGGAAGTTGGGTCCCTTATTCCAAAAGAAATTCCTGTTTATCCGGTCTAATTCATGGTGAATGCTTGTTGGCAACATAAATGCATGTATAAGTTAACTTGGTTTTGCATTCAGGTTCGCTTTTATTAGCGTGATTCTACCTTCTTGAGATAGTGATGAAGCTTTCCATTTTGTAAGTTGTTGTTTGGAATTTAGAGTGGCAATGTTAAATATGTCCTTATTTACTCTACCGTTAATGATAGGACATTCGATATATTATTCAAGGTTACTAGTAGCGTTAATGCCAAGTTGTGACTGAATTCTTCTCTCAGTGTTCTGATCAACGTTCACGGGAGTTTGGAATGCAGATTTATAATAATATATGACTTGTCCCGAAACGTCACAATAGTCCGTTAAAGTCGATATAATTTTGTTACTAGATTCTGTTGTTGTCTACATGAAGATTATTATGTCATCCGCAAAGGCTATAAATGGGATTCTTGAATCATTTTTTGTTATGGGAAAACCTAGAGTTTTAGGATTCTCATTAGTCATTTTTTGTATATTCCTAGCCAATATTTTCGCACATACATTAAAGAGCAAGGAAGATAGGGGATCTCCGTCATGAAGCCCTCTTTGAGGGACAACAATCGTTGTGGAGGAGTCATTTACTAATATGGAATACGGGACTGTAGAAATTGTTGTGATTTTTGACAAGTTAATCAATGGAATAACGAGAGAAGAGAAAACGTTTGTGGTTTTGCTGCACAGAACTTGCAACTAGGGTTTTCAATATACTTTTGTGGGATAAAATAATCCAGCCCTAAACCTATCTATTTATAACAAAACGTTTGTGGTTTTTCTACACAGACTTCACTTGCTCGTTATTTCTTCCTGGGCCTTCGGCTCAAGAAGAGCTCGTCTCGCTCGGTCCTTGGCCCATCGAATCAGTATACCTAGATTTAATATTATAACAAAATCCACCTAGGCAACATAATCTAATACAAAATTGGGAACACACAAATAGCTTAGGACCTTGTACGCTAGATCCTCCTTGCTTATCTCAACAGGGGTCTTTCTCACTCAGCTAACAACGAGTGACATGAACCAAATCCAAGCAATGCATGAAATTTTATGCAGTAACTAGTTTGGTCATCATATCATCCGCATATCGAGAAGTGTGTACCTTCTCCAAGATGATCTCGCCAGAAGCTACAAGCTCTCTAATCTCGTGAAATATCACATCAATATGTTTAGCCCGAGCATGGTACACCTGATTCGTAGCCAAATATATGGCACTCTGACTATCACAATGTACCTCAACTCCACCTTTCTCAACACTCAGTTCCTCCACAATTCCCCTAATCCATAGTGTCTCCTTAGCTGCCTCTACTAAAGCCATGTGCTCTGCCTCAATAGTAGACAAGGCTACTACAGATTGTAAAACTAATCTCTAAAATATAGCCCCCCAACAAGAGTAAAGACATACCCTGTAGTGGACCTTCAATTCTCAAGATCACCGGCATAACATGAATCAACATACCCTACAACTAAAGGATCACCTTCCTAGGCACCAAACATAATTCCACGGTCAAGAGTACCCCTCAATTACTTGAGAATCCACTTGACAGACTTCCAATGTTCTCTCCTAGGATTAGACATATACTTGTTCACTTGGCTAACGGTTTGGGCCAAATCAGGCCTTGTACATACCATAGCATACATCAAGCAACCAACTGCACTTGCATAAGAAAATTTGGACATATCTTTGATTTCTCCGTCCAAATTCGGACCCTGACTTGAGGAGAGTTTGAAGTGATTCCCTAGAGTACTAACAGATTTGGAGTTGGCCATATCGAATTTTTCAAGCACTTTCTTAATGTAACTCTTCTGAGACTACCATAACCTCCCAGAACTTCTCTCCTTGCGAATCTCCACGCCAAGGATCTTATTTGCAACACCTATATCCTTCATATCAAATTCCTTGCTCAAGAAAGTCTTCAACTCAACAATATAATCAACATTTTTTCCAGCAATCAAAATGTCATCAACATATAATAGAAAGTACAAGGGAGATCCATGATCCGAATATCTCGCATAAATGCAAAAATCATACTCACATCTTTGATAGCCTATCCGAAGCATATAAGAGTAAAACCTCTTGTACCATTGCCTAGGAGCCTACTTCTGACCATACAATGACTTCGTCAGCTTGCATACAAGATTCTCCTCTTCCAGATGAACAAAACCCTCTGGTTGCTCCATGTAGATCTCTTCCTCCAAATCACCACGGAGAAAAGTTGTTTTCACATCCATTTGCTCCAATGAAAATCCTAGCTAGCTACCAGTGCCAAGACCAATCCGATAGACGTGTGTCGGATCACAGGTGAAAAAATCTCATCATAATCAATCCCCTTCTTTAGTGAGTAACCCTTTGCTACTAGTTGTGCCTTGTACCTCGCCCCTTCTTTCTCTGAGGTGACTTGTTTCTTCTTGAACACCCATTTGCATCCTATTGCACTCTTTTTTTGCCGGAAGAGGAACCAACTCCCACATCATGTTCTTATGAATAGATTCCATCTCCTCATCCATAACACATATCCATCCTTCTTTACCTGAATATGAATAGCCTCTCGAAACTTGGATGGATCATCTCCGCCAATGACTAGAGCATAGTTAACCATCTCCTCAAAACCATATCTAAATGGGGCCCTTGTGATGCGTATGCTTCTGTCAAAAACAAGACTCTCTACCTGCTGTGATCTACATCATGCTCATCACCTTCTAGTGTATGTGTAATATAATCTAAAAGCTCCACCTCCACTGCTGATCTGGATTTAGTCTCTCTAACTATAAGTTTCTCAACTTCCTTGGCATGTAAAAGCATTGTCTGGTCATCAAATACAACATCTCGGCTGATCATCCGTTTCTTTGCAACAAGATCCCAAAATTGAAACCCTTCACACCTTTCTCATATCTTAGAAAGATGCACTTCTTAGACTTTGCATCCACCTTTGTTCGCTCATCACTTGGAATCAACACATATGATGAAGTGCCAAAAATCTTCAAATTTGATAAGTCTAAATCTGAACCAGTCCATACATCCTCTGAAACCTTCTCGTCAAGAGAAGGTTGGGGTGATCTATTTATCAAATAGACTGCCATACTCACTGCCTCTGCCCATAAATGCTTTGGAAGCCCTACATTCAATCTAAGACACCGCTCTTTTTCTACAAATGAACGATTCATCCTTGGAGAAGCACTATTCTGTTGTGGTGTCTTCAACATTGTACAATGCCTCTGAATACCATGCTCACCACAAAAACTCTGAAACTGAGAATCCGTGTTTGTCTCATTATCATATCTCAGATACTTCACTTTCCTCCTTGTTTGATTTTCCACTTCTGCCTTCTATAGCTTGATCTTGCTGAAAACCTCAGATTTATGTTTTAGAAAATACACTCGTACCTTCCTTAAATAATCATCAATGAAAGTGGCATAATACCTAGATCCTCCCAATGATAACACATGAGTTGGTCCCCACATGTCAGAATGCACATAATCAAGAATTCCTCCTGTGTTGTGCTGACCTATCTTAAAAGACACCTTGGACTGTTTTTCCATCACGCAAAACTTGTAGAAGTCGATCTTACAACTCTTCAAACCATCCCGGATACCTCGCTGATGAAGCTCAATCATCCCCCTTTTGCCAATGTGACCCAGACGCATATATATGCTACAACAATAGGATTCAGAAACCACGGTTGCAACTCCACCTGCAACGGTACTCCCTACCAACTAATAGATATTACCCGATGTAATCTTCCCCTTCATAACTGTAATAACCCCCTTACTCACCTTTAGACATTTCTTTTCTATTTTGAAATAGAACTCTTTCACATGCAAAGTCCCCAAGGAAATCAGATTTTTCTTTAGAGCTGGAATATAACGCACATCAATCAATGTTTGGATCACACCGTCGTGTATCTTCACCGTTATCTGCCCAATGCCAACAACACCACAAGTCTTGTTGTATCCTAATCGGATAGAGCCAAAAGTTCCAAACTTGTACGTCTCAAACCAATCTCTATTCAGAGTCATGTGAAACGAACACCCCGTATCCATAATTCATACATTTGAGTAGTTGTGTGACGTCACAAAGAGCATATCAGAATTTGTACCATGTGAATCATCTTTTTGCACCACATTTGTTGATTTTGGAAGCCATACTCACTACCTCTGCTCATAAATGCTTTGGAAGCCCTAAATTCAATCTAAGACACCACTCTTACAAAGGAACGATTCATCCTTGGAGAAGCACTATTCTGTTGTGGTGTCTTCAACATTGTACAATGCCTCTGAATGCCATTCTCACCACAAAAACTCTAAAACTGAGAATCTGTGTTTGTCCCATTATCAGATTTCAGATACTTCACTTTCCTCCTTGCTTGATTTTTCACTTCTGCCTTCCATAGCTTGAACTTGCTGAAGACCTCAGATTTATGTTTTAGAAAATACACTCAGATCTTCCTTAAATAATCATCAATGAAAGTGGCATAATACCTAGATTCTCCCAATGATAACACATGAGTTGGTCCCCACACATCAGAATGCACATAATCAAGAATTCCTCTTGTGTTGTGCTGACCTATCTTAAAAGACACCTTGGACTGTTTTTCCATCACGCAAAACTTGTAGAAGTTGATCTTACAACTCTTCAAACCATCCCGGATACCTAACTGATGAAGCTCAATTATCCCCCTTTTGCCAATGTGACCCAGACGCATATGCCACAACAATATGATTCAGAATCCACGGCTGCAACTCCACCTGCAACGGTACTCCCTACCAACTAATAAATATTACCTGATGTAATCTTCCCCTTCATAATTGTCATAACCCCCTTGCTCACTTTTAGACATTTCTTTTCTGTTTTGAAATAGAACTTTTTCACATGCAAAAAGTCCCCAAGGAAATCAGATTTTTCTTTAGAGCTGGAATATAACGCACATCAATCAATGTTCGGATCACATCGTCGTGTATCCTCACCTTTATCTGCCCAATGCCAACAACACCACAAGCCTTGTTGTCTCCTAATCGGATAGAGCCAAAAGTTCCAAACTTGTACGTCTCAAACCAATCTCTATTCGAAGTCATGTGAAATGAACAGCCCGTATCCATGATTCATACATTTGAGTAGTTGTGTGACGTCACAAAGAGCATATCAGAAATTGCACCATGTGAATCATCTTTTTGCACCACATTTGTTGATTTTGGAAGCCATACACACAACCTCTGCTCATAAATGCTTTGGAAGCCCTACATTCAATCTAAGACACCGCTCTTTTTCTACAAAGGAACGATTCATCCTTGGAGAAGCACTATTCTGTTGTGGTGTCTTCAACACTGTACAATGCCTCTGAATGCCATGCTCACCACAAAAACTCTGAAACTGAGAATCCATGTTTGTCCCATTATCAGATCTCAGATACTTCACTTTCCTTCTTGTTTGATAATCCACTTCCGCCTTCCATAGCTTGAACTTGCTGAAGACCTCAGATTTATGTTTTAGAAAATACACTCAGACCTTCCTTAAATAATCATCAATGAAAGTGGCATAATGCCTAGATCCTCCAAATGATAACACATGAGTTGGTCCCCACACATCAGAATGCACATAATCAAGAATTCCTCCTGTGTTGTGCTAACCTATCTTAAAACACACCTTGGACTATTTTTCCAACACGTAAAACTTGTAGAAGTCGATCTTACAACTCTTCAAACCACCCCAGAGACCTCGCTGATGAAGCTCAATCATCCCCCTTTTGCCAATGTGACCCAGACGCATATGCCACAACAATATGATTCAGAAACCACGGCTGCAACTCCACCTGCAACGGTACTCCCTACCAACTAATAGATATTACCCGATGTAATCTTCCCCTTCATAAATGTCATAGCCCCCTTGCTCACCTTTACACATTTATTTTCTGTTTTGAAGTAGAACCCTTTCACATGCAAAGTCCCCAAGAAAATCAGATTTTTCTTTAAAGCTGGAATATGACGCACATCAATTAATGTTCGGATCACACCGTCGTACATCCTCACCTTTATCTACCCAATGCCAACAACACCACAAGACTTGTTGTCTTCTAATCGGATAGAGCAAAAAGTTCTAGACCTGTACGTCTCAAACCAATCTCTATTCGGAGTCATGTGAAACGAACACCCCGTATCCATGATTCATACATTTGAGTAGTTGTGTGACGTCACAAAGAGCATATCAGAATTTGCACCATGTGAATCATCTTTCTGCACCACATTTGTTGATTTTGAAGATTCTTCTGGCTTCTTATCTTCATACTTGTTCTTCCTGGCAGGACAATCACATTTGAAGTGACCCTCCTCTTTGCAAAGTAACAAGTTATTGGATTTTTACCCTCGGGCTTAAACCTGGATTTCTTGTTGCTTCCTTCTTGATTCTCTTCCGTCCTCCCTCTATCCTGGTTGCCTCTAACATACAACCCTTCATTTTGAGAACTCTCACTGGTATTATGTCGTTGTTCGGCTTGTGAAACCAACGTTGTTGACACCGCGGGGGCGAAAGACTTATTTTGTCTTTCCCACACGTCAAAGTCATCACCAAATTCTGATATAAACAAGGTAAATAACACAACAAGATCAAAGCTTTATCTTCATCTTCAAGTTTTACATCCAGACGAGCCAGATCACCAATAGTTTGATTAAAGATATTCACGTGTTTCACCAAGTTAGAACCTTCCACCATTTTCAACTCATACAATCTTTGTCTGAGATACAATTTACTAGACACATATTTTGACATATACCGTTTCTCCAATTGAGTCTAAACCGCTTGACACAATTTGAGATAAATAACATGGTATATTATCTCGTCTGCCAAATAGAGCCGAATGACCGACACTGCCTTCTCCTGCATCTCCTCCCATTTGCCGTCTTTCAACAAATCCGGTTTCGTCTCCTTCAACACCTTCAACATCCTTTGTTGCATTAGCAGATCCTTAACCCATCGCTGCCAAAGACCGAAGTTTCCAATTCTGTTGAATCGCGGAACCTCGAATTTTACAACGGAACTCATCGACATCCTTGCTATGATACTAGTTGTTTTGATTTTTGACAAGTTAATTAGTGGAATAGCGAGAGAAGAGAAAACGTTTGTGGTTTTGCTGCACAAAACTTACAGCTAGGGTTTTCAATATACTTTCGTGGGATAAAAAATACAACCCTAAACCTATCTATTTTATAACAAAACGTTTGTGGTTTTGCTGCACAGACCTCGTTGACTTGCTATTTCTTCCTGGGCCTTCGGCCCATAAGAGCTCGTCTCGCTCAGTCCTTGGCCCATCATATCAGTATACCTAGATTTATTGTCTTATTATAACAAATACATTCAAAGATCCCGTTTCACCAAAAATCAAAATTTTTAAGTACTGCTTTTAGAAACACCCATTCGACTTTATCGTATGCCTTTTCCATATCAAGTTTAATTGCCATAAACCTTCTTTTCATTTCTTTGTTTTAAAATTGTGGAAAATTTCGTGAGCGATGAGAACGTTATCATGGATCGATCTATTTTTGGTGAACGCACTTTGTAGTTGGTGTATTAACTTTGGGAGGACTGTGCTTAGTCGTTTGGCCAAAAGTTTGGCAATTATTTTATGTAGTGTCGAGTAGGGACTAATCGGTCTATACTAGTTAGTTGTTGATGGATTTTCAATTTTTGGAAGAAGGGCAATAAACGTGTGATTAATCTGTTTGAAGACTTTTACGGTTCTAAAGAAGCTTTTCACTGCCCGAGTCACTATAGGCTCAATGATATGCCAATATTTTTGATAAAAATCAGTTGTCATACCTTGGGACCCGACAATTTATCGATCCCCATATCAAAGAGGGCCTCTTTTATTTCCTTAGTGGAAAAAGGCATTTAGGATCTGATTTTCATTTTTATAAATTTCCAGTGTGATGACTTCTAATTGTTTATGAAGTTTGCGGTAGTCTATTGTTGAGGCTTGAAAACAGAATTTGTAAATTTTTAATAATTCCACAATAGATTTCTTTTTCTTTGGATTGTACTATCATTGGCGGTAATCGTTGTGATGATTTTCTTGTTTCTTCTACTTATAGCTTTTCTGTGGTGGAATTTCGTATTCTTACCACCTAGTTATAAATTGTTCGTCTTAGCTCTTTGCACCCAATACTTATTTTGATTGTCCAAAAGACATTCTCTTTTCCTAGTTAGTCTGATTATTTTATCATTACTAATTTGGGTGAAAGTAGCAAAGTTTTGTTTTGGAGAGATTCAATCTCACCATCCACAATTTGTAGTTTTTTATGAATATTCCCGAATTTTTATCGACTCCACTACTATAACTTATGTTTGAGGAGTTAAGTTTTTTTGCGATTTTACATGTGGGTGCTTGGGAATTGTGTTCTTCAAACTTGTTTAACAAGATTCTCACAATCTTGTCTTTGCAGCGACATAGATTCAAACCTAAATGGTTTATTCTTAAACTTTGTGTTATTATTTTGTAGGTGGATTGATATTATACATTGGTCAAGCGTAGTAAAAGCATGGTTTCTAGTGTGGATTTCAGGGTATTCTTGGATGATATGTATATATGTCAATGCTCTGTCAAGGTTTTTGTATGTATTATCAACTCCTTTTTTCTTTGTCCAAGTGAATTCATTGCCTTTGGTTGGGAGATCGATTAGACTAAATTGGTGTGAAATGCGTTGTAATCTGTCAAATTTATTATTAGGGATAGGTGCCCCCCCTTTTTGTCTGCGGGTTCTAGTAGTTCGTTATAGTCACCAATCAATAAGATCGGTTTAACTGTAGCAGTCATTCCACCATTAGCTTGGTATAAAATTTATTTTCCATTTGTTCATTTGGTGGTGTGTAGATGAAGAAGATCGTAGTTTTAAACTTCGTAAGGATGTTTGTATGTTGAATTATTGCCATGGTGTTTAACTATTTCTATTTTTTCATCTTGTAGTTGATATTCCTTCCAAAGAAGACATAACCCCCCGCTATATCCCAAATCCGGAAAAAAAAATATTCTTTCGAATCATGTGTTTTTCCATAAATTTTCATCAGGTTTCACAGTGGATTTTGTTTCAGCTAGTATAATCATTTGAATGTGTTCATTTTTACATCTTATATTGATGTCAGACCAGAAAATTTTCTTCTTCATAACCCTACAATTCCAAAAAGTGATCTTCATATACGATAGAGCTATGTGGGAAGGTAATAACCCTGTTATTCCTACCCTTGGTTCCTTACTTATCGCTTTCTCACAAGCCAACTTTTGAAAATAATATTTTCCCTTAATTTTATTCTGTGTCAGAAAATGCATCATAGGTCTACAAAGTGGTGGTTCAATAGAAAAGTTGGTATGCATTCGTGTTTTATGTGATGACCCATGACCTTAGCTCCGCATTTTATTTTTGGTAGTTTACTAGTTTTGGTACTAGTGTAGTTTTCACAACTTTTTATTATCGCTGTACACAAAGTAATCACTCATGTTTTCCCATGATTATTTCATCATTACTAATTTTTCACCTAGTAGGTCTCATGAATAGGATTGTGTTGATGTAGTCGGAATTGGGATGAGATTGAACCCGATTGTTCGGTTTTAAAAACACGTTTCTTTTGTTAGTGATCATTGTAGTCCAACTATTTACATTATGACTATTATTGTAGTTTCTCGTTGTTGGTTTACCATCAATATCCGCTTTTCTAAAAGATTTGTTGATCTCATTCTGTCCGTTTTGTTCGTTTGCTAAATGACCAATTCGGTAAATCTTGTCCAAACATCTCATGACTTTGCAAGGTTAGACCACTTTCCTTTGATGTCTTTCTATTCGCTCCCTGTTCATGGTTGATTAGACACTTCTTTTTGACTAACCAAATCCGTTAGGACCTCCTTTTCCCACAATAGAAGACACCCTGCAATAACATTAGAATGATTCTATGAAAATGGTTAAAACACGATATACCAAATATCACAAAATATAAAGAGTAAAATATATATAACTTTATAGCTATATTTTTTAAAAAAGAAAGAAGTTAGAAAGACTACTTTTTAGAAGTAGATCCTTCTAGCGACACATACTAGGTTCTATAACATTCCATATACACGTAGAGACTAAGATATTGATTTGACAAAGATGAACATTTCTAGTTCTTTCGGTATTTCTCTACACATTTATTGGATTGTCTAGGCCCAGATAGACTCACAAAAAACTTCATGGCCTATATAAAAAGCTAGGCAACATTCTTGTCAAGAAGGATCGGATCCCCCTAGACTTGTATAAATTCAAACCTTGCCTAGAAAAGAAGGTAGCTGCAACTATAACTAGGGAGGTCATCCATCGATCGATAAACCATCCAAAGCAAAGCTCTCTTACAAGCTCTACAAAGCAATCAAAGTTCAATTTGTACACAAAAACTCCAAGTTCCCTTACAACAAAACCCACAAGTTAAAACTTTACTTGGTCATTTAAGAAGGTAAATGACTAAGATATGCATGGTTGTGAGTTCAAGAATACTCCTCCGGTGTCAATTGGTATCAGAGAAAATGTTTGAACGATCGTTCTATACAAGCGTCAAGTTCTTAAAACCAAGGAAGACAAGTAGAAAGATACACGGATCAAGCAAGAGCATTATGTAAACTGTTAAGTGTTTGTAGCGGATATAGGTAAATAGGCAGGGACACAAAGAACATCAAGGTACGAGGGAAGGAACCATGGCTAACAATCATTTGACCGAAGTTCTTGATGAGTGCAACCAAAGCAAGAAGGAAAATAAGACCATTATGTAAACGGGCCAACATGTAACAACCCGTTTTCGCTGTCACCGCCCCCGCGGTGACAGTAAGCTGTCCCTGCGGCCTCCTGCGGTCGCGGCAGGGAAAACCGCCCCTGTAATTTTGCCCTAAATCGTCCCGATCTGTTTTATTTCGTTTTTATTTCCTTCCATAGATAGAAGATCTGATCTTCTATCTTATGATTCAGGCTTTCCTATCTTAATCCTAACCCTAGAACGCCTTTCCTTCTATCTTTTTATCCTTCTCTATAAAATCCCGCCTTCTTCCCGTTTTCCCCGCCTCTTGCATATGTTGTCTTTAACCTTGAGAGCTGCAACCATTTGTCCTTCTTGTGACCTTGCTGAACGTCTAAGTTCATCCTTCTTTGTTTCTTTCTCATGTTCATGTGTTGCTGTATGCCGTTCCTTTTTGTTTCGCTTTCTTCCTTCGTTCTTCTCTTTTTCTTCTTCTCCAAGAATCAAGTTTGATTCTTGATTCTAGTGGAATGTTCCGTTGTTGTTCTCAAGCTCATGTAGTGGAGACTTGACGTGTGTGTGGATTGAGAGAAGCAAATCCTGGTGCCTTGTTGTGTTCCTTGCTGACGAAGGATTCGACAACGCTTGCTGTCACGCCGCCGCCCTCGCGCCCCTGTTGTGCCGCCCCGCGGGAAGTGCCCAGTTCCGCCCCCGTGCCTCTGTCTAGCTGCCCCCGCGGTTTTGTCTACAGTGCCCCCGTTCTTGGTGAGCTGCGTCTTTCCTTGCTTTCCTTGTTCCTGATAACACGATTTATGACTTAGGTTTAGGCACTCATTTAGATAGTTTTCCGCTCATTCATGCATGGTTTAGCACTAGTTCACGACGTTTGCACTCAATTCATGTATTTTGTCGAGATAGACGTCTACACGGACTTTTGCATGCTTTGTAGGTATTTTGGGAGATTTAAGAGCTTAATCGATACATTTGAGGATCGTTCCTCGAGATGACACACCTTCGAACTCATTGGGATGCAAGCTAGGGGCTAAGGAGGACACATGGGACCTTATTGGTGCAAGCCATGCACCGAATTGTGGCTTAGTGATCCATAGAATGCAGAAGCACCAAAACCACGGCCACTGGGACTTCCACGGGCGTGGAAATGGGCCGTGGTTTTTGCCAAACAGTTGTGACAGCTGTCCCACGATCTTCATGGCCGACTCTTGCAAATTTGGAGGATAAAAGGTGGTCCTGCAAGGCTGTTAGGAGGACCCCCTCACTCCCATTCTCTCCCACACTCTCAACAAGAAAGATTCTCTCATTGGAAGATTGGATTGGAGCTTTCATTGGAGAAGAAGGAAGGCTTCCATTGGAGAAGAAGGAGAAGCACACTAGTTCATAGTTCTATAGTCTTTTTGAGTGATTTTGAGTGAAACGTTTTGCAAGGTTTTGTAAGAATCGATTGAACCTTCTTTTGAAGGGTTGTAAGTCCTTCTTGAACCTTGATTTAGCTTGTTACTTGTTTCATTTGCTTAATCCATCTTTCATTTCATCTTCTTGCCACGGATTCTATGATTTTATGCTTGTTGAGTTTGATCTTTAAGATGCATGTTGTTGGCTAAATAAATGCGATTCTAGGGTAAGGATAGGATGATTATGGCTTGGACTATGATAGAATAGACTTAAATGTATGCTTGGATGATTCATTTGATTGAACCTAGTCACTGTTAGAAACCACGGTTTGTTCTAGACAAACCACGACCGTGGATCTTGATGAACATCCCGTGATTTTGATTAACTTGCTTGTAATGATAAATCCAAGTGTTAGGTTGTTAGATTGTTGAAATCCTAGTATTTGTTGAGTTAAACCTATCCTAGGGTGACCTAGTGTTAGCAACTAAGAGTTAGAAGAGACTTACCCGGTGATTCTTGCTCTTAGATACCGATGATGACGAACTCTAGGTAGTAGTGAGCCTCATAAGCCGCTATTGGACTGAGTGTGCTAGGATTGATGTTTAGGACTTGCCTTTCCGAGACTTACCCGGTAAAGAGAGGTTAGATCCCTAGATAACCATCCGGTTTGTGTAGAATTCCTATCCTTAGGTTCTTTGAGACTTACCCGGTGATGAGACCTTAGGAACGGACTAGTGGACCATGAGACCTACCCGGTGATTGATCCCAATCTAGAAACACTCACTCCCAACATACTATAGTCGATCCAAGGAATGATTAGATAGCTTGAGTCCTATGCCATAACCGGAATTTCCGACCCCTAGAATCCGCTTTTCTCCCTTTGATTACATATTTTGTATTTGCTTGTTTACTTGTGGTGTTAGCAGAGTTGATTGTTAATTTCGCATGATTTGTGATCTTTGATTGATCACCTAAAAACTAACCCAAAAACATTGAGATTTTCATTTCTTTATTCCTTTCTCTTTTCTTAGTCTAGATCTTCACTATCCTTAGTCATTAATCGATTCAATCTCACCTCAGTCTTTGTGTTCGACCTCGGAATACTATCCCTACTACAAAACGTCCCGTACACTGCGGGTTCGCTAGGAGTTAGGAGAAATATATCGAGTTATAAATTTAAAGCTTTTGCGTGTCACGTTCTTAGCGTAACAGTTCCTTTCCTTGTCCTATGACGTTGTTGTTGACCCTTAGTGTTCTGTAAGACTAAGATTAAGACCTTATCTTGTGGAGATCTCATAGAGATCATTGAGACTAGAAGTTATAGACTTCTAGAAATCGTTTCAGCTCCAGATTCGCGATACCTTGTGTGAACAAGCTTTCCGTTCTTCTTTTCTGAGGGAAGCTGAGTTGTTTGCTGATCCTTTGAGTTACCTTCGAGTGAGGTAAGTCCCTTGGACTTACTTAACTGCATTCCGTATATTAGTTTGATTGTTTTGGCTTGTGTGTGTTGTTGTTTATTGTTATAACAGATAACCGGAATAGGATTGACCTTTATAACCATAATTGACCCAAGTGTATTATAACCGAGCGATTACCGCTTGTCAAGTTCAGAACGGGGACACTAGGAGGTGCTCTTGCGACCAGTCCAGCTGGTGACAGAAGGATGCATAAGTTCTATTCTTATTGGTGAAAAGGGACAGAGGGGAGATCACAACAATTATCGTGTAACAACCATAAGTTGAGTTAGTAAAGGGGTTAACCTTAATGAAGATAATAACCTGTTGAGTGTTTGCATGCTATGCGGTTTTATTACCTTATGTGTGTTTGTGCCTTTACAGTCTTTCTGATATCAAGAATGTTACCTAACGGTTTATACCGATGTTGAAGATGCCTTCTAGGATATAGGTGTTGTTGAGTGATCCGGACTTTGTGGTCAGTCGGGGTTCCTGTACAATATAGGACGGGATCGGGTTTATATTTCAGTTGTTGTTTTTCCTTTGTTTTTTACTTGGCTGCGAGTCTTTTACGTTTTCTTGTTTAAACCTTTGGTTTAATTATAAGTTTTGGTTTTCATTCATATGTGCTTTGTTGTAAGATCCGTTGTCTCGTTGCTACTTTGAGGGTCGGGACCCATTGTGAGGTCCTAGCCCGTAACGTTTCGAGTTCCTAGAACTTGGGGTGTTACAAGATGGTATCAAAGCTCTAGGTTGGCAACAATGGCACTCGAAATCTTCTAAAGGTTCGATAGATAAATAAATAGAACCCGCAAGGGGTCTATGCTTTCAAAAGGGGTCTTTGTTTTTAAATTTCTCTGTTTGGGATAGATGTACGGGCAACCACCACTACCTCTGCGGATCTCAACAGTGTAGTTTTCTTTTGTGTTGGTCTTTATGAGCTTTTCTTGGATTTATGCTTTAGCCGTACCGTGGCCTTATATATCTATATCCCTATAGCAGATGACGCGTACTAGAACTACATCTTCTATGGGGCGAGGAAGGGGTTGACCACCTCTTCCACATGCTGTCCGTTGGCGAAGACGCGCAAGAAGACCTCCACTAGGTAGAGGTCGGGGCCAAGTCTCAATTGCTGACCCGCCTATTGTTGAGGCGTTCGCTAAAGAATTTGCTAAGAGCGTTGTTCCTGAGGCTGGGAATGGGACCGCCGCTAGGTCCAGAGCACAGAGAATGCAGTCGACTAAGTCCGGTAAAGTGTCAATAGGAGTGTCTACATATTGCGACTATGTGCAAACAGTTGAGGAGGCTATCAGGACTGGAGGACCTGCACCAACACCACCAGTACCCGTGAGATCAATTGAGGTTTCATAGAGAGTTACGCAGGTTGTTGCTGCACCTGCTAGAGTTGTTGAGGCTGTTAGATCACTGGATGAGACGAGAGAGCTAAGGCCAGACTGTTGGTTGAATGCTTTCAACCAGCTGAAGGTTCCTTCTTTCTTAGGAAAGACTGGTTTGGAAGTGGAGGTATGACTAGGACAATTGGATTCAGCTATGGAGGCTATCGGTTGCCTAGAAAGACGTCGAGTCAACATAGCACATACTGAAGGATCAGGTTCATTCCTAGTGGAGGACCATGCGTAGTAAGGTCACCAGCTATGAGTAGATGAAGACGGTGATCAAGGATCGCTATTGCCCTGCAACTATGAGGAGAGACCGTCTTCAACATTTTCTCGAGGATGGATTCAAGGATATCTCGATTGTTGAGATCATCAACAAGTTTCAGGAGGAGCTATCTTTGTTGGGTCCGTCTACACCACTTGAGAATCAACATGTTTTCCTTTTCTCTCGGAGATTGAGAGAGTCTACGCGCTCGTATCTTGTTGGGTTCTGTTGTGATTCCTTGACGGACTATCAGGATAGGGCATCTGCTTATGAGAGAGACCGACCGGTTAGAGCAGAGCTTCTCAGACAAGAGGTCCTGAGAAGAGGCAGAGGATTGGACCAGCCAGTTCTGGATTTTTGGTGCTATGCCATGTAAGATAGTACGAGGATTTTTGGTGCTATGCCATGAAGGATAGTACGAGTCCAGCGTTGGAGGAGATTCCGGTAGCTTGCGAGTTTACCGATGTTTTTGGAGAGCCATCAAGTTTATCTCCACAGAGGAGTGTAGACTTTTGCATTGATCTAGAGCCCGAGACTAGACCAATATTGAAGGCTCCTTACCGTATGGCCCCTATAGAGATGCTTGAGCTTAAGAAGCAACTCGAGGAGTTAGCTGAGAAGGGTTTCATCCGCCCTAGTGTATTTCCTTGGAGAGCACCGGTTCTCTTCGTCGGGAAGAAAGGCGGGTCGGTGAAGCTATGTATCGATTACCGAGAGCTTAACTAGGTGACGATCAAGAATAAGTACTCAATGCCCCGTCTCAATGATCTTTTGGATCAACTGCATGGAGCTTCAATGTTTTCGCAGATCGATTTGAGATCCGGATATCACCAGCTGAGGGTGAGAGAGCAGGACATAGCCAAGACGACCTTTTGGACCAGGTACAACCACTACGAGTTTGTAGTGATGTCATTTGGGCTCACGAATGCACCCGCAGTTTTCATGGAATTGATGAGCAACATCTTCATCGACTTCCTAGACCAGTTTGTAGTTGTCTTCATAGACGACATTCCGGTATACTCTCGCAGCAGAGAAGAGCATGTTAGACACTTGAGGACCGTTCTTCAAGTCTTACAGGGTAGAGAGCTTTACACCAAGCTCTCTAACTGTGAGTTTTGGATGTCCGAGGTAGCATTCCTTGGTCACATCGTTTGAGCTGAAGGGATCAAGGTAGATCCGGCGAAGATTGAGTCAATAGCATCATGGGCGCCTCCTAAGAAGGAGGGACACAGCTTCTTAGAATTGGCGGGCTACTACCAGCATTTGTGGAGGGTTTTTCAGTTATCGCGCGACCTTTGAATTCCTTGCTGAGGAAGTCTACGAGATTTGTATGGTCCAATCCATGCTTGCAAAGTTTTGAGGAACTAAAGAAGAGGTTGACCTCTGCTCCTATCTTAGCTCATCTAGAGGGAATTGAGGACTTTCTGGTTTATAGCGACGTATCCAAGCTTGGCTTGGGATGTGTTCTTATGCAGAGGGGTAAGGTGATTGCTTAAGCATCGAGACAACTGAAGACGTATGAGGAGAATTACCCTACCCGTGATCTTGAGTTGGATGTTGTTGTTCACGGTTTGAAGATTTGAAGGCATTATCTATACGGAGTTACGTGTCAGATATTTACGGATTATAAGAGTTTGAAGTACATATTCACTCAACAGGAGTTGAATAACCGCCAGAGGAGATGGTTGGAGTTGATCAAGGGCATTGATCTTGAGATCTTATACCACTTGGGGAAGGCAAATGTGGTAGATGATGCCCTCAGAAGGAAGACTCCCCGGAAGACGGCGATCGCTAGGCCGACAACTCACCCACAGTTAAGCGAGATTTGGCATGGCTAGATATGGATATCCACTTTCCGGATTCCGACATCCAGTTATCCACCTTGGAGGTGCTACTTGATCTGCTGGTAGAGATCCGACAAAAGCAGGAAAGTTGCCTAACTTTGACAAGGATACGAGACCAGATGTCTTGAGGAGATGTGCCACAGTTTGTAGTTGGTGCTGATGGAGTTTTGAGACGCCAAGAGCACGTTTGTGTACCCTCAGATTGAGAGTTGAGACAGCGGATCCTTCAAGAGGCTTACTCTACACCTTACTCAGTGCATCCCGGTGCGAGTAAGATGTATCAGGATATCAGACGCTCTTTTTGGTGGGGAGGTCTAAATTCATATGTGACGAGATATGTAGCTTAGTGTGTGTCTTGTCAGCAGGTCAAGATCGAGCATCATCGACCGGGAGGCGAGATCCACCCACTTCCCGTTCCTCAGTGGAAGTGGGAGGACATCTCTATGGGTTTCGTTACCGGTTTGAGACCGAGTCGAGGCTTTGATGCCGTTTGGGTGATAGTAGATCGACTGACGAAGAACGCACGTTTCATTCCTATTAAGGAGACGTGGCTGGTAAGTTGATTAGCGGAGGTGTTCACTAGACAAATAGTGAGACTTCATGGAGTACCTAAGACTATAGTCTCTGATAGAGATGGATTGCTTATCATCCTACAGTTCACGACTGCTTATCATCCTCAGACCGATGGTCAGTCGGAGCGGACCATCTAGACTCTAGAGGATATGGTGAGACCTTGCGTATTGGACTGGGGACAGTGAGTAGTGAGACTTACCCGGTGAGAGGATCTTTGGTTTGGGATAGTGAGTAGTGAGACTTAGCTGGTGATCTATTCCCACCTTAGAAAATACCTTCCCTTACAAACCTCAGCTTTGTCCACGTTATCCTTTGAGATCTTGAGTCGGAACCACAATTAGATGCTTTGACCTCTAGAATATGTAGTTTCTTTATCTGATTATTACATCATCTTTGACACCTTTATTTTATTCCTTGTTTTTGATTGACAACCTAAATTGCCGTGCTTTGTTTCACCATAGTCCTTGTGTTCGACCTTGGAGTATTTCCTGTTACTACAATTGATCCGTACACTGCGGGTTCGCATATTGTTTCAGGCTTATATTTTAGGTTATAAATATAAAGCTATATCATTCACCATACACACACTTCTGAGAGCGAACAAGTTTTTGGCGCCGTTGCCGGGGACTTGGTCAAGACCAAGTCCAGTATTTGGTTGTCCTTTTAGGGTTGCTGCCCTTGTTGCTATTGATTACTTAACTTGAGTGATTTCACAGGATCTTTCTTAGGTTCATGCGAAGAACTCGTGCTGGGAAAGAAATCGTTCCCTACAATCCCGAACCAGAAAAGACATACAAAAGGAGATTGAAAGAAGGTAAGATGGCTAACCAAGATGATTGAGATCTTGAAGCCGAATTGAAGGATGCATTAGAACAACTTTGGCTGAGTAAGGAAGAATTACAGTGAGAGAAAGAGGAGACTCGTGCAAGAACAGAAGAGATTCAAGCTGATATGGCCGCATTACGAGCTCAGATCTTACCTCGACCGAACCTAGTTGTTGGATCGAGGTAGGATCCTGCCCTAGTTGCACCGGCAAAGATACATCCACCACCTCGGTTGTCAGCTATGGTTACCGATGCAACCTTTTCGCTGGAGAACCACAAACCCTAGGCCAGCGGATGGACCCAAATCAGCAAGTGCGGCGTCCATGAGTTAATCTAAGAGATCCAGCTGAGCATGATTATGAGCTTAGACCTCAAGTCCTCACAATGATTTGACAATGTCAATATGAAGGCGCTAGCTTGGTATCAATCTCTTCCAACTGAAAGAGTTAACACATGGGAAGAGATGACTACGGAGTTTCTTACTAAGTTCTTTCCCCATCAAAAACTGTTGAATTGAGGGGTAAGATTAATGCTTTTGTCATGAAGGATAAAGAATGTTTGTTCAAGTCATGGTAAAGGTTCAAGGACCTTTTATTGGATTGCCCTCACCATGGAATTCCAAAGATTGAGTTGCTAGAGATTTACTTCAAGGGGTTGGATGAGGAAACTCAATTTAAACTCCAATCACTTTTTGCTAGAGCTTTTATGGATACACCGGTTGTTGAAGCTTGAGAATTTATTGAAAATCAAGCTTTACACATGGATAAGTACTGCCATCGAAGAGTTGAAGATGGAGCAAACCGATTTAGCTTTCCGGATATGAGTCTTACAAATTCAAGTGTTGCTCAACTCACTACGCTCAACAATGAAGTCAAGGCTTTGAAGCAGATTTTGTTAGCTCAAACTAAAGCATCAAATGAGCAAGATGTTGGATTCTTGGGGAGAGGACACTATCAAGGGTCGCGGAATAACAATTACAACAACAACAACAATAGGAATTTCAACAACAATTGGAGATCAAATCAACAAAATTCCGGTAACCCTTAATTTCATGCTGAAAATGCTCTTACCTTCTTCTTCTTTTTCTACTCCATTGAGGAGCCAAGAACCGTCATCAAGCTCACCCCAGCAGCCCAAGGAGAAAACGGACGCTATGCTGGAAGCTATTATGACAAAGCTCAACGCTATGAAGAATTCTATGAACTCGTTTTCGAAGGCACAAAAAGCCTTAGAACATCAAGTTTTCAACAAGGCTAATGAAGTACCAAGAGATCTTGGTAAACTTCTAGGAAGGACAGAGAACAACCCAAAAGGGCAGGTCATGGCAATCACCACACGTAGTGGATTGAAGACAGTAGATCTAGTACGTCGGTCGGACAACAACCAGACGAGGAACACCTCGGCCGAGGTGCCAACCGAGATGGATCCCTAGAAAGCAAAAGAAAAGGCTGATGTTTATGTTCCACTACCTGCTTACAAACCTCCACTCCTGTTCCCTCAGTCTAGGGCGCGGGCACATCTAGACAAGCACTTTGATAAGTTTCTTGACCTTATGAATAAGCTACATATTAACATCCCTTTCATTGATGCTATCTTAGGAATGCCCGCCGATGGGAAGTTTCTGAAAGAGATCTTGTCAACGAAGAGAAAGCTGGAATACTTTGGAGAACTGCGGATGACCTCTAGATCTTCAAAGCTCATTAAAATCATGAAAGAGAACATGCCGCCTAAGTTGAGAGATCCCGGTTCGTTTTGCATTCCTATCCAAGTTAGGGATGTGACTTATGATGCGCTTTGTGATCTAGGAGCTAGTGCGAGCATTATTCCTCTAGTGTTTTGTGAGAAGATCGGCCTTGGAGATCCCAAGCCTATGAAGATGATGTTATACATGGCGGATTGCTCTATTACCCGTCCCGTTGGAATACTGGAGGACGTTCCCGTCAAGATAGGTAATTTCTATATACCTATAGACTTTGTTGTGTTGGACATTCCCGTAGATTATCCCATTCCTATCATTCTCGGAAGACCATTTCTCGCAACATCGGGTTACAACGTTGATTGTAAGAACGCCAAGTTGACATTCAACATTGGTGGCGATCATGTGGAGTTTGCGCTTTTGGCTACAATAAAAGGAGAGCCTTTGGAAGATGAAATCTTCAACATCTACGATGACGAAGATTCTCGAGAATCGGTGAGCTCTATCCTAGTTAAAGATCCTATTGAAAAAGTTTTGACTTTTAGTATGATGGAGGAAGGTGTAGATGTTTTGTGTGATGTAGATGTACGAAGCTTGGAAGCATTGGAAGCAGATCCAGGAGCTGGATTCGACAAGCTCATTCAGGAAACGAAAAACACATTAGGTTTCGGTCATAGTTCCAATACCTCGACCGAAATGGTTTATGGAGCAAGCGAGGTGACCTTCTCCGGAGAACACCTCGATCCACGACCGAGACAGCCTCCAAAGCAAGCGAGATGGGGTCAACTGAGGACCACCTCGGTCCAGTACTTCGGTCTAAGTCCTCTTCACTGGAGAGAGAAGGTACAAATCCACCACTGAAAGCACCTCCTGTCTTAGAGCTTAAACCACTCCCGACTCACTTGAGGTACGTTTTCCTTGGTCCGGATTCTACTTATCCCGTAATTGTTAATGCTTCTATTTGAAAATGAGTTGTCTAAGTTGATGCATGTGTTAAGAAAACTACAAAGGCTTATGGTTATACTATTGATGATCTTGTTGATTGATAGGTGATGGAATCACTATCTTATTAAGGTAGTTTAAGTATGTTTTTAGAGTCAAATGGTTGTATTTTGTAGCCAATTCAGCTGAAGAATTAAGCAATGAAGAAATCCAAAGATTTAGCAACAGTTGGAAGAAGAACGGAAGCAAAGAGAAGTCCAAGAAAAAGTCTCTTTTGTAAAAACCGAGCCCGCGGCAAAACAGTGCCGCCCCGCGGCGACACTTAGTCCAAAGGAACCCTGTCACGGCACCCGTGGCGACATTGTCCCGTCCCGCGGCAACACTGATTCCAGAGGCACCCTGTCACGGCACCCGCGGCGACACTGTCCCGCCCCTACGGCGACACTGATTCCAGAGGAACCCTCTCACGGCACCCGCGGCGACACTATCCCGCCCCGCGACGACACTGATTCCAGAGGAATCCTGTCACGGCACCCTCGGCGACACTGTCCCGCCCCCACGACGACACTGATTCTAGAGGCACCATGTCACGGCCCCGTGGTGACATTGTGCCTCCCCAGTGGTAAGACTGAGCCGCCCCCTGCGATTTGACATCAGAAACGTCAAGAAGATCAAAAGTTAGACGTTCCAAAGCATTAAATACCCCGCCCCTGCGGCACTACCATGCCGCCCCCACGGCTCAGTTGAAGATAGAGCGTTTTACACTAAACCACCCCCGCGGCTCCCAGATCTGAGCCCGCGGTTATGCAACAGTCGTAATAAGTTTGGTTGTTTAGACTCTCACTTTATGACATTTAAAGTGACGGTTTAGGCTGCCTATTTACTGCAATTTAGTGTCCTAATTAGTATAAATAGAGATGCTAGGATAGTGTTAGAATATGTCATTTTTCACCTCATCGCATCAAAAACACTTTTCTTTTCTTTGTTTTGTTTTATTCTCTATGGAGGGCTAAGTAACTTTAGTTGTGCTTGACATTGGAAGCTCTTGACATAGATCTGGTTGTAAGTTTTATGATTGAAGTTGTTATTCCACAATGATTTGTGTTATGTTCTTGTGCTTAACTTCTTGATTGTATCTCACCCTCTATCTAGCTTGATCATCTAGGTACTTGGGTCTTATCCAATGTACTAGGAATTGTGGTTCCGGGTTCGGGTCATCTTTCTAGTTGCAAACACGTTTACATAAGCGGGTTGCAAGTGTAATTCGCGAGTGGAACATAACCACATGATTTTAGTAACGGGTTGTTTCTAAAGCATGTGTCTCTTTATCTTTACTTGAATGCTATTGTTAAAATCTGATTTTGTAGGTTTACGAGTTAGGATTAACAATAAGTAATATCGGGGCTGGTTCAACCGGTATTTAAATACGATCGAGATGAGAACAAACTTTGGAATAAGCTTCATGAAAACAATGATCAACAATATCTTATGTTGAATCGGATAATTGTCAAGTGCAACGTTTTCTTAAAATCATTGAAATCAACTTCTTGTTTGCTTTGCCTATTTGTCACTTTAACAATCACAAACCCCCCTGGTTACTTATAATTGATAGTTTAATCACATTTGTGCTTTAATTACTCTCTATCTCTCTTGGGTTCGAACCCTTACTTAATCACTATACTTGCTTTAGTATTGAGTTCGGAAATTACTTTGATAGGATATAAACAATCTAAGAAAATATCCTCGTCAAATTTGGTGCCGTTGCCGGGGAGATTAGAGTTTTTAAGTACTTTGTTATTTTTATTGTCAATTATTAGTTTGAACCATTTGTATGGTTCAAACTCATGCTACTAATCTCTCTTTTTCACTAGAAGAGAGTGAGAAAACAAGTTGTTGGATCATGGATGACATCAATGGGCTAAGTCCTCAACATCAACGAATTGATCCTGGAGGAGTCATACAAGCATGATCAAGGACTTACGTCGAGCCAACGACGTAAAACAAAGGCGCTGTTCAGGAGGCAACCCAAGGAAGGAGAGCTAAAAGTCTTTCTATCGTCTATCCGCCCTGCGGCTATGAAGGTCTGCGACCGCGGCCAACCCAGTCGTGCCCGCACCCGCGGCAAAGAAGAGCCGCGACTGCGGTGGCCATGACGACAGGTATGTAAAAAAAAAAAAAGAAAGAAAAACTTGACCTCAACTCAAATATCCGACCACCATCCCATCTTTCCCTCACCACTTACATTCACCATTCTTCTCCACTCAAAACCTATCCTCCACACTCACATCCACTTATCCACCACTCCACCACCTAATCTCCACTTGTGGCAAGAGCTCTTCTTCTCATACTTTCCGTACCCACCGAAAGGGTAAGAAGGTAGTCCGACCAACATTAGGTTGGTGCAAACATGGACTTGAGGGATGTGAGAAGTGGTGAGACTATCTTAGAAAAGAGAAGAGTGGCAAGGTGAAAACCCGAAAGGGCTCCTTGGCAAAATGAGCGAAATCCGAGTGATAGGTTCCCTTTTCTGACGTTGGCGGCATAAGAAGAGGAGATATAAGGAGGAACGGGTAGACCACTCTTGGAGCTATAAGGATGGTAGTTTTTTTTACTTTTCACATCACTTTGATTCATTGCCTTTCTATATTCATCATGCTTCCTGAGGCTTTTTGTTTCACATAAGATATATATTTAGTTTACTCGGGACGAGTAAGAGTCTAAGTTTGGGGGAATTTGATAGGTGATGGAATCACTATCTTATTGAGGTAGTTAAGTATGTTTTTAGAGTCAAATGGTTGTATTTTGTTGCCAATTGTGTAAATTCAGCTAAAGAATTAAGCAAAGAAGAAATCCAAAGATTTAACAACAATTGGAAGAAGAACGGAAGCAAAGAGAAGTCCAAGACAAAGTCTTTGTTGTAAAACCGCGCCCGTGGCAACACAGTGCCCCCCCCCCGCGGCGACCCTTAGTCCAAAGGAACCTTGTCACGGCACCCGCGGCGACACTGTCCCGCCCCCGTGGCGACACTGATTCCAGAGGCACCCTGTCATGGCCCCGCGACGATATTGTGCCGTCCCCGCGGTTTGATACCAGATACGTCAAGAAGATCAACAGTTAGACATTCCAAAGCATTAAATACCCCGCCCCCGCAGCCCTGCCATGCCATGCCGCCCCCGCGGCTCAGTTAAAGATGGAGCATTTTGCACTAAACCGCCCCCGCGGCTCCCAGATCCGCGCCCGTTGTTATGCAACAATCGTAATCAGTTTGGCTGTTTAGACTCTCACTTTATGGCATTTAAAGTGACGATTTAGGCTGCCTTTTTACTGCAATTTAGTGTCCTAATTAGTATAAATAGAGATGCTAGGGTAGTGTTAGAATATCTCATTTTTCACCTCATCACATCAAAAACACTTTTATTTTCTTTGTTTTGTATTGTTCTCTATGGAGGGCTAAGCACCTTTAGTTGTGCTTGACATTGGAAGCTCTCGACATAGATCTGGTTGTAAGTTTTTTAATTAAAGTTGTTATTCCATAATGATTTGTGTTATGTTCTTGTGCTTAACTTCTTGATTGTATCTCACCCTCTATCTAGCTTGATCATCTAGGTACTTGGGTCTTATCCAATGTGCTAGGAATTGTGGTTCCGGGTTGGGTCATCTTTCTAGTAGCAAACATGTTTACATAAGCGGGTTGCAAGTGTAATTTGGGAGTGGAACATAACCACATGATTTTAGTAACGGGTTGTTTCTAAATCATGTGTCTCTTCATCTTTATTTGAATGCTATTGTTAAAATCTGATTATGTAGGTTTACGAGTTAGGATGAACAATAAGTAATATCGGGGCTAGTTGAACCGGTATTTAAATACGATCGAGATGAGAACAAAATTTGGAATAAACTTGATGAAAACAATGATCAACCATATTTTATGTTGAAGCGAATAATTTTCAAGTGCAACGTTTTCTTAAAACCATTGAAATCAACTTCTTGTTTGCTTTGCCTATTTGTCACTTTAACAATCACAAACCCCCCTTGTTTACTTATAATTGATAGTTTAATAACATTTGTGCTTTAATTACTCTTTATCTCTCTTGAGTTCGACCCTTACTTAATCACTATACTTGCTTTAATATTGAGTTCAGAAATTACTTTGATAGGATATAAACGACCTAAGAAAATATCCTCGTCATTGGTATTAATCCTTCTCTTTGTATGCATAAGATAATAATGGAAGATGATCATAAGACTTCACGGGAACCTCAAAGACGGTTAAATCCGATCATGAAAGAGGATGTGAAGAAGGAGAGTCTTAAGTTGCTTGTTGCAGATATCATAATTCCCATCTCAGATAGCAAATGGGTGAGTCCGGTGCATGTAGTTCCCACGAAGAGTTGGATGACCGTTGTGACCAACAAGAACAATGAGTTGATTCTCACTAGGACCGCACAGGCTGGAGGATGTGCATTGACTATAGGAAGCTGAATTTGGCCACAAGAAAGAACCATTTCCCTCTTCCATTCAATGACCAAATGCTTGAACGGTTAGCACAACACTCCCATTTTTGCTATTTAGATGGTTATAGTGGATTCTTTCATATTCCTATCCATCCGGATGATCAACAGAAAACCACTTTCACTTGTCCATGGCGGAAATTCGCTTATTGGAGGATGCCATTCGGATTGAAGAGATCATGGAGGTATTCATGGATGATTTTTCGGTATATGGTTCCTCTTTTGATAGCTATTTGGCTAACCTTTCTCTAGTGTTACGATGTTGTGAAGCCACTAATCTCGTTTTGAATTGGGAGAAGTGTCACTTCATGGTTAACGAAGGAATTGTTCTGGGACACCTCGTTTCCAACCGAGGTATAGACGTCTATCGAGCTAAGATCAAGACTATTGAGAAACTTCTTCCACCTTGTTCTGTAAAGGGTGTGCGGAGTTTTCTCGAGCATGCAGGTTTCTAAAGGAGGTTCATCAAGGATTTCTCTAAAATCTCTAAGGCACTCACTAATCTTCTGAATCAGGATGTTGTTTTTTTAGTTTTTGCAGGAATGCCTTGATGCTTTTTACAGGATAAAGGAAGCATTGATCACCACTCCCATTATTCAACCTCCTGATTGGACTTTGCCCTTTGAGATAATGTGTGATGCTAGTGATGTGGCCGTAGGAGCGGTACTTGGACAAAAGAAGGATGGCCGGACCAACACCATTTATTATGCTAGCAAAACGCTGGATGAAGCTCAACTGAATTACGCCACCACCGAGAAGGAGCTATTGGCAGTTGTTTATGCATTTGAGAAGTTTTGCTCTTACTTATTGGGAGCGAAAGTTATTATTTACACTGACCATGCAGCTATCCAATACTTGTTGGCTAAGAAAGATGCAAATCCACGCCTTATTCATTGGATTCTCTTGCTTCAAGAGTTTGACCTAGAGATTTGTGATAAGAAGGGATCCGAGAATTCTGTGGCAAATCACCTCAGCCGGCTACCACCTATCTCGCTTGAGAAGGACGACCTACCCATTGATGATTCATTCTGTGATGAGCATATGCATTTTTTATGGAGCATTGAACGGATACTTTTGCCTTCCCCCATGGTGCAGTTGAAGTATGGGGTGAGGCCACCACCTATCTTGTTTGAGATGACGTATGGTCCAGCTAGCGACCTTAAACCTAGCGCTTATTGGGAGGCAACCTAAGGTATTGTTTTCTTTTCCCTTTTCTAGTTTAGTTTAGATAGTTTGCATTGTGTTTTGTGTGTCCTCCTAGACAGGAATCAGGTATTCTCTAAGAAGAAATTACAACTCAGGAGCTACATGTAAGGACTGACGTTCGAGAAATTGAGAAGACGGAGTTTGACTGAGACACATCTCGGATGCTGTCAGAGTGCCTCACTCTAACACCTCGGTTCGTTCAAAACCACCTCGACCGAGGTGAAATCAAATTCAGCGAGGGGTATAAAAGGGGCTCGACTTTTTCTCTCCTCTCACCTTACTCCCTCCCTTTGCCCTCCTGGACCGCGGCGATCCCCTTCCTCAAATTCTCAAATCAAGCCTGTTTTCGACGATTTTTGGCTTCAAATCCTCAGGAGAAGTACGATAACCAGTTCCCAAGCATCAAAGAGCACAAACATCTACTCGGATCTGCGCATTTGTGGTATTTTACACAAAACCCTAACTTGGTTCTTTTTCTTCGATTCCGCTTAGATATGGCTTTGGTTTCCATTGTTTGTTGTTGAGAAGAATATAAGTACCCCTTAGGAAGCAATTGGTAGTGATGTTGGGGGAAAGATTACAATTTGTGGACCTCGAATCGCACAGCAAGTTCGCCTCGGTTGCCCCTTGTGCGTCTCGACCGAGGTGTTCTTAAGCCGACCGAGGTGATTTTCAGTAATGAGTAATCCAAGGAGATCTGATCGCTAGTTGACATTGAGGGATAGGCCTAGAAGTTCCCATCACTCCTCTCCTTCCCCTCCTTCACAACCTACAGTCCCGGTGATCCATGAGCGATTTCATCGGGATTTTGATAGGATTTGTGGGCATCCCATTGTTGCCTCTCGCTATGTTGATGTTGATGACTTCGACTGCCTTCACGTGGTGGAGGACTGAAGAAGATGATTTCCATGGTTGGCCTTGAGGATTTTATGGCCATTCGGGCGCCGGCTTATTTGGAGCCGACGTTCGAGTTTTTGAGCTCAGTTGTCTACATGCTGGAGAGCAGAGGAATCAAGTACCGGTTGGTGAACAAGAACTACATTGTCACCTTGGAGCAGTTTGGGGAGATTTTTGGATTTCTCACTCCTACAGCGACGGATTTCTCTTCTCGAGCGCAGGCTCGTAGTTTCTGGGAGGGGATTACTTATGTGATTGACAACCGTGATAGAGGGAAGCCCGGGGATTCTCGGGAGTGGATCATTTTCCACCTTGACTTCCGTATTGCTCATAGGATTTTCAGTGAGATGCTTATGGCGCGTACCGAGACGCCCCAGAAGGTCCGACAGGGTGAGCTTTTCAGTTTATTTTGTATGGTTATGGGAGGAGTACCGGACTTTGCTGCCATGGTAGCAAAAGATCTTCATACGATGAAGGGAAAGGCGAAGGGAGACATCTGTTGTGGTGGGTTGGTGACCGACATTGCTACATATATGGAGTTGGACCTCTCTGGGTGTACCTTGTTTGCGGCACCAAAGTTTTTGGGTTTGCAGGAGATGATCACACGACGTATACTCGTTCCCCGCGGTTTTGGCACACCTTGTGTAGCCATGCCGTGGGAAACGAAGTTTCCTAAGGGTATTGTCTGCTCATCACAGTTCTCCATTTATGATCATCAATATTGGTCGGCTGCTTGGTTCCCGTACATGTAGGAGGATGCTGCTAGAGAGGCAGCTGATGGATATGATGATGGAGATGGCATTGGAGGAGCTGCTGCCATGTATACCAATACTAATACCGGCGGACCTAGCATTCCCACCGTTGACCTTGACGACGAGGCCATGGAGGATGAGAGAGAGGCGCCTGCACCTCCAGCTGACATATCACCGCCACCCCAACAGCGAGCCCACCGCCGTCGAGATCGTGAGGCGCATAAGAGGATGACGATCTAACGAGGGAGATGATAGATTCTTACACAGCCTTGAGGGTTGACATAACCCGGCGCTTCGATGCCCAGACTCGATCAATTGAAGGATGGACGCATCGTATAAAGGAGAACATGCACTATCAGCGTCAGACGGCGATGGTGCAGTTTCAGCAAACTATGGGCTATCATTCGACCCGTCCCAGTACCCTTACATTCCACCACCACCACTGTCAACTGACCAGGATTGAGCGTTTATGGAGTTTATTTTCTTATTATTATGTAGTTCAGCTTATGTCCGGTGAGTACTTTGTTTCCATGACTTTTATTTGACCCATTGAGACAATGTGTCCCAAGTATGGGGTATTTGTATGACCTTGACTTACTTGTATGACTCTCTTATCGGATATTATCTTATCTGGCTTCATGTGCATATATGTCATTTACATGCATTGCATACAGGTTTCTGTTTGAGAAAAACCTGTTTGAAAATTTTGTTTTTCCTCGACCGAGACGTTTTTGACCAAATGAGGTCCTGAAAAGTGAGATACATCTTGGTTGAATACCTCGGGCACCGTCAAATCACCTCGACCGAGATGGGTTTTAAACTGAAAAGATTTTCGAAACATTTTGTGCTTCCATTTCATATATGACTTCGATGAAGATATTTGTTTGCAGATTAGCTTTGAAATATTTATATGCTTGAAAGGTTTTATGATATGTTTAAGTTGCTAAATGCTTTGTTTGAAATTCTAGCAGGTTTAATACTTTGTTTATATCAAAATTATGTTGGATTTGAAGGTTGACACCACATTATGAGTTCTATCACATTTTTCTTGGGATGATTAAGGCACTTCATTCTCTTTTTCTTCTTCTTCTTGATCATGCTTTAGCCCCTCGTATACATATTTGCCTCCCTTTACCTATCCGGGAATTTGGATGCAGTTGATGAAAAGCATGTGAAGTGAAGTTGAGATCATGGCTGAAAGTGTTAGAAAAAATTAGGTTTGGGGACGTTGATCTTGATGATGAGTAACTCGGCACCATTCACATAGCCGGGTGTTTGTGTCTTGCCCAAAGTCGGATTGATCAATAGTCCTAACGGGTCATGGTATGTGCATCAAGGGTTTGGGGCATCTCGAGAAATTGATGATTGCTGATTTCCTAGGCTTCGGTTATTATTGTGCACCTCTGTCCATGTTCTCAAAAATAAAGTGAAAATAAGCAAAGCTTATTGGTGGAAGATGTTGAGATTCAAAGAAGTGAGTAAAGATCCTATTCCCGGATTCTAGCACCACATTATCCTATATACATCTGATAACGTGATTTATGACGTTAGTATAGGCATACAATTAGATAGTTTTTCCCGTTATTCATGCACGGTTTGACATTAGTTTAAGACGTTTGCGCTCATTTTGTGCATATTTCTAGAAAAGACGTCTACACGAGCTTTTGTCGGTTTTGTAGGTATTTCGGGGATCTTTTGGACATTAATCGATACATTCGAGGATCAAGCCTCATGGTGGTACATATCCGAGACCTTGAAGGAACATAATTGGAGCAATGAAGGACACAAGGACCCTTGTTGGTGCAAGCAATGGAGCAACTCATGGCTAGATGATCATAACAAGTCTCTGTTGAAGAAAATCGACCTACACCCAGGAAAATCGGCCGATTATTCCTACTGGGTCGATTTTTGGGCCTTTGACAGCTTAAGCCACGTGTCCCACGATCTCTTGTCCGGCCTTGCTCTTGGTGGAGAATATAAGTGGTCTTGTAGGCTGATTTATGGATCTTTCTCTTTCCTTTGGACCCTTCTAGCATCTTCTCAAAGAATCTTCCATTTGGGAGCTCTCTTCAAGACACCCTTGTGGGTGTTCTTGAGAGAGATTAGTGTAGATTTCAATTTCGTAGTGAGATTTGAGTGATTTTTGTGAAGAAACTTGTTGAAGGTTGTAAGATCTGAGTTGGAGCTACATTTGGTGTGTTGAAGGACTTGTTTTGAGCTCAAATCTAGCTAAGTTTCATTGCTTTCATTTCCTTACTTCATCTTCTTGCTATGGATTCCATGTATGCTTGTATGATGATTCTAGATCTTGAAATGCATGTTATTGGCTAGTTTGTTTTGATTTTGGAGTGATGGATTGATGGTTATTGCTTGGGTGATGATAGAATGGACTTATATGTTAGTTTAGGATGATTTGTATGCACGAAACCCATTCCAGAGAGAAAAATCGGCCTGTTCTTCAGGTAAATCGGTCGATTTTTGCTATAATCCACCCGATTTTTCCTTCTGTTGCTCTTTAATTGATGAATCTGTATGTTAGGATGTTAGATTGTTGAAATCCTAGTGTTTGTTGAGCTTAATATAGCTTAGGGTGACCTAAGGCTAGCAAACTAAGTGAGGAAAGAGACCTACCCGGTGATTTCCGATCTTAGATACCAAAGATGATGAACTCTAGGTAGTAGTGAGCCTCATAAGCCGCTATTGGATTGAGTGTGCTAGGATTATTGCTTGAGACTTACCTTTTCCGAGACTTACCCGGTAAGGAGAGGTTTGCCCCTTAAGTAGTGTCCGGTTTGTGTAGAATTCCCAACTTTACCTCCTTGAGACTTACCCGGTAATAGGAGTTTGGTGCGGGATTAGTGAAGCGAGAGACTTACCCGGTAATTGCTTCCATTTGAGAAACACCCTTTCCCAACATCGCAGCTTTGTCCTTAGAATCTTTAGAAGCTTGAGTCCAATGCCATAACCGGAAATCTTGACCTCTAGAATCCATTTTTCTCTCTTTGATCTCTTATCTTGTGTTTGTGTCACTTGTTTGTTTGCTAGCTTGAGTTATTAGTTTGTTTTATTACCTTGTTTGATTTGTGATCCTTGCTTGATCACCTCAAAAACTCAACCAAAAATATCATCATTTTCATTTCTTTGTTTCTTTCTTTCTTAGACTAGATTTGCACTATCTTTGATCATTGAATGACTTGATTTTGCCTCAGTCCTTGTGTTCGACCTCGGAATACTTTCCTTCCTACATAACGATCCGTACACTGCGGGTTTCGCTAGGTAGTTTAGGATTTTAGTTCGAGTTTATAAATGTAAAGCTTTTTGTGCTATTTCCTAGCGTAACAAGTTTTTGGCGCCGTTGCCGGGGACTAGGTCTAGATTGAGTCATTTGCTTTTGATCGTTTTTAGTGTTTATCTTTCTTGTTACTATTGATCTTGTGTTGTTTTTGTCTTTTCCTTTTCATGTTTGCCATGGACGGATTGTACTTCCAAGACGACCTTGACAACATGGAGTATGAGGAGTGGATGGAACGCCAAAATCTAGGACCTCTCCATGATGAGTTTGAGTATTGGGAGGAGTTTAATGCCTATCATGAGTCCCATGATCAAACTCACATGACTACATTGCCTTATGTGGAACCTCACCATCAACCTCACAATGACCGAGTGGAATCAATGCTAGAAGAAATGTTGAGGAAGATGGATGATCTAGAGAGCAATCTTGCTTCCATTTCGAGTTCCCACATGGTGCTTGAAGAGGAAGTATTTCAACAAGAGGAGGTTCACCATGAGGAGATCCAAGAATTACCCGGTTCAACCATAACCAATAGAGACCTTGAGGAAGAGTTGAATGAAGCTCGGGAGCAATTGTGGCTAAGGGATTTGGCCTTGGAGGATGCAAGAAGATTGAATGTTGAGAGAGAAGAACAAATAAGGAGGGAGATTGAGGAGATTAGGCATGCTCTTATGCTAGGAGATCCTACCATCCTTCAAGGCTTACCTCCACCTCCTTCACCTTTGGAGGAGTGCAATGAAGTATTCTCACCCCCGGACATCCTTGCCATCAACCCCGGAACCACACTTGAAGAGCTCACGAAGGAGAACCCTAAGTTAACTTCAACTCCTTCCAATCCTTTCTTGCTTGCCCGGAGTACACACGAAGATTGGAGTCCCATTCCTAAGGAGTCTCCAATGTTGAATGATGGAGGCAAGCATGATGGACCCATGATGGTTATGGAGCACCTCAATGAAGAATTATTTCCAAGAATCGGCTTTCTTCGGATTATGGAGGATGAGGGTGACAAGCATCTCACCGGTGTGACCGCGGAGTACCAATTGTCTAAGTATGGGGTGGCACCTATGGTTGCAACTCCACACTATCATCAAGGGAGCGGTGATGAAGGAGTCTACTACTCACCGGTGAAGAGAGGACTTAAAGCTTATTTGGGCATCAAGTGGCCCTTGCTTGTCATCATGGATGCCGGAAAGCGATGGTTGCTTGGACTCTGTTACGCTAAGATCGTGTGATGTGCACGCAATAAGCTTTAAATTTATACTCGTTATATTTATCCTAACTCCTAGCGAACCCGCAGTGTACGGGACGTTTGTAGTAGGGATAGTATTCCGAGGTCGAACACAAAGACTAAGGTGAAATCGAGTCAAATAATGATCAAAGATAGTGTGAATCTAGACTAGATAAGATGAGGAACAAAGAAAATGGAAAACACAATGTTTTTGTTGGTTTTTGTGGTGATCAAACAAAGATCACAAGTCAAACAAGGTAATAAAACAACTACAACTCAAGCTAGCAAACAAACAAGCAACACAAAGCACAAAGTATATGATCAAGAGAGAAAAGTAGATTCTAGAGGTCAAGAATTCCGGTTATGGCATTGGACTCAAGGTTCTAAGGGTTCTAAGGACAAGTTGTGATGTTGGGGAAGAGTGTTTCGCTAATGGAAGCAATTACCGGGTAGGTCTCTCACTTCACTAGTCCCGCATCTAACTCCTATTACCGGGTAGGTCTCAAGGGGTTAGAATAAGAAATTCCACACAAACTAGATACTACTTAAGGGGTAACCCTCTCCTTACCGGGTAAGTCTCGGAATAGGGAAATCTCAAGTAATAATCCTAGCACACTCGATCCAATAGCGGCTTATGAGGCTCACTACTACCTAGAATTCATCTTCTAAGGTATCTAAGATCGGAAATCATCGGGTAGATCTCTTCCCTCACTTAGGTTGATAGCATTAGGTGATCCTAAGCTAAATTAGGCTTAATAAACACTAGGATTTAAACAACCAAGGACCCTAGCATTCAGATTTATCATTTAAAGAGCAACAGGAGAATAAATCGGGTGGACCTTAATATAAATCGGCCGATCTTCATGATGAACAGCCCGATTTTTCTTCCTAGAATGGGTTTCGTGCATACAAATCATCCTAAACTAACATATAAGTCCATCCTATCATCACCCAAGCCATAACCATCAAACCATCACTCTAGAATCACAATGAACTAGCCAATAATATGCATATCAAGATCCAAAATCATCAAACAAGCATACATGGTATTCATAGATGAGTAATGAAAGATGAGAAACAAAATCAATAAATCTCAGCAAAATCCAAGTTGTAGCAAGACTTACAAACTCTTAAATGAAGATCCAAAACGTTCCTAACAATCCTTGCTAAAGTTCTTCAATCAAAGGCTACAAAAGCAACTCAAAATCACTCAAAACCTCACTATTCTCCTAAGATGGTGTTCTTCTTCTTCCTTCAATCCTTGGGAGCTTTTCTTCTCCTCCAATCTTTCCCCCAAATTGGTGAGCTGTGAATGAGAGTGTGGGAGAGGAGAGATGCTCAGCAACCACCTGCAGGACCACTTATATTCTCCACCAAGAGCAAGGACGGACAAGAGATCGTGGGACACGTGGCTTAAGCTGTCAAAGGCCTAAAAATCGACCCAGAGGAATAAATCGGCCGATTTAGCTGCTTGTTGGTCCGATTTTCTTCAGCAGAAGAATGCTATGATCGTCTAGCCATGAGTTGATCCATTGCTTGCACCAATAGTGGTCTTTGTGTCCCTTGTTGCTCCAATTATGCTCCTCCAAAGCTTTGGATGTGTACCATCATGAGGCTTGGCCCTCTAATGTATCGGTTAATGTCCGAAAGACCCCCGAAATACCTACAAAACCGATAAAAGGTAGTGTAGACGTCTTTTCTAGAAATGTGCATGAATTGAGCGAAGACGTCATGAACCAATGCCAAAACGTGCATGAATGAGTGAGAAATCTATCTAAATGATTACCTAATCCTAAGTCATAAATCTTGTTATCAGACTCCTCAAGCAAACCATGGTATTCGAGGTGGATTGACACATCCTTGGAGTTTGGTCAAGCTAATGACCTAAAAGAAGCGCTTCTTGGGAGGCAACCCAAGGGTAACAACTCTTTGCCTTTTCTCTTTCGTTTTCGTTTTTGATTTTGCTTTTGGTGTGCTTTGTTTTTTCTTTTGTGTTTTTGGGTGCTAGATCTTGTTGATTGTCATGTGTGATGAGATGTTGGAGGTCGTGTGAAAACCTCATGGAACTGCTGAAGGTACAAGATCCGAGCACATGGACGAGGAAGAAAACACCCAGAAAATCGGACTGTTCTTCAACAGAAATCGGCCGATTTTCTGGGCATTTGGTCCGATTTTTCCTTCTGTAAAGGAAAGTGATGATCTCCAATCAAGCATGGGTGGAGCGGACGTGGAACTTGGACGGCTTGCGGTGCCAAGCGCGGGTTCCGACACCATAATGAACATCAAAGAGCTCTCTACCATCCTTGATGAATCATCCACCATCATCATCCAATGTGAACCGAAATACCAAAGCATCACCAATTTTACATTGTGAGGACTCTCTTTCACTTCTTTATTTAGTTTCCACATTGGGGATAATGTGTTTCTAAGTATGGGGTGGGGTTTTCATGATTAGCATCTAGGATAGTTTAATTTTGTCACATTTTTCATTATGTCTTGCATTGTACATACATATTTCGAAAAATCCAAAAAATTCAGAAAATTTTAAAAAAATTTTAGTGCTTCTAAGGCTTGGATATGACCCTAATGATGAATCTTGTCTTGTGGATTGGCTATGGATGGCCTTATGTGTTAAATTGATGAATGTATATGTGGACTTGAAGTACTTCTCTTGAATCCCATGAATGATTTGTGATCATGATGTTTGTCTAGAATGGATTGAGTATTAAAGGTCGAAATTGCATGCTAGTTCTTGCACACCATCTAGGAATGAATGAGGCAAGTCATCTTTCTCTAATTCTCATCTTGATCATGTTGTTTGAGCACCTCAATTGATATAAATTGACCTCTTTTGACCCATCCGGGAATAGGAGCATGTTAGTGTGTTGAGGTGTGTGAAAAGCAAGTGTGGGGTGAAGTTGTTGATGAATGAATGATGTGAATGAAGTGCTGAATTTGTTGTGAAAAGTGTAAAAAAAAAAGAAAATATAGGTTTGGGGACGTTGGTTTAAATGACAAGTAACTCGGCACACTTCACATAATCGGGTGTTGGTGCCTTGCCAAAGTCAAATAAACCGACAGTCCTAACGAGCTTTGGTATGTGTGCCCGGTGTGGATGCACCTCGAAAAATAAAAAAAGCCCGAGGACGGCTAATCACCAAGGTTTCGGCTTTTGTACACCAATGCCATTGTCTCAAAAATAAGTGAAAAAGAAAAGAAAACAAAGAAAAGATGGAGAAAATTATACACTTGTTGGGAAGTTGAGCAAAAACGAAATTGTGGAGTTAGTTCCTTTCCCGATTAGCATCACTTGACCTAAAAATTCCCACCTAATCACAACGTTTCTTAGCTTCTTCTTTTCTAAGTCCTTGTGACCTAAATGCATGTGTGTAAGACTTAGTGATCTAGATTGGACATACTCATGATCATCTTGACTTCTTCATTTTCACCTCTCATGCATGCTTTCTAGTTAAGTATAATTGTCTTTCCATGCTTTTATTCGTTTTATGCATGATTGCTTGTCCATTGCCATGAAACATGACTATGAAGGTGATCCAATGTTAGAAGCACAATTTCAAAAAGATTTTGTCGTTTTTCTGCATGCATAAATCACGTCATCTCTTAGTCTATAGTTGGGTCTTGCTCGAGGACGAGCAAATCTTAAGTATGGGGTATTTTGATAACGTGATTTATGACGTTAGTATAGGCATACAATTAGATAGTTTTTCCAGTTATTCATGCACGGTTTGACATTAGTTTAAGACGTTTGCGCTCATTTCGTGCATATTTCTAGAAAAGACGTCTACACGAGCTTTTGTCGGTTTTGTAGGTATTTCGGGGATCTTTTGGACATTAATCGATACATTCGAGGATCAAGCCTCATGGTGGTACATATCCGAGACCTTGAAGGAACATAATTGGAGCAATGAAGGACACAAGGATCCTTGTTGGTGCAAGCAATGGAGCAACTCATGGCTAGATGATCATAACAAGTCTCTGTTGAAGAAAATCGACCTACACCCAGGAAAATCGGCCGATTTTTCCTACTGGGTCGATTTTTGGGCCTTTGACAGCTTAAGCCACGTGTCCCACGATCTCTTGTCCAGCCTTGCTCTTGGTGGAGAATATAAGTGGTCTTGCAGGCTGATTTATGGATCTTTCTCTTTCCTTTGGACCCTTCTAGCATCTTCTCAAAGAATCTTCCATTTGGGAGCTCTCTTCAAGACACCCTTGTGGGTGTTCTTGAGAGAGATTAGTGTAGATTTCAATTTCGTAGTGAGATTTGAGTGATTTTTGTGAAGAAACTTGTTGAAGGTTGTAAGATCTGACTTGGAGCTACATTTGGTGTGTTGAAGGAATTGTTTTAAGCTCAAATCTAGCTAAGTTTCATTGCTTTCATTTCCTTACTTCATCTTCTTGCTATGGATTCCATGTATGCTTGTATGATGATTCTAGATCTTGAAATGCATGTTATTGGCTAGTTTGTTGTGATTCTAGAGTGATGGATTGATGGTTATTGCTTGGGTGATGATAGAATGGACTTATATGTTAGTTTAGGATGATTTGTATGCACGAAACCCATTCCGGAGAGAAAAATCGGCCTGTTCTTCAGGTAAATCGGCCGATTTTTGCTATGATCCACCCGATTTTTCCTTCTGTTGCTCTTTAATTGATGAATCTGTATGTTAGGATGTTAGATTGTTGAAATCCTAGTGTTTGTTGAGCTTAATATAGCTTAGGGTGACCTAAGGCTAGCAAACTAAGTGAGGAAAGAGACCTACCCGGTGATTTCCGATCTTAGATACCAAAGATGATGAACTCTAGGTAGTAGTGAGCCTCATAAGCCGCTATTGGATTGAGTGTGCTAGGATTATTGCTTGAGACTTACCTTTTTCGAGACTTACCCGGTAAGGAGAGGTTTGCCCCTTAAGTAGTGTCCGGTTTGTGTAGAATTCCCAACTTTACCTCCTTGAGACTTACCCGGTAATAGGAGTTTGGTGCGGGATTAGTGAAGCGAGAGACTTACCCGGTAATTGCTTCCATTTGAGAAACACCCTTTCCTAACATCGCAGCTTTGTCCTTAAAATCTTTAGAAGCTTGAGTCCAATGCCATAACCGGAAATCTTGACCTCTAGAATCCATTTTTCTCTCTTTGATCTCTTATCTTGTGTTTGTGTCACTTGTTTGTTTGCTAGCTTGAGTTATTAGTTTGTTTTATTACCTTGTTTGATTTGTGATCCTTGCTTGATCACCTCAAAAACTCAACCAAAAATATCATCATTTTTATTTCTTTCTTAGACTAGATTTGCACTATCTTTGATCATTGAATGACTTGATTTTGCCTCAGTCCTTGTGTTCGACCTCGGAATACTTTTCTTCCTACATAACGATCCATGTTTGCTTGTATGATGAGAAACACCCTTTCCCAACATCGCAGCTTTGTCCTTAGAATCTTTAGAAGCTTGAGTCCAATGCCATAACCGGAAATCTTGACCTCTAGAATCCACTTTTCTCTCTTTGATCTCATATCTTGTGTTTGTGTCATTTGTTTGTTTGCTAGCTTGAGTTGTTAGTTTGTTTTATTACCTTGCTTGATTTGTGATCTTTGTTTGATCACCACAAAAACCCAACCAAAAATATCATCATTTTCATTTCTTTAATTTCTTTCTCTTTTCTTAGACTAGATTTGCACTATATTTGATCATTGAATGACTTGATTTCGCCTCAGTCCTTGTGTTCGACCTCGGAATACTTTCCTTCCTACATAACGATCCGTACACTGCGGGTTTCGCTAGGTAGTTTAGGATTTTAGTTCGAGTTTATAAATGTAAAGCTTTTTGTGCTATTTCCTAGCGTGACAGGTTACCTCCTCCATATCCACCTAAGGCCAAACAAACCACACGGAGGTACCGACGGAGATAATATTTTGAGGATGAGGAGTGGTTGCCTCCTCCGGACCCACCAAGGCCGACTTATACCATGGATGGGCACCAACGATATCCAAACCGACAAGTTCTATGAGGAATGGTTACCTCCTCCATATCCGTGTTTCTCTCTTTAGTGTTTCTCCTCGATCTAGATCGCCCCATATTTCTATCATTGGTATCAGAGCTCGGGATCGAGGTCAAGTTCTTTACTTGTGTTCTTGATTGTTCATCAAAATTTGTTTCTCTCTCTTTGGTGTTCTTTGAAGATCTTCAAGTGTTCTTCGGTGTTCTTTGAAGATCTTCATTGTGTTCTTTAGTGTTCTTCATCATTCATCATGTTCTATGATGATGATGATCAGTTTGATTTGTATGGAGAGCGGTTTCCTTCTCCACAGGAACTAAAACTCAAAGCAGCCAAACAAACCTCCCGGAGATACCGACGGAGACAATATTTTGAGGATGAGGAGTGGTTGCCTCCTCTAGATCCACCAAGACTGACTTATTACATGGATGGGCACCAACGGTATCACGCTGACAAGCTTATTTTGAGGATACTTACATTAACCCAAGACGTCATGCTAATACCCAAGAAGAGTTGGTCGTGCTCAAGACAACAAATGATGATCTAAAGCGTGAGTTAGAAGCTTTGAAGGCACAAGTTCTTGCATTGACGACGGTTGCCCAACAAGAAGAACCTCAACCGGTGTCTCAACCACGGTGTGAGTTGGTTGTCCAACCGTTGTGTGATGAAGTGAAAGACGTGGGAAAAGTCATCATTCAAGAGGTATCCCCGGTTATTCCAATTCATCTTTTCAATCCGTTATTTAGAGAATATTTTGAAGATGACAAAGATGAGATCACCATCGAGGAAGACGAAGTCATCCGTCCCAATAATGACCACATCACGTTGTTGGACTACAAATCCGAGTCGTATGTTCCGAGGTTTGTCTTAACAATGCCAACTAACTTCCAACTTGGCTTGTCCTTCAAAATTTTCAGCATGCCTCCGCCATTCAAAGTCAAGACCAATTACGGCATAAGAGGCAAAGTCCACAACGTCACCACCATGTTGAACTACAAGTTTGAGCCTCCCGATCCGGAGTTTGTCCTCTGTATGTTCGACAAGCTTGGCGGCCCCACCATCCTTTTGAAGGACTACAAGTCCAAGCCGCCCGACTCCGACAATATGCATCCGGTGCAGAATTTAAAAGGTCTTGTTCCTCAAGTGACTCCTTTCTTTTTTGACGGTGAAACGGGGACGTTTCACATTTAAGAGGAGGAGAATGATACGCCCCCGGATGGCGATGCAATCCGTGTTTCCGGCTAGATGGACCCGCACCATTTTGAAGACGTTTATTATTATTCGCCTATTCAATAATAGGCCTTTTATATTCGGAACTTTAATTCCAGAACTTAATTCCGTGACTTAAATTCCGACCTTTCATATTTTAGGCTTTTCATATTCGGAACTTAATTCCGACTTTAATTCCGTCATTTATGTTTGACTCTTTGTATGACCTCCATCCACTATATAAGGATGGCTTGACTCATTTGTAATTCATGTCTAAGTTGAATACTAAGTATTGAGAAGGAAAATCCTCTTACTTAGTTTAGGCATCACTTCTCCTTCAATCCTCTTAAAGTTCAATCTTGGATCTAGTCTTTGATCCAAGCCTTTCATATTCGAGCATCCTTTTGAAGGATCAACTAAACGCTTCCGCCTCCATTTCTAAGCTTCCGTTGCCCATGTTCTATGTTTGATCTAACAAGAACGATCAAGAAGAAGTAGTTGAAGTTTCTCCTCGATCTAGATCGCCCATATTTCTATCACACCACCTCTCTAATACCTCTTCTAATACAACTCCAAACATATGATGGCTCTGAATGGTCTTGTCCCAACACTCTAATGTATTTGCTTTTTAGGACTCTCGTCCAAAGGCTCAAATCGTCCCTTAGGAACCTCCACCCAACTTTGCCAACCAGCGCCATGTTAAGCTCCTCCATAGTCTTAATGCCCAAGCCTCTGTTAGCTTTCGATGCACACAAAGTTTCCCATGCAACATTATGCATCCTTCTACTCCCACCATTATGCCCCCATATGAAGTTTTTAACTCATTTTATTGATTTCTTCGCATACTCCTTTCGGCAAAATCAAAGAAAGACATGGGGTATATAACAATAGAGGAGATAGCCGCTTTCGTAAGTGTCACCCTGCCGGCGTAACTCAGATTTCTACCTCTCCAACCATTAAGTCTACTACTTATCTTATCAAGGAGGTAGGTGAAGGTTAACTTGGTTACACGTCCTTGAAGCAATGAAACGCCAAGATAGTTACCCAACCTCCTAGTAACCTCAAACCGCTCATGCGCAGCAATATCAAATGTAAGTCATTGTTAATATTAAGGGACAAAAATATCTTAGATTTTGGGACGTTGAACCCGAAGCCTTCAAAACACATCCAGACACTCTAAGACCACTCTCGTCTGATCCGGGTTAGCTATCACAAAGAGGGTTAAATCATCCGCAAAGAAGAGATGTGGCAACTTAGGTCCTTCTCAAGAAAGACGAATAGGTTTCCACCTTCCCTGGTTGACTTCCTTAATAATCAAGTAGCTCAGTCTTTCCCCAAAAAAGGACAAACAAATAAGGTGATAGCGGAGCCCCTTGTCGAAGACCTCTCTCCGGGAGAAATTTCTCGGTAAGCTTACCATTCCAGTTCACTTGCATCATGGGAGTAAAAATGCACTTTTTGATCATATCATACCACTCAATCGAGAACCCCGCAACTCTAATTGTTTCCCCTACAAAGTCCCACTGAATTCTGTCATACGATTTCTCTAGGTCCAACTTGAAAATCATCCCCTTCTTTCCCGACTTTTTTTTTCTAGTAGAATGAAAAATTTCTTGCATAGGGATAAAGTTGTCTTACCTTCCCGGAATGAAACTACCATGGGTAGGTCCTACAAGGGTATCAATGCACCCTTTCATATGCTGCACCATAACCATAGACATAATCTTGTAGATGATGTTGCATAGAGCAATAAGTCTGAATTGACTAAACTACTCTGGTGTGACCACTTTCACAATAAGACAGATAATGGTCTCATTGATCCCTGCCGGAAGTTTCCGATCTTTGAAGAACTTAGGAATTTCTCTCATCACCGAATTGCCAAAAATGTTCCAACATTTTTTATAGAAAACTGGTTGGAATCCGTCAACCCCCGGTTCTTTGAAAGCACCCATACTCATCGTATACCTCCAAACTTCCTCTTGAGTAACACTCTTAAGGAGGTCTGCATTTTGGAATCAAAGGAAAAGCATTCGACTCAATCTACCTACTAGGCGTAGGAAGCCCTTCATCCCGATTGTTGTAGAGATCTTTGAAGAAGCCAACAACGATTCTTTCAAGTTCCAAATTATCTTCCTCCCAGCCTCTGTCCATCCTTTTCAGACCATCCACTCTGTTCCTTCATCTTTTGATCACCGTCTCCGTATGGAAAAAAAGTAGTATTCCTATCTCCCAAGGACAACCACCGTTCTCTTGACTCCTGGAACCATGAAATTTCTCTCGACTTCTAGAACCATAAAATTTCCTCTTGTTCTAGAGCCTCTTCTACTCTCGAATGTAGACTCAATTCCTTGGTCTTCCCCGCACTAGTTAAGGTCGTCGTTGGATCACTTTGTATATCACCTAACTCCTTCATGATTTTATCCTTCTTGCAAAAGACATCACCAAAAATCCGGCGATTCCAAAGTAAGAGCCAACTTTTAAGAGCGGAAAGAGGAATACTTGTACTCGCATGCATATCCCAACATCTTTTCTCCATAAGGAGGAACTCATCGTGGGTCATCCAAGATGCCTCAAAGCGAAAAGGTCTTCTATCCCGCCTCCGGAGAATAGTAAATCTGAGTAAGATGGGAGAGTGGTCCAATGAGAATCTTGCGAAGTGTCTAACCGAAGCATCTGGCCAATACATCATCGCATCTTGACTCATAAGAACCCTATTCAACCTCTTTTGAACCCCTCTATTCCGACACTTGCTATCGTCCCAAGTGAATTCAGTGTCGGTGAACCCCGGATCGAGCAGGGTATATTTGTGGATGAGGTCAATAAATTTCTTGGAGTAATTATGAAGGCTTCCAGAACCACTCTACTCTCATGAATTGCGATAATGCAATTAAAGTCACCCCCGATAATGTACGGATCCGCTAGACGCGCAAGCTCCTTATCTAGAGTATCCCAAAAGTGTATGCGTCTTTTAATAGTATGTGGCGCATAGGCTGCAATAATAAGGGTATGCTTACTAGCAATAATCATTTTCACATAAATGAAGAAATCACAGGTACCGATGATCGAAGTATGAACTCTAGTACCGTCCCACAAGAGCCAAACACCTCCTTCAAACCCTATAGGATCAACTCTTTCGCAACCTCCAAAATTCAGACAACTGCACGTCTTATCTGCTCTAATACCCGGTATACGAGGTTCAAATAACTCAAGGATGTCAATCTTGTGAGTTTGCAAAGATGTTTAATCACACATCGGAAACCGCTCTTACCATCACCTTGGACATTCCAAAACATACAATTCATAAAAACACTCTAAAGACGGTGATGCTACACACTTAAAAAAAGAAGGAAACCTAGAAATCCCTTTACTATTGGCGTGCCCCAAAAATCCTAGCATGATCGCCCTCAACAGCCACGACCATCTAAGTGTCCTCATCTTCGATCTTTCCATCTGTTACATCAACTTGGATACTGACCCTTCTAATACTCGATTTTGCGTGCTTTGTAAAGGAGGCACTTTTATGCACTTGACCCGACTATTGAATACTACCATCCGGTACCTACTGAGCCTACTTCGTCGCACTCAGGAGCATTATTCTTCGCCACAACCTTATCCCTTCCTTCACTCGTGTTTTCATGGCTCTGTGTAGTAGTTACGGTATTATGCTCTATGGAAACCTCATTGCACATGCTGGAAATCCCCTTACTGTTGGTTTTGTTATATGAAATCATAATGGTGAAGTTATTAGCTTAGAAGCTAGGAAAAATAACTTTAACTCGGTAATTAAAGTAAAAGCATTCACGTTGAAAGCTAGACTAAAAGAAACAATCAGACTAAATATAAAAAGATCGAAATTGATGGTGATAACTTATGTGCTATTAAGGCACTCCAACGACTTTGGAGTTATCCTTGAGAGATCGAGATGATTTTCTCCGACTCTTGACTGGATCTTCGCTTCTTTGAATAAGTCCATGTCAGTCATGTGTTTAGAGAAATCAACTGCGTTGATGATTGATTGACCTATTTGGAAATTTCGAACCCAACACATCTTTTTTGACAATTTCGAACTTCGTGCTGTCACCCACAAGAATGTTTAAGATGAACTAACTCTAGAAGAGAGTCTTTTTCTAATCGGTTTCTATTTTCCAAAAAAATAATAAAAAATCAATCTCGTTACATCCTCTTCACCGTACAGGCTCGTAGTGTATATCATTGCTTTCCGTTAACGGACATGAGTACATAAACAACTATCAAAGAAAAACGATAAGAGCTTGTAATTTTATTAACACAATTCCTTCGTATGTTAGAGTCGTTAGAAATGAACCTTCGTTGCACAATGTAAAACATATGTCTCGATCATTACTTCTTTCCACCCTATCATCCTAACGAATTCCAAAGAGAAGTGAATGTACTTGTATGATTAAAGTTTATTTTAATTATTATTAAAGAGCAATTTATACCCCGGAGTGATTGATGATGATGATGTATATGAGTCGGATAAGGAAGAATTAAACTTGGGCATACCGAAAGAGTATGGTGTAGGCGCGGGCGGCACATCCATTGGATGAACTCTTCCTGTTCAGCTGACCATGCAGTGCATGCATCTTTAACTACGGCGGGTCCATTTCTAAAGCCCCCGGACTCGTCCTCCATAATACGGTTGAGGATGGAAACGTTTTTCTTTTATTTTATTTTTGATAGAAGAAACGGTTTATTTGCTTTAAGTGTTATTAAAATCATTGGCAATCTTTCTTTCTATTTTTTTATAAGGAGGTCTATTAATCTCCGCGCATATAATCGTGCATATCATATATTAAAAATAGGCTAAGTGAGTGTAGCCCGACCCCTTACATCAGCAGATAAAAAGGTTCATTATACCATCGGAAGGAATGCACTTAAGTTGAAAGACAAGTTATAAGTAAAACTAGCTAAATAGTCCACAAATTTATTCGTCTCGCGGTAGACAAGAAGGATCATGATAGACCAGTCCCTTTGTAAAAAGTCTTGACACTACGTATAGACTAGAGAGTGGATGGTGATAGGGAATAGAGTGGTCTAGGAGAGAAATTGTCAAACACGAGTCTGTTTCCAGAATCACCATTTGAATTTTGAAAGCCATTTCTCTCATCCAAGCTTAAGAATGAAATACGAATGTATGAATAATGATAATTTATGATGAGATAAAACCAAACATTACGTTGATATTATTATCTCCCTATTTATAGAGAATATTAATAGTATATTAAATATTATAAAAGATAATATTAAATATTTAAATATATACTATTAAAATAACAAAATAGTATCATTATTCGTTTAATAGTAAGATATTAGAATATAAATATTATATTATTCTCCTATGTATCTTTCAACAATTAATAAAACAAAACATGTTTTCGGTGCTTAAAACCGTTGGAGCTTTTTTAATCCTTAAATATAACCTACGTATCTATTTTATTTTCTTCTCCTTATTATTTTTCATTTTGTCAATCCCATCAAACAGCATTAAAAGCGACATTTCGTTATCGTACAATACCTAATTTAAGTGTCAAATGACACACTTGACGAATAATTATTTTTTTTTATTAATTTTAATATGATTAGTCACTGTCTGAATGTATCAAATTAGGTGAAGGAAATTTTGTAAGCGAGAAGAACTCATTTGGTTGGGGATATTAATTAAAGTTGAATTTGTTTGTTCGTGAGATAAAATGTATCAATCTTTTTTATTTTGGATTTTGGTATTTTTGAAACAGTGACCGATAATAGCTTATTGATTTCAGCATAATTAATAAAATAGTTAATGATAATAAGTGGTTGACAAGACAATTGTTAACTAGTATACTACCCGTGCAATGCACGGGTGTTTTTTTAAAATTTTCTGTTATATAATATATTACGTTTGATTAAAAAATAATAACTAACAATGTAATATATTTAATATCTTAATTTTTTTAGCTTTTACTATGAATTGTTTTATAATATTATCAATTTAAAATATTTTTTAATTCATACATGGTAAGAAAATTAATAAAAAAACAAAAAATACACTACAATATGAGAAATTTTAGGATTAGTTAGTTCAAATTCACAATAAATGTAAAATACACGTTTTTGATTAATTTATCACTAATTATTAATTTATTTTTCAAATTCTAGTTGGTTGTTAAAGATTTTATATTAATTAGACCAAGATAAAATTACAGAAATCATGATAGATTTTGGTGGAGACGACCACACATGGTGGAGGTAGAACCACAATTTTATTGATATTATGATAACCTTTATATAGGCTTTACAAGAGAATATTAACTCCTATTACGATCATGCGATCTCGATCTTATCACGCCTCCTCAAGCCGGTGATGGGTGACGGATGGACGTACAACATCGAGCTTGGATTTGAGAAGTTGATACTTGGACCATAAAACCTTTGTAAACAAATATGTCAGATGGTCGGCGGAACATGTAAAGCTAGTGTGAGCCATATGTTTTTCTGACGCTCCATCGTTGCTCTGATACCATGATAGATTTTGGTGGAGACGACCACACATGGTGGAGGTAGAGCCATAATTTTATTGATATTATGATAGCCTTTATATAGATTTTACAAGAGAATATTAACTCCTAATATATAGGAAACTAAATAACAAAGATATTATCACAATCTTATTACGATCATGATTTTGACATTATTACGATCTCGATCTTATCAAATCAAATATTTTGTTATCCATATCTTTACGTGATCTTTTTTTATGAGAATTTCAACAAATTAATTTTAAAATTAGATTTAAAAAAATAGTTTTGCGATTTTAAATTTTTTTTTATCTATATATCTTTACATGAATATTTTTTGATAATCTCAGCAATTTTCAATTCCATTTTTAAAATTAGATTAAAAAAATACTTTTTTCATTTAAATTATAAGTATGATTGGCTTTTTTGGTTAAAACTAACGTGTTTTTTTTTTAATGTAACTGATGTTATTCAATATATTTTTTTCCAATTATAAATATTTGATGGGTTGTTTTCGTATTTTATTAGAAAAAAATTCTGGGATTGAAAGATATAAAGGACGTTCATAATTAATGATTTTCATAAGTATTTTCAATTAAAATTCTTTTATAAATAACCACTTCTTAAATATTTTTTTTGGGCCGGGAGACACGTCGCAATAGAGACTCCTGCTTTAATAGATATAAGAATGGTAGTCGGTAACAAAATAATGATCTTAAGGATGTTGTAATATCTCGTTATGTGACGCTAGTTATTAAAAAAACAACACAATTAGAAACATTAGTATTGAAAACAGTGGATTAACGAGAATTGAGTAAACATGTGGAGGGTAAGTAAGATATAGAAGGTCCACACAAATTAACTAAGGATGCATGCATAATTGCATACACACCATATATGTATATCTACCCAAGCATGCACGACGTAGACATAAATTTATTGAATGACAGGTGTTGCAAATATGGAAAGTAACGGAGATATTTTTAAAACACCGACCATGTTTAAATACACTATTTTATAAAATTTTAAAGCTCTTGAGAAGAGGAATTTATATAAGATAAGAAGAGACACATATATGATATAACCAATGACACATGAATGTGCCATTAGTTGTGAAAGTATTGAGAAATAAACAGTTTGGTTGCGTCAAGCGATATTGAGGTAGTATCCATGGATGTCTTGTTCATCTTGAATTTCAAAAAAGAAAACAAAATGTAGCAGTCATGAATGTCTTGTTCATATCTTTTTTTATACCTCTTTGAGTCCACATTGAGCCGCCATCCGTGACCATGATTTGAATGTGTCCTGTTTTGTAACACCCAAAGTTCTAGGAACTCGAAGTGTTACGGGCTAGGACCTCACAATGGTTCTCGACCCTCAGAGTAACAATGACACAATGGATCTTACAACAAGGCACGGACGAATGAAAACCAAAACTTATAATAAAACCAAAGGTTTAAACAAAGAAATCGTAAAAAGACTCGCAGCCGAGTTCAAAACAAAGGAAAAACACAACTGAAACATAAAGCCGATCCCGTCCTATAATGTACGGGAACCCCAACAGACCACACCGTCCGGATTACTCAACATCACCTATATTCTGCAAGACATCTACAATATTGGTATAAACCGTTAGCTAACATTCTAGATATCAGAAAGACTGTAAAGGCACAAACACACATAAGGTAATATAAGCACATAGCATGTTAACACTCAACTAGTTATTATCTTTCATTAAGGTTAACCCTTTATGAATTCAACTTATGGTTGTTACACGAGAATCGTTGCGATCTCGCCTATGTCCCCTTTCACCAACATGAGTATAACGTATGCATCCTTCTATCACCTGCTGGACTGGTCGCAAGAGCACCTCTCAGTTTCCCTGTTTTGAACTGGGCAAGTGGTAACCGCCCGGTTATAATACACTTGGGCCAATTACAGTTATAAAGGTCAATCCTATTCCGGTTATCAGTTATAACAATAAACAACAACACACAAGCCAAAACAATCAAACTAATATACGGAATGCAGCTAAGTAAGTCCAAGGGACTTACCTCACTCGAAGGTAACTCAAAGGATAAGCAAACAACTCAGTTTCCCTCAGGAAAGAAGAATGGAAAGCATATTTACACAAGGCATCACAAATCAGGAACCGAAACGGTTGCTAGAAGTTTATAACTTCTAGTCTCAATGATCTCTAAGAGATCTCCACAAGATAAGGTCTCAACGTTAGTCTTACAAAGCACTAAAGGTCAACAACAACGTCATAGGTCAAGGAAAGGAACAAGGAAAGCAAGGAAGGAAGCAGCTCACCAAGAACGGGGACACTGCAGACAAAACTGTGGGGGCGGCTGGACAGAGGTGCAGGAGCGGCACTGGGCACTTCCCGCGGGGCGGCACAGCAGGGGCGCGGGGGCGGCGGCGTGACAACAAGCGTTGTCGAATCCTTCGTCAGCAAGGAACACAACAAGGTACCAAGGCTTGCTTCTCTCAATCCACACACATGCCAAGACTCAACTACAAGAGCTTGAGAACAACAACGGAACGCTCCACAAGAATCAAAAATCAAACTTGATTTTTGGAGAAGAAGAAAAAGAGAAGAACGAAGGAAGAAAGCGAAACAAAAGGGAACGGCATGCAACACCACATGAACGTGAGGAAGAAACAAACAAGGATGAACTTACACGTTCAACAAGGTCACAGGAAGGACAAACGGCTGCAACTCTCAAGGTTGAAGACAACGTATGCAAGAGGCCGGAAAAACGGGAAGAAGGCGGGATTTTATAGAGAAGGATGAAAAGATAGAAGGAAAGGTGTTCTAAGGTTCGGATTAAGATAGGAAAGGCGGCCCATAAGACAGAAGATTGGATCTTCTATCTATGGAAGAAAATAAAAACGAAATAAAATAGATCGGAACGATCTAGGGCAAAACTGCAAGGGTGGTTTGCCCTGCTGCGACCGCGGCAGGCCGCCGGGAAGCTTACTGTCACCGCGGGGGCTGTGACAGCCAAGACTTGCCATTCGAGCGGCCATTGTTACCGCTGGGGCGGTGACATCGAAAACTGGTTGTTATATTAGATCCCCCTAAAAAAGAAGTTTCGTCTCAAAACTTGTAACAACCCATAAGATCACACAACAACAACACTAAAACACAAAACTCGACTCATATAATCTCACTCGGGGCACATAACTCAAAACGTCACAAAAGTGCACGCACAACTCAACAAAAGAAATTGAATCTTTATCATTGATATGTCCTTCGATCGCAAGCGTCTCGTACTACGCTCTAAGACAACTACTGGATGCTCTACGAACGTATGGTCTGGCTCGACTACTAGATCCTCATGACTAACGATGTGTCTCGGGTCTAGTACGTACTCTCGTAACTGAGACACATGGAATAATGGGTAAACACCCTCAAGCCTCGGTGGCAAAGCAAGTCTGTATGTTACCTCTCCAACTCGTTCAACACACCAAATGTAGCTCCAAGTCAGATCTAGAATCATCATACAAGCAAACATGGAATCCATAGCAAGAAGATGAAGTAAGGAAATGAAAGCAATGAAACTTAGCTCGATTTGAGTTCAAAACAAGTCTTTCAACACACCAAATGTAGCTCCAAGTCAGATCTTACAACCTTCAACAAGTTTCTTCACAAAAATCGCTCAAATCTCACTACGAAATTGAAATCTACACTAATCTCCCTCAAGAACACCCACAAGAGTGTCTTGAAGAGAGCTCCCAATTGGAAGAGTCTTTGGGAAGATGCTAGAAGGGTCCAAAGGAAGGAGAAGGGTCCATAAATTAGCCTGCAAGACCACTTATATTCTCCACCAAGAGCAAGGCCGGACAAGAGATCGTGGGACACGTGGCTTAAGCTGTCAAAGGCCCAAAAATCGACCCAGTAGGAAAAATCGGTCGATTTTCCTGGGTGTAGGTCGATTTTCTTCAACAGAGACTTGTTATGATCATCTAGCCATGAGTTGCTCCATTGCTTGCACCAACAAGGGTCCTTGTGTCCTTCATTGCTCCAATTATGTTCCTTCAAGGTCTCGGATATGTACCACCATCAGGCTTGACTCTCGAATGTATCGATTAATGCCCAAAAAATCCCCGAAATACCTACAAAACCGACAAAAGCTCGTGTAGACGTCTTTTCTAGAAATATGCACGAAATGAGTGTAAACGTCGTGAACTAATGTCAAACCGTGCATGAATAACGGGAAAAAACTATCTAAATATGTGCCTATACTAACGTTATAAATCACGTTATCATAACCATTCCTCATCCTCATCATAAGAATCATAATCATCGTAGAACAGGATGAATGATGAAGAAACACTGGAGGATCTTCGAAGAACACCGAAGAACACTGAAGAACAACGAAGAACACTTCAAGATCTTCGAAGAACACCGAAGAACTCTTGAATATCTTCAAAGAACACCGAAGAACACTTGAAGATCTTCGAAGAACACTTGAAGATCTTCGAAGAACACCAAAGAGGAAAAAAAATTTTTTGATGAACAATCAAGAATACAAGTAAAGAACTTGACCTCGATCCCGAACTCTGATACCAATGATAGAATTACGGGCGATCTAGATCGAGAAGAAACTTCAACTACTTCTTCTTGATCGTTCGAGTTGGATCAAACTATAGAATATGGATGGCGGAAGCGTTCGGTTGATCCTTCAAAAGGATCCTCGAGTATGATAGGCTTGGATTAAAGACTAGATCCAAGATAGAACTTTATGAGAGTGGAAGAAGATGTGATGCCTAAACCAAGTAAGAGGATTTTCCCTTCACAATACTTGGATTCAACTTAGACATGAATTACAAATGAGCCAAGCCATCCTTATATAGTGGATGGAGGCCATACAAAGAGTCAAACATAAATAACGGAATTAAAGTCGGAATTAAGTTCCGAATATGAAAAGCCTAAAATATGAAAGGTCGGAATTTAAGTCACGGAATTAAGTTCCGGAATTAAAATTCCGAATATAAAATGCCTATTATTAAATAGCCGAATAATAATAAACGTCTTCAAAATGGTGCGGGTCCATCTAGCCGGAAACACGGATGGAATTGCCATCCGGGGGCGTATCATGGTGAGTCCAGGTCACCGATGGATCGTTGGCAACGGGGAATAGACGACCTTCTAGGAGGACTGTTGGCTGCTAGATAGACCCCTCATCGAGGCTGCAACCACGTCGGTCGATTCACAACTGCGCAATAGAAGGGTTTCTGAAATCTGGAGAGAGGGCAATGCCTGGAAATGGGGACTCATTGCCGATGTCCACCATCCTCACGCTAGCCGCTACATACCAGGTGTAAAGGCAAGGAGTACACTGGATGAAGTTGATAGAAACTCTAAAGGTGAGCTATCATGGTGGTGAAGTATTGAAAGAAGCTACTCAGTCTCATCGGCCTACTGCATGCTCAAGAAGGAGGGCACCTAGTGCGGCATGGACATGGATGTGTTCCAAAGGTGTGGAACAAGAGAGGGTTAGGTTCTTCATCTGGAAGCTTCTGAACGGTGGAGTTTTGTCAAATGTTGAGAGAATGCGCAAACATATTACTAGGAATGTTGATTGCTCCCTTTACCAAGGACAATTGGAGTTAGTAGAAGGTTGTGGACGAGACTCAATGCTAGAAGCCATGGAGCCAATTTTTTCGAATTGCCTTTCGCTTCCCGGATAAGAGGTAACATCCTTTCTTCTAGTAATTACAATAACTATTGCAGTTGGAGTGTGGTTTTCGTTGTAGGCCTCTGGTGGCTTTGCCGATGTAAAAATGAGAGAGTCTTTGAAGGCAAGAGTATGAGGCCAGATGGACATGCTTTTGTTGTTGAGAAAGCTACGGAATACATTAAAGCGTGGAGGAAGATTTCTGTTTCTAAGACGAGCAGTGTCCGGACAGTGACTCAAATTAAATGGGATCCCCCCGGCGGAGTTTATTTTGAAGATTAGTACGGATAGTTTTGTTAGGAGCGACGGTAAGGGAGCAACAACAGGGGGTTTTAGGAATAATATAGGGGAGCGGCAATTATGGGTTGAAGTTGTCTTGGGAGAGAGGGAGCCGGATTGTGATTTTAGAATCAGATTCATAATTAGCTATCACTTTTCTAGACAAAGATGTACCAAGGTGTCACCCCTTGCTAGCTTGGTTAGTAAATGTCATAACTATCTTAGAAGAGACTGGGATATCCAGTTCCGTCGTACCTTTCGTGAGGCGAATAATGTTGCGGATTTCTTAGCAACTCTAGCTTTTTTCGTCTTGGTGTTAATGTATTGCGTGACCCTCCTAAGGGTGTAGTTGACTTGTTACATAGTGATGTAAAGGGGTCGGGCTATCCCTGCTTGCGTACTACTCAACCCATCTTTTCATATAAAATAAGCGCGACTAGATGTGCCGGAGACCACTGACCCTCCTTCCTACCAAAAAAACAAAACCTATAAATATTATACCCAAATCGAGCTGTGATCTATCAAAATTAAATTTGTGAAATACAAATTTTATTGGATTAAAAGGAATGAAAGAGATCAAATTGCCCCCAAAATTCAACCTACTAGTGCTAGCTTAAAGGAATAAAGAGGACGAAGTTTGGTTTATATTATTTCATTTCATCCTCCTTGGCGGCAAGGTTGTTACTTGACAAGGGCAATAAACATTTGTTTTTCTCTTATATTTTATCCCGTATACATATCTTGGTGAAGATGGATATATAATATGTTACTAGTGTTTATATACATATATATTTATTTTATTTTATTTTATTTATTCTTGGTTTTGTGTTTATTATTATTATTATTATTATTATTATTATTATTATTATTATTATTATTATTATTATTATTATTATTTATTTTTGGTTTTGTGAGTGGAGTTAATATTGTATAGCCGGTCCAACTATCTAACATGTCATAAGGCCCTTTAGTACAGATCCCAGTTTTTTGGGTCCAATAATTAATGAGCAGGATTCATTAATCACCTATACATGTATGTCTAATTTTAGAAACTTTTGAATGTCAGCCTCAATAAACTTTGGAAATTCTTTTATTTTGTTGAGGTATCAAATATATTTTATCGTTTGATCATCTTACAATAATAATGATTTCAATAATTTTAATTGAACTTATCTTAAAATAAGCAAACAAGAAATATATTTATTAGTCCTGTTCAAATATTTATAAAGAGTAACAATATTTATATAATAACAATTTATCATTATTTTTAAGAAAAAAAATATTATTATTATTTTTTTATCCTCTAAACCTCACTTATCATAGGTAATATATTTCTTATACAATATATATGTAAGTAAAATACAATCAACATACTAAGTTTGTCACATTTATAGGTAAATTTTTTTATTGTAACTATTTAGTCATAATTTGTTTGTTGATGTGATTATTTTATATTTTAAAAAAAGCTCATTTTATTATATGACTTTTTTAACAAAGCAACTTTTTTTAAATAAATTAAACCACCTTATAAAAAATATTTTATTGAATTAAAACACGTATATTGTTTTCAAGTAAATTTCGAATAAGTATTTGATTATATTATATGAAATACCCTTATTACACTTAACTAATAAATTTAAATTTAATAGTTTTTCTAAAATCAGTTTTACTCCATAAATTTATTGATGTATCTTTTATTTATTTTTGTAGAAATACCCTTAAAACACATATATTGTTTTCGACTTTCGAGATGGCGAGGATTCACTTGATCCGTGTATGACGTGCTTTCTCCAAGTCAGAATTTAGGAGGTACCTTCGTGTCCAACACTGGTTTTAGACATGTTTTAAATTAAAATGCAATTAAAATATTTGAATGTGATTTCCAACGTAAAACTACTCGAGCAAGGTTTTTTTATTGAGTTTTGATGGTTCATGAGATGAGTTGACTAAGGGGGAAATATTATTACTTGTTACCCAATTTCGGTCATTTGGAGGTGATATCTTGGATTATTGAAACTATGGTTGAATTGAGTTTCCTTCGATTATATGAGTTCTTTTGAAGTGTTGGACTATATTGAGTTTTGAGACATGTTTTGAAGTCTTGTGAGTGTTGCTAACTTTTAAGCTTGTGATTATGACTTGTATATTTAAATATCATGTTATATTATTAATGCTTTTTCTCATGTCTTGTTTAGATAATTAAATTGCTTATATACTAGTTTAGTCCATGTGGAAGACTAACCTCACCATGGTGGAGCTGATTATGTTGTTGGACATAATCAGGTACATGATCATTTCAAGAGCATCGAGGTCGAGAACCCCAGTGGTAGTCGTGTCGGTCGGGTTTGGGGCGGTCTTGCTCGTTAGAAATTTTCCTAACTTTAGACTTCATCTTTGGGACATTTTATTTGCTAAGCCCGGATTATTGTTGGCATTTTCGTTGTTCCGTATTGAGGATTACTATCTTTTGTGTTTGGTGATATGGAACGCCTCTTAAATTTCTTACCTACTATCTTTTGGCAAGTCAAGGCCGATTGTCACGCTAAAAAGTGTGTACGCAATAAGCCTTAAATTTATACTCGTTATATTTATCCTAACTCCTAGCGCACCCGCAGTGTACGGGACGTTTGTAGTATGGATAGTATTCCGAGGTCGAACACAAAAACTAAGGTGAGATTGATTCGGTTTTGTGATTAGGTTTAGTGAAGATCTAAGATTAGAAAAGGAGGAAATAAAGAAATAAAAATCTCAATTGTTTTTGCTCGGTTTTAGGTGATCAATCAAGGATCACAATTCATGCAAAAGTAAGCAATCAACTAAGCTAGCAAATCAAAACGAGCTAAACACGGGATATAAATCGAAAGAGAGAAACGGATTCTAGGGGTTAGAAATTCCGATTGTGGCATAGGACTCAAGCTATCTAATCATTCCTTGGATGATCTATGATATGTTGGGAGTAAGTGTTTCTAAATTGGGATCAATTACCGGGTAAGTCTCATGATCCACTAATCCATTCCTAAGGTCTCATTACCGGGTAAGTCTCTAAGAACCTAAGGATTGGAATTCTACACAAACCGAATTTTTTTACCTAGAGATCTAACCTATCCTTACCGGGTAAGTCTCGGAAAGGGAAGTTCTAAGGCAACTATCCTAGCACACTTAGTCCAATGGCGGCTTGTGAGGCTCACCATTACCTAGGGCTTGTCATCTTAGGAATCTAAGGGTAAGAATCACCGGTTAAGTCTCTTCTAACACTTAGTAGCTAACACTAGGTCACCCTAGGCTAGATTAACTCAACAAACACCTAGGATTTCAACATCAAAATCAATCTAAAACTAGATCATCGAACCAGGGAGAAATCACGAGCTGTTCCACACATCCACGGCCGTGGAATGGGAAGATCCGCCCGTGATTCTTAACAGAGAGTTCGTTTTTTGTAAGTCACTCATCCAAAGGTAAATCTAAGGGCATCCTATCATAGTCCTAGCCACAATCATCCTTCCCTTACCCTAGAATCACATCTATTTAGCCTATAACATTCATAATGGGAATCGAAATCATCAAACATGAAATCATAACATCCATTGCAAGATAATGAAAAGAAAAGAGATGAACAAGTGAACAACCAAACTGGAAATAGAATTAGAACAACTTACAACCCTTCCAAAGAAGGTTCAAAGGTTCACAAAACTCTAGAAATAGAATCCGGAAATCTCCACTACAAAAACTAGCAAGGATGACAATGGTGTGTGTTCTTCTTCTTCTCTTCAATGAAACTCTTCTTCTTCTCTTTGACACTTTCCTTCCTAGAAAAACTCTTCTTCTTGAGAGAATATTGTTGTTAGAGAGAAATGGATAATGGATGAGCTGCTCCTCAACTTCCCAGCTGCCCCTCACATCCCATGAAGGACCACTTTTATAACAAACTTGCATGAGCTGGCCATGAGAGTCGTGGCACAGCTGTCACAAGAATCTGGCAAAATCCACGGTTGATTCCACGGCCGTGGAGTGTCAGAGAACCGTGATTTTATGCAGAAACTTCGCCTTGGATCATTAGGCTGTGTTTTGGTGCATGGCAAGTGTTGGCAAGGCTCCATGAGTTCTCCTTAGCCTTTAACTTGTGTCCTAATGGGTCCGAGGGTGTGTTGTCTAGATGAAAGATCTCAAACGCATCGTTTTAGCTCCTAAATTTCCCGAATTACCTACAAAACACGCACAAGTCCGTGTAGACATCTATCTCGACAAAATACATGAATTGAGCGCAAAATGTCTCGAACCAATGCTAAACCATGCATGAATGAGCGAGAATTCTATCTAAATGGTTACCTAAAACTAACACATAAATCGTGTTATCAAAATACCCCATACTTAAGGTTTGCTCGTCCCCGAGCAAATTCCTAACTATAGATTAAGAGATGACATGATTTATGTATGCAAAAAAATGGCAAAATCTTTTTGGGTTGTGCTTCTACTATTGGATCCCCTTCAAAGTCATGTTTCATGGCTAAGGACAAGCAATCATGCATCAAACAAATGAAAGCATGGAAAGACAATTGTACTTAACTCAAAAGTATGCATGAAATGTAAAGATGAAGAAGTCAAGAAGATCAAGAGTACATCCAATCTAAACTACTAAGTCTTACAAACATGCAAATAGGTCATAAGGTCTTGTGAGATAAAAAGGGCCAAGAAATGTAGTGATTGGGTGGGGATTTCTAGGTTATGTGATGCTAATCCGGGAACGGAACTAACTTCACATCCTTGTCCTCGATCAACTTCCCCCAAGTGTATATTTTCCTCTATCTTTTCTTTCTTTTCTTTTTCTTTGACTTCTTTTTGAGACAATGGCATTGGTGTACAAAAGCCGAAACCTTGGTGATTAGCCGTCCTCGGGTTTTTTCTTAGTTTTCGAGGTACATCCACACCGGGCACACATACCAAAGCTCGTTAGGACTATTGGTTCATTTGACTTTGGCAAGGCACCAACACCCGATTATGTGAAGTGTACCGAGTTACTTGTCATTTAAACCAATGTCCCCAAACTTATATTTTGACTACACTTTCACAACAAATTCAGCATTTTATGCATGATATTCTTTTCATCAACAACTTCACCCTACACTTGCTTTTTGCACACATCAACACACTAGCATGCTCCTATTCCCGGATGGGTTAAAAGAAGTCAATTTTATCTCAATTGAGGTGCTCAAGCAATCATGATTAAGATGAGAAGTAGAGAAAGATTGAATTGCCTCATTCATTCCTAGATGGTAAGCAAGAACTATCATGTAATTTCGATTTTCACTACTCAATCCCTTCTAGGCAAACATCATGGTCACAAATCATTCATAGAATTTCAAGAGAAGTAGTTCAAGTCCACATATGCATTTATCAATTCAACACATAAGGCCATTCATAGCCAATTCACAAGACAAGATTTCATCATTAGGATCATATCCAAGCCTAGAAAGCACAAAATTTTTTAAAATTTTCTGATTTTTATGGGATTTTCGTTTTAAGTATGTACAATGCAAGACATGTGCAAATATTAAACTATCCTAGATGCTCATCATGCAAAGGATCATGCAAACCCCACCCCATACTTAGAAACACATTGTCCCCAATGTGGTATTCAAGCAAAGAGAGTGAAAAAGGGTTCTCACAATGTAAAAGTGGTTTGCTATGGGAATTGGGATTTCTCAAATGAATTGATGTTGGATGATCCTATCAACCATGGTAGAGAGCTCTAAGCATCCCTCAAAGCTTCGGAACCCGCGCTAGGCACCGCTAGCCGTCCAAGTCCCGCGTCCGCTCCACCCATAATTGGTGAGGGGTTCATCATCATCATTCATATGCCAAGAAAGGCTTCCAATGCTACTCTAGCACACATACAAAGTAGACAAAACACACACCAAGATAGAAAAATCTAAAAACGAAGACAAAACGAAAAAGGAAAAATGTTACCAATGGGTTGCCTCCCACCAAGCGCTTCTTTAAGGTCATTAGCTTGACCAAACATCGGGAGCGTCTATTCAAGGTGAAGTGGCGCAATCATGTCCACCGGAGCTCCCGGAATATATTTCTTCAAGCGGTGCCCATTCACCTTGAAATTCCCACAATGCTCCCCTCCTATCTCAATAGCTCCATGGGAAAAAATCTTCTTCACCACATATGGCCCGGTCCATCTTGATTTGAGCTTTCCGGGAAAGAGCCTTAGCCTTGAGTTGAAGAGAAGGACAAGATCTCCTTCATTAAACTCCTTGGGGATGATCTTCTTGTCATGCCATCTTTTGGTTCGTTCCTTGTAAATCCGGGCATTCTCATAAGCGTCCAACCGGATCTCCTCAAGGGCGTTTAGATCAAGCAACCTCTTTTCTCCCGCTTCCTTGAGGTCAAAATTTAGCCACTTAATGGCCCAATAAGCTCTATGCTCCATTTCCACCGGAAGATGGCAAGACTTGCCATAGACTAACTTGTAAGGAGTGGTGCCAATCGGTGTCTTGAAGGCGGTTCTATATGCCCACAATGCGTCATTGAGCTTCATAGCCCAATCCTTTCTAGTTCTAGACACCGTCTTCTCAAGGATGGCCTTTATCTCCCGGTTGGAGATCTCCACTTGGCCACTAGTTTGGGGATGGTAAGGTGTTGCCACCTTATGAGTCACCCCATACTTAGCCAAAAGCGCTCCAAAGTTCCTATTTGTGAAGTGCTTTCCTCCATCACTAATGATCACCCTTGGTGTTCCAAACCTAGGGAAGATCACCCGGTTGAAGAACCGCACCACCACCTTGGCATCATTTGTAGGAGAGGCGATTGCCTCCACCCATCTCGACACATAATCCACCGCCAATAGGATATAGAGATTGCCACATGAGGAAGGGAATGGTCCCATGAAGTCCACACTCCACACATCAAAAATCTTCACTTCTTGAATGTTGTTCAAGGGCATTTCATTCCTCCTTGAGATGTTGCCCGTCCTTTGGCAAGGATCACATCCAGCTACAAAACCTTGCACATCTCTAAACAAGTTAGGCTAATAAAAACCGGATTACAATACCTTTGCACACGTCTTGTGTGAGCTAGCATGGCCTCCACATGGTAAGGAGTGACAATGCCGGATCACACTCTCCACTTCATCTTCCGGTATGCATCTTCTAAACATCCCATCCGGTCCTCTCTTGAACAAGAGTGACTCACTCCAATAGTAATGCCTCACATCGTTGAAGAACTTCTTTCTTTGTGCATATGTCAATCCGGGAGACACTTCCTCACATACTAAGTAATTCACAATATCGGCATACCATGGCTCATTTCCCCTAGAAACTTGGAACAAGCATTCCTCTACCATTTGCAATTGCTCATCTCGGAATGAGTCATCAATTGGAATGTCATCTCTTCCAAGCTCTAATGGAGGCAATCTACTAAGGTGATCCGCCACGGAGTTCTCGGATCCCTTCTTATCTCTTATCTCCAAATCGAACTCTTGAAGAAGAAGGATCCACCGAATCAACCTTGGTTTGGCATCCTTCTTTGTAAGTAGATAACGGATCGCCGCATGATCCATATAAACTATGACCTTCGCTCCAACAAGGTATGAGTGGAACTTCTCAAATGCATACACCACCGCCAACAACTCCTTCTCGGTGGTAGCATAATTGAGTTGGGCATCATCTAGCGTCTTGCTAGCATAATAAATAGCATGAGTACGCCCTTCTTTCCTTTGCCCTAAAACGGCCCCAACGGCCACATCGCTTGCATCGCACATGATCTCAAATGGTAGACTCCAATCCGGAGGTTGCATTATAGGTGCGGAGATCAAGGCGTTCTTCAGCCTACAAAAAGCTTCAAGACAATCCTTTAAAAAGACAAAATCAACATCCTTCATTAGTAGGTTAGTGAGAGGCTTAGAAATTTTAGAGAAGTCTTGAATAAACCTCCGGTAGAAACCGGCATGCCCTAAGAAACTCCTTACCCCCTTCACCGAGGTAGGTGGTGGCAACTTCTCTATCGTTTCAATTTTGGCCCTATCAACCTCAATGCCACGGTTGGACACCAAGTGTCCTAACACAATGCCTTCACTTACCATGAAGTGGCATTTTTCCCAATTCAAGACAAGATTTGTCTCCTCACATCTTTGCAAAACTAAAGACAAGTTGGCTAAGCAATCATCAAAGGAAGAACCATAAACAGAGAAATCATCCATAAACACTTCCATGATATTTTCAATGTACTCAGAAAAGATAGCCATCATACACCTTTGGAAGGTGGCGGGTGCATTACACAACCCAAATGGCATTCTCCTATATGCAAAGGTTCCCCATGGACATGTAACGGTTGTTTTCTCTTGGTCATCGGGGTGGATAGGGATTTGGAAGAATCCACTATAGCCATCTAAATAGCAAAAATGAGAGTGTTGAGCTAACCTTTCTAGCATTTGGTCAATGAAGGGGAGAGGGAAGTGATCTTTCCTAGAGGCCATATTCAATTTCCTATAATCAATGCACATCCTCCACCCCGTAACCGTCCTAGTCGGGATTAGTTCATTGTTCTCATTAGTCACTACAGTCATCCCACCCTTTTTAGGAACTACATGAACGGGACTAACCCACTTACTATCCGAGATAGGGTAGATAATTCCCGCATCTAGCAATTTGATGATTTCCTTTTTGACTACCTCTTTTATTATAGGATTCAATCTCCTTTGATGTTCAATAGAGGGTTTGTGGTTATCTTCCATCATTATCTTATGCATGCACAAAGAGGGCTTAATGCCAACCAAATCATCAATAGTATAGCCAATGGCCTTTCTATGCAATCTCAGTTCACGCAACAACTTATCAAGTTCATCATCACTCAAGCATGCATTAACAATCACCGGATATGTAGAGTTATCACCAAGAAATGCATACTTTAAATGAGAGGGGAGGGGTTTGAGTTCAAGTGAGGGAGGACCTTTGTTGGTTGAAGACGATCCAAATAAAGTTGGATGAGATGAATCCAAAGCAAATGAAGACCCTCCAAGGCTCCTAGAAGCTTGATCACCATCAAGGGCTGATCCAGGGAAAACCACGGCCGGAATCACGGCTCGCCCAACTTCCACGGCCGTGGTTCTTGCCAAGCTTGCTTCTCGGAGTTGTCCAGAAAGTTTGACGGCCGTGGAACGTAAATCTCGACCGTGGAATTTGCAGCTGTTCAACACCTCTTCGTGGCTTTCAAATCCAACTCTTGGCTCCTCTTCCAAGGCTTCCAAGGCTTTGATCTCTTCATTGCAGGCCTCTTCAACACCTTCTTCCATCATGCTTAAGGCAAGAACCTTCTCCAAGGGATCCTTGATCAAGATCAAGCTCACAACTTCCCTAGATTCTTCATGCTCGATTATGTTGAAGACATCTTCATCAAGGGCTGGCCCTTTCATCATGGTGGAAAGCTTGAACTTGATGTTCTCTTCTCCAATGTTGAAGGAGAGAGTCCCGTTCTTGCAATCCACTAGGCATCCGGAGGTGGCTAGGAAAGGTCTTCCTAAGATGATGGGAACCGGATAATCCGCCGGAATGTCCAAGACGACAAAGTCAATTGGCACATAGAATCCTCCTAGTTGCACCGGAATGTCTTTTAGAATCTCAACCGGATGAGTGATAGAACGGTCCGCCATGTAGAGGGTCATCTTGACCGGCTTTGGCTCTCCTAGTCCGACCTTTTTGCAAAGTGCAAGCGGTATGATGCTTACACTCGCTCCAAGGTCACAAAGGGCCTCGTACTTCACATCTCCCACTCCTATTGGGACGCAAAAAGAACCCGGATCCCTTAGCTTGGGAGGCATCTCTTCCTTCATGGTTTGGATCAATTCCGAGGATCTCTTGGTCATTCTTATCTCCCCATACTCCTCTAACTTCCTTTTGTTGGAGAGTATTTCCTTCAAAAACTTGCCATATGCCGGCATTCCTAAAATGGCATCCATGAACGGAATGTTAATATGCAACTTAGACATTAGTTCAAGGAACTTACCAAAGTGATTGTCCAAACGAGCTCTTGCTCTTGATTGTGGGAACGGTAGTGGCGGCTTGTATGGAGGAGGTGCCACATAGTTTGGCTCTACATCCTTGCTCTTGCCTCCATCTTCTTGCATTCTTCCCTCTTCTACCACTACTTGCTTTCCCTTGGCTTGGTCCTTGGGCAAAGGATCCTTCATATTCAACCCATTCCTTGTTGTGATAGCCAACACTTGGCCTCTTGGGTTGTCTTCGGTTCTTCCGGGAAGCTTTCCCGGATCTCTATGGGCTTCACCCGCCTTTGGAACACTTGTGCTTCCAAGACTTTTTGAGCCTTAGAGATTGAAGTCACGGTGCTCTCAAGACCACTCAACCTTCCTAGCAATTGCTCAAACATTATTTCGGTTCTATCCTTGGAAGGTTGAGTAAATCCGGGTGGAGGTTCTTGTGAAGCTCTTGGTGGTGGAGTTGAGCTTGTGGAAGCGGGAAGGTTCAAGGCTCCATCCGGGTTAGAGTAAGAAAATCCGGGATGGTTGTGGTTGGGCCGGTAATTGTTGAATTGCCGGTTGTTGAAACTCCTTGGGCCTTGGTAATTGTTGAAGTTGCCCCTTCCCATATAATTCACATCCTCCTCCTTGGAAGACAAGTTGGCTTATGGAGGCACTTGAGGAGTTGCTTGGCTCTTCAAAGTTGTAGTGCACAACTCCCTCAAGGACTTCAATTCGTTGTTGATGGCGTCAAGCTTGAAATTGCTCATGGTGACTTCACTCACCTCATATGCTCCCGCCTTCCTCCCTTCACTCTTCCTATGGGAGTATTTCTCAATCACTAGAGCTTGCTTCTCCACAAACTCCCAAGCATCATCCACATGTTTCTCCATAAATGTCCCACCGGAAAGAGATTGGAGCTTGAATTGGCTATCTTCGTCAAGTCCCTTGAAGTAGATCTCCAATAGCTCAATTTTTGGGATGCCATGGTGTGGACAATCAAGGAGAAGATCTTTGAACCTCTCCCAAGACTTGAATAAACTTTCTCTATCCTTCATCACGAAGGCATTGATCTTCCCTCTTAACTCGGTAGTCTTGGAAGGTGGGAAGAACTTAGTCAAAAACTCGGTTGTCATCTCCTCCCAAGTACCAACTCGCCCTTGTGGAATAGATTGATACCAAGCCAAGGCTTTGTCCTTAAGAGAGAAGGAAAAAGCCCTTAGCTTATGGTTGTTGCTCTCCAATCTTGGCGGTCTAAGAGTCTCCATCAAAATCTCGTAGTTCATCAAATGTTGGTGAGGAGACTCTCCTTCCATCCCTCCAAATTGATTATGCCGGATCATTTGTAGAACTTGAGGGCGGAGCTCATAGTTGTGGGTAGCGGGATCTCCTAGGTTCACACCCGGTCGGTGTGCTCTTTGTGCCGGATCCATACGTCTCCCTAGAGTTTGCGGCTCCTCAATAGCAATGGGACAACCCTAACATTAGCCGCCGGTTGCGGTTGTGGTGGAGGAGGTGGAGGTTGTCGGCGATTAAGCTCTCCTTGAACAAGTGCTTGCCTAATCTCCTCAATCTCCCTCCTAGTTTCCTCTTGCCTCTCATTGGCAAGTCTCCTTTCTTCCTCCAAGAGCTCATCTCTTAGCCTTATTTGCTCTAAGGCTTCATCCAACTCAGCTTGGAGGTTTCTTCCGGCCATCTCTTTCTCTTTTCGGATGTTCTTGGATCTAGATCGAAGGGTTTTCTCCGGTTCGGGATCGAATGGAGCTAAATCCTTGCCACGAGATCTTTGCATACACCTAAAGAGTAATAGATGTCCTGAAAAGCAAAGACACAAACCAAAAAGAGATCAAAAGCAACAAGAAAGATCTACACTAGAAACAATCACAAAATGGACTCAATCTAGACCTAGTCCCCGGCAACGGTGCCAAAAACTTGTCACGCTAAAAAGTGTGTACGCAATAAGCCTTAAATTTATACTCGTTATATTTATCCTAACTCCTAGCGCACCCGCAGTGTACGGGACGTTTGTAGTATGGATAGTATTCCGAGGTCGAACACAAAGACTAAGGTGAGATTGATTCGGTTTTGTGATTAGGTTTAGTGAAGATCTAAGATTAGAAAAGGAGGAAATAAAGAAATAAAAATCTCAATTGTTTTTGCTCGGTTTTAGGTGATCAATCAAGGATCACAATTCATGCAAAAGTAAGCAATCAACTAAGCTAGCAAATCAAAACGAGCTAAACACGGGATATAAATCGAAAGAGAGAAACCGATTCTAGGGGTTAGAAATTCCGATTGTGGCATAGGACTCAAGCTATCTAATCATTCCTTGGATGATCTATGATATGTTGGGAGTAAGTGTTTCTAAATTGGGATCAATTACCGGGTAAGTCTCATGATCCACTAATCCATTCCTAAGGTCTCATTACCGGGTAAGTCTCTAAGAACCTAAGGATTGGAATTCTACACAAACCGAATTTTTTTACCTAGAGATCTAACCTATCCTTACCGGGTAAGTCTCGGAAAGGGAAGTTCTAAGGCAACTATCCTAGCACACTTAGTCCAATGGCGGCTTGTGAGGCTCACCATTACCTAGGGCTTGTCATCTTAGGAATCTAAGGGTAAGAATCACCGGTTAAGTCTCTTCTAACACTTAGTAGCTAACACTAGGTCACCCTAGGCTAGATTAACTCAACAAACACCTAGGATTTCAACATCAAAATCAATCTAAAACTAGATCATCGAACCAGGGAGAAATCACGGGCTGTTCCACACATCCACGGCCGTGGAATGGGAAGATCCGCCCGTGATTCTTAACAGAGAGTTCGTTTTTTGTAAGTCACTCATCCAAAGGTAAATCTAAGGGCATCCTATCATAGTCCTAGCCACAATCATCCTTCCCTTACCCTAGAATCACATCTATTTAGCCTATAACATTCATAATGGGAATCGAAATCATCAAACATGAAATCATAACATCCATTGCAAGATAATGAAAAGGAAAGAGATGAACAAGTGAACAACCAAACTGAAAATAGAATTAGAACAACTTACAACCCTTCCAAAGAAGGTTCAAAGGTTCACAAAACTCTAGAAATAGAATCCGGAAATCTCCACTACAAAAACTAGCAAGGATGACAATGGTGTGTGTTCTTCTTCTTCTCTTCAATGGAACTCTTCTTCTTCTCTTTGACACTTTCCTTCCTAGAAAAACTCTTCTTCTTGAGAGAATATTGTTGTTAGAGAGAAATGGATAATGGATGAGCTGCTCCTCAACTTCCCAGCTGCCCCTCACATCCCATGAAGGACCACTTTTATAACAAACTTGCATGAGCTGGCCATGAGAGTCGTGGCACAGCTGTCACAAGAATCTGGCAAAATCCACGGTTGATTCCACGGCCGTGGAGTGTCAGAGAACCGTGATTTTATGCAGAAACTTCGCCTTGGATCATTAGGCTGTGTTTTGGTGCATGGCAAGTGTTGGCAAGGCTCCATGAGTTCTCCTTAGCCTTTAACTTGTGTCCTAATGGGTCCGAGGGTGTGTTGTCTAGATGAAAGATCTCAAACGCATCGTTTTAGCTCCTAAATTTCCCGAATTACCTACAAAACACGCACAAGTCCGTGTAGACATCTATCTCGACAAAATACATGAATTGAGCGCAAAATGTCTCGAACCAATGCTAAACCATGCATGAATGAGCGAGAATTCTATCTAAATGATTACCTAAAACTAACACATAAATCGTGTTATCACCGATCACGTTGTAATTTAATCATTTATGTTTTTATCCTTTTGGTTTATCTTAAAGCCTTAGGGGACCCCCATCCGGGTCTCCTGACGTTGTAGCGTATCGCCCGCTTTTGGGGGCGTTATAGCTCAAATCGTTCTCAATCTTCTGGTTTAATTTCCGTCAATTCATATTGTAAGAAATTTGTCCTTACACCAAATATCACATAATAGGTAATACAATTCTTATTATAATAAACTCTAATGCTATCTTGGAACAATACTAAATTTGGCATCCAAGTAGCTCGGGGGATATTGTCATGGTTCCTCTTTCACGCCTATTTTTGCAAGGCTTGGATTCATGGTTGATTTCCATTTATAATATGAAAAAAATTCAATCTTACAACAAGCATCACATAAAGCAAGCCAATTTCCACCATAATGAATTATCAAACATTTTTTACAAACATAATTACCGTCTAACTTGTATAGAGCATGGTTTTAGAACTAGTATACTACTTAAATAAACCCCATTTTGTCCACTTGTCTGTAACACTCCGAATCTGTGGGACTCGGGATGCTATGAGATAGGGCCTCACAATGGGCCCCGACCCTTAGCCTGACAACAATTTCACCGGATCTTACAACAAGACACAATAGTAAAAAGCGAAATAGCCTTTAATGCAATATAAAACATGATACAAAAGATACAAAGGAAAGACTCCAGCCGAGTTCTTACAAAACAACCACAACGTTACCAACACGACAACAACAACAAATATAATCCAACACATCCTATAGCGTACGGAACCCCGGTTGCCCACTCCTCCGGATCACTCGGCGGCAGCCCTAACCAGCAAGGCATCTACAAAGCGGTATAAAACCGTTAGCTAACATTCTAAGCATAAGAAGGATGGTAAAGACACACACACATATAATAGAACATAAGCACATAGAATGGTATCACACAAGTCCAATTTATTACATTCCATTACTTCATCCATTTACTAATTTAATTTATGGTGTGACACAAGAATCATAACGATCTCGCCCTTGTCCCCTTTCACCAAACAGGTTTGTACTTAATGCGAATCAGCATCACCTGTTAGACTAGTCGCAAGGCACCTCCTAGTCGCCCCATTTTGGACTGGAAAAGCGGTCACCGCCCGGTTATCATACACTTGGGCCATAATACAAATAATAACGTGGTCGTTATCACAACAATTATAAACACACACACCACCATCACGCATCATACTCATACATCGAAGCTAGCTAAGTAAGTCTGGAGACTTACCTCGTCTCAAGGATCAAACCGATAATACCATACTCCGTTTCTCATAGGAAGATACTTTAATCCTGCCCATCAAGGCACGCAATCAATATCACTCTCACATGCTAGAAGTTCTAAGACTTCTAGCCCCGACGATCTTGCAAGATCATAAACCAACTACACAAGCCAAGATAGCACTCCTAGTCTCACGAACTCACAAGATCACAACTATAACAACATGTGCTAGGATAATTTCATCCTACACTCCACAATCTCAACTAACATATGAATACAACCTCAAGCATCATAAGATCAACCACAACACTCACAGCTGCATAATTGTAACACCCCAAGCTTTGAGAACTCGAAGCGTTACGGGCTAAGACCGCTCAATGGGTCCCGACTCTCAGAGTAGCAACAACAACATCGGATCTTAAAACAAGGCACAAACAATAAAAACCAAAACTGTTTATAAAACCAAAGGTAAAACCATGGGAAGCGTCAAAGACTCACAATCGAGTTCAAAATAAAGGGAAAACAACAACTAGAAACATAAACCTAATCCCGTCCTATAATGTACGGGAACCCCGATTGACCACACCGTCCAGATCACTCAGCATTACCTATATCTTGCAAGGCATCTACAACATCGGTATAAACCATTAGCTAACATTTTAGATATCAGAAAGAACGTAAAGGCACTAACACACATAAGGTAAAATAAACACATAGCATGCTCGCACTCAACCGTTTATTATCTTTCGTTAAGTTATCCATTATTAATTCAACTTCTTTTTTCACACGAGAATCTCCCGAAACTCGCCTCCGCTTCCGTCTACCAATAGGAATAGATCAATATTATCCATTACTTGCGGGACTGGGTTGCAAGAGCACATTCTGGTCTCCTGAAGAACTAGACAAGTGGTCACCGTCCGGTTATCATACACTTGGGCCAATTACGGTATAAAGGGTGATTCCTATTCCGGTTATCCGTTATAAACGATAAACAACATAAATACCACCAAAACATTCAAACTAATACACGGAATGTAGCTAAGTAAGTCTAAGGGACTTACATCACTCGAAGATAACTCAAAGAACAACGAACAAATCAGTTTCCCTCAGGAAAGGAGCAAGGAAAGCCTGATCACACAGGGCATCACGAATCAGAACGAAACGGTTGCTAGAAGTTTATAACTTCTAGCCTCAATGATCTCTAAGAGATCTCCACAAGCTAAGGTCTCAACCTTAGTCTTATAGTACCCCAGGGGGTAACAACATCCACAAAAGCCAAGGAAAGGAACGAGGAAAGCAAGGAAGGAAGTTGCTCACCAAAGACGGGAAACCGCAGGACGGCTGGACAAGGCGTAGGGGCAGCGATCCATCGGGGCGGGGGTATAGGGCGCGGGGGCGGTTTTTGTGACAGAAACTGCGTCAGCCTTCTTTCAACAACAACTCACAGCAAGGACACCAGGCTCGATCCCTTGATCCAAACACATCAAGACTCAACCAGCGGAGCCTGAGAACAACGACGAGTCAACAACAAAATACTCAACAAGAAACAAGACTCGATCTAGATTCTTGGAGAAGAAGAAAAGAAGAAAAAGAGAAAGCAAGAGAAGCAAAAGGGAAAGGGCATGCAACAAGATCAAGAACGTGAGGGAGAAATACAGGGAAGGACACATACATGTTCATCAAGGGAAGGAGGGAAACGGTTGCAGCTCTCAGGGTTGAAGAAAACGTATTCGAGAAACGGGATAAAAAGGGGAGAAGGATGAGAAGAATGAGGAAAGACGTTCTAGGGTTAGAAGATCTAAAGAAAGCCGGCCGAAAGATATAAAATAGGATCTTCTATGAAAGGAAACAAGATAGAAATGAAAAAGGAAAGAAGATATTCGCGATCTAGGCTAAAATTGCAGGGGCGGTTTGATCTTGCCACAGGGGCGGTGACAACCAAAAATCGGTTGTTACATCAAATCCCCCTAAAAAGAAGTTTCGTCCCAAAACTTGCAACAACCCAAGATCACACAACAGCAACGCTGAAACACGAAACTCAACTCATATATTCCCACTTAGGGCAGATAACTCAAAATGTCACAAAAGCGTATGCAACTCAACATAAGAAAACTGAAACTCAAACATCTATGCTATAGGTACATCAAACTCAGCATAGAACTCCGGACATTTCATCGGATACTATCCTATGTCTCCCAAGTCGCGTCATCATCTCCTCGCATTGACCGTTAAATCTTCATCATCGGTATGCCCTTCGAACGCTAGCGTCTCGTACTACGCTCTAAGATAGCTATCGGATGCTCTACAAACGTGTGGTATGGCTCGACTACTAGATCCTTATGATTGACGATGTGTCTCGGCTCCGGTACGTACTCCCGTAACTGAGATACATGGAAGACGGGGTGAACACCCTCAAGTCTCGGTGGCAAAGTAAGTTTGTATGTTGCCTCTCCAACTCGCTCAAGAATCTTGAAAGGTCCGACATATCTAGGACTAAGCTTCCCCTTGAGCCGAAACGTCTGACACCTCTGTCCGTATAAAGCCTCATAAGGAGCCATCCTGATCGAAGAGTGCCAACTGTTTTTGTATGAAAATCCACTAAGGGAAGGTGATCTGGCCATACCTATCGCTAGTCTAACACGCAGGCTCTCAACATATCCTCCAGAGTCTAAGTTGTCCGCTCCAACTGACCATCGGTCTGAGGATGATAAGCACTTATGAACTACAAACTCGTACCTAGGGCGGCATGCACTTGTTGCTAGAACCTCGAGGTAAACCGTCCGTCTTTGTTAGAGACTATTGTCCTAGGTACTCCGTGAAGTCGTACTATCTGCCTTGTGAACTCCTCTTCCAATCGACTTACCGGCCACGTCTCCTTGATAGGAATGAAACATGCGGTCTTTGTCAATCAATATACTATAACCCAGATAGCATCAAAGCCTCGACTCTGTCTCAAACCGGTAACAAAATCCATAGAGATGTCCTCCCACTTCCACTGAGGAACGGGAAGTGGGTTTAACTCGCCTCCTGGTCGATGATGCTTGATCTTGACCTGTTGAGAAGTCGCACAGTGAGCTACATATCTTGCCACATCTGGCTTCAGACCTCCCCACCAGAAAGAGCGTCTAATATCTTGATACATCTTACTCGCACTAGGATGCACTGAATAAGGTGTAGAGTGAGCCTCTTGTAGGATCCGCTGTCTCAACTCTCGGTTTGAGGGTACACATACGTGCTCCTAGCATCTCAAAACTCCATCACCACCCACTACAAACTGTGGCGCCTCTCCTCGAGAGATCCAGTCTCGGATCCCTGTCAAAGCTGGGCAACTCTCCTGCTTCTATCGGATTTCTACCAACAGATCAGGTAACACCTCCAAAGTGAATAAATGGCTGCCAGAATCCGCAAAGTGGATATCCATCTCTAGCCATGCAAAGTCTCGCTGCAACTAAGGTTGAGCTATCAGCTGAGCGATCGTCATCTCCCGAGGAGTCTTCCTACTAATGGCATCAGCTACCACATTCACCTTCCCCGGGTGGTATAAGATCTCAATATCTAAGTCCTTGATCAACTCCAACCATCACCTCTGGCGGTTATTCAACTCCCCATGAGTGAATATGTACTTCAGACTCTTATGGTCTGTGAATATCTGACATATAGCTCCGTACAGATAATACCTTCAAATCTTCAAAGCATGAACAACAACAACCAAATCAAGATCGTGGGGTAGGGTAATTCTCCTCATACGTCTTCAACTATCTCGACGCGTATGCTATGACTTTACCCCTCTACATAGGGACAAATCTCAAGCCAATCTTGGATGCATCACTGTAAACCACAAAATCTTCAATGCCCTCTGGCTGAGCTAAGATAGGAGTAGAGGTCAACCTTTTCTTTAGCTCCTCGAAGCTCTGCAGGCACGGCTCGGACCACTCAAACCTCGTAGACTTCCTCGGCAAGGAAGTGAGCGGTCGGGCAATAACTGAAAAGCCCTCAACAAAGCGACGGTAGTTGCCCGCCAATCCTAGGAAGCTCCGTACCTCCTTGACGCTCCTAGGAGGCGGCCATGATGCTACTGACTCGATCTTCCCCGGATCTACCTTGATCCCTTATGCGGAAACGATATGACCAAGGAATGCCACTTTAAACATCCAAAACTCGCACTTAGTGAGCTTAGCGTAAAGTTCTCTGTACTGCAGGACTTGGAGTACGATCCTTAAGTGTCCTGCATGCTCCTCTCTGCCGTGAGAGTATACTAAAATGGCATCGATGAAGACCATCATGAACTGGTCTAGGAAATCGATGAAGATGTTGTTCATCAACTCCATGAACACTGCGGGTGCATTCGTAAGCCCGAAAGGCATCACTACAAACTCGAAGTGGCTATATTTGGTCTGAAATGTCGTCTTGGCTATGTCATGCTCTCTGACTCTTAGCTGGTGATATCCAGATCTCAGATCAATCCGAGAAAACACTAAAGCTCCATGCAGTTTGTCCAAAAGATCGTCGATACGGGGCAATGGGTACTTATTCTTGATTGTCACCTTGTTAAGCTCTCGGTAATCAATACATAACCTCATCAACCCGTCTTTCTTCCTAACGAAGAGTACTAGTACGCCCCAAGGAGATACACTACGGCAGATGATGCCCTTCTCAGCTAACTTTTCAAGCTACTTCTTAAGCTCAAGAATATCGATAGGCGCCATGCGGTAAGGAGCCTTCGAGATCGGTCTCGTCCTGGGTTCCAGATCAATGCCAAAGTCTACACTCCTCTATGGAGGTAAACCTGATGGCTCTCCAAAAACGTCGGAAAACTCGCAAGCTACCGGAATCTCCTCCAACGCTGGACTCGTACTATACTTCATGGTATAGCACCAGAAAGCCTCACAACCCTGACCGATAAGTCTCGCAACTCGGATTGCACTGATGACTATACCGGTCTTTCCGAGATCCCATCCTCAGAATATCTCTGCATGACCTGAATTTGTAGTCACCGTCACTATCCTCTTGCCGATGTTGAGAATTGTCTGATGTCGATCCATCCAAGCCATGCCCAGAATAACTTCTTCATGTACTAAGTACATGACAAAGAATTCAGTTGGCCAATCGCGACCTCCCAATCTAATAGGGCAATCGCGAACCTCTCGTGTACTCCTAATCTTACCCCCATTGAGTAATCCTATAAAGAAGGGTTTTCCCTCACGGTAACTAAGGTCAATCTATCTACACATGCATCAGATATAAAAGAATGCGTAGCACCGGTATCAAAAAAAACTCTGACAGGAAAACTATTAATATGAATGGTACTTGTGGTCGTTGAAGCCGTCGGCTCCATAGCACCCCATAGCTCAAACACTCTAGCTGAAGCGCCTATGGTGTCAGAAGTACCACGATGTCATCCTCTACCTTGTGTGGAACCTTGAGGACTGGTAAAACCAGGAACTGGCTACTGCTGTTGATGCTAAGGCGGCCTCTGCCACCTCCGGCAACGCTAGCAAGTGATTATCCCTGCTGATATGGTGCCTTGCCCTGACGGAAAAAACGCAGCTTTGTGCCCTGGCTTGCCACACAAAAAGCAAGTCACTGCGGGCTTCTAACAATATGCTCGAAGATGTCCGGCTCCTCCACAGTTATGACACCGCGTCCTTTGTCAGAACTCTGCATAGACTGTTGGAAACCCAAGTGTCCCGGCGTCTGACTACACCCGAATCCAACTGCTCTAGCTCCGGCACTGCTGGTCCAATTCGTTGTCTCTTCTTAGGACCTCTTGTCTGGGAAGCTCTCTTGTGACCCGGCCAATCTCTCTCATAAGCAAAAGCTCTATCCTGATAGTCCGACAAGGAGTCACATCGGAAACTAACAAGATAAGAGCGGGTAGACTCTCTCAACCTCCGAGAGAAAAGGTAAGCATGTTGATCCTCAGGTGGTGCAGATGGACCCAACAAAGACAACTCCTCCTGAAACTTGCTGACGATCTCAACAATAGGAAGGTCATCGAAACCAGCCTCAAGGAAATCCTGTAGCCAATCTCTCCTCATGGATGCAAGGCAATAGCGATCCCTGATCACCATCTTCATCTGCTCATAGATGGTAACCTTGCTACGGGCAGTCCTTCACCAGGAATGAGTCTGATCCTTTAGCAACGTCTGTGCTATGTCGAGTCGACGTCTCTTTGGGCAACCGATTGCCTCCATAGCAGAATCCAGCTGTCCTACCCACAACTCTACCTCCAATCCAATCTTTCCCATGAAAGAAGGAACCTTCAGCTGGTTGAAAGCTTTCAACCAATAGTCGGGCCTTGGCTCTCTCGCCTCATCTAGTGCTCTAACAACCTCAACAACTCTAGCAAACAAGGCAATGACCTATGTCACTCTTTGCAAAACCTCAGCTGATCTCGTGAGTATGGAAGTGCGGGTGTAGGTCCTCCAGTCTTGATGGCCTCCTCGACTCTCTACACGTAGTCGCGATATGTAGAAGCTCCGATGGATACTCGACGGGAGTCGGTCGACTGTGCTTGTTGTGCTCTAGACCTAGCGGTCGTCCCATTCCCAGCCTCGGGAACAACGCTCTCAACAACCTCTTCGACGAATGCCTCAACGATAGGCGGATCAGCAACTGGGGGTTGGCCCCAACCTCTAGCTAGTGGACGACCGGTGAAAGAGGTGGTCGACCTCTCGCCCTATAGTAGATGTAGCTCTAGTACGCGCTATCTACTATCAGGATATATATATATATATATATATATATATATATATATATATATATATATATATATATATATATATATATATATAAGGCCACACTATCAACTACAACAGAAATCCAGGAAAATCACATAAAGGCCAACATAAAAGAAAAACTAAATGTTGAGATTTGCGGAGGTAGTGGTGGTCACCCGTACATCAATCCCAGACCGACAAGTTTAAAACAAAACCCCCTTTTCAAAACGTAGACCTATTATGGGTTTTGTTTATTTATCTATCCAACCTTTAGAAGATTTCGAATGCCTTTGTTGCCAAACTAGAGCTCTGATACCATATTGTAACACCCCAAGTTTTGAGAACTCGAAGCGTTACGGGCTAGGACCGCACAATGGGTCCCGACCCTCATAGTAGTAACAACAACATCGGATCTTACAACAAGGCACATACTAATGAAAACCGAAATTGTTTATAAAACAAAAGGTAACAACAAGGGAAGCGTCAAAGACACGCAACCGAGTTCAAAACAAAGGGAAAACAACAAAGAGAAACATAAACCCGATCCCGTCCTATAATGTACGGAAACCCCAACTAACCACACCGTCCGGATCACTCAGCAGTACCTATATCCTACAAGGCATCTACAACATCGGTATAAACCGTTAACTAACATTTTAGATATCAGAAAGAACGTAAAGGTACTAACACACATAAGGTAAAATAAACACATAACATTCTCGCACTCAACCGATTATTATCTTTCGTTAAGTTATCCATTATTAATTCAACTTCTTTTGGTCACACGAGAATCTCCCGAAACTCGCCACCACTTCCATCTACCAATAGGAATAGATCAGTACTATCTATTACCTACGGGCCTGGGTTGCAAGAGCACATTCTAGTCTCCTGAAGAACTAGACAAGTGGTCACCACCCGGTTATCATACACTTGGGCCAATTACGGTATAAAGGGTGATTCCTATTCCGGTTATCCGTTATAAACGATGAACAACATAAACACCACCAAAATGGTCAAACTAATATACGGAATGCAGCTAACTAAGTCAAAGGGACTTACCTCACTCGAAGATAACTCAAAGATCAATGAACAACTCAGTTTCCCTCAGGAAAGGATCAAGGAAAGCTTGATCACACAAGGCATCACAAATCAGGAACGAAACGGTTGCTAGAAGTCTATAATTTCTAGTCTCAATGATCTCTAAGAGATCTCCACTAGCTAAGGTCTTAACCTTAGTCTTACAGCATCCCAGGGGGTAACAACATCCACAAAGTCAAGGAAAGGAATGAGGAAAGCAAGGAAGGAAGCTGCTCACCAAAGACGGGAGCAATAGAGGGAAACTGCACGGATGGCTAGATAAGGAGCAGGGGCGGTTTCCGGACAGAAACTGCGTCGACCTTCTTTCAATAGCAACTCACAACAAGGACGGCTCGAGCCCTTGATCCAAACACGTCAAGACTCAACCAGCGGAGCCTGAGAACAACAACGAATCAACAACGGAACGCTCAACAAGGATCAAGACTCGATCTTGATACTTGAAGACGAAGAAAAGAAGAAAAAGAGAAAGCAAGAGAAGTAGAAGGGAAAGGGCATGCAGCAAGATCAAGAATCTGAGGCAGAAACACAGGGAAGGAGACTTACACGTTCAACAAGGAAATTAAGGAGGGAAACAGTTGCAGCTCTCAAGGTTGAAGAAAACATATGTGAGAAACAGGAAAAAAGGAGAGAAGGCGGGATTTTATAAAGAAGGATGGAAAGGAGAAGGAAAGATGTTCTAGGGTTAGAAGATCCAAGGAAATCCGGTCCAAAGATATAAAATCGGATCTTTTATGAAAGGAAACAAGATAGAAACGAAAAAAGAAAGAAGATCTTCACGATTTGGGGTGAAACCGCAATGGCGGTTTGCCCTTGCTGCAGGGGTGGTGACAGGCACAGTTGCTGTTGGGACGGCCACTGTCAACATAGGGGTGGTGACAGCCAAAAACCGGCTATGACAATAACCAACTCAAGGTCAACAAACAACATGTCATAGAACATCAACAACCTCAAACATTCACCTTAGGTTCCAAGTCACTACTTGGCATTCCACAAGGTTATGTTAGATCCAACCTAGCATGCTTCTATCATATATACTCTCTAGTATAAGTGATGAACACTAGCTCAAGGGAGGGTACTCACTGGGGCAAAGACGCGGGCGCGGAAGGAGGAAACATAACCGCGGAGAGGAGCAGAAGGCTGCACCGGCTGGCTGGCTGAGCTAGTGGCTGCCCCTGTGGAACTGGGGAGCCGTCCCTACGGCTCAAGCTAGCCGCCCCTGCGCACTAGTGTAGTGGCCGCCCGCGTGGCGCTGTCCAGCCGCGGGTGTGGTCGAACTCTAGAGGGCGATCTCAAACGAGTTCTTAGATGGTTCCTTAATGTGCAGAGGTCTCCTAGCTTACTTTCTTGGCTCCAGAATATCCGCCATATAGATCCACACATACACAACATCCTAGGCCGGATCCATTCACATGCAAACACAAGAATGGGAGAAAACTAAGAATCCATGGCTTTCATCCTCCTACGGCTCAAAGAGGAAGAAGATGAAGAAGAGAAGAAGAAGAGAAGAGAAGAGAAGAGCTTACCCATACCATCCGGATCTACAGTCCTTGTTGGACAGCCCACACACATCAAAGGAAAAGGAAGGAGCACCATGGGAGATGAAGGAGGAGAAGACAGGAAGCAAGGAGAAGGAGAAACACGTGAAAGTGAAAAGGGAGGAGAGAGAGAATTACTTAGCTAAGGGGGTAAGCAAAAAGGGGAGCAAGAAGGGGTCAGTTTCCCCAAAATGAAGGGTCCACTCACACTAACGAAGGGTCAGAAGGGAGCCACCCCTGCGGCCCAGTGGACGCCCCTGCGGCTCAAGTTGGCCGCCCTTGCAACACTAGTGCAGTGGCCGCCCCCGGGACTGTTCAGTCGTGGGTGCGGTCTAACTCTAGAGGGCGATCTCGAACGAGTTCTTCGATGGTTCCTTGATGTGCAGAGGTCTCCTAGCTTACTTTCTTGGCCCTAAAACGTCCACCACATAGATCCACACACACAATATCCTAGGCTGGATCCATTCACATGTAAAAACAAGAATGGGAGAAAACAAAGAATTCATGGCTTCCATCCTCCTAGGGCTCAAGGAGGAAGAAGATGAAGAAGAGAAGAAGAAGAGAAGAGAAGAGCTTACCCATTCGATCCGGATCTACAGTCCTTGCTGGACAGCCCACACACATCAAAGGAGAAGGAAGGAGAACCATGGGAGATGAAGGACGAGAAGAGAGGAAACAAAGGAGAAAGAGAAACACGTGAAAGTGATAAGGGAGGAGAGAGAGAATTACTTACCTAAGGGGGTAATCAAAAAAGGGAGTCAAGGAGGGGTCAGTTTCCCCAAAACGAAGGGTCCACTAAGACTAACAAAGGGTCAAAAGGGAGCCACCCCTGCGGCCCAATAGACGCCCCTGCGGCTCAGGTTTGTCGACCCTGCGGCCTAGTGGCCGCCCCTGCGGCTCAGGTTGGCCGCTCCTGCGGCACTGGTGCAGTGGCGGCCTCCGCGGCGCTGTCCAGCCGTGGGTACGGTTGAACTCCAGAGGGCGATCTCGAACGAGTTCTTCGATGGTTCCTTGATGTGCAGAGGTCTCCTTGCTTAGTTGCTTGGCTCCAGAACATCCACTAAATGGATCCACACACACTACATCCTAGGGCGGATTCATTCACATGCAAACACAAGAATGGGAGAAAACTAAGAATTCATGGCTTCTATCCTCCTAGGGCTCAAAGAGGAAGAAGAAGAAGAAGAAGAAGAAAAAGAAGAAGAAGAAGAAGAAGAAGAAGAGAAGAGCTTACCCATACCATCCGGATCTACAGTCCTTGTTGGACAGCCCACACACATCAAAGGAGAAGGAAGGAGCGTCATGTGAGATGAAGGAGGATAAGAGAGGAAGCAAAGGAGAAGGAGAAACACGTGAAAGTGAAAAGGGAGGATAGAGAGAATTACTCAGTTGAGAGGGTAAGCTAAAAGGGGAGTCAATGAGGGGTTGGTTTCCCCAAAACGAAGGGTCAACTCACACTAACGAAGGGTCAAAAGGTGACGGAATCAAGTCTCGCTCACTCAGATAACCGTGCCTGTGGGGTGAACGCTAAACCACTCACTAATCGGAATTAAAACTCCGGGCGTTACATCAGATCCCCCTAAAAACAAGTTTCGTCCCGAAACTTGCTAACGCAGAGCTCTCGGACAAACACGACTCGATAACCACTCAGAAAGCATAAACATTTCAACTAACGGCCCATTAATCCAAAGCCTACTCATATAACCACGTCAAGGCCTCGCAAGGCATACACACTTACTCACAGGAAACACATATCACACACCACATCAAGATCTAACCGATCATGTAACACATTCTTCGCACGGGGCACAAAATACACATAACCTCACGCATGCACATAAGATCTAGCCCAATGACCCTACCGATTCATCTATCTCATTGTAAAAACTCGATCAGAGATACTATCCCACGTCTTCCCAGCAGCCTCATTGGCTCCTCGTCTGCCACCATATCATCATGACTAACATCACAACTCAAGTAATGTATGAACCCCCATGACTGGTACACATGAAACATCAGGTGAACACCCTCCACTCTTGGTGGCAACGCCAATTTTTAAATCACTTCCTACTTGTTCTCATCTCTCAAAAAGGTCCGTAGCATCGGGGACCCAACTCCCTTCTAATGTCCGACACGTATGACGCCTCGCGTCCGTGATACCCTTAACTAGATTGATCCCGTATCAGAACCCAAGAGGTACGTACCTCTTATCTGTACACACCTTCTGGCGACTTAGCTCGACTAGTATCCGCCCTTGGACTACCGCTACTCGAGCGAGGTCGTCCCGTATTTGCTCACAGTTATTCCCACATATACTACCCAAAATCCAACACAACGGTGTACTACACCTCCGTCCATAAGATGCCTCAAAAAGGGCCATCACAACGATGCACATCACTATCATAATACGAAACTCAATTGAGGGGAGTGTTCAGATCATACTTGTTTCCCAATCTAGCGCACATGCTCTCCGTACGGCATCCCGGTCACAAAAGTCCTCTCTAGTTGACCAACTATCCGAGGATAGAATTGCCATGAAATGCAACTAGTTCCCTAAGCGGCATGATCCTGCCACACAAAATCTCGAGATGAATCATTCATCTCGATCCGAGACGATGATACTCGGCATCCCATGTAGTTTCACTATCACTTAGTGAATTCCTCCACTTGCCGTCTCATCAGCCACGTTTCCCAATAAGTATAAAACACACAGTCTATACAGTCGGTCCACTATGACCCCAAATCACATCACCACTAGTACTTGGTCTAAAACCGGTAACAACCTTTATGGAGGTGTCCTCTCACTCCCACCGCACAACTGGCAGTGGATGACGTTCTCCTCCCATCCTATAGAGCTCACCCTCGGCCTGGTGACAAGTCGCACACCGGCTTCGTACATAGCCACATCGGACTTAAGCCCGCCTTACCAACACAAACATATTATGTCCCGGTACTTCTTACTTCTTGTCTAACGGTACACCCACACTTTTGGCTTCTCAATCACCCGTAAACACATAAGGTAATCTTCCCTCGGGACATCCTATCCCGGATCCTCATCACACACGAACATCTTTCTTGTTTCTGTTGGACCTCTCCCGATGTAGCCACGTCGCCTCCCCTAAACCGGGCAAGTGTCTATCCTTATCCGGAACCCGGGTATCCATCTCCAATCCTTACTAAGTCCCTTTGCAACTGAAGTTTGACCATCAGTCGAGCTATCGCCTCCACTTGAGGCATCCACATACTAAGGGTATTGGTGACTACATTCACCTTCCCTTGAATGATCCAAAATCATAAGACCGAAGTTCTTAACCAACTCTAACCATCACCTCTGGTGGGTATTCAACTCTTGTTGAGTGAATATATATATATATATATATATATATATATATATATATATCATACTCTTTTTGTCCGTACAAGACTAGCATGTCGCTTCATAGAAAAATCCCGCCATCATCTTAAGTGCGTGCATTAAAGCGTCTAACTCTCGACCCTTCATCGGTCATTCTTCTTATATGCCCACAATTTTTAACACACACGCGAAGCCTCTATTGTTACTTCATACATATACCAAGCCCCGCTTGGATGAATCCATATTGTCATAAAGTCCCCATGACTCCTTGCATGTGCAAAAGAAAACGGAATAAAGGTCACTCACCTCTTTTGCTTCTATTTAAGCTCCACGGACACGGCTCGACCATACCATTCTAGTATACTTTCTCAAAAAGGATGAGAGTGTCAAGAACCATCCCGCAACTCGGCGGTTATAACCCACCAACCTATAAGTTGCATACCTCCTTCACATACCTTGGAGGGAGTACCGAAAATATCACCTTGGATTTTGTTGGATCAACTTGATAACTCTCAATATCACTACGTGTCCTAGGAAGTCACTTCGGACATCCTACTCCCACATAGACACTTTTGCTTACTCTCTTGTCCCGCATAGACTGGAACATAGACTTCTTGTGTCAGGCTTGCCCCTCTGAACCTTGAGAGTACGACAAGACGTCACCCACATGAGAACATAAAGAATCATTCGTCCACCTCATACAACAACGCCTACACAATCTGCAACACTAGTATAAGCTTGGGGTCCACGTTGGAACCACTTGAAACCCCACAATTGTGCAACTCCCCTGCAACCCGATTCCGAAAACCGATGAATACTCATCCATATGAACTTCAACTCACCAATCACACTCGTGAGTTCAAAAGGCGTCACTACAACTTGTAGTGACCATACCGGCCCATGCCGTCTTACGCAAGCCCTTTCTTTTCTCCACCCTAATCTTGTGCCATCTCGACTTCAAGTTAATCATATAAAACATTGTAACCCCATGCAACTGGTCTATCAAGTCGTCCACTACGGGGCGAAGATATCTCTACTTGATGGTCACTTTAAGCATCTTTCGATAATCAAGGTACTACTTCTGCAATCCGTATCTTTCCTCGAAACCATACCCGTATGCCCCATGGAGAACACTACGTGAAATCCCAACCACAACCACTGAAATATGCAACTTATTACTTCTCAAGTACTAACTTCATAACCTCAAAGCTTGCAACTTTACTATAATCCAGGTTCCCCGTTTCATGCCCTCACTACCATGGCTTCTCCGTGTGAGTCACAAAAGCTTTGCCTTAGCTTTTTCTCGCGAAAACATATCATCCATCACATTAGAAGAACCATACATGCATGCTCATTATGTATCCCCCCGTGATCACAACAATAATAGAAGCCTCTTTTTCCTCTTGGTTCACTAGTTCACTTTATCATGATCAGACCTTAAAGGTTCAAATCCGTGCCGTTCCTCCATATGCTAATCTCATGACCTAAGAAGGTCGCAAAAAGGGTCGTTACAATCCCTCCCTGGGAGGTCTATCACAGTTACTTGCTTTAACCATTCAATGTTATTTGATTAAGACAACCGCGCTTTTGTTGATGTATTTTCTTACTATTGACATCGAACCACCAGAAATACTCCAATCTCTTGTTACCGATCAGCTATATTCCCATAGCCTTGTTTAATCTTCCTATCTACACTCATCAATAGACAACCCGCACCTGTGCGTTCTCAGTTGTCACCAATTAACTTGTATCCGACCACTCTCAGACGTCAACGACTTACCTTTCTACTACACTTTCATGTTACCATTCTCATGAATTCTACCCTCCTCGGGGTACTCTACCTTAAACTCCGTTAGTTCCTTCTTCATTCCACACTTCCTTCTTCTTTATAAGGTATCTATATCTTCTTGGCCTTGTTGTTTTGTATAACTCCCTTTCATAGGCTTAACCATTCTTCCATGATGTCCTTCATTTGCAACTTCTCAAATATTCTAGATAGCATCCGTTTATGTTTCTCTTGGGTTGGCACTTAAGTCCTTCCATTAATAGAAGCTTCTTATTGCGTCTCTCATCTTCTCGGGATCAACATCTATTCACACTTCTTTCTTCTTGGTATTACTTAGCCTTATCATCAAAACGGAAACCGGCCAACTCCAACAAGGAAATTCTACCATGTGAATCCCCACTATGTCATTCTTCTCATTATTCTCGTAAGTCTGAAGAAGTCAACCCACCTGTATTCTCGGAAAATTGACACTTCATCTTCTGGTACCTCCGTAAGCTAAACTTACGGGTCTCTTAAACCTTTCGTAACTGGTTCGACCACACTTCTCATCTTGACTCTCATGATTAGAAGCGCCTATAGAAAACATAATGCCTTAATGAAATACCACCTTTAACCTTGCTAGAATGTACCCATTTCCTCCTTGATTCGCGTCTTTAGTTGTCCACGTGTCCTCTTGAAGAGCCTTAAGTTCGTTATCTTTAGTTGGTTTCATTGTTGTTCAATCGTTGCTTCTTTGGAATCACTCCCACTTCTTAATGTTACTTCCTTTACTTGCATTGCTTCCATCTCGATTTCTCTTAAGTTGTCTCGAGTTTTCCTTCTACTTGTTCGTCCTTGCGGTTATGTCCTCATTAGCCTTCCCATAGTTGCTTTGATATCCTCAAAAGGAGTCCGATGAAACGCCAAAGTGTTCGTCAGAACGTGATGCTCAACTAGGTACTTTAGCATACTTATCCTCGTATGTACACTATCCTAAGCCAAACGACGTTGTCCAAGGGCGATGATATCTTCTGCCATCTTAAATACAAGGTCTCATATATCTATATGCTACTACATATCATAGACATATGTATATATGACTATATAAGTCCTATGATCACATTACTGCCAACATATCAAATCTAGAAAATCCACTTCAATAATACAACGTCTAGAAACGTACTATAGTCAACATATATAACTATACATAAGGTTACTATAATAATTCTACTATAACATTTAAGTTCATCATGCATAACTACAATCCACATATTCACCATAATCCAAACACCAAGTCGCTGAGGTCCGCGGTAGGAGTGGTGGTCCTGTGCATTCTATCCCAACCCAACTCATGCACAAGATTTTGAAAACCAAATTCTTTTCAAAAGTCAAACCCCTTGCGGGTTCTGTTTATTTAACTATTCAGTCTTTAGAAAATTGTGAGTGCCATTGTTGTCAACCTAAGGCTCTGATATCATATTGTAACACCCCGAATCCGCGGGATTCGGGATGCTATGGGTTAGGGCCTCACAATGGGCCCCGACCCTTAGCCTGACAACAATTTCACCGGATCTTACAACAAGACACAATAGTAAAAACTGAAATAGCCTTTAATGCAATATAAAACATGATCCAAAAGATACAAATGAAAGACTCCAGCCGAGTTCTTACAAAACAACTACAACGTTACCAACGCGACAACAACAACAACATATTATAATCCAACACATCCTAAACGTACGGAACCCCGGCTGCCACTCCTCTGAATAAGTCGGCGGCGTCCCTAACCTGCAAGGCATCTATAAAGCGGTATAAAACCGTTAGCTAGCATTCTAAGTATAAGAAGGATGGTAAAGGCACACACACATATAATAGAACATAAGCACATAACATGGTATCACACAAGTCTAATTTATTATCTTCCATTATGTTATCCCTTTACTAATTCCATTTATGGTATGACACGAGAATCATAACGATCTTGCCCTTGTCCCCTTTCACTAAACTGGCTTGTACTTGATGCGAATCAGCATCACCTGTTGGACTGGTTGCAAGGCACCTCTCAGTCGCCCCATTTTGTACTGGAAAAGCGGTCACCGCCCGGTTATCATACACTTGGGCCATAATACAAACAATAATGTGGTCTTCCTAATCCGGTTAATCGTTATCACAACAATTATAAACACATACCACTATCATGGATCATACTCATACATCGAAGCTAGCTAAGTAAGTCCGAAGACTTACCTCGTCTCAAGGATCAAACCGATAATACCGTACTCCATTTTTCATAGGAAGATACTCTAATCCTGCCCATCAAGGCACGCAATCAATATCACTCTCACATACTAGAAGTTTTAAGACTTCTAGCCTTGACGATCTCCCAAGATCATAAACCAACTACAAAAGCTAGGATAACACTCCTAGCCTCACGAACTCACAAGATCACAACTATAACAACATTTGCTAGGATACTCTCATCATAAACTCCACAATCTCAAGTAACATATGAACAGAACCTCAAGCCTCACAAGATCAACCACAATGCTCACAACCACATAACCAACTCAAGGTCAACATACAACATGTCTTAGAACATCAACAACCTCAAACATTCACCTAAGGTTCCAAGCCACTACTTGGCATTCCACAAGGTTATTCTAGATCCAACCTAGCATGATTCTATCATATATACTCTCTAGGATAAGAGATGGACACATGCTCAAGGGAGGGTACTCACTGGGGCAAAGACGTGGGCGCAGAAGGAAGAAACGCAACCGTGGAGAGGAGCAGAAGGTCGCACCGGCTGGCTGGCTGAGCCAATGGCCGCCCCTGCAACCCAATGGCCACCCTTGTGGCTCAGGCTGGCCGCTCCTGCGGCATTGATGTAGTGGCTGCCCCCGCGGCGCTGTCCAGCCGCGGGTACGGTCGAACTCTAGAGGGGGATCTCAAACGAGTTCTTTGATGGTTCCTTGATGTGCAGAGGTATCCTAGCTTACTTTCTTCGCTCCATAATGTCCACCACATGGATCCACACACACACTACATCCTAGGACGTATCTATTCACATGCAAACACAAGAATGGGAGAAAACTAAGAATCCATAGCTTCCATCCTCCTAGGGCTCCAAGAGGAAGAAGATGAAGAAGAGAAGAGAAGAGCTTACCCATACCATCCGGATCTGCAGTCTTTGTTGAACAACCCACACACATCAAAGGAGAAGGAAGAAGCACCGTGAGAGATGAAGGAGGAAAAGAGAGGAAGGAAAGGAGAAGGAGAAACACGTGAAAGTGAAAAGAGAGGAGAGAGAGAATTACTCAGCTGGAGGGTAAGCTAAAAGGGGAGTCAATGAGGGGTTGATTTCCCCAAAACGAAGGGTCCACTCACACTAACGAAGGGTCGAAAGGTGATGGAATAAAATCTCGCTCACTCAGATAACCGTGCCTGCGGAATGACCGTTAAACCACTCATTAACCAGAATTAAAATTTCGGGCATTACATTGTCAATCTCTTATGTATTGGGTTTATGTATGTAGGGTATGGATGAATAAAGCTATCCATACATCTTCTCCTATCAAACACTGAAGTCCGGGCCATCAAACTTGTCTAGCACCAATGCAACCTACATCAATCCTGGCGTGGGCGAGGGTATGGTTAGATACCAATATCACTCCCTATTTCCATTTGAGGGAGCATCAGGTTACCCTCAGGGGTGTTTCCTTTATCTCCTAAACCGGTCTCATGGGTGGTTCCGGTAGGCAGATGTACAACTGGCAGACCAGTCCCAAATTGAATATTGGGTGTGAACGCAATGAGGTTGAAAACATTATCGGAGACATCGGGATGATCATTTTCGCTCATTGTCAAAATCTTATTTGAAAAAAGCACCCCTTGATCATTAGAGATTTATACAAAATTTAATTCACTTGGGAAAACTTTATAAAAACTCACACAAATATTTTATAAATATTAGAGTTCCGCAAAACCCTAAATTCCAAAAGTTGCACTTCCGAAAAAATATTTGCCGAAAATTTGATTTTTTGAAAAAGTAAATCTGAAACTTTTAATTTTTAAGAAAAAAAATTTGGAAATTTTATAGCGGAACAAAATTTCTGAAACAAAATTTCGATTGAAATATTCGAATTTGAGCCGAATTACTCTTTTTTCGAAAGACAAAAATTCCGAAATTCATATCCAAAAATATATTTATAAAATATTTTGATAAATTTATAACGGTATTATATTTTTGAGATAAATTTTCACACATATAATCGAATTTGATTCGAATACATATACATACCTGGCCCGAATATAAAATTCGAAAAGCTTGTTCTCCGAAAAAAAATAAAATGCGAAATTAAATACGATTTTCATAAAATTCGAAACAAATAATATTAATACGTATATAAACTCAGAAGAAGCAAGTGAAAATTCGATCGGAATTTTTTACTTGCAAAACAAAGAATATAACAATCCAATATTTTTGTCCTTGTAGAAATATTATAAGTTTAAAACGATAACCTGAACACTCAACAATTGATTAGCACGATTCGGTTTCTAAAACGAATTTTAGAATTAAGATTGTAGGAACCAGTCGACCGCGACCGCACGCGTGATTTCGGAAACCCTAGAGCGTCTCTCCATAGACTTAGTTGTGTTTATCCTCATGTATATGGTCTCATCAATCATTAAATCTCTCCGGACGCATTTAATACACTCGTATTTGGACACTAATTTACAGTCGGATGAATGGTCGTTTGAAAATGTTAATCTTGCACATGGGCCTAACACGAGTCTTAACTGGAATGTGATGTTCGTGCTTACTCTATGGCGGGTGTGGTGATGGCGTAACAATAAGGTGCTTAGGGGAACAATTGTGATCGAGGATAAGGTTGGTTTTCTCTGGGCCAAGTACAGGGGTGTCATGCAGGCTATTGAGCAGCTTCGTCTGCCTCGGGAGGGATTTACTCGTAAGCATGAAATCTATGTTCAGTACAGGCCGACAGGTGAGGGCTGAGTAAAACTTAATACAGATGGAGCTTCCGAAGGTAACCCTGGCATGGTTGCGGCGGGAGGTTGCATTTACGATTGGGCTGGGGTGTAGTAGGGTCGTTTTGTGGTGAGCTTAGGCACTACAACTACTCCTGCTGTTGAGTTTTGCAGGGTTATACATGGGTTGGATCTAGCTTAGTCCAAAGGTTTCGGGCAAGTGATGGTGGAGGTAGATTCTCTGGTGGTTTACAAGATTATTGGTAAGGGTGTTGGTCCTAGACACCCTCTTTCTAGCTAGGTAATTACGTGTCAAGGCTTCTTCACACGGGATTAGATTATTCGACTCGGTCACATTTACATGGAAGGGAATCGTGCGATGGTCTCGCTAAGGAATATTAAACTGTGGATCAAGGGATTGATGCAATCTCCATTGATGAAGAATCTTGCAAGGAATGAAAAAAAAAGAAGATGAAAATCGATGATTGATTGAATAACATAGAATTATATTGTTTTTCATTAACCTGTACAGTCAGACATTTACAGCTATTAATATCTAAAATGTAACCATGGTTTAATAGCAGAAAACATAACCATGGTTAACTTTATTAACAGCAATTACATTTCTCTATATTCCCCCCTCAAATTGGAACATCTATGAGTCTCAATTTCGATGATAAAAAGAAATGTTGCTCTCTGCCCAATGCTTTGGTCATTATATCAGCTAACTCTGACTTGCTTGGAACATAAGTTGTCCTCAAAAAACCCGATTGTACATGATGCCTAGCAAAATAAACATCAATGTCAATATTCTTAGTGCGTTCATGAAAGCAAGGGTTAGAAGCTATTTGTTGTGCAGCTCGATTGTCACAGTATAGAGTGACCGGTAGAGGGATCTGAATTTGGAGATGTTGAAAAATATAGCTTGTCCAAATTAATTCAGATATTGTTGTTGTCATACTCCTATATTATGCCTCAGCTGTTGATATGGACACAGTTGCCTGCTTCTTCATCTTCCACGAAATGAGAGACTGCCCCATAAACACACACTAGCCTGTGAGTGACTTTCTGGAATCCAAACAAGAACCCCAGTCAGCATCTGAATATCCTTTGATGCTTAAATCCTGTTGATAAGATTAAAATAATCCTTTTGTGATTGTGTTCCTATGATATCTCAAAATGTGTAGCATTGCTTGATAGTGAGATTACTTAGGTGTAGAAACAAACTGAGAAACATGTTGTACTGCATATGACAAGTCTGGCCTGGTGAGAGATAGATATAGAAGCCTTCTGATGCGCCCTTGGATGTCCCTTCTACGTTGACCGTAGACGAGGAGGACGAGACTCTGAGGGTTCGCTCAGATGGACCGCTCACCTGATCTCGAGCTAAGGCCATTGCCCGAGCCACCGACTCCATCATCGCCCGCACCACTTCTTCACTTGGTTCCATTACCGGCATGTCGTGTCTCTATAGCACCATGGCATAGGCTACCGGTTCCGATAACGGCATGTTTCGTCTTTCCGACTCCATGGCATGAAGCTAGCTTATTTTCGGACTATATTTTCATGTTTTCTTTTTTATGTAATAAAGGGATATTCCGTATAAGAATATTCCCTTTTGATTTTATCCTTTTTAGGTTTTGATCTTATCCTTTTAGGTTTTTCCTTTTGGGCTTTTCTTCATGTATTTTAGTTTGGCCCATTGGCCCATAGGTAGGCAAGACTCTCTATATAAGAGATATTTTGCCTCACTTATTTTTCATGTTCAATTTACTAAGTTTTGAGAAGAATTTCCTCTTACTTAGCTTGGGCATCAAAACCTCTCTTCTATCTCTCAAATTTCTTCCTTGGATCTCGTCTTTGATCCAAGAAATCCATATTCGAGGATTCTTCTTAAGAATCAACCTTCGATCCACACAAAAAGGCTTATTCGATCTCTCTAGATCGAATTAACCTTTGTTTCTTCATCGCTTCCGCCCCTTTGGATCTGGAACGATACAACATTGCACAAAGAATCAAGGAGTAATTGGAGTTTTTCTTGATCTAGATCTGGATTTATCCTTGGTTACCTCCAAGGACGCATCACCTTCCTACTATTCTTCTATATAATTCAGGATCTGCAAAATTTTCTCCTTCATCTGCAGTAAACCTTAATCCTGTTGGTAAGGGAAAATATGTTGGTTTGGATTCACTTATATTAGAATCCATGATGATATCTGTTGCATATTTCTTCTGACTGATGAAAGTACCCTGATCAGATTTAAGAATCTCCAATCCCAGAAAATATCTTGCTTCACCTAAATCCTTTATGGTGAATTTCTTATTCAAAGCTTCTTTTACTCTCTGAATTTCTTCTTCATGATTTCCTATCACTAGTATATCATCTACATACACAAGTAGCACATTCATCTGATCATGTTTTCCTTTAACAAACAAAGAGTAATCATGTATTGATTGAGTATATCCCAAACTAAGCAAAAACTGTGTTAATTCTAAATTCCACTGTCTTGATGCTTGTTTTAACCCATAAAGAGATCTCCTCAATCTACAAACTTTATTTCCATCTGCCTTCTTATAGCCATCAGGTGGTAGCATGTAAATTTCATCATCTAGAAATCCATGCAAGAAGGCATTATTCACATCCATTTGGAATAATGACCAACCTTTTTCAGTGGCATATGTAATCACTATTCTGATTGTAGCTAGTTTTGCAACTGGACTGAATGTGTGTTTGTAGTCTTTGCCCATTTTCTGATTGAAACCTTTCACCACTAAGCGTGTCTTGTACCTTTCCACTGAACCATCTGGTCTGTACTTGACTTTAAACACCCACTTACTGCCTATAGCTTTGTATCCTGCTGGCAGATCTATCATCTCCCATGTCCCATTTAATTCAAGAGCTTCTATCTCTTTCTGCATTGCTTCTTCCCACTCTGGCTTTCCTTTAGCAGCTGTATAGTATGCAGGTTCTTCTATTTTCAAGGTTTCTCCAAAAGAGACAAAAAATTCTTTATTTTGCTCCATTAGAGAGGGCATCTCTGTCACACTCATCACATAATCTGCTGTCCAAGCTGGTGCTTGTCTTGATCTCAATGATTCCTCGCTTCTGGTGCATGTACTTCCTCATCTATGTTGATCGGATCTGAATTTCCGTTAGTATCTATGCCTGCTCCCTCATTCTGATTTTCATTCTCAATATTCTCCTCATTTTTTGCTGTCAAATTATTGAAATCAACAAAAATATCATCATCTAGTAGACAATCTGATTTTATCTGAACTACTGTTTCATTTCCTTAATCTGCAGAGGCATCTTTGAAAGGAAATTGTTGTTCACAAAACAACACATCTCTATTGTTGAACACTTCTCTTGAGATTAAGTCATACAACTTATATCCTTTTTGACTGACTGGGTATCCCAACAGTACACACCTCCTTCCTCTAGGATCAAATTTATCCCTTCCCCTAACAACATTTGCAGCATAACATAGACAACCTATAGTCCTTAGATTGTCATAAATTGTTTCCTTTCCAAATAGCACTTGATATGGTGTCTTCCAATCAATGCTAACTAATGGCATTTTATTGATCAAATATGTTGCTGTCAATATGCACTCTCCCTAGAATTTCTTTGGAAAATTAGCATGCAACATTATAGCTGTGTCAAGTAGATGCCTTTGTTTTCTTTCCACAATTCCATTCTGTTGTGGTCTATACGTCATTGGTTTCTGATGCAATATTCCCATCTGAGCAAAGAACACTTGGCAATCTGTGTTCATAATTTTTGAACCATTATCAGACCTGATTACTTTCAAAGAAATTTTGAATTGTGTTCAGACCATCAATACAAACTCTTTCACAACCTCCTTCACTTGATCTTTCTGAAATAACTGATATGTCCACGTAGCCCTACTTCTGTCATCAACAATAGTGAAGAAATATTTCTCTCCATTAATACTTGGAACTCTAAATGGTCCCCACAAATCCATGTGTACAAGATCAAAACAATGCTCAGACTTATGAGTGCTTCTCATAAAAGGTAATCTATAGAATTTGGCCATTGCACAAGTATCACAACTATGACCAACAATGCTTCCTATTTTATTACAGTTATTCAAATGTAACATTTTTGAGAAAGACATGTGGCCTAATCGAGAATGTAAAAGCTCTACATCAATTGTATTACTAGAACAACATAGCTTCTGCTTTTGCTTGTATCTGTTTGCCTTCAATGTGTATAAACCTTCATTCTCTATTCCTGTTGCAATTCTCTGTCTATTCACACGGCCTTGTAATGCACAACATTTCTTATCAAAGACTGCCACTAAGTTCTGATCTGAAATAACTTTCTTCACTGACAATAGGTTGTATTTAAACTCAGGCACAAGCAGCACATCAACAAGCTCTAACTGATCACTTAGCACAACATTTCTAACTCTTTCTACCTTCTTCACACTACCATCAGGAAGTTTCACACTAATAGGCATAGCTAGTTCTCTTATGTTTGAAAAATTCATCAGATATGGAGACATGTGGTATGTTGCGCCAGTATCTAATATCCATTCATCATTTTTCAAATCAAGAGTAGCCAGATTACTGTATGATGTACCTGCAAAGTTGGCTGATGATATCATCATCTTCCCTTTCATCATTTTCATCATTTCTTGACACATGGCTTGTATGAAATCTGGATCAAAATTGCAATTCTTCTCTGCTGCGTTCATCTCAGTTTGCATGTCTAATGGTGTATCTCCTTCATTAGTCACATTAGCAGCTAATCTCTGCCCTTGGCTTCTCCTTTCCCTTTTTCATTTCCACCAATCATGGTAACCTATGACCTCAAAATACTCCTCTACAGTATTTCCAGTGACATTACAATGTGTGCAAGTTCTCTGCTCATTTCCCTTCATCTTCTTGTAATCCTTTCTTCCATTACCCCTTGTCATGAAAGCAGTTGCTTCTGATGTTCTATTTGTTAGTTGTTTCTGTTGTTCTACTTGCAGAATCAGTCCAAATGCCTTATCCAGATCAGGTGTAGGCTCCATTCCTAATATCTGGCTTTTCACAGCATCAAATTCCGCATTCAGATTGCACAAAAAATGTATCATCTGATCTTGAGTGTATGATTCCTGATATTTTACAATAACCTTGCAAGAACATTTCTCTAGTTGTCTACAAGTGCAGCTTGGCATGTCAATCAAACTTTTCCTTTCATCCCAACACTTCTTCAAACGATTGAAATATTCTGTTACTGAATCATTTCCTTGTGATATGCGCATTAATTCTTGTTTCAGTTGAAACAATAAAGGTGCACTGCCTCTGTTATACCTGCTAGCAATGTTCACCCACAATTCCTTGGATGAATTTGCATACATGAAAACCAAGGCAAGATTTGATTTCATTGAATTCAAGATCCAGCATGATACCAGACGATCACATCTCTTCCACCTAATTAGATTGCTAGAATTATCTTCTGATCTAGGCACAGTCCCATCTACAAACCCTAGCTTCATCCTAGCTTCAAGCGCCATAATAACATGCCTCTTCCATCCAAATAATTTTGGCCATCAAACTGCATCGTTGTGAGCGACACTGTTTGCGTATCTAAATTTGCCAGATACAATGGATCATTCTGCGCATTCCCGCTTGCTTGGAGAAACTGCGCGATTGTTGGAAATTCTCTTTCCATTCTTCTATCCTCTTGATTTGTGAATCCCTCTTTAATCGCAAATCAAATTTCCTCTCAAATCCCTCTCCTAGTGTAACACCCCGAATCCGCGGGACTCGGGATGTCACATTGGGCTAGGATCTCACAATGGATCCTGACCCTAGCCTGACAACAAGTTCACTGGACCTTACAACATGGCACTGACAGATATAAAACAAATGCATAAAACAGTATAAACTGTACGACCCAAATTAAACAACAACATAGCCGAGTATATAAATCGACATCCTCACATAGGAGGTACAAAAGATCATCCTCACGCAGGAGGGGAAACACAACAACCCCAAACCAACCACCTAATGTACGAGAGTCCTCGGCCTGTCACCCTGCCAGATCACCCAGCAACGTCTAACCTGTAAACATCTACAACACGGTATGAAACCGTTAGCTAACCATACATATATGAGGTAATGCATAAGCACAAACACAATCATGAAAGATAAACACCTCAACATGTTATCACACATTTACCCATTTATTATCTTTATATAATAACCATTCACTCAAAAACCGTATATATATAGATAGATGAAAATATGTGACACGAGGACCGATACATCCTCGCCTCTGAGTACAATGTCCAGTTGTACGAGTATCGGTCACACAATCCGTGTACCCTATGGGAGTGGATTGCGCCCTTCCTGTAAACCAGTCTGGCCCGACATCAGAGAACCTCCCAGACTCCACGGCGGGATGAAAGGGAAAGGTTATCACAGCCACGCAGTGGGGCAGTCAATAAAACATAGGTCGATAAAAACGACAACTCATGCTATCATAGCAAACATATAAAGCATACACCACTCATGCAAACACCCAATATAAGGACGGCAGCTAAGTAAGTCCTACGGACTTACCTCAACCTCGTACAACCTCAACCACGATCACCTCTACACTGGAGGGACAACACGGCCTATAAACAAGGAATAAAGAGATATATCAACCTCTATTCATCAAAGGGGTCACACCTAGACCCAAAGGAATCCATAAGGATCATACTCAATCTATGAGCCTCACAACCAACTAAACCTCAATATCTCAGCATAACTCACAATTCCTCAAATCTCAAGGTAGTATCTAATCAACATTCCTCAATCTCAATTTTAATCCTAATCTAATTAATTAACCTTTAATTAATTAATTAGATTTCACCAGAATAACGTTTTGCCCGCAGGCAATTTCTAAACCCACCTGTCATCAGATTTCATCAAACAAACTATCCATAATCACCAGAATAATATAACGACCATAATGGAATTTCTAATTATCCATTTTGACAAGCCTAAATTCAATTTAGGCCAAATCGCAGTACGGAAAACGAATAAATTCATAACTTATTCGTTACTAACCCGATTGACGATCTGAAAGAAGATTCGGAAACACAGCGACGCAGGCTACGCATGGAAAACATCAAATTCACCGGAATCTGAGCGACGGAACCGTCCTGGTGACATATATGCTCGACCAGCCCTCCATATACTCGGAAATGCAGAAACTCGGTACCGATATGAAGAGAATGAAGAGAGGAATCCAAAAACTCAAACGGAATTGAAATCGGATTAGAAACGGAGAGTAGATCTGAGTTTGAAGGTTGAGAGAAATCAGAGCTTTTACGAGAAAACGTGAAAGAAAATGAATTAATAAAGGATTTTCCGCTATTTATAGTGAAGACGATAATTATCCTTTAGTAAAGTCGATAATTATCCTTTAACCGATCCAAAGGCGGGTCGAACCTCTTTCTCCAAACTTCTCGAGATTGGAACATTAAATCTGAAATATTGTAGGGATAATTATTCCACAACTGCCTCGGAAAACGTGTAATCCTAAGCCGTCTTTCTTAGCCGTTAAGAAACGAAATAGCGACTATTTTGGCCGTTTTGCCTCTCCATGTTATTTCATATCTAGGACATATCCGATGTCCTAATCATTTCTCTCAACTGCATTTTTATTAATTGGAGCTCCCAAATGCTCCAAATAACACCAGAGGATAAAAATAATTACCCGGGGGAAAAAGTAAAAATTTCCCCAAACGTCCAAAATTACGCTAGGAACATAACGGTGGGACTCATACTCATCACTTGCGAAATATTCGTGAGTTATATGTCAATTACTATAAACGATTAAGTTAATCAACATTAATTAGAATTCGAAATCCTAGTTATTACATCACACACCCCTTAAAAAAAAGTTTCGTCCCGAAACTTGCAAAATCCCAAAGTCATCTCGGACCCATAAGCCGAGGTATAACTCTCACTCTCTCTATCGGAGGTATCACATCTCCGTTCAAAAGGTCATCACCTATAACAATCTATAACCTCAATGTCACCATGGAGGAATCATCAACTCCATAAAACAGGGTCATAACGCTACCCAAAGGCGTAGAGGAATCACATCTCTCGCCATACCACATCACAAGGCATAGAGGAAGCACATCTCTAGCCCAAACATATCACAAGCATAGAGGAAATACGTCTCTAGCAAACCATAATCATATATATCGTATGGAGGAATCACATCTCCACTAAAACTATGTCCATCAAGGTAGCATGGAGGAAAGAACCATCTCCAGCTGAATCCTAATCACACTCAAATAGCATGAAGGAAAGAACCATCTCCAGCTATAAATATAATCATACTCGGGTAGCGTGGAGGAAGTAATCATCTCCAGCTATAACATACATCACGCTAGCACATCAAGATCTACTAAGATCATAAATCACATCACAACTAGCATGGAATAACACATCAAGGCATATAAGCATATAAGCACATAAGCACAACATTCATCAAGATAGCACTAAGATATACTCGTGCTCCCACAAATGGGTTTGTCCCAACATATACTCTGGATAGTTCCTCAGGACACTATCCTCAGTCTCTCACATAGCCTCTTCAGGTCTTCATCTCGACCATTATATCCTCAATATGGGAATGTCTTTCGAATGCAAGCGTTTCATATCTCATTCCAAGAATGTAATCGAATGCTCAACAAAAGTGTGGTTGGACTCAACCACCAAATCATCGTAACTCACAAGGTGTCTCGAGTCTGGTATATACTTCCTTAGTTGAGACATATGAAACATTGGGTGGATATCCTCTAATCTCAAAGGCAAAGCTAAACATCATGCTAACTTCTCCGTACTGGTCAATCTCAAATAAACCATCATATTGAAAACTCGGTTCCCTTTCCATATTAACACGTCTAACGTCTCGCAGCTGAGATACTTACAGCCGGACATGAACTCTCGCTTGCACTTTAGAGGTTAACGCCTCTTTTCTATATATAATATCTGGCGACTCTGTACAACCAACATTCTTCCTTCAATCAACGTTACTTGAACTATAAAATCCCGAATCTGGTCAGGTATTATTCCACCACTACTACTAGATCACTTCTAGCATAAGGATATATGACATCAATGTCTATATATATTGCCTCATAGGGCCATCCCAGAAAGATGCACGTCCTTCATTGTTATATAATAAACTCATTAATGGAAGGTAATATAACCATCCACGTTTCCCATTCAACTTACAATTCATAATAGATCTTTAAGATCTAGATGATCCTCTCTAACTGACCATCTGTTAGGAGTTGAAGTGCAGTCATGAGGTACAGACTCGTCCCTAAAGCAGTCTGAATCTGCTGCCTAAAATATCAAAGTAAAAACATCCATCTCGATCAGAAATGATCGTTCTCGGTATACCATGGAGTCTCACTATCTGTCTAGTGTACTCCTCAGCCAATTCATTCACTAGCCACGTCCTTCTGATAGAAATGAAACGTGCCGGTTTCATTAATTTATTACCAACAATCCAGATAACATAAATCTTCTACTAGGTCACAATCCCATAAAAAAGTCCATAGAGATGTCCTCCCAAATTCTACTACTGCACTGGTAGTGGGTGGGGCTTATCTCTAGATCGGAAATACTCTATCTGGACCTGCTAACAGGTCACACACTGTATCACAAATCTGGTTATATCGGCTTCATACAATATAATCGTCTCATCTCGTGGTACATCTTACTCGTACCTGAATGTACTGAATAAGGCGTACAGTGGGTATACCATAATATTATATGTCTCCATCTGCATCAGCAGGTACACAAAAGTGGTCATGACTCTTCATCAGTCCATCTACTCCCATGGAGAACTATGGTGCCTCAGTACGAGACATCCTTTCTCTAAACCTTGTCAAGGCCGGGCAAGTCTCCTGCTTTTGTTGGACCTCATCCAACAGATCAGGTAGAACCTCTGAGGTATAACTGGGTATCCTCATTAAGGAACTGATTGTCCAACTCTAGCCAAGCTAGATCTCTCTAAAGCTGAGGTTGAACTATCAGTCTCGCAATCATCTTCTCTTGGAGCGTCTTTCCATTCAAGTTATCGGCGACAACATTCAACTTCTCTGAATGATATGGAATCTTCAAGTCAAAGTCTTGATCAACTTAAGCTCTTAACACTGGCGGTTATTCAACCCCTGTTGCATAAAATATACTTCAGATTTCTATGATCTATAGAAATCTGACATGAAGATCACACCGGTACGGTCTTCAAAACTTAAAGGCTTGAACTACCACTACTAACTCTAAATCATGAGTCGGGTAGTTCTCATCATACGTTCTCAACTGTAAACACACATATCAATAACCCTACTCCTCTGTAGTAATACACATCTTAGACTTAGTTGGGATGTATCACTGTAAATCACGGGATCCCAAAAATCTTCTAACTACAACAGAATGGAAGCAGAGGTCAAATGCCTCCTCAACTCTTCAGAACATAGACACACTGCTTTCATCACGTAGTTATGGTGGTCTTCTCAAAAGACTCGCAAATGAATACGTAATCATATAAAATCCTTCCTCAAAGCATTGGTAGCAATCGGCTGAGCCGAGAAACTACGTATTCCTTAATGTTCATCAGTATCATCCAAGCTCTAACATACTCAATCCTCGCCAGATCAACCATGATCCCACTAGCGGAGACAACATGGTCTTAAAAGGCTACCTTTGGCATCTCAACTCGCATTTAGAGAGCGTAGCATAGCACCTCTATCTCTCAGATTCTGCAAAACCGTCCTCAGATGATCGGTATGTTCCTCTCTACTATGGGAGTACAACAGAATGTCATCAATGAAGTCCACCACCAACTGATCAAGGAAGTTGATGAAGATACTGTTCATCAGCTCCGTAAAGACTACTAAAGCATTCGTCACCCTAAATGGCATCACTACAAACTCGTAGTGTTCATAACGGGTGTGAGATGTTATCTCATGCACATGCTGCTCTCTCACCCTTAATTGGTGATATTATGAGCGCAAGGAAATCCTGAAAAACACGATTGATCCTTGAAGCTGATTCATCAGGTCGTCAATACGAGACATTGGATACACTAGGGCGAAGGAAGCTCGTCTCAGCCCACTCTTCAATCCTTCAGTTACAATATCTCAACAAGCACCATATGATATGGGCCTTTCCAATCAGTGTCGTATCACACTTCAACTTGATAACAATGTTCACACTCGTTGAGGTGGCAACTAGACGGTTCAGTAACACGTCTATAAGCTCATAAACCACTGGAATATCCTCCAACGTGGAACTATCTTCTTCATATCATAACATCAGAAACATCACCTCCTTGTGTTATCAACTTCGCTGCTCATACGGCACTAATGACAAGACTCATCTCTTCAAAGGTCGTAACCTCGGAAGACCTCTGTCTAATCGGTCTCAGTAGAGATTATAACAACCTTTCAACTAATATCTAACATGACATGATATCTATTCATCCAAACCATACACATAGTGACTTCCTCGTGCACCTAAGGCATGACAAAAAAATCTATAAACCATACACAAGCCCCTGAATGAATGAGACAATCACAATCTCGTGGGTACCTCAGACCCCTAATTGGTAATCATGTAAAGGAAAGTCTATATTCTACTCTTTACACAATCAACTATTAACGCATGCATCGAAAGACATGAAGTGCATAGCACTCACAACAAACAAAACTCCACTAGGTAAACCATTAACGAGAATGGTACCTATAACAGCTAACACTCGTAGCTCCTCAACATATCATCACTCAATGTCAAATCTATGCTCCTCAGGTATCACTGAGGTCATTACTATAGCCTCCACTTCCACTCTTTCTGCACCGGAAAGAGGAAGGTCTTGCTGGGAAGAAACACCACCGTGCTGACAGAAAGAGTCAGATGGCCTAGGTCACCACAAGTGAAACAAGCTATCAGTGCCAAAGGGCACACAGAACGCTAATGATCTCAATAGCCACAACTGAAACATAATCATCCCATCCTTGCAACCTGTGCAACTGAAGGGTAACTCGACCTTCGTCGTCCACCTGGAATGATCTCACTCTTGAAGGGAACCTGTAAAGGCAATGCCTTGGCCTGTCGACAAAACTTCGCTTTATGCCCTGCTTTACCACACGTAAAGCATATGATTGGCACCTTTGGGCACACAGCTCGCTAGTGTCCCAACTTCCACGCAATTAAAACACTGTAGTTCCTTGCCAGTCATCTTCATGGCCAAAGAATCACTAGATTGTCCTGATATCGGACTTGGTTCCCCATTCATCATCTTTGCTTCTCTAGTAACTGATTCAGTCCACTGCTTCTTTCCGGATCCATAAGCTTCAGTTGATCTCACAATTGTTGGTAAATCCGGTGTGGATCTACCCGCTATCACCGCTTCATATACTTGTTACATATATTCTTGAAACTCGGATCTACTCATGGAGACACGATCAGCCTCTTCAAACTCGTTCTTTGCCATAGGCAAAACAACAGTGGAAACTGGTCCCTAACTTATCACCACTGGAGGAAGAGGGGGTGTACCCCTACCTCATCCCACTACAGATACTACTCTAGTCTGAGTCATCTGTAGGATATACGCACCTAATCTTATAAGACTATATATATGCCATAGGTATCGATATGTATATAATACATCCACATAATCCATAGTACACACAGATATATATACATATCTACGCTGCAGAGATCCATGGCAGAGGTGACGACTTCTCGTACATTCTATCCCAAAACCACACTTAAAACCAAAACCTTTGAAAACGCCAGATCCCATGTGGGCTCTGTTTATTTTACCTATCAAACCTCATTGCAGGTAGCAAGTGTCATTGTTGTCAACCTGGGCTCTGATACCAACTCTGTAACACCCCGAATCCGCGGGACTCGGGATGTCACATTAGGCTAGGATCTCACAATGGATCTTGACCCTAGCCTGACAACAAGTTCACTGGACCTTACAACATGGCACTGACAGATATAAAACAAATGCATAAAACAGTATAAACTGTACGACCCAAATTAAACAACAACATAGCCGAGTATATAAATCGACATCCTCACATAGGAGGTACAAAAGATCATCCTCACGCAGGAGGGGAAACACAACAACCCCAAACCAACCACCTAATGTACGAGAGTCCTCGGCATGTCACCCTGCCAGATCACCCAGCAACGTCTAACCTGTAAACATCTACAACACGGTATGAAACCGTTAGCTAACCATACATATATGAGGTAATGCATAAGCACAAACACAATCATGAAAGATAAACACCTCAACATGCTATCACACATTTACCCATTTATTATCTTTATATAATAACCATTCACTCAAAAACCGTATATATATAGATAGATGAAAATATGTGACACGAGGACCGATACATCCTCGCCTCTGAGTACAATGTCCAGCTGTACGAGTATCGGTCACACAATCCGTGTACCCTATGGGAGTGGATTGCGCCCTTCCTGTAAACCAGTCTGGCCCGACATCAGAGAACCTCCTAGACTCCACGGCGGGATGAAAGGGAAAGGTTATCACAGCCACGCAGTGGGGCAGTCAATAAAACATAGGTCGATAAAAACGACAACTCATGCTATCATAGCAAACATATAAAGCATACACCACTCATGCAAACACCCAATATAAGGATGGCAGCTAAGTAAGTCCTACGGACTTACCTCAACCTCGTACAACCTCAACCACGATCACCTCTACACTGGAGGGACAACACGGCCTATAAACAAGGCATAAAGAGATATATCAACCTCTATTCATCAAAGGGGTCACACCTAGACCCAAAGGGATCCATAAGGATCATACTCAATCTATGAGCCTCACAACCAACTAAACCTCAATATCTCAGCATAACTCACAATTCCTCAAATCTCAAGGTAGTATCTAATCAACATTCCTCAATCTCAATTTTAATCCTAATCTAATTAATTAACCTTTAATTAATTAATTAGATTTCGCCAGAATAACGTTTTGCCGCAGGCAATTTCTAAACCCACCTGTCATCAGATTTCATCAAACAAACTATCCATAATCACCAGAATAATATAACGACCATAATGGAATTTCTAATTATCCATTTTGACAAGCCTAAATTCAATTTAGGCCAAATCGCAGTACGGAAAACGAATAAATTCATAACTTATTCGTTACTAACCCGATTGACGATCTGAAAGAAGATTCGGAAACACAGCGACGCAGGCTACGCATGGACAACATCAAATTCACCGGAATCTGAGCGACGGAACCGTCCTGATGACATATATGCTCGACCAGCCCTCCATATACTCGGAAATGCAGAAACTCGGTACCGATATGAAGAGAATGAAGAGAGGAATCCAGAAACTCAAACGGAATTGAAATCGGATTAGAAACGGAGAGTAGATCTGAGTTTGAAGGTTGAGAGAAATCAGAGCTTTTACGAGAAAACGTGAAAGAAAATGAATTAATAAAGGATTTTCCGCTATTTATAGTGAAGACGATAATTATCCTTTAGTAAAGTCGATAATTATCCTTTAACCGATCCAAAGGCGGGTCGAACCTCTTTCTCCAAACTTCTCGAGATTGGAACATTAAATCTGAAATATTGTAGGGATAATTATTCCACAACTGCCTCGGAAAACGTGTAATTCTAAGCCGTCTTTCTTAGCCGTTAAGAAACGAAATAGCGACTATTTTGGCCGTTTTGCCTCTCCATGTTATTTCATATCTAGGACATATCCGATGTCCTAATCATTTCTCTCAACTGCATTTTTATTAATTGGAGCTCCCAAATGCTCCAAATAACACCAGAGGATAAAAATAATTACCCGGGGGAAAAAGTAAAAATTTCCCCAAACGTCCAAAATTACGCTAGGAACATAACGGTGGGACTCATACTCATCACTTGCGAAATATTCGCGAGTTATATGTCAATTACTATAAACGATTAAGTTAATCAACATTAATTAGAATTCGAAATCCTAGTTATTACACCTAGTGCTCTGATACCATAAGGAATAGTAAAATGTGGATCAAGGGATTGATGCAATCTCCATTAATGAAGAATCTTACAAGGAATGAAAAAAAAAGATGGAAATCGATGATTGATTGAATAACAGAGAATTCTGTTGTTTTTCATTAACCCGTACAGTCAGACATTTACAACTATTAATATCTAAAATGTAACCATGGTTTAATAGCAGAAAACCGAACCATGGTTAACTTTATTAACAGCAATTACATTTCTCTATACTCGCTCGCTAATTCTGCTTTCTCACTTGACTTAGGTTTACATTTGTAAGACTCGCTCCCTCTCCCTTCGAGTAGTTTATTGCTGGATGATTTGCACGGGGTTGCTTTGCCCCGCCTCGTACGCTTGTAATGGCCTCGGATTTTATTTCATTAGGGAGCTTCAGTTCCTTTTCTATCAAAAAAATCAGAACACGAAGTCAACGTTGTCGTTATCCGATGTTAATTTTGACCGGAACCCATCAAAATGTGACCGAAAAATTGTTCCAAAAAATAATTCCAACAGGTCTCCCCTCATTTCCCGCCCAAAAAAAATATCTTCCTACTCATTTTTTTTTCATCAGTCCAACATTTGCCACCAACTATAGTAAACAAAAAAATGATGCGTTGCTATTACTTGATTGATCAACCGATCAATTTACATTAATTTGGTGTGCCGTTAGCAAGGTTGGCTAGTTTTTTAAATGGTTTATTTACGTATCGGTTAAGTTTTGTCATATCTGCACGTACTCATTGTTGTTGGTACAACCTTTTAATGAGCTCACACTTCGAGCACGACATCTCCAATTCGAACTAGAGGTGAAGTTTTCAAAATACATAGACAAATTTATGTGGTTGACTTAAAATTATGTGTATAAACATGAGGTATATATATATATATATATGCTTCATGATATTAAAATAAGGAAAAATAACTCAAAATAATACCAATTATTAACATTGAACCGAAAATAATACGAACTTTGAAAATTACTAGGAGCGATACAAACTATCAATGTATTTACCAATAATAATAGGTCATACTTTTCCGGCAAAAACTCTATCTCCGGCGATGACGTGGCAGCCGGAATGTTACATGTCATCAAATAAATGCATTAAATGTGTCATGTGGATTTTGTTTTTCAAAAAATAAATTTAATAATATTTAAAATATTAAAAAATAAAATATTTTTAAAATTTTAAATAATAATTTTTATAAAAAGATTTGTACAAATTTTTTAAAAAAGTATTTTTTGTAAAAAAATTTTTTGTAAAATTCGAATATATTTTTTTTTAATCTTGTAACTTAATCCCTAAGAAAAAAATTTCCCAAATTTGTGTAATTTTTTTTTCCCTAAAAAAAATAATTTGTAAAAAAAAATTTCGAATTTTTTTAAAATCAAGTTTGATCTTTTTTTATTCGAAATTATTTATTTATTTAAATTGTAAAAAAATATTCAAAAATTTAAATAAAGTTTGATCTTTTTTTTTTTCCTAAAATTTTTTTTAGAATTAAAATATCATTTTATAAAAAAATCCCGAAAATAAATTTAATTGAAAAAAAATTCTAAAAAAAAATATTTTTATATTTTTTCAAAAAAAAAATATTATCACTTTTTTTTACAAATCTATTTAAAAAATTTCAAACTTTATTTTTTTTAAATTATTTTTTTAAAATAAATATTTGTACAATTGTTTTAAAAAAATTATTATTTAAAATTTTAAAAATAATTTTTTTTCTTTTCTAATATTTTAAATATTATTAAATTTATATTTTTGTAAAATTAAATCCACATCACACATTCAACTCATTTATTTGATGACATGTAACATTCCGGTTGTCACGTCATCGCCGGAGCTAGGGTTTTTGCCGAAAATATATGACGTATTATTTTTGGTAAATACATTGATAGTTTGTATCGCTCCCAGTAATTTTCAAAGTTCGTATTATTTTCGGTTCAATGTTGATAGTTGGTATTATTTTGGGTATAATATGAGCCGAGCATGACATATTCAAACTCGGCTCGTTTATAAACGAGTCGTGTCCTATCCGAGCTAAAATTTTATAGGAGTTTTAAAATGTGTTCATATTCAGCTTGTTTAGAAAGTGAAAGAGTTCGAGCCGAGCTTTTCATAAGCCGAATCCGAGTAGTTCAACTAAAATAATGCTCATATAGTGTTATTTTAGCCGAACGAGCCGAACATTAACATGTTCAAGCTCCGATCGTTTATAAACAAGTCGAGCCTAAATTTTATACGAACTTTAAAATGTGTTCATATTCGACTCATTTAAAAAAAATGAACGAGTTCGAAAAATTGAGGTTGGTTAGTATTACAGCCATACTTATAAACGATTTAAGCTAGCGTGCTCAAAAAATCGAGGTTGGTTAGTATTACAGTTCTATCGGTGCGACGCATGGGCTGATGCATAACACGACTTCTTTATTCTTCTGTCGCACGAGCTTTCCTCCATATGATTGTAAGTGTCGAATTATGACGAAGACGAACACCCCATAACGTCGACTGAATCGGATTGCTAACCAGACAGTGACGCCACTTACGGATCTGTGACGTGTGTGGTCAATGAATGGGGTCAAATAATATCCAACCTTGTGGGTATTCACCCTTTCCCCATCATTTATGCAATAAAAGAGTGCAGAGTTTTGATCGTGGTGGTCATGTCCGGCAACGCCATTAATGTGGTCATTAGCTGACACAGACTCATACAATGGATTTAATTCCCAGCTGTACGTTTGGTTTCAAAACTGAATTTCGATCGTCGAAAAAGAACACTGCGTATGAATTCTTTATGATTTTCACATGGCTGTATAGCCTACACGATTTGCAGTCCGACCCATTATTGATCACCCACATGGGAACGGTGTCAACAAATTGTAACCCTAATTACACCAACTATACATCTCTATACTTGTTAATAGCTGTGGTAGCAAGTAGGGTTTGGGCAAATCCCTATACAATATTTTCATAAAATAGGGATAAGAACAAATCCCGTAAATCCCGATATAATATTTTCGGTCCCAATCTTGTCTCAATCCCAACGGAATTTCATAAAAATAGTAATCTCATCCCGTCAATAAATAGTTTCGACATTATTTCGATCCCGATCTCGTCATCCCGCTAGGCTCATCCCGTCTCGTTTATATAATATCAAAACTTATAAGCATCAAAAACTTTTAAATACTTTCGACATTATAAAACTCAAAGCACGCCAATTGCAAAATAACAACTAAAATAAACAAAAATACATTAACATTTTAATTGTTCGATCATTTGAATTTTGTGAGATAAAGTTGTACTTTCAAACCAATTGATTTACATACATTATAATTAAAATAAATATACTTTATTATATATTAAGATTTAATTATTGTTTTAGTTGGTGATAAAATAAATGTTATAATATATTAAGATTTAATTATTATTTGGTTGTTGATAATAAAAAAATATTTAGCAATTCCATTTAACATATAATTGTTAGAAGTAAACTCAAGCATTTAGTAGCAAATAATTTCATATCAGGTGTAAATATTTTATTATTGTCTTTTATTCAGATAAATTGAAAATAAGTAGATTAAAATTTAGTTTTTTGAGCACGACTAAATAGACTACATTGATGATGGTTTACAGATAATTTCAGCACAAACTTAAAAAAAAATTAGAGTTAATTTAAATTTTGCACACGACTTTATTATGTGATATTGCTAATAAATAATTTTATTTAGATATGTTTGATATTTTTTTTCGGTTAAATAGTTAGATATGTATATATATAAAGGTAAAATAGATTTTTTTTACAAGAAGGTAGTTGTTAAATATATCAGTTTTAATTAGTAACTAATTTTGCAATTGAAAACAGTGAATTCATTTATAAAAAAAAAAAAGTAATTTTAAAGAAGTACACGTGGGTTATACATTTATAAGAAAATCAATTTCAATGATTAAGATTAAAATTTTATTTGAAATAATTTTAATGAAATAATTCTTAAAAATAAATGCGACTAAGTGTGTGTTTGGCTGCCAAAAACTAAAAAACTAGTGTTGTAGTTTGACAGCAGTTTTTGGTAGTACCACTAGTGTTGTAGTTTTGTATAAACTGTGGTGTGTTTGGTAAGAGGAGTTTTTTTTAGTGGAGTGTTTTGATGATAAAATTTCTATTATAACCCTACTTTTAATTAATATTACATATGATACCCTTCTATTATTTTAACCAATTTGAAGCAACGTTAGGGTTTTTTTTGGCAGCCAAACGTGTGTAATTGCTGCTTGCTCCTTCCTCCATCGCAGCAACAGGGTCTTCTTCCGCCATCGCAGCAACAGGGTCTTCTTCATCCAATCGAGCCAACAGGGTCTTCTTCCGCCATTTGCGTCTACCTCTATTCCGAACCAGGTAAACGTGAGTATTGTATACTGTCATCTTCTACCCATTGCCGATTTCTGTTTCTTGTTGTCGAATCATTCGATTCTGTTCTGCCTGGCTAAACGTTGATTGCTTTGAGAGTCGGTGATAGCAGTTTGTGGTGTTTCATAATTATTCAATGACACAGCTACAGCTTGTTTATTCGATTCTGATCTGCCTGGCTATAAGTTGATTGCCGATTTCTGTTTCTTGTCATATTCTACCCATTGCCGATTACTGTCATCTTCTACCCATTGCCGATTTTTGTTTCTTGTTGTCGAATCATTCGATTCTGTCTGCCTGGCTATAAGTTGATTGCTTTGAGAGTCGGTGATAGAAATTCTGATCTGCCTGGCTATAAGTTGATCTGCAAAGTCACTTAAAATATGTAGCAGTAGACAACTATTTCAGAGATACAACAACTCAAAATATAAGAATTTGCAAGACACAACTACAAATTGGGGTCGTGTTGCTGTTTGAGTACACACATTTCTTATTTCATAGTTGAGGAAACTGTAGCTGATGTGGATACTGAACATCAAATGGGTAGCTGGTGTGGAGAAGCAAGAATGGTTGAGGAAACTGTAGTATCTGTACTTATAAAATTTTGTATATTATTATGATAGGTGGTGATTGCAAACGTTGGTGTTTTATGTTAGGAACTCAAATTGCCCACGGATGCTGGTGTTATATGTTAGGAACTACTCACTTTCTTCATGGTGTGTTCTGATTGAATTTCATAGTTGTATAAATTCAATATTAATGTTTAATTTTGCGGGCTATTTTAGCTTCTTCTCAATTTTGCGAGCTATTTTAGCTCACTTTCTTATATGTTCCTTCTTTTGTAAAAGAAAAATCTTATCCCAGTGTTTCACTGCATATGCTTCCTAGATTATTCAATAACGTTGATTGCGATCTTTAATTCATCATTATTACTATTATTAGGGCACTTAGAAATTCTCATGATTGCATTAGATCTTTTCATGGAGTACTTATGTAACACCCCGAATCCGCGGGACTCGGGATGCCACATTGGGCTAGGATCTCACAATGGATCCTGACCCTAGCCTGACAACAAGTTCACTGGACCTTACAACATGGCACTGACAGATATAAAACAAATACATAAAACAGTATAATCCGTACAACCCAAAGTAAACAACAACATAGCCGAGTATATAAAATGACAACCTCACACAGGAGGTACGAAAGAACATCCTCACGAAGGAGGGGAACACAACAAACCCAAACCAACCACCTAATGTACGAGAGTCCTCGGCCTGTCACCCTGCCAGATCACCCAGTAGCGCCTAACCTGTAAACATCTACAACACGGTATGAAACCGTTAGCTAACCATACATATATGAGGTAATGCATAAGCACAAACACAATCATGAAAGATAAACACATCAGCATGATATCACACATTTACCCATTTATTATCTTTATATAATAACCATTCACACAAAAACCGTATATATATAGATAGATGAAAGTATGTGACACGAGGACCGATACATCCCCGCCTCTGAGTACAATGTCCAGCTGTACGAGTATCGGTCACACAATCCGTGTACCCTATGGGAGTGAATTGCGCCCTTCCTGTAAACCAGTCTGGCCCGACATCAGAGAACCTCCCAGACTCCACGGCGGGATGAAAGGGAAAGGTTATCACAGCCACGCAGTGGGGCAGTCAATAGAACATAGGTCGATAAAAACGACAACTCATGCTATCATAGCAAACATATAAAGCACACACCACTCATGCAAACACCCAATATAGGGATGGTAGCTAAGTAAGTCCTACGGACTTACCTCAACCTCGTACAAACTCAACCACGATCACCTCTACACTGGAGGGACAACACGGCCTATAAACAAGGCATAAAGAGATATATCAACCTCTAATCATCAAAGGGGTCACACCTAGACCCAAAGGGATCCATAAGGATCATACTCAATCTTTGAGCCTCACAACCAACTAAACCTCAATATCTCAGCATAACTCACAATTCCTCAAATCTCAAGGTAGTATCTAATCAATATTCCTCAATCTCAATTTTAATCCTAATCTAATTAATTAACCTTTAATTAATTAATAAGATTTCGCCAGAATAACGTTTTGCCCGCAGGCAATTTCTAAACCCACCTGTCATCAGATTTCATCAAACAAACTATCCATAATCACCAGAATAATATAACGACCATAATGGAATTTCTAATTATCCATTTTGACAAGCCTAAAGTCAATTTAGGCCAAATCGCAGTACGGAAAACGAATAAATTCATAACTTATTCGTTACTAACCCGATTGACGATCTGAAAGAAGATTCGGAATCACAACGACGCAGGCTACGCATGGACAACATCAAATTCACCGGAATCTGAGCGACGGAACCGTCCGGGTGACATATATGCTCGACCAGCCCTCCATATACTCGGAAATGCAGAAACTCGGTACCGATATGAAGAGAATGAAGAGAGGAATCCAGAAACTCAAACGGAATTGAAATCGGATTAGAAACGGAGAGTAGATCCGAGTTTGAAGTTGAGAGAAATCAGAGCTTTTACGAGGAAACGTGAAATGAAATGAATTAATAAAGGATTTTCCGCTATTTATAGTGAAGACGATAATTATCCTTTAGTAAAGTCGATAATTATCCTTTAACCGATCCAAAGGCGGGTCGAACCTCTTTCTCCAAACTTCTCGAGATTGGAAAATTAAATATGGAATATTGTAGGGATAATTATTCCACAACTGCCTCGAAAAACGTGTATTCCTAAGCCGTCTTTCTTAGCCGTTAAGAAACGAAATAGCCACTCTTTTGGCCGTTTTGCCTCTTCATGTTATTTCATATCTAGGACATATCCGATGTCCTGATCATTTCTCTCAACTGCATTTTTATTAATTGGAGCTCCCAAATGCTCCAAATAACACCGGAGGGTAAAAATAATTACCCGGGAGAAAAAGTAAAAATTTCCCCAAACGTCCAAAATTACGCCAGGAACATAACGGTGGGACTCTTACTCATCACTTGCGAAGTCTTCACGAGTTATATGTTAATTACTATTAACGATTAAGTTAATCAATATTAATTAAAATTCGAAAATCCTAGCTATTACATCACACACTCCTAAAAAAAAGTTTCGTCCCGAAACTTGAACAATTCCCAAATCCTCTCGTACCCATATGCCGAGGTATAACTCTCACTCTTTCTATCGGAGGTATCACATCTCCGTTCAAAAGATCACAACCTATAACAATCTATAACCTCAAGTATAAGCATGGAGGAATCATCACTCCAAGAAACAGGGCCATAACGCTACCCAAAGGCGTAGAGGAATCACGTCTCTCGCCATACCACATCACAAGGCATAGAGGAAGCACATCTCTAGCCAAAACATATCACATGCATAGAGGAAATACGTCTCTAGCCAACCCATAAACATATATATCGCATGGAGGAATCACATCTCCACTGAACTATGTCCATCAAGGTAGCATGGAGGAAAAAAACCATCTCCAGCTGAATCCTAATCCCACTCAAATAGCATGGAGGAAAGAACCATCTCCAGCTATAAATATAATCATAATGTGGAGGAAGTAATCATCTCCAGCTATAGCATACATCACGCTAGCACATCAAGATCTACTAAGATCGTAAATCACATCACAACTAGCATGAAATAACACATCAAGGCATATAAGCACATAAGCACAACATTCATCAAGATAGCACTAAGATCTACTCGTGCTCCCACAAATGGGTCTGTCCCAACATATACTCTAGATAGTTCCTCAGGACACTATCCTCAGTCTCTCACATAGCCTCTTCAAGCCTTCATCTTGACCATCATATCCTCAATATGGGAATGTCTTTCGAATGCAAGTGTTTCATATCTCATTCCAAGAATGTAATCGAATGCTCAACAAAAGTGTGGTTGGACTCAACCATCAAATCATCGTAACTCACAAGGTGTCTCGAGTCTAGTATATACTTCCTCAGTTGAGACATATGAAACACTGGTGGATATCCTCTAATCTCAGAGGCAAAGCTAAACATCATGCTACCTTCTCCATACTGGTCGATCTCAAATAAACCATTATATTGGAAACTCAGATCCCTTTCCATATTAACACGTCTAACGTCTCGCAGCTAAGATACTTACAACCGGACATGAACTCTCGCTTGAACTTTAGAGGTTAACGCCTCTTGTCTACGTATAATATCTGGCGACTCTGTACAGCCAACATTCTTCCTTCAATCAACGTTACTTGAACTATAAAATCCTAAATCTGGTCAGGTGTTATTCCACTACTATTGCTAGATCACTTCTAGCATAAGGATATACGACATCTATGTCTATATATATTGCCTCATAGGGCCATCCTAGAAAGATGCACGTCCTTCATTGTTATATAATAAACTCATTAATGGAAGGTAATATAACCATCCATATTTCCCATTCAACTTACAACTCATAATAGATCTTTAAGATCTAGATGATCCTCTCTAACTGACCATCTGTCAGGGGGTGAAGTGTAGTCATGAGGTACAGACTCATCCCCAAAGCAGTCTGAATCTGCTGCCCAAAATCTCAAAGTAAAAACATCCATCTCGATCAGAAATGATCGTTCTCAGTATACCATGGAGTCTCACTATTTGTCGGTTTCATTAATCTGTTACCAACAATCCAGAGAACATCAATCTTCTACTGGGTCACAATCCCATAAAAAGTTCATAGAGATGTCCTCCCAAATTCTACTACTGCACTGGTAGTGGGTGGGGCTTATCTCTAGATCGGAAATACTCTATCTAGACCTGCTAACAGGTCACACACTGTATCACAAATCTGGTTATATCAGTTTCATACAATATAATCGTCTCATCTCGTGGTACATCTTACTCAAACCTGAATGTACTGAATAAGGCGTACAATGGGTATACCGTAATATTCTCTGTCTCCATCTACATCAGCAGGTACACAAAAGCGGCCATGACTCTTCATCAGTCCATCTACTCCCATGGAGAACTATGGTGGCTCAATACGAGACATCCTTTCTTTAAACCTTGTCAAGGCCGGGCATGTCTCCTGCTTCTGTTGGACCTCATCAAACACACCAGCTATAACCTCTGAGGTATAACTGGGTATCCTCATCAAGAAACTGATTTTCCAACTCTACCCAAGCTAGATCTCTCTGAAGTTGAGGCGGAACTATCAGTCTCACAATCATCTTCTCCTTTCCATTCAAGTTATCGGCGACAACATTCAACTTCTCTGAATGATATGGAATCTTCAAGTCAAAATCTTGATCAACTTAAGCTCTTAATACTAGCGGTTATTCAACCCCTGTTGCATAAAATATACTTCAGATTTCTATGATCTATAGAAATCTGACATGAAGATCACACCGGTACGGTCTTCAAAACTTAAAGGCTTGAACTACCACTACTAACTCTAAATCATGAATCGGGTAGTTCTCATCATACGTTCTTAGTTGTAAACACACATATCAATAACCCTACTCCTCTGTAGTAATACACATCTCAGACTTAGTTGGGATGTATCACCGTAAATCACGGGATCCCAAAAATCTTCTGACTACAACAGAATGGAAGCAGAGGTCAAATGCCTCCCCAACTCTTCAAAACTTAGACACACTGCTTTCATCACGTAGTTATGGTGGTCTTCTCAAAAGACTCGCAAATGAATACGTAATCATATAAAATCCTTCCTCAAAGCATTGGTAGCAATCGGATGAGCCGAGAAAACTACGTATTCCTTAATGTTCATCAGTATCTCCCATGGTACAACATACTAAATTATCGCCTGGTCAACCATGATCCCACTGGAGGAGACAACATGGCCTAAAAAGGCTACCACTGACATCTTAACTTACATTTAGAGGGCGTAGCATACAACTCTCTATCTCTCGAAATCTGCAGAACGGTCCTCAGACGATCGGTCTACTATTCTCTGCTATGAGAGTATACCGACATGTCATCAATGAAGTCCACCACCAAATAATCAAGGAAGTCGATGAAGATACTTTTCATCAACTCCATAAAAACTACTAAAACCTTCGTCAACCCAAATGACATCACTACAAACTCGTAGTGTCCATAACGGGTATGGGATGTTATCTCATACACATGTTGCTCTCTCATCCATGACTAGGGATATCTTGAGCACAAAGGAATCTTGAAAACACAATTGCTTCTTGAAGCTTAACTCATCAGGTCGTCAATACGGAACATGGAACGTACTAGGGTAAAAGAAGCCCGTTTCAGTCAACTTTTCAAGTTATCAGTACAATATCTCAACAAGCACCATATAGTGTGGCTTTCCCATTCAATCTTGTATCATACTTCAACTCGATAACAATGTCCACACTCCACTGAGGTGGCAACTAGACGGTTCAGTAACACGTCTATAAACTCATAAACAACTGGAATACCTTCAATTGTTGGACTATCTCGCTCCTTTATGGTATAAAACTAGAAGGCGTCACATCCCTGTGCTATCAGCTCGCTGCTCGTACAGTCCTGATGACAAACCCGTCTCTTCAAAGGTCTTAACCTCGGAAGACCTCTATTTAACTCAACTCAGTAAAGACTATAATAGTCTTACTATTAAAAGCTAACACCACATGATATCTATTCATCCAAACCATACACATAATGACTTCCTCATGCACCTACGACATGACAAAGAAGTCTACAACCATACACGGGTCCCTGAAATAAGGGAACAAACACGCATCTCACGGGTATCTTAGACCCAAAAAGGTAATCTTGTAAAGGAAAATCCACCTTCTACTATATACAAAAAGTCAACCATTAACGCATGCATCGAAAGACATGAAGTGTATAGCACTCACAACAAGCAAAACTCCACGAGGTAAACCATTAACGAGAATGGTACCTATAACAGCTAACACTCGTAGCTCCACTACATATCATCACTCAATGTCAGATCCATGCTCCTCAGGTATTACTGAGGTCATTACTATAGCCTCCACTTCCACTCTTTCTGCACCGGAAAGAGGAAGGTCTTGCTGGGAAGAAACACCACCGTGCTGACAGAAAGGGCCAGATGGCCTAGCTCACCACAAGTGAAACAAGGTATCGGTGTCAAAGGGCACTCAGAACGCAAATGATCTGGATAGCCACAATTGTAACATAATTGTCCCATTCTTGCAACCTGTGCAACTGAAGGGTAACTCGATCTTCGTCGTCCACCTGGAATGATCTCACTCTTGAAGGGAACCTGTAAAGGCAATGCCTTGCCCTGTCGAAAAAAACTTCGCTCTATGCCCTGCTTTACCACACGTAAAGCATATGATGGGCGTTTTTGGGCACACAACTCACCAGTGTCCCAACTTCCACGCAATTAAAACACTGTAGTTCATTGCCAGTCATCTTCATGGCCAAAGGATCACTAGATTGTCCTGATATCGGACTTGGTTCCCCATTCATCATCTTTGCTTCTCCAGTAACTGATTCAGTCCATTGCTTCTTTCCGGATCCAAAAGCTTCAGTTGATCTCACAATTGTTGGTAAATCCGGTGTGGATCTACCCGCTATCACCGCTTCATATACTTATTACATATATTATTGAAACTCGGATCTACTCATGGAGACACGATCATCCTCTTCAAACTCGTTCTCTGCCATAGGCGAAACAACAGCGGAAACTGGTCCCTAACTTATCACCACTGGAGGAAGAGGGGGTGTACCCCTACCTCATCCCACTACAGATACTACTCTAGTCTGAGTCATCTGTAGGATATACACACCTAATCTTATAAGGCTATATATATTCCATAGGTATCGATATGTATATAATACATCCACATAATCCATAGTACACACAGATATATATACATATCTACGCTGCAGAGATCCATGGCAGAGGTGACGACTTCTCGTACATTCTATCCCAAAACCACACTTAAAACCAAAACCTTTAAAAACGTCAGATCCCATGTGGGCTCTGTTTATTTTACCTATCAAACCTCATTGCAGGTAGCAAGTGCCATTGTTGTCAACCTGGGCTCTGATACCAACTCTGTAACACCCCGAATCCGCGGGACTCGGGATGCCACATTGGGCTAGGATCTCACAATGGATCCTGACCCTAGCCTGACAACAAGTTCACTGGACCTTACAACATGGCACTGACAGATATAAAACAAATACATAAAACAGTATAATCCGTACAACCCAAAGTAAACAACAACATAGCCGAGTATATAAAACGACAACCTCACACAGGAGGTACGAAAGAACATCCTCACGAAGGAGGGGAACACAACAAACCCAAACCAACCACCTAATGTACGAGAGTCCTCGGCCTGTCACCCTGCCAGATCACCCAGTAGCGCCTAACCTGTAAACATCTACAACACGGTATGAAACCGTTAGCTAACCATACATATATGAGGTAATGCATAAGCACAAACACAATCATGAAAGATAAACACATCAGCATGATATCACACATTTACCCATTTATTATCTTTATATAATAACCATTCACACAAAAACCGTATATATATATAGATAGATGAAAGTATGTGACACGAGGACCGATACATCCCCGCCTCTGAGTACAATGTCCAGCTGTACGAGTATCGGTCACACAATCCGTGTACCCTATGGGAGTGAATTGCGCCCTTCCTGTAAACCAGTCTGGCCCGACATCAGAGAACCTCCCAGACTCCACGGCGGGATGAAAGGGAAAGGTTATCACAGCCACGCTGTGGGGCAGTCAATAGAACATAGGTCGATAAAAACGACAACTCATGCTATCATAGCAAACATATAAAGCACACACCACTCATGCAAACACCCAATATAGGGATGGTAGCTAAGTAAGTCCTACGGACTTACCTCAACCTCGTACAAACTCAACCACGATCACCTCTACACTGGAGGGACAACACGGCCTATAAACAAGGCATAAAGAGATATATCAACCTCTATTCATCAAAGGGGTCACACCTAGACCCAAAGGGATCCATAAGGATCATACTCAATCTATGAGCCTCACAACCAACTAAACCTCAATATCTCAGCATAACTCACAATTCCTCAAATCTCAAGGTAGTATCTAATCAACATTCCTCAATCTCAATTTTAATCCTAATCTAATTAATTAACCTTTAATTAATTAATAAGATTTCGCCAGAATAACGTTTTGCCCGCAGGCAATTTCTAAACCCACCTGTCATCAGATTTCATCAAACAAACCATCCATAATCACCAGAATAATATAACGACCATAATGGAATTTCTAATTATCCATTTTGACAAGCCTAAATTCAATTTAGGCCAAATCGCAGTACGGAAAACGAATAAATTCATAACTTATTCGTTACTAACCCGATTGACGATCTGAAAGAAGATTCGGAATCACAACGACGCAGGCTACGCATGGACAACATCAAATTCACCGGAATCTGAGCGACGGAACCGTCCGGGTGACATATATGCTCGACCAGCCCTCCATATACTCGGAAATGCAGAAACTCGGTACCGATATGAAGAGAATGAAGAGAGGAATCCAGAAACTCAAACGGAATTGAAATCGGATTAGAAACGGAGAGTAGATCTGAGTTTGAAGGTTGAGAGAAATCAGAGCTTTTACGAGGAAACGTGAAATGAAATGAATTAATAAAGGATTTTCCGCTATTTATAGTGAAGACGATAATTATCCTTTAGTAAAGTCGATAATTATCCTTTAACCGATCCAAAGGCGGGTCGAACCTCTTTCTCCAAACTTCTCGAGATTGGAAAATTAAATATGGAATATTGTAGGGATAATTATTCCACAACTGCCTCGAAAAACGTGTATTCCTAAGCCGTCTTTCTTAGCCGTTAAGAAACGAAATAGCGACGCTTTTGGCCGTTTTGCCTCTTCATGTTATTTCATATCTAGGACATATCCGATGTCCTGATCATTTCTCTCAACTGCATTTTTATTAATTGGAGCTCCCAAATGCTCCAAATAACACCGGAGGGTAAAAATAATTACCCGGGAGAAAAAGTAAAAATTTCCCCAAACGTCCAAAATTACGCCAGGAACATAACGGTGGGACTCTTACTCATCACTTGCGAAGTCTTCACGAGTTATATGTTAATTACTATTAACGATTAAGTTAATCAATATTAATTAAAATTCGAAAATCCTAGCTATTACAACTTAGATGTTTTGAGTAGATTTCTGCATATTTCTTAAGTATGTGATTGGGATATGTTATATATGTACACAAATTTGTTGTAGTGGGATGGACAAAAGTGATTCTCAAAGTCGTTGTAGAGGTCCAAATTTCGTTTGGGATGATGAAGCACTAAAAATTCTAGTGAACATACTACATCAATACCAAAAGAAAAATGGAAGCAAGCAATCGTACAATTGGAAAGAAATTACTCCGACTTTTATTGCTAGATGTGGACGGAGTGGTGTAAAGGATACTTGTAAGAACAAGTACGAGTCAATGAAAAAAGATTATAAGGCATGGAACATGCTTATGAATTCGGAGACGGGTCTTGGTTGGGATGAGAAGACCCGTATGACCACTGCAACAAATGAATGGTGGGAAAGGAAGATTAAGGTAATTGATTTTTCCTTTCTATATATTACGGTACTAAGATACAGGTATTATACTAATGTATGCTTTTCTTATTGTCGCAGGAAGAACCAAATTGCAAGAAATTTAGGACCAAGGGAATGGATGTTGAATATGAACAATTATTGCGTTCGCTTTTTACTGGGAACGTAGCAACAGGGCGACTTGCCATGTCTTCCGGCATGGCACGAGAAAAGACTCCCGAGTATGTGTCACTTGCAAATGAAGAGGATATAGGATTTGGTGTCGGCGAAGGAGATGATTCACAGTTCTTTCGCATATTTGTTGACACCGTCAACGAAGGAGCTACTAGCCAATCTGGAATAGGGGCAAACCTTGACGAGCATCCATTTGAGAGAACTGAAGATCCTACCCCTACTCCGGTCAATATGTGTACTAATGAGAAGGCTTCAGTAAAGAGAAAAAGAAGGCAATCTGTTGGGTCGTCCAAGTTTGAAGAACACCTTGCACATACTAGGGAGCACAGCGAGAAAATACTTGCCCTATTCCAAGAAGAAGTCAATTCAAAAGATAAGGAAGAAGAGTCACTACTGGATGAAGTAATGTCGATGCTTGATCGGTTTGTTGAGAAAAATTTGGTGGAAGATGGATCACCGTTTTGGTGTTTCATTGTCTCAAAGGTTAAAGGGAAAATTGATATGAAGATTTTGAGGAAACTACCTAATGACGAGAAGAGGGTGAGGTGGTTAAAATGGGAGTTTGACCGCCTTTGAATCGTTTTAGTTCTTTTACATATGTTTGTACTCTCTCATCTTTGTTGGACATGTTGTTCTTGTTATTCACTCTTTCTGCATGACATTATTGCACTTGTTTTTAATCACTTATCGTTTTACATAATATTGTACTCTCTCATCGTTTAGTTGTTTTAAATATGTTTGTACTCTCTCATCGTTTTAGTTGTTTTACATATGCTTGTTATTTTAATCTCTATTACTGCTTGTCATGAGAGGTCTCTTGTTTATCAATTGCAGGTGCACATCGTACATATAAAATATGTCTAGCGGGTGTGAGGGTACTGATGAAGAATTGCAGAGACGTCATCAACTAGTTAAATTGTACACACATTATGCTCAAATGCAAAGGGAAACGGACATACTAGCCGATCATTACTACAAACATATGCACAAACAACCTTGCTACACTGATTATGAGCGTGGGAAAATGTGGATGAATGACATATTGTCTGGTCATCACATTCGGACGGTCAACATGTTTAGGATGGACGCAGAAGTACTTGTACGTTTGTGCAACGAGTTGGAAAACAATTACGGTCTTAAAGCGTCAGCAGAAGTCTCTATCTTGGAGAAAGTGGGAATATTCTTATACACGCTAGCTCAAGGAGCCTCAGTTCGTGTTGTAGCTGAGCATTTTCAAAGGTCAACGGAGACTGTTCACCGAGCATTCCATGATGTACTGAACTCTTTCACCGGGTACGGGCATGAAGGACGTGGACTATCACATGATCTTATTCGACCAAGGAATCCGAACTTTCCTAGGGCACCCTCCCACATTGCTGCAGATCCCAGATACATGGATTATTTCCAAGTATATTTGTAATTTATTAAAAGGATTAACGTCATATGAATTATGACACTTGAATTGTATTTTGTTATATGTAGGATTGCATTGGTTGTCTTGATGGAACTCATATCAGTGCATGCATCCCATCAGAGTCACAAGGTCCTTTCATCAGTCGAAAACATACGGTAACCTTCAATGTTCTAGTTGTTTGTGATTTTAACATGTTATTTACTTTTGTGTTGTCTGGTTGGGAAGGTCGGCACACGACTCAAAGGTCCTAGATAATGCCATTTGCAACCCAAACGTACAATTTCCCATTCCACCTGCCAACAAGTACTACCTTTGTGACAAAGGTTACGCAGATAGGCCGGGGTTTCTGGTTCCATATTCTAAGACAAGGTATCATTTGAATCAGTTTGATAATGAGCCGCCCAGCAACAAGAAAGAAGCATTCAACCGGGCTCACTCTTCTCTTAGAAGTTGTATAGAACATTGCTTTCGAATCCTCAAAAAAAGATGGAAAATTTTAGATGCAATGCCATGTTATCCGGACCATACACAGGTAGACATTCATCTCGCTTGCTTCGCCCTTCACAACTTCATTCGGTTGTACTCTGGCTTGCTGACTTGTCTGAAGAAAAAGAAGATCAACCCCCGGTGGTAAACCAAGAAAGTGTGGAAGATGCTGGTATCAACGTTACAAGAGACAAAGGAATGGGGCATATACGTGATCGTATTGCTACTACCATTTGGAACTCGACAAGGAATATGTAGAAAGTTCTTCATTTAAGTTATGTCTTTATATTTATGTTATGTCTTTGGGTTACATTGTAATGTTTCAAACTTTACAAGTGGATGTACTCTTGTTGTTTATGGAAAGACACCCTTCTTTATTTATGTTATGGCTTTGGTTCACCCTAACATAGATTGAACATAGTATGCATGATGTACAAATATCGCTATGATGATTTTGCCATGGAGATTGTGCCTACTGAGTTTCTATCCAATATTGCCATGGAGATTTTGCATCTGGTTTGCTGAATTATCAAGGTATAACAATTAGGAATAGGGCATTTCCAAGCCAAGACAAACCCATAATCTCATTAAACTACCAACGGTCTGCAAGAGAAACTGAAACTGTTTACATAAAAATGGCTCCGGAGTATGATACCAAACACAAAAATCGCTCCTGACCATTTACATAAATATAATTCAAACAACTAAAGAGAATAGAACAATCCCGGAAGTAAACCCTAATACAAACGCATTTATTTTTCCAAACATGATTTCATTGTTGTCTCTCACTTGATTAAGAGTTAGTTCATGCTTCAATGATGATACATGTGCCTCAGCGTCCAATTCCCGCATCCTTAATATCTTCACTTCATATAGTAGGTTTTTGTTCTCTTCTCTTATAGATTGAACATAGTCTCGTAAATCAGCGGATGCGTTGCCTTCATCAAGACAACACTCTACCATTTCATCTTCGACAGGATTGTCCTTCGGAAGTGAAATCTCATGTCTCCAAAAATAGTACTCCGGATCTCCGCTATCACAACTTGAGTCGTCAGACATTGCTGCAACAATAAAAAAAGAACACAATGGGAACAAAAGGAAAACAGAGAGCTCAATCAAACAACAGAATTAGCAAATCAAGAACACAATGGGAACTAAAGGAAAACAGAGAGCTCAATCAAACAACAGAGTAGCTAAACAGGAAGAAATGCAGAAAGGCGTGAATAATAAGAGAAAATCTGTGCAAGCAAGAATCAATCCCGGGAAACAAATCAAGAAATAGTAGATCAACATAGAGGGAACAAAAAAAATTGAAATATTGATGATTAATTTCTGTTTTCCCCAAACAAAATAACTCATAAATGATTCATGTATAGGGACTGGTTGATGTAGGGACATTATTGCCTCAACAAAACTAATAAAACTAATAAAGGAATCTAACAATCATAAAATCAACTTAAAGCAAGCATAAACTTACAGCAATATCATTTCTGTTACAGCAATATCGTTTCTGTTAATAAAAACTAATAAAGGAATCTAAAAATCATAAAATCGTAAAATCAACTTAATTAGCTAAACTGAAGATACACACAACAATATCATTTCTGTTACAGCAATATCGTTTCTGTTACAGCATTGATAAAAAACCATAAACATAATTAGCTAAACTGAAGATACACGCAGTTGATAAAAAACCATAAACATAATTAGCTAAACTGAAGATAAAGCAAGCATAAACTTACAGCAATATCGTTTCAATGTTCTTTAAATCGGTAAATAATTGCCTAAAAATGGCTTTAGCTATAAATTAAGAAAACAAACATGCCAAAGACATACAAATAATGTAAGAAAAATTTGTATAGTTTACACAGCAACCTCCCTTCAGTAAGGAAGTAACTTCAAAATCTATAACATTTAACCATAACCATGGTTCAAATTTCGAAGGGTAGCTCAAACACTTCAATACCAAAACTAGTGTTAGTTATACTTGGAAATTAATAGCAACTCATACATGTATTTAATATATCTCAGATAACTAACTAGAATTGTAACGCTTGACACTAACCATACAGACAAAACATAAGGCATCAATGAAGGGCAGTACTTTCCAATTATAAAACCATGAAAATAGTGACAAAAATTCTACAGAAACCCACAACTAAGAAAAACTCATCATCAAAGAGGTATGGTTGGTCCGTCTCAAAGTTGACCCTAAAGTTTGATATGAAGGTGGTCCACAGTGGACCACCCAATATCCATTAACAACCTACTCCAAAACAAAAGAAATACAGTTTTTTAGGGTTTGAGTTTCACTCCTATGAAATGATGGAGAGAAGGGCTAAAATGGACCTTTGGTTATCCAATGCAGCTGGACAAGACACCAAAAGCTTGAGTAAATGCAAAAATTGAATAAACCTGTACACAAGTAAAGCATAATAGTAGTCAATTCTCTATCATAAAGCTCAAACACGCAAAGATCATTGGTAATTGGAGAAGAATGCCTTGCTACTCACACAAAAACAACTCATGCTAGTCTACTCACCAAATATCTGAACCACCCAAAAGGCAATATGTGGAAGAAGAAGAAGAAGAAGAAGACTCAAAACTTCAACAATGGATGAAAAGTAAACAAACTACATAATCATAGAGATAAACTAGAACAATGATCCCTATATTGTGGCAACTATATTCATGTGCTTCCCAAGTTCAGTTTACTCGAAGATACATATGGCTTCCTCTTAAACCTAACACCTGTATTCATGTGCTTCCCAACTTTAGTTTACTCAAACACGCAAAGATCATTTATAAATGTTAGGGCATGAATAACAACTGTATTCATGTGCTTCCCAAGTTCCCAGCCATACCAAATCTACCAAATCATAGAGATAAACTAGAATAATGATCCCTAAAAATCACAAATCGTAAGTATTAGGGCATGGAAGAAGAAAGACGAAGAAGCGAAGTAGGAAGACGAAAAAAGCGAAGTAGGAAGACGAAAAATGGAATATCATCCTTGCTTCCATTTTTCTTACCATACATCAATAACAAAGAAGCGAAGTAGGAAGAAGCGAAGTAGGAAGACAAATCGTAAATTAGGGCATGGAAGATACCTGTCGGGGGGCCTCCGATTCGGAATGGAAGGAGGAAGACGAAAACGAAGATGGGTAGTGCTTTCACTAGAACATCCGATTCGGATTGAAAGAATGAAGACGAAGAAGCAAAGAGATCCCGACACTATCACCTACACCTCCGATTCGGGATCGAAGAAGGAAAACGAAAGCGAGTCTGCGAATGAAGACAGAGGACGTGATATATACCTGGTAAAGTCCAGTAATTACTAATATAAGTGAGGGTACAAAGGTCTTTTTGTTTATGATAACACTAACCACAAAACAATAACCCTCACTCCCATTAGTGTTCCACAAAAACTCCAAAAAAACTCAAACACTAGTTAAACTAGTGCAACCAAACACAAATTTAATTTTCTAACACTACAAACCACTAGTTAACACTAGTGTTGTGTACCAGCCAAACACACACTAATTCTTTGTTACAAGGTTTTCTGAAGTAATTTTGTTTTTTTTTTTATTTTGGATAATTAAATATGAGTAATTCAAAAAGGGTAAAATGGGTAATTAGGCCTTATAGCAATATTATTTTATTAAGAGTACTCATAGCATAAAGACATTAGTAAATATACCCCTAAATTTTTTTACTATTTAAAATTTTACTTTCTCTCTCCATATTTGTATAAGTCTTCTCTCTCATGACAGTTACTGTAATATCTTTAGCCTTTTTAGGGACCCGCCCCTGTGCCATGGCTTAGCCGCAGGTGCGGTACTGCCCCTGCGGCTCTGGTGAACCGTCCCGCGGTTATGAGGTCGGACGCCGCCTTCTTTGACCGTTTGTTTTTTCCTTTGCTTCCTTTATAAGCTTTCTTTCCCTTCAGATGAGGGTTTCTCAAGCTCTCTTCAGGCTTCATCCTATCCTACGTTCTTCTTCGTTCTCATTCCTTTCCTTGAGTTTTCTTTGGATCCTTGCAATTGTAACCTTGGAGGTGTGCTTTGAGAGTTGTTGGTTGTTGATGATGATGTTGTTGTTGTTGAGGTGTATTGTTGTTGTGGATGACCAGCTGTGAGGGTGAGCTTCCTTTCCTGAGCTTGCAGTGGCAGGTTCTTCTTCCTTTCCTTCCTCTTCTTCCTTCCTTCTTTCATCCTTCCTTTCTTAGCTTTGAATTCCAACAAGAGTGATCTTGTGCATATCCTTGGACAATTGATGATGTATGTATATATGTATATGTTGGTGGTGACCTTTGGCACTAGAAGAAGTGAAGAGATCAACGAAGGATCGAAGAGAAATAGAGAATCACCCTCTACTGTGTTGGCCGCCCTCACGCCTTGACAGCGCTGACCCCGCGACTGAACTGTGTCACCGCCCCTACAGCTGAGAGCCACCGCCCCTGCGGCTTGTCACCGCTCCTGCGCTTTCCCGTTTATGCAAGTGCGTCTTGTCCAGGACATACCAAGTGTGGTATGTGTGCTTCCTTTCCTTATGACTTTAGCAGAGTTTTGAGAGCTTATGAATGTTGTATATGTTGAGGTTGATGTTATGTATGTTGAGGAAATGCCTTAGTCATTTGTGAGATGTGTTGAGTTATCGAGGTTTAGATTTGGGTTATGATTTGGGTATAATCGTGGGGTGTAGGAGGTAGAATCTTCTAACCTTGGTAGTGTTTGATTTTGTGTGTCTTGTTGATGCAGCCACTGATCGTTACCTCGAGGGAAAATTGTGACCACATGGTTGATGTTTACCTTGTGACAAGTAAGTCTTTCGGGTTTACTTAGCTAATGTTTATGGATTTGAGTGATTGTGATAGTGGTGTTTGTGCATATGAATGTTGCATTGATAACCTAACTGGACTAGGACGACCATATATGTATATTAAATGGCACAAGTGTAGTATAACGGGTCATGACAACTTGTCAAAGCTCGCCGAGAGTGGAGAAGATTCTCTGAAACCAGTACTTCGGATGGGGAGGCTTGATCCCCGATTCCAAACCTGTGTGAAAGGGGACAGAGGCGAGGTTCGGGGTGCTCCTCGTGTCACAAAGTAATTTGAATTAGTAATGGTATAAGGTAATGAAGATAATAAACGGTTTTGATGTGAGCATTGCATATTGTGAAGTAGTGGTGTGTTTGTATGTGCTATTGCTTTTATTCTTATTCATGAAGTGATGAACTGTTAGCTAACAGTTTTATAACATTCTGTAGATATTCTACAGGATAGGAAGACTGCAGAGTGATCCTGGTGGGTGATCAGCCGAGGGCTTCCGTACTAGGATGTGTGGGTTTGGGGATGTTTTGTACACAATTGTTTATGTTGTTGTCATTTTATACTCGATTAGGACTTTGTGTATGTTTTGATATACGACCATATAGGTTTATATATTTGGTTTTATATTTATTTGTGTCTTATTGTAAGATCCAGTGAACTTGTTGTCAGGCTAGGGTCACGATCCATTGTGAGATCCTAGCACGTAGCCCCCCGAGTCTTGTGGATTTGGGGTGTTACAAAGTTGGTATCAGAGCCTTAGGTTGGCAACAATGGCACTTACAATCTGCGATAAATGCCCAACAGATAAACAAACAGAACCCGAAAGGGGTCTAACTTTTCAAAGAATTTTGGTTTTGAAAAGTGTAGAGATGATTTGGGATAGAGTGTACGGGAAGTCATCACCCCTCTTGAGGATCTCGACAATATATATATATATATATATATATATATATATATATATATATATATATAGGTTGACTCCCATGTAAACAGCCCTTACCATGTAAAATAAGAACAAATTGTATTCGTTAGATCGTTAAATAGATGGCTGGGATTAGGCGATATTAAAGGAAAAAAATCGTGTTATTAATGGAAGAAATATTCGCTAGATTTGATGCTATATATTCGGCGGTATAGTCATATATATTCGGTGTTTACATGTTCACATGGTAAGAGCTGTTTATATATGAGTCAGAATCTATATCTATATATATATATATATATATATATATATATATAGGGTGCGGTTCCCATGAGAACAGGCTTATTGTGTAATCATGAGAACAATCTTAGACCGTCGGATGGTGAGTATTAAGGGTTGAGATTTAGAGTAGATATATATCGTAATTAATAATAACTACGAATAATAATAATTAGGAATAATTCATTCAACCAACAATAATTACGAATAATCCACTCAACCAACAATAACTACGAATAATACTTTAAACGATATGACACCTTCGTAACAAAACTAATAATAATTACGAATCTGTTCTCATGATTACACGATAAGTTTGTTCTCATATGATCTATACTCTCTCTCTCTCTCTCTCTCTCTATATATATATATATATATATATATATATATATATATATAGGGTCAGGTTCCGGTGAGGAGGACCCTTGCAGATAGGAATGAGGAGAGCCGGGGTGGTGACATGTGGCATGTCACTTCACCTTTTTTTTTCCAATTTTTCTTTTTTGTAAATAAAAATTGATGTTCATATTTTTATAAGTATGTGTTCATTTTTAAAAGAATCATTGTTCATATTTTATCAATAAATGATCATTTTTTCCTAACACTAACCATTCGTTTTTTAACATTAATTGTTCATTTTTGTATTTTTGTAAAATATTTTTTTTGGATTTTTAAAAAAAAATTATACTATTCTTTCAAATCGTGTTAATAAAATATGATGGTCATTTTTTTACATGTATGTATTCATTTTTTTTTACAGTTATGGTGTTTATAATATGATGTTCATTTTTTTTGAAAATTATACTTTGCTTTAAAATCGTGTTTATAATATTCAAAGATTGATTACATAAAAAATTGTGAAATCAAAGAGAATACAAGCGATTCAGGTTTTGTTTCTTCGAATTTCTACTCTCACTGTTTAGATTTCCATTCTTAAGGTTTAGGTTTCATTATGATTGATGTTTGTGTTCAAAATCAAATTTGTTTGAATTATTTTGTGTTTGATAAGTTTGATTGAAAAAATACATGTATATACATATGTTGAGTTGGTCTAATAGCTCAAATTGAATAATCTATATGCTCCTTTTAATGTGCATGCAAACTGTTCGTTAAATGTCTTATAGAAAAATAGTTTATAATATTCACAGGAACAATCATATAAAAAGTATGAACACTGATGAATAAAAACATGAACAATGACGTATAAAAGTATGAACACCAATTACTTATCTATAACTTTGACACATACATAACATATTATGATAATCATTTAACGTTTTGTGATGAGTTTTTTTTTTATTTTTTGTGGTTATATACTGTAAATGAACATCTATTCATTATAAAATGAACACAATAAAATAAATAGACATGACACTTTGATGAATAAAAATACTATGAACACGGATGTATAAAAACATGAACAATGACATATAAAAGTATGAACACCGATGACTATTTTGAACGTAAGGGTATTTTTCCAGATTTTTAGTCAATTTACAAAAATGCCATTAATGATAAGCGTGTGAGAGCCCTTGATTTTAATCCATCCAATGGCTTACAGCCCTCCTAATTCCTATCTACAAGCTCTCTCCTCACTTGAACTAAAATCTATATATATATATATATATATATATATATATATATATATACATATGACATATATTTAGCCTTATAAGGTTAGATGCGTGTATCCTGCAAATGGCTCGGACTAGAGCGACATCTGCAGTAGGATGCGGTAAGGGTAGAACCCCTCTTCCTCCAATAGTGATAGGTCAGGGACAGGTTTCGATTGCTGATCCGCCTACAGTGGAGGATGTGCACGAAGAGGTTGTTTAGAGTGTCATTCTTGAGACTAGGAACGGTATGGCAGCGAGACACAGATCTCAATGAGTCTAGTCAGATGACTCCAATCATGTATCAATGTGGGGACCAGAGTTCCGCGCTTACATCCGTAGAGTCGAGGAGGCTGTCAGGGAAGGTAGACATGCCCCAGATCTGCCAGCACATGTGGGATCGTTTGAGATGTTCCAGTCATACCGGCACGCGTTGCTGCGGTTGATAGAGCTCCAGATGAGTCGAGAGGGCCACAACCAGACACTTGGTTGAGGGCATTTCACTAGATGGGAGTACCCTCTTTCACTAGAAAGGCGGGCTTGGAGGTCGAGTTGTGGATTGAACATGAAGACTCAACCCTTGAGTCTATTAAATGCCCAGAGGATAGACGGATAGAGTTAGTACAGACTTTATTTCATGACTTAGCTCAACACTGGTGGGGGATCCTACGGAGTCGAGTCACTAGTTATGATCAGATGAGGAGTATGATTAGAGAGTATTTCTTCCCTGCCTCATTAAGAAGGGAGAAACTTCAGGACTTTGTTGAGGTTGGCTTTGAGGATGTGCCGATATCAAAAGCGATCAGGAGATTCCAAGAGGAGCTGGCACTATTGGGCCCAACTGCACCTCCAAAGGATCAACACGTGTATTTGTTCTCCCATCGACCGAGGGAGAGTACTCGTTCCTACATGGCGGGTTTTCATTGTGATTTCCTGATAGATTATCAAGATAGAGCCTCGGCTTACGAGCGTGAGCGGGCTAGTCAAAGGAGGGCTTCTCAGACGGAAGGTCTGAGAAGAGACAGCGGAGGGTAAGAGAGCAGGATTGACTTGCGCTCGGGATATCACCAGTTGAGGGTGAGAGAGAAGGATGTGCATAAGACGGCATTTCGGACTCGATATGGTCACTACGAGTTTGTAGTGATGCCATTCGGGCTCACAAATGAGCCCGCCATCTTTATGGAGTTGATGAATGGCATATTCATTGACTTCTTGGATCAGTTTGTGGTGGTCTTCATAGAAGATATTCTGGTGTACTCTCGTAGCAAACAGGAACTTTCAAGACATCTGAGAACGGTGTTGCAAGTTTTGCAAGATAGAGAACTGCACGTCAAGTTCTCTAAGTGCGAGTTCTGGAAGCTAGAGGTAGCATTTCTAGGTTATGTTGTTTCCGCCGAAGGGATCAAGGTTGATCCGGCGAAGATCGAGTATGTACCAGCATGGACGACACCGACGAATGTCAAGGAAGTACGCAGCGTCCTTGGCCTAGCCGGCTATTACCGTCAGTTTGTGGAGGGAGTTTTCCGTGACTGCCCATCCACTCACCAGTCTATTCAGGAAGACTACCCACTTTGTATGGTCCGAGCCGCGTACTCAGAGTTTTAAGAAGCTGAAGAGACGTCTGACTTCTGCTCCCATCTTAGCGCAACCGGAGGGCACATAGGACTTTGTAGTCTACAGTGACGCATCCAAGCTAGTCTTGGGATGTGTTTTGATGCAGCATGGTAGGGTGATTGCCTATGCGTCTAGACCGCTGAAGACGTATGAGAACAACTACCCGACTCATGATCTAAAGTTGGCCGCGGTAGTTCATGCGTTGAAGATCTGGAGAAATTAATTGTATGGCGATACATGTCAGATCTTCACATACCATAAGAGTCTGAAGTATATTTTCACGTAGCGGGAATTGAATAACCGCTAGCGTAGATGGCTTGAGTTAATCAAGGACTTTGACCTTGAGATTTTGTACCATCCGGGGAAGGTGAATGTTGTCGCCGACACCCTTAGTAGGAAGACGCCTCAAGAGAAGGTGATTGCACGACTGACGGTTCAGCTTTAGTTACAGAGGGATCTAGCGTGACAAGAGATAGACATCTAGTTTCTTGATGAGGATGTTCATTTGTAAGTTTTAGAGGTTGTACCTGATTAGTTGGATAAGATCCAACAAAAGTAAGAGACCTGCCTGAAACTGACACGGATCTGAGATAGGATGTCTCGAGGTGAGGCTCCACAGTTCTCCATAGGAGCAGATGGAGTGATGAGACGCCGCGAGCCCGTCTGTGTACCCGCTGATGCGGAGCTGAGATAGAGGATTTTGTAGGAGGCTCACTCCACACCTTACTCAGTGCACCTAGGTGCGAGTAAGATGTATGAGGATGTGAGACGCTCATTTTGGTAGGGAGGGATGAAGCCCGATGTGGCCAGATTTGTGGCACAGTGTGCGACCTGTCAACAATTCAAGATAGATCATTGCAAACCTGTATGAGAGCTTCATCAACTGTCAGTACCGTAGTGGAAGTGGGAGGACATTTCCATGAACTTTGTGATGGATTGAGGCCGAGCAGGAGCTTTGATGCCATTTGGATTGTTGTTGACAAACTGGCAAAGACTGCATGTTTTATCCCTATTTGGGAAACGTGGCCAGTGAGCCGGTTGGCTGAGGAGTTCACTAGACAGATAGTGAGACTCCATGGTGTGCCGAGGACAATCGTCTCAGATGGAGATGGCCGATGTACCTCGAGGTTTTGGCAACAGATATAGACTACCTTAGTTACGAGTTTGCACTTCACGACTACGTTTCATCCTGAGACAGATGGTCAGTCAAAGAGGACTATTCAGACCCTAGAGGATATGTTGAGAGCTTGCGTGCTAGACTGGGGACAGGTGTGGTCAGATCACCTCTCATTGGTTGAGTTCTCGTACAACAACAGTTGACATGCATCGATTAGGATGGCCCCTTATGAGGCACTATATGGGTGGAGATGTCGTACGTCATTATCCTAAGATGAGTCTAGCAGTGTCAGTGGTATAACGCTTGAGCAGATTCAGGATGATATGGCCCAAGTAGCGTTGATTAGAGAGAGAATGCTAGATGTACGGAGTCGTTAGAAGTCATATGCAAATAAGAGGGTTGGCCTCTAGAGTTTAGGGTTGGAGCTCATGTTTGACTGAGAGCATCTCCGACGCGTAGCGTAAGACGTTTTAGCATAAAGGGGAAGCTGAGTCCCCGATATGTCGGTCCTTTTGAGATTCTAGATTGAGTTCGGAGAGCAGCGTACAGACTTGCTTTACCCCCGAGGTTAGAGGGTGTTCACCCTATATTTCATGTGTCTCAGCTGAGGGAGTACATACAAGATCCGAGACACATCGTCAGCTATGATGATTTGGTGGTTGAGCCGGACCACACTATTGTTGAACATCCGATCGCAATCCTAGAACGAGGTGTGAGACGCTTGCGTTCGAAGGATATTCCTATGTTGAGGATACAGTGGTCGAGACGAGGACCTGATGAGGCCATATGGGAGACGGAGGATAGTATCTAGAGGAACTATCCAAAGTTCTATGCCGAGATAGATGCACCTCGTAGGTTCGACGAGTAGATCTTAGTGTTATCTTAGTGAGTGATATGATTATGTGCTTATGTGTTATGATGTGTTTTCGTGCTAGCTACGATGTGTGTGTACGATCTTATTAGATCTTGTTTTGCTAGTGCGAGTTGTTATTATAGCTGGAGATGATTCTTCCTTCATGTTATCGTGATGTGATTAGGATTTAGCTGGAGATGGTTTTTTTTGTCTCCGTGCTATTGTGTTATGGACATAGTTTGGTTGGAGACAGTTTTCCACTACACTTTTGCATTATGAGTACGGTTTGGCTGGAGATGGTTTTCCTCCATGCCTTTGTGATGTGGTTATGGGTTGGCTAGAGATGGTTTCCTTTATGCCAATGGGTAGTGACCTTGATTATGTTGTTGGAGTGGATGTTTGCTCTATGCTTATGTTTTGAGGTTATAGAATGTTATAGGTTGATACCTTCTGAGGAGAGATGTGATACCTCCAATAGAGAGAGTTGTATACCTTGGCGTATGGGTCCGAGAGGATCTGAGAATTGTTCAAGTTTCGGGACAAAACTTGTTTTTAGGGAGATCTGATGTAATATCCTTAGCCTTTTTAGGGACCCCGTCCCTTGTGCCATTGCTTGCCGTTGGTGCAGTACCGCCCCCGTGGCTCTAGTGACCTGCCCCGCAGTTATAAGGTCGGGTGCCGCCTTCTTTAACCATTTGCTTTTTCCTTTGTTTCATTTATAAGCTTTCTTTCCCTTCAGATGAGGGTTTCTCATTCCCTCTCCAAGCTTCATCCTATCCTACGTTTTTCTTTGTTCTCCTTCCTTTTCTTGAGTTTTCTTTGGATCCTTGCAAGTGCAACCTTGTAGGTGTGCTTTGAGAGTTGTTGGTTGTTGATGATGTTGTTGTTGCTGTTGTTGAGGTGTGTTGTTGTTGTGGATGACCAGCTGTGAGGGTGTTCTTCCTTTCCTAAGCTTGTTGTGGTAGGTTCTTCTTCCTTTCCTTCCTCTTCTTTCTTCCTTCTTTCATCCTTTCTTTCTTAGCTTTGAATTCCCACAAGAGTGATCTTGTGCACATTTCTGGACAATTGATGATGTATGTATATATGTATATGTTGATGGTGGTCTTTGGTACCAGAAGAAACGAAGAGATCGAACGAAGGATCGAAGAGAAGCAGAAAATCGACCTCTGCTATGTTGGCCGTCCCCACGGCTGAATTATGTCACCGCCCCTGCGGTTGAGAGCCGCTGCCCCTACGGCTTGTCACCGTTCCTGCGCTTTCCCGTTTACGGAGGTGTGTCTTGTCCATGACATACCAAGTGTGGTATGTGCCCTTTCTTTTCCTTATGGCTTTAGCTGAGTTGTGAGATCTTGTGAGTGTTGTATATGTCGAGGTTGATGTTATGTATATTGAGGAAACGCCTTAGGCATTTGTGAGCTGTGTCGAATTTTCGAGGTTTAGATTTGGGTTATGATTTGGGTATGATCTTGGGGTGTAGGAGGTGGAATCTCCTAGCATTGGCAATGTTTGATTTTTTGTGTCTTGCTGATGCAGACACTGATCGTTTCCTCGAGAGGAAACTGTGACCATGTGGTTGAGGTTTACCTTTTGACAGGTAAGCCTTTCGGGCTTACTTAGCTAGCGTTTATGGGTTTGAGTGATTGTGATAGTGGTGTTTGTGCATATGAATGTTGCATTGATAACCTAACCGGACTAGGACGACCATATATGTATATTAAGTGGCCCAAGTTTTAACTCCACAATTGATCACATTTTAAATGCATTCAAGGGTTCACAATAAATTTGATTCTCTAGAAAGATGAGTTTTCATACGACCCTTCCCCATAATATAGATATATAGACTTTTTCAAACCAACAAAGGATATATTTGGTGGGCAATATAAAATAACTTGTTGTTTAAAAGCTTTTATGTTTTAAAAAAAGGAAAAACAAAAGCGGGGTTTTGAACGACTAGACTATATTTAAAATAAAAAAATACGTCCTTACATTTAAGCCACGTCTTTTTTTTAAATGAGTTATTTCAAACATAACCCTTTTTCCTATTCTCAAAATTAAGTTTTAATTATTTTAAAATGAGTTATTTCAAACATAACCCTTTTTCCTATTCTCGAAATTTAAGTTTTAATTAGTACCAAAATTGAGAATTAATTTATGTTCTTTATTTTCTATTATACAAACTAAAACAGTGAGTAGAGTTGCTGACGTGATGTGTGGTGAAAGAAGTATTTTGAAATAGAGCTCCCACAATTAATGTCATATAAATCTTTGTTTTTCAAATAATTTTTTAAGCCAACAAATTTTTTATTTAAAATTATGTTTTAAAAACGAACAATTTCATGTTACTTTTTATTGTTTGAACAATTCAATTTTATTGGGACAAATTTTTGTAAAAAAATAATCGGACGATTATATGTTACAGTTTTTCCCAAAATTTTTAAAAAAATCACTCACGATTTACTTAATAACTAGTTCATATCCCGCACCTTGTGCGGGTATAATTAAATATTGATGGATCTTTATAAGCGGATCTCGAAAGATCTGTCTGCGATTAGGAAAGTGAGAAGAAAGGCGGAAAGGGAGAGACTTTCATAAACAAGGAATAGTAAAAACCAAAGTTGTTGAAATAACAATTATTAAAAACAAATTAAGGAATGAGTAAACAATAACAGAATGAGTGTGATGATTGAAAACGTAAGGGATAACCTGAAAATTTAGACGAAGCAGCTTTGAAAAATCCGATCTTCAAATTATCACAACCCTGAAAAAGATGAAGAAATATGATCAATATTGGAAGACATAACTGTCAGAAAAAGGATGAGGTATTATCTATATCTATAGCGTGAGAGATAAATTGTGGAAGAAAAGTAAAACGTATAGGAGAAGTTTAGGTTTTATGATTAGCCAACATAAATTGTGGAATTAGTAGATTTTGTTAGATTTTGATATTTTTTAATTTGATAAAACGTACCGGAGAAGTCTCAAACGTGATATACTTAACTTTTTGGATTAATTTTATACAAGATTAGTTAAAAAAAGATTTGTTTTAGTAAAAAAAATTTATTGGCTTAATTCTTGATTTAGTATAAGATTTAATCCGAGAAAAATTGCGGAGGCGCTACATCAACATTAGTGTAGTGTATTGTAGTAATATATTAGTAGATTTTGTTAGATATTGATATTTTTTTAAATTTGATAAAACGTACCGGAGAAGTCTCAAACGTGATATACTTAACTTTTTGGATTAATTTTTTAGAAGATTAGTTTAAAAAATATTTGTTTTAGATTTTGTTTAGTAAAAAAAGATTTATTGGCTTAATTCTTGATTTAGTGAAATGTTTAATCCGAGAAAAATTGTGGGGGCGTCACGTCAGCATTAGTGTAGTGTACTTTAGTATTATACTAGTATAATACCCGCACCTTGTGCGGGTGTTGAAAAAAATGAGAAAGAATATTGCGAAATAGGTTTTTTTACTTGCTTTTGTTTTGTATACTTCTCTAATCTAATCGACTTACCAACATTACTTTATTAAGGATAAATTTACTAAATGAGATTATACTATGGACATACTTAATAGAATAATAATATTATTATTATTATATATATATATAACAACATTTTTGTTTTTTTTCCGATTATGTAATGAGTTTAGGGATTTTTTCTTGGTTAATGGGTAACAATTTAATTTTACAATTTTTTTTATTTAACAACTCTTTTGTTTTTTTGGATTATAATGCTTATTGGTGTATTAAAAATTTTATTTTAATTTATTATTTTTTGACTATAAATGTATTAGTTAATTAGTTAATTTTATTTTTAATTATTAAAATTACAAAAGATTTATGTGATCTACAAGCTAAGAAACTTAACATAATTAAACAAAAATTTAATTAATATAACGCGGTCTATATCTACAAGCTAAAAAAATTTTAAAAATTTTTTAATTTAATTCAAAATTAACTTCAAAGTCCGATAACTATTATCTAAAAATAACTTTTTTGCTGATGGGTGGAAGAAAATCAATAAATAAATAAAATTAACATAAAAAAAGGTGTACACGTCATTTTTTTTAATAACTTGAAAATAGATCAGATACACGGGGTTACGGTTAAAAATCAAATCAAGGGATGAAACAATAGAAAAACGATTGTTAATTATACAATTTCAAAAAAAATTGTGGGAGCTCCATTTCGAAATACTACTCTCACAACGCACCACGTAAAATGTCATGTATACTGCTCTAGTAGTAGATATAGACTCGCCCATAACGTAAAATTTTTAGTTCCAAAAAATAAATTTTTTTCGACAAATTTGTAAAACATAAAAAGTTCTAAGCAAACCATGGAAAAATCTGATGGAACGTTCGAAAAAAAATCCGTCGAATAAAAATCCTAACCGAAAATATAATTAAAAGGGAAATCAAAATTGCAATATCTTTTAATATATTTTTATAAATATTTATTTATTAAAAAAATGACTTGGTTGTTAAGGTGATTTGATTGTTAAAGATTCGATTAATTTTTTTATTATTATTAAAAAATGATTTGGTTTCTATAAAATTATTATTTTAATAATAAAAGATTTGATGGTTTAAAAAATAGTGTAAAAAATAAAGATTTATTGGCTTTAATTGTGGGAGCTCAATTTCAAAAATTCTGCGTCCACAGCGCGCCACGTCATCAACCCGTGCTCTGTTTTAGTAAGTATAATAGATATAGATTAGTTAAAAAAGATTTGTTTTAGATTTTGTTTAGTAAAAAAAGATTTATTGGCTTAATTCTTGATTTAGTAAAAGATTTAATCCGAGAAAAATTGTGGGGGGCCACGTCAGCATTAGTGTAGCGTACTTTAGTAGTATATATGAATATTTGACCTTTATGAGTTATATTGGATTGTGTGATGGTGTTTCTTTTATTTATTATCTGATCGTGATGATTGAGTGGTTGCATGTTAAGAAACTAAATTTAACTGTTATCGAGACCAATTAATAATAATCTTGTTAAAAAAAAGAGTTTAATTAGATACCTTATTCTAAGTTTCGGGACGAAACTTATTTTAAGGGGGCACTGATGTAATATCCGTATTTTTTTATCCCGGTTATTTCCGGGTCAAATCGGATTGCGATCCGTTCACGGTTTTCCATTCGATCTAGTAACTCTTCCTCCCGCAAATTCTATCATTTTATGTAGAATATAATTCACATAATATGATAGAATTATACCAAACCCTAGTTCTTATAATTAATTAATTAACGACGACTTTTGACGAGATCAAGACGAGCCCAAGACGAAGTCAAGACGAGACCGTGACGAGTCTTGACAAAGCCATGACAATTTCGTGACAAATCCATGCATGGCTGTGACAAGCTGTTGACAAGGTTTTGACAAGGCTTGACATTGTGAGCCCATCACTCTCTTTACTACAGGCCCAGTCGTGCAGTAGCTTCAGCCCGCTCCAGCCATCCCGGATGGCTTCAGTCTTTGCCTGACCTAGTTACTCTCAGCCCAAGTAGAAGACGGGCCATGTTGCCAACCCTCGCAGCCCAAGAAACCGGCCAGAAGAGATGCACGTTGTCCTAGTCAGGAACGGTTACAGAATAATCGGAGTTGCCTTATGCGTTTAATTTCTTGCCTCCTTCTTCAGCCTATTATATACGATATTCCTCCCTGATTTCCGTCCAGATTCAGCCCTTCGAAACTCCTCCTAGACTGTACCGGAATTCTTCGATCTACAGAAGCACACCAGGGCTACGCTGCTACAACTATTTTCCTCCTCCCTTCTGTACGAGAGCTTTGCTTCATACGTTACTGAGCGCCTTGTCCTCCTCGCTCTTCAACCCCTTGACGCCACAAGCAGCTGCCTCCCTCCGCTAAACAGACGCAACCTATAGCAAGGTGAGCCCATCTATCCTCTTCCCTTATCTGTTTCCAACTCTCAACCTTCTCACTTCCTTGTTGTCTACAGACCGACGAGAGGACACTGCTGTACTTGCAGCAGTCGTGAAGTGCGTAGGGCCAACTCTCTTACAATCTCTCTCTCGATCCTGTTGTGTTCAGCTGGGTAATGATCTATCTACATTTTCGTTTCCTTCTGTCATCTCCTTACTAGTTAAATCTACATCTCACACATTCTTACTTGTACTGGACTGCTTCCCCATCAATGCAGCAGTGAGATAGGCTGTAGTCGCCCCTTGGATCATCAATAAAACGAGCCAAGACTCACCCCAGTCCAGTAAGAGGTGAGCTCTCTCTTACTCATGTTTATGACATAGATGTAGTGAGTATATGTGCTTAGTGAACTCCATGGGAGTAGAACCTATGGTAAGTGAGTTAGAGTATATAGACTAGTGTGTTTGGTGAGAGTTGAACTAGAGAACTCTAAGAAGGTTGGACTGTTGTAAAACAAGAATGAGGAACAATAGAAATACAAGTGAAATGCCTTGTTTTAAATTCAGTTTTGTAAGATGGAAATGGGCTGAGTTGGAGACCAATGTTAAAGAGTTATATAGAAGATCCACCGTTGAAATTTCAATACATAATAGGTAGATATATGTAGTTTACCGTGTTAAAATTTGAGAAGAAATGAACGGTCGGATTAGAAGTTATAAGCTCGCAAAGTGGAGTAGTTAAGTTAGTTTTCAACAATGAAAATTTTGGCTAAGTATAGAAAATGTGAGTGTTGTAATCAACTTTGGGAATTTTTATAGAAACGAGGGTTGAACAGTTTTGAAAAATTCTTGCTCCTATGCATAGATGGAATATCATAGATTATCTAGAGAATTATTTCGGAATTTTTGTAAGTTTATATGAATTTCATATTTAAAGCTGAAGTTGGACCTTAATGATCTTTCGGAAAATAGAGAAATAGGTAAAGTGTCAGTTTGTAACCAAACTCAGCTTTAGGAGTTAGAATATGACTTTGTAGTCTCAAATAAGAGTTTAGACATGAATTGTGGAATTTTTGGAAGTTTCGGGACCAAGGGTAAAATAGTCATTTTACCATAAATTAGTACTGTAATCAGTTTTGTTCTAATAAGATCTTCTATCTTAGAAGTCTTAGACTTCTAAGTACCTAGAAAGTGTGCTGACACACTTGCCTCCTTTGACAGGCCACTGAATTCCTACTGTTACAGATCGAATTGCAAATTTGAGAGTTGAGATCTATTTTAGGTAAGTCCTTTGGGCTTACTTAACTAGCTGTCAGATATGAGTGTGAATGATGATAGTGGTGTGTGAATGATGTGTGCCCTAATATATTTTATAATAAGCATCGACCGACTTACATATTTGGCCTAAGAGTAACGGGCGGTAGCATTCTGCTCAGTTAGCCCGAGGGCGCTGGGGGTTTCTTTCGGGACTAGTCCATACTTGGTTTGCGGGGACGCCACCGGGGGAGGTGTGACAAACCATCACCAGTTGGATAAGGAATGGAGGCGGGAATCTTTAGATTTCTCGTGCTACAACTTTTAAAATCGGATAAAGTGAATCACGTAAGTTATTAGATAATAACCTAATTGTGTGCCAGCATGTTGAGTGTTTATATTCGTCTTCTGTGTGTTTGTGCTATTTATCCTTCTGCTTATATTTGATTAGTTAGCTAACTGTTTATCGTTGTTTAGACTTGCCACAGGTTAGAGCAGATGCCGAGTGATCCGGATGGTAGTGGATAGCCGGGGTGTCGTACTCCTTAGGATGGGGTGTAGTTTCTTTTGTTGGTCTTTCAGTTATGACTGTACTATTTCTCAGTTTATGAGACTTTGTTGTTTTCGGCTGTCAGTTTCTGGTCACATTCATTGTTTTGCTAAAACCTACTTTATGATTTATGAATTTTCTTATATGTGCCTTGTTGTAAGATCTAGTTAGGTTGTTGTCAAACTAAGGTCGGGACCCACTGTGAGGTACTAACCAGTAGTTCCCCGAGTTGTGAAATTTGGGGTGTTACAGTTATGTGACAAAATATTAATAGTTTTGATTTGAAACACGTAAAATAATGATAAAATATATTTTTTTATTTAATTAAAAGGATTTAGTAATCACCAAACCGTACATAATATTTTTTAAAAACTTATTTGATTTGCTGGAAGAATTTTAAATTTTACGTTAAGATTGATTTACATTAAAAAAAATCATGATTGGTTAGTTTTAAATTATTTTTAGATATTGTTTTAGTAAAATAGATTTATTGGCTTGATTTAGTTAAAAATTTATTTCAAAATAAAAAGTGAAGGCGTCACGTCAGTATCGTCTGTTTTAGTAAAATATATAGATTTTCAAAAATTACGTAATTATTTTCAAAATATGCATCCATAATTTAAGGTTAGAACAGACTTTATCTAATTAATTTAAGGTGAGTTTAAAAAATACACAAACAATTCACCTAATCAATTTTTATTTTATTTTTTTACATAAAAATAGTATATTTTTTATTTTAAATAACAACCGCAAAAAGTGCAGTCATTAAACTAGTTAGTAAAAAACCCATGTTCGGGAGTGACCCACTCAAAAAGAAACTCGATCGACATGTTTAACAAATTTGAGATTGATCAGTGGGGCCTACTTTCATAGATGTACATCGACTCTGAGGAGCATGCTAATGTGAACTTAGCATATAGACAAGTTCTCGATTAAGCAAACTAGCCTGCAGAATCCTACCTATCCTTTTATTAAAAACACTACATGGTGTAAACGTTGACAAGTTCTTAACAAATTTAGTTTCGATTACGAGTTGTTGACTTTAGATTTTTATATTTTACACGATAAGAAAAACGGAATAGCAATTGGGTGTTTGTGGGGGCCTATCCTCTTGCTAAACAACCAGCAGCCTCTGGCTAAGCAACTAGCAGCAGCTAACGACGCCGTTGCTTCCTCTAACTGTTACCCTTAAAGCATTTATTAACCCAACTTACGTATAAATAGGAGTCAAGATTGGGCAGAAGAAGAAGGACACAACCAATCTCTTACCATCTCAACAAAGCACAACATAGAATTGTCCTTTGGATTTTTTGAAGAAAAACAAATATCTCCAAATTAAACCCCTTTTTATTCAGTATTTATTTACAGCTTGTGTTTCTAACAGTTGGAGGGAGATCAAGAAGAGAGAATATGGGCGCAGCAGCTCTATCTGAGTGGCCATGGCAGAACATGGGTGCCCATAAGGTAACTAGTAAATTACTTATTCATAAATCATATCAAAATGAAAGCTGTGATTAATTTGTTGTGTAATATTGGTGCAGTACTTGCTGTATGGGCCTTTAATGGGGCAAGTGGTAAGAGTGTGGAGAAATGAAGAATGGGACTTGTTGTTTGAACTTGGCAGCTGAGCATGCAACATTCCTGGAGCATCTTCTGATGATTCCTGTCATCGGAGTTCCGGTTTTGACAGCTTGTCTGCTGGGGCATGGATCTCTGAGTTTGATATATGGTTACTTGCTCGTATTTGATTTCTTGAGATGCTTGGGGCACTGCAACGCTGAGGTCCTCCCGTACCAGATCTTCGAAGCATTCCCGCCTCTTAGATACCTTCTTTACACTCCGACGTACGTAACTAACTAACTAACTCCCTCCAAATTCAGTCTGTAACAACTAATATAACAAGTAGTGCACGTACGTAGTTAATTGGGATCTTGATTTTGTTATATATATCAGATACCACAGCATACATCACACCGAAAAGGACTCCAACTTCTGCCTCTTCATGCCTCTATTTGATGCCCTTGGCAACACCCTCAACCGCGACTCATGGCTTCAACACAAGCACTTGTGTATCAAGGCAGCCGGTACGCCGTCTACCTAATTAATGATTAACCTCTTCGATCTTTTCTTTTTACATCACAGTTAATTAATTAAGGAGTTGTTTCAAAACTTGCAGAAAATGACACAAGGGTTCCAGACTTTGTATTCCTTGCCCACGTAGTGGACTTGTCGGCAGCAGTTCACGTCCAGTTCGTCTTCCGATCATTCGCTTCAACTCCTTTTCGTATGAGGCTCTACTTGCTGCAAATGTTGCCAATCGCTTTCGCCTCTATGTTAGCAATGTGGGCATGGGCCAAGAGCTTCACTGCCGCTTTCTACAATCTCAGAAACAATCTGCACGCGACATGGGTTGTTCCTAGATTCGGTTTTCAGGTATCTCTAGATGACTAGATCTATATATATATATACATACCCTGCTCACGATCAGCTAGTATCACTATATATATATATATATGAGTGAATTTGCTATGTAACATTACTTTACTAATTTTGTTTAGTAATTGTGAAACTCAATAATTTTTTTAGAATATGACCTTTTTTTTAATTTTTTAGACTAATTTGCCCCTTCTCCAAGAATTTAAAAGATTCCTAATTATTTATTACCTTTTAATTGACCTACAATCTCTAATTGAAGAAGGTGTATTTTGAATAAGTTACCAATTTTAATAGCATAATCAATTAGTAAATCATAAAGAATATAAAAATTTTGATAAAACTAGCATGTTACATGCTTGTACTTTTCATGTAAATCATGAAGAGTACAAGAAAATTCTTAATAAAATTTTACAAAAAATTTACAAGAATTGATCAGCGTAATCAATTAGTAATTAATCTTGTACAAGAAAATTTTACAAGAAGATAAATCGTGTACAATAAAATTTTACAAGAAGCTAAATCGTGAAATCCAACTTGTCCAGTGGGTTCGTATTTCTTGTAAGAATTATAAAGTTACAAGAAAATTCAAGAAATATAATTACAAGAAAATAAGTATCATTTACAAGAATATATTATAAATTTACAAGAAATTTGTTTGATTTACAAGAATACTTAAGTTATAAGAGTAACGTCTAAATTAGGATAAAATTTATTATAATTAATAAGGGTAAATCTGCCATTATTTGTTTAATAAGCTATTTACTTAAAAATTTATAGGCCTATGTTATTTACTAAACAAAATTAGTCATTGGGTACCTTTCATCCAATTTTCTATATATATATATATATATATATATATATATACTATATATCTTAGTGTTGATGTGTTTGCAATTGCAGTACTTCTTGCCCTTTGCAACGAGGGGCATCAACAAGCAGATAGAACATGCCATTCTTAAAGCCGATAGATTAGGGGTTAAGGTCCTCAGCCTTGCAGCCCTTAACAAGGTACGTGCATACGTGTGTGCGTACAACTCATGTTTATTCCTGATATGATATGATATGATATGATCGAGGAGAATCGAAATTGATTAATTAATTGGTGTACAGAATGAAGCTCTAAACGGCGGAGGAGTGCTCTTTGTGAACAAACACAAGAACCTGAGAGTACGCGTTGTTCACGGAAACACCTTAACAGCAGCAGTCATCCTTCACGAGCTCCCCAAAGACGTGAAGGAGGTTTTCCTGACGGGAGCCACCTCCAAGCTCGGAAGAGCAATCGCACTCTACCTCTGTAGGCGGAATGTCAGGGTCTTGATGTTGACTCTGTCGACAGAAAGGTTCCTGCAGATCCAAAAGGAAGCCCCCGCGGGATGCGAAAAGTACCTAGTCCAAGTGACCAAGTATCAAGCAGCCAAGAACTGCAAGACGTGGATCGTCGGAAAATGGATCACCCCAAGGGAGCAGAACCAGGCACCATTAGGGACTCACTTCCACCAGTTTGTGGTTCCTCCCATCTTGCACTTCCGAAGGGACTGCACCTACGGAGATCTTGCTGCCATGAGGTTGCCTGATGACGTTCAAGGCCTGTCCGTATGCGAGGTAACCATCCATCCATCCATTCATCCATTTTTCGAAATATAATTCTATATTTTGACCCTCAATATTAATGTACTTTTCCATCTTGATCGATCAACAAACAGTACACTATGGACAGGGGAGTAGTACATGCCTGCCACGCCGGCGGAGTCGTTCACTTCCTCGAAGGATGGACTCACCACGAAGTCGGTGCAATCGTCGTTGACCGCATCGATGTCGTCTGGCAGGCTGCTCTCAAACACGGCCTCAAACCGGTCTCAACTACTTAGCCACATTTATAGATACGTTGTTGCTATTTACTGATTAGATTTGAAAAGGATTGCCAGAATGGGAACTCCAGACGAATGATCATCGATGTGCCTAATTCTTCACTGTCATAGTTAATGATATATATATATATATGAAGCCACGTTATTGTTACAGATTAGACTGCGTTTTTCCTTTATGTAAGAATTAAGATTGCTGTGGTCCGGCCATGTTTTTAGCCTTCTATAAATATTAAACTTTTAATTCCGCATCAATTTTTTTCAAAACAAAAACAAAACACAAAACAAAACAAAAAAAAAAAACCAAACTCTATCTCCAACACCGCCTCCAATCGGAGCTTCCAATAACTTCAACCTCCAATAGGAATGGACGTAATCCGCCTCTTCCCTCCAGCCACCACCATGACAAACTTCCTTTTTTACTAGTTTAATACGTCACCCTCCTTCGGCCACCACCATGACTGGTTTTTCTTTCTCTAGAAAGTACAGGGAAGAAGATCCCTTTCCCTTGTCTCCCAATTTTGTTCTCAAGTACCATCGTCAACCTACCCTCGTCTCCCAGTTTTGTTCTCGAGTACCGGTTGATAGATTTTGGTGGGCGAGCCCACACAAATGGTGGAGGTAAAACCACACGTTTATTGTGTTTATTATCACCCTATTTATAGGGTCATGGGAGAATAATAAAGATTACACAAGATCATATAAAATAGAAACTATTCTAAAATAATAAGATAACTTCTCTAAATATAATATATCATATCTTCCAATACGCTCCCGCAGTCAAAGCGTGCGTACGCAAACGAACGCTGAAGACTGGATCAACGAGTACACCAGTTGAGCGGTAGATCGACGACGTTAATAGATTGATATGACCACCAGTAAATCGGTAGCAATGATAGATTTAGACGCCGATAGGTTGACGACATGCCTTAAGGCCGGCTAGCCCAATTGGACGAACTATTATTGTTCATGCCCGCATTTAGTGTCGTAAGGTAGACAAACCCGATAAGTCAGGGTACTAGAGATCGAACCCGCTCTGATACCATGATAAATTTATGGTGGAGGAAGACCACACAAATGGTGGAGGTAAAACCACACGTTTATTTAGATTTTGGTGGGGGAAGACCACACAAATGGTGGAGGTAAAACCACGAACGGTGGAGGTAGAACCACACTGATACTGAGTTTATTATCACCCTATTTATAGGGTTAGGGGAGAATAATAAAGATTACACGATATAATATAAAATAGAAAGTATACTAAAATAATAAGATAACTTCTCTAGATATAATATAACATATCTTCCAATACCGGTGAACCGCTTCTCCTTCATCTATGCGAGAAGATCCCTTCCTCTCTTGCAAACTCATGCATATGTTTATCATCTTCCTCTTTTCTTTCTAACAAAATTCAAGGAGGGCCACACTCTGAACAAGTCCTCTAACCTACGGCCTCTAAGTCGGTTTCACCCACTTGTTTTTTCTAGAGTGTGGTCTCAATAACTCTTATGCTGCAAAGGAATAATAATCTGAAAATAAAAATGAGAAATGAACACAGATAGTAAAGAACTCTTCTGTAACACCCGAATCCATAGGATTCGGAGGGCTACGGGATAGGAACTCACAATGTTCCTGACCTTAGGCTGACAACAAGTTACAAATAAATATAAAAACAAACCTTTATAAAACTGAAATATCAGATGTCATAAACATACAAAACCCCACAACCGAGTACAAAACAATATCATCATGTACATATAAATCCCAAAAACCCATGCACATCCAAGATGTACGAAAACTCTCGGCTGATTACTCCACTAGATTACTCTGCAGTCCTCCTATCCTGCAAAACATCTACAACACGGTATGAAACCGTTAACTAACAATTCATATATAAGATAATACATAAGCACATACCCACATCATAATCATAATAAACACTCAAGCATGCTCATCACACATTTTCCGTTCAATTATCTTATAAAGTCATATATTCATATTTCTTAGACCATCTAGAGTGGCTAGGAATATCTCTCCTTATACCATGTGGGGTGGATTAATATCCTCAACGTATATTAGGTCTGGTCAAGTTTATAAGAACTTCTTTTCTTAATCGTATGGAGTGGCTAGGAACACCTCTCCGTATACCATGTGGAGTGGATTAGTATCCTCCCCGTATACCAAGTTTAACTAATCATATGTCGATAATAATAATGAATATATATCGCATGCTATAAAGCACATAACACACACCATAGGAATGCAACTAAGTAAGTCCTACGGACTTACCTGAATCTAGGTAACTTCAGCTATCAATCAACCTCTCATTTTCCCGTAGGAATAAACTCCACGCCTGATAATCAAGGCGCATATATCAACAACTATCCAACATACTGGAAGGTTTCACTCCTAGTCTTTAAGATCCTCAAAGATCATACACATCATAACCATTTACAACATCCTCATATTAAACCTCTCACTTTAAATATCAAATTAATTCATTCCTTTGAATTTAATTAACTTATATCGTTCTATAGAATCCAAATTTAATTAATTAGTATTTAATTAATTAATTAAACTTTACCACAATAACGTTTTGCCCGTAGGTACTTTTGAACCCACATGTCATCAAATCTTTTCAAACAAATATCCCATAATCACCAGAATAATGTAACGAGGATAATGGTTTCCAATTATCCATTTTGACAAGCCTAAGATCAATTAGGCCATATCGCGATAAAAAAAAAACAAATAAATTCATAACTTATTCGTTATTAACCCGATTGACGATCCGAAAGAAGATTCGGAATCACAACGATGTAGGCTACGCTCGGACAACATCAAATTCAGCAGAATCTGAATGACGGAACCGGCCTAGTAATATATATGCTCGACCAGGCCTTTACTTGCTTGGAAACGTAGAAACTTTGTACCGATATGAAGAGAATGAAAAGAGGAATTCAAAAACTCAAACGGAATTGAAATCGGATTAGAAACGGAGAGTAGATCTGAATTTGAAGTTTAAGAGAAATCGGAGCTTTTACTAGGAAACATGAAAGGAAATGAATTAATAAAAGATTTTATACTATTTATATAGTTATCCTTTAGCGAAGTCGATAATTATCCTTTCACCGATCCGAATGCGGTTTGAGCCCCCTTCTCCAAACTTCTCGAAATTGGAACAATAAATTTGGAATATTGTATGGATAATTATTCTGCAACTGCCTCAAAAAACACATATTCATAAGCCGTCTTTCTTAGCCGCTAAGACACGAAATAACGACTCTTTTGGCCGTTTTGTCTTTCCATGTTTATTTCATATCTAAGACATGTCCGATGTCCTGATCATTTCTCTCAACTTAATTTTTATCTATTGAAGCTCCCAAATGTTCCAAATAATACCGGAGGGTAAAAATAATTACCCGGGGAAAAAAGTGAAAAATTCCCCATAAATCCAAAATTACGTCAGGAACATAACGGTGAGACTCATACTCGTCATTTATGCACTCTTTGCGAGTTATGTATCAATTACTATCGATGATTAAGTTAATCAACATTAATCATCATTAATAAGGCTTCGAAAATCCTAGCTTTTACATCACACACCCCTAAAAACAAGTTTCGTCCTCAAAATTGGATAACCACATATCCTCACAACTCAGAACGCCGAGGTATACACACTCAACTCACGGAGGCATAACATCTCCATCAAACTATAATCCCAACTCAATAGCATGGAGGTAAAATCATCTCCAACAATCTACAATCTCACTCGATAGCATGAAGGTAAAATCATGTCCATCAAAACTATAATCACAACTCGTGCTAGCACAACAAGATCTAATAAGATCACACATCACAATCTAGCACGAAAAAAAACAACACATAATATCACATAATCACATAAACTTACCAAGATATAACTATAACTCTCTCAGCAACCTTGTATACATCCTCCGTCTCAAATGTGGCCTCATCGGCCCCCCTGTGGACCACTGCATCCTCAACATAGGAATGTCCTTCGAGCGCAAGCATCTCGTAGTCCGCTCTAAGACAGTCACTGGATGCTCAACAAACGTGTGGTCCGGCTCAACCACTAAGTCCTCATAACTGATGATGTGTCTCAGATCTGGTATATACTCCCTCAGCTGAGACACATCCTCTAAGGTCTATATAGTCCTCTTTGACTGACAATCTAACTAAGGATGAAAAGCCGTCGTGAAGTGAAGGCTCGTACGCAAAGCAGTATGTAACTGCTGCCAAAACCGCGAGGTTAAACGTCTCTATCGGACACAATAGTCCTCGGTACCCCATGGAGTCTCACTATCTGTCTCGTGAACTCCTCAACTAGCCGACTCACCGGCCACGTATCCCGAATAGGGATGAAATGTGCCATCTTCGTCATTCTATCAACCATAACCCAGATAACATCAACACTCCTACTCGGCCTCAAGCCGGTAATAAAGTCCATGAAGATGTCCTCCCACTTCCGTTGTGGTACTAGTAGTGGATGGAGTTCTGCTCCGGGTCTACAATGCTCTATCTTGAGCTGTTGACAGGTCGCACACTAGGCCACAAACCTGGCCACGTCGGGCTTCAGCCCGCCCCACCAATAAGAACGTCTCACATCCTAATATATCTTACTCGCACCTGGGTGCACTGAGTAAGGTGTGGTGTGAGCCTCCTGCAGAATCTTCTGCCTCAACTCTCTATCAGAAGGTACATAGACGCGCTCGCGGCGTCTCATCACTCCATCAACACCTATAGTGAACAATGAGGCCTCACCTTAAGACATCTTGTCTCAGATCTGTCTCAACGTTGGGCAGGTCTCCTGCTTCTGTTAGATCTCTCCCAACAAATCAGTTAGAACCTCTAAAGTAGACAGACGACTGTCATAATCGGGAAACTGAATATCCAACTCTAGCCACACTAGATCTCTCTACAATTGAGGTTGAGCTGTCAATCTTGCTATCGCCTTCTCTCGAGGCGTCTTCCTGCTAAGGGTATCAACGACTACATTCGCCTTCCCTGGATGATAACAATAAGGCATTATTTCACGAGGCATAAAAAAAACACTAAGGCATTATTTCAACAAATCTAATTCTGACTAGAGCTGGTCAAATTATTAAAAGGTTGATTAAGATGAACTATGACTACTTCAAATTTTAACAAGACGGAAAAAATTCAGGCAAGATATCATTTCAACAAGACAACAAGTATAATTTTGGTCAAATAAAGTGTCTACGTAGAAGGAAAATCTAAGAACAATACAACTTTCAAAATGAATGTCCAACAACAAAATCAACAGTTAACACTTTGTGAAAGAAGAATCAAAGTCAAAATTGAATCTTCAGTTTGAAACACAAATAATTGATAACACGAATAAAACATTCTCAAATCATATTTATATATATGTACTATATCAATCTTCCAGCTTCAAACTACACACCCATAAAACCGCTCATATCGATGTAGGTTGAAGTTCCGGTGATTCCGGTCTCTAATGATCCACCTCCTAGAGCAGTTGAGAATTTTCCACTCGAGAGTTCGCCGCCTAGAACCTTTTTTTGTTTGTTGGTATGAAGTGAAGAATAGAGATGAGTTTTTCACTTTACTCTTTTTGGTTTTTGCTTTTTGTCTTTATCCTTTGCCTTTTTACTTTCTTCTTTTTCTATTTTGCTTTAATTCCTACCACTCGCTTACATGTTAAATATCTCATATCACTGTTTCACTTTTTTTTTTTATTAAACGGAAAGCGGTTCGAACAGTTAGAAGACGCGCCGTCTAGTGGATCGAAAGGCCGACAATGATTGGCAAACGGACTAACCATCATGAAGGGCCACACAATAAAGGAGAACAGGAATACATAAAATTACATCAAAAGGAACCCAAAAGCAAAAAAAATATTCAAGGGAAAACAGGATGATCTAGCCAATAAGAGGCAAGGAGCAAAGAACATTCACCTTCAAAGGAAGTACACATGTAAGAAGCCCGGGGAACAACTATAAACACCTCATATTTGGACTCCAACAAAGCCATCACGAGATGATCACACATTCACGCCCCCTTCTCGACAAACGGTTGAACCACCACCAAAAGACAACATCAAATCTCAGAAGACGAAACTGTTGAAGACATATATCATGATATATAAAGGTGTATAACTTGATTTAAAGATTAACGATTTGTGAGGAGGAAATTGTTCATAGGGGGTTGGATAACAAATTGGTAACCGAAAATTTTATTTCCATTGGTATTGTACTTTTTTTTCCTTGTATCATAGATTTTGGGATTATGATTGAATTCGAAATTTTGAGCAGCTTTATGGACCAAGCTTATGTTGGTTGATTGGGCCAATTAAGCATAAGTTGGTTGATTGGGCCAAGGCCTGTCTAGAGGCCTTAATTCATGTACAAAGTTGAATGAGAAAAGAGCCCTAGATAGGTCATGAAACGGTGGAATACATTAATGTTTTTTTAATATAAATACTATTTTGTAATCATCTCTTCACAGGAAAGAGACACACTAGGTTATATTGAGTTGGTGGCCACCAAAGGTAGGAAATAAATGGCAGCTAGAGGCATGGACAAAACATGGCGGTCAAACAAAGATTAACCACCATTACTCAACTTGATCGAAGATAGTGTTAATAGGAGGGCTAAAAAAGGCATAGTCAGGGAACCCTCATGGTTATATAGACGTAGGAAAGACTTCCTGATCACTGATGGTTTGTGAATGATTTTGATTTTTTTTAGGAGATCCAGACAAAGAGAATGAAAGACTAAAACACATCTGATCAAAGGTGTATTTACAAATTTGTTTGTTTTTTTTTACACAAAGGTAAGCGAATTAAGCAGATCAGTTTCTACAAACCGATCGACCTAGAGCATCCTTGTAGATGAGGTCTTAAACATCATGTGGAATAGAACTCATGTCAATGGATGAAGTAAGTTCGTGCATCACGATCCTATCTGCAACAGGGTTGATTTCCCTGAAGATGTGGTGAGCGGTAGAGTGCGTGAATCCCGAGATCATGTTGGAGATATCCGAGATGATCATGTCCATCTCCCATGGAGGTTTCCAGGTCTGGTTGATCGCGTTTATGAGCATCAAATTGTCTTCTTCAATCTCGATAGATGTTACACCTATCTCATTGGCCTTTTTCAAACCCTCACGTAGAGCATAAGCTTTTGCCTCTAGCACAGATTCAACATTACATTTTCCGTTTTCTATGGAAATAGGAACGGTAAGATGGTTTCTAATGATATAGCCAAAAGTAAATTGATTTCGTGAGTTTCTAGCGGCATCACAATTGAGTTTGACATATCCGTCTTTTGGTCTCTTCCATTTTATGTTTTTGGTTTTCCTTCTCTGATTCAAAGACTTCATGTTATTCACGGGCAGTCTTGTGTTTGTCTTCTCCCACTCTGTAATTTGATTTAGAGCAAGTAAATTTAAATTTTGAGGGAACTTTTTTTTGTTAAAAATAACTTGGTTTCTAGTCATCTAGATGTTCCACCACATAACACCAAGGTGTTCAGTTGCGCTGATTTTTCCTTGTAGTTCTGAAAGAATATCACTAATGCTCAATTGTCAATGTCGCAATTGTGAAGTAAGGATGATATATTTGGGTTATCAATGGTATGTAGGCTATATTGGCACTCAAAGAAAAGATGCTTAGTACTTTTTGTGTGGTAATAATAGAATTCACAATTCATCACAACAGGGATTTTTTGTTCGTCTAGATTTTGTTTAGTTGGTATTCCGTCCAAAGCTGATTTCCATAGATAATTTTTAACTTTGGGCATTATGTCGATTTTCCAAATCCATGTCTTGTCATGGGTGACCCCCACCTTCTGTTTTTGTATCATTTTCATCGTCGATTTAGTCGATTACCATCCATCGTCGTTAGCCGCCCAATATAGTCTATCTCTTATATCGTTTATGGGGAGATTATAGTTATTAATTTTTTCGATAATGTTGTTGTGTAGAATTGTTTTATTCGGCGTATACTCTGATGGTTCCATCAATTTATCTGAAATATATGAAGAACTGAGTTCATTCGGGTTAATTAGTGTTGTACGTGTTACTGACAAAGTCTAAGAGTGGCTTATCAGTAATCCATCTATCTTTCCAGAATTCTATTGTTTTGTTCATCTCTCACCCGTCATCGGAGGCCTTTATCGAAATCTTCTCTCAGTTTTATTAGTTTCTTCCATTGCCACGATGTGTTTTTTCCGCATTCGTAATTCCAGAGGCATGTGTGCCTTTAAGATATTTTTGTTCGACAATTTTAACCCAAATGTTGTCCGGATCGGCCATAATTTTCATAGTAATTTCATCTACATCCCTTTATTCATATCTTTTGTTTTCCTAATTCCAGTGCCGCCTGGGGTTCTTGGCTTGCAGAATTATCCCAACTAATTAGCGGGTGGAAAAAAGGTCCCTTATTCTAGAAGAAAGTTCTATTAATTTGGTCTAGTTCGTGATGAATGGTAGAAGGCAACATAAATGCTTGCATAAGGTAGTTTGGTTTGACAATCAAGTTTGCTATTATTAGAGTGATTTTGTCTTCTTGAGATAGAGATAATGTTTTCCATTTTATAAGTTGTTGTTTTGATTTTAGGATGATAGAATTAAAGATGCACTTATAAACTCTACCATTAATAATGGGACACCCGAGATATTGTTCAAGATTAGTGGTTCTGTTGATGCCCAAATATGTTTGAATTCTTCTTTTGTTGATCTGGTCAACGTTCGCAGTAGTTTGGAATGCTGATTTATGATAGTTTATGACTTGTCCCGAAATATCACAATAGTCAGTTAGTGTCAATATAATTTTGTTGCTTGCTTTTGTTGTGGCCTTTGAAAAGATTATTATATCATCGGTAAAATCTAAGACCGGTATTCTTGTTCCGTTATTTGTAATAGGAAATCCTAGAACTTTAGGATTCTCATCAGTCAATTTTTGTAAATTTCTTCCCAAAACTTCCGCTACACATGTTAAAAAGAAAGGGGGGGTCACCCTGATGCAACCCTTGTTGTGTAACAAAAATCGTTGTAGGGGAGTCGTTTATTAATATGGAGGAAGAGACGGTTGAGATGCATTCATAGATCCAATCTCGAAATTTTCCACCAAATCTAAAATTTCCAAGCACTACTTATAAAAACTTTCATTCTACTTTTTCGTAAGTTTTTTCCATATCTAGTTTGATTGCCATAAACCCTTCTTTTTCTTTGTTTGTTTTGAATCCATGAAAAATTCATGAGCTATGAGCACATTATCGTGAATTACTCTATTTTTGGTGAAAGCACTTTGTAGTGGGTGAATTAGCTTTGGTTGGATGACACTTAGCCTTTTGGCCAAGATTTTGGCAATTATTGTATAGCCTGTTGAGCATAGACTAATTGGTCTATAGTGGTTAGGTGTTGACGGGTTTTCAATTTATAGGAGAAGTGCGATGAATGTATGATTAATTTGTTTGAGAATTTTTCCAGTTTTGAAGAAACTTTTCACTGTCCTAATAACTGCTGGCCCAATGATATGCCAATATGTTTGATAGAATTCAACTGTCATTCCATCAGGTCCAGGCGATTTATCACCGCTAATGTCAAAGAGGGCTTCCTTAATTTCTTTTATGGAGAAAGTCATTATTAGATTCATGTTTACATTCTCACCTAGTTCTGGATGGATGACTTCTAGATGTTTTTGGAGCTTGCGGTGATCAATTGTTGAGGATTAAAATCGGTGTTTGTAATCTTTAAGGGATCCCTCATTTATTTCATTTTTTGTACACAATCGTACCATCGTTGGTGGTAATTGCTGTACTGATTTTTTTATTCCTTCTACATGTTGTTTCCCTATGGTGGAATTTTGTAATCTTGTCGCCTAGTTGTAAGTTATTCGTTTTTGCTCTTTGTACTCAATACTTGTTTTGTTAGTCTAAAAGGTATTCTCTTTTTCTCATTAGTCTACTTATTTTATCGTTGATACTTTGGTCGAAAGAAGTGAAGTTTCGTTTTTGAGAGATTCAATCTCACCATCAACATTTTTTAGTTGTTTATTGATATTTCAGAATTTTTCATGGCTCCAGTGCTTTAGCTTTTGTTTGAGGAGGTTTGTCTTTTTCATGAGGTTGAACATGCGGGTACCAGGAATTTGTGTTATCCAAACTTGTTTAACAAGATTCCCACAATCTTGTCTTTGCATCCACATTGTTTCAAATCTAAAAGGTTTGTTCTTAAACTTTATATGAGTGTTTTGTAGCTGGAAAGATATCATACATTGGCCAGATGTGGTAAATGCATGGTTTCGAGTATGGATCTCAGGGTATTCTTGAATGATCTCTATTGATATCAATACTCTATCAAGTTTTTCGAAAGTGTCATTGTCTCCTTCTTTTTTTCTTTTCCACGTGAATTCGTTACCTTTGGTTGGGAGGTCAACTAGACTATATTGGTGGAAAATTTATTGTAACCTGTCAAATTTATTATTAGATGGTGCCCCCCCCCTATCAAAAGGTTTCAACACTTTCATTTGTTAACAATGACCAAAATCCATTTTTCATTTGCTCATTTGGTGGAGCATATATGAAAAAGATCATAGCTTCAAAATTCTTACTCAAGTTTGTGTGTTGAATAATTAGAAACCTGTAGTGTGATTTTATAATTTCGATTTTTCCTCATGTAATTGATATTCCTTTCATAGGAGACATAGTCCCCCACAATACCCACAACCAGGATAAAAAAATATTTTATCAAAGCCAGAGCTTTTCCATAGTCTTTCTTCAAGTTCAACACTTGATTTAGTTTTGGGTAGCCTAATTATTTGGATGTGTTCATTCTTACACGTTAGGTTGATGTCTATCAAAAAATTCTTTTTTTCATGCCCCCTACAGTTCCAAAAGGCGATCTTCATTTATGTATTAGATTTTGTGGGAAGGTATTGGTCCCTTTCTTCCTACCCTTGATTCACGTTTTATACGAATCATCATAGTGGAGTTTTTCATTTTCATAAGAGTGATTAGAACATACCCTTGTATTTTGTTAAGGCCCCTCGTCAAACCATCATTCGTTATTTTAGCATATCGCTAGCTTTGGAACTGATCTCGGTTTTCCGGTTTCTTTTGTCGTCTCAGAAATTAGTATAACTCAGTCTCTCTCCCATGATAAGTTTATTGGTGAATATTTTAAGCCTATTAGCTATGTTGTGTTGATTTTTGTTAATCTGAACTTGGAGCATCCCAGATTGCAAAAATCTACTGGATCTATTGTTCCATTTCTTAATAAGAGCGTTTTTTGGTGATTAATCACCCTTAATATTTTGTTTTGCAGTGGAACTACACTGAATATTACACTTTTTGTTATTTGTGATGATAGGGGATTCCTCTCAAAAGTCCCTTAGAATTTGTTAGATTTGTTATTTGGAAGTCATCATGTTTTTACAAGATTTGGAGAGGACAGAGGAAGAAGCACAAATCCAACCTTGCAACGAAGACCCTTGAGTTTCTATTCATTATGGTTGGGGAGGATTCGATCCTTCTATAGTTGTCATGAAATTTGTTGATTTACTTGAGATCTGAGAAGAGGGGATCTCGTTTGTTTTTTTTTACGGAAGTTAAATGTGGGTGGTTGAATCTAAATAGTATAATATTAATGGTGGTTCACTAAATAGTATAATATTAAGGGTGGATAAGTATAGTTTAAGAAATTTGTATGTTATTGCGACTGCCTTTAACAATTCCATTGATAAATTTTCCTTAGGTTCGGAACCCTCGAGAACCCGTGGCCTTTAGTCGGTTCCGCACTCGTCACCAATCTTTAGACGGCGTGCTAACCATAAAGTACATCGACTGGAAGAGAGGCCTTCCCACTTCGACACATTCTGACCTCAACCAGGAATTGCTGATACTGGTGCTTTAGGTTTCGTGGTAGTACTTGGGGATTTGATCCCATCTCTCCCTCTTCTCCAGCTCTATTGTTTAGACTAAGCTATTATTAGGCCTAAAATGGTGGTGATCGAAGAGAATACCAGCGTTGACGAGGTTAAAGAGACATCTAGGGATCGCGATACAATTGCCACTACACCGGAATCGGGGGATGTCGTGCAAGAGAAGGTGAGGAAGGATGCCTTGGAAGGCTTTGAAACGGCCAGCGAAGGTGACCTTGATGACAGGGAAGTCGAAAATGATGAGGACGATAGTGAAAGAAAAGGTGAGCGAATTGAAGGAGGCGAAGAACAGGTTTCGCTTACAAAGGATAATGCCTTTGAAGATGCGTTGAACGAAGATGAATTGAAACAGGTTAGTTTTCTCGTATACTGCATGTTTCTGTTTGGATTTAGTAGGGTTAATTGGTGGAGAAATCAGAAAAGTTGACTCAAACCCTTAGTTCAAATCGAAATTATATGCTTAAGATCAGCGGCTTCCAGAATTGACATTTGACTTGTGCAAGGATTGATGATATAATACTTGAAACTGATTGTTCTTTTGCTTAAACTTCAATTGCCATTAGTACTGGTGAATGGAGTCGCTTGGTTGATAGGAGACTATCCGTTGTTGACCTGTTGAAGTTCATACCTTTTGAAGATGGATTATGATAAACTCTTAATTGATTCATGTTGCGAAATTTTCTTTCTATTTTCACAATTTATCATCCGGGTCATATCACCCTTGCCACAGTTTAGCTGGTTTCATCCTTTACTGGCACATTTTGTGGGAGTTGCTGCTTTGTAGAGTTTGTTGTGCTTATGATTCGTTGTAACATATCTATTGAACAAATTGCCTATGTGTTGAAGCAGATGGCCTTAGCCAAAGCAGATACTGCAAAAGTTGAAGGCAATAATCTATTTAAAGACGGACACTATGAAGATGCACTGGCAAAATATGAGGCTGCTTTGCAAGTTGCTCCAGAAATGCCACCTGCAGTTGAACTTCGTTCCATTTGTCACGCAAATCGTGCCATATGCTTCTTAAAACTGGTATGTGGTTTTATTTCAACTAAGTTTTGATAAGGTGTTGATGTAGAGAGTACACTGTCATTCTGACTTATCTATAGTCTCTTAGTTGGAGAAATGTGGATGATTTACTTAACTAAGGTGTCAGGAAATGTGGATGATTTACTTAACTAAGTGAGCTAGCATGTTTAACTCATGCTGCAATCTACACACACAAATAAAATTTCGAAATAGCATTCAGCCTTTCACAAATGCATCAGTCACATTAGCATCCTATCCCTAGTCCGCTATTGTTTTTCACTTTTATATGAAACAAGTCTAGTGCCCACACCTTGTGCGGGTATTTTTCTAAAATAATAATAATTACACATTGTACATAAATAAAATAATTGATAGCATAATTTGGTAAAAGCATATTAATTCAAGAAGAATTCAAATGTCTTTCTTCAAATTGGGTGCAACTCTAGTACATGCAATTAGGGTTGTTACATGAAACAAGCTACTCGGTTCGGCTCGTCAAAAGCTCAGCTCAAGCTTGTTTATTTTCTAAACGATCCGAATATGAACACATTTTAAAACTCGTATAAAATTTAGGCTCAATTCGGGCTCGGCTCATTTATAAACGAGCCGAGCTTGAGAATGTTAATACCCGGCTCGTTCGGTAAAGTTTGGCTCGTTCGGCTAAATAACACTATATGAGCATTATTTTAGGCGAGCTACTTGGGCTTGTGATCGGCTTGTCAAAAGTTCAGCCCGAGCTCGTTCATTTCTAAACGAGTCGAATATGAACATATTTTAAAGCTTGTCTAAAATTTAGGCTCGGCTTGTTCAGCTTGTATAACACCCCTACATGCAATGAGAAAAAGTCTAGGGTGCACCCTTCTACTAATAATTTGATAGTTGATCAATCACTCACACTCGCAAATTCTCACAAGACGAACAAAATAAATGTGTTACACAAAGTAAACATATCGAATAGAAAAAAAAAGGGATAGATTATCAGATATACCGGAGTTAAATAGTCACGTTGAGAAGCTTATTGTGAACTCGTTGAAACACACAAAAGATGTGTTATGCGGTATATATAGTGACTAGTGAGCAATATATATGGTCAATAAAGCTTTTCACGAAAGCTTAATATTTTTGTCTAAAAATTTATAATGAAAAGTTCACTAAAACTTCCTACAGGAGCTAAATATCTCACCAAGATAAAATCTCGAATAACAAACCTCGGATTGAATCTCATGATTTTATTCTTTTTAAATCATAATTATATGGTAATTATATTGCCCAAAACCTTGTGCCCACAAAATGCAATACTTTAGTATGTACTAGCTTTAATACCTACATGGCTACATCTTGTGCGGAATTGAGTACTTTATAAATTACTAAAAGACATATTACTTGAAATTAATATGCATATTTCAAAAGATAGGACGTGAAGACTTGTGTTACACTTTGTACCTTGATTTCCAATTTAAAATTCGATAATAAAATTTGTTATATGCTTATAGACTAACCACTAACTACACTTTTTTGTCATGGTTGTTGGAAATTTAACTAGTTATTTGTTTCTTAAATCTATACTCTTTTAACATTTAGGAAAAAAACAACCCCAACACAAAACATTAGGTACTTGTTATGTATATTGTCACATGGTAAATATATACAGCCATATATATGGTTACATTAGCAAATGAATGCTATAAGTTTTCAAGTTTTTGTATCACAAAGAGGTCAAAAGATCACATACTTTATTTTTAATGGATATTGGATTTATTTTTAAAAATAGGTTAAAGTAAAATAAAATTAGCAATAAATTGATCATCCATACAATTTGTTTTGCATTGATTGTGGGTAATTAGTAACTAATACACACTTTCAGTAAGGGACTTGTGCAATTCAAATTAACGATAACATTATTTCAGTTTGGCTTGCAATTTGAAGATATAATTAAGGGTAATAATCTACAAGAACAATAATATAAGTAGAACAAAATACCTTCAATCTTACAAAGGAAGTTAGATGTAAACACTCCAACTGTATACAAAAATCTGTTTGAGAAAAGCTGGAGACTTCATGTTACGTTCAACAAAGTTTTCTAGTGACACATTCAACTAAGCTTCCAAGACAATCAAACATGAAAACCACATAAATATTCATATTTTTTGGTAAACGTTAATAGGTATACTTACATCATTGATAGAATTGCATTTTCATTGTCAAAGTTTCAAAAGCAAAAAACATTGGTATCTGTTGCTACTACTTGAAACCCCGAATAACTAATTATTGTTGTATACAATAAAACCCACCAAAAGTATTCACATTGTCAAATATAAGAGAAAAATGAGAGTAGATGTAGATAAACTATAAAATTTTACCTTCACAAAACCTTGAATTTGAATCATAGAAATATGAGATGAGCTGAGAGAAGAGATAAAGGCATTCATTGCTACTGCATCGTATTTTTGTTTGAAGTATACGTATATTTTAGTTTGAAGTAGACGAATTTGATGAGAGGTTAAATAAGTTGCATCCGGAGTGGTGGAGATGAAGGTGATTTGGTAAGGAAATCTAGAGTAATTGAATATTTCTGGTGCGATTTCAAAAATGCAGTTGCAAAGTCTCCCTACCAAAATAAAGTTATCGGTCAAAACAAAATAGATGGACGTAGGATGACTAAATCTAAACATAATTGATAAACTCGGGTTTTGTTTAATGAAATATAATCAAACAATTAAATTGCAACAACAGGGCAGGACGTGACTTAACAAAATCGCGACTCGATATGACAAGGTGTCTTCATGAATAAGCAACACATGAGATTTAAATGACGTGGTTGCATGATTTTGCGCCAATTGTCTGTTCAAGCTCTACGTTAGTATATTATAGATATATAGATTCGGGGAATTTTAGTATCTTGTGACCACTTGAACTTCAAATTAATATGCTTGAAATTTTTTAGCAGTGAAGTTTGAGTTGTCAAGATGCTTGTTTATGTGATATAAATGAATTAAAGAGATTACTATTGAAGTTAGAACTCTATGATTTCTGTTGTGAAAGATACCAGATCATTCGGTTACGAACTTTACAGAGGATAGGGTACAGCTTGCAAATCAAACGGAATTAAGAAAATAGATTGCTTAGAGAACTCTCCATGTGATAATGCGAGCCCACATTGTTCTGAAGGACAAAAGTTTACCTACAGTTGCCTTGGGTTTCCAGCCCCTCATTTCCCCCCGAAATATTATGCACATTTTGAAAGTGCACAGAACTTATGCCTGTTTAACAGTATTTAACATTTGAATATAGGGTAAATATCAAGAAACAGTCAAGGAATGTACGAAATCTTTGGAGCTAAATCCTGGATATGCGAAAGCGCTTATTAGAAGGGCAGAAGCTAATGAGAAGCTCGAACACTATGAAGAAGCTATTGCTGGTAAGTGCCTGTTGCATGCAAGAAGTTAATATTATGGTGGAAGGCAGTCATCACTCCACCACTTCTTGTGTATATTTTTTTGTGTTTCTTTGATCCGTGAGTCTATTGTGTTTTCCAGACAATAAAAAGATTTTGGAACTGGATCCTTCAAATGATCATGCTAGAAGATCAATTGTTCGTTTGGAGCCATTGGCCAGAGAAAAAGCAGAGAAGATGAAAGAAGAGATGATTGGTACTCACTTTGTGCCTATATCTTATTCTGACCCTGCAGTTTTACACACATTAATTCCATGAGCTTTATTTTTGGAGGAGTAGATATATTCTGTGTTTAGTGACCTGCCTATGAAAGTAATATGCTTATGGAACACAAAATCTGTAAAGTAGTACATTCACCTACTCCAGTAGTCTAGTCAAGCAGCTTTATTATCAGAGGAGTAGATAATAATTACTTCACTAGCTACTATCTGTTGGTTGATAATTGTTATTGTCAACTAGCTTATTTCAATATTATTTGGTAAAATTAGTTTTGATTTAGCTCGTGAATTTGAATAACACAGGACGATATTATTATTTGCAGCTAAACAGCAAAAAGCTATCTTAAATTTTGTTTAAATTGGCTTTAATCTTGTTACTTTTACAGCCACTTATGGTTGACACCCTACTAAAGAATTCGGTATCTTTGACGCATGTTTGTTTTTTTCCCTTATGTACAAGAATTACTTTGGGCATGTACTGTTTTGCCTTTCTTTTTGTGTCATGTCTTGTTCATGCACTTCCTCGTCCCAGAATGTTATTTGACCGATTACAATTATTGAAAAATGAGCAGGAAAGCTGAAAGATCTTGGAAACTCTCTGCTAGGACGCTTTGGAATGAGTGTTGACAACTTCAAGGTCGTCAAGGATCCTAATACTGGTTCTTCCACTATCCAATACCAGCCTTAGTTTTCTCTTGTGGCTTTTTCTAAACCTATATATATTGATGAAGGATGTCACTTGAAGTGGGTGTTTGAATTTTTTTCTTGTGTTATATCACGGTGACTAGTGTACAAATGAACATGATAGTTATAGAAGGATGAGTTTTTGTAAAAGCATTTTTGCATAGTATTTCATTTGGAGGATAAGTTGATGGGCTCCTTTAAATCCTGTTGGTTTAGGTATGCTAATCCACATAAATATATATAGAGTATGACATCATATTGCACTTTATGATAGAAATCTGCAGTTTTATATGCCTCTGGCCTATTTTGGCTAGTATGCCCTAATTTAGAAGCACAACGGATGAACCCTCAAGTCTTGGCTCTTTAGTCTATAATGGCAACTGTGTTTCTCTGAAATAGGTAATACAGGCTATGCAGGAGATAAATCTAATTGCAATATATAGTTTGTACTGATCTGGAGCCTTGATTAATAGTTGTTTCTGGATTGGAATGCAGTGTGAAGAAATTTTGTGCACGTGAATTTTCAGATATTCTGTCGGTTGTGGATGAGCTGATTTTGTAAATTGGGCAATCTTCTTGCTTAATACGAAGCCATCTTGAGCTAGGGATGTGAATGGAGGGATGTGAATGGAGTAGGAGGGAATTCTCCATTTTGTAGGGATTTGACTGCAGGTATTTCTCTACTCCGTAGGAATTCCCCGCAGGAATAATCACATTAGGATTAGGCTCATTTGTATTGGGGTTAATTTGGGTTTGATGAAATTAACTTTTGAGATGATCGTATTTTCATTTGGGGTAGTATTGGGTTTTAACTAGTAAAAGTGTTCAAGGTTGACATAAGCTTCATAGTTTAAGTTTCCCGGGTTTGGAGTTCTTTCAGTTTAGTTATTATAGTGTTGATCTTGCAAATTCTGGATTTTGAGGAAACTCGGCATTCTAGGATTGGTATGGTAGGATTTGTAGGAGATTTGTGCTAAGTCTTAACGGAACCATTGAGCTTATTGTCGAGACAAGTGCAATAAGTTATTCACATGTGTGTCACGATGGTATGAGTTGCGGGAGGTAAGTCAAGTGACCGGCACCTCAGAGTAACTAGTGATTACGAGTAACTAGTGATTACGAGGTAAAAGTATGAAAGCTAATTAAACTGAACTAAATAAAGGGACATTGCTATCACGGCTTTGTTGAAAATTGGTTCAGTTGAGCCTCATCAGAGTCATGAACATTGTCTTGACTTTATCATAACAATGTCATGACTTGACAAGAGCGTCAAAATTGGGAGTCCAACGCTTTGGGTTTTTAAGGCACATTTTATGGTCGTTCTTTCAGGCATTTCTTATTATATTAGTTCAAAAATGTTGTTACAAAGTTTGAGAGAAATTCAAGTACAAATGTCCATTAGATGCAAGAAGCTAGCTAGTGAGCTACTTAGTGAGCTAAGCTAGTTTGAGTTGAGCTCATGTGTATTTGTGGACCTTGCAGCTTCACCTAACTATAATGAGTTAGTTAAAACTATTTGGAAAAAAAGTCGGGCCGAAAAAGTTAGCTTAATTTGGGCTTTTTGATGGCCTACTTGAGTTGGGTCTAGGCCTTGAGTTTGGGCCAAAAATTGGTTATGAACCCTAACTTCTTTCAACCGAGTAATTGCTAGTAACCGCTCTCAACCACTTTGGTGGCGGTTATTCTTCTTAAAATACGTGTCTCCTTTGCGAGTCATTTGCATTTGAAAGAGAATCCTTTTTGCATGACAAAAGTTAAGTCATTAGTTCCCAAATTTTAACGAGGGATAATAATTGTCTCTTTAGCTAATTTTTGAAAGACTAAAATAGTTCATTAGTTTTGAAGAAAGATATGTATTCATTTTAGAAGGATCAAGTTTTGACAAGATCTGATAGAACGCCTAGTACAAACGTAAGACAAGGTATGTTCTATACTTTAGTCTTTGTGACGTGTTGATCTTATTCCACTAAGGTATTTGAATCCCGGTGTAGAAAAAATATACTTAAAAGGAAAACTCGATATTTGAGTGATTTCAATATTATTCAAGTCAAGTACATACAAAATCTTGATGACCGGTTTTGCGTGCAATTAAATCTAACTATATAAGGATGTTCGTCTACTCCAAAAATGGAGACTACACCTCCTTAAATTTAATTCTGGATATTGACTTAAAAAATATATGTAATTCTAGTTTGTTAGTTTAGGATTGATTGTCTACTCAGTTGGGAGATTACAACACTAAGTTGTTAGTCTACTCCTTATCGGAAGTTACAACAACTTGTAAGTCGTTTGTCTACTCACATGTGAGATTATGGCGTCTTTGCCTTTGTCTACTCCTATTGGAGATTACAACTTGTAAGTTGTAAGTCTACTCCTTGAAGATTACAACAACTTTGACACAAAATCGGATACCGAAAATCCAACAGGAATAACAAGGCGCGTGCATATACGATCCCTATAGGTGCCTAGTAAATTAAGTTAATCGTGTAAAACAAAGCTTATGATGTGCGTTGTAAGCAGTAATAGGTAAATGTTGTTGGGCTTGTGCGGCTCAGGTTTTGTTTATTCTAAGTGAAGGTAAGATATGATAGAGAGAACCCGAAGGATGGTTGATTTACTAACTAGACATATTCACGGAGATGCTAATATGCACATAACACATTGTAGTTTTGTAGAGCTTCATAAAATGATGCCTAAAACAACAAAATACAATTGATTACCCAAAAAAGAAAACGAAACAGTTCTTCACTAACTAAATAGTCTCAAGTAGTCAACCACTCCATACATAGTTCATCAAAAAGGAATTATGCACATCCATTTGCACCAAAAGGTACCTAACAACACCCAAAGAAAATATGCTTCACATATATATTTGGCGGTTAAACTAATGGCTGGTTTATGTAGTTTAACCTAAACAAAATCCTCGAGAAGGAATTTGTTTGTGAATATATACACACCTAGATTCTTTGTTTCGCCTGTTTGTGAATGTCAATTACTCTAGTTCCAATCTCACAAACTCACGTCATCCTATCGATAATCAATCGATCTATGCTTCATAAAATCAAAGTCAAAATAAAGAAATTTAAACCCCGATCAAAAGGAAAAGCTTCCTAATTACACAAAAGTTGTATAACTTCTTCACCCATTTCAATCAAACATATATGTGTAAGAAGAAGAGAAAGAAACATCCTCATGGGGCCATTTTGGGAAGCTCTCATGGCGTGGTTTTCCTCTCTGATTGCAAACATCACCCTTCGCCCTTCGGACAAGAGAGAAACCAAATGTCAAACAACACGAATGATCTTGTTTTCTCTGAATCATACCACATACAAAATCAAATCTCCAGAGGAAGGAGGGCTGCAAAACGTCCTACACATGTAGAAGCGAACAATCCCCCAAAGAAATTGATTCCACTGCAGAAGGATCCCCCGAGCCATTACTCCACCGTATCGGAAAATTTCACAGGTTCCTTATCTCCTCTCTATCTCTTTCATTGCTCTCTTACTGTCTAAGACACTTTGTCTGTGGACATACTCTTGCTTCTGATGATATGTTTGTCTACACCCTTGTTAGAAAATTATTATCATCAAAACTCTTCTCAAATGCTCCCAAAAACTACATCTACATTCTCAAACTTCTTTATAACACATACAAGATTAAAGAAAGCATCTATAAAAAACCCACGAAATTCTGATACAAAAAACCAAACTAAACACATCAACATTGCTTTCTTTAATTTTGTATGTGTTATAGAGAAGTTTGAGAATGCAGATGTAGTTTTTGGGAGAATTTGAGAAGATTTTTTGTGATGATGATTTTCTAACAAGGGTGTAGACAAACATATCATCAGAAGCAAGAGTCTGTTCGTATCTATAAAAAACCCACGAAATTATGACAAAAAACCAAGCTAAACACATCAACATTGCAAAGTATATTTTAAAAGCAATTATGAGTGAAAAACCCCCCAATGTTCAAAAAGAAGATTTGTGAAGTGTCAAAGAATGTCCCTCAGGCTAGCAGTGAAACTAAAAAGCAACCCACCACCAACGCCACTAATCTGCACAATAATGAAGGAAAGCCCGAAGCAAGCAAAACAAAGCCTTCCAAGTGGAAGAAAGGAAAAAAATATTGCAACCTTGAAGAGACACGTGTGTAATATCAATAACAGATTTTGTTACTATCATGTACAAGCATATAAATACATAATATCAACACACATCTAATGCATGAGTTTACAGTTCATTCTATCTATCCAATATTCTCTCATCTTCATTCTGAATCATTCTCCATTCTAACATGGTATCAAAGGGATCTTAAACCTCTTCCATGGATACTGATCCTCTTCTCACTGATGATTCTTCATCATCCGATTATACCTTCCTTCAGCAAGTTCAATTGCATCACTCAGATTCCCATCCCTCAAGCTTTCCACTACTCTTCTTACTCCTTCCAACTATTTTCGATGGAAGAGATCAGTTGAAGTCTCTCTATCGGCTAAAAACAAACTTGATTTTGTCATTGGCACTTGTAAGCGGCCGGTCGATCCCAATTTGATCTCCAAATGGGATCAATGCAATGTTGATTTTCTGGCTGTTGCACTCCATGGACATAGACATTGGAGAATCGGTTCTCTTCTACACTACCACTGCTCAAATCTGGAGTGAATTGGAGATCCGTTTTGGTCGTTCAAATCGCACGAACCTCTATTAAATCCAGAAAGAGTTGAATAAAAAAAATCAAGGTAATCAATCGGTCACCTCATATTTTACTAATATGAAGAAGGTCTGGGATGAGTATGCATCTACTATGGTGAATCGAGCTTGTATTTGTGGATCTAATACGGTTGTTATGACATTAATGCAAGATCAACAAATAATTCAGTTTTTGGTTGGCCTGAATGAATCTTTTTCTCTTGTTCAATCTCACATACTAATGATGCAACCAAGTCCTTCGCTAAATGAGGTGTATAAGCTTGTCTTGCAAGAAGAAAATCAACGATCAATCTCTAACTCTTCTTCTATTGATGAAACTGCATCGGCCTTGTATTCTCACCATCATACTCTCTCTAAACAAGCAACTAGATCCTACAAAGACTCTAAACCTAGTTCCAGTCCTAGGGCTCGTGCCTTTTGTGATCATTGCAGGACAAAAGGACACAATGCAGATAGGTGTTCAAAGATCATTGGATATCCAACTTCACCAATACCAGACCCACCTTGGTGCAGTCATTGCAAGATTGCAGGAAATGAAGCCTCCAAATGTTGGAAAGTTGTAGGCTATCCGCCTGGACACAAACTAGGAGCTTCATTTATTGCTCAATCTCAACAAATGTTTACTCCTGAACAAATGACATACATTCTTTCTCTTCTTGACAAGAAACATACTCCGGATCCACTACACAATCAAGTTGCACTTCTTACCGGTAAGCATGCTTTTTTTTTTTTTTTTATCTTCTAGTCTCACTTCAAGGTGAATCTTGGATAGTGGAGCAACAAACCATATAACCCCACACCTTGGCTTATTTTCTTCATACTTACCTATGACCACTCCTTCATTCATTACTATGCCTAATGGTCTACCTGCTTTAGTTGTTCGCCATGGCATTGCCATCATAAACAACCAAATTACATTATCCAACATTCTTCATGTCCCATACTTTCAGTTTATCTTATTTCCATTCACAAGTTATCTAATGAGTTACTTTCTCATGTTTTGTTTACACCTAATTCTTGTATTCTTCAGGACCATTTGATGAAGAAACCAATGGTGATTGGTAGAGCTTTTAGAGGGCTATATGTCATCGACAAGACCATCTTTAATACTTCAACTTCTCATGACCAAAGTTGTAATAATTTGATCACTTCTTGTGATATTGAGAGCCTTTCTTTGCATATTTCTTGTAACCAACTTCATGATGAGCTGTTACATTGTCGGTTAGGTCATTTACCATTTGATCAACTTCATCATGTTAATGCCAATATAATCTCTCCTAAAGAACATCCCATTTGTACAATCTGTCCCCAAGCACGTCAACATCGACATTCTTTTCCTCATTCTATAACAAGATCAAGTCACATATTTGACCTTATACACATTGATACATGGGGTCCATATAGACACAAAACTCACAATGGCTTCTCTTACTTCTTGACCATAGTTGATGACCACTTTCGTCGTACTTGGACTTACCTCATGTCTTACAAAAGCAATAGCTTAACCATCCTTAAGTCCTTTGCTACCATGGTTAAGAACCAATTCAATACCTCCATTAAAACCGTTAGATCGGATAATGCCCTTGAATTCTTAAGTAAAGATGTCTTGCTTTTCTATTCTACCATGGGAATTACACACGAAACTACTTGTGTTTACACTCCCCAATAAAATAGGGCTGTGGAGCGCAAACATATGCACCTTTTAGAGGTATCACGTGCTCTCTACTTTCAATCTCAAGTCCATCTTTCCTATTGGGGTGAGTGTGTGTTGACAGCCACATATCTAATCAATAGACGCCCATCTATTCTTCTTGATAACAAAACTCCTTTTGAGCTCATTTTTCATAAACCTCCAACATATGACCACTTGAGAGTGTTTGGTTGCTTGTGCTTTATCCATATTCCTCAAGTTAACCGAGATAAATTTAAACCTTGAGCTCAACCGTGTGTGTTTCTAGGATATCCCTACAATCAAAAAGTTTATAAGGTCCTTACTCTTCATACTAAGCAAGTGATCATATCTCGTGATGTTGTTTTTCATGAACAATGTTTACCATTTCATCATATATCCTTTTTTGCAAATTCTCCCTTCCCATCTTCTTTCAATATTTCTACCTTAGACTCTATCATTGTTTTGTCCACTCCCACACCTATATTTGAACTTTTATCACCATCGTCCAACACTAGAGATATCATATCTTCACATACTAATATTACATCTACATTCTCTGCTCCTTCCAGCAATCACACCAATCTCAGTCTACTCCTCCTTCTCTGCAGCCACACCAACCTATTGCTGACACAAATCCCACACCTGTTGTTCCACATAGACGTTCTACACGATATACCAATCCTCCCTCCTATCTCTCAGATTTCATTTGTACATATAGCTTAGACTTGTACAAAGACGGGCTCAAGCCGGGTAAAAACTAAAAACTCTACCCGGAAGGTGCGGCCGGGTTGGCCCGGCCCAGCTTGTCCGGGCCACAAACGCTGCCCGTGTCCACCATGTAAAAAGAGGGCGGGCTGCCAACCTAGATGGCCCGTATGTATCCCCCGGAATTTATCGCTTAAAACGAGTAATATAATGTATTTAACGTACACTTTCAATCCAATCATACTTGCATAGTGCACTACCAACAAGTTCAACAACAATCAACACACAAAATTAAATAACTCTAAATACATGAAAAACAACAAGTACTATTACAATCAAGTTAGCTTTGCAATCTTATATTACAAATGAGCATAACTTGTCAAAATATTCTAAAAAAACTAAAATGATATCAAAGTATGTGAAAATTAAAACAATATAAATTATATATATATATATATATGTGTATATAATATATATATATATATATATATATATATATATATATATATATATATAATTACATACGGGCTGGGATGGGTTAGCCCGCAGGCCAAAATATTTACCCATATCCGTTCCATCAAAACACGGGTCGGGCCATTCCCGAACGGGCTAAACTACCTGCCCATACCCATGTTTTTCCCCGGGGCAGGCGGGCTGGACGGGCTGGTCCGGATTTGTACAAGTCTATTATGGCTCTTGCTCCCAATCACCAGGTATGACTTCTTCTTTATCTTTACCGTCAACTCATCTTGCTTTTCTTTCTACCTTAACATCCCTCATTGAACCTACAAAGCATCTAAAAATCCACATTGGATTGAGGCTATGGATAAAGAATTTCATGCTTTACAAAGCAACCACACATGGAATCTAGTACCTTTACCACCTAACAAGAAGGCTATTAGGTGTAAATGGGTGTTCAAGGTCAAGCTCAAAGCCGATGAAAGCTTGGAAAGATACAAAGTAAGGCTTGTTGCAAAGGGCTTTAATCAAAAAAGGGAGTTGGTTATCATGAAACATTTTCTCCAATGGTAAAGATGACAACAATCCGAAGTGTCATTGTTATAGCTGCATCCAAGTCATGGGTTCTCCACCAAATGGATGTCAATAACGCTTTTCTCCATGGTAATTTATATGAAGATGTCTACATGAAGCTACCCTCTGGTAGACCCAATCCATTGTCTCTCGTATATAAGTTAAACAAGTCGCTCTATGGGTTGAAACAAGCGTCCAGACAATGGTTCCATCGGCTAACTAATGCCCTTATTACACAAAGATTTCATCAATCCAAAAACGACTACTTCTTGTTTCTCAAACATGATGGTGATGACATCACAATTATAGCCATATATGTTGATAATCTACTTGTAGCTAGGTCTAATGAGTCACATATATCGACATTAAAGAAGTTTATGGACACCACTTTTAGCATCAAGGATCTAGGATTACTACATTTCTTCCTAAGAATTGAAGTGGCTCATACTTCTTAGGGCATTGTTTTGGCTCAATGTAAGTTCACACTGGAGCTTCTTTCAGAAGCACATCTCTCTTCTGGGAAAGTCTCATCCACTCCTCTACCGTTGAACCTTAAGCTTGCTCTTGGTGTTGGCACTCCTCTACAGAATGTCTCTTTGTACCGATCTCATGTAGGGAAGCTAAACTTTCTTACTCACACTAGCCTGACCTTTGTTATGTTGTCCAGTGCCTTAGTCAATTCATGCAAGAGCCTTACTCATCACATAAGAAAATTCTCATCCACACTTTGTAGTATCTTCAAGGTACCATTGGTCATGGTATATTATTGAGTAGTTGTGATCAACCAAAGGTGATGGCCTTTACTGATTCTGATTGGGCGTCTTGTACTCATAGCAGGCAAAGTGTGAGTGGTTATGTCATTCTCTTATGTTCCTCTCCAATCGGTTGGAAGTCAAAGAAGCAAACCACAGTCTCTCGTAGCTCCGCTGAAGCAGAATATAGGGTCATGGCGCATGCTGTCACAAAAATAACTTGGCTCATACGTCTCCTCCAAGAACTAGGGTTGCATCCTCCTCAACCCATTCAACTGTATTGTGATAATAAGTCGGCCATCCAAATTAGCAAGAATCCCTTCTTCCATGAGCGTACTAAGCACATCGAGATTGATTGTCACTTTACACGTGACAAAGTGATGGAAGAGTTACTTCAATTACAACACATTCAAACTCATGAACAACTAACTGATGTTTTTACTAAAATCATACCATCTGTGCAACAAGATAGGTTGCTTAGCAAACTAAGGATGCTACCACACCCTAGTTTCGGGGGTGAAGAGACACGTGTGTAATATCAACAACAGATTTTGTTACTATCATGTACAAGTGTATAAATACATAATATCAGCTCACATCTAATGCATGAGTTTACAATTCATTCTATCTGTCCAGTATTCTCTCATCTTCATTCTGAATCATTCTCCATTCTAACAAACCTGATAGAATAAATGTTAGAACTACCTTCCCATCTCAGGAAATGAAACCTGATAGATACAATTGCTGCACAATATCTACTGATGTTAAGATCATATATAACTACAACTGGTTATCCTATGAAAAAACTCATAGAGGGATATTTTCTACTTTCCCATTTGCCCAAGTAAGTCTCTCTTTGTCACACTCCTGCATAAAAATAGAAATATGAAATTTGAATTTTGCATAACTGTTAATGAATGCGCATGAAACCCATACTACTTTGATCTTGAACTGAAACTTAGCCCCAGGAGTACTACATAATATCTCTAAAAATTATATCAGTTGACACCCCTATTCATCAATATAAATGGCCTGTCTATGTCCTTTTATTACATAAAAATAGAGTAATGAAATCCGACTTTGGAACAACAGATAATCAATGTGCATTGCACCAGTGTTGTCCTGACCTTGATCCAGAGTTTGGCTCTCAGAAGATCAAGCTAAAAGGTTTATTTTTAATCTCCCTTAATGTTGATTACCCTAAACGGTTTCTCTTCATGTCTAGGAAACTATGCAGACCCTATAAACAAAAGCTTGGACAAAATTGTATATGCCTCTATCAGGCATCTGCTACAATGTAAAACATAAACGACAACACTCGTCCAAGCTAAGGGCAACATCTTATCATTAAGCGATATCACTGCAAGAATAATAACTTCACTCTTATGCAAAGGAAACTCACATGGCTCGAGTATAATGGAAGCTGAAGAATGCTAGTTGCTGTGCACCTTTGAAAACTCCACTATTTGTTATTCTACATTTCATAACTTTACTTTAATATTTAGAAACTCTCTCATGTAAAGCCACATATATTGGTGCTAAAGTTTATCTTCATCTGTCAAATTGGCTTATGGGCTCGATCCCTCGTTCATCAGCAAGCCTACGTTTGCTTCACTCACTACAAGTTAATGCAAAGAACCGCTATTAGATCGCAAACATCAAACTAAACACCATCACCAAAAAATAAATTATGTTCTGAACACTAACATTGAAAATCTTCATCCATTGCCCAAATGCCCGACCTCGTTCATCAATTATTTAATGAAAACCCAATGGCTAACACCTAAGCATAAATCCTCCTTGGAGATTGGCTACCTATAAAACATTGGGAAAAGAAAGAATTTATTGCTGTAAGATCAAAGGGAGTTTACCACCCACTACTCACCAATTGTTATCATGAAGATCGTCTTTTGGAATTGTCGAGGAATGTGAAAGAAATTTTTTAGAATAACCTAAATCTAACATGCAAAAACGATCATATTCAAATGATCATGCTAGGAGAACTAAAAACAAGCGTAAAGCCAGAAGAGAATTGTTGGAAAGGAGCAGGCTTTGCAAAATCTGCATCATCCAAACATATGGACTCTCGGAGGGATTATGCCTTTTGTAGAAAAGCTATTGACTACAAAACGAAACAATTAACATATTTGATATTGAAAAAAGATGTGTAACACTTAAGCACGCAAATCAACTAACTAATATATTTATTATGATTTCCTTCATTTATGTACCACCAAACGAACAACACAAAGATGAATTCTGGAACAATACAACGCACAAGATAATCTCAAAAACACTCCCATCACTTATCATAGGCGATTCCAACGAAATTCTCAACCCCTCTAACAAGAAAGGGGAGCACCAACCACAAGCCGTGATTTCAAACGACTGCAACAATTAATGCACAATGCAATCTAATAAACTCCACACAAAAGAAAATGAATATACATGGAGGAAATGAAAACAATGAAAAAAAAAAACACTCTTAAAAAACTAGATCGAGCCATGGCCTATCCAGATCTATTCCAAGCATACCCAACTTCTACACTTGGAACCACACTTTCACTACATCTGACCACTATCGAATCTCGGTCGATCTATGCAATGTAACACCCCAAATCCGCAGGACTAGGGGCGCTACTGGGTTAGAGCCTCACATTTTAGGTCCTGACCCTAGTCTGACAATAAGTTAACTAGATCTTACAACAAGACACAAATAAATATAAAACATCCTTTATAAAAAATAAAACGTCAAGTATCATTACGTACACAAAACCCCACAGCCGAGTACAAAACATCCATAACATATACATAACCATCTTAAAAGCCCATACCACCTAATGTACGGAAGTCCTCGGCTGATCACTCCTCCAGATCACTCTGCAGTCCTCCTAACCTGCAAATGATCTACAACATGGTATGAAACCGTTAGCTAACAATTCATATATAAGATAATGCATAAGCACATACACACATCAGAATAACAGTAAACACCAAGCATACTATCACATCATTTACCCGTTTATTATCTTTATAACGTTGCACATTCACACCATATATATCTACATATGTGACACAATAAGTATATTATTCTCGCCTTTGGGTACAATAGCCATCTTGGAGTGGCATCCGGCACACGTCCCCGTAGGCCATGTGGAATGTGGAGGCGATGCATCCGGTCCATATACCAAGTATGGTATGACCACAAAGAATCTCCCAGACTCCCTGTTCGCTCCAAATGGTGTGTGCAAGATTTAAATTTATATCCCACGAAATATGCTTAAAACAAGGATGCGAACCCGCAGTGTACGGATCAATTATAGTAAAAAGCAAGAATTCTGGGGTGTCGATCTCAGGGACTTAGGTGAAACTAAGCAAGTAGAGGTTGTCAATGCAACTAATAACCACAAAAGCGATTAAAGCAATCAAAGATGATAATAAGGTCAAATAAGGGGAAAATGCAAATTCCAGGGATTAAAGCATCTAGTTGTGGTTCCAACTCAAGATCTAAAGATAAAGCGGACAAAGCTGAGAATTTGCAAAGGGAAGGTGTTTCTAAAGTGGGAATAGATTACCGGGTAAGTCTCACTACTCACTATCCCAAACCAAAATTCCAATTACCGGGTAAGTCTCAAGGTACTAAGGAAAGGAACTATAATCTCAAACCAACACTCCACCTAAGGGAATAGAATCAACCTTTACCGGGTAAGTCTCAGGCTAACTCACAAAGATGGGATGAAGGCACACTCAAACCCCAATAAAGGATGAACCTTTATTACCTACACTTACGATCTTGGGTAAACAAACTAAGAAATCACCAGGTAAGTCTCATCCTAGGCTTGCATTGAACCAGGAAAGGTGTAATAAGAATAGGATTTGGCAAACTCTAACACATAACTCTCAGTTTCGGATAAGAAAAGGTCACCTCGGTCAGTCAAGTTCCACCCCGGCCGAGATGTTCATCGACTGAGCGAGGTACTCTAGGGTTAAGGTCAAAGACTCGAGCTTTCAAGTACCTTCTAGGATTAAGATCATCGATCATTGTCTTTCCCACAACTTTCAGCCAATCACCCTAGAATCGCACAAGAAATTTAGCCACTCATCATCATGATAACAATAATCAAAAATATGAGAAGGGAATGAATATTTGAACACAAAAACCTTAAGAACAAGGCTTCAATAACTGAATCAAATAATCACAAATCAACGTTCCTTGAATCACAAATCAAACAAGACAAAGAACCAAAGGGAATCTAAGAAAATCTTACAAACTCCCTCAAAAGCTATCACAAAGCTATGCAACTTCCTTCCTTCAATCTTCAAAACTTCCTTCAAACTTCCAAAAATTCTTCCTAACTGCAGTGTATTCTCGGCTTCCAGCCTACGGTGATGCTGAGTTATGGAAAATCCGACCCTTTTTATAGGAGAATTATCTTCCAAAGATAATTTCCTATAAAATATATCCATATCTCCAAAATAAATCTCCCAAATATATGATCTTCCTTCCAGAAATCCAGCCCAAAATATAAGATATCTTCCTTCCAAAAATAAAAGATCTCAGCCAAAAGATATAATCTCGCCGGCGCCAGGGTGTTCGCCTCGGTCGGGACGCTCCTCAAGATCACCTCAGTCGAGGTGATACTGTAGCTGACCGAGGTGAATCTCAGCTGAATGTGAAATCTCTCAAATTTGGTCCAAAGTAAATCTTCTTCATTAATTCCTTGCTTCCTGAGTTCTCTTTTAAGCTCCAAAATGTAGCTCTTATGACTCTTTTGCTCCTTATCTCCATTTTAATCCAAAACGTGCCATTTTACCTACGATTACAACGAAACTTGGTGTAGACCTTGATTCCCGTAAAGGTAGATGAAACGACAATATAATCGCATAATATACATGCATATATGTAGATTATTGAAGATAAAACGTCTAAACAAGTCCCAAAATATAGACTATAATACATGCTATCAAAATACCCCATACTTGTCCCTTGCTTGTCCCCAAGCAAGTTCCAAATATTAAGTACAAGATAGAATGGATTACACGTCATAAAGATCAATGAAAAGTATTTCAAAACATTTTTAGTGGTGTGCTCCACTCATAGATCACTCTAAGAGAATGCTTCATGGCAAATAAAATCAAAACATGATCAAAACATTTTATAAATATAGGGAAGTTGTTCATCTTTGCATAAAATCATAGAATGCATAATAAATCATAATTATCGAAATTAATCATGTATAATCCAGTTTAAAGCACCAAGTCAATCAACAAGCTCGAGGTCTCAAGGACTTTTCAAAAGAAGGTCAAGAAACGTGTGAGGGTGGGATGTATAGGGAATGTGGTGCTATAATCCGGGAAAAGGATCTTCACTTCACTTGCTTTGAACTTCAACATCTTCACTAATAAGCTTTGATTATTTTACTTTTTTACTTTTTGGGATGCATGGACAGAGGTGCACAATAACCGAAGCCTAGGAAATCAACAACCATCAATTTCTTGAGATGCCTCAAACCCTTGATGCACATACCATGACCCGTTAGGAATATCGCTCAATCCGACTTTGGCAAGACACAAGCACCCGGCTATGTGAATGGTGCCGAGTTACTCATCATCATGATTGACTTCCCCAAACATATTTTGTTTCTTTCTAACACTTTCAGCCAACATCTCAACTTCACTTTCACTTGCTTTTCACTTGCTTGCTTCCAAATTTCCGGATAGGTAAAGGGAGGTAAATATGTATATGAGGGGCTAAAGCATGATCAAGAAGAAGAAGAGAAGAGAAGAGAATGAATTGCCTTAATCATCACATGAAAAATGTGAGAGAGCTCATCATGTGATGTTAACCTTAGAATTCAACATAATTTGGATAAAAACAAAGTATTAAACTTGCCAAAATTTCAAACAAAGTATTTAGCAACTTAAGCATATCATAAAACCTTTCAAACATATAAAGATTACAAAACTAATTTGCAAACAATATCATCACTGAGGTCATATCCAGAAAGGAAGCACAAAAATCATTTCGAAAACTCTTTCAGTTAAACCGCCTCGATCGAGGTGTTCTAAGTCAACCGAGGTACTTGACCTCGTTTGGCCAGAATCATCCCGGTCCATAAGGGTTGTTCAGAAATAATCCGATCCGTTGATCCGGTCTGAAAATAAGACAAATACGATCCGAGGAAATCCGAGTCCGACGGAAAATTTTCCGAATCCGGTACGATCCAAAAAAGTATGCCGGATCGGATTCGGATTGAGTATTTTAGTGCTTTGGATATCCGGGGTATAGTTTTGATATCCGACAATATATTTTATGATTTTCAATCATGAACAAATAAAACACTTAGGTCAGTTGGCTGTTGGAGTGTTTGAGTGGTACCCATTGATTCAGGTTCGAATTTTTCCAACAACACATATGCCATATTTTTTATTTGACATCAACTCACTTGTACTTTTTTAAAAAAACCCTAATTTTCTATTAACCTAAGTAAGGGAGCAACGCTGCAACAGTGAAGCACGAAAATTCTTCCTCTCTTTTTTTTGTGCCGCCAAACGACTCAGGCAGGCATTCCTGAGCGACGAAGGCTGGAAGCGATGAGTGGACGACGACAAACACGTCGAACGGCTGTCCATACTCCACAGTCTATACACTCGAATCATTCGTCCTCGATTGATAGTCCTTTCTGGCTCACCGACCCTTGACCTGCGCTAAAGTGGAAGAAGAATCTGAAAGAAAAGAACTATTATTTAGTTGTTTCCTGTCCAACTGAGCGAGAAAAGCTGAAAGAGAAGAACGTTTTTCCTGTCCAATTGAAGATTTGAGGTATAATCTTAATCTTTACTTGAACTTTTTTTATGTGATTTTCGAGTTTAGTTTACTGTCAAACAGAAGAAGCTAGAGTTTTTCTTTTTTACTGTTTTGCTCAAATGTTTTTATTCCTTGTTAGGTAGTGAGAACTGCGGAAGAACAAGCTGAAAGAGAAGAACGATTTCTATCCAATTGAAGATTTGAGGTATAATCTTCATCTTAACTTGAACTTTTGTTATGTGAGTATCTAGTTTACTGTAAAACAAAAGAAGAAGCTAGTTTTTTTTTTTTTACTGTTTTGCTTTGAACTGAGAATAAACATATATACACTGATTTTTCTAGGAGTATTGAGAACTGAGAATAAGCATATATATAGTTATACACTAATTTTTCAAGTATCTAGTTTACTTTTATAATATGTTTTTTTGTCTTCATAGGTTTTAAGCATGAGTGAGAATCAATCCATTGATCCAAATGGGGATGGAAGCAATGGTGATACTCAAAATAGCAAGCTTACATACAAGCCACCGAGACATCCTTCTTCTGCTATCGGAAGTAATGAAACAAATACTGTTGGTTCTGGTAAGAGATCTAGAACTTCTCCTTGGTGGGATCATTATTATAAAATCCCTGATTCAGATAATGCTAGATGTAATTATTGCTCGGCAATCATTGGTTGTGCATCTAAAAATGGGACCGGACCTTTAAAAAACCACATTGAAAGATGTAAGAAGCTTCTTGCAAATATGGATAAAAAACAGAAGATTTTAGAGATTGGGTCAAAAACTTTTGTTCGAGATGATGGTGTGATTGAAACTGTTTGTGTCCCGTCTTTGTGACAATTTGATCAAGAAACTGCTAGGAAGGCTCTTGTTAGGATGATTATAGTGGATGAATTGCCTTTTGCTTTTGTGGAGCATGAGGGTTTTCGTTACTTCTGCAAAATTCTGAATCCTGCTTTTGTGATTCCTTCACGATCTACTGTTACTAGAGATTGTTATAGCTTCTATGTTGATGAAAGGAAAAAGCTGAAGGATTGTTTCAAGAATTTATCTTCTAGAGTTAGTCTAACTTCTGATGCATGGACTTCTGCCCAAAACTTGAGCTACATGTGTTTGACAACTCATTTTATAGATTATAATTGGGTTTTGCATAAAAGGATCATTAACTTTTGTCCTCTTGCTGGTCACTCTGGAGAGCTGATTGGTAGAGGTGTTGAGAAATGCTTAGTTGATTGGGGAATAAAAATGTTATGACTTTGACTGTGGATAATGCTAGTTCTAATGATTTGGTTGTTGAGTATTTGAGAAAAAGAATTAATCATTGGGAATCTAGCATTTTGGAAGGAAAATATTTGCATGTTAGATGTGTTGCTCACGTTCTAAATCTGGTTGTAAAAGATGGGTTGAAAGATATGGATAAATCTATTATGAAAGTTCGTGCATTAGTGAGATATATTAGGTCTTCTCCTGCAAGACCTAAAAGGTTTAAAACTTGTGTTAAAGAGGAAAAGATAGAGAGCAAAAGTCAAGTTTGTTTGGATGTTGAAACAAGATGGAACTCGACTTATTTGATGCTTGAATCTGCTATCAAGTTCAAGAAAGCTTTTCACAACTTGCTAATAAGAGATAATGCATGTCATAAAGAGTTGATGAAGTTTGGAGATATATTTATGGATGATGATTGGAAAAGATTGAATTACTTCATACCAATCTTGAAAGTGTTCTATGATGCAACATTGGTATTATCTGGTTCTCGTTATGTGACTTCTAATGAGTGTGCTCAGAATGTCTTTGCTATTGGTTTTGCGATATCTACATTGTGCAATGATGAGGATGAAGATTGTAGGAAAATGTCTCAAAGAATGAAGGAAAAGTATGACAAGTATTGGGGTGATATTCATAATATCAACTATTTGTTATTTGTGACCATACTTTTTGATCCTAGGCGTAAGATGCATCTAGTTGATTGGTTTGTGCGTAATTCGTTTGATAGTACAAAAGCCACAATCTTGAATCTAAATCTGGAAATGCTTGTTGATGAGTTATTCAAGTTGTATGCATCTTCCATGCCCCAAGAGAGTAAGCTAACAAACTCTTCTTCCTCTTCTTCACTAAATGCAAGCATGAGCTTGAGTGGGAGTTCTCAAGGAAAGGTCATGAATTTTGCTAAGTTGTTGACATCAAAGTTTCAGATGGAAATGGGTTGTGATGATACCATTGGTAGCAAAACTGAGTTGGAGAGATATTTAGATGAACCACGTGAAAGGGATGTCAATAGTTTTGATATTTTAAGGTGGTGGAAGCTCAATCAAGTTAGATATCCTATTCTTTCTAAGATGGCTCGTGATCTGCTTGCTATACATGTGACCATTGTTACTTCTGAATCTGCTTTTAGTACCGGAGGACGTGTTCTTGATTCTTTCCGTACTTCTCTTACTCCGAGAATTGTGGAAGCCCTTGTTTGTTGTCAAGATTGGAGCCGGACACGTAATGATCCCGTGGTGATTGAGGAGAATTTAGTAGCATTGGAGCAACTAGAAGAAGGTTTATTTTCTTTGTTTATTACTATTATAGTGTATGTTTAAATTTTGCTATTTCCATTGATTGAGTTGGACATCTAACATGTGTTTTATGTTTTAACTTTGTAGGTATGAAAGATTTAATTGTGGAGCAACCGACTTTCATAATAGATGAAAGCTTTGATTATTAGGACGTTGAAAGTGCAACAATGTTCCACGAAATTGTGTTTGAATTTATTTCTTGGCTGAACTTTTATGTAGTATGAAAACTTATTTGAACATTATGTTTAATGTTATAAATTTTTGTTTATAGTTATGAAATTTTTAGTTTACAAAATTACAGGTAATTTGTACAAATACAACTAGGTAATTTGTACCAATACAACTAGGATCAATTTTTGTTTACATATGAACTTTTATGTAAAATAGGATTAAAAAAAGTGAAAACAGACTAAACAATGACTCTTCCTCAAGGCTCAAATAATATTTTTGATGCTCAAAGTATAAAAAAACAAGAATAAAAAAAAGTTACTCTTCCTGGATATCCGGCGGATTATTCCGATCCGATCCGGGACTTTCGGATCGGATATCCGACTCCTACCGGATCGGATTCGGAATGGAATTTAGTAAAAAAATATTCGGATATCCGATCTGATAAGGCGGATCGGATCGGATATCCGGTTGTGCACACCCTTACCGGTCGAGGTCATTAAAATTTTTTCTTAACTAGTTTTTGACTTTTTCTCAATCAAATAACCTGTATGCATGCATGTAATCTCAGATAAGCACATAGAGCATAAAGAAAGATCATAAGTAACAAGTCGAGTCATACAAGCATACATAGTGTCGAATAATACATATAAATACCCCATACTTGGGAAACATTGTCCCAATGGGTCAAAATAAGTCTAGAAGACAGGAGAACTCACCAGACATGCTGAGCTGCGTAATAAATAAAGAAAAGAAAATCCATGCAAGCTCTAGTCCTGATCCGCTGGTGGTGGTGGTGGATACGGGACGAAGGGATACTGAGATGGGTCAAACGAATAACCCATGGTGTGCTGGAACTGTATCTCCATCATCCGGCGCTGGTAGTGCTGGCTCTCCCTCATCTTCATCATCTCGAGTGACAGGGCGGCGTAGGAGTCGATCATCTGGTCCGTCAGCTCGTCAATCCATCGTTGAGCTACGGGATCCCTCTGTCTGCGGACTCTGCGCCTAGAAGGACGTGATGGTGCTGTAGTTGCCTCCTCCTCTGTAGCCTCGTCGTCTAAGTCGACAACTGGCACACTAGGGCCGGCTGTATGTGTACCTGTCTCCATGGCAGCACCGCCATCATCATCGTCTTCCTCCTCAGCAACAACGTCAGCATCTCGAGCATCCTGGATGTATGGAAACCAGGTTGTAGACCAGTACTGTGGATCAAAGACTGTAAACTGATCTGACCATGGGATACCCTACGGGGTAGTCTGCTTCCAAGGCATTGCTACGTACGGTGTGGTAAGACCACAAGGAACCAGAATCCTCCTCGTAATCATCTCCTGAAGTCCAAGCAGCTTTGCAACCGCTACCAACGTACAAGCACTCAAGTCAAGATCCATGACTGTAGCGATACGAGTCACCAATCCTCCACAACAAATATCTCCCTTCCCCTTGGCCTTGATCCGATGCAGATCCTCAATACGCGCTAGAAGGGTCTCACTAAAGATGCGGTGGGCTAGACGGAAAGCTAGGTGGAATATAATGCGCTCCTTGGAGTCTCCAGGTCTCCATCTATCAGCAAGCTCCACTACATGGGCGATCTGCCCCCAGAACTATCGAGCTACGGATCGAGAGGGAAAGTAGGGAACTGTAGGGGTCAGGAACAATGTAGTTCCGGTTCAGCAACCGGTACTTGATGGCTTTCCTCTCAGGCAAGTGAGTAACAGAACACACAAACTCTAGGGTAGGCTCAAGGTAGGCTGGAGCTCTAATATCCATAAAACTCTCCAGCCCCACCATGGATATCATCTTCTTCAAGTCCTCCACACGTGGAGGCACTCGAAGGCTGGGACATCTAGGAAACGCGGCGCAATGACAGGGCACGCGCATATACGGTCAAAGTCTGCTTGGTGACGCTCATGGATCACCGGGATGGAAGGTCTAGAGGAAGGGGAAGGGGAGGATCCACTAGGGGCATCTCTCAGAACAAGCTGAAGTTCGGAACGAGAAGTCATTGTTTCTGCTGACAAGGTACCTCGGTTGGTCTGACAACTTGAAGAACACCTCGGCCGAGATACAGTTCGACTAGACCGGGGTGAAAATGCTGTTCGATTCCAACTCACTGATTTCCAGTTCTTTTCCCCCAAAATTACTACCAATTGTTCCTATGGGGTACCTATCCCTTTTCCAACAACAATGGATGACAACCAAAGCCAAATCCAACTAAAATCAGTGAAAATAGAAAAGTTAGGGTTTTCGAACGGTTTACCCAAAAATAGGCAGATTCGAGGCGTTTTTGTTGCGGTTTCTTGCTTGCAATATGATCATCTTGCCTTTCCTTGCGAGATCGGAGCAAAAACTATGGAAAATGGTCGAAAATCGAAGAAACGAGGTGAGGGGATGCCGCGGTCGAGAAGGAGTTGGGGGGGAAGAGAGAGAATTAGTTTATCCTTTTATACCCCTCGCCGATTCTACTGTCACCTCGGTTGAGGTGGTCCCGACCGGACCGAGGTGGCTGACTGGATTGTCAGACCTAGTCGCCTTGGTTGCTCAAGAATCATCTCGGTCGAGGTGCTGTGATAGCAACCGAGATGTGTGTCAGTCAAACTCCGTCTTCTCAATTTCTCGAACTTCTGTCCTTCTAGTGTTGCTCCTGAGTTGTAATCCTTCCTTAGAGAGTCCCTGGTTTCTGTCTAGGCTGCCAAAAACAAAACAAAGCAAAGCAAAAGCAAATTATCTAAAGCTAAACTAGAAAAAGGGAAAAGAAAGCAATAACTTGGGTCGCTAGCTGGATCGTACGGCATCCTTAAACAAGGTATAGTGGTGCAATCTCCTCAACCTGGATTTCTGGTTGGTATCTCTTAAGCCTATGACCATTGACCTTGAAGCTTCTGCTTGTTTCTCCCCAAATCTCAACTGCACCATAAGGGAAAACATGTTTCACAACGTAAGGTCCTGTCCATCTAGATTTCAACTTACTTGGAAAGAGGCGAAGGCGGGAGTTGAAGAGTAGAACTAAATCTTCTTCTTTGAACTCCTTAGGAATGATACGCTTGTCATGCCATTTCTTTGTCCTTTCCTTGTACATCTTGGCATTTTCATAAGCATTCAAACGCAGCTCTTCCAGCTCATTGATGTCCAATAGCCGCTTCTCACCGGCTTCCTTGATATCGAAATTCAACCATTTTATTGCCCAATACGCCTTGTGTTCTAACTCAACGGGTAGATGGCAAGACTTCCCATATACCAAATTATAAGGGGTGATACAAATGGGAGTCTTGAATGCGGTCCTGTAAGCCCAAAGAGCGTCGTCCAACTACATGGACCAATCCTTCCTCGTCCTAGAGACGGTCTTCTCTAAGATTACTTTTATTTCTCTATTCGAGATCTCGACCTGCCCACTAGTTTGAGGGTGATAAGGAGTTGCTACCTTGTGGGTTACCCCATACTTTGATAGAAGTGCCTTAAACTTCCGGTTGATGAAAGTGTCCCTCCATCGCTGATGATGATACGTGGTGTCCCAAAACGTGGAAAGATAGTCCGATTGAAGAACTTCACAACCACCATGGCGTCATTAGTGGGGGAAGCAATGACTTCCACCCATCTAGAGACGTAATCGACAACTAGGAGAATGTAGAGATTCCCTGCGGATGATGGGAAAGGTCCCATGAAATCAACCCCCCATACATAAAAAATCTCAACCTCTTGGATGTTGTTGAGTGGCATCTCGTTCCTTCTAGATAAGTTCCCTGTTCTTTGGCATGCATCACAAGAAACAACAAACGTTTGCACATCCTTAAATAATGAAGGCCAAAAGAAACCGGAACGTAATACCTTAGCGCACGTTTTGTGAGCGCCAGCATGTCCTCCACAAGGAAGCGAGTGGCAATGCCGTATAACACTAGTGACTTCATCTTCCGGAATGCATCTTCTAAGCATCCCATCCGGACCTCTCTTAAACAGTAGAGGTTCATCCCAGTAGTAGTGACGTACATCTTTAAAGAATTTCTTCCTTTGAGCCTACGTCAATCCGGGCAGTATTTCCTGGCAAACAAGATAATTAACAATGTCAGCATACCAAGGTTCTTTACTATCAGAAGCTTGGTGGAGCCAGTGCTCCACCAACTGTAAATGAGTTTCAGAAAAGGGTGTAAGAATTTTGTTGTTCTTAGTTGACGGCATCTCGCTTGCTGTCTCGGTCGGTGCCCGAGCTGGGTGGCCAAGATGTTCTTCAGATAAGAACACCTCGCTTGGTCCAGAAAGTGCCTCGGTCGAGGTACTGGAACTGGGACCAAAACTGGAATGTCTCCTCTCCTGGATTAGTTTCTCAATCTTAGCTCCTGGATCTTCTTCCAGTGCCTTTAAGCTCCATATATCCGCATCACAAGAAGCATATATACCTTCCTCCATTAAGCTAAAACTAATAACTCTTTCAAGAAGGTCATTAATAAGGATAGAGCTCACCAATTCTCTCGATTCTTCTTCATCATAGATGTTGAAGATGTCATCCTTCAGCGGCTCACCTTTCATTGCAGCAAGAAATGCAAACTCCACTTGATCTCCACCATTGTTGAATTTCAACTTGACGTTCTTACAATCCACATTGCAACCCGAAGTTGCTAGAAATGGTCTCCCGAGAATGATAGGAACGGGATAATCTGCGGACATATCAAGTACAACAAAGTCTATAGGTAAATAGAAGTTACCTAACTTAACCGGAACATCTTCCAAAATGCCCACGGGATGGGTAATGGAGCGGTCCGCCATATATAGTCTTATCTTCACCGGCTTGGGCTCTCCAAGTCCGATCTTCACACATAGCTCCAGCGGGATGATGCTCACGCTGGCTCCTAGATCACACAATGCCTCACAAGTCAAATCTCCAACTTGAATGGGAATGCAAAATGAGCCGGGATCTCTCAACTTAGGTGGCATCTTCTCCTTCATGATTTGAATGAGCTCTGAGGATTTAAATGTCATCCTTACTTCACCAAAATCTTCCAGTTTCCTCTTCCTTGATAGAATCTCCTTTAAGAACTTCCCATAGGCGGGCATCCCTAGAATAGTATCAAGAAAAGGGATGTTAATATGTAGTTTATTCATTAAGTCAAGGAACTTACCAAAGTGCTTGTCTAGATGTGCTCTAGCCCTTGATTGAGGGAATGGAAGTGGTCGTTTATATGCAGGAGGTGGGACATAAACTTCAAACTTGTCCGTCGCTTTCTGGGACTCCACCTCGGGTGGCACCTCGACCGAAGTGTTCCTCGTCTGTACTTGGACCGAGGTGTTCTTCGTCTACACTAGCATCGACCGAGGCACTGGATCTGCAGTTTTCAGTCCACTTCTCGTCGTTATTGCCATGATTTATCCTTTGGGGTTTTTCTCTATCCTTGCTGGGAGCTTCCCTAGATCTCTTGGCGCTTCATTCGCCTTATTAAAAAATTATTGCTCTAAGGCTTTTTGTGCCTTCGAAAATAAAGTCATGAACGTCTCCATAGCGTTGAGCCTGATCAAGATGGCCTCCAGCACTGCATATTTCTTCTCTGGCTGGGACAAACTTGATCTAGGCTCCTGGCTCTTCAATGGAGTAGAAGAAGAAGAAGAAGAGGGGTTAAAAGAATTATTAGAATTGGAGTTAGAGTAAGGGTTAACCGAATTTTGATTGTTAGATCTCCAATTGTTGTTGTTGGAGCCTCTATTGTTGTTGTAATTGTTGTTCCTGGGCTCTTGATTGTTGTTCCTTGAGCCTTGATATCCTCCTTGTTCCTTCTTTGTGTGAGAAACCAAAAGGTCCTTCAATTGCTTCACATCATTCTTGAGGGAAATGAGTTGATTATCATTTGATGGAGCTTCCTGGAAATTAACTCTCTTAACTCCATTTTCAGCTCCTTCGTGGGAGTATTTCTCCATGTGCAAAGCTTGTTTCTTAATGAACTCCCAAGCTTCATCAATCGGCATGTCCATGAATGTGCCGGCGGAGAGTAGTTGAAGATTGAATTGGGTAGCTCCATCCAATCCCTTGAAGTATATCTCCAACAACTCTATCTTTGGAATTCCATGATGTGGGCAATCCAATAGAACATCTTTAAATATTTCCCATGACTTGGAAAAACTCTCATTGTCCTTCATGATGAATGCATTAATCTTCCCACTCATTTCAACGGTTTTAGAGGGGGAAAGAACTTTGTTAGGAATTCCGTCGCCATCTCCTCCAAGTGTTGATATTTCCGGGAGGAAGAGATTGATATCAAGTAATTGCCCTGTCCTTCAAAGAAAAGTAAAAAGGCCTTAGCCTGTAATTATTATTTTCCAGCCTTGAAGGTCTCAAGGTCTCTATCAAAATCTCGTAGTTTTGCAAGTGTTGATGCGGCGACTCCCTTTCTAAACCTCCAAACTGGCATTGGCGGATCATGGAAAGAACTTGCGGTCGAAGTTCATAATCATGCTCCGCTGGATCACCTAGGTTGACTCCTGGACGCCTCACATTGGTTTGGGTCCATCCTCTGTCCTAGGGTTTGTGGAATACCTGCAAAAAGAACATCTCGGACAGGCATCTGAGGTGGATGAATCTCGGCTGCGGCAACTGGGACGGGGTCCTACCTCGGTCGATGCAGAATCTGGGCTCGTAAATCAACCATATCTGCTTCAATCTCTGCAATTCTGGTGCGAGTTTTCTCCCTCTCGCGCTGCAGTTCTTCCTTATTGAAGCGTAGTTGTTCTAGCGCCTCCTTCAGTTCGGCCTCAAGATCGCGATTATCTTGGTTGGCCATTTTCACTTCTTTCAAGCGTCTTTTGTATGTCTTTTCTGGTTCAGGATCGTAAGGAACGATTTCTTTCCCAGAACGGGTTCTTCACATAAACCTAAGAAAAAGAACTTGTGAAAGCACTCAAGTAGAGTTGTTAGTAGCAACAAGGGCAATTGCCCCGAATGACAACCGCAACCGGCTAGGTCTAGACCAAGTCCCCGGCAACGGCGCCAAAAAACTTGTTCGCTCCAAATGGTGTGTGGAAACTTTAAATTTATATCCCAAGAAATATGCTTAAAACAAGAATGCGAACCCGCAGTGTACGGATCAATTATAGTAAAAAGCAAGAATTCTGGGGTGTCGATCTCAGGGACTTAGGTGAAACTAAGCAAGTAGAGGTTGTCAATGCAACTAATAACCACAAAAGCGATTAAAGCAATCAAAGATGATAATAAGGTCAAATAAGGGGAAAATGCAAATTCCAGGGATTAAAGCATCTAGTTGTGGTTCCAACTCAAGATCTAAAGATAAAGCAGACAAAGCTGAAAATTTGCAAAGGGAAGGTGTTTCTAAAGTGGGAATAGATTACCGGGTAAGTCTCACTACTCACTATCCCAAACCAAAGTTCCTATAACCGAGTAAGTCTCAAGGTACTAAGGAAAGGAACTATAATCTCAAACCAACACTCCACCTAAGGGAATAGAATCAACCTTTACCGGGTAAATCTCAGGCTAACTCACAAAGATTGGATGAAGGCACACTCAAACCCCAATAAAGGATGAACCTTTATTACCTACACTTACAATCTTGGGTAAACAAACTAAGGAATCACCGGCTAAGTCTCATCCTAGGCTTGCATTGAACCACGAAAGGTGTAATAAGAATAGGATTTGCAAACTCTAACACTTAACTCTTAGTTTCGGATCAGAAAAGGTCATCTCGGTCAGTCAAGTTCCACCCCGGCCGAGATGTTCATCGACTGAGTGAGGTACTCTAGGGTTAAGGTTAAAGACTCGAGCTTTCAAGGTCCTACTGGGATTAAGATCATTCTATCATTGTCTTTCCCACAACTTTCAGCCAATCACCCTAGAATCGCACAAGGAATTTAGCCACTCATCATCATGATAACAATAATCAAAAATATGAGAAGGGAATGAATATTTGAACACAAAAACCTTAAGAACAAGGCTTCAATAACTTAATCAAATAATCACAAATCAAACAAGACAAAGAACCAAAGGGAATCTAATAAAATCTACAAACTCCCTCAAAAGCTATCACAAAGCTATGAAACTTCCTTCCTTCAATCTTCAAAACTTCCTTCAAACTTCCAGAAATTCTTCCTAACTGCAGTGTATTCTCAGCTTCCAGCCTGCGGTGATGCTGAATTATGGAAAATCCGGCCCTTTTTATAGGAGAATTATCTACCAAAGATAATAATATCTTTAAAAGATAATTTCCTATAAAATATATCCATATCTCCAAAATAAATCTCCCAAATATATGATCTTCCTTCTAGAAATCCAGCCCAAAAATATAAGATATCTTCCTTCCAAAAATAAAAGATCTCAGCCAAAAGATATGATCTCGCCGGCGCCAGGGTGTTCGCCTCGGTCGGGACGCTCCTCAAGATCACCTCGGTCGAGGTGATACTGTAGTTGACCGAGGTGAATCTCAGCTGAATGTGAAATCTCTCAAACCTGGTCCAAAGTAAAACTTCTTCATTAATTCCTTGCTTCTTGAGTTCTCTTTTGAGCTCCAAAATGTAGCTCTTATGACTCCTTTGCTCCTTAGCCCCATTTCGGTCCAAAACGTGCCATTTTACATACGATTACAACAAAACTTGGTGTAGACCTCGATTCCCGTAAAGGTAGATGAAACGACAATATAATCGCATAATGTACATCCATACATGCAGATTATTGAAGATAAAACGTTTAAACAAGTCCTAAAATATAGACTTTAATACATTCTATCACTCCCTCAGGATGAAAGGGAAAGGTTATCACATCCACTACAAGGGAGATAAGCATAGGTCGGTAATAATCAATATCGCATGCTATAAAACACATAACCATCACCGCTCATTCATACATCCAATATAGGAATGCAGCTAAATAAGTCTTACGGACTTACCTCAAACTCAGGATAATCTTAACCACGATCAAACTCCAACCCGTAGGAATGCACTGCCTAATAACAAGGCATAAAGAGGTATCAAACCTCCTATCAATCAAAGGAATCACACCTAGACCCAAGGGATCCATAAAGATCATAAACATTTTATAAACCACGAATAATATGCTAAACCTTAAACCCACATCCGACATATATCTAAATTACGATATCATCCTTAAACTCTAATCCATAAACTCTAACATGATCCTAAACCAAAACATACACAGGCCGCGGGGGTGGCGACGATGATCCGTAGGGGCGACAAGCTTGACAGAGGACAACTCTCAAGAGCTGTTTGATCCCTCTCTAACTCCACTCTCGTCTCCACCACAAGGAGTCCAACACAGGCACTCTAGCCTTCCCAAAACATACACATACACACCCAAAGAAATTATGATCCACATCCTTGATGGAAAACACAAGGAAATGGAAGAACAGGAAGAAAAGGGAAAAAGAGGGACACTCTCTTCTAAGATTGAACCAGAGCTAAACTCCAAGGCTCTGAACCCTTCAGCAGATCACAACAACCTCAACAATCATCCACAACTTCAACAACATAAAAAACCACTTCAAACTTGAAGAATATCCAAGGTGAAATCAAAGGAAACCAAGCAAGGAGAAGAAAGGAGAAGAATATCGTGAGGAGGAGAGGAAGAAGCCTAGAGAAAGAAAGAAACCCTTCATAAAAAGGAGAGGAGGAAACTTGTAGAGGAAGGAACGCCAAAAGAACGGTCAAGAGGTCAAAGAAGACGGTTGTGGCCGCCTTTGTCGCATTCGTGGCTTGACACCACCGTGCTTGCGGTGGCCGCACCAGCGGCAGGGTCAGGCGCGATCGCAGCTAGCCTAAAAAGGAAGAGGATATCACACTAGATCCCCCTAAGAAAAAGTTTCGTCCCAAAACTTGAACAAGCACAAATCCTCTCGGACCCATATGCTGAGGTATAACACTCACACTATCGGAGGTAGAACCTCTCCAATACCTACTCATACCAAAGGCACATAGGTAAAACATCTCTATCATCTATATCCTCAATCACATTATGGAGGAAGAACATCTCCAACACTATAACCACTATAAAGTCATGGAGGAAGAACATCTCTAATTAGCTCACACTCGATGGCATGGAGGAAGAACATCTCCAGCTACTAATAACACAATGATGGAGGAAGAACATCTCCATCAAAACACACGGTAGCATGGAGGAAGAACATCTTCAGTTAACATATCAACAACATGGAGGAAGTACATCTCTAGGACGTAATGATCGCATGGAGGAAGAACATCTCCAAAGATCACTATATCTAAGTCCCAAATCATGGAGGTAACATAATCTCCGTCTAACCTAATCTCGTTCTAGAGCATGGAGGTAGAGTCATCCCCAAATGGCCTATACTTGATGGTATGGAGGTAGAACATCTCCAACCATAAGATCATCGCTCTAGGATCACACTTCACAATCCAGCACGGAAACAAAATCACATAATCACATCATCATATAACTCACCAAATGTGCTAAGAATCGCTCGACAAATCTACAGATGCATCTATCAAAACTCGGGATAGTTCCTCTGGATACTATCCTCAGTCTCCCATGTGGCCTCCTCGGGTCCTTGTCTGGACCACCGTATCCTCATCATAGGAATGTCCTTCGAGAGCAAGCGTCTCATACTCCGCTCTAGAACTGCAACAAGATTCTCAACAAACGTGTGGTCCGGCTCGACCACCAAATCCTCACAACTGATAATGTGTCTCGGATATGGTATGTACTCTCTTAGCTGGGACACATGAAATATGGGGTGAACACCCTCCAATCTAGGTGGCAACGCAAGACGGTAATCCACCTCACCAACTCGATCTAGAATCTCAAAAGGGCCGACATATCGGGGACTCAACTTCCCCTTTATGCCAAAACGTCTAACGCCTCGCGACGGTGATACTCTCAGCCACACATGAGCTCCAACTCTGAACTCTAGAGGCCGATGCCTCTTGTCTGTATATGACTTCTAGCGACTCTGTGCAACCAACATCCTCTCTCTAATCAACGCCACTCGGGCAATATCATCTTGAATCTGATCAGGAGCAATACCACTAACACTGCTCGGCTCATCTCATCATAAAGTTGTACGGAACCTCCATCTATACAATGCCTCATAAGGGGCCATCCTGATCGATGCATGCCAACTGTTGTTGTACAAAAACTCGACCAACGGGAGGTGATGTGACCACACATGTCCCTAGTCTAGCACGCATGCTCTCAACATAACCTTCAAGGTCTGAATGGTCCTCTCCGACGTATCATCTGACTGAGGATTAAAAGCCGTCGTGAAATGAAGGCTTGTACCCAAGGCAATATGCATCTGTTACCAAAATCGAGAGGTGAATCGACCATCTCGATTAAACACAATGGTCCTCGGTACTCCGTGGAGTCTCACTATCTGTCTAGTGAACTCCTAAGCTAACCGACTCACTGTCATGTTTCCCGAATAGGGATAAAATTTGATTTATTCGTCAGTAACCCAAATGGTATCTAAACTCCTGCTCGGCCTCAGGCTGGTAACAAAATCCATGAAGATATCCTCTCACTTCCACTACGGCACTAGCAGTGGATGAAGCTCTCCTCCACGTCTGCAATGCTCTATCTTGACCTACTACCATGTCGCACATTGGGCCACAAACCGGGCCACATCGGGCTTCAGCCCACCCCAACAGAATGAGTGTCTCACATCTTGATACATCTTACTCGTACCTGGGTGCACTGAGTAAGGTGTAGAGTGAGTCTCCTGCAGAATCCTCTACCTCAGCTCTCTATCAAAAGGTACACAGACGCGTTCACGGCGTCTCATCAATCAATCAACACCGAGGGTGAACTGTTGTGCCTCTTCACGAGACATCATATCTCGAATCCGTCTCAACGTTGGGCAGGTCTCTTGTTTTTGTTGGATCTCTCCCAACATATCAAGTAGAACCTCTAAAGTAGACGAATAGACATCCTCATCAGGGAACTGAATGTCCATCTCTATTCATGCTAGATCCCTCTACAACTGAGACTGAACCACCAGTCGCGTAATCGCCTTCTCTCGAGGTGTCTTCCTGCTCAAGGCGTTGGCGACAACATTCGCCTTCCCTGGATGATATAAAATTTCAAGGTCAAAGTCCTTGATCAACTCAATCCATCTACGCTTGCGGTTATTGTTAGCATGAAATATTGTGATATTTTAGGCACGTTTTCTAAGTGTATTTCATCCATATTGGTAGTCATTGATAAAGCATTGAAGTATTTGTGAGTTAGTTTATCTATTTTGTCGATATAGAGGTCTACATAAGCTTTATGTTGATTGTAGGCAATTAAGAGCTAATTCCGAACGGATTGAGAGAGAATGGAGTTTGAATGAGCATGTCCAAGGATTGAGGACATCTCTAGGAGCTAAGGATGGTGCTAACTTGAAGAATAGCACGAGGCTAAGGAAAATTACGATCTACCTCTAAACCACGCTCTAAAATACGGCCGTACTAGATTCCACGTTCTAGTCCACGGCCGTGGAACCTTGGCAAGAGAAGTGTGGTGCATTCCAGCAACTTACACGTCCGTGGAGGATTGTGACAAACCGTGACCCTATTCCACGCTCTAAATTACGGGCGTGGAACCCTTCCACGATCGTGATCTTGGCGATCTTTTACGCAACACTTTGAAGCCATGATCTTTTACGCAATGGGCCGGGCCAATATTTTATCTTACCCTATAAAAGGACGGAAGAAGAGAGATTCCGTCACCTTCGCTTAGACTTTTCCTACGCTTATTGCACGTGCCTAGGGTTTCAAGTTGGGCGTGTAGAGATTGCTATTTCGCAAACGGAGACTTGCGAAGAGTTGAAGATTTTGAAGATTGTTCGTAAGGAGATTTCATACTTTATCCTTAGGTTTGATTAGAAGACGGATTGACATCCCGTTCTTCGTTCTTATCTAAGATTGTGATTGTTTGTGTTATTCCGAATCTACTTGCATCATTGTTCTTGATTTGTGGATTTGAGATTGGTTTGAAGGTTATTAAAAGTTTTCGGAAGTTTTCATCTTTCATTCTTTTGAATCTTGAATTTGATATCAATATGACTGTTGTTGGCTAAAACCCTTTAGCAATTCTAAGGTGAAGGGTTGATAGTTGTGGCTTAGATGATGATAGATCGATCATAAGCAGATTGGATCTTGAGAGTTAGAGAGAATCGCCGACGAACCTAATGCACGGTCTGTTCTTGAGCTTCCACGGCCGTGGAGCTCAAGAACTGCCCGTAATTTTGTGTCAGTTTACGAACCTTGCTTTTACTTTAATCGAAAGTTAAAGATTTGCTTTAACTTAGTCTTGGCTTGCCTTTTCTAGGTGGTAGTGAAGCCTCAACAACCTCTACCTCGATTTCGAGTGTCACAACCTTAATCGGTTAAGTTAGTCTTGATCCTTGGATTACAAGTTTGGGTATTTGACGTTAATATTTATCTTTGGAATCTTTCTATACTGAAGCCTCAACAACTTTTATAGAGAGTGCCTTTAGGTGAATCATATAAGGTCTTGGAACTTTACCGTACATTGCCTTACATTCGTATACCTTTGCAAACCTCGACTCTGTCCTTATATTTTTAGTATATCTTGAATCGATTGCCACAGCTGGATTCCTGGATCTTTAGGATTGTTGTTTTCCCAATATTTACAAAAGCTCATACATTACTTGCTTGACAATTCTATAATTGGATTTAACCCCCCAAATCCCTGTGTTCGATACTCTGGAATTCTTGCTTAACTATATCGATCCGTACACTGCGGGTTCGCTTGCTTGATTTCTAGTTTTATAATTAAAGCTTATTTGCACGCACGCTAAGTGGCGAACAAGTTTTTGGCGCCGTTGTCGGGGATTTGGTCTAGGCCGAATTCGGTTATCGGTTGTCAAGCTTGGGAGCTTCTCCCTTGTTATTTGATATCTTTTCAACTGCATGTGCAGGTCTAGGAACAACGAAGACCTCTTACCTCTTGATCAAGAGCTTGAGAGGACTTTAAGGAGAAAGCGTAAGGAAAAGAAAATGGCTGAAGAAAGAGAACGTGATCTCCAATCGGAGTTAGCGGAAAAGGAAGCTCAACTCCAATGGAGTGAGAAGACCCGTAGGGAAGAAACGGATCGTCACCAAATGAAGGTTGATGATCTAACGGACATGATGTTCCAAATGAGGCTGGAGATAAACAACCTCAAGGAGAAAAAGAAAAGGAGGAGAGCGGGAAGATCGGTTAGAGCCAACTCATCTAATGAGGATAGCGACTCCTCCATGCCACCACTAGAGGAAATTGATCCCACGATCAATGTGAATCCATTCTATCCAAGGCCAGCTGCAAATCGCCGTGTTCCACCTAGGAATGCAAGGATCGAACGCGTGGATGAGGAGCCAAGAACTCTTGGCCAAAGGATGGATCCAACGCAGCAACCACGCCGTTTAGGTGTGAACTTTGATGCTGATGATGTACAAGGGTTTAGCTTCAACCCTCAAGTTATTACTATTGTTCGCCAAAATCAATTTGGTGGAACAAATGCTGAATCTCCACACCAACATCTACAAAACTTTGAGATTATGATGGAGACGATGAAGCCTAAGAACGCAACTACCAACAGCTACAAACTCAAGCCTTTCTTCTTCTCCTTGAAGGGGAAAGCATTGTCTTGGTATCAAGCTCTTCCAAGTGGGAAGCTTGAAACATGGGAGGATCTTTCCGCGGAGTTCCTCACTAAGTTCTTTCCGCCATCCAAAACGGCGGAGCTAAGAGGTAAGATTAATGCATTTTCTATGAGATTTAACGAAAGTTTGTTTCAATCTTGGGAAAGATTTCAGGACTTGCTATTGGATTGCCCTCATCATGGCATATCCAAGCTTGCACTATTGGAGATATATTATAAGGGGCTGGATGTGGAGACACAATTCAAGCTCCAATCCCTCTCATGTGGTACATTTATGGACATGAGGGAAGATGACGCTTGGGACTTCATTGAGAAGCAAGCGCGAGTCATAGAGAAGTATTCTCACCGGAAAGTGGAGGGGAATCGTGTGGATCAAGGAGCAAAACTAACACACGAAGCTCAATCTCAAACCTTTTCTCTCAACAACGAGATTAAAGAGTTGAAGGAAGCTATCAAGACCAACTTTCCAAAGCAACAAGGAAAAGATGTGGGTTATTTAGGCAACAACAATAACCACAACGGTAATGAGAGTACCAACCACAACAACCGGAACAACAACCGGAATAATTGGAACAACAACAACAACAACCGGAACAACAATTGGAACAACAATAGGGGTTTAAACAACAACAATTGGCGCTCCAATCAACAAAATTCCGGTAATTCTTATCCTTCCAATTCAGGAAATTTACTAACTCCGCCTTCCTCTTCTTCCACTCCTTTGAAAAGTCAGGGGCAAACATCTAATGGTGGAAGCACTTCGGGGAAGGAGAAGCCCGATCCCATGTTGGAAACGATTTTGGGGAAGCTTCAAGGGTTGGAGACTCGCATCATCAAGGTTGATGATCACATTACTAAGGTTGATAAAGCCCAAAAGGTTTTAGATAACCATATGTTCAGCCATGCGGAGGAAGTTTCTAGGAATCAAGGGAAACTTCCAGGAAAAACGGAGGACAATCCAAAAGGAAGGGTGATGGAAATCACAACTAGGAGCGGAGTCACAACTACCGACCCGCAACCCAAGTTTGTAGAAGTCCCCGTTGAGAAAGAGAAAGAAAAGGGGAAGGAGAAGGAAGATGTCTACGTTCCTCCTCCAGCTTACAAACCTCCCCAACCGTTCCCGCAATCTAGAGCAAGAGCGCGTCTAGACAAGCAATTCGGTAAGTTTATAGAACTCATGAGCAAATTGCATATTAACATACCTTTCATTGATGCTATTGTAGGTATGCCGGCTTATGGCAAGTTCTTCAAGGAAATCCTCTCTAACAAGAGAAAGCTAGAGGATTTCGGTGAGGTTAAGATGAGTTCGGATTCTTCGGATCTCATCAAGACCATGAAAGAGAAGATGCCCCCGAAGCTAAAGGATCCGGGGTCATTTTGTATTCCCATAGGAGTGGGAGATGTCACATATGATGCACTATGTGACTTAGGAGCAAGTGTGAGCATCATACCACTTGCATTATGTAGGAAGATCGGTTTAGGTGACCCTAAACCGGTGAAGATGACGTTGTACATGGCGGATCGATCCATAACTCATCCCGTCGGTATTGTTGAAGACGTCCGGTCAAGCTAGGTAAATTCTATGTTCCTATAGATTTTGTTGTGCTTGACATTCCTGCAGATAGTCCGGTCCCGATCATTCTCGGAAGACCGTTCCTTGCAACATCCGGCTGCATAGTCGATTGCAAGAATGCTAGACTCGCCTTTGACATAGGAGAAGAGAAGGTAGAGTTCGTTCTTTCCACTCTAGTGAAGGAACCAATCTTTGATGAGGATATATTCAATATCCAAGATGAAGAAGGGTTATCTAGAGAGGAGGTAAGTGCTATTCTCTTCAAAGATCCTTTGCAAAAGGTTATTACTATGAGCCTAATGAATGTAGTGGAAGAAGAGGAGTGCAATGAGACAATTGAAGCCTTAGAAGCACAAGAAGAAGTGTGTGAAGAGGAGTTTGAGAAACTCCACGACGAGGCAGAGAACGTACGAATCCACGTCCATACACTATATTCCACGGCCGTGGATTTCACCAACAAAAGCGTGGAGCACTCCAGAGGGTTACACGGTCGTGGAGAGAACAGAGCAACCGTATTTCCTTTCCACACCCAAAATCACGGCCGTGGAGAATACAGAGAGGCCGTAATTCTGGGTGATTCCGAAGGTAATTGTGCCTCTTCCTCAACTTCTTTTGATTCTTCTCCAACTCCTTCTACACCCTTAGACACTTCTAAGGAAGCATCGGATACTCCTCAAGAACCATTGGAAACTCCGATAGTCATGGAACTAAAGCCACTTCCTACTCATATAAGGTACGCATTTCTTGGACCTAATTCTACCTTTCCGGTTATTGTTAGTTCCGATTTAAGCATAGATGAACATAGTAAGCTCATGGTTGTCCTTAGGAAACATAGAAAAGCTTTAGGATATACTATAGAGGACTTAGTAGGAATAAAACCTTCCCTATGCATGCACAAGATATTAATGGAAGAGGACTTTAGGACTTCAAGACAACCTCAAAGGCGGTTAAATCCGACCATGAAGGAGGTTGTCAAGAAGGAAATTCTTAAACTTCTTGATGCAGGTATCATCTACCCTATCTCCGATAGCAAGTGGGCGAGTCCAGTTCAAGTGGTTCCGAAGAAGGGAGGAATGATGGTCATCACCAACAAGAATAACGAACTCATTCCTACCCGAACCGTAACAGGATGGCGGACGTGCATAGACTACCGCAAGCTAAACAACGCGACGAGGAAGGACCACTTCCCACTACCCTTCATCGATCAAATGCTTGAAAGGTTAGCACAACATTTGCACTTTTGCTATCTTGACGGTTATAGTGGTTTCTTTCAGATTCCGATACACCCGGATGATCAAGAGAAGACCACATTTACGTGCCCGTGGGGTACGTTTGCTTATAGGAGGATGCCGTTCGGGCTTTGCAACGCCCCAACCACCTTTCAAAGGTGTATGATGGCCATCTTCTCCGAATACATAGAGGAAATCATGGAGGTTTTTATGGATGACTTCTCCGTTTATGGTTCCTCTTTTGACAATTGTCTTTCTAACCTTGCTCTTGTGTTACAAAGGTGTGAAGACACTAACCTAATTCTTAATTGGGAGAAGTGTCAATTCATGGAGAAGGAAGGCATTGTACTAGGACACTTAATCTCTAGTAGAGGGATTGAGGTGGATAAAGCTAAAATAGAGACTATAGAGAAGCTTCCTCCCCCAACTTCGGTGAAAGGGATAAGAAGTTTCCTAGGACATGCTGGATTTTATAGGCGCTTCATAAAAGATTTCTCTAAAATATCAAAACCGCTAACTAATCTATTGATGAAGGATGTAGTTTTTGAGTTTTTGCAGGAATGCTTGGATGCGTTTAACATGATTCGGGAAGCTCTAATTTCAGCCCCTATTATCCAACCTCCGGATTGGAATCTTCCCTTTGAGGTTATGTGCGATGCAAGTGACGTAGCAATAGGAGCTGTTCTTGGACAAAGAAAGGAAGGGCGAACCCATGCCATATACTACGCTAGCAAGACGCTATATGAAGCGCAGCTCAACTACGCCACTACGGAAAAAGAATTTTTAGCCATTGTTTATGCAATTGACAAATTTCGCTCTTATCTTGTAGGTGCAAAGGTGATTGTGTACACGGATCATGCTGCGATCCGGTACCTCCTTGCAAAGAAGGATGCGAAGCCAAGGCTAATTAGATGGATTCTTCTCCTACAAGAATTCGATCTAGAGATCCGCGACAAGAAGGGTTCGGAAAATTCTGTTGCGGATCATTTGAGTCGCCTAACACATCTAGAGGACGACCATCTACCTATAGATGACTCCTTCCCGGACGACATTTACACATTATAGAGGAGTGCATCGATGTAATCTCCAAAGGTAACGAACCATGGTTTGCTGATTTTGTTAACTATTTGGTTTGTCAGGAAATACCGCCCAGATTATCCTACGCACAAAGAAAGAAGGTCTTTAAGGATGTTCGGGAGTACTTTTGGAATGAACCTCTCCTCTTTAAGAGAGGTCTGGATGGCATTATTCGGCGATGTGTGCCGGAAGATGAGATGCAAAGTGTCATCCGCCATTGCCATTCACTACCATGTGGAGGACACGCTAGTTCGAACAAGACTAGCGCTAAGGTATTGCAATCTGGATTCTTTTGGCCTACATTATTTAAAGATGTGCAAACCTTTGTTTCTTGCTGCGATGCTTGTCAAAGAACAGGAAATATCTCTAGGAGGAATGAGATGCCTCTCAACAACATCCAAGAGGTGGAGATCTTTGACGTTTGGGGAGTAGACTTCATGGGACCATTCCCATCATCTTGTGGTAACCAATACATACTTTTAGTAGTTGATTATGTTTCAAGATGGGTTGAAGCGATTGCCTCTCCCACCAATGATGCCATGGTAGTGGTTAAGTTCTTTAACAAGACCATTTTCCCGCGATTTGGGACACCACGGACCATCATTAGTGATGGAGGCTCTCACTTCATTGCCCGGCGCTTTGAAGCTCTTCTAGCTAAGTATGGGGTGACTCACAAGATCGCCACCCCTTATCATCCACAAACTAATGGACAAGTTGAGATCTCAAACCGGGAGATCAAAGGAATCCTAGAGAAGACGGTTTCAAGGACTAGGAAGGATTGGTCCTTGAAGCTAGATGACGCATTGTGGGCATACCGGACTGCGTATAAGACTCCCATCGGAACCACACCATACAACCTTGTGTATGGGAAGTCTTGTCACTTACCGGTAGAGTTGGAGCACAACGCATTTTGGGCAATCAAGTGGCTAAATTTCAGCATGAAGGAAGCGGGAGAGAAGCGTCTCTTGGACCTAAATGAGCTTGAAGAACTCCGCTTGAACGTTTATGAAAACGCCAAGATTTACAAAGAAAGAGCAAAGCGTTGGCATGATAAGCATATCATTCCAAAGGACTTCAAAGAAGGAGATCGAGTCCTCCTTTTCAATTCAAGGCTTCGTCTCTTTCCAAGTAAGCTTAAATCTCGTTGGTCCGGACCTTTTCTAATCAAACGTATTTTCCCCCATGGTGCAGTTGAAGTATGGGGTGAAACGGGCGGAAGCTTCAAGGTGAACGGTCAATGACTCAAGAAGTATACTCCGGAACTCCAAGCTGAAGAGTTCGCTCCTACCGCACTCGAATAAGTGCGAATTTGGTCTAGCTACGGACCTTAAACAAAGCGCTTCTTGGGAGGCAACCCAAGGTATTGCATTGTCGTTTTCGTTTTTGATTCATAGATTAGCATAGTTTAGACGTTTTTGCTTTGTTTTGCCTTCGATACCTTCCGGTATGTTCGTGCTTTTGGGTGTAGGAACAGTGGAAAAGAAAAGGGGAAGGAAAAACTTGAAGAAAATTGACGAAACTTGGACTTTGGAGCATTACAGAGAGTTCCACGGCCGTGGTTTAGACCGTGGCAGCTACAGTGACCGTAATTTCCAAAAGCCTGAGAAAAATCACCAAAACCACGGTTCCGTACATTTCCACGGCCGTGGAACCCCCCGATAGACCGTGGTTTTCAAAAATTTTGACGGCCACTATATAAACCACGTTCTTCACAAAACACAACACCACATACCCAAACCACGCCCAAAAACGCCGATTCCACGCCTCTCCCCTCAATTCTTCGTTCGTTAATCGTTTTTAACGATTCTTCGACCCAAACTTAAGCAAATCCGATCACCAACAAGATCCAAACAACGATTCGAGCGGCAATTCACCGAGGAAGCCACAATTCGGATTACAAAATCCGAAAACCTAGGTTTTTGGCTATTTCTCTCTCTTTGTCGATTCGGCTTTGTTTTTTATAGAAATTGTAGGAGAACTGATTGGAATTGGAAGAAATTAGAATAGGACTGATTGATTGCTGAGTTTGGTGAATTTTTGCTGAGTTTTGGGAATTTTCGAGAGAAACCACGGTTCCTGGACGTTCCACGGCCGTGGAATCTGAAGAACAAACCGTGGTTTTCAACAGAACATGGATTTTGTGAGGAGAGTGTCCGGTAGGAATAAGGACAAGAACAAGGACAGTGATAAGAACAAAAAGAGGAAGGGCAACCCCTCTTCCTCTTCTAGAGTACCACCTCCTTCATCCCTTCACCTCCATCCTCACCATCACCACCTCGTCCTAGGATCCCCACCATCCATGAGGATCATCTAGACGCCTTAGAGAGGATAGAGGAGAGGACGGTCATAGGACCACGATACTTGCTCTTGGAGGAGTTAAAGCCTCTACATGTCATAGGGGACCTTACTTGGATCTTTGATAGAGCCGACTTAGTTATCTTCTCCGCTATTCGGAAAGATGCATATGAGGAGATTACGAGAGAGTTTGTAGTTTCCTTTGAGCACAGCCATGTTGACAGGACAGTTTCTTTCCGGCTGATGGAAAGAAACTATGATTTCTCCATCCGGGAGTTTGGAGCCTTCTTTGGGTTTCACGAGACCTTCAATGGTCGTTTCCCCAGTGGTGTGTACGCTAAGGATTTCTGGGAAGAGATCGCTATGATCTATGCCAGCGAGGACCGCTGGCAGCCTGCTGATACCAAGGCTAGATTGATCTACCATCTAGACTTGAAGATAGCTCATAGAGTGCTTTCTGAGTGTCTCTTCCCTAGGACGGAGACACCTCAGAAGATCAAGACGGATGAGTTATTCCTGCTCTACAGCATGTTGTATGGCAGGCCAGCTGACTGCGCCACCCTCTTAGCTGCTACCATGAGCAAGCTAAAGAATAAGAGGGTTGGCAACATTGGATATGGTGGGATGGTGACCCACCTTGCTAGACAGTTAGGGGTTGATTTCTCGGCTTGTACACGTATTGTTGCTAGACCCCTAGGACTTCAGGCCCTCATGACTAGATGCCTCATCTTCCCCACCCATAGAGGTCCACCATATGCTGCTATGCCGTGAGAGAGTAGGACCGGGAGAGGCATTGAGTGGCTCCCTGAGTATTTCATTATGGTTGGACGTCATAAATGGAAGGCGACGTTCGCTGCCATGCATGCGAACAGATTGGTAGCCCCTCCCTACATTCCACCACCACTAGTTATAGAGGAGGAGATGGGAGGTAGAGATGACTATGAGGGAGGAGGAGGAGCTGAGCAGGACTTTGGTACATTCCCGGATCAGCCGGACGCAGTTTCTGCCATGCCTAGGCATTCTCCCCGCCCCGCTAGAGCTTCAAGATCATCCTCTCGCCGCGCTAGTGCCAGCGAGAGGCCTACTTGGATGAAGACTCCTCCTTCGTGGTACGGAGCTCCTCCACCATGGTCTACACAGCCACCACCGCCACCAGCACCAGCACCTTCAGATGCACCGGCGTGGTACAGCCAGCCGCCTGGCTGGTACGAGCAGTTGCTAGAGTGGGCTACCGACCTTTCTAGCCGGGTGGGAGCTTTGGAGATCCGTGCAGATGCTAGGGATGCACGAGTGGATGATCTGCACCACATGATGAGGGACGTTTACCGCCAGTAGTTCGGGCGGTACTATGACCCCAGCTTCTCTCCGTTTCCGCCTCCACCGCAGTGATGACTTGCATGATCGACAGCTTTAGCCGCTCCACCACCGTTTTGTGAGTTCTTTTTTCTTTCTTTCTTTTCTTCTTTTTTTTCTTTTCTTTGAACATTAGGGACAATGTTTGTTCCAAGTATGGGGTGGGGTGTGACTAATAGTTTGTAATAACTCTTACTCACTTTGTATGCTTCTATTGAGACTATCTTGCATGTTTCATTTTATTGCTACACGTTTCATTATTGCATTGCATGAAAAAGCTTTTGAAAAACCCATAAAAATTGAAAAATTTTGAAAATTTTATGATTCTAAGGATAGAGATGAATTCTATGATAATCACCACTTGTGAATTGAGTTTTGATGACAATCGCATGCTTAAGCGAATAGTGAATTGAAAAGAAATTGAATGAGTTGATTATCTTTCTCTTTTGCAAGTTTCATAATGTGATAAATGTTACTTAAATCATGTTGAGGAATTAAGGTTGAAATCACATAATAAGTTGTTATGCTTCCTTTTGAGATGATTAAGGCAATTCGATTTTCTTTCTTCTTTCTTTGATCATTTAGCCCCTCAATGAAATAATAACCTCCTTTACCTATCCGGGAATTTGGAGGAGTTGAATGAAAAAGGCATGTTTGATGTGGGAGGGCCATGAAAGCAATACTTTGCATTCAAAGGAATAGAAAGAAATTATAGGTTTGGGGAAGTCAATCATGATGATGAGTAACTCGGCACCATTCACATAGCCGGGTGTTTGTGTCTTGCCAAAGTCGGATTGAGCGATATTCCTAGTGGATTATGGTATGTGCGCTAAAGGTTTGAGGCATCTCATAAAAATTGAGAAACGCCAATCTCCTAGGCTTCGGTTTTTGTGCACCTCTATCCATAACTCCAAAAGTAAAGTTGAAAAATGAAAAGAAAGAGCGAAGCTCTAAGTTGAAAGTGTTGCGGAAACCGCAAGAGGAGAAGAAAAGAGTAGTTATCCACTTTCCCAGATTCATGCACCACATTCCTTAAAGTTTTCCTTCCCTTTCCACATTCTAGACCATGTTTGAAAGTCCTTAAGATCAAAAGAATGTTATATGGCTTGGTGATCTAAATTGAAGTTTCTTATGATTGATTTTGATAATGTTTGAAGGTTATGATGATTACATGGAAGTTTGATTGATTCATGAGCTTTCTTTACTCTTTACTCTTTGATTATGTGTATGAAAGTCTTATAAACGAATGAAGCAAGATTTGAGAATGATCTATTGATTAGAAGGCACATTCATCCAAAAGAAGTGTTGCTTTGAGAAGGTACACATATTTCATCCTAACTTGAGTTTTAAAGCTTTGAAAGACCTTGCTTAGGGACAAGCAAGTGGCAAGTATGGGGTTATTTGTTAGCATGAAATATTGTGATATTTTAGGCACGTTTTCTAAGTGTATTTCATCCATATTGGTAGTCATTGATAAAGCATTGAAGTATTTGTGAGTTAGTTCATCTATTTTGTCGATATAGAGGTCTACATAAGCTTTATGTTGATTGTAGGCAATTAAGAGCTAATTCCAAACGGATTGAGAGAGAATGGAGTTTGATTGAGCATGTCCAAGGATTGAGGACATCTCTAGGAGCTAAGGATGGTGCTAACTTGAAGAATAGCACGAGGCTAAGGAAAATTACGATCTACCTCTAAACCACGCTCTAAAATACGGCCGTACTAGATTCCACGTTCTAGTCCACGGCCGTGGAACCTTGGCAAGAGAAGTGTGGTGCATTCCAGCAACTTACACGTCCGTGGAGGGTTGTGACAAACCGTGACCCTATTCCACGCTCTAAATTACGGGCGTGGAACCCTTCCACGACCGTGATCTTGGCGATCTTTTACGCAACACTTTGAAGCCATGATCTTTTACGCAATGGGCCGGGCCAATATTTTATCTTACCCTATAAAAGGACGGAAGAAGAGAGATTCCGTCACCTTCGCTTATACTTTTCCTACGCTTATTGCACGTGCCTAGGGTTTCAAGTTGGACGTGTAGAGATTGCTATTTCGCAAACAGAGACTTGCGAAGAGTTGAAGATTTTGAAGATTGTTCGTAAGGAGATTTCATACTTTATCCTTAGGTTTGATTAGAAGACGGATTGACATCCCGTTCTTTGTTCTTATCTAAGATTGTGATTGTTTGTGTTATTCTGAATCTACTTGCATCATTGTTCTTGATTTGTGGATTTGAGATTGGTTTGAAGGTTATTAAAAGTTTTCAGAAGTTTTCATCTTTCATTCTTTTGAATCTTGAATTTGATATCAATATGACTGTTGTTGGCTAAAACCCTTTAGCAATTCTAAGGTGAAGGGTTGATAGTTGTGGCTTAGATGATGATAGATCGATCGTAAACAGATTGGATCCTGAGAGTTAGAGAGAATCGCCGACGAACCTAATGCACGGTCTGTTCTTGAGCTTCCACGGCCGTGGAGCTCAAGAACTGCCCGTAATTTTTTGTCAGTTTACGAACCTTGCTTTTACTTTAATCCAAAGTTAAAGATTTGCTTTAACTTAGTCTTGGCTTGCCTTTTCTAGGTGGTAGTGAAGCCTCAACAACCTCTACCTCGATTTCGAGTGTCACAACCTTAATCGGTTAAGTTAGTCTTGATCCTTGGATTACAAGTTTGGGTATTTGACGTTAATATTTATCTTTGGAATCTTTTTATACTGAAGCCTCAACAACCTTTATAGAGAGTGCCTTTAGGTGAATCATATAAGGTCTTGAAACTTCACCGTACATTGCCTTACATTCGTATACCTTTGCAAACCTCAACTCTGTCCTTATATTTTTAGTATATCTTGAATCGATTGCCACAGCTGGATTCATGGATCTTTAGGATTGTTGTTTTCCCAATATTTACAAAAGCTCATACATTACTTGCTTCACAATTCTATAATTGGATTTAACCCCCCAAATCCCTGTGTTCGATACTCTAGAATTCTTGCTTAACTATATCGATCCGTACACTGCGGGTTCGCTTGCTTGATTTCTAGTTTTATAATTAAAGCTTATTTGCACGCACGCTAAGTGGCGAACAGTTATTCAATTCCCGCTGCGTGAAAATATACTTCAGATTCTTATGGTTTGTGAAGATCTAGCATGTAACTTCGTATAGGTAATGCCTCCAGATCTTCAAGGCATGAACTACCACAACCAACTCCAAGTCATGAGTCGGGTAGTTCTCCTCATACGTCTTCGAACTGTCTAGATGCATATGCAATCACTATACCCCGCTGCATCAAAACACATCCCAAGCCTAGCTTGGATGCGTCACTATAAACCAAAAAATCATCTATACCCTCCGGTTGTGCTAAGATAGGAGCGGAAGTCAATTTCCTCTTTAGCTCCTCAAAACTCTGAGTACACGGCTCGGACCATACAAATCAGGTACTCTTCCTCAGCAGGCTAGTAAGTGGTCGGACAATCACTGAAAACCCTTCCACAAATCTACGGTAATATCCTGTTAAGCCAGGGAAGCTACGTACCTTCTTGACGTTCGTTGGTGTCATCTATGCTGAAATAGCCTTAATCTTTGCCAAATCAACCTTGATCCCATCGGCGGAGACCACATGACCTAAAAAGGCCACCTTGGACATCCAAAATTCGCACTTAGAGAGCTTGGCGTACAACTCTCTATCCTGCAGGACCCGCAAAACTGTCCTCAAATATCCTGTGTGTTCCTCTCTACTACGAGTGTACACCAGGATATCATCAATGAAGACCACAACAAACTGATCTAGGAAGTCGATGAAGATGCCATTCATCAACTCCATAAAGATGGCAGACGCATTCGTGAGCCCGAATGACATCACTACAAACTCGTAGTGACCTTATCGAGTCCGAAATGCCGTTTTATGTATATCCTGCTCTCTCACCCTCAACTGGTAATATCCGGAGCGCAAGTCAATCTTGGAGAACACAGAAGCTCCCTATATTTGATCTAGCAAATCGTCAATACAGGGAAGCGGATACTTGTTCTTTATGGTCACCTTGTTCAGCTCTTTGTAGTCGATACACAAACTCAACGATCCGTCCTTCTTTCGTATGAAGAGGACAGATGCACTCCAGGGGGAAACACTAGGGATTATGAAACCCTTCTCATCCAACTCCTCGAGTTGTTTCTTCAGCTCTAGCAGCTCGATAGGCACCACACGATAATGGGGTCTTCGAGATCGGTCTCGTCCCTAGCTCTAACTCTATGCCGAAATCCACGTTCCTTTGTGGCGGCAAGCTGGATGGCTCATCAAAAACGTCGGTGAACTCGCACACGATGGGAATATCCTGTAATGCTGGACGCTCGCCCTCCTTCATGACATAAAACCAAAAGGCCTCGCAACCCTATGCAATCAGTCTCGCCGCTCGGACTGCACTGATAATCGTACCAGATTTTCCAAGGTCCCAACTTCGGAAGACCTTAACCGGACCCATCGCGGTAGTGACCGACACAGTCCGTCTACCAATATTAAGAACTGCACAATGACGGTTCATCCAATCCATCTCCAAAATGACTTCCTCATGTTCTAATGACATGACAAAGAAGTCTACAAGCAATTCACGAGTCCCTAAACAAATGGGACAATCACGTATCTCGCGGGTACCTTGGACCCTACTACCATCAAGTAACCCTATAATGAAGGGTATCCCCTTTATCGTATCTAAACTCAAACGCTCAACGCATGCATCGGAAATAAATGAGTGCGTAGCACCCATATCAAACAAAACTCTTACAGGTAAACCATTAATTACAAATGGTGCCTGTAGCGGTTGGCGCTGGTGGCTCCTCACCACTCCGCAACTCAAAAACGCGAGTTTGTGCTCCTTTATTATCCGTGGTACCTCCGCCACGACCTCTGCCTCTATTTGGCCCTGGTACAGAACCCTGAGTAGCCGACTGGTCCGGGACACACTATTGTTGCCCCTGATACGGAAACGTCCTTTGAGTGCCTCCAAAAACACTAGCAGGGGAAGAACCATGTTGAGATCACGACTTGCCTTGACGACAATAAATAACTTCGTGACCTGACTTGCCACAAGAGAAGCAAGTCATTGGCGGTCGTGGGCACTCAGGCCTCATGTGTCCAGAATCTCCACAGTTGAAGAACTGTCGTCCCCTCTTTGCAACCTGCGTAGTGGACGAAAAACTCTGGCGTCTCTGGTTCCACCCGGAACTTGACACTCTAGCATCACCACTGGTCTGACTAGTCCTTTGTCTTTTCTCAAACCCGCCGGTCTAATAAGCTCTTCTATGCTCGGCTCTCTCTCACTCATAAGATGACGCTCTGTCTTGATAATCAGTCAGGGAATCACAGTGAAAACCCGCCATGTAGGAACGGGTGCTCTCCCTCAATTGTAGGAGAACAGGTACGCGTGTTGGTCCTCATGAGGTGTAGTTGTGCCTAGAAGTGCCAACTCCTCTTGGAATCTCCGGATCGCCTCAACTATCGGCACATCCTCAAAACCGGCCTCAACGAAATCCTACAGTTTCTCCCTCCACAATGAGGTAGGGCAGAAACGCTCTTTGATCATACTCCTCATTTGATCGTAGCTAGTGGCTCGACTTCGCATGGTCATCCACCACTACTGGGCTAACTCACGGAATAGAGTCTATACTAACTCTATCTGTCTATCCTCTAGACATCTGATAGACTCAAGAGCTAAGTCTACATGTCCAATCCACAACTCGACCTCTAGGCCCACATTTCCGGTAAAAGGGGGTACTCCTATCAAGTGAAAAACCTTCAGCCAGGAACCAGGTCGCGGTCCTCTCGACTCCTCTAAAGCTCTAGCAACCTCAACAACTCGTGTTGGTATAACAGGCACTTGTGTAGCTCCATGGGAAATCTCACATGATCCCTCGTGTGTTGGCAAATCCGGGGCACGTCTACCTGCCCTGGCAGCCTCCTCTACTCGTCGATGTAAGCGCGAAACTCTAGTCCCCTCATCGAGACATGTTCGGAATCGTCTTATTGGACTGGTTGAGATCTTTGTCTCCCAATCATCCCGTTCCCCGTCTCAAAAACGACGCTCTCAGCAATCTCCTCGTGCACATCCTCCGTTGTAGGCGGATCAGCAATGGGAACTTGTCCCTGACCTATCGCTACCAGAGGAAGAGGGGGTCCACCTCTACCTCGTCCTACAACAGATGTCGCTCTAGTCCGAGCCATCTGCGCTATATACATATCTATCATATAAGGATAGCTAATATCGTATACATAGATCAAACCCACATATACAAGCAGTCTAGTATATACATAAATATATAACTAAACTGTTGAGATCCATGGAAGGAGTGATGACTTCCCGTACATTCTATCCCAACCCGACTGTGAACATGGTTTAAAACTTAAACCACTTTTGAAAACTCAGACCCCCTTTCAGGCTCTTTTTTTTTTATCTATTCGACCTTTGTCGCAGATTGCAATTGTCATTGTTCTCAACCTAAGGCTCTGATACCAACTTTGTAACACCCCAAATCTGCAAGACTCGAGGCGCTACTGGGTTAGAGCCTCACAATGGGTCCTGACCCTAGCCTGAAAACAAGTTCACTAAACCTTACAACAAGGCACAAGTATATATATAAAACATCCTTTATAAAAGATAAAACGTCAAGTATCATCACATACACAAAACCCCCACAATCGAGTACAAAACATCCATAACATATACATAACCATCCCAAAAGCCCATAACACCTAATGTACGGAAGTCCTCGGCTGATCACTCCTCCAGATCACTCTTCAATCCTCCTAACCTACAAAGGATCTACAACACGGTATGAAACCGTTAGCTAACAATTCATATATAAGATAATTCATAAGCACGTACACACATCAGAATAACGGTAAACACCAAGCATGTATCACATCATTTACCCTTTTAATTATCTTTATAACGTTTTACATTCACATCATATATATATATTAACATATGTGGCACGAGAAGTATATCATTCTCGCCTCTAGGTACAATAATCATCTTGGAGTGGCATCCGGCACACGTCCCCGTATGCCATGTGGAATGAGGAGGCGACGCATCCGGTTCGTATACCAAGTATGACATGACCACAGAGAACCTCTTAGACTCCCTCAAGATGAAAGGGAAATGTTATCACTGCCATTGCAAGGGGGCTAACCATAGATCGGTAATAATCAATATTGCATGCTATAAAACACATAACAATCACCGCTCATGGATACATCCAATATAGGAATGCAGCTAAGTAAGTCCTATAGACTTATTTCAAACTCAAGATAATCTCAATCATGATCAAACTCCAACCCGTAGGAATGCACTGCCTAATAACAAGACATAAAGAGGTGTCAAACCTCCTATCAATCACAGGAATCACACCTAGACCCAAGGGATCCATAAGGATCATAAACATCGTATAACCCTCAAATAACATGCTAAACCTTAAAGCCACATCCGGCATATATCAAAATTACGATATCATCCTCAAACTCTCATCCATAAACTCTAACATGATCCTAAACCAAAGCCTATGCCAAGGAAAGAAGATAACTTACCAGCACTTGGTAAGTTCTGAGGAAGGCGCAAGGTGGCGACTCACAGCCGCAGGGGCGGTGACATACACAGGCCGCATGAGCGGCGACGATGATCCGTAGGGGCGGCAAGCTCGACAGAGGACATCTGTCAAGAGTTGTTCGATCCCTCTCTAGATCCACTCTCGTCTCCACCACAAGGAGTCCAACACAAGCACTCTAGCCTTCCCAAAACATACACATACACATCCAAAGCAATCATGATACACATCCTTGATGGAAAACACGAGGAAATGGAATAAAAGCAAAGAAGAGGGACTTACTCTCTTCTCAGATTGAGCCAGAGCTAAACTCCAAGGCTCCGAGCCCTTCAACAAATCACAACAACCTCAACAATCATCCACAACTTCAGCAGCATCAAAAACCACTTCGAACTTGAAGAAGATCCAAGGTGAAATCATAGGAAACCAAGCAAGGAGAAGAATGGAAAAGAAGACCATGACGAGGAGAGAAAGAAGCCTAGAGAAAGCAAGCAACCCTTCATCAGAAGGAGAGGAGGAAACTTATAGAGGAAGGAATGCCAAAAGCATGATCAAGGGGTCAAAGAAGACGGTTGTGGCCACCTTCGCCGCGGTCGCGGCTTGACAACACCGCGCGAAGGCCTGCACCAGTGGCAAGGTCATGTGCGGTCGCGCCTAGTCTAAAAAGGAAGAGGATATGACATGCAACATGACAATCAGACACAAAAACAAACCTTTTAGATTTGAACTAATGTGGACCCAACGAAAGGAATGCAAAATTATTATCAAGCAAACTTGGGGAACTCGGTTCCAAGGAACCCACATGTTCAACCTTGTGGAGAAAATTATTCTTTTAAACAGCAAATTAAATTATTGGAGCAAGAAAACCTTCGAAAACATTAACAAGCAAGTCTGAGAGACAAAATATGAAATTGAAAAATTGAAAGTATTGCTATATCAAAACTATAATCATCAAGCTTTAAATAGACTTGCTAGAAAAAGAGTATGTCTAATCAACTAAAAAAATATCACAAAATAGAAAAAAAACGATGGCACAATAATTGCAAAAGAAGAGGATATCGAAAGTGATTTTTTTCTGAGATTATAAAGAAAGATTCAAAGCTATCCCAATCAATGATAGTGATCTAAACACTTAACTTGAGGTAATCCAAAATAAAATTTCGGTCTCAAAAAATGCATAATTGACAAAACCCTTTGCAAACCACAAAATCAAAAAGACAATTTTTGATATAGGAAGCTATAAATCCCCGAGTCCGGATGAAATGCCAACATGATTCTACCAAAAATACTTGCACATTATAGGTCCCGCTGTCAGCCGAGCAACTAAAAGCTTCTACAAAATCGGAAAAAATTTAAGCAAGTAAATCATACCTTTATTTCCCTCATTCCTAAAACTAACAACGACTCGGCAACAACGCATTACAGAACTATAAGCCTATGTTCGACCATATATAAAGTCATAGATAAAATTCTAACAAGTCAGCTAAAAAGGATAATCACAAAGCTAATTCACCCACTCCGAGGGGCATTTACTGAAGACAAATCTATACAAGACAACATAGTGATAGCTCATGAAATCTTTCATGGATTCAAAAGAAAAAAAGGAAAGGAATGCTACGTAGCACTCAAACTAGATATGGAAAAGACATTCGATAGAGTAGAATGACCTTTTATCATGACAATTCTACAAAAATTTGGGTTTGCAAACAAATTTACGGACTGGAATGAAGAATGCATTACCTCGGTCCATCCTCCATCCTTACTAATGATAACCCTACAAAACATTTTAGCCCAAAGCGAGAACTCCGGTAAGGGGATCCTCTATCCCCGCTCCTATTTCAATTCAGAGTTGAAGTTCTTGCTAGAAACATCCATAAAGAAAGCAACGATACAAGAAAACTATTGGGTTTCCTATCACAAGAGTTGTCTCAATTAACCCCTTCCTCGCATCTGTCGATGACATTATTATATTTGACGAAGTTTTTTCCCCAACATATAACCAAGTCCTTGATATCCTATTCCAAATATTGCAAGGTCTCGTAACAAAAGGTTAACTAATAAAAATCATCATTCTAAACTACTGCTAATATAGATAATAATTTTGGGCAAACACTTCAACAAAATTAAGGATTTTCTACAACCTCTTGCCACTCGAATGCCCAATCATAATAGGAAAAGTTAGTAAAGCTACCTTTGAGGACATCATTTCAAGATTAAGACAACAACTAACAAAATGGAAAGTAAATTCTCTCTCACAAGAAGGGTGAATTGTTCTCATCAAAGCAAACCTAAATACAAAATCAAACTTTATAATGCGAAGTTTCATGCGCTCAACTCCAATCCTCGAAGAATTAGATCAAATTAAAAGGCAATTCTTATGGAACAAAGTACCTAACCATCACCTCTAATCAACTGTGACAAAATATGCAAACCTAAGGAGTTATGGGGTTCAAAAATCAAAAAGACAGAATATATGAATAAAGCACTCCAAATAAAACTTCTTTGAAAAATCGTGTCGGAACCAGACAATATTTTGGTTAAAATCATAGAAGAAGTATATATGAAAGGAAGTATGTTACGGAATTACAAGACAAGGAATAACACATCTTGGCAATGGACAAGATTGATGAACCTCCGGCCAGAATCTCAGAAAGGTCTTAGATGGAGTGTATGAGACGGAGAAACTATCAAACTATGGAAAGGCATGTGGATATGCAAACCACTAGAGACCTATGCAATAAATGCTAACTTATTAAAAGAATAATAAATAGTAAGCAAACTGATCACGGATGGAAAATGGAACCACCACATAATAGAAAATAACTTGAGAAAAATTTTCCCATAAGAAATAATTGAGGAAATCTACTCATACTCACTACCGAAGCACAACATTCAAGATCGTCTATACTGGACACCATGTGAAAAATTCTCAACAAGATCAATCTTACAACTATTGCACAACCAAAAAGGGCATAGTTCATACGACAATGCATATATTTGAACTCATTCAATGCCAAAAACAAAAACTTCATATGGAAATTTTTCCTGGATGAGCTACTAGTATAAGAAAACTTAAAAAATTAAAGAGTGTCAGTCCCCATGCAATGTATGTTGTGTCAGCACCCATATGAATATGCTAAGCACATCTTCATCATATGCCCTTGTACAATAGACAATGTTGAGGATCCAAAAATCCAAGATTTCTTCGCAAATATAGATATCTCACGCTAAAACATGGAAGAAGTTTTGACATTAGTCCACAACAAAATTGATCGCAAAATAGTTGAAAAGTTGACAATCACATGGTGGAACATAGGGTACATGAGAAATCAATGCATCTTCAATATTCAAGGAGTCAATGATACCAAGCAAATAGTTAACAAACAAATACACATTTGGGATGCAACGACACCTAAAAATAATATTGGGAAACCTCCCAATCAACAAAGGAAGAAAAGATATATCCACTAGACAAAACCGAAAATTGGAGTCACCAAACTAAACTTTGATGGATCTAAAAAAAGTAACAATAAAACTACGGGTCTGTTTGGCATCGTATGAGTATTCTTGTTTTAGATTATTCGGGATGGAGATTCTTGAGATTGTTGGGGATTCTTGGAGATGGAGATTGTTAGAGATTCTTTTTGCTTAAATTTAAGTGTTTGATATTAGATTATTAAGACATATTGTTTACGAAAAGATTATGTCAATACCCCTAAGATCAATTGATGAAATGTATACCCTTAATCTCATCAACTAACATCCTTCTAAAATAAACAATCCTGGAGAAAATTTTACTTAAAAAGGTTTACAAACACGACTCTGCGTGACTGTAATTCACTTGTTGGCACTCTTGTTCAGTTCACTTCTTCCAACAGGGACATATTGGCTGTGTAAATAGTGTTTCTTAGAATTCACAAGGCTTACTTTTAAAATATAGTTCAGATTATCAAATCAATTCTCACAAGAAAGTATCAAATCAATTCTTGTAAGAAACTATCAAATCAATTCACTTGTTGGCACTCTTGCTAGAAATATGCAAATCTTCAAATAGTGCATACAACAGAGTGCACAATAACAAGAGTAAAACATTCAGTGGTAGATATTGACCTTTATGGAGTGTTGAGATACATGCTTGGAGGACTGGCATTGCAACCTCAACACAATCTTCTTTGTGGTCTTAAAAAGATTCAGAATCAGCAAACAACTTCAAGTAGAGATTAATCCATTCGGAAAGGACTTACATAACCCGTTGGATGAAGAAACGCGAACACTTTTTTCTTGCTCGCCTCCTTCATCGGAAAGCCTCTTCTAGACAAAGTCTTCTTGATCCCACAAAATGTACTGATATCTTGGTGTGGCTACTTGGCTATTGCAAGTCAGAATCGCGGTCACATCCTTTGACACATACACAGCCAAATCATACACCAAATCATGCATTTCAAGAAACAAAATCTTCTCAACTGTTGAAAAAATGTTTGAGATACTAAACTCAAGTTATTAATCAAATTCATGTCACACTTTGTTATAAGTACAAGATCATTCAATAAGCTACTCTCATCGAAAAGTTCCACATACATCGCTATATGATTCTTTGCCACCACATCATATCCCGTAAACTGCAGAAAAGACCTTGATAGAAGCTCATAGAAGTATCTATATCCAAACTGTTTGAAATCTTCTTCGTCTTCTCTCGAATTCAAGTATCCCAATGCCATCCACACATTGACCAAGTCATTTCTAACCATGGCATGACCTTTTTTGTAAGTAGCATAGAAGGTAAAACATGATCTAAGATAACTCGGAATCTGATCATGACTCGATTTCAATACAGATAAGATATCATTTATCCTACAAAGGGACAAAAGGTCATAGTATACATGTTAGTGAAATATAATGACGTTTCCCTGGGCAAAAGTTTGTAACTTGACCTTCTTGTGGAAGACAGGCTTGGTTTGACCCCTATAACCAGATTGCTTCTTGTCATAACGACGTTTTCCCTGCGTAACCAAACTAACTTTGCCTTTCTTGTACTGGGTGACCTTGTGGATTATGTGTTTCTTGCATTCCTTGTTCTTGCAGTAGGTCTTTTTTGTCTTAAGAACATTCACCATGGCTGCAGATCTCTAGAGCCATTAAACAACGAAATGGAGAAGTTCTTCCGTCTACGAGACCACTAGGTTCACTTGTTAGCACTCACAAGGCTCGTTTTTAATATCTGGCATCAAATCTACGCATTCAGAGCCACAAATCAACAATTTTGGCATGAAACTATCAAATCAATTCTTGAAAAAAGGAAGGAAGAGTACACTCAGAATTCGAGAAATCACCAGAGCTTTGAGAAGCTCATGCTTCAAATCGGTAATTGGAATCAATGAGTGATCGGAAACCAGAAGCAAGTGGTGGCCACAAATCCCACATACCTCACCTTCGTCATACTTGTGAACATGCCAACAACCTCACAAGGGCCATTTCTCCCCCTAGAGTTCTGATGACAGTCGGATGTGGGAGGGCTAGTGTTATAACATACAACTTCGATCCAAAAGAGAAGAGTTTGGGAGAGGAAGAAAATGTCGACCGCTTCCTGCTGGTATGGGCAAAGAGTAGTAAAGGTATATAAAACAATCTATCCCCAAGAATCTCTAAAAAGCTTGGTTGGGAAAGATTGTTTTTACGGGAATCTTTAACCAAAAGAATCTCGTAAAAGAATACAATCCCGAAGCTCCAACTAATACCAAATGACGCTAATTTTGTCATCCCCAAGAATCCCGCAAATAATAATTTATATGAATTCCCTAGAATACAATACCAAACATGCCCTACATTCGGATACATATTCAGAGATCAGAAGGGAATAACCATATCATTGAATTATGAACAGAGTGGGGTTTCTTCTATCTTACACAGAAGCATATGCACTACGATGTGGACTGATCATAGATCAAACCATGAACCTATCAAAACTTGAGATTGAGGGTGATAACCTCACTGTTATTAACTCAATTGCAAAGATTTATAAACTACCATGAATAATTGATATTATCATATTTGACATCTCAATTATTCTAACTCATTTCACACAAGTTAAAATCACTAATGTTATGAGGGAAGTTAACGGAGTTGTAGACAAACTCGCATTCTTAGGCAATGGTGTTCTTGCTGCCGAAGGAGAGATCCTATAAGAGGTCGAAATTCTCATCCGAAAGGATGTTATAGGATAGTCCACCAACAGACGATAACCATACTGGACTGCTTACCATGTAGTAAAAAAAAACTTTATTATATATATTACACTAATACAGTTTGGGTTTTATTTGTACCTGGTTTGAATGTCATGTATTTTAAATCAATTGTATAGTATTGAATTTAAAAAATAAACTAATTAGAATTTAAGTAAAATGTTTTATAACAATAGATGTGTTGATGATATAGGATGGACTACCTCGAAAAGATAGTCTAACCTAACCGCTTTCCAATATAAAAAAAGGGTGTGCTCGTAAGATTGATATTCATGAGGAGAAAATTGTCTAAACAATATCTTATCTTTTGGACTGACTGAACTTTAGTACCTCGTCGTTTAAACTATCATAATGGTATATCAACTATTGAGCCCGCTCAAATTTGCCCTTGAGATTTAACGTTGTTCTTTAAATTTAACGGGTGAACAATATCCTATGTACTAATCTTTGGTCGGACTCAATAGTCGAGGTACCGTTCTGATAGTTTAACGGGATTCCTATTCGATTAGACACGGGACACAACACGGACGCATTCTGGATATGTCTCCCGAGCGCATTAGGCCTCTGGGCGCATCCAGAGTGTGCCTCTGGGCGCATCCAGAGTGTGCCTCTGGGGCGGATTCAGGATGTGCCCCGGAGACACACTCTGGATGTGCTCCGTTGCTAACTTTTTACTACGCCCGATACTTAAAACGGGCCCATCGTCAAATTTACCCAGCCCACTGCGACTCTATATATATTTTACGTGAAAAACGATCATTTCATATTAATTCGGTACCATTAAAAAATTATTAAAAAAATAAAATAAAATAAATATAAGAATAAAGTGTATGTATAGTTAGGCTTTATTTTATTTCACCTTAATATTTCTTATAAATGTCATGAACTTGTGTATCCATCTAATTAAAGATTTAGAAAGAAAGTAAAGGGAATATTGTTAACCAAATTTTCCAAAATATCAAGATCGTTGCATGTAAGTAAACAATGAAAGTCTCGAACAATTCATGTTATTCTTCTTCGTAGAGAACATAGCATGCTTGATTAGCTCGTCCCTAGAAGCGTCTATGAAAGTCTCGAACCTGGGTTCCATGTATATCTTTTCTGCTAGTGAGCGAGACCCATTGGCAAAAGCGTGGTGTTCAAAGTAGTTTTCACTTGGACAATTGTAGTAAAGATGACTCCTGAGTCGCCCAAGCCTCCTGTTAATAAGCCAGCACCATATGGCCGCTTCCATGACCGATGTGTAGACTTGAACTGAAGTCGTCATCACAACTCACAAGCACACAAATGAATCCATTCATAACTCAAATTCATGTTGACTCTACAAAACTTAAATGAGTCCTAACAATGCATAAAATTCTTAACGTGATTAAATAAAGCAGTTGTTGGTATTAGGAAAAATTGGAAGGAGATTTCAAGAATGGGAAGAGGAGATGCATGATATATAAATTCAAATACCATATATATTTAGACTAATCAATTAGACTTGGTTGACATGCATAAAAATGAAAATGCCACTAAACTTTCAATTAACATTGACCAAGATCAAGCCATAATGTTAAAATTTAGGTGCAAACAACTGCTTGTTTCTAATTTTCTATCCTCCCCCTTAACCTGACAACAAGTCCACAACGACAGAGTACCAAGATGACATGAAAATGAAGCACAAAATGCGTTCATCATGAATAAAAGTTTAGAGATACCTACAACAATTGAATTATAATGATCAAACAGTAGCAAATTTGGATGCTTCAAACTACTGACATTTCAAAAGTAAAAACACCCAAAAAAAACAAAGGAGATGAATTTGTCAGATATTTGCATGTAGACCATTCTTTGAAAGGGCTAGCTAGGTGTGCATGTATTAGGATAACATCGTATAAAACATATATTGTAGAGAATCATGTTGAAGAAATGTGGTTTACAAAAAGGTTGCTTTACTAAAGGTCCATAAAAATATATGGATAATTACTCAAGTCCAATGATTTGCCACCATCAACCTCCACTTGACTCTGTAGGCGGTAAAATAGAGCTTAGCAACCATTACTTAAAGAGAAAAGTATTTGTACAAACTGCTTGCAATTACAGATTAACATTATGCAGGATTAAGATGCACTCCAAAGGCATAAGTAGCAGGCTCCCAACAAGATATTTGCTTTAACTTGCTCTCTCGCACATGTTGCTTTACTAAATACCTTAGAATTTGCTCTCAAGAAGCAAGCTTGTATTCAAGTCAGGGGATATTGGCCAATAATGATTAACATGGGTAGATCATCCTCTCCAAAGTGCAAGCAATATGCTGAACAGTAATGATGATTAAGCCTGTTTGTTTTCAATTCCAAACATAATTATGATTATCTAACCTAACAATTTGCAAGGGAGTTCAACCAAAGAAAAACTAATCAAATTGTCAGGTTCAACAAACTAAAATGTACTCGGCCACATACGTGTTGGAGGAAATTTGGGCATATAATCTATTCTACATTGACAGCAGAAAGAAAACTAAATCAAGATGAGTAAGGATGTGCAGGTGCAAAGTCGGGCACTCATATCACTAACCTGTGAAATCAAGAACGAATTGAAGAAGACGGGCACTCATATCTGAGCCAAAACGAAATCAAGATGAGTAAGGATGTGCAGGTGCAAAGTCGGGAAGAGAAGAAAGGGAGGGCGAGGCGGCAGTGATATCCCTCGCCGAGGCTCAGGTAGAATGCGCCCCATATGCAGGCTCTGGCTCCGCGCAGCTAGCATATCTGGGATCCGCCCAAATTGCAGATTTGGGTCCCGCCTCGTTGTCATAATCCGATTACACTGCCTCTATGGTAATTATTCGTCTGATCCGATAAAATCACTCTAGTTTAACGACGAGGTGATAAAGTTTAGTCAGTCCACAATAAGAGATACTGGTTAGACAATTTTTTTTTATTTATGAGGTCTAAATTATTTTAGGAAATCCAATCACAATTTATATTATAATGTAGCATTAATGTATTTTGTTTCGCAATCAAACCAACCCTTATACATAACCCGACCTTTCGACCTGACTTCGAATATTCCCAATCTCAAAAACCATTTAGAAGAAGAAACCCTAGATAAAACACTCAGCTCACACAGGTACAGGTCACAGCTCACAGCCGAAGTACCCTATAAAACCATCCACCTCGCTCACTTCCCGATACCCGATCAAAGGCCGATAGAGAGTAAGACCGGCTTGCTCTTTACTTGTCCATCCTGCTCTTTATTCTTTGGGTTACTCTACCGATTTTGTTTTTCTCTTTGATCTTTCGATTGTTTGCAGATCTCTCTTTGTTTGGAGCTTGTCCGGCGCAATCATGACTCTGGTACGCATTTTTTCCCTCTCTTTTATGCTCTTGTTATAGATTGTTGTGGTTATGATCTTTCTGGAAATTGCGCCACAGTTTCTGTTGATCGTGTTTTTGTTTCGGATGAGCTTCATAAATAGATGAGTTTGAGCTTTTGGATGAATTAGCTTGCTTTTAATTTCTGTTTTTTAGTCTTGATTTATGCTGAGGAATTCTAAGTAGAACTGTATAGATTGATTATCATCTATGTTATTGTAGTTTGTTTGGTTATGTATTATACGTTACTGAAGATCCTATCCTTCAAATCTAGACGGTCTTTGTTAACATCTCTGGTTAACGGCTCAGATCTTTTGGGTTTCAAAGCTGCTATTTAGGTTCAGAACTACATTTGGAATTTGGTTTAAGTTTTTCTTTTTATCAAATATGTATCTAGTATAGATTTACTAGCTGATCAAAACTTATCTTTATTGTTGCGAGCTTTACTGAATGGTGAAATCATTGTGATACGAATTATGTGAGTTGCTTTAACAATTGTTATGCATTGAAAAATTTCAGACTTTGTATCCTGGAAATTGTAACAACAAGAATGCCTACAAGACTCTGATTGCAGCAGAGTACAATGGCATTCAAATTGAGTTGGTCAAGGATTTCAAGATGGGGGAATCCAACAAAACCCCTGAGTTCCTTAAGTTAAACCCTATTGGAAAGGTACAGACTTGGCCACCTTTATATAGTGTCTTTCAAACTCTTGACATTACCTGAGCTTGCTTTCTTTGCCTTAGGTTCCTGTATTGGTAACACCTGAAGGCTCCATCTTCGAGAGCAATGCCATTGCTCGCTATGGTTAGTTTTACTATTGAACTTTTTGAGGATTTGATTTTTTAAGTTCTGTTAAATTATAATATTTTTTTTTGTTCCTATTGTTTTTATATCTAGTAATACTTGTCTTCCATGCAGTGACTCGCTTGAATTCAGACACTAAGTTGTATGGGTCTTCACTGATTGATTACGTAAGTGTGTTCTTGAATTAATTGTTTGTGCATGATTTTGTTTGATGTTTGGGCATGATTTTATTTGATGTAAGCAAGCACCTTGTTAAGATGTTTTTCCCTTAACTTCTCAGGCTCATGTAGAGCAATGGATCGATTTTGCATCACTGGAGATTGATGCCAGTATCATCCGATGGCTGCTTCCTCGCATTGGCCACGGTGTCTACAATTCGGCTGTCAGTTGAAAATCTCTCATTTTTTGATGAAACTATTCTAGTAGTTATTGCTCTATCTCATATTCTCATTTACATTATTTCCTATTTTGTTCAGTCTGAGGAAGCTGTAGTTTCTCAATTGAAGAGGGCTTTGGAAGCATTGAACACTCATCTTTCCTCTAACACATACCTGGTTGGGCACACTGTGACATTGGCTGATATCATCATGACATGCAACTTATATATCGGGTTTAATTATATTATGACCAAAACATTCACCAAGGATTTCCCTCACGTTGAGAGGTACTTCTGGACCGTTGCTAACCAACCAAATTTCAAGAAGATTTTGGGTGAGGTGAAGCAAACAGAATCTGTTCCTCCCGTTGAAAAGAAGCATGCACAACCTGCCAAGCAGAAGCCTAAGGAAGAACTGAAAAAAGAAGCAGCAAAACCAAAAGAAGCAGCAAAACCAAAAGAAGAAGCACCTGCAGAAGAGGAAGAGGCTCCCAAGCCCAAACCGAAAAATCCTCTGGATCTGCTTCCTCCTAGTAAGATGGTACTAGATGACTGGAAGAGGCTGTACTCCAACACCAAAACCAACTTCCGTGAGGTTGCTATTAAAGGTATAACACTTGTCTTGCACTTTCCTTCTCGGTCTACTTGCTATTAGCTTAGAAACATCATATGGCGTATGTTTCCCTGTTCAGAAATATTATAGTTATGTAAATGCATTGAAACACTTTGGAAACCTGCCTGATAACTCAAATCATATACTTGATGATTGATGTGCTAAAACAATTACTTGCAATTCTGTTATTGGATATTAAAGAGACAAGTTAATAAGCTGATCTCATTCTGATATTTTGCAGCTGAGTTGATAAGTTAAAAATCAACTAATTTTTTTCGGAAGTCATTCGAGTATTTTTCTCCTTTGAAGAAATATTATAATCATGTAATTTTTAGTGAAATGGTTAGGAAACCTGCCTAAAAACTGAAAGCAACTCTATATATGATTATTGATGTCAAAAACCAATTTCTTGCAATGCATGAAGGCATTGAAGTTTGTGACTCTGCAGAATATTTACATGTTGGTACTTACGATATTGTATATTTTTTAATTATTTACAGGGTTCTGGGATATGTACGATCCCGAAGGATATTCATTGTGGTTCTGTGACTACAAGTACAACGAGGAAAACACGGTTTCCTTTGTTACTCTAAACAAGGTAGGCGGCTTCCTTCAAAGAATGGATTTGGCTCGCAAGTATGCATTTGGAAAGATGTTGGTTATTGGAAATGAGCCTCCATACAAGGTGAAGGGTTTGTGGCTTTTCCGTGGGCAAGAAGTCCCCCAGTTTGTGATCGACGAGTGCTATGACATGGAGCTCTATGAATGGACTAAGGTTGACATCAATGACGAAGCACAAAAGGAGCGTGCAAGTCAAATGATTGAAGATGCTGAGCCTTTCGAGGGCGAGGCTTTGCTCGATGCCAAGTGCTTCAAGTAAAATCTACTACCAATAACTTGTTATGCTTAGTCAATTGGCAAAGGGTTATGCTTTTGTACTGTCCTAGTTTATGCTTTAGTCTTTTGACATTGGATTATATAGTTTTACCTTAAACTTGAATTTTCTACTGCTATCACTATTTTCAAACTCCGATCACAATGGTACTGCTAAGAGACTTCTATTACCAAAACCTTTTAAATTTTACAAGTTGAATTCAGTGTAAGGTTGTATAATTTTAAACTACTGGATGGAATTCAAGCTGATCAGTTGCCAAGTAATCGAAATAATGGTTGGTATAGAGTTTTGTGATTAGTCATTATTTCGGCCTCTTGACCGGACACTGTGATGATCAACTCTGAATATCCTTGTTAGCTATTATCATATCAAAAAAATCTTATGGAGTTTGTGTAGATTTTCATATTTTTTTTAAAGCTTATGGAGTTTGGCATGTTGAGATTATTTACTAGCTTAGCTTTTTTGTGGAGCTTATTGGATATGTCATTTTTTGAAAGCTTTGAAGGATAGTTTTTTTTAGTAAGTTATCAGATTTGTTTACAATTTTGTCCCTAAATTCTGTATAATTATTTGTACGTGTTCTTTTTGATAATTTATCTAAAAAATCTACTTTTAACAAACATTAATTAATTAGATTTTTATTAAATTTACATGTTTTACAAAACTTTTTTTGAACCAATTTACAAAACTATAAAAAAAAAAACCACACAGAGCTTAAACTAGATAAAAAGATTAAACTACGTAAAAACCTCGCAATGCTGAACACGCCGACCAGTTTAGTTTTGAAATTCAACAAAGCTTGACATCATTTGGCATGGTAGTTAATTTGAGATTAGATTTTTGTGACCCCAATACTCGCTGCCTTTTGTAGGCCCTCCCGAAGAGCAAGAGTTTCTGCTTCAAGCACAGTATCAGCGGTATATCGACCATATCCAGTAGCGAGTGATATTGCTTGGTTGTTTCGTATGATAAACCCGAAGGCACATTGGCCTGAGGGGTATCTAGATGCATCAAAATTTAGTTTGCAAAAACCCTCCTTTGGCCTTTCCCAAGTGATGTCTTTCTTCTTTTTTCTTAGGTTTTTGTTTTATGGTGTTGTTCGAGCAAGGACACTTGTTTGCTCTTTCCCACTCATTGATTTGCTTAATCGCCATTTGGTTGAGATTTTGTGGTGCCTTTTTTTTTTTGAAGACAAGTTGATTCCTTGCAATCCAGACGTTCCACCAGATCGTCACTATTTGTCTTAGCACAGATGAGTCGATATTTCCTTTGAGATCAAGGAGAATATCATTAGTTTTCATATTTGACATATCATAATCTTGTAGTCTCGAAGAGATGTTATTGTTATCAATGTTGTTTAAAGTATAGGGGTATTCAAAGAACAAATGTTTTGCACTTTCTGTATGATGATTGCAAAATTCACAGTGCATCAAGATTGAAATTCTTTGTTTGTCTAAGTTTTCTTTTATTGGTAATCCATCTAAGGCTAGTTTTCAAAGGAAATTTTTTACTTTTGGCATAATATTGATTTCCCAAATTCAGGTTTTGTCCGTAGTAACACCCACTTTACGTTTTTGGATAATTTCTACAGCAGATTTAGTGGAGTACCACCCTTTTTCATCCGCTTCCCAATATAATATGTCTCTAATATCACATTTAGGTAGATTATATTCTTTTAATTTATCAATAATGCTATTCGAGAAAACATTGTGAAGTTGGTTTAGTCGTTGGTGATTCCAAATTTTGTTCAAGATAAACGTATCTACGAGGGTAGATGGTTCTACTAATGTTTTGTCCGTTACTAGTTTAATCAATGGTTCCTTGGTCACCCATTTATCTTTCCAAAATCTAACTGTTTTTCCGTCTCCCACCCTCCATCTTGCTCCTTTATCAAACTCTTCTCTTAGTTTGATCAACTTTTTCTAATGCCAAGACGAATTATTTCCACATTCGTAATCCCATAAACAAGTACCTTTTAAATATTTTTCTTCAATTATTCTCACCCAGATGTTGTCTCGTTCAGGCATGATTTTTCATAGCAATTTCATTTGCAATGCTTTGTTCATATCTTGGGCCTTTCTAATTCCCGTTCCACCAAGCGATTTTGGTTTACAAATCTTGTCCCAACTGATGAGTGGGTGGAAATTAGGTCCCTTATTCCAAAAGAAGTTTCTATTGATCCAATCAAGTTCGTTATGAATACTAGAAGGGAGCATGAATGCTTGCATAATGTAGCTCGGTTTTGCATTCAAGTTTGCTTTTAGTAAGGTTGTTCTACCCTCTTGTGAGAGGGACGATGCCTTCCACTTTGTAAGTTGAAGTTTAGATTTAATGATAACGGAATTGAAAGTATCCTTGTTTACTCTACCATTAATCACCGGGCATCCAAGGTATTGTTTTAAGTTGGTAGATAGAGTAATTCCAAGTTGTGCTTGTAGTGTTCTTTTTTTCCTTGTATCTAGGTTCAATGTAGTTTGAAAAGCAGATTTATGGTAGTTTATAACTTGCCCAGAAATATCACAATATTTAGTAAGAACCGTGAGTATTTTGTTACTTGCTTCAGCCGTAGCCTTAGAAAAAATGATAATGTCATCCGCAAAGGCCAAGAACGGAATTTTTGGTACAATCCTTGTAATAGGGAAACCTATGTCTTTCGGGTTTTCATTACAAAGTTTTGTAGGTTTCTGGCTAGCACTTCCGCACCTAAGTTAAATAGAAGCGGTGATAACAGGTCGCCTTGACAAAGTCCTCTTTGTGGGGTAAATATCGTGGTCGGGAAATCGTTTATTAACAACGAGTAGGAGACAGTTGTTGTGCATTCATTGATCCAATTCCTAAACTTTATTCCAAAACCAAATTTTTCTAAAACTGCATTTAGGAACTTCCATTCAACTTTGTCATAGGTCTTTTCCATGTCAAGTTTTATAGCCATAAAACAATCTTTGTCTTTCTTTGATCTAAATCCATTAAATATTTCATGAGCTATAAGAACGTTGTCATGAATTGATCTTTTTTTAGTAAAAACGCTTTGTAGGGGGTGAATAAGATTAGGAATGATCAAGCTTAGTCTGTTTGCTAGAATCTTGGCAATGATTTTGTAGACCGTCGAGCATAGGCTTATTGGTCTGTAGTGCATTGTTGTTGTTGGGTTATCAATTTTTGGAAGGAGGGCGATGAAAGTATGATTAAATTGTTTTAGGATTCTGTCAGTTCTATAGAAGCTTTTCACTACCATGCTAACTGCGGGACCAATAATGTGCCAGTATTTCTTATAGAAACCCACAGTCATGCCATCAGGTCCTGGTGATTTATCACTGCCACTATCAAAGATAACATCTTTAATATCCTTTGTAGAGAAAGACCTTTCTAGTCTGTAATTGTCACTAACAGAAACTCTAGGTTGGATGACCTCAATTTGTGTTTGTAATTTGTGTTGGTCGATGTGGGATGCGGAGAAACGATTTTTGTAGTCTTTTATAAATTCTTCACTGATTTCAATTTCCTTGGATAAGATTGTACCATCACTCCTTGTCACCGAGGCGATAATTTTCTTATTTCTTCTTCCAGTTGCTTTTCTATGATAAAATTTAGTGTTTTTATCTCCAAACTGAAGATTATTTGTTTTAGCTGTTTGCATCCAATACTTATGTTGATATTCCAAAAGACATTCACGTTTTCTAATTAATCTATTGCTTTTCTTATCAATATGATTGTTGAAAGATTTAGACAATTAACTTTGGAGAGATTCGATATCTTCATCCACCGTTTTAAGTTGTTTATTGATGTTACCGAAATTGTCACGACTCCATTTTTTTAATTTTTGTTTAAGTAGCCTTGTATTCTTCACAAGGTTAAACATGTGGTCCCAGGAAATTGGGTTATCCATGTTTGTTTTACCCGATTCTCACAATCCGGTCTTTGCAACCACATAGATTCGAATCTAAATGGTTTATTATGGATGTTGTTATGTGTGTGTTACGCTCAGGATGTGTAGTGCAATAAGCTTTAAATTTATACTCGTTATATTTCTCCTAACTCCTAGCGAACCCGCAGTGTACGGGACGTTTGTAGTAGGGATAGTATTCCGAGGTCGAACACAAAGACTAAGGTGAGATTGATTCGATTAGTGATTAAGTTTAGTGAAGATCTAGGTTAAGGAAAAGGGAAAGAAATAAAGAAATGAAAATCTCAATGTTTTTGATGGTTTTTTCGGTGATCAATCAAGGATCACAAATCATGCGAAATAAGCAATCAACTAAGCTAACAAATCAACACGGACAAACAAGCTAAAACGAGATACGAGATCAAAGAGAGAAAAGCGGATTCTAGGGGTTGGAAATTCCGGTTATGGCATAGGACTCAAGCTATCTAATCATTCCTTGGATTAATTATGATATGTTGGGAGTGAGTGTTTCTAGATTGGGATCAATCACCGGGTAGGTCTCATGGTCCACTAGTCCGTTCCTAAGGTCTCGTAACCGGGTAAGTCTCAAAGAGCCTAAGGGATGGAATTCAACACAAACTGGATTGTCACCTAGGGATCTAACCTATCCTTACCGGGTAAGTCTCGAAAGGGTTAGTCCTAAACGACTATCCTAGCACACTTAGTCCAATGGCGGCTTATGAGGCTCACCACTACCTAGAGTTTGTCATCCTTGAAATCTAAGAGTAAGAATCACCGGGTAGGTCTCTTCTAACACTTAGTTGCTAACACTAGGTCACCCTAGGATAGATTTAACTCAACAAACACTAGGATTTCAACATTCTAACAATCTAGTACTTAGATCCATCGAACCAGGGAAACCACGGGTTGTTCTACCATTTCCACGGCCGTGGAAGGGCAAGAACTAACCGTGGACTATAGCAATGACTTCGTTCAAGCAAGCAAGTCATCCAAGGGAAAATCTAAGTTCATCCTATCATAGTCTTATCCATAACCATCCTTTCCTTACCCTAGAATCGCATCTATTTAGCCTACAACATGCATCATAACAATCGAAATCATCAAGCATAAAATCATGGCTTCCATTTGCAAGATAAGGAAAAGAAAGAGATGAACAAGTGAAGCAAACAAAACCAAGCTGAAATTAAGATTAGAAAGACTCACAACCCTTCCAAAAGAAGGTTTAATCGATTCTTACAACCCTAGAAAACGATTCCGAAATTCTTCACTACAAAACCTATCAAGTGCTAGCAATGGTGTGTTCTTCTCCTCCTTCTCCAATGGAGCTCTTCTCCTCCTTCAATGGTGTCTCCCTCCTTAGAGAATCTTCTTGTTGAGAGTGTGGGAGAGAATGTGGATTTGATTGGATGATGAAAGATGCCTTCTCTCAGTCTTGTAGGACCACTTTTATACTACAACCTTGCTAGAGTGAGCCATGAGATCGTGGCACAGCTGTCACAACCGTTTGGCAAAAACCACGGTTGGTTCCACGGCCGTGGAAGTGCCAACAACCGTGGTTTGGTGCTTCAGCTTCGCCTTGGATCATTAAGCTATGATTTGGTGCATGGCTTGTGTTGACAAGGTTCCATGAGTCTTCCTTAGCCTCTAGCTTGCATCCTAATGAGTCCGAGGGTGTGTCATCTCGAGGAGCGACCCTCGAATGCATCGATTAAGCTCCTAAATCTCCCAAAATACCTATAAAGCAATGCAAAATTCCGTGTAGACGTCTATCCCGACAAAATACGTGAATTGAGTGCAAACGTCGTGAACTAGTGCTAAACCATGCATGAATGAGTGAGAAATCTATCTAAATGATTACCTAAACCTAAGTCATAAATCGTGTTATCAAAAATACCCCATACTTAAGGTTTGCTCGTCCCCGAGCAATTTCCCAACTATAGACTAAGAGATGACATGATTATTGTATGCAGAAAAATGGCAAAATCATTTTGGGTTTGTGCTTCTAATATTGGATCACCTTCATAGTCATGTTTCATGGCAATGGACAAGCAATCATGTATCAAATAAATAAAGGCACGGAAAGACAATAGTACTTAATTCGAAAGCATGCATGAAATGTAAAAATGAAGAAGTCAAGATGATTAAGAGCATATCCAATCTAGATTACTAAGTCTTACAAACATGCAAATAGGTCATAAGGTCTTTGTGAAATAAAAGGCCAAGAAACGTTGTGATTAGGTGGGGATTTTTCTAGGCTATGTGATGCTAATCCGGGAATGGAACTAACTCCACAATTTTGTCCTCGATCAACTTCCCACAAGTGTATATTTTCTCCATCTTTTCTATCTTTTCTTTTTCTTTCACTTATTTTTGAGACAATGGCATTGGTGTACAAAAGCCGAAACCTTGGTGATTAGCCGTCCTTGGGTTTTTTCTAATTTTCGAGGTGCATCCACACCGGGCACACATACCAAAGCTCGTTAGGACTATTGGTATATTTGACTTTGGCAAGGCACAAACACCTGATTATGTGAATGGTGCCGAGTTACTTGTCATTTAAACCAATGTCCCCAAACCTATATTTTTGTCTACACTTTCACAACAATTTCAGCATTTTATTCATGACATTCTTTCATCAACATCTTCACCCCACACTTGCTTTTCACACACATCAACGCACTAACATGCTCCTATTCCCGGATGGGTCAAAAGAGGTCAAATTTATATCAATTGAGGTGCTCAAACATCATGATCAAGATGAGAAGTAGAGAAAGATGAATTGCCTCATTCATTCCTAGATGGTGTGCAAGAACTAGCATGTAATTTCGACTTTCAATACTCAATCCATTCTAGGCAAGCATCATGATCACAAATCATTCATGGGATTCAAGAGAAGTACTTCAAGTCCACATATGCATTCATCAATTTAACACATAAGGCCATCCATAGCCAATCCACAAGACAAGATTCATCATTAGGGTCATATCCAAGCCTAGAAAGCACAAAATTTTTTAAATTTTCTGATTTTTTTGGATTTTTCGAAATGAGTATATACAATGCAAGACATGTGATAATATTAAACTATCCTAGATGCTAGTCATGCAAAGGATCATGCAAACCCCACCCCATACTTAGAAGCACATTGTCCCCAATGTGTAAATGAAGTAAAGAAGAGTGAAAGAGGGTTCTCACGATGTAAAAATGGTTTGCTTCGGTATTTGGGATTACTCAAGTGGATTGATGGTGGATGATCCTATCAACAATGGTAGAGAGATCTAAGTGTTCATCAAGGCGTCGGGACCCGCGCTAGGCACCGCTAGCCGTCCAAGTTCCGCGTCCGCTCCACCCATAATCGATGAGGGATTCATCATCATCATTCACATGCCATGCAAGGCTTCCATGCTACCAAGACTCTAACACACACACAAAGCACACCAAACACACAAAAACAGAAAAATCAAGACAAAAACAAAAACGAAAAGGGGAAAAACGTTACCAATGGGTTGCCTCCCACCAAGCGCTTCTTTAAGGTCATTAGCTTGACCAAACTCGGGGGCATCTCATTCTAGGTGAAGTGGGGCAATCATATCCACCGGAGCTCCCGAGATGTACTTCTTTAACCGGTGCCCGTTCACCTTGAAATCTCCACAATGCTCCCTTCCTATCTCAATAGCTCCATGGGGAAAGATCTTCTTTACCACATAAGGACCGGTCCACCTTGACTTTAGCTTTCCGGGGAAGAGCCGCAACCTTGAGTTGAAGAGAAGGACAAGGTCGCCTTCACTCAACTCCTTCGGGATGAGGCGCTTGTCATGCCACCCTTTGGTCCTCTCCTTGTAGATCCGGGCATTCTCATAGGCATCCAACCGGATCTCTTCAAGAGCATTCATGTCAAGCAACCTCTTCTCTCCGGCCTCCTTGAGGTCAAAATTTAGCCACTTAATGGCCCAATAAGCTCTATGCTCCATCTCCACCGGAAGGTGGCAAGACTTGCCATAGACTAGCTTGTAAGGAGTGGTGCCAATTGGTGTCTTGAAGGCGGTTCTATATGCCCATAAGGCATCATCGAGCTTCATAGCCCAATCCTTTCTCGTCCTAGAGACCGTCTTCTCAAGAATTCCCTTTATCTCCCGGTTGGAGATCTCCACTTGGCCACTAGTTTGGGGATGGTAAGGTGTTGCCACCTTGTGAGTCACCCCATACTTAGCCAAAAGTGCTCCAAAGTTCCTATTGGTGAAATGCTTCCCTCCATCACTTATGATCACCCTTGGTGTTCCAAACCTAGGGAAGATCACTCGGTTGAAGAACCGTACCACAACCTTGGCATCATTTGTGGGAGAGGCGATTTCCTCCACCCATCTCGAAACATAGTCGACCGCTAATAGGATGTAGAGGTTGCCACAAGAAGAGGGGAATGATCCCATGAAGTCCACACCCCACACATCAAAAATCTCCACTTTTTGTATGTTGTTCAAGGGCATCTCATTCCTCCTTGAGATGTTGCCCGTCCTTTGGCAAGCATCACAAGCTACCACAAAGCTTTGCACATCCTTGAACAAACTTGGCCAAAAGAAGCCCGATTGTAACACCTTCGCACATGTCTTGTGTGAGCTAGCATGCCCTCCACATGGCAAGGAGTGACAATGGCGGATCACACTCTCCACCTCATCCTCCGGTATGCATCTTCTAAACATTCCATCCGGCCCTCTCTTGAACAAAAGTGGTTCACTCCAATAGTAGTGCCGCACATCTTTGAAGAACTTCTTTCTTTGGGCATATGTCAATCCGGGAGGCACTTCCTCACACACAAGATAGTTCACAATGTCGGCATACCATGACTCACTTCCTCTAGACACTTGGAATAAGCACTCCTCCACCATTTGCAATTGCTCATCCCGGAATGAGTCATCAATCGGGATGTCATCTCTCTCAAGCTCCAATGGTGGGAGTCTACTAAGGTGATCCGCCACAGAGTTCTCAGACCCCTTCTTGTCCCGGATTTCCAAATCAAATTCTTGAAGAAGAAGGATCCACCGAATCAACCTAGGCTTGGCATCCTTCTTGGTAAGTAGATAACGGATCGCAACATGATCCGTATACACAATGACCTTCGCTCCAACAAGATATGAGCGGAACTTCTCAAATGCATACACAACCGCTAGTAACTCCTTCTCGGTGGTAGCATAATTGAGTTGGGCATCATCTAGCGTCTTGCTAGCATAATAAATGGCATGTGTGCGCCCATCTTTCCTTTGCCCCAAAACAGCCCCAACGGCTACATCACTTGCATCACACATGATCTCAAACGGTAAACTCCAATCCGGAGGTTGCATGATAGGTGCGGAGATCAAGGCGTTCTTCAACCTACAAAAAGCCTCAAGGCAATCCTTGGAGAAAACAAACTCAACATCCTTCATTAGTAGGTTAGTAAGGGGCTTAGAAATTTTAGAGAAGTCTTTAATAAACCTCCGGTAGAAACCGGCATGCCCTAAGAAACTCCTTACCCCTTTCACCGAGGTAGGTGGTGGCAACTTCTCTATCGTTTCAATCTTGGCCCTATCAACCTCAATGCCACGGTTGAACACCAAGTGTCCCAACACAATACCTTCACTTACCATGAAGTGGCATTTTTCCCAATTTAAGACAAGATTTGTCTCCTCACATCTTTTCAATACTAATGACAAGTTAGCTAAGCAATTATCAAAGGAAGAACCATAAACAGAAAAATCATCCATAAACACTTCCATGATGTTTTCAATGTATTCCGAAAAGATAGCCATCATACACCTTTAGAAGGTGGCGGGTGCATTACACAACCCAAATGGCATTCTCCTATATGCAAAAGTACCCCATGGACATGTAAATGTTGTTGGAGATTTGGGCTAAGTCTTCATTGTAACTGTTGAGCTTGTCTTGAGACAAGGTGCAATGAGTTGTTCACATGTGTGTCACTATGGTCCGGGTTGCGGGAGGCAAGCCAAGTAACCGGCACTAAGAACAACTAGTATTATAAGGGGAGTCGAATCAAAGCAAGGTGATTCACGACAAGGTCAACTTGTGCTAGCTTTTAGAAGGCCGACGTTTGGGGCTTTTTAGCCACATTTTATCGGCACACCTTTGGTTCTTAGGCCTTATATTGGCTAAAGAATATGTGGTTAAAAACTGGGAGCAATCCAAGCTCAAATGCTTAGTGAATGTCAATGAAGCAGCTAGTGAGCTTCTTAAGGAGCTACACTAGCTTGAGTTAAGATATTGAGTATTTGAGGATCTTGGAGCTTACCCTAGCTATATTAAAGTGAATGAAGCTCATTGGAAGTGTTTGGACCAAGAAAAATAAGCTAGCTCTAAGCTAGCTCCGGGGAGCGGTTTTGGGCTCCCTATGTGGGCCTCGGGCCTTGGGCTTTCTAGGGCTTCAAGGCCCATCTTCCAAGTAACTTCCAAGTAACTTCCATAACCGTTTTTAACCGCTTTTAACCGCTTTTAACTTCCCAAAACCGTGGCCCCCTATGCCTATAAAAGGGAGAGCCATTTGCACTTGATTTAACATTCGTTTTTGCAACAATAAAGCTTCTAGTTCCATTGTATTGACATTGGATAGGCCTTCTTATAAGCTTGTTTGCAAAACTCGAAAGACCAGTATAGTTCCTTTGTATTGACAAAGGATAGGCATCCATCTTAGTTTGGTTTTGTATTGACAAAACCTAGGAATACCCTTTCTACAAAGTAAGACAAGTAAGTCTCTTACTTAGTCTTTGTAACGTGTAACGTTTTATCCCACTAAGGTATTTGGATATTCCCGGTGTAGGGGAGAATACACTTAGAAGGAAAATTCATTTATGAATGACTCATTACATTATCCAAGTCAATGTTTTTAACATATAACAACCGGTTTATAAGACGTGTAATTGAACTTAACTTCTATTAGAGTTTTGTCTACTCCTTTTTGGAGATTACAAACTCTTGCTTGAGTTTTGTCTACTCCTTTGGAGACTACAAACTCTTGATTGAGTTTTGTCTACTCCTTTGTGGAGATTACAAACTCTTAGTTGAGTTTTGTCTACTCCTTTGGAGACTACAAACTCTTGATTGGGTTTTGTCTACTCCTTTACGGAGATTACAAACTCTTGGTTGGGTCTTGTCTACTCCTTTGTGGAGATTACAAACCCTTGGTTAATAACTAGTTTTAGTTCAAGATAATTATATAATTTGTTTGGCAATTGGGAGAACCGTCTACTCACATAAGTGAGATTACGGCCCTTTGGTCTAAAACCGGACACCGAAAATCCAACAATCTTCTAAGTGTATTTATTGTTAATTGTTTTGTAGGATTGGATTGATCAATAATGAGTAAGACGTTAATGACAGAAATGACTTCTCGTTTTGGGAAGTTGGATAAGTTTGAGGGTGTAGACTTTAGGAGGTGGCAAAAGAAAATGCACTTCCTCTTGACTACACTAAAAGTCGCTTATGTACTCACTACACCTAGACCGGCCGAGCCGGTTGATGATATGGTGGAGGAGATAGAGGCTGTCCGACGAAGGAGCAAATGGGATAATGATGACTACATATGTCGTGGTCATATTCTCAATGGCATGAGTGATGCATTGTTTGATGTCTACCAAAGTGTAGAGTCATCAACATCAATGTGGGATCAACTGGAGTCTAAGTATATGGCGGAGGATGCTTCATCTCGCAAATTCTTAGTCTCGGATTTTAACTCATATAAAATGGTGGACTCAAGGCCGGTAATGGAACAATACAATGAATTGCTCCGGATTCTTGGGAGGTTCACTCAACATGCCATGCATATGGATGAGGCCATTGCGGTTTCGTCTATAATGGATAAGCTCCCCCCTTCGTGGAAGGACTTCCGCCATGTGCTAAAGCACAAGAAGGAAGAACTCACGTTGGTGGAACTTGGCTCTCACCTTCAAATTGAACAAGGCCTTAGGGCACAAGAAGGGGGACTCAAGAAGGAAGATAAAACTTCTACTTCCCACGAGGCCAACATGATGGATGGCAAGGGCAAAAGGAAGAGGTTCAAAGGAAAGGACAAAGGCAAGGACAAGGGAAATAAGTCCAAGAAGTCCAAAAAGGATAATGTTGACAAGAAACCAAAAGGTTCTTGTTGGAAGTGTGGCAAGACTGGCCACTTCAAGCGGGATTGCAAGGTTAAGGACGATGGATCCAAGGGTGGAGGCCAAAGTGGCCAAAACCCATTAAACCAAGGTGACTCACTTATGAGTCTTGATTCTAACTTTGATATAAATTCTGATTTGAATTATGTGTCATTGACTTTTGAATGTTTGTCCATGCAGGATGATGACCTTGGATGGTGGGTGGACTCGGGTGCAACAACTCATGTTTGCAAAGATCGGCGTTGGTTCAAGACATACGCTATTGCAAACGATGGAGCACTCATACATATGGGAAACGAGTCTACCACCCCCGTTCTAGGAAGAGGACGGGTTGATCTGTACTTCACAAGTGGCAAGACTCTAGTCTTGTCAAATGTACTACATGCACCGGCCATTAGAAAGAATGTGGTTTCTGGTGGTGTACTCAATAGGCTTGGCTTCAAACAAGTCATAGAAGCCGACCGCTATGTATTATCTAGGAGAGGAACATTTGTAGGCTTTGGCAATTGGAACAATAATATGTTTCTTCTCTCTTTATGTAATAAACTTTCTAATAGTAATATAAACAAGAACAGTTTGTTTACATTGTCTTCTTCTTCTTCTTCTTCTTCTTCTTCTTCTTCTTCCAATTGTGATTTTGTTAAATGGCATGCACGACTTGGACACGTTCATTTTAAGCGTATGAATGCCATGACTAAGGATGGTATTTTACCTAAACTTGACTTGCCAAAAGACAAGTGTAAAACGTGCATGTTGACCAAGATAACAAGACTTCCATTTCCTAGAGTTGAAAGAGAACAATCAATGCTCGGCTTAGTCCACTCGGATCTAGGCGACTTGCACTCTACTCCTTCATTAGGAAAGAAGAAGTATTACGTAACATTCATAGATGATTACTCTAGGTATTGTTATGTATATCTACTCTTTGCAAAGAGTGATGCCTTAGACAAATTCTATGTATTCAAGAATGAATCTGAGTTACAACAAGGTACCTTAATAAAAAGATTACGCACGGATCGTGGTGGTGAATTTATGGATAAGGAATATTTCGAGAGTGTCGGGATCATACATGAGACCACGGCACCTTACACACCACAATCAAATGGTGTGGCCGAACAAAAGAACCGAGTGCTTAAAGAGATGGTAAATGCCATGTTATCTTACTCGGGTCTTAAGCATTCGTTTTGGGGTGAAGCTATGCTCACGGCAAACTACTTGCTTAATCGTGTTCCAAACAAACGAAGCAAGAAAACTCCTTATGAACTATGGTTCAAAAGGAAGCCAAACCTACATTACTTACGAGTTTGGGGATGTCGAGCCATAGTAAGGCTCAATGACAACAAACGTAAAACTTTAGGTGAAAAAGGTGTTGAGTGTGTGTTCATTGGCTATGCAGAACACTCCAAAGCTTATAGGTTCTATGTGATAGAACCAAATGACTTCATCTCGGTTAATACCGTAATAGAGTCTAGGGATGCCATCTTTGATGAAGATCGCTTCACCTCGGCTCCTAGGCCTAGGGAAGTGATCAACATGACTTTAGATGAGGAACACCCAAACAAGCATCGTAGGATTCAAGATGAATCCTGGGAAGCGTCTCACGGGCTTGACTTGCCAGAGATTGCTCCTATGAGCAATAATTTGTCCCAAAAATCAATTTTCCAAGTGTTCTTGGTTGAAGGGTCAAGGGATAATGAAATGGATCGTCACTCTTACTTTCATATGGATGAGGATCCAAAGACATTTGATGAGGCTATGAAGTCTCAAGATATTGCCTTTTGGAAGGAAGCAATCCAAGAGGAGATGGACTCCATTATGGGCAATCATACATGGGAGTTAGCCAACCTTCCTTCCGGTTGCAAACCTTTGGGATGCAAATGGATCTTCAAGAGGAAGATGAAAGTTGACAGTTCCATTGACAAGTTTAAAGCACGCTTGGTCATCCAAGGCTTTAGACAAAGGGAAGGTGTCGATTACTTTGACACATATGCTCCGGTGGCTAGGATTACAACCATTAGGTTATTAATAGCTATGGCGGCTATACATAATCTAGTGATTCATCAAATGGATGTCAAGACAGCATTCCTTAATGGTGATCTAGATGAGGAAGTGTATATGAGACAACCTGAAGGGTTTGTTTTAAAAGGACAAGAGCACAAAGTATGTCGCTTGGTCAAATCCTTGTATGGACTAAAGCAAGCTCCAAAACAATGGCATCAAAAGTTTGATGATGTTGTATTATCAAATGGATTTAAGATAAATCAAGCTGACAAGTGTGTCTATAGTAAGTTTGATCATACCGGTCAAGGTGTGATCATATGCTTATATGTTGATGACATGTTGATCTTTGGAACAAACCAAAGACAAGTAGATCTTACTAAGGATTTCTTGTCCACTAAGTTTTCTATGAAAGACTTAGGTGAGGCGGATGTGATTCTAGGCATAAGAATCAAACGTGATGCTAAAGGCTTAAGCCTCACGCAATCACACTACATTGAGAAGATTGTCAAACGCTTCCAATGTGATAAAAGTACAATTGTTAGTACTCCTATGGACTCAAGTGAGAAGTTGATGCCCAACCAAGGATCAGCTGTCTCTCAACTTGAGTATGCACAAGTAATAGGATGTTGCATGTATGCAATGACAAGCACTAGGCCAGATATTGCTTTTGCCATTGGTAAATTGAGTAGGTACACAAGTTGTCCTAGCTCACAACATTGGAAGGCACTAAGGCGTGTGCTTAGGTACCTCAAGGGGACCATGGGTTTTGGCATCTTGTACAGTAAGTATCCTTCAGTGATAGAAGGCTACTCGGATGCGTCATAGATCACTAATCTAGATGATCACTCATCCACCACAGGATGGGTTTTCTTGTTAGGTGGTGGTGCCATTTCGTGGGCTTCAAAGAAGCAAACATGCATCACAACCTCGACCATGGAGTCCGAGTTTGTGGCACTTGCCGCTGCCGGCAAGGAAGCTGAATGGCTAAGAAATTTGGTTCTAGAAATTCCTCTATGGCCAAAACCGGTTTCTCCTATCTCGATTCATTGTGATAGTGCAGCTACGTTGGCTAAAGCTTATAGCCAAACGTACAATGGGAAATCAAGACATCTTGGTGTGAGACATAGCTCGGTTAGAGAGCTCATAACTCACGGTATAATATCGGTCGATTTTGTGAGAACCCACAATAATCTAGCCGATCACTTAACCAAGAGCTTGGCTAGGGACTTAGTTCAAAAGTCAGCCAAGGGGATGGGGTTAACGACCTAAATTGATAACGACTTGTCGTGGGACACCCAATTCGCCTATGGCTTGATGCCTTAGCCGAATTCAATGAGGAAAGCCCATTCCAAGAAGTTGTGAGCATAAAATGTCCATCCAAGGTAATGCTCTGTGCCTATATAATATGTATAGTTTGAAATATGTAATTTCTTAACAACTCTTTTGAAAAATTGCAATTATAGGTGCAAGATCAAAAGAGAGTTGGCTACGTGAACGTGAAGTGTCAAGGCTTCTTCGAGGGAGTAGATGGTCGACTCGCCTATATGTTCATTAAAGGATTAGGACACAATAGCCTTTAAATGTGTCATTTATTTGTAAAGGAAATGTAAATTTCGTGTATGTTACCTTCATGTACTTAAACAAGTTGAGTGGTTCAATCCATTAGGACACCACAATTCTTTAGTGCAGAATGTGTAATTATACTAATTCAATAAATTCAATCGAAAGACATTTATGATTATGCGAATATTTTGTTTGGATGTATGTCTATTAAAAGTTTCTTGACTTTGCTCAAATGGGGGAGGAATGTTGGAGATTTGGGCTAAGTCTTCATTGTAACTGTTGAGCTTGTCTTGAGACAAGGTGCAATGAGTTGTTCACATGTGTGTCACTATGGTCCGGGTTGCGGGAGGCAAGCCAAGTGACCGGCACTAAGAACAACTAGTATTATAAGGGGAGTCGAATCAAAGCAAGGTGATTCACGACAAGGTCAACTTGTGCTAGCTTTTAGAAGGCCGACGTTTGGGGCTTTTTAGCCACATTTTATCGGCACACCTTTGGTTCTTAGGCCTTATATTGGCTAAAGAATATGTGGTTAAAAACTGGGAGCAATCCAAGCTCAAATGCTTAGTGAATGTCAATGAAGCAGCTAGTGAGCTTCTTAAGGAGCTACACTAGCTTGAGTTAAGATATTGAGTATTTGAGGATCTTGGAGCTTACCCTAGCTATATTAAAGTGAATGAAGCTCATTGGAAGTGTTTGGACCAAGAAAAATAAGCTAGCTCTAAGCTAGCTCCGGGGAGCGGTTTTGGGCTCCCTATGTGGGCCTCGGGCCTTGGGCTTTCTAGGGCTTCAAGGCCCATCTTCCAAGTAACTTCCAAGTAACTTCCATAACCGTTTTTAACCGCTTTTAACCGCTTTTAACTTCCCAAAACCGTGGCCCCCTATGCCTATAAAAGGGAGAGCCATTTGCACTTGATTTAACATTCGTTTTTGCAACAATAAAGCTTCTAGTTCCATTGTATTGACATTGGATAGGCCTTCTTATAAGCTTGTTTGCAAAACTCGAAAGACCAGTATAGTTCCTTTGTATTGACAAAGGATAGGCATCCATCTTAGTTTGGTTTTGTATTGACAAAACCTAGGAATACCCTTTCTACAAAGTAAGACAAGTAAGTCTCTTACTTAGTCTTTGTAACGTGTAACGTTTTATCCCACTAAGGTATTTGGATATTCCCGGTGTAGGGGAGAATACACTTAGAAGGAAAATTCATTTATGAATGACTCATTACATTATCCAAGTCAATGGTTTTAACATATAACAACCGGTTTATAAGACGTGTAATTGAACTTAACTTCTATTAGAGTTTTGTCTACTCCTTTTTGGAGATTACAAACTCTTGCTTGAGTTTTGTCTACTCCTTGGGAGACTACAAACTCTTGATTGAGTTTTGTCTACTCCTTTGTGGAGATTACAAACTCTTAGTTGAGTTTTGTCTACTCCTTTGGAGACTACAAACTCTTGATTGGGTTTTGTCTACTCCTTTACGGAGATTACAAACTCTTGGTTGGGTCTTGTCTACTCCTTTGTGGAGATTACAAACCCTTGGTTAATAACTAGTTTTAGTTCAAGATAATTATATAATTTGTTTGGCAATTGGGAGAACCGTCTACTCACATAAGTGAGATTACGGCCCTTTGGTCTAAAACCGGACACCGAAAATCCAACAAATGTGGTTTTCTCTTGGTCATCGGGGTGGATAGGGATTTGGAAGAATCCACTATAACCATCTAAGTAGCAAAAATGAGAATGTTGAGCTAACCTCTCTAGCATTTGGTCAATGAAAGGGAGGGGGAAGTGATCTTTCCTAGAGGCCATGTTCAACTTCCTCTAGTCAATACACATCCTCCATCCCGTAACCGTCCTAGTTGGGATTAGTTCATTGTTTTCATTAGTCACTACGGTCATTCCACCCTTCTTAGAAACTACATGAACGGGACTAACCCACTTACTATCCGAAATAGGGTAGATGATTCCCGCATCTAGCAACTTAATGATCTCTTTCTTGACCACCTCTTTCATTATAGGATTCAATCTTCTTTGATGTTCAATAGAGGGTTTTATGGTTATCTTCCATCAATATCTTATGCATGCACAAAGAGGGTTTTATGCCAACTAAATCATCAATAGTGTAGCCAATGGCCTTCCTATGCAATCTTAGCTCATGTAACAACTTAGCAAGTTCATCATCATTCAAGCATGCATTCACAATCACAGGATATGTAGAATAATCACCAAGAAAAGCATACTTCAAATGAGAGGGGAGGGGTTTGAGTTCAAGTTTAGGAGGACCTTTATCGAGCGGAGATGATCCAAATAACGTTGGTTGAGATGAATCCAAAGCAAATGAAGATTCTCCAAGGCTCCTTGAAGCTTGATCATCAACAAGAGCTGCTTTTGGGGAAACCACGGGCAAGTCCACGGTTCTTGGCACATCCACGGCCGTGGACGTTGCCAAGCCTGCTCTTCGGAGCTTTCTAGAGAGTTCTACGGCCGTGGAACACCTTCCACGACCGTGGTTCCTACAGGAACTCAGCACACTCTCGTGGTCTTTAACCTCAGCTCTTGTCTCCTTTTCTAATGCTTCTAAGGCCTTGATTTCTTCATTGCAAGCCTCCTCAACACCTTCCTCCATCAAGCTTAAACTAAGAACCTTCTCCAAGGGGTCCTTGATCAAGATCGAGCTCACAACTTCTCTAGACTCTTCTTGCTTGACTATGTTGAACACATCCTCATCAAGGGTTGGCCCTTTCATCATTGTGGACAGCTTGAACTTGATATTCTCTTCTCCAATGCTGAAGGAGAGAATTCCATTCTTACAATCTACCAAGCATCCGGAAGTGGCTAGCAAAGGTCTCCCTAAGATGATGGGAACCGGATAGTCCGCCGGAATGTCTAAGACAACAAAATCAATCGGCACATAGAACTTTCCTAGTTGCACCGGTATGTCCTCCAAGATCCCAACCGGGTGAGTAATAGAGCGGTCCGCCATGTAAAGGGTCATCTTGACCGGTTTAGGCTCTCCTAGCCCAACCTTGTTGCAAAGTGCAAGCGGTATGATGCTCACACTTGCCCCAAGATCACAAAGGGCTTCATACTTCACTTCTCCTACTCCGATTGGCACACAAAAAGATCCCCGATCTCTTAGCTTAGGAGGCATCTCCTCCTTCATTGGTTGGATCAATTCCGAGGACCTCTTCGTCATCCTTACTTCTCCATACTCCTCCAACTTCCTTTTGTTGGAGAGTATTTCCTTCAAGAACTTGCCATACGCCGGCATACCTAAGATAGCATCCATGAACAGAATGTTAATATGTAATTTAGACATAAGTTCAAGGAATTTACCAAAGTGTTTGTCCAAGCGAGCTTGATAGCATGAATTATAGTCTATATTTTGGGGTTTGTTTGGACGTTTTATCTTTCATAATCTGCATGTTTGTATGTATAATATGTGATTATATTACCATTTCATCTACCTTTGCGGGAATCGAGGTCTACACCTAGTTTTGTTGTAATCGTAGGTAAAATGGCACGTTTTGCATCGAAAAGGAGCTATGGAGTCATTGGAGCTACATTCAGGAACATAAGGAAACATCCAGGAAGCATAGCCATGGATTTAAGATTCACTTTGGACTAGATTTGAGAGATTTCACTTTCAGTTGTGACTCACCTCGGTTGACCACAGATTCACCTCGACCGAGGTGATCCAGAGAAGTCGACTCGACCGAGGCGAACACCTGGGACGCGGCGAGAATATTTTATTCTTGGCTGAGATCTTTTATCTTTGGAAAGAGATCTTATATTTTTGGGCTTGGCTCCTAGAAGGAAGAAGATAATTCAGATCCTATATTTTACCTATATTTATGGGATAAGATTTTTCTAAGATATATTATATTTGGAGGGTTATTTTCCTATAAAAAGGGTTGGATTTCCACAAATCCAACATCCGGCATAGAGTTGAAAATCCGCTATCAGCGCAAGATCAATGTTTATACACCATTGTAGCCATACTCCAGTTGGGAGATTCGAAGAACCTTTTTGAAGGTTGGAGAAGATTGAAGTCTATAGCTTTTATAGCTTTTTGGAGGGTTTTTGTAAGATTGTCTTAGATTCCCTTCCTTGTTGTCTTGCCTTGTTGGATTTATATCCAAGGAACGCTTTTGTTGTGATATTTGATTCAGTTATTGAAGTCTTTTCATTAAATTCGTCTTGTTCAAATATTCACCTTCTTCCCATATATTTGATTAATACTTTCATGATGATGAGTGGCTAATTTCCTTGTGTGATTCTAGGGTGATTGGCTGAAGGTTGTGGGAAAAATAATGATAGAATAATCTTAGATTCCAGTAGGACCCTGAAAGTTCGAGTCTTTAACCTTAACCCTAAGCATCTTGCTCAGTCGATGAACATCTCGGCCGGGGTGGAATTTGGCTTACCGAGGTGACTTATCTGATCCTAAACTGAGAGTTAAGTGTTAGAGTTTGCCAAATCCTATTCTTATTACACCTTTCCTGGTTCAATGCAAGCTTAGGATGAGACTTACCCGGTAATTCCTTAGTTTGTTTACCAACGATCATAAGTGTAGGTAATAAAGGTTTATCCTTTATTGGGGTTTGAGTGTGCTTTCATCCCATCTTTGTGAGTCAGCCTGAGACTTACCCGGTAAAGGTTGATTCTATCCCCTTAGATGGTGTGTTAGTTTGAGGTTATAGTTCTTTATCTTGATTCCTTGAGACTTACCCGGTAATAGGAGTTACGGTTTAGGATTAGTGAGTAGTGAGACTTACCCGGTGATCTATTCCACTTTAGTAACACCTTCCCTATGCAAAAACCTCAGCTTTGTCCGCTTGTCTTTAGATCTTGAGTTGGAACCACAACTAGATGCTTTAATCCCTAGAATTGCATGTTTTCTTTATTGACTGTTTATCATCTTTGGTTGTTTTAATTGCTTTTGTGGTTAGTAATTACTAGAGCTTACCGTGATTGGACTTTGTTTCACTAAGTCCCTGTGATCGACCCCTGAAATTCCTTGCTTTTTACTACGATTGACCCGTACACTGCGGGTTCGCATCCTTGTTTTAAGCTTACGTCTAGGGTTATAAATTTAAAGCTTGCACACACCGTTTGGAGCGAACAAGTTTTTGGCGCCGTTGCCGGGGACTTGGTCTAGACCGAGCCGGTTACGGTTTGCTCTTGGGGCACTTGCCCCCGTGTCTTCTAACCACTCTACTTGAGCGACTTTTGCAGGTTCTTTCTTAGGTTTATGCGAAGAACCCGCACTGGGAAGGAAATCGTTCCTTACGATCCCGAACCAGAAAAGACATACAAGCGACGCTTAAGAGAAGCGAAGATGGCCCAACAAGACAACCGCGATCTTGAGGCCGAGTTGAAAGAGGCACTAGATCTGCTACGCCTCAGCAGGGAAGAATTGAGACAGGAGAGAGAAGAAACTCGCACCAGGATTGAAGCGATCAAAGCTGATATGGCAGCTTTACGAGACCAGTTTCTACCTCGACCAAGGGAAGATCCTGTTCCAGATCCTCGACCGATGCAGGTCCCAGTCGCTGACCCTCGACCGAGGCAGGTCCCAGTACCTGACGCCCCGGCTGAGGCACTTCCACCTCGGATGCCAGTCCGAGACGCTCTTCTTGCAGGAATCCCACAAACCCTAGGTCAAAGGATGGACCCTAATCAACAACTGAGGTGTCCAGGAGTTAACCTAGGAGATCCAGCGGACCATGACTACGAACTTCGACCGCAAGTTCTATCCATGATTCGCCAATGCCAATTCGGAGGGCTAGAGAAGGAATCACCACATCAACATCTTCAAAACTATGAGATCTTGATGGAAACCTTGAGACTCTCAAGGATTGAAAATAACAACTACAAGCTAAGACCTTTTTACTTTTCTTTAAAAGATAGAGCTCTTACTTGGTATCAATCTCTTCCTCCAGGAAAAATCAGCACATGGGAGGAGATGACGACGGAATTCTTGACCAAATTCTTTGTAACACCCCAAGTTCTCGGAACTCGGGGAGCTACTGGTTAGGACCTCACAATGGGTCCCGACCTTGGTTTAACAACAAATTACTTGGATCTTACAACAAGGCACAAATGTACTTAAAACAATTTCAAAACATAATATTTTTATTGTATGAATGTACACATGTGACAGCCTTACAAAACATAAACATATAAATAACATGCATGCTGTATGGGAGACTCCCCCGCCCCATCTAATGAGTACGTGGACCCGGCTAACCATCCGTTTCGGATCTCTCTACAACTGTCTATCTCTACAAATCTACAACACGGATAAACCGTTAGCTAACAATCCAAATATAAGAAAAATAAGGATAGCACAAACACAAACAAGGTAATATAAACACCCATCATGCTGACACACAATATGATTATTATATGATATCTTAAGTGATTCACTTTAATCCGTTTTAAAGTTGTGGCACGAGAATCTTAAGAGTTCTCGCCTCTGTTCCTTATCCAACCGGTGTAGGTCTAGCTCACCTCCGCCGGTAGCATCACTACAAACCGAGTGTGGACTAGTCCCTAAAGAAACCCCCAGCGCCCTCAGGCTACTGAGCAGAATGCCACCGCCCGTTACTCTTACGCCAAGGTATAGGTCGGTATATATTTATTACTAAAAAGATAACTATAAACATCTCATTCACACATCACTACCACTATTCATACTCATATTTAGAAGTCAGCTAAGTAAGCCCAAAGGACTTACCTGAATCAAATCATAATCCTGTTATCTCGCCTCGGTCTGCGACCGCAGGAACTCAACCGCCTGTTATAAAAGGCAAGTGGATCAATAATGTATCCCACTTTATTAGAAGTCTCCAACTTCTAAGATATTGAACTCTATCATCAGATAAATTACCGAAATACCCTTATACGGATAAATGACTATTTTACCCCTGGTCCCGAAACTTTATAAAATTCCATAACAAAGTTCCAAACTATTCTTTGGAACTCAAAACCACACTCAAACTCTCAAAGGAAAGTTTGCTAAATATTTAGAAAAGTTAACTACATTCTTGACTTTCATAAAAAGTCGCTAAGGTCCGACTTTGCCTTAAGATATGAAAACCGAATAAAAATATAAAAAGTCTAACAAAAATCTCTAAGTCTTTTATGCTATGCACTCTATCCATAGTATCCAGAATTTCCCAAAAATACATAATAATCACTTCTACACATATTCTCAAAGTCAGTTCCAAAACCAGAAATTCAGACTTAGCCAAAATCTGAGTATTTCTTAACTGCTCAGCCAGTCCACTTTGGACCTTCATAGATCTAAATCCAACCGTTGGATCAACCCCAACTTTTGATACACCACACTTGGATCTTACAACAAGGCACAAATGTACTTAAAACAATTTCAAAACATAATATTTTTATTGTATGAATGTACACATGTGACAGCCTTACAAAACATAAACATATAAATAACATGCATGCTGTATGGGAGACTCCCCCGCCCCATCTAATGAGTACGTGGACCCGGCTAACCATCCGTTCCGGATCTCTCTACAACTGTCTATCTCTACAAATCTACAACACGGATAAACCGTTAGCTAACAATCCAAATATAAGCAGAATAAGGATAACACAAACACAAACAAGGTAATATAAACACCCATCATGCTGGCACACAATTTGATTATTATCTGATATCTTAGGTGATTCACTTTAATCCGTTTTAAAGTTGTGGCACGAGAATCTTAAGAGTTCTCGCCTTTGTTCCTTATCCAACCGGTGTAGGTCTAGCTCACCTCCGCCGGTAGCATCACTACAAACTGAGTGTGGACTAGTCCCTAAAGAAACCCCCAGCGCCCTCAGGCTACTGAGCAGAATGCCACCGCCCGTTACTCTTAGGCCAAGGTATAGGTCGGTATATATTTATTACTAAAAAGATAACTATAAACATCTCATTCACACATCACTACCACTATTCATACTCATATTTAGAAGTCAGCTAAGTAAGCCCAAAGGACTTACCTGAATCAAATCATAATCCTGTTATCTCGCCTCGGTCCGCGACCGCAGGAACTCAACCGCCTGTTATAAAAGGCAAGTGGATCAATAATGTATCCCACTTTATTAGAAGTCTCCAACTTCTAAGATATTGAACTCTATCATCAGATAAATTACCGAAATACCCTTATACGGATAAATGACTATTTTACCCCTGGTCCCGAAACTTTATAAAATTCCATAACAAAGTTCCAAACTATTCTTTGGAACTCAAAACCACACTCAAACTCTCAAAGGAAAGTTTGCTAAATATTTTGAAGAGTTAACTACATTCTTGACTTTCATAAAAAGTCGCTAAGGTCCGACTTTGCCTTAAGATATGAAAACCGAATAAAAATATAAAAAGTCTAACAAAAATCTCTAAGTCTTTTATGCTATGCACTCTATCCATAGTATCCAGAATTTCCCAAAAATACATAATAATCACTTCTACACATATTCTCAAAGTCAGTTCCAAAACCAGAAATTCAGACTTAGCCAAAATCTGAGTATTTCTTAACTGCTCAGCCAGTCCACTTTGGACCTTCATAGATCTAAATCCAACCGTTGGATCAACCCCAACTTTTGATACACCACACTATGCATGACACTATAAAACATACTAAAAACGGAACGGTGAATTATGTTTCTAAGGTATTCAAACTTAAGCTCAAACATGACTGCACAACACCAAATAATTCCAGCACTCAACAATTTCAGCAAAATCCAGAAAACTGTTTAAGGTCCCAACTTCGAAAATTCATAACTCCTAAACCACTTTCTGGATTCATCCCAAATTTTAATATGTTCTACCACAATATGCCAACTATATTATATCCAAAATTCAAGTCCATCAGAGATCAAAAGCCTAATCAAAACTATCTCACAAAACTGCATCTCATGCAGTTTTTCTCTACATTGAGCACACTTATAAAAACTGCATGAGCAGCCAACTTTGGAACACCGTAACTCTCAAACTGTAACTCACATTCCTCTCAAATTTTAGTATGTTTTACCCTGCAATACCGACTATATCATATCCAAAATTCAGCAGCAAAGGGATAGTCTAACTTACCCAAATATAGGCTCAAAGTCGGTTGTTCATCACTTCTTGAAAACCGGATAACGCCTAAGATCTTGAAGCTATATTCCGAGGCTGTTAGGGACGGCTTGCAGACACAAACGGGTACTCACATCAACATATATACATCAAGAGGATAACGTAGTAGGGAGGTGAAGTCCTTACCGGACGATCGAGACTCCACTGGCTCCCGTGACCGATGAAAAAGCAGGAGGGATGCAGCTCACTGTCGTTGAGGCGCACCGGCGCCCGGAACCTAACTCAGCTGCGGAACAGCAAGGACGGCGCCCCGCGCCCAGACTCACTCGCGGTTAGGTAATGGCGCCCCGACAGTTTGATTGCAAGAGAGGAACGGTCTTCACTTGAAGGTTGCGTTGCTGCGCGTCTGGCCACGTCTGGCTCGTTGGCTGGTGCCGATAGCGGAGGGAGAGCGAGACGACGACGACTCCATTACTGATCCGACTCAAGGTCCGACATGGCTGGAGGGAAGGCATCGCTGCTGTTCGACCGAGTGAAGACGGAGGTCTGAAGGAGTTTCGACAGAGTCACGACCAAGACCACCCATGGCTCGACGTCAGACTTCCGTCGGCGTGAACCTGCCCTCTAGTGCCGACTGGAGTTGAAGAAGGGAGGCGGTTGTTGGCTCATGTGAAGGAGGAGCGGCCCAGGTGCGTGCATGAGAGGAGCGTTAGGGCAAGAAAGCGACAGAAGGTTGAGGAGGGCTTCTTCTAATGGGCCTGTCAACTTGATGGGCCCGTCAAGCTTAAAGAAGAAGGGTTTAACTCTTGTTGGCCCGTCCGGTTCGATCTAGATCGGAAAATATCCGGTAAGACTAGATCCGTATCCATATAAGGATAAATATAACTGGAAAAAAAAATAAAATAAACCAACTCGGAGTTTAAAGAAAAAGGATAAGGTGACGGAAGAAGTTTCAAACCGGTCGACTTCCGGTTTGTCTCGAAAATAACCGGAAAAGTAAAATATCCGGTTATTACATAATTTCCCCCTTAAAATAAGTTTCGTCCCGAAACTTAAAGGAAGGTAAACCTAGAGTCGGAGTCCATGCCAAAAGAACTAAAGCATCGGAAAATTCCCAAACGGTCGGAATCTGATGTGTTTCTAAAATAGCCGGAAGTAAAATTTTTGGGTATTACATTACCCCCCTAACCAATAAGTTTTGTCCCAAAACTTAGGGTAAGGCAGTCATAAGATCGGCCTTTAAAGCACTAGTCGGGTGTATCTACTCACTACACAACAGTTTCGTCGTTATATAAGTGCCCCTCCCATCATAGGTTACATATGAAACACACACCACTGACTAAGCACTCAAGCATGAAATAAACATGTAATCAATCAATATCACACACTTAAAGGGTCAAGCCCTAATTAGTCGTTTTCAAGGTTACAACTATCTCTGTATTGGTCTCGGAAAGGTTACGTCTCATACTATCTACAATATCTCAAGTAGCCTCGTCGTCTCTTCATAAAACCAGAGACTCCAAAAATCTTTTCAAGTACTTACATCACAAGCGCTTGCTACCACGTTCTAGAGTGGTTATCAGATATCTCACCGGTATCATTCGGCCCAACTGTCCGATCCTCTATCCTGAGGACTTAACTCATGTCTAGTAGGTATTCCCTCTAACTAAATATGTGGACCAAATGGGGTTGCTCTTCTCAATAGGGTGAGGTATACTAGTCCATCAATCACTTTCAACTCCGCTTGCAAGGTCTCACAAGGTTGCCTTACCTAACTCACCTCTAGATCTTATAATGACCTTCCTGAGGTAATTTATTCCAATTCCTTTCCTTCTTGTCTTCTAAAAAGGTTCCGAGTATCCGATCTAGGATATCCCCCTTATACATCTCCCGACACTTTACTAAGTGCTTAAGGATAGATGTATCACAACTCACTTGGTCTTGTCTCCTAATATGACTCAGTCATATGGTTCCTCCATTAAGGAATCATCATCTGCTCATTTTTGGTCTTAAACTTGATATAACTTAACAATCAAAATCCGGTGGTCAATATTTTTGTTCTATCGACGTCATCATATTATTTTATAGATCTCTAGCTCAACTCAAATTTCTTACGCAGTGTCCAAGATCTTAGGTGATATAGAATGTATTCGCGATGACAACACTAGGCACAAGGTAATCTTACCTCACCATCGTTTGATCATAATTGCTCGATAACTGCTAACACACCATCAACATTCCACTCTTATATCCCTCACGTCTATCAGACCGATAATATTTCTCTGACATGCAACGCAACTCGGATCTGTTCTGATATAAAATTCTTCTTATACTCTACTCTTGAGATTATGTTTTCTATATGTACGAGTACTGGTCTGTAAGTACACTCCCGTAGCTTCCTTTTCTTATCTGTCTTTCGATTCAACTTGGTAGTTACTCCCTTGAGCTTGTTAGTGCAGGCCCTACACAATACCTTTATTACATCGTTACTTCCTTTTTCATTCCTTCAAGAAACTCATTCTAAAGTACCCTGCTAGGTATTAAGTTCCAAATTTACTTGTCTGCCGACATGTGACGAGGTCGGCATGCTTCACTTGTATCTATAATGGGGTACCACTCTCTTTCTATACTTCTATGTGCACATACTTTCTCGTCTATCTAGATGGTGATACAGTTCCTCTACAAAATTTCCTGTCACTCCACGTAGCCTATTTCACGTTCCTTCCAAACGAAATGCATTGTACCAATTATCACCGTCTTACACTCGACACGTCATTTTCTATACTCTCGAATTTCTTGTTATGTGGGTTAGGACCCATCACGCTTCCGCTGTGTTACTTTGATAATTATGTTGTCACCCGTTAATCATAAGGACATTTTCCGTGAGTCCAAAATGATTGACCCCAAAACTCTTCCTCTCAATTACACCTTACGTCCTATCCGGATGAAGTACCCAATACCTTCCTTATTTGCCTTAAGGAACTAAGATGACGGTTGGAAGACGACCTCTTCCGTTTACTTTTGGAATTCTTCTAACATGGATCTAAACTCTCTGACTCAACCGGAGTTTGATCTTAACCAGCCAGTAAGAAATCTCTAACTCAATTCTCTTCATGCCTTTAGTTAATCAAAGAAGGTTATCATTACCTACTTGAGGAAATCCTCCAAGGCGTCGGTAAGGCTAATTCATAAATCTACAGTCACAATTATCTTTTCTTAATGGCACATAACTCCTCAATACCAAAAGAAACACTTGCACGTCCTCCGTTGACGTCAGTCAGTCTATAGTTGACTTATATCAATATCCTGAACTCCCTCTTCTCATGCTCTACTGGCCTAAAATTTGGTAAGCATCAACTACTCTGTTAATCATTTCCCCTTCGTTAGTTCGTTCTATCCTTCCCACTTCCATTTCCTTAGGCCAACTCTCTTTCTCGAGTCCCCTAGGTCATTCTCACATGTTCCTTCATTAGCATTGTTCATAATATTACTCTGTTGAACTCCATTGACTCGACTACTAGCCACCTACTCTTTTTGATACTGGTCTCGTGATTCCTTTCAACTTCTTATATCTCCGACGAGGTCAAAACTTCTCTACACTTGTGGGGTCTATCTTTGCTCTTACACTTAATTGCAGGTCTTCATTCTGTGCACCACTTAGTCCCAAGGGTTTCTTCTACAATTATCGTAATAGAATCATCATTCTCCCTTGTACGAAATGCTCTACACACTCTGTCTTGACTGACATAGAAACTTATCAAAAGTGTATACTTCTTACTCCTCTAGTTCTCCTCTTACAATCCATCTGTACTAGTTGTGATATGTACCTTTTTCCTAGCCCGTAGGTAGTAAATCACTTATACAATTCCTTTGGTCTCAAATGACATAAGGGGGTCATTCTTGGCCGTCTAGTCTTTCTTCTTAATTTCTTAATTAGGGTTATTGACTCGAACTTACTCCATGTTACTATTAAGGGTACTAGCACGTATACCGATTTAGCTTCACGTTTGTCTCTGTTAATCTCTTGAAGGGTCCTCCAGATGTCTATAAATTCTTTCATAAGTCTATGGTTATCCTCCTTATCTTCCAACCAGTTACCACTAGTTGAACCGCACGTGTTATGTCTCAGTTATTACCAACTAGTCTGTAGTTGACCTTCTATAAGATCACGGACTTATTGTTCTTCTATCTCTTTTGAAGTTTGATACCCTTGGTGAAAATCTATCTCCTCCAGTTTCTTTGTTAATATCCCTTTAGCTCCTTCCATAGTCTGCACCTCTCTTGTTTTCTTATGAGATCATTATACTCTTCTGAGTACATTTATAGCATTTATCTGTCGTCAAGGAGTTCATCAAGTCTTCCACAATAACTTGTAAGCGTGTCTTCACGATTCTTCTTACTTTGTTCATCGTCTGTTTGCGGTTCTCTAATAAGACCGTTAGTATTGGTAACTTAAATCTTTATGTGAATGAGAAGTTATCGTGGACTCTTTAGTCCACCAATATCATTTTCCCCCATTCTTCCCTTTAATTGGTTTTGTTTTGATCATGATACCTTTATGAAAATTCGTTGTCACAGTTTTAGTCTTCTAGTTTCTTTGACACTTATGTCGAAGTTTCTTTCAAAATGCTTGTATCCTTGGAGGACTCCACTTGTTTCCATGGTTACACATTCTATTTATCGTCATTAAATTCACTCTCTATCTTTGTACCCTTTAATCTCTCTCCACTGGGTCAACACCCTATCCTCTTTGTACTCTCATGTCCATGCTTGCATATGGTGGTGTCCGCCTTGATGGTAACGTCCTTCACTCCGAAATTCTTGGTTGTACTCTGTTCTATATGATACTTTTTTTTTTCCTTATTGTTATCTCTAATCTGATCTCTTGTCGTATCTTGCGTGGTTATTCTAATTCATCTCTCGGCTTCATACGACCACGTCCCTTGTATGACTTCCTATTCCTTCTATGTGAGCTGACTCGGGATTTTCTTTCTCATCGGATTGTACTTGTGGTGAAAATTATCTCAACATCTTTACTTCCTTGCCCACCCGTTCTCCGGATGATTTATAGGGTTACCAGGACGCCCACCAGAGTATAATACAATCATGCTACACATATACATATGTATAATCATACATTAAAACATATCGATATAACTCTATATACTAACACCTATCATTCCAAGTTGCAGAGATCCACGGAGAACGATGGTGGTCCGACGTACTACTAACCCAACAACCCGACTATGCACGTGTGTAAAAATAAAAACCGTTTTGAAAATCTTAGACCCCTTTCGGGTTCTAGTGATTTTATACATTCGGTCTTTCAGAAGATTTCAAGTGCCATTGTTGCCAACCCAGAGCTCTGATAACATGTTGTAACACCCCAAGTTCTCGGAACTCGGGGAGCTACTGGTTAGGACCTCACAATGGGTCCCGACCTTGGTTTAACAACAAATTACTTGGAACTTACAACAAGGCACAAATGTACTTAAAACAATTTCGAAACATAATATTTTTATTGTATGAATGTACACATGTGACAGCCTTACAAAACATAAACATATACATAACATGCATGCTGTATGGGAGACTCCCCCGCCCCATCTAATGAGTACGTGGACCCGGCTAACCATCCGTTCCGGATCTCTCTACAACTGTCTATCTCTACAAATCTACAACACGGATAAACCGTTAGCTAACAATCCAAATATAAGCAGAATAAGGATAACACAAACACAAACAAGGTAATATAAACACCCATCATGCTGGCACACAATTTGATTATTATCTGATATCTTAGGTGATTCACTTTAATCCGTTTTAAAGTTGTGGCACGAGAATCTTAAGAGTTCTCGCCTTTGTTCCTTATCCAACCGGTGTAGGTCTAGCTCACCTCCGCCGGTAGCATCACTACAAACCGAGTGTGGACTAGTCCCTAAAGAAACCCCCAGCGCCCTCAGGCTACTGAGCAGAATGCCACCGCCCGTTACTCTTAGGCCAAGGTATAGGTCGGTATATATTTATTACTAAAAAGATAACTATAAACATCTCATTCACACATCACTACCACTATTCATACTCATATTTAGAAGTCAGCTAAGTAAGCCCAAAGGACTTACCTGAATCAAATCATAATCCTGTTATCTCGCCTCGGTCCGCGACCGCAGGAACTCAACCGCCTGTTATAAAAGGCAAGTGGATCAATAATGTATCCCACTTTATTAGAAGTCTCCAACTTCTAAGATATTGAACTCTATCATCAGATAAATTACCGAAATACCCTTATACGGATAAATGACTATTTTACCCCTGGTCCCGAAACTTTATAAAATTCCATAACAAAGTTCCAAACTATTCTTTGGAACTCAAAACCACACTCAAACTCTCAAAGGAAAGTTTGCTAAATATTTTGAAGAGTTAACTACATTCTTGACTTTCATAAAAAGTCGCTAAGGTCCGACTTTGCCTTAAGATATGAAAACCGAATAAAAATATAAAAAGTCTAACAAAAATCTCTAAGTCTTTTATGCTATGCACTCTATCCATAGTATCCAGAATTTCCCAAAAATACATAATAATCACTTCTACACATATTCTCAAAGTCAGTTCCAAAACCAGAAATTCAGACTTAGCCAAAATCTGAGTATTTCTTAACTGCTCAGCCAGTCCACTTTGGACCTTCATAGATCTAAATCCAACCGTTGGATCAACCCCAACTTTTGATACACCACACTATGCATGACACTATATAACATACTAAAAACGGAACGGTGAATTATGTTTCTAAGGTATTCAAACTTAAGCTCAAACATGACTGCACAACACCAAATAATTCCAGCACTCAACAATTTCAGCAAAATCCAGAAAACTGTTTAAGGTCCCAACTTCGAAAATTCATAACTCCTAAACCACTTTCTGGATTCATCCCAAATTTTAATATGTTCTACCACAATATGCCAACTATATTATATCCAAAATTCAAGTCCATCAGAGATCAAAAGCCTAATCAAAACTATCTCACAAAACTGCATCTCATGCAGTTTTTCTCTACATTGAGCACACTTATAAAAACTGCATGAGCAGCCAACTTTGGAACACCGTAACTCTCAAACTGTAACTCACATTCCTCTCAAATTTTAGTATGTTTTACCCTGCAATACCGACTATATCATATCCAAAATTCAGCAGCAAAGGGATAGTCTAACTTACCCAAATATAGGCTCAAAGTCGGTTGTTCATCACTTCTTGAAAACCGGATAACGCCTAAGATCTTGAAGCTATATTCCGAGGCTGTTAGGGACGGCTTGCAGACACAAACGGGTACTCACATCAACATATATACATCAAGAGGATAACGTAGTAGGGAGGTGAAGTCCTTACCGGACGATCGAGACTCCACTGGCTCCCGTGACCGATGAAAAAGCAGGAGGGATGCAGCTCACTGTCGTTGAGGCGCACCGGCGCCCGGAACCTAACTCAGCTGCGGAACAGCAAGGACGGCGCCCCGCGCCCAGACTCACTCGCGGTTAGGTAATGGCGCCCCGACAGTTTGATTGCAAGAGAGGAACGGACTTCACTTGAAGGTTGCGTTGCTGCGCGTCTGGCCACGTCTGGCTCGTTGGCTGGTGCCGATAGCGGAGGGAGAGCGAGACGACGACGACTCCATTACTGATCCGACTCAAGGTCCGACATGGCTGGAGGGAAGGCATCGCTGCTGTTCGACCGAGTGAAGACGGAGGTCTGAAGGAGTTTCGACAGAGTCACGACCAAGACCACCCATGGCTCGACGTCAGACTTCCGTCGGCGTGAACCTGCCCTCTAGTGCCGACTGGAGTTGAAGAAGGGAGGCGGTTGTTGGCTCATGTGAAGGAGGAGCGGCCCAGGTGCGTGCATGAGAGGAGCGTTAGGGCAAGAAAGCGACAGAAGGTTGAGGAGGGCTTCTTCTAATGGGCCTGTCAACTTGATGGGCCCGTCAAGCTTAAAGAAGAAGGGTTTAACTCTTGTTGGCCCGTCCGGTTCGATCTAGATCGGAAAATATCCGGTAAGACTAGATCCGTATCCATATAAGGATAAATATAACTGGAAAAAAAAATAAAATAAACCAACTCGGAGTTTAAAGAAAAAGGATAAGGTGACGGAAGAAGTTTCAAACCGGTCGACTTCCGGTTTGTCTCGAAAATAACCAGAAAAGTAAAATATCCGGTTATTACATTCTTTCCCCCCTCAAAGACAGCTGAAATGAGAGGGAAGATCAACACTTTCATTATGAAGGACAAGGAGAGCTTGTCCAAGTCATGGGAGCGGTTCAAGGACATTCTTTTGGATTACCCACATCATGAGATTCCAAAGTTAGAGTTATTGGAGATATACTTCAAGGGACTGGACGGAAGCACCCAATTCAACCTCCAACTACTCTCCGCCGGTACCTTCATGGACATGGCGATTGACGAAGCTTGGGACTTCATCGAGAAGCAAGCTTTGCATATGGAGAAGTACACTCATCAAGGAGCTGAAGGTGGAGTTAAAAGAGTTAACTTCCAAGAAACTCAGCCCAACAACAATCAACTCACGTCTTTGAAGAATGACGTGAAGCAATTGAAGGAACTCTTGGTTGCTCAAACCAAGAAGGAAGAGCAAGGATAAAGGAACAACAACAATGGGTACCGTAACAACAACAACGGTTCCCGGAACAACAACTACAACAATAACAATAGAGGATCCAATAGCAACAACTAGAGGGCGAACAACCAAAATTCTGGTAACAATCATTCAAACTCCAACTCTAACGATTCCTCTAACCCTTTCCTCTCTTCCCCTTCTTCTTCTACTCCATTAAAGAGCCAGGGGCAAGGATCAAGTTCGTCTCAGCCAAAAAAGAAAGACGCAGTTCTGGAGGCTATCTTGATCAAGCTCAATGCTATGGAGACTTCTATGACTTCATTTTCGAAGGCCCAAAAAGCCTTTGAACAACAACTTGCAAGTAGGGCGAATGAAGCGCCAAGAGATCCAGGGAAGCTTCCAGCAAGGACGGAGAGCAACCCTAAGGGTCAGATCATGACCATAACTACGAGGAGTGGACTGAAAACTGCAGATCCATCACCTCGGTCGGTGCCAGTACCGACGAAGACCACCTCGGTCTAGATGCAGTCGAAGAACACTTCGGCCGAGATGCCAACCGAGGTGGAGCCACAGAAAGCGGAGGGGAAAACTGAAGTTTATGTTCCACCTACTGCTTACAAACCACCACTTCCATTCCCCCAGTCAAGGGCCAGAGCACATCTAGACAAGCACTTTGGTAAGTTCCTTGACTTGATGAATAAACTGCATATTAACATTCCTTTCCTTGATACTATTCTAGGAATGCCCGCCTATGGGAAGTTCTTGAAGGAGATCATATCAAGGAAGAGGAAGCTGGAAGATTTTGGTGAAGTTAGAATGACATCTAAATCCTCGGAGCTCATTCAAATTATGAAGGAGAAGATGCCACCTAAATTGAGAGATCCCGGCTCATTTTGCATTCCCATTCAAGTTGGGGATGTCACTTGTGAAGCCCTTTGTGATCTAGGAGCCAGCGTGAGCATCATCCCGCTGGAACTATGTGTGAAGATCGGACTTGGAGAGCCCAAGCCGGTCAAGATTCGACTTTATATGGCGGATCGCTCCATCACCCATCCCGTGGGCATCTTGGAGGACGTTCCGGTCAAGTTAGGTAACTTCTATTTACCAATAGATTTTGTTGTACTTGACATTCCCGCAAATTATCCTGTTCCTATTATTCTCGGGAGGCCATTTCTAGCAACTTCGGGTTGCAACGTGGATTGCAAGAACGCCAAGTTGAAATTCAACATTGGCGGCGATGAGGTGGAGTTCGCATTACTTGCAGCCATGAAAGGGTAGCAGCTAACAGATGATATCTTCGACATCTACGATGAAGAAGAATCAAGAGAATTGGTGAGCTCTATCCTTATTAACGATCCACTCGAAAGAGTTATTAGCTTCAGTTTAATGGAGGAAGGTATAGATGCTTCTTGTGATGCAGATATACGGAGCTTAAAAGCACTGGAAGAAGACCCAGGAGCTAAAATTGAGAAGCTAATCCCGGAGACGAAGATCTCCAGTTTCGGTTCCAGTTGCAGTACCTCGACCGAGGCACTTTCTGGACTGAGCGAGTCGACTGAAGAACATCTCGATCAACGCCTCTGCGCCTCGACCGAGGTCGATGGCGAGACGATTTCAATTGAGACTTCTGAAAGTTCAGTTTCTGGATCTTCTCCACTGGAAGAAGGAAGCAAGGATCCCCCTCAGAAAGCACCCCCAGTTGTGGAGCTTAAACAACTCCCAAATCACTTGAGGTATGTCTTTCTTGGACCGGATTCCACATATCCCGTTATTGTTAGTGCTTCTCTTTCCGAAACTGAATTATCTAAACTAATGCATGTCCTGAGAAAGCATCAAAAGGCCTTGGGTTATACTATAGATGATCTTATTGGAATTAAGCCCTCTTTTTGCATGCATAGAATTTTAATGGAGGATGATCATAAGACTTCACGGGAACCTCAAAGACGGTTAAATCCGATCCTGAAAGAGGTTGTGAAGAAAGAAGTTCTTAAGTTGTTGGATGCAGGTATCATATACCCTATCTCGGACAGCAAGTGGGTTAGCCCGGTGCATGTAGTTCCGAAGAAAGGAGGGATGACCGTTGTGACAAATAAGAACAACGAGTTGATCCCAACCCGGACCGTTACGGGGTAGAGGGTTTGCATCGATTATAGGAAGCTGAACACGGCCACACGGAAGGACCATTTTCCACTTCCCTTTATTGATCAAATGCTCGAGCGGTTGGCCCAGCATTCACATTTTTGCTACTTAGACGGTTATAGTGGATTCTTCCAGATTCCTATCCATCCGGATGATCAGGAGAAGACCACTTTCACTTGTCCATGGGGGACATTTGCTTATAGGAGGATGCCATTTGGATTGTGCAATGCACCCGCTACCTTCCAGCGATGCATGATGGCTATCTTTTCCGAGTACATAGAGGAGATCATGGAGGTATTTATGGATGATTTTTCTGTATATGGTTCCTCTTTTGATGACTGCCTAACTAACCTTTCTCTAGTGCTTAAAAGATGTGAAGACACTAATCTTGTTTTGAATTGGGAGAAGTGTCATTTTATGGTTAATGAAGGCATTGTGCTAGGACACCTCGTTTCTAATCGAGGCATTGAGGTCGATCGCGCTAAGATCGAGACTATTGAGAAACTCCCTCCCCCTTGTTCTGTTAAAGGTGTGAGGAGTTTTCTCGGGCATGCAGGTTTCTACAGGAGATTCATCAAGGACTTCTCTAAAATTTCTAAACCTCTAACTAACCTCTTGAATAAAGATGTTGTTTTTGAGTTTTCGCAGGAGTGTCTTGATGCTTTTTACAGGATTAAGGAAGCGTTGATCTTCGCTCCCATTATCCAGTCTCCAGATTGGACCTTGCCCTTTGAGATCATGTGCGACGCTAGTGATGTAGCCGTAGGAGCGGTGCTTGGGCAGAAGAAGGATGGACGGACCACCGCCATTTACTATGCTAGCAAGACGCTAGATGTAGCACAACGCAACTACGCTAGTACCGAGAAAGAATTATTGGCGGTTGTATATGCTTTCGAGAAGTTTCGTTCCTATTTAGTAGGGACGGAAGTCATTGTCTACACCGACCATGCAGCCATCCGTTACTTGTTGGCTAAGAAAGATGCCAAGCCACGCCTTATTCGGTGGATTCTCTTGCTTCAAGAGTTTGATCTAGAGATCCGCGATAAGAAGGGATCCAAAAATTCTGTTGCGGATCACCTCAGCCGGCTACCTGCATCTTCACGCGAGAAGGACGACCCACCCATAGACGATTCATTCTCCGATGAGCATTTACACTTGTTGGAGCGTTTGATAGACTTGCTTACTTCACCCCACGATGGAGGTGAAGTATGGGGTGAGGGCACCTCCCACCTCGTTTGAGAGACGCATCATGGTCCAGCTAGCGACCTTAAACCAAGCGCTTCTTGGGAGGCTACCCAAGGTATTGCTTTCTTTTCCCTTTTTCTAGTCTAGCTTAGATAGTTTTGCTTTGCTTTGTTTTGTTTTTGGCGTTCTAGACAGATAACAGGAGACATCTAAGGAAGGAGCATAACTGGAAGGACAGAAGATCAAGAATTTAAGAAGACGAAGTTTGACTGAGGCATCTCGGTTGCTGTCAGAGCACCTCGACCGAGATGATTCATGAGCAACCGAGGCGACTAGGGTTTCTGAAGAACCACCTCGATCCGTTCCACCTCGGTCCAGTCGAGACCATCTCGACCGATGTGACAACAGTTCCAGAAAGGGTATAAAAGGGGGATTTATTTTCTCTCTCTTCCATCTCACCCTTCCTCGACCGCGGCGACAGTTTGCACCTCGCTCCTTCGATTCTTGCTCGTTTTCGAAGATTTTCGCTTCCAAACTGCGATTAAGGCATAGAGGATCCCAATGCATCATCGATCTGCAAGAAAATCGAACCGATTCGGCCGAACGAGGTAAAATAAAACCGAAACCCTACCTCGTTGTTTTCGCTTCGATTTGGGCTTTGGTCGCCCTTGCATTTGCTGAGAAAAGGCTTAAGTACCCCATAGGAAGCAGTTGTAGTGATTTTGGGGGAAAAGAACTGAATTTTCAGAGGAAATTAGAATCCAGTTTTCCGCCTCGGTCCAGACGAGCTGTGCCTCGGCCGAGGTGATTCTTGAGTGTTGTCAGTCGACCGAGGTGACCTGACAGTGACTGATTTCTGAAAATGAGTTCTGACCGACGCCTTGCCTTTAGAGATAGATCCTCACCTTCCCCTTCTTCCTCTTCTTCCCGACCCTATCGAACGGTGATCCACGAGCGACACCAGGTCGATTATGACCGTATTTCCGGCCGTCCAGTGATTGTACCTCGCTTCCTGGACGTGTATGCTTTTGATTGTCTCCAGGTGGATGGAGACCTTAGGAGGATGATTTCTACAGTAGGGCTGGATCAGTTTACTGAGATCCGAGACCCAACCTATTTGGAGCCCACCTTAGAGTTCATTAGCTCTTTCACCTACCTCCCCACAGAGCGATCTGTGAAGTACCGGTTGATGAACCGGAACTTCTTAGTGCCACTAGAGTACTGGAGAGAGATTTTTGGTTTTCCTGAGCCCACAACTGTTGACTTCCCTTCCCGATCTGTAGCTAGGGAGTTTTGGGGACAGATTGCCCATATTATTGAGCATGCAGACAGATGGCGCCCTGGAGATTCCAGGGAGAAGGTCATCTTCCACTTAGCCTTTAGGTTAGCCCACCGGATCTTCAGTGAGACACTTCTGACGCGTACTGAGACGCTCCAGAAGGTCCGTCAGGGGGAGCTTTTCAGTTTATACTGCATGGTTACTGGGGGTATCCCGGACTTTGGCTTGATGTTGGCAGAGGATCTACACAAGATCAAGGCCAAGGCGAAGGGAGACATCTGCTGCGGAGGGCTTGTCACCCACATAACTAGTTATCAGGACATGGATCTCAACGCTTGCACGATGGTGGCGGCTGCCAAGCCGCTTGGACTACAGGAGATGATCACTCGGCGGATTCTAGTTCCCCGAGGTTTGACTACACCGTACGTGGCTATGCCGTGGGAGTTGACTGCACCACAAGGGATCAGGTGGTTTGCCCAGTTTATTGTTTTTGACCCTTACTATTGGCAGACCGCTTGGGCTCCACTGATGGAGGATTACAGAGAGGCAGCAGCTGCCCCAGCTGAGGAGGAGGCAGATGATGAGGAGACTGCTGATGACAGAGAGGGTGGAGTCCCGATGGATACAGGGACGGATACTGCAGGGACGAGCGCACCAGTTATAGATCTGGATGATGAGGATACAAAGCCTGCACCTGCTACTTCTCTAGTGAGACCTGCTAGGCGTAGGACACGCCGACACAGAGATCCAGAGGCTCACAGTCGGATCGACGATCTGACGGATCAGGTTATTGATTCGTATGTTGCTTTGTCACTGGATATCCGCGAGATGTAGGAGCCTGCACCTGCTACTTCTTCAGTTTGAGCACGTCATGGGCTATCCGTTCAACTTATTATCCGGTGAGTACTTTATTCCTTAGACTTATATTGACCCACTGGGACAGTGTGTCCTAAGTATGGGGTGTTTATTGATGTATTTGACATTTATTTGATGTATGACTCTATTTGACCGGATATCTATATTTATGCTTCACTTTTGCATCTATGTGTTTTTCTGAGACTACATGCATACTTACAGGTTATTTGATTGAAAAAAACGTCGAAACTGAAAGAAAACTGGTTTTAAAAAAAAAAAATTTTTGAACCTCGACCGGGGCAGTTCTGGCCGAACGAGGCGTTTCACCTCGGTTGACCTAAGAACACCTCGACCGAGGTTGGTTAACTGAGAGTTTTCAAAAACGATTTTTGTGCTTCTTATCTGGATATGATCTCAGTGAAGATCTTGTTTACTGACTGATTTTGAAATTCTTTATGTGTTTGAAAGGTTTTATGATATGTGTAAGTTGCTAAATGCTTTGTTTGAAATTTTTGGCATGTTTAATACTTTGTTTTTATCCAAATTATGTTGAATTTGAAGGTTGACACCACATTATGAGTTCTCTCACTTTCTTCCTGGAAAGACCAAGGCAATTCATTCTTCTCTCTTCTTCTTCTTGATCATGCTTAGCCCCTCATATACATTTTGCCTCCCTTTACCTATCCGGGAATTTGGAAGCAAGCGAAGTGGCGAAAGCAAGTGAAGTTAAAATTGAGGAGTTGGCTGGAAGTGAAAGTGTTAGAAAGTAATAATAGGTTTGGGGAAGTCAATCATGATGATGAGTAACTCGGCACCATTCACATAGTCGGGTGTTTGTGTCTTGCCAAAGTCGGATTGAGCGATATTCCTAACGGGTCATGGTATGTGCATCAAGGGTTTGATGCATCTCAAGAAATTGATGATTGCTGATTTCCTAGGCTTCGGTTATTGTGCACCTCTGTCCATGCATCCCAAAAGGTAAAGTAAAAAGAAAAAGTGTGAAATAAGCAAAGCTTATTGGTGGAAGATGTTGCAAGTCAAAGTGAAAGTGAAGTTCATCCTTTTCCCGGATTCTAGCACCACATTACCTTACATACATCCTTACCCTACACGTTTCTTGACCTTTCTTTTGGGAAGCCCTTGAGACCTTGAGCTTGTTGATTGACTTAGTGGTTTAAATTGGATTATGCATGATTAATTTCGATAATTATGACTTATTATGCATTCTATAATTTTATGCAAAGATGAACAACTTTCTTATATTTATAAAATGTTTTGATCATACATTAATTTTAAATTCCATGAAGTATTCTCTTAGAGTGATCTATGATTGTTGCACAGTATAAAAATGTTTTTGAAAGACTTTTGATTGATTTTTATGACTTATAATCCATTCTATCTTGTCTTTTATATGCGGAACTTGCTTGGGGACAAGCAAGGGTTAAGTATGGGGTATTTTGATAGCATGAATTATAGTCTATATTTTGGGGTTTGTTTGGACGTTTTATCTTTCATAATCTGCATGTTTGTATGTATAATATGTGATTATATTACCATTTCATCTACCTTTGCGGGAATCGAGGTCTACACCTAGTTTTGTTGTAATCGTAGGTAAAAAGGCACGTTTTGCATCGAAAAGGAGCTATGGAGTCATTGGAGCTACATTCAGGAACATAAGGAAACATCCAGGAAGCATAGCCATGGATTTAAGATTCACTTTGGACCAGATTTGAGAGATTTCACTTTCAGTTGTGACTCACCTCGGTTGACCACAGATTCACCTCGACCGAGGTGATCCAGAGAAGTCGACTCGACCGAGGCGAACACCTGGGACGCGGCGAGAATATTTTATTCTTGGCTGAGATCTTTTATCTTTGGAAAGAGATCTTATATTTTTGGGCTTGGCTCCTGGAAGGAAGAAGATAATTCAGATCCTATATTTTACCTATATTTATGGGATAAGATCTTTCTAAGATATATTATCTTTGGAGGGTTACTTTCCTATAAAAAGGGTTGGATTTCCACAAATCCAACATCCGGCATAGAGTTGAAAATCCGCTATCAGCGCAAGATCAGTGTTTATACACCATTGCAGCCATACTCTAGTTGGGAGATTCGAAGAACCTTTTTGAAGGTTGGAGAAGATTGAAGTCTATAGCTTTTATAGCTTTTTGGAGGGTTTTTGTAAGATTGTCTTAGATTCCCTTCCTTGTTGTCTTGCCTTGTTGGATTTATATCCAAGGAACGCTTTTGTTGTGATATTTGATTCAGTTATTGAAGTCTTTTCATTAAATTCTTCTTGTTCAAATATTCACCTTCTTCCCATATATTTGATTAATACTTTCATGATGATGAGTGGCTAATTTCCTTGTGTGATTCTAGGGTGATTGGCTGAAGGTTGTGGGAAAAACAATGATAGAATAATCTTAGATTCCAGTAGGACCCTGAAAGTTCGAGTCGTTAACCTTAACCCTAAGCATCTCGCTCAGTCGATGAACATCTCGGCCGGGGTGGAATTTGGCTGACCGAGGTGACTTATCTGATCCTAAACTGAGAGTTAAGTGTTAGAGTTTGTCAAATCCTATTCTTATTACACCTTTCCTGGTTCAATACAAGCTTAGGATGAGACTTACCCGGTAATTCCTTAGTTTGTTTACCAACGATCATAAGTGTAGGTAATAAAGGTTTATCCTTTATTGGGGTTTGAGTGTGCTTTCATCCCATCTTTGTGAGTCAGCCTGAGACTTACCCGGTAAAGGTTGATTCTATCCCCTTAGATGGTGTGTTAGTTTGAGGTTATAGTTCTTTATCTTGATTCCTTGAGACTTACCCGGTAATAGGAGTTACGGTTTAGGATTAGTGAGTAGTGAGACTTACCCGGTGATCTATTCCACTTTAGTAACACCTTCCCTATGCAAAAACCTCAGCTTTGTCCGCTTGTCTTTAGATCTTGAGTTGGAACCACAACTAGATGCTTTAATCCCTAGAATTGCATGTTTCCTTTATTGACTGTTTATCATCTTTGGTTGTTTTAATTGCTTTTGTGGTTAGTAATTACTAGAGCTTACCGTGATTGGACTTTGTTTCACTAAGTCCCTGTGATCGACCCCTGGAATTCCTTGCTCTTTACTACGATTGACCCGTACACTGCGGGTTCGCATCCTTGTTTTAAGCTTACGTCTAGGGTTATAAATTTAAAGCTTGCACACACCGTTTGGAGCGAACAGAGCTCTTGCTCGTGATTGAGAGAATGGTAGCGGTGGTTTGTATGGAGGCGGTGTCACATATGTTGGCTCAACATCCTTGCTCTTGCCTCCATCTTCTTGCAATATCTCTTCCTCTACCACTACTTGCTTTCCCTTAGCATTCTCCTTGGGCAAAGGATCCTTCATTTTCAACCCACTCCTCATTGTAATGGCCAACACTTGGCCTCTTGGGTTGTCTTCGGTTCTTCCGGGAAGCTTTCCCGGATCTCTATGAGCTTCACCCGCCTTTTGGACCACTTGTGCTTCCAACACCTTTTGAGCTTTAGAAATGGAAGTCACCGTGCTCTCAAGACCACTCAATCTTCCAAGCAATTGCTCAAACATCATCTCGGTTCTATCCTTTGGAGGTTGAGTAAATCCGGGTGGAGGTTCTTGTGAAGCCTTGGGTGGTGGAGCTGCGCTTGTGGAAGCGGGCGGGTTCAAGGCTCCATCCGGGTTAGAATAGGAAAACCCGGGATGGTTATGGTTGGGCCGGTAATTGTTGAATTGCCGGTTGTTGTTGAAGTTCCTTGGGCCTTGATAGTTGTTGTAGTTGCCCCTTCCCATGTAGTTCACATCTTCCTCCTTGGAAGATAAGTTAGCTTGCACTTGCACTTGAGGGGTTGCTTGGTTCTTCAAGGTTGTAGCACACAACTCCCTCAAAGACTTTAGCTCGTTGTTGATGGCGTCAAGCTTGAAATTGCTCATGGTGACTTCACTCACCTCATATGCTCCCGACTTTCTCCCTTCACTCTTCCTATGGGAGTACTTCTCAATCACTAAAGCTTGTTTCTCCACAAACTCCCAAGCTTCATCCACATGCTTTTCCATAAAAGTCCCACCGGAAAGAGATTGAAGCTTGAATTGGCTATCTTCATCAAGTCCTTTGAAGTAGATCTCCAATAGCTCAATCTTTGGTATACCATGGTGTGGACAATCTAGGAGAAGATCCTTCAATCTCTCCCAAGACTTGAACAAGCTCTCTCTATCCTTCATCACGAAGGCATTGATCTTCCCTCTTAACTCAGTAGTCTTGGAAGGTGGGAAGAACTTAGTCAAAAACTCTGTTGTCAACTCCTCCCAAGTACTCACTCGCCCTTGTGGAATAGATTGATACCAAGCTAAGGCCTTATCCTTAAGAGAGAAGGAAAAAGCCCTAAGCTTATGGTTGTTGCTCTCCAATCTAGGAGGTCTAAGAGTCTCCATCAAGATCTCATAGTTCATCAAGTGTTGATGAGGAGACTCTCCTTCCATCCCTCCAAATTGATTATGCCGGATCATTTGTAGAACTTGAGGGCGGAGTTCATAATCATGGGCTGCGGGATCTCCTAAGTTCACACCCGGACGGTGTGCTCTTTGTGCCGGATCCATACGTTGCCCTAACGTTTGTGGCTCTTCAATAGCAATGGGCACAACCCGAATATTAACCGCCGCCGGCTGCGGTTGTGGTGGAGGTGGAGGTTGTTGACGATTAAGCTCAACTTGGACAAGTGCTTGCCTAATCTCTTCAATCTCCCTCCTAGTTGCCTCTTGCCTCTCATTGGCAAGTCTCCTTTCATTCTCCAAAGCTTCATCCCTTATCCTAATTTGCTCTAAAGCCTCATCCAACTCAGCTTGGAGATCTCTTCCGGCCATCTCTTTCCCCTTTTTAATGCTCTTGGATCTAGATCTAAGGGTTTTCTCCGGTTCGGGATCGAATGGAGCTAAATCCTTGCCACGAGATCTTCGCATACACCTAAAGAGTGAGAGATGTCCTGAAAAGCAGAGACACAAACCAAAAAGAGATCAAAAGCAACAAGAAAGATCTACACTATAGATAATCACAAATAGACTCAATCTAGACCTAGTCCCCGGCAACGGCGCCAAAAACTTGTTACGCTCAGGATGTGTAGTGCAATAAGCTTTAAATTTATACTCGTTATATTTCTCCTAACTCCTAGCGAACCCGCAGTGTACGGGACGTTTGTAGTAGGATAGTATTCCGAGGTCGAACACAAAGACTAAGGTGAGATTGATTCGATTAGTGATTAAGTTTAGTGAAGATCTAGGTTAAGGAAAAGGGAAAGAAATAAAGAAATGAAAATCTCAATGTTTTTGATGGTTTTTTCGGTGATCAATCAAGGATCACAAATCATGCGAAATAAGCAATCAACTAAGCTAACAAATCAACACGGACAAAGAAGCTAAAACGAGATACGAGATCAAAGAGAGAAAAGCGGATTCTAGGGGTTGGAAATTCCGGTTATGGCATAGGACTCAAGCTATCTAATCATTCCTTGGATTAATTATGATATGTTGGGAGTGAGTGTTTCTAGATTGGGATCAATCACCGGGTAGGTCTCATGGTCCACTAGTCCGTTCCTAAGGTCTCGTCACCGGGTAAGTCTCAAAGAGCCTAAGGGATGGAATTCTACACAAACCGGATTGTCACCTAGGGATCTAACCTATCCTTACCGGGTAAGTCTCGAAAGGGTTAGTCCTAAACGACTATCCTAGCACACTTAGTCCAATGGCGGCTTATGAGGCTCACCACTACCTAGAGTTTGTCATCCTTGAAATCTAAGAGTAAGAATCACCGGGTAGGTCTCTTCTAACACTTAGTTGCTAACACTAGGTCACCCTAGGATAGATTTAACTCAACAAACACTAGGATTTCAACATTCTAACAATCTAGTACTTAGATCCATCGAACCAGGGAAACCACGGGTTGTTCTACCATTTCCACGGCCGTGGAAGGGCAAGAACTAACCGTGGACTATAGCAGTGACTTCGTTCAAGCAAGCAAGTCATCCAAGGGAAAATCTAAATTCATCCTATCATAGTCTTAGCCATAACCATCCTTTCCTTACCCTAGAATCGCATCTATTTAGCCTACAACATGCATCATAACAATCGAAATCATCAAGCATAAAATCATGGCTTCCATTTGCAAGATAAGGAAAAGAAAGAGATGAACAAGTGAACCAAACAAAACCAAGCTGAAATTAAGATTAGAAAGACTCACAACCCTTCCAAAAGAAGGTTTAATCGATTCTTACAACCCTAGAAAACGATTCCGAAATTCTTCACTACAAAACCTATCAAGTGCTAGCAATGGTGTGTTCTTCTCCACCTTCTCCAATGGAGCTCTTCTCCTCCTTCAATGGTGTCTCCCTTCTTAGAGAATCTTCTTGTTGAGAGTGTGGGAGATGTTACGCTAAAAGGTGTGCACGCAATAAGCCTTAAATTTATACTCGTTATATTTATCCTAACTTCTAGCGCACCCGCAGTGTACGGGACGTTTGTAGTATGGATAGTATTCCGAGGTCGAACACAAAGACTAAGGTGAAATTGATTCGGTTTTGTGATTAAGTTTAGTGAAGGTCTAAGGTTAGAAGAAGGGGGAAACAAGAAATGAAAATCACAATTTGTTTTTGGTCGTTTTTTGGTGATCAATCAAAGATCACAATTCATGCAAAGTAACCGATCAAACTAAACTAAAAATCAGCACAAATGAACAAATGAGACAAGATAACGATCAAGGAAATAAAAGACGGATTCTAGAGGTCGGAAGTTCCGGTTATGGCATAGAACTCAAGTTATCTAATCATTCTTTGGATTAACTATGACATGTTGGGATTAAGTGTATCTAATTTGAGGACCAATTACCGGGTAGGTCTCATGGTTCAACTAGTCCACACCTAAGGTCTCATTACCGGGTAAGTCTCTAAGAACCTAAGGATAGGAATTCTACACAAACCGGATTGTTGATTAAGGATCTAACCTATCCTTACCGGGTAAGTCTTGGAAGGGGAAGTCCTAAACAACTATCCTAGCACATCTAATCCAATGGCGGCTTATTAGGCTCACCACTACCTAAGGATTGCTATTTTAGATTCTAAGGGCAAGGATTACCGGGTAAGTCTCTCCTAACACTTAGTCACTACACTAGGCCACCCTAGGATAGGTTAAACTCAGCAAACACTTAGGGTTTCAACAATTCATAAGTCTAAGGCAAGGTCCTTCGAACCAGGGAAAATCACGGTCTGTTCTACCGAAACCACGGCCGTGGTTCTTCAAGAACTACCCGTGATTTCTAACAGAAACTATGTTCATAAGCAAAAGTCATCCAAAGGTAAATCTAAATTCATCCTATCATAGTTCTAGCCATAACCATCCCTTCCTTACCCTAGAACCACATCAATTCAGCCTACAACATTCATAACAAAAATCGAGACAAACAAACATAAAATCAAATCATCCATTGCAAGATAATGAAGGAAAAGAGATGAACAAGTGAATTTAATTCAAAACCAAGCTGAAGATTAGAATTAGAACCACTTACAACCCTTCCAAAAGAAGGTTCAAAGAATCATACAATCTCTAGAAAACGAAATCCGAAATACAAGAAAGCTATGGTGTGTTCTTCTCCTCCTCTTCAATGGAGTTCTTCTCCTTCTCTTTGGCACTTTCCTTCCTAGAAAAATCTTCTTCTCTTGAGAATATATTTGTTAGAGAGAAATGGAAAATGGATGAGCTGCTCCCAAACTACCCCAGCTGCCTCAAACAACCCATGCTGGACCACATTTATAACAAATCCTTCATGAGCTGGCCATGAGAGTCGTGGCACAGCTGTCACGAGAATCTGGCAAAATCCACGGTCATTTCCACGGCCGTGGTTCGTCAGGGAACCGTGATTCTATGCAGAAACTCCGCTTTGAATCATTAAGCTGTGATTTGGTGCATGGCTTGTGTTGGCAAGGCTCCATGAGTTCTCCTTAGCCCTTGGCTTGTATCCTAGTGTGTCCGAGGGTGTGCCATCTAAATGAACGATCCTCAAACGCATCGTTTAAGCTCCTAAACTTCCCGAAATACCTACAAAACGCGCACAAGTCCGTGTAGACGTCTATCTCGACAAAATATGTGAATTGGGTGCAAAACGTCTTTGAACTAATGCTAGATCATGCATTAATGAGCGAGAATTCTATCTAAATGTACACCTAAAACTATGTTATAAATCGTGTTATCAAAATACCCCATACTTAAGGTTTGCTCGTCCCCGAGCAAATTCCCACATATAGACTAGAAGATGACATGATTTATGTATGCAGAAAAATGGCAAAATCTTTTTGGGTTTGTGCTTCTACTGTTGGATCACCTTCATAGTCATGATCAATGGCAATTGGATAAGCATTTATGTATCAAACAATAAGGGCATGGAAAGACAATTGTACTTAACTCAAAAGCATGCATGAAATGTGAAGATGAAGAGGTCAAGAAGATCAAGAGTCTATCCAATCTAGATTACTAAGTCTTACAAACTTGCAAGTAGGTCATAAGGGCTTGTGACATAAAAGGCCAAGAAACGTTGCAATTGGGCGGGGGATTCTCTAGGTTATGTGATGCTAATCCGGGAATGGAACTAACTCCACATCCTTGTCCTCGATCAACTTCCCCCAAGTGTATATTTTTCCCTATCTTGCTTTCTTTTCTTTTTCTTTAACTCATTTTTGAGACAATGGCATTGGTGTACAATAGCCGAAACCTCGGTGATTAGCCATCCTCGGCCTTTTTCTCTTTTTCGAGGTGCATCCACACCGGGCACACATACCAAAGCTCGTTAGGGCTATTGGTTCATTTTGACTTTGGAAAGGCACCAACACCCGATTATGTGAAGTGTACCGAGTTACTTGTCATTTAAACCAACGCCCCCAAACCTATATTTTGGCTACACTTCCACAATAATTTCAGCATTTCATTCACGACATTCTTTTCATTACGTCTTCACCCCGCACTTGCTTTTTCGCACATTTCAACACACTAGCATGCTCCTATTCCCGGATGGGTTTAAAAGAGGTCGATTTTATATCAATTGAGGTGCTCAAGCAATCATGATCAAGATGAGAACTAGAGAAAAATGAAATGCCTCATTTATCCCTAGATGGTATGCAAGAACTATCATGTAATTTCGATTTTCAATACTCAATCCATTCTAGGCAATCATCATGATCACAAGTCATTCATAGAATTTAAGAGAAGTAGTTCAAGTCCACATATGCATTTATCAATTCAACACATAAGGCCATCCATAGCCAATCACAAGACAAGTTTCATCATTAGGGTCATATCCAAGCCTAGAAAGCACAAAATTTTTTAAATTTTCTGATTTTTTTTGGAATTTTTGGAATGTGTATGTACAATGCAAGACATGTGCAAATATTAACCTATCCTAGATGCTCATCATGCAAAGGATCATGCAAACCCCACCCCATACTTAGAAACACATTGTCCCCAATGTGTAAATGAAGTAGAGAGAGTGAAAGAAGGTTCTCACAATGTAAAATTGTTTGCTATGGTATTTGGGAATTCTCAAGTGAATTGATGTTGGATGATCCTTTCAACCATGGTAGAGAGCTCTAAGCATCCTTCAAAGCTTCGGAACCCGCACTAGGCACCGCTAGCCGTCCAAGTTCCGCGTCCGCTCCACCCATAATTGGTGAGGGTGTCATCATCATCATTTTCATTGCCAAGAGAGGCTTCCAATGCCACTAATGCTCTAGCACACACACGAAGGTAGACAAAACACACACAAAGCACACAAAAACAGAAAAAATCTAAGCAAAAATGAAAAGGAAAAAATGTTACCAATGGGTTGCCTCCCACCAAGCGCTTCTTTAAGGTCATTAGCTTGACCAAACTCGGGAGCGTCTATTCGAGGTGAAGCGGGGCAATCATGTCTACCGGGGCTCCCGGAATATACTTCTTCAAGCGATGCCCATTCACCTTGAAATTTCCACAATGCTCCCCTCCTATTTCAATAGCTCCATGGGGAAAGATCTTCTTCACCACATATGGCCCGGTCCATCTTGATTTGAGCTTTCCGGGAAAGAGCCTTAGCCTTGAGTTGAAGAGAAGGACAAGATCTCCTTCACTCAACTCCTTTGGAATGATTCTCTTGTCATGCCACCTTTTGGTTCTCTCCTTGTAGATCCGGGCATTCTCATAAGCTTCCAATCGGAGCTCCTCAAGGGCATTGATATCAAGCAACCTCTTTTCTCCCGCTACCTTGGCATTTCCACGGCCGTGGAAATGCCAATAACCGTGGTTTGGTGCTTCATGTAACAGTCAAAAATCGAAGATGACTTAATCGAAAATTTTAAGGAATTAAATCCGTTTTAACACGAGATACCTATCGAGGTAACCTCCTCCTAGATGATATTACACCCAGGTGTTATTTGGAGCATTTGGGAGCTTCAATTAATAAAAATGCAGTTAAGAGAAATGATCACGACATCGGACATGTCCTACATATGAAAAAAACATAGAAAGGCAAAACGGCCAAACGAGTCGCTATTTCGTTTCTTAGCGGCTAAGAAAGACGGCTTAGGAATACGCGTTTTTCGAGACAATTGCGGAATAATTATCCATACAATATTCCAGATTTATTATTCCAATTTCGAGAAGTTTGGAAAAAGGGGCTTAAACCGCTTTCGGATCGGTGAAAGGATAATTATCGACTCCGCTAAAGGATAATTATCGTCTTCGCTATAAATAGCGGAAATAACGTTTATTAATTCATTTCCTTTCACGTTTCTTCGTAAAAGCTCTGATTTCTCTCAACCTTCAAACTCAGATCTACTCTCCGTTTCTAATCCGATTTCAAATCCGTTTGAGTTTTTGGATTCCTCTCTTCATTCTCTTCATTTTGGTACCGAGTTTCTACATTTCCGAGCAAGGGGAGGCCTGGTCGAGCATATATGATACTAGGGAGGTTCCGTCGCTCAGATTCCGGTGAATTTGATGGTGTCCGAGCGTAGCCTGCGTCGTTGTGATTCCGAATCTTCTTTCGGATCGTCAATCGGGTTAGTAACGAATAAGTTATGAATTTATTCGTTTTCCGTATTGCGATTTAGCCTAAATTGACCTTAGACTTGTCAAAATGGATAATTGGAAATTCCATTATGCTCGTTACTTTATTCTGGTGATTATGGGTTGTTTGTTTGATGAGATTTGATGACAGGTGGGTTCAAAAATTGCCTGCGGGCAAAACGTTGTTCTGGCGAAATTTAATTAATTAATTAAAGGTTAATTAATTAAATTAGGATTCTAGAAAATGCTATAATCTAATTAAATTCAAATGAATGAATTTAACTGGTGTTTGAAGCGAGAAGTTTAATACGAGGAATATGATATTCTCAACAGGTGTTGTTGAAGGGTTCGGTTTTATTATAGCTTACTTCTTTATGAGCGTATCCAAGTACGATAAAGGAGGATAGTCCGAGTGGAGAACGGACTCAATAGTTGGTTTGCGAGGTTTTATTGTTCTTACCTGCGAGGTAAGTGTATATGAATTACACTTGCTTAATATATGTTATGTATTTAATATGCTATGATTTTATGCATGCTTGAGTGTATATATCTGTTTGTTATGGTTGTATGCATGCTTATATGTATATGAGTGAGACGACGATGATGATGAATTGATATTCTTTATGAAAGCATGCATGAGGTACATGAGATGATAATGGAAAGAATGTGATGAAAGAATATGATGAAAGCATGAATTTGAGTTATGATATGGAAGTGATAATATAGGATGGTAATTGATTAATTAGCCCAACTGGGTCCCGCACGGGTTTCCAGGGGACGAGGTCGCTACCTGATCTACAGGGGGCCTCAGAGGTCGCTACCTGATATACAGGGGGCCTCAAGATAAGAAAAACAGCCAGGGGTCGCTACCTGATCTACAGGGGGGCTCAAGATAAGAAAAATAGTCCAAGATCGCAACCTGATCCACAGGGGGTCTTAGGACAAGATGGCCGAGGTCGCTACCTGATCTACAGGGGGCCTAGGACGCCATCGGGTTGGCCAACCAAAAGAAAAAAAAAAGAAAGAAAGAAAAGAAATACGAAAGCAATGAGAAAATATATCGTACGATTAGTTGGGGCTAGTTAGTTAATTATCACCTATGCATCGATGCGATCGAGTCTAGCATGTTATGTGTTATGTTATGATTATTTATATGTGATGAGATGATATGAGATGTTTATATGAGATGATATGTTTATATGTGATGTGTGATAACATGCTTGAATGCTTATGTGAAATGTGATGTGAATGGTTGTGGAATTATATGTGAATGTGGATATGTATGTGTGCTTTGACATGTGAGGAAGGGTATAGAGTGTCCTTTGGGGACGGGATATTAGATACTTATATATATTGAGAGAGTGCGATTTGTATACCCTTACTGAGCGTGTGGCTCATTGTTGTTATATCCACATATTTTTTTTAGCTACTCAGACTCGGTCTGACCAAGGCAAGGACGTTGGACCCAACACCTGGTTTTGAGATCATATCAGGTGGGCTGTTATGGGATGCTACCGCCTAGGATGTTTTGCATGGTTTTAAAACAGTTGTGTTTTGGTTAAACGGAGTTTATGACGTATGTTAGTATGTATATATGTTTTGAATATGGTTGTAAGATAAAGTTTTAAAAATTTACGTTTTCCGCTTTTCCGCTTATTCTTTTAAACAGGGTTAATTAACTGGTAATCAACTAGAAATGAAATAGGTGTGTCACATTTGGTTGGTATCAGAGCAGGGTTATGATTCTTGGCTTGGGTTGTGGGAAGTTTTCTGAAAAGCTTTTGAAAGTTTCTTTTTCTTTTAGATGGCGGAGCACAGCCAATGGGTCGACTGAGTGTGTACATGCTCAAGGTAGAAATGATCAAGAGCACCTTAAGGTGCCAGTTTAGCCAATAATACTACCACCATCGGATATGGCTGGTATATCTGATTTAGTGATATATTTGAGAGAAGTTATACCACCATAGACACACTAGTGTCTCAAGCGGGTATTATTTTAGTAAAGATGGACGACAATTTTGAGAAGATTTGCCGCCAAGGGGCAAAGTCGTTTGAGGGGACTACTGATCCATTAGTAATAGATGAGTGATTGAGGAACACTACGTCCATACTAGATGGAGTTATCTACGCTAATGAGAGACGTGTACAATATTTTATATCCTTGCTTGAGGAAGCAACTAGAAATTGACCGGACATGGTCCCTAATGGCCGTAGTATACCACTTGTGCTGACATTGGATGATTTCTTGAGAGAGTTTGATGTGATGTTAGTAATGGGTTGGTCATCCACTCATATAACTTTGATTAATTGTTATACAAAGGAATTCACCACGGAGATAGATGGGTTAAGAGAGGTGATTTTCACCGGTGAGAGGAATGTTATTCCTACTAGCCTCATATTTACAATAACAACTTTTAGATTACTTCGGGAAGGGTGTCAGGCTTATCTGGCTAGTGTGTCAGATTCTGCTATTGTTAGCCCCGGAGTATCTGAGGTGGATGTTGTCAGAGAATTTCCTGAAGTTTTCCTTGATGATTTACCTGGTTTACCTCCAAGTAGAGAGGTAGACTTCGAGATTGAAGCATTACCAGGTGCAACACCTATATCAATTGCTCCTTACAGCATGGCTCCGCTAGAGCTGAAGGAGTTAAGGAAACAGCTGAAGGAGTTACTCGAGAAAGGTTTTATACACCCGAGTATTTCTCCTTGGGGCGCACCAGTGCTTTTTGTGAAGAAGAAAGATGGTAGTTTACGATTGTGCATAGACTACCGTCAGCTGAACAAAATCACAATCAAGAACAAGTATCCCTTACCGAGGATAGAGGACTTGCTTGATCAATTAAGGGGTCCTATAATATTTTCAAAGATTGACCTTCGATCGGGATACTGGCAGTTGAGGATAGCAGAGAATTCAATACCGAAGACAGCTTTTCGTACTCGGTATGGACACTATGAGTTTACAGTTATGCCTTTTGGGTTGACAAATGCACCTGCAACATTCATGGCGTTGATGAACTCGATCTTCCAACCTTATCTAGATCAGTTTGTCGTGGTCTTCATTGATGATATCTTGATATATTCCCGAGATGCAGATACTCATAGAGAACATTTGAGACGTATCTTAGGGATTCTGAGGGAGAGACAGTTGTACGCGAGGTTCAGCAAGTGCGAGTTTTGGACGGATCAGATTGCCTTTCTAGGGCATGTGATATCACGAGATGGTATACAACCTGATCCATCCAAGATCAAGGCTATTACAGAATGGGAAATTCCGAAGAGCATTACGGAGATTCGCAGCTTCTTAGGACTTGCGGATTATTACAGGAGGTTTGTAAAGGACTTCTCGATTATCGCGCGGCCATTGACTAACTTGCTAAAGAAGAATCAACAGTTTGTATGGGACAACAGTTGTCAAGAGAGCTTTGAAGAAATTAAGAAAAGATTGACAACGTTCCCTATTCTGGTTGTACCCTCAGATAAGGGTAACTTTGTAGTTTACACCGACGCATCTAGGAGTGGCTTAGGAGGAGTTCTAATGCAGGAAGGGAAGGTAATAGCATATACATCTAGACAGTTGAGACCTCATGAGGAGAACTATCCTACATACGACCTAGAGCTTGCTGCTATAGTTCATGCTCTTAAGATTTGGAGGCACTATCTTTATGGTGATACATTTCCGGTGTTTACCGACCATAAAAGCCTGAAGTATATTCCCACTCAGAGGGATCTGAATCTGAGGCAGAGAAGATGGATGGAGTTACTCAAGGATTATGATTGCACTATAGAGTACCATCCAGGAAAGGCGAATGTGGTAGCTGACGTTCTTAGCAGAAAGAGCAGTGACCAAGGCAGTAAGGTCAACTACAAAGTTGAGCATCTATTAGCTCTCAGAGTTATGAGAGTTGAGATGGATGTAAGAGGATCCGAGTTGATATCGAATATTCAGGTTAGACCGTTGATTCTTGGTGAGATTTCAATTAGACAAGATGACGATGATACACTGAAGAAGTTGAAAGCTAAAGTGGGAGATGCTACCACTACACACTTCCAGTTGTCTGATCAGGGAGTGTTATACAGAGGTGCACGGATATGCATGCCAAACATTGAGGAGTTAAAGAAGAAGCTACTTGAAGAGGCACATTCCTCGAGGTATTCCATGCATCCTGGGAGTACGAAGATGTTTAATGACCTGAGGAAGATCTATTGGTGGCCCAGGATGAGACGAGAGGTAGCTGATTTTGTGGTTGAATTTCTAGTGTGTCAGCAAGTGAAGGCTGAACACCAAGCACCAGCAGGAAAGTTACAATCTTTATCAGTTCCTGAGTGGAAGTGGGAGCGGATTACAATGGATTTTGTTGTTGGACTTCCTAGGACTTTCAGAAAGAATGACACGGTATGGGTGATTGTAGACAGATTGATGAAATCTGCTCACTTCTTACCGATGAGACAAGATAACTCCTTAGATGAGCTGGCAGAATTGTATGTGAGAGAGATTGTTCGACTGCGCGGAGTCCCTGTATCGATGGTATCCGATAGAGATCCGAGGTTTACCTCGCATTTCTGGGGAAGTCTGCAAAATGCCCTAGGTACAAGATTGCATTTCAGTACGGCATTTCATCCTCAGACAGACGGACAATCAGAGAGAACGATTCAGACCTTGGAGGAGCTGTTGAGATCTTGTGTTTTGGAGCTTAAAGGTAACTATGATTCTAACCTGCCATTGCTCGAATTTGCGTATAATAACAATTTCCATTCGAGTATTGGTATGGCCCCTTACGAGGCCTTGTATGAAAGGAAGTGTCGCACACCTGTATGTTGAGATTTTGAGGGCATGCGACAGATAGAGGGTCCTGAACTTGTACATCAGACAATAGAGAAAGTACAAGTAGTAAAGCAGTGTTTGAAGGCAACACAAGATCGTCAGAAGAGCTATTTTGATCGCCATAGACGAGAGATGACATATGAGATAAGCGATAGAGTGTTTTTGAAGGTATCTCCTTTTAGTAGGCATGGGAAGTTAGCACCAAGATACATTGGTCCATATGAGATCTTAAAGAAGATCGGACCACTTGCGTATAGGTTGGCGTTACCACCTGAGTTATCAAGATTGCATGACGTCTTCCACGTTTTAGTGCTACGAAGGTACAGGTCAGATTCGAGTCATATCATTCCCGAACCTGAGATAGAAGTATCTGAGAACTTGTCCTACCTAAAAGAACCAGTTGAGGTTTTAGGCAGGCAAGTTCGAAGATTGAGAAACAAGGAGATTCCGATGGTGAAGGTCGGATGGGGACATCATTCAGCTCGAGAGGCTACATGGGAAACCGAGCGAGATATGAGAGCTAGATAGGTAACCCTATCTTTTTGAGTAAAAACCTCGAGAAATTGTGATCCGGTTGTGCATCCTTTTGATATATCTACGAGTTTGGTTCTACGTCCTTTCTTAAATTTCGGGACGAAATTTCTTAAAGTGGGAGATATTTGTAACAGTCAAAAATCGAAAATTGACTTAATCGAAAATTTTAAAGAATTAAATCCGTTTTAACACGAGATACCTATCGAGGTAACCTCCTCCTAGATGATATTACACCCAGGTGTTATTTGGAGCATTTGGGAGCTTCAATTAATAAAAATGCAGTTAAGAGAAATGATCAGGACATCGGACATGTCCTACATATGAAAAAAACATAGAAAGGCAAAACGGCCAAAAGAGTCGCTATTTCGTTTCTTAGCGGCTAAGAAAGACGGCTTAGGAATACGCGTTTTTCGAGACAATTGCGGAATAATTATCCATACAATATTCCAGATTTATTATTCCAATTTCGAGAAGTTTGGAGAAAGGGGCTTAAACCGCTTTCGGATCGGTGAAAGGATAATTATCGACTCCGCTAAAGGATAATTATCGTCTTCGCTATAAATAGCGGAAATAACGTTTATTAATTCATTTCCTTTCACGTTTCTTCGTAAAAGCTCTGATTTCTCTCAACCTTCAAACTCAGATCTACTCTCCGTTTCTAATCCGATTTCAAATCCGTTTGAGTTTTTGGATTCCTCTCTTCATTCTCTTCATTTTGGTACCGAGTTTCTACATTTCCGAGCAAGGGGAGGCCTGGTCGAGCATATATGATACTAGGGAGGTTCCGTCGCTCAGATTCCGGTGAATTTGATGGTGTCCGAGCGTAGCCTGCGTCGTTGTGATTCCGAATCTTCTTTCGGATCGTCAATCGGGTTAGTAACGAATAAGTTATGAATTTATTCGTTTTCCGTATTGCGATTTAGCCTAAATTGACCTTAGGCTTGTCAAAATGGATAATTGGAAATTCCATTATGCTCGTTACTTTATTCTGGTGATTATGGGTTGTTTGTTTGATGAGATTTGATGACAGGTGGGTTCAGAAATTGTCTGCGGGCAAAACGTTGTTCTGGCGATATTTAATTAATTAATTAAAGGTTAATTAATTAAATTAGGATTCTAGAAAATGTTATAAGCTAATTAAATTCAAAGGAATGAATTTAACTGGTGTTTGAAGCGAGAAGTTTAATACGAGGAATATGATATTCTCACAGGTGTTGTTGAAGGGTTCGGTTTAATTATAGCTTACTTCTTTGTGAGCGTATCCAAGTACGATAAAGGAGGATAGTCCGAGTGGAGAACGGACTCAATAGTTGGTTTGCGAGGTTTTATTGTTCTTACCTGCGAGGTAAGTGTATATGAATTACACTTGCTTAATATATGTTATGTATTTAATATGCTATGATTTTATGCATGCTTGAGTGTATATATTTGTTTGTTATGGTTGTATGCATGCTTATATGTATATGAGTGAGACGATGATGATGATGAATTGATATTCTTTATGAAAGCATGCATGAGGTACATGAGATGATAATGGAAAGAATGTGATAAAAGAATATGATGAAAGCATGAATTTGAGTTATGATATGGAAGTGATAATATAGGATGGTAATTTATTAATTAGCCCAACTGGGTCCCGCACGGGTTTCCGGGGGACGAGGTCGCTACCTGATCTACAGGGGGCCTCAGAGGTCGCTACCTGATCTACAGGGGGTCTCAAGATAAGAAAAACAACCAGGGGTCGCTACCTGATCTACAAGGGGGCTCAAGATAAGAAAAATAGTCCAAGATCGCAACCTGATCTACAGGGGGTCTTAGGACAAGATGGCCGAGGTCGCTACCTGATCTACAGGGGGCCTAGGACGCCATCGGGTTGGCCAACCGAAAGAAAAAAAAAAGAAAGAAAGAAAAGAAATACGAAAGCAATGAGAAAATATATCATACAATTAGTTGGGGCTAGTTAGTTAATTATCACCTATGCATCGATGCGATCGAGTCTAGCATGTTATGTGTTATGTTATGATTATTTATATGTGATGAGATGATATGAGATGTTTATATGAGATGATATGTTTATATGTGATGTGTGATAACATGCTTGAATGCTTATGTGAAATGTGATGTGAATGGTTGTGGAATTATATGTGAATGTGGATATGTATGTGTGCTTTGAAATGTGAGGAAGGGTATAGAGTGTCCTTTGGGGACGGGATATTAGATACTTATATATATTGAGAGAGTGCGATTTGTATACCCTTACTGAGCGTGTGGCTCATTGTTGTTATATCCACATATTTTTTTTAGCTACTCAGACTCGGCCTGACCAAGGCAAGGACGTTGGACCCAACACCTGGTTTTGAGATCATATCAGGTGGGCTGTTATGGGATGCTACCGTCTAGGATGTTTGGCATGGTTTTAAAACAGTTGTGTTTTGGTTAAACGGAGTTTATGACGTATGTTAGTATGTATATATGTTTTGAATATGGTTGTAAGATAAAGTTTTAAAAATTTACGTTTTCCGCTTTTCCGCTTATTCTTTTAAATAGGGTTAATTAACTGGTAATCAACTAGAAATGAAATAGGTGTGTCACACTTCAGCTTCGCCTTGGATCATTAAGTTATGATTTGGTGCATGGCTTGTGTTGACAAGGTTCCATGAGTCTTCCTTAGCCACTAGCTTGCATCCTAATGAGTCCGAGGGTGTGTCATCTCGAGGAGCGACCCTCGAATGCATCGATTAAGCTCCTAAATCTCCCAAAATACCTATAAAGCAATGCAAAAGTCCGTGTAGACGTCTATCCCGACAAAATACGTGAATTGAGTGCAAACGTCGTGAACTAGTGCTAAACCATGCATGAATGAGTGATAAATCTATCTAAATGATTACCTAAACCTAAGTCATAAATCGTGTTATCAGTGTGTTTTGGATATCAATAGAAATCATACAGTGATCGGACATGGTAAACGTATGGTTTCTGGTGTGAATTCTAGGGTATTCTTGAATGACCTCAATGGAAGCCATTGATCTATCTAGTTTTTCATATGTGTTATTATCACCCTCTTTCTTCTTTTTCCTTGTGAATTCATTTCCTTTGGTTGGGAGATCAATGAGATTACATTTCAGCGTAAAGTTTTGCAATCGTTCAAATTTATTACTCGGAGATGGCGCACCCCCCTTTTATCCATGAGTCCCAACAATTCATTATAGTCTCCTATAATAATGACTGGTTTATTGATGATTAGAATTTCTGACGTTAATTGAGACCAAAAATTGTTTGTATCATGCTCATTTGGTGGGCCATATATGAAGACAACAAATGTCTCAAAGGACGAACGTGTATTTATATATTTGATAATTAGGAATCTAGTATGTGATTTAATAATCTCCACGTTTTCTTCTTTCAAAAGATACTCCTTCTAGAGAAGGCACAAACCACCTGCATGCCCGTTAGCGGGAATGAAATTCATTTTGTCAAAACTAGCGGTTTTCCACATGTTTTCATTTGGTTCTACGCTTGCTTTAGTTTCAGCCAACATAATCATATGAATATGTTCATTCTTACAAGTGAGATTGATCTCGGTCCGAAAATTCTTCTTCTTCATTCCTCTATAGTTCCAAAAGGCAATCCGGATTAGATAATTGTGGTTTTTTTGGAAAATAAAAATGATAATATCCGACATTTCTATCATAATTTCTGGCTTTGAATAATGCAGCACCCAACATATATTTAGGGAAATCACACAGTGGCGGACAAACTTGCAATGCATGACCACACTCCGGCGGAATCTGAAAAAGAGTTACCGAAGGACGTTGAAGACCTCATCCGACTGGATGCTTTGGGAAGACCGGTTACTAGAAACTGATTTTCCCTTCCCCTTACCTTTGTATAAAAAAAAGATTAGATTTTTAGGGAGATTTTTAAGGAGGTTTTTTGAAAAGCTAATGGAGATAGCATTAGAAGATTATTGGAGAGCTTTCACTTTTTTTTTACTTTTAATTTCACCCCTTTAATCACAACTCTTATATTATAAAATATTTTAGTATTTGTCATTTTCGGTAAATCCATAATATATTCACAAAATGATACGCCCCTGGACGGCGATGCCATCCGTGTTTCCGGTTAGAAGGACTCGGAACCATTATGAAGACATTTAAAAATTTTGGCTATTTAATAATTGTCTTTTTATATTCGAAACATTAATTTCAGAACTTAATCCCGTGACTTAAATTCCGACCTTTCATATTTTAGGCTTTTCATTTTCGGAACTTTAATTTCGGCTTTAATTTCCTTCATTTATGTTCCAACTCTTTGTATGACCTCCATCCACTATATAAGGGGATGCTTGACTCATTGTAAAATATGTCTAAGTTGAATCTAAGTGTTGAGAAGGAAAATCCTCTTACTTGGTTTATACATCACTTCTTCTTCCATCTTCTTAAAGTTCTATCTTGGATCTAGTCTTTGATTCAAACCTTTCATACTCGATGATCCTTTTGAAGGATCAACTTTACTCTACTCCACTTCGTGGATGATTCGATCTAACTAGATTGGATCGACCGCACGCTTCTTGTAACACCCCGTTTTATTGGGTGCGTTTCGATATTTATTTTTCCTACTTCTATCGATATTTTATTAGCTTAAGTAGTTTATTAAAAGTAAATTTACGACGTAAAATATTTTTTTCCCGAGTATATTTATATTTATTATCTTCGGAAAAGTTTGCAATATTTTCCCGATTCGTATACGAAGATTCCTTATCGAGTTTATTTTACCTTATTTTATTCTTATTGTACTTTATTTGATTGTATATATATATATAGGGTTAGGATCCGGTAAGAACGTGTTTTGCCGTAAGAAATAAGAACAGTTAAAGATCGTTGGATCAATGCACGAATGACTCGGATTGAAAGTCTATATAAGGCATTGTTATATTGTGTTTTATTACAAGATCGTGTATATGGTAATATACATGACATGTTGTTTATGGAAATAAAATTTTATTGATCTAATTAATTGGCTCGTGTATATTAAATTTAGCGTATATAGTGGGTGTAGTATCACAAGTGTTATGCACGTATAGTTGCAAGTGTTGATAACAATAACGAGTGCACTAGTAACAAATGTACGTATAGTTACAAGTGTTGATAACAAGTGCACTAATAGTCACAAGTGTCGCAAGTGTATAACCTTATGCATGTGTAGTCACAAGTGCACAAGTGCATAACCTTATGCACGTGTGTCACATATGTCATGCACGAATATGTGAATTTCAAGACCGCACAATTTAAGGTTTGTAGATGATTATGTTTGATAGATTTGAACCATATGTCTGTATTGTTATCTCCTCGTAATGTAAATTAGGTAATAACACAATCACTACTACTATATTGCACGATAACAAATGGAATAAGTGCACGACTAATTTAAGTATGACTATACGATTAAATTATTTTTTTGCACGAGTAATTTCAAGAAGACACGAGTAAAATAAACTAGTTGTTCAATAACACGTTATATATTGATACGTACTTTTTCATTGCACCTTGAGATTTCTATAGATGACGAAAAAAGAAGGCGGAACGAGAAGATATGAAGATGGGAATGTTGCTAATTAGGTGGATTATGAAGAGCTAATTATGGATAATTAATATATTCAATTCTTATTAGGTAACTAATTATTTATTGTCTAAATATCTGAATGAATCATAGCCGTCAAATTTACTTAATCATGTGGTGGAGATGCGTTCTCATTTCTTACAGTAAAACTTGTTCTTACTCGATCTTATTCCTATATATATATAGGAATAGGATCGAGTAAGAACAGGTTTAACGGTAAGAAATAAGAACAATTCTCAGCCACATGATTAAACACAATCAACGTTCATGATTCATTCTTAATTTTGTATACTAATTAACCATATTTGTATACATGGATAGTTATATTCACTTACCATATACGAATTAAGTAATTTACCGTCAAATTAAGTAAAAACAATTAATTTGTTTGATACCTTTTTTTTTGTTATTCTCGTTCCACCGTCAGAAGGATTACTTAGTCGAATATGTATAATTATTTTGTATTTGTGCAACTAGTGCATATATGTTTATTTTTCAAATTATTTGAGCTACCTTTAAAAAATTTAAGAATGTGCATATTCATAATATAAACGTGCATGTTCATAATGTAAACGTGCATATGCATTGCAAAATATTAACGTGCATTGCACAAAGAATCACAACCTTTCTTATATTAAAAAGAAAGTCATGTTATTTAGAACACTAATGTGCAAGGCCACAATGTTTCTACTAGAAAAGAGCTAAATCCTAATTAATCCCATTATTAATTAGTGAGGGATTATACTTATTAGTTGAATGTTTAGGTCGATAGTAGACGAGGTAGACCCTATAAATCAATGTGTTGTTTCACTAATAATACTCATCTTATGCGCATGCACGAGTATTCACCCCATGCACATACACGAGTATGCAAATTTTAATCTTAATCATAAACGTTAATAATATAAACGTGCATGTATCAACACTTCTATCTATAAGTCGTGAACATTTGAACATATGATACTTAATATTCGGTTGCCTTTTTATATGTCTAATCTAGTGCATTACTTTGTTCACAGTTTCCATAAAAATAATCTGTATCAATTGTGCATTAAAATTTCTATATATGATCATTTAATCATAGACGTTTATTATTTAATCCTACGATCATTAAGTGTTCTTATTTCTTATCGTAACACACGTTCTTACTGGAACCTAACCCTATATATATATATATATATATATATATATATATATATATATATATATATATATATATTTTGTTGTCTTCTTCCCTTCTTTTCTAGTGCCATACGACACTGTCTGTGGCAACCGGCCTTTGATCTCTCTCTGCAAATTATGAGCCCTGCCGCCCAACCTATTCCGAGTCCTAGCCCGATCCCTCGCTAACCTCCCTCGTGTCAACCTTATGCTATGGGTTACCCCTCTCTCTCGCAACTCCTCAACAACAAGGAACCATCACCCCCAAAATCAACCTCTGTCTTCCCTCACAATGTCACCTCTGCGACCCCTATTTCAAATCTCTCCAATTATCTCTTCACCTGCAATAGCAAGCACAACCTACCTTGCCCTTTCGTTTGTTGCAGCAACCACCACCCGCCGAATGAATCTTTCATCGCTGAGAAAGAGAGCCCCGTCCTGCCCCGCCGCCACCGTTTTCGCCCTTCACTGGAGAAGCCTACTAGTGCCTGCGTTGCTCCTCGCAGCCAACGCCTTCCGCTCCATCCTTGCCTCTATCGCCACACACTGGGACGCCTCGCCACTGTCGTCGTCGGACGATGCCGTCTCTAGACGAAGCCCTCGTCACCCTTGTTGGAGTCGTCGCCTTGCTGAGTTCCCCGCCGCCTCTACTTTCCTCCTTCCTTGTCGTTCGCATATGTTGGGTCTGGAAACCATTCTAATCTTTTTAAAATTGCCCTCTGATTTATATCTAATTGCAATAAATTCCAATGCTTTGTATTTTCACATTTTTACCCAGCTTTTCAGAAGTTAACGATATTGCCCTGTGGATATATATAATTGTAGTTTTGGGCCCTATGTTTTGGAAATGTGCAGATTCGTTCTTGTGAGTAACTTTCGGATTTGGCCCAAAGTTTATTTTGGAAAATGGCCTAAATTTCATGAGTTCCATATTTATGGCCCAAAGATTTAATTGCGAATTTTGACCCATGTTTATATGATTGGATAATTTGCCCTGGAAAATGTCTTGCAGATTTTTAACCTTGGTTTTGAAAACGAGTTTTCCTGAGATTTATATATGTTAAATCTTCCGTTCAAATTTAGCGTATAAGCTAAATTGGCTCAGCTTTGATTTTAGGTTCGGAAGCAACCCCGATAAAGGCCTAACGAGTCCAAATTCGACATCGGTCGATCAACTTCCGTCTTTTGACGTCGCGTGAGTACCCTCTCCCTTGAGCTTATGATCTTACTCGATCTAGTTATGTTTAGTATTAGTATCATGCTAGGATGGATCTAGCATAACTTAGTGGAAATGCCAAGTAGTGGCTTTGAACTATAGGTGAGGATTTAAGGATGATTTGAACGTTCTAAGGATTGAGGTGTGCATGTTATCATGTGAGCTTTGTTGAGGTTGTGAGTATGAGTTTGTTGAGATTATGGAGTTAGGATGGAAGTATCCTAGCATAAGGTTATAGTTGAGATCTCGTGAGTTTATGAGGGCTAGGAGCGTATCCTAGATCATGAGAGTGTATGACCTAATAAGAGTATATAGTACTAGAAGTCTAAGGACTTCTAACTTGCATGAGTAGTTGTTGATTATCGTGCCTTGTCTTGAACAGACTTTGGTTATATTCCTTCGGAGAGTGTTATCGGTTTCGGGTAGCTTTGAGACGAGGTAAGTCATCGGACTTACTTAGCCGCTTTTATGCATTGTTTGGATACATTATGATTGGTGTGTGTTTTATCGCCTTTGATCATGAAAACGGATTAGGATTACTTGACTATATATATTATTTGGCCCATTGTTACTATTATTATCGGGCGGTGACATCATTGCCCAGCTCCCGAGGGAGATGGGAGGTTCTCTGCGACCAGGCCATACATGGTATACGGGCGGCTTCTTTGCCACTCCACATGGTATACGGGTTGAGCTCCGCCACACTCTTGTTTGTTACACGGGGACAGAGGCGAGAGTTATAAGACTCTCGTGTCACACTTTGAACAAATAGAACTAGTAACGGAATAACCTAAAAAGAGAATAAGAACCGGATGTGTATGTATATGAGCATGTTGTGTGCTATGTGTTCTTATGTGTGTTTGTTCCATATTATCTTTAAAATGCCTAGAATGTGAGCTAACGGTTTTATACCGATTATTGTAGTTGATGTGCAGGATATGATGTGGCCGAGTGATCCGGAGGAGTGGGTAGCCGGGGTTCCGTACATCTTAGGTTGAGTTGGGTTTTGGAGTCCTTGTGTTGTTGTTGGTTTTGTATATTATGTTGATGTTGTTGTAAGGACGGCTGAAGTATTTCCCTTTCTTTTATTTTCGGGTTTCATAACATTGCATGAAAATGTATTTCGGTTTTGGCCTTTATTTGTGTCTTGTTGCAAGATCCGGTTAAATTGTTGTCAGGCTAAGGGTCGGGACCCATTGTGAGGCCCCAACCGTAGCGCCCGAGTCCCGCGGATTCAGGGTGTTACAAAAGTGGTATCAGAGCCCTAGGTTGACAACAATGGCACTCGCAATCTTTTAAAGGCCGAATAAAAATAAACAGAACCCTCAAGGGTTCTGAGTTTTAAAGAAATGAATTTCGTTTTCAAATTATGTAGATGAGTCAATTGGGGTAGAATGTACGGGACCACCACTTCCTCCGCAGATCTCGGCGACGTAGAGATTGATTATTATATTAGGTATGTATATATGTGTATATATGTAGATATGTATATGTGGACTTAGGATGTTTTGGACTATACTTGTATGTTGAATTGTAAATTATTTATGGACTTGTTATGTTTATAGTAGTAGCATGGCATTTATATCCTTATATATATAAACATATGGTATGCTTAGTATCATATTAGTAATAGTGGACCTTATAGCTAATATGATAGAAAGCTATCATCGCCCCCTTGGACAACGCCTTTTGGCTTAGGATAGTATACATACGAAGATGAGTATGCTCAAGTTATCGAGTTGAGCATCAAGTTTACGTAAACACCCCCGGTGATTTCTCGGACTTTTTTAAGAGGACGTCAAAGAAGAAGACTAGAGATGACGTGACCAAAGGACAAACAAATAAAAGAGAACCTCGTGTCAACTTAAGAGAAACCAAGATGGAAGACTATACCAATATAAAAACGACATGAAGGTATGGAGTGATATGAAGAAGCAATGATGGAGCATCAATGAAGAACCTAGAGTTAACGAACTTAAGGTTCTTCCAAGTGCCACGCGTACCGAGAAGAGGAGGAGTACATTCTAGCAAGGGTGAAAGTGGTATTGCATTAAGACGTAAAGTTTCAATAGGCGCTAGAGTCAAGATGAAAAGAGTGGTCGGAAAATTGGGAAATATGTATGAGAACCGTAAGTTAAGCTTACGGAGGTACCAGAGGGTGAAGTGACGATATTTGCGAGATCCTAAGCGGGTAACTTATTTAGACATATGAGAATTACGAGGAGGATCACATGGTAAAAGTTCACATAGTGGAATTACCGTGGAAGTCAATCGATTTACGTCATTGTGATGAGACTGAGCAACGCTAAGAAGGAGGAAGTGTGTGAGGATGATGATCTTCAGAAGATGAAAGAGGAAACAAGGAGCTGGATCGAAGAACTTAAGTTATCAACCAAGAAGGATGCGAGTGGAGGCTAATTAATGTCAGAATATTTGATGAGTGCATTTGCAAAATATTATGAAGAGCGGTTAAGCCTATAAAGGTGGGACATATGACACGAGAGAGTTGGGTAGGTATGGTTATCTTACATAAGCGGAAGGAAGAGAGGAGCGTAGAAAGAGCTAACGGAGTTGAAGCCGAGTAAAATGAGCTAGTGAAGTTAAGACAAAATACCCTGAGAGGGTATCCTTTCAGGAGTATGGTAGCATAGAAGTATGGTAGGAGGGTAAGTCGTTAACTTCGGAGAAGGTCAGATACAAGTTAATCGGTGACAACAGAGAACGCACAAGTGCGGGTTGGCTATTGATGTGTGTAGATGGGAAGAGTAAACAAGACTATGGGAAAATATAGGACCGGGAACAAGAGCTTGGAGTATTCGCGGTGGATCACTGTCAATAGTAAAGAGGTACATCAATGGACGAGCGTTTGTCTTAAATCAAATAATGTTGAACGAGTTCAAGCAAGTAGTTATAACAAGACCTCCGAGGAGGAGATTGTAACAATCTTACACGACCTTCTTAGGTCATGGGATTGACATATGGGTGAAACGCCACGGGTTACAACTTTTAAGGTTCGATCATGGTAAGGAGAGCTAGTGGATCAACCGTAAGATGAGACTTCTATTGTAGTTGTATATAGAATACCGAGAAATACATAAGGTGACCAACAATAGTAAGGGAAGACTGAAGTTTTGAAGTTTGAAGTCGATGTGAGATGTACAAGAAATACATGAAAGATTAAGGTTAGAACCTCTTCGGACGATTGGACGGTACATAAGAAAGGTGAGTAAGTTCTACACCTACTCGAAGGAATGATGCAAGCTTTGTAGAATACGAAGAAGGTAATACTAATATTTTATAACGCGTGATTAAGTCCTGCAGTTAGGACCTTCATGACTTCACATAAGTGTAAAAACCTTAAAAAGATTATTAGAGCAAGTCTCCCGAGTTCTGGAGATAAAGGATCTTTAAAAGAGAACGGTGAACATTGCAGCTAAAGAAGTATCAATCCATGTGTTCGATGGACGTCACCTCAACAGATCGGGATGGACCACTTCACCAATGTTAAGACAAGATTGTGTCGATATCTTACGATATGTGATGGGAGAAGAAAAGCTAGAACCCGAGATAGAATGGATTCCAATGCATCGGAGGGTGGATTTACCATTAAGATGATTTGAAGTTCATGTTGGAATTGTATCTTGAACTCTTGATTTAAAGTTCACGTTGGAAGTGTATCTTGAACTCCTGATTTAAAGTTCATGTTGGAAGTGTATCGTGAACTCTTGATTTGAAGTTCATATTGGAAGATATCTTGAACTCTTGATTTGAAGTTCACGTTGGGATATATCTTGAATTCTTGATTTGAAGTTATTATAGAGGACACTAGTCTGCGAAGAGAGAGACGACTATCTCGGTTTGTACATTGATTACTATAAGTTGAGCCACATACAATGAAGGACAAGTGTCCCTTACAACGAATGGGAGATCTACTCGATCAGTTGCAAGGGTCGGTACTCTTCTAAGACTAAGTTAAGACTTGATTGTCACCGTTTGAGAATTCAAGGCTGGGATATTGCAAATACGGCATTCCGGACCAACCAGGGTCACTACGAGTAGTAGTTACTCCATATGGGCTTACTAACACCAATTATGGTAACCTACTACGGATGACGATGAAGTATTAAATAGGACAAAGAATTGACAATAGAGTTTTTGAGAGTTAAGAGGGGATTCATGGGTGCAACTGTTTTGATTTACCTTGAGGTATTATGGGTTTGAAGTGTACAATGATTCTCCAAGACAAGGCCTTGATTGAGTACTGAAAAATGATGTAAAACTCATAGCATACGTGTCTCATTAGTAGAAGCAGTTTAAAGTAAAATACTTTCCTTCATTACTTAGAACTTGCAACAAGAATTGAGGAAACGCAACATCAAAGTTTGGTTTGTCAAAAACCAAAGCCAACGGTGTGAATTGGAAATCTGATCTTCTTTATGAGAGACAATAAAAGGAAAAACATAATGAAAATATTGCATCGAGAAAGACCAGAGAAAGAAGTTGAGTTTCCGATATATCGGACCTTTGTGAGATCTTAGCTCGAGTTAGGAAAGTGGTTTGCCGGTTGGCGTGGCCGCCGAGAGTAGAGGGTGTTCACCCGGTGTTTCATGTGTTTCTAATTAAGAGGATCTGTTGGCATACGAGGAACCGATGAGGATACCTGGAAGACAAACGATTATATCTTTGGTTGAGTTTACGCCGAGCTAGTAGCTTCGATAGAATCGATGGGTTAGACCTAGTTCTTCCCTTAGTTGTGTTATGTGCATATGTCTTATTATGTGTAGTTGTGACTTGTGCGGGTATGTGTTTTATAACCTAGTTTATCTTGCGGTGGTAGTTTGAGTAGATTGTGTGTATAGATTAGAAGGTTTAAGTCTTCTTAGTTTGAGAGTTCATACCTCGGCCTCAGGGACCGGGAATTTCGACGCATAGCAAGTTTCGGGACGAAACTTGTTTTTAGGGGATCTAATGTAACACCCCGTTTTATTGGGCGCGTTTCGATATTTATTTGTCCTACTTCTATCGATATTTTATTAGCTTAAGTATTTTATTAAAAGTATATTTACGACATAAAATATTTTTTTCCCGAGTATATTTATATTTATTATCTTCGAAAAAGTTTACAACATTTTTCCGATTCGTATACGAAGATTCCTTATCGAGTTTACTTTACCTTATTTTATTCTTATTGTACTTTATTTGATTTTATATATATATATATATATATATATATATATATATATATATATAAATATATATATATATATATATAGGGTCTGGTTCCGGTGAGGAGGACCCTTGCAGATAGGAACGAGGAGAGCCGGTGGGGTGACATGTGGCATGTCACGTCATTGTTTTTTTTTCCAGATTTTTTTTTGTAAATAAAAATTGGTGTTCATATTTTTATAAGTATGTGTTCATTTTTAAAAGAGTCATTGTTCATATTTTATCAATAAATGTTCATTTTTTTCCAACACTAACTTTCCATTTTTTAACATTAATTGTTCATTTTTGTATTTTTTTCGGATTTTTTTTTGAAAATTATACTATTTGAAAGAAATTGTGTTAATAAAATATGATGTTCATTTTATTACAAGTAAGTATTCATTTTTTACAGTTATGGTGTTTATAATATGATGTTCATTTTTTTTGAAAATTATAATTTTCTTTAAAATCGTGTTGATAATATTCAGAGATCGATTACATAAAAATTGTGAAATCAAAGAGAATACAAGACGATTCAAGTTTTGTGTCTTCGAATTTCTACTCTCACTGATTAGATTTCCATTCTTAAGGTTTAAGTTTCATTATGATTGATGTTTGTCTTCAAAATCAAATTTGTTTGAATCATTTTGTGTTTGATAAGTTTGATTGAGAAAATACATGTATATACATATGTTGAGTTGGTCTAATAGCTCCAATTGAATAATCTATATGCTCCTTTTAGTGTGCAGCAAACTGTTCGACAAAATACCTTATAGAAAAATAGTTTATAATATTTACAGGAACAATGACATAAAAAGTATGAACACTGACGAATAAAAACATGAACAATGACGTATAAAAGTATGAACACCGATGACTTATCTATAACTTTGACACATACATAACATATTATGATCATCTTTTAACGTTTTCTTATGAGTTTTTTTTTTGTGTGGTTATATACTGTAAATGAACAATTATGCATTATAAAATGAACACAAAAGAATAAATGAACATGACACTTTGATGAATAAAAATACTATGAACACTGATGTATAAAAACATGAACAATGACATATAAAAGTATGAACACCGTTGACTATTTTGAACGTAATGGTATTTTTCCAGATTTTAAGTCAATTTACAAAAATGTCATTAATGATGAGCGTGTGAGAGCCCTTGGTTTAAATCCATCCAATGGCTTACAACCCTCCTAATTCCTATCTACAAGCTCTCTCCTCATTTGAACTAAAATCTATATATATATATATATATATATATATATATATATATATATATATATATATATATATATATTTCTTGTTCTCTTCTTCCCTTCTTTTCTAGTGCCATACGACACTATCTGTGGCAACCGGCCTTTGATCTCTCTCTGCAAATTATGAGCCTTGCCGCCCAACCTATTCCGAGTCCTAGCCCGACCTCTCGTTAACCTCCCTCGTGTCAACCTTATGCTATGGGTTACCCCTCTCTCTCGCAACTCCTCAACAACAAGGAACCATCACCCCATAATCAACCCTCTATCTTCCCACACAATGTCACCTCTGCAACCCCTATTTCAAATCTCTCAATTATCTCTCGCACCACTCTGCCCTTTCGTTTGTTATGGCAACCACCACCCGCCGAATGAATCTTGCGTTGTTGAGAAAGAGAGCTCCGTCCTGCCCCGCCGCCGCCGTCTTCGCCCTTCACTGGAGAAGCCTCCCAATGCCTGCGTTGCTCCTCGCCGCCGAAGCCCCTGCGCAGCCAACGCCTTCCGATCCATCGCTACCTCTATCGCCACACACCGGGACGCCTCGCCACTATCGTTGTCGGACGATGCCGTCGCCGGACGAAGCCTTCTCCACCCTTGCTGGAGTCGCCGCCTTGCTGAGTTCCCCGCCGCCTCTGCTTTCCTCCTACCTTGCCGTTCGCATATGTTGGGTCTGGAAATCCTTTTAATCTTTTTTAAAATTGCCCCCTGATTTATGTCTAATTGCAATAAATTCCAACGCTTTGTATTTGCATATTTTTACCCAGCTTTTCAGAAGTTATTGATATTGCCCTGCTAATATATATAATAGTAGTTTTGGGCCCTATGTTTTGGAAATGTGCAGATTTGTCCTTGTGAATAAATTTTAGATTTGGCCCAAATTTTATTTTGGAAAATGGCCTAAGTTTCTTGAGTTCCATATTTATGGCCCAAAGATTTAATTGCGGATTTTGACCCATGTTTATATGATTGGATAATTTGCCCCGGAAAATGTTTTGCGGATTTTTAACCTTGGTTTGGAAAACGAGTTTTCCTTAGATTTATATATGTTAAATTTTCCGTTCAAATTAGCGTATAAGCTAAATTGTCTCAGCTTTGGTTTTAGATTCGGAAGCAACCCCGATAAAGGCCTAACGAGTCCAAAATCAACATCCGTCGATCTACTTCCGTCTGTTGACGTCGCGTCAGTACTCTCTCCCTTGAGCTTATGATCTTACTCGATCTAGTTATGTTTAGCATTAGTATCATGCTAGGATGGATCTAGCATAGCTTAGTGGAAATGTCAAGTAGTGGCTTTGAACTATAGGTGAGGATTTGAGGATGGTTTGAACGTTCTAAGGATTGAGGTGTGTATGTTATCATGTGAGCTTTGTTGAGGTTGTGAGTATCAGTTTGTTGAGATTGTGGAGTTAGGATGGAAGTATCCTAGCATGTGGTTATAGTTGAGATCTCGTGAGTTTATGAGGGCTAGGAGCGCATCCTAGATCATGAGAGTGTATGACCTAATAAGAGTATATAGTACTAGAAGTCTAAGGACTTCTAGCTTGCATGAGTAGTTGTTGATTATCGTGCCTTGTCTTGAATAGGCTTTGGTTATATTCCTTCGGAGAGTGTTATCGTTTTCGGGTAGCTTTGACACGAGGTAAGTCCTCGGACTTACTTAGCCGTTTTTATGCATTATTTAGATACATTATGGTGGTGTGTGTTTTATCGCCTTTGATCATGAAACCGGATTAGGATTACTTGACTATATATATTATTTGGCCCATTGTTACTATTATTATCGGGCGGTGACATCATTGCCCAGCTCCCGAGGGAGACTGGGAGGTTCTCTGCGACCAGGCCATACATGGTATACGGGCGGGCTTCTTTACCACTCCACATGGTATACGGGTTGAGCTCCGCCACCCTCTTGTTGGTTACACGGGGACAGAGGCGAGAGTTATAAGACTCTCGTGTCACACTTTGAACGAATGGAACTAGTAAAGGAATAACCTAAAAAGAGGATAAGAATCGGATGTGTATGTATATGAGCATGTTGTGTGTTATGTGTTATAATGTGTGTGTTTGTGCCATATTATCTTTATAATGCCTAGAATGTGAGCTAACGGTTTTATACCATTGTTGTAGTTCATGTGCAGGATAGGATGTGGCCGAGTGATCCGGAGGAGTGGGTAGCCGGGGTTCCGTACATCTTAGGTTGAGTTGGGTTTTGGAGTCCTTGTGTTGTTGTTGGTTTTGTATATTATGTTGATGTTGTTGTAAGGACGGCTGAAGTATTTCCCTTTCTTTTATTTTCGGGTTTCATAACATTGCATGAAAATGTATTTCGGTTTTGGCCTTTATTTGTGCCTTGTTGCAAGATCCGGTGAAATTGTTGTCAGGCTAAGGGTCGGGACCCATTGTGAGACCCAACCGTAGCGCCCCGAGTCCCGCGGATTCGGGGTGTTACACTTCCGCATCCATTTCTAAGCTTCCGCCGCTCAAGTTTTACGTTTGATCGAACTCGAACGATCAAGAAGAAGTAGTTGAAGTTTCTCATCGATCTTGATCGCCCATATTTCTATCAATGATATGCCCCCGGATGACGATGTCATCCGTGTTTCCGGCTAGAAGGACCCGACATTATTATGAAGACAATTAATTATTTCGGCTATTTAATAATTGACTTTTTATATTCAGAACTTCAATTCTGGAACTTAATTCCGTGACTTAAATTCCGACCTTTCATATTTTAGGCTTTTTTATTTTCGGAACTTTAATTCCGGCTTTAATTTCCTTCATTTATGTTTCAACTCTTTGTATGACATTCATCCACTATATAAGGGGATGCTTGGCTCATTGTAAAATATGTCTAAGTTGAATCTAAGTGTTGAGAAGGAAAATCCTCTTATTTGGTTTATGCATTACTTCTTCTTCCATCCTCTTAAAGTTCTATCTTGGATCTAGTCTTTGATCCAAGTCTTTCATACTCGATGATCCTTGTAAAGGATCAACTTTACTCTACTCCACTTCGTGGATAATTCGATCTAACTAGATCGGATCGACCGTACGCTTCCGCATCCATTTCTAAGCTTCTGCCGCTCAAGTTCTACGTTTGACCTCACTTGAATGATCAAGAAGAAGTAGTGGCAAGGATCAACAAAACGCTTCCGCATCCATTTCTAAGTTTTCGCCGCTCAAATTCTACGTTTGATTCAATTCGAACGATCAAGAAGTAGTTGAAGTTTCTCCTCGATCTAGATCATCCTTATTTCTATCATTGGTATCAAGGCAAGGGATCAAGGTCAAGTTCTTTACTTGTGTTTTGGATTGTTCTTCACAATTTTTTTCCTCTTCGGTGTTCTTCAAAGATCTTCAAGTGTTCTTCGGTGTTATTCGAAGATCTTCATTGTGTTCTTCAATGTTCTTCATGTTCTACGATGATGATGATCAGTTTGATTTGTATGGAGAGTGATTGCCTTCTCCCCATGAATTAAATCTCAAAGCGGCCAAACAAACCACCCGGAGGTACCGACGGTATCACAAGACCGACGGAGACCATATGTTAAGGATGGGGAGTGGTTGCCTCCTCCGGACCCACCAAGACCAACTTTTTCCATGGATGGGCACCAACGGTATCCATACCCACAAAAATATTTTGAGGATACCTATGTTGCCCCAAGACAGCGTGCCAATCACGAACACATTGTCAACTTTGTTCCCCAATGCGTGCTCATCATGAAGAAGTTGACAACGTTGCCCCTAAAGATGACTATGTTGTGCTCAAGGCAACAAAAGATGCTCTCAAGCGTGAGATAGGAATTTTGAGGGAAAAAGTTCTTGCCCTAACGAAGATTTCCCAAAAAAAAGAACCGTTGTGTGATGATCCATTAGAAGAGGCCAAGGAAGAAACCGTCATCGACAATGGTGAAGTCATCACCGACTACAATAAAGCCAACATGAACACAAACGACATCATCAAGGTTGAAGAAGCCATCAACCATGACAATGGCACCATTATGTTGTTGGACTACAACTTTGAGCCGGCTGACCCGAGGTTTGACTTTGTTATGTCTAACAATTTATTTATCGTCTTACCCTTGCTTCTTTTCGGTATGCCCCCAACGTACAATGTCACAAGCTTAGACGGCCTGGTAGACAAACACACAGGTGTGACCATCCACATGTACTACAAATTTGAGGCGCCCGATCCAGAGTTTTTCTTTGTTATGTCGGACAACTTGCCACCCACCCAAGGCTTGATTCACAATTTTAAAGAGTATCAGCATCATCAACTGAAATCAATCAAATATCGGTGCTCTTTCCTGCACCTTGTCGGCATAGTCAACAAGCTTGGCGGCCCCACCGCCCTTTTGAAAGACTACAAGTCCAAGCCACCCGACTCCGACAATGTGCATCCGGTGCTGAATTCCCAAAGATAATCCTTTCTTTATTTTGACCTTGCAAACGAGGACGTTTCACATTTACGAGGAGGAGAATGATACGCCCCCGGATGACGATGTCATCCGTGTTTCCGGCTAGAAGGACCCGGCATCATTATGAAGACATTTAAATATTTTGACTATTTAATAATTGACTTTTTATATCCGGAACTTAATTCCGTGATTTCAATTCCGACCTTTCATATTTTAGGATTTTCATTTTCGGAACTTTAATTTCCTTCATTTATGTTCCGACTCTTTGTATGGTCTCCATCCACTATATAAGGGGATGCTTAGCTCATTGTAAAATATGTCTAAGTTGAATCTAAGTGGTGAGAAGGAAATACTCTTACTTGGTTTAGGCATCACTTCTTCTTTCATCCCCTTAAAGTTCTATCTTGGATCTAGTCTTTCATCCAAGCCTTTCATTCTCGATGATCCTTTTGAAGTAGCAACTTTACTCTACTCCACTTCGTGGGTGATTCGATCTAACTAGATCGGATCGACCGTACGCTTTCACATTCATTTCTAAGCTTCCGCCGCTCAAGTTATACGTTTGATCGAACTCAAACGATCAAGAAGAAGTAGTTGAAGTTTCTCCCTCATCTAGATCGCCCATATTTCTATCACAAAACTTCTCCTATTTAACCTCAAGTAGATTTATCTTTAGATATCTCTCCTCAATTTTTTCTGGGAGGTTGGGCACTTTATTACGACGAGTAGTCGACGGTGAGGAGTGAGGACGATGCCCACACCGAAGTAGTTGACTACGTTTCTCACCTCCCTCTCTAAGTTGATTGTTGACATAATGAATGTATTTCTTGTCTCCCGCCTCCATCTTTGTTTTTAAAATAGTGATTTTAATGTGTGACTAGTGTAAATCGTATATGTAGTTTTTGAAACAATGAAACCTGAATGTGTGACACGTGTCTCTATTCTTTTAACTCTATTCAACAAAACGTTGGGTAAAATAAATAAAAATGAGTAAAAAAAACTTCCCGTTTGTCGGTCCCGTCTCCGTCTTGCATCTTTTAGAACATTATCTGATGTACTCACCTTTATAGGGTGTTGGATCTAGAGCCTCGCTGATTCAATTGCAAGCCTCAATTGATTCTTGTATCTGGATTGGAATGCGCCGTGAAAGAAGCAAATGAGCTTCATAGTTTAAGTTTCATAGGCTTGAAGTATTTTCAGTTTTAGTTATTTTAGTGATGTTCCTATAAATTGTGGTTCATCCTTTGAGATTTTCACTTTCAGAGCTAGTTTATCGTATTGACATAATCAAAAGGTAAGATATTGATAACTTCACCTTGATTATATATTTGTATAGGTGATGATGATGGAACACTTAAACACAAATGAAGTAGTTTTATATACTAACAATTTATTGATTATATATCGAGTTGCTTGGTTTGGTTTGGTAGTTTGTTTAGAATGTTTGTAGGTCTTGAAACGCATTTCAAGGGATCTTCGGAGGCCTTGAAATTGGATACAAGGGACAAAGAGTTTAGATAGATTCAAGACAGGAGGCCTTGAAATCCATTTCAAGGGATCAGACGCCAAGGCCTTGAAACTCCAATCGAAACAACGCACGCTGAAGGAATTCAAACTTCAACAAACTGAATCTACCACGTATCAAAAAAGTCTTCTAAGAAGATATGCCCAACTAGAAGATACGATCAAAGAAGATATCAACCGGCCAAAGAGATGTGATTCTCAACTAAAAGCGTAAAAGATCTTCTCTCAACGGAATTCAAATATCTTCACAACAAGTACGAGAAGATTAAGGACAAGAGAGATCAACGTGCTTTGAGGAGATGAAGACGATAGAAGATCTATAACGTTTACTTCATCTCAACCTAGAAGAGGCATTCATGGAGAAGAAGAATTATCTTCAACGGTCATCTTCCCAACGGCAAGAAGATCTCTCCATAGAAGACTATAAATGAAGATGTCGATTGAAGAACAAGACACACAAGCGTACACGAGAAACATCCAAAGTCTTCAAGCGATCCAAAGCATCTTCATTCGACAAACAAGTTTTTCTTTCTCTTTTACTTAAAGAGTTATCCCATAGAGAGAGAGATAAAACTCGAGAGCTCCATTGGAATATCTAAAGAGTGTTATACTAGAGTGTGTGTTACTTTGCGAAGTAACTAGACTATTATAACAAGGTGAAGAGTTGAAGCTAGATCGTAGCATTGACTACAATGAGAAAAGAAGAGGATTTCTTCTAGTTTGTATCTAGGACTCTTTGAAGCTGATAATAGATAGTTAGATCCTACGGCTATACCCGGTGACGGAGAGTAAGCTATTTAGAGCCGAACTTCGTAAACATATCCTCGTGTCGATCTTTTACATTCCGCACTTTATCTGCTTTATTGTGACTAACTTTGTTTTGCAGGTGAACAAAGTCAAGGCCCTTGAAATCACTTTCAAAGCCCTTGAAATCAAAGTGTGTCAAAAAGAGATCAGATCGACATCAAGACCTTTGAATTCAGTTTCAAAGCCTTGAGATAGGTTTTTTGCAAAAAGTTCTCATACTCTATTCAACCCCCCTTTTAGAGTATCTTTTATCCTTTATATTCACCTAACGGTTCTTCAATTGGTATAAGAGCTATACTCACGTTTATTGATTTAACCATCAGTGAGACTAATCATGAATCCTGTAGGTGATGGAGGATTTGCTCAAGAAAGATCCTCATCTCGACCACCACTTTTCTGTGGCATCAACTTTGCCTATTGGAGAGCACTCATGCGTATGTTCATTATCGATCGGACATGGAACTATGGAACATCATTTAGAATGACCCCAAAGTCCCAACTACAACACTTGAAGGTGTCCAAGTCCCAAAGAAGGAAGTTGACTTCACGCAAGCTGACTTGGACAGTGTATCAAAGAATTACAAAGCTATGAACCTGCTCTAATGCGGATTAGATACAAATGAATTCAACCGCATCTCATCATGCAAGAGTGAAAAGGAAATATGGGACAAACTCGTTGTCACATATGAAGGAACAAATCAAGTCAAGGAAACAAAGATTATCATCTTCCTCAAACAATATGAGTTATTCAAGATGAACCCAAATGAACCAGTCAAAGAAATGTTCACAAGATTAACTGAGATTATGAACAACCTGGACTCACTAGGATAGGTCTTCACAAACAAAGAAAAAGTCAAGAATGTTCTAAGGAGCCTATCTAAAGCTAAGTGGGGACCAAAGATAATTGCCATCGAAGAAGCTTAGAATCTCTCAACTCTTCCTCTTGACGAACTCCTTGGAAAACTCATCACACATGAAATGATTCTTGGTGAAGAAGATGGAGAGCTCCCATCTAACACAAAGAATCTGACATTAAGATTAAAAAAGGATGAGTTACCATCTAAAGAGGAAGACAGTGATGATGATGAAGCAGATGCAATCACCATGATATCTAAGGGTCTCAAAAGAATTCTCAAATAAAGAAACAGTCTACAAACAATAGAGAATATCCACAAACATCAAGACCCCGAGGTAAGTTTTCTAACTCTAACAAGAAAACTAAAGTGTTGACTTGTTTTGAATGTGGTGAAACATATCATCTTGTTAAGGACTGTCCACAAAAGAAGAGGACCAACTTTAAGAAGAATGATCGAAAGAAGAAAGTTATGGTAGCTTCATGAAGTGATTCAGATTCCTCAAATGAATTAGAAGACGAAAAAGACCAAGCAAACCTATGTCTTATGGCCGATCATGAAAAAGATTCAAATCTCTACGTTGATATTGTGGTAAGTACTATCATGTCTCAACCTAAATCTGACCTAACACAATTCCTTAAAGACATTATCATATGTGACAAAGAACATAGAATAAGGATAAATTCTCTAAAAGAAAAGCTTCTTGAACAAGAAAAACAACTAAGTGAGATGTTTGGAGATTGAAAATCTTAACACAAAGAAGGTAGACCTTGATGATAGTATCAAGGCTCTGGAATCGGAAAATACGATTCTCAAGGGCAACCTCTTCTCTCTTCATCAAAACTATATCGATCTAGAGAAAGAAAAAGTTGATCTAACTTTGATGTGTCAAGACCAGAAGACTGCACTTGTTAAATTTACTCGTTCAAAAGCTAATCTTGAAAGAATGATGGATGAACAACAATCCTCACTCAACAAAAATGGTTTAGGTTATCATAGGAGCTTTCCTAGAAAACCAACTACCATCTTTGTCAAGGCTAAAGGAAGTATTCATATGCCCACATGTTTCTACTATTGTAAAAAGGGTCATGTAAAATCTACAAGTCCATATAGAAGAAATGATTCTTACATCATTAGAAATACTTATCCTCTATGTTTAAGGAAACAGGTCAAGCAAATCTGGGTTCCTAAAGGCACTAGACCACCAAACATGATCGAGTCTGAATATGGACCAAAATATGTCATTTGGTCGACCCGGAAATGTTGATGTTTGCTGTTTTGTAGGATATCACCAAGGTAAAGGAGCATAAATGGATATTAGATAGTGGTTGCTCAATACACATGAGTGGAAAAAGCTCACTATTCTCATATTTAAAGAAGCAATCATCTAGAGTCATTACGTTTGGTGATAAAGGAAAGTGTGACATTATTGGCATTGGTAAAATATGTTATAATTCATCTAACTTCATTGATGATGTATATCTGGTTGACGGGTTAAAGTATAATTTGCTTAGCATCTCTCAAATATGTGATAAAGGCAACAAAGTATTGTTTGATTCAGAAAAATGTGAAGTTCAAGACAAAACGACGGGTGACATTGTGCTTAGTGCCCCTAGATGTAATAATGCAGATACGAAACATTTTTGTTGTCTTCCATCAAGGGGGAGATTGAAACTCCACCTTGATTATAAATTTGTACAAGTGTTGATGATGGAAGACTTAAACACAAATTAAGTAGTTTTATACACTAACAATTTATTGATTATATATCGACTTGCTTGGTTTGGCTTGTTGGTTTGTATTGAATGAGTGTAGGTTTTGAAAGACACTTCAAAGGACCTTGGAAGACCTTGAAATCAGATGCAAGGAAAGACAAGGAGTTTAGAGTGTTTAAAAGATGGAGGCCTTGAAATTCATTTCAAGAGAACCAATAGACGTCAAGGCTGCAAGCTAAAGGAATTCAAATCATTTATCCAACAAAGCACCAAAGAAGATCTTCTAGGAAAAGATATGTTCAACAAGAAGATATGATTGAACGAAGATCTCAACCGACCAATAAAGATCTTGCAAAGATCCTCAACCGAAAGCACGAAGATTCTCTCCCATAGAATTTGATATCGTCACAACAAATACATGAAGATTAAGGGCCAGAGAGATCAACGTGTTTCCTGGAGATGAAGATTCACAACGTCTACCTCATCTCAACAAAGAAGCGATCTTCATGGAGAAGAAGATTCATCTTCAAACGGTCATCTTTGCAACAGCTAGAAGACCTCTCCATACAAGATTATAAATGAAGATGACGATTGAAGAACAAGTACAAAAGGTTACACGGAAACATCAATAGTCTTCAAGCGATCTAAATCATCTTCATTCGATCAAATGGTTTTTCTTTCTCTCTTTCACTCCCCTAGAGAGAGATAAAACTCGAGAGCTCCATTAGTATATCTAATGAGTATTATACTCGAGTGTGTGTTACTCTGCGAAGTAACTAGGCTATTATAGCAAGGTGAAGAGTTTGAGTTAGATCGTTGCATTGGCTACAGTGAGAGAAGAAGGGGATTTCTTCTAGTTTGTATCTAGGAATCTTTAAAGCTGATAATAGATAGTTAGATCCTAAGGTCATACTCTGGGACGGAGAGTAGGCTATTTGAGCCAAACGTTGTAAACATATTCTCGTGTCGATCTTTTATATTCCACATTTTATCTTGCTTTATTGTGACTAACTTTATTTTGTAGAATTACAAAGTCAAGGCCCTTGAAAGTTGTTTCAAAGCCCTTGAAATCAAAGTATATCACAAAGAGCTCAGATCAACATCAAGGCCCTTGAATTTGATTTCAAAGCCTTGAGATTGGTTTTGGTAAAAGGTCTCATACTCTATTCAACCCCCTTCTAGAGTATTTTTTTATCCTTTTAATTCACCTACCGGTTCTTCAATTGGTATCAGAGCTAGACTCACGTATATTGATTTAACTATAAGTGAGACTAATCATGAATCCTATAGGTGATGGACGAGTTGCTCAAGGAAGATCCTCATCTTGACTACCACTCTTCTGTGGCAACAACTTTGCCCCATTGGAGAGCACTCATACGTATGTTCATTATTGATTAGGACATGGAATTATGGAGCATCATTCAGTATGTCAAAGAACTACAAAGCTATGAACCTACTCTATTGTTGATTAGATGCCAACGAATTCAACCGCATCTCATCATGCAAGAGTACAAAGGAAATATGGGACAAACTTGTTGTCACATACGAAGGAACAAGTCAAGGAAACAAAGATTAGCATCTTCCTCAGACAATACCAGTTAATCAAGACGAATCCAAATGAACTAGTCAAATAAATGTTCACAAGATTCACTGAGATCGTGAACAACTTGGACTCACTAGGAAAGGTCTTCACAAATGAAGAAAAGGTTAGGAAGGTTCTAAGGAGCTTATCTAAAGCCAAGTGGGGACCAAAGATGACTGTCATCGAAGAAGCTCAGAATCTCTCAACTCTTCCTCTTGATGACCTCCTTGGAAAACTCATCACACATAAAATGATTCTTGGTGAAGAAGATGGAGAGCTCTCATCCAACACTAACAATCTGGCATTAAAATCAAGAAAGGATGAATTACCATCGGAAAAGGATGATAGTGATGATGATGATGATGATGATGATGATGATGATGATGATGATGATGATGATGATGATGATGATGATGATGATGATGATGATGATGATGATGATGATGATGATGATGATGATGATGATGATGATGATGATGATGATGATGATGATGATGATGATGATGATGATGATGATGATGATGATGATGATGATGATGATGATGATGATGATGATGATGATGATGATGATGATGATGATGATGATGATGATGATGATGATGATGATGATGATGATGATGATGATGATGATGATGATGATGATGATGATGATGATGATGATGATGATGATGATGATGATGATGATGATGATGATGATGATGATGATGATGATGATGATGATGATGATGATGATGATGATGATGATGATGATGATGATGATGATGATGATGATGATGATGATGATGATGATGATGATGATGATGATGATGATGATGATGATGATGATGATGATGATGATGATGATGATGATGATGATGATGATGATGATGATGATGATGATGATGATGATGATGATGATGATGATGATGATGATGATGATGATGATGATGATGATGATGATGATGATGATGATGATGATGATGATGATGATGATGATGATGATGATGATGATGATGATGATGATGATGATGATGATGATGATGATGATGATGATGATGATGATGATGATGATGTAGCCATGATCTCTAAGGGTCTCGCGAGAATTCTCAAGATAAAGAAACAATCTGCAAACAATAGAGAATTTCCACGAACATCAAAGCCCCGAGGTAAGTTTTCTAACTCTAACAAGAAAACTATAGTGCTGACTTGTTTTGAATGTGCTTTACTCTTTCATTTTTTTCACAAACCCGCTCCCCCTCTTTAAAAAAATTTCATGGCTTCCAAGAGATCTTCGGTTGATGATGCCGCATCATCGGCCCCCAAACGACAAAGAGTTGTTCAGATTTCCTCCGACTCAGATTTTGACTCAAGCTCTGGTTCAGATTCAAGCTCCAGTGCCCCATTTCATATGGATGATGTTGAAATTTTTGCCAAGACGGGCCTTCCCTCACACTGGTTTGAAAGTCACATAGCCGTCAAGAAATGGCTGACTAAGTTCAACGAACGACACGAATGCATGTGCAAATTAGTCGATCGAGAACTATTCACATGCCTCTCTCTATCAGGGCTTGAAGTGCTTCAAGCAAGTTCTATCTGGATTCTTCTCAACCCAGGGGAGACATCCTTCCCTAAATTAACCAAGTTATTCTACATCAACTTATCCGCCCGAAGAGAAAGGGGAGAATGGATTCTGGATTATGTCGTTAAAGGTAAGAAAATTGCTATTACCTCTGAGCTTGGTATGTTGAACAAGGAAGCATTAACGTAGGGGGGGTAAATTGTTTTATTTTCTCTTTCGTATGCAGTCCACTTGTCTTTTTCAAGGGCCTTGAAATGCAATTCAAGGGCCGTGAAACGAGATTCAAGGGTAAATAAAATTTCACGGATCTATTTAGGGATTAATATCCTTTAGATATTTTAATTCCTAAAATTTTAAAAGAAAGAGTTTAAAAGAGAATTCAAAAGGCTTTATTTTCAGATTCAAAGAATTTTGAAAAATAGTTACAAATTTTATGGAAAGAATTCTAATCAAAAGTGATTCTCCCAAGATTTTGAGTCTCTCAAGATCCTAATGAACTTACGTTGATGTGACTTTTTCCCTTAAATACCACTTCTCTTCCTTCTTTATCTCTTCCACTTCAACTTCTCCTTGCAAAACCCTCTTGCTTTACTCTTTCGTTTTTCACAAAACTACTTCATCTCTTTTTCAAAAATTTTCATGGCTTCCAAGAGATCCTCAATTGATGTTGCGGCTTCCTCTGCTCCCAAACGCCAAAGGATAGTTCACATCTCCTCTGACTCAGACTCCGACTCAGGCTCCAGTTCCCCATTCCATATGGATGATGATGATGATATCTTTACCAAAACTGGTCTTCCTTCACACTGGTTTGGAAGCCAATTTGCAGTCAAGAAATGGATGGATGGGTTCAATGATCGGGATCAATGCATGTGTGAATTAGTGGATCGAGAGTTGTTCACATGTCTCTCTCTACCAGGCCTCGAGGTGCTTCAAGCCAGTTCTATCTGGATTATTCTCAACCCATGGGAGACATCCTTTCCAAGATTAACCAGATTGTTCTACGTCAACTTAACTTCTCGAAGAGAAAGGGAAGAACTTGTCCTAGAATCAGTTGTTAAAGGTAAGAAAATTACTCTTTCCCTGAGATTATTGCTGAAATTCTAGGGCTTCCCCGCTATAACTCTTTCGACCATCCTACCCCCTCTAGAACTATTAAGATGGATAAAGAACAATTTCTTCTACCCAACGCATTACCACAATCTACGACCCCCTTTTAACCATTGAAGTCAGAATTGTTTGTACACTACTGGTTAGATGTGTAGTACCAAGGATTAATAACAAGGATGTGTTGACAAATCAATTGCTTGATTTTCTGTATCATGTGTTGAATGGGTTAGTTTTTAATCTTCTAGAAATTATCCTGTCCCATATGCTTCACACCATCAATTCTCCCAGTGATTCCCATTTATCATATGGAAACTTGCTCCCTAAAATCTTTCAATACTTTTGATTGATTATTCTGATGAGGAACAACATTATGTTGTTGGTGAACTGGATGAGGAATTTTTCAACAGCATGGGGATTAAGAAAACTAAAAAAGGGGAATGGGTTCTGAAAAAGCAACCGGCCTGAAACTATACCACTATGCAACGACTGGAGGTTGTAGAACGAGGAATGGACTCTATGAGAATTGAGAAGTGATCTCATATTCTTCAAATCAGCTGTTACTGATCGTCTAGATGAAACACAAGACTTACTGGGAATTTTAAACCAGAAGATTAACTAGATGTTTCATGTAAATGCTCTTTCTCTTACAGCAACCAACAACATCAAGCCTCTAACTGAAGAAGATGGTCAAGCCACCACTAAAGATGCTGAAAAAGTCATGACCAGTGCTACAAAATTATCAAGGATCGTCCCATTGGTCAACCATCATCTGAAGATCCCGACGTCTTGCATATAGAAGAATTTGGAGTTGTCAAGAAATACAAAAAGGATTCTGATTAGAGACGAACGGACATTTTCCTCAAGGAACATGACATCTCGAAAGCTGAAAATCGATGGAGAAAGATGTGCATGAGGGAGTATTTCGGAAAGGGGAGTTCTAATTCAAAGTGGTATCATGAATGAAGTTTCTCTAGATGACCATGATTTTCAAGGCCCTTGATTCTGATATCAAAGCCTTGTTTTGAACGACTTGATTTTTTTTGTGGTGTTTTTGTGAAATACTTTTATGGGATTGTAATCTTTAAAACTCCCTTGCTTTAACTATTTTTCTCCCTTGTTGAAAGACAAAGGGGGAGAAATAAATGATCCGACATTTCGATTCGATATTTCTGCATTCTGCATTTTAAGTTTGGTTTGATATTCATATATGCATCGCTAACCTTACAATACAAAAACGATATATTTGTGTTGTCTTCCATCAAGGGAGAGATTGAAAACTCCACTGATGATGATGGAAGACTTAAACACAAATGAAGTGGTTTTATATACTAATAGTTTATTGATTATATATCGAGTTACTTGGTTTGGTTTGGTAGTTTGTTTAGAATGTGTGCAAGCCTTGAAACGCATTTCAAGGGATCTTCGGAGGCCTTGAAATTGGATACAAGGGACAAAGAGTTTAGAGAGATTCAAAACAGGAGGCCTTGAAAGCCATTTCAAGGATCAGACGTCAAGGCCTTGAAACTCCGATCGAAACAGCGCACGCTGAAGGAATTCAAACTTCAACAAACTGAATCTACCACGTATCAAAGAAGATCTTCTAAGAAGATATGTCTAACTAGAAGATACGATCAAAGAAGATCTCAACTGACCAAAGAGATTTGATTCTCAATTAAAAGCGCAAAAGATCTTCTCTGAACGGAATTCAAATATCTTCACAACAAGTACGAGAAGATTAAGGACAAGAGAGATCAATGTGCTTTAAGGAGATGAAGACGATAGAAGATCTACAACATTTACTTCATCTCAACCAAGAAGCGGCTTTCATGGAGAAGAAGAATCGTCTTCAACGGTCATATTCCCAACGGCTAGAAGACCTCTCCATAGAAGACTATAAATGAAGATGTCGATTGAAGAACAAGACACACAAGCGTACATGGAAACATCCAAAGTCTTCAAGCGATCCAAAACATCTTCATTCGATCAAACAAGTTTTTCTTTCTCTTTTACTTAAAGTGTTATCCCGTAGAGAGAGATAAAAGGCGAGAGCTCCATTGGAATATCTAAAGAGTGTTATACTCGAGTGTGTGTTACTTTGCGAAGTAGCTAGACTATTATAGTAAGGTGAAGAGTTGGAGCTAGATCGTAGCATTGACTACAGTGAGAGAAGAGGGGATTTCTGATAATAGATAGTTAGATTCTACGGCTATACCCTGGGGACAGAGAGTAGACTATATTAGAGCCGAACTTCGTAAACATATCCTCGTGTCGATCTTTTACATTCCACACTTTATCTTCTTTATTGTGACTAGCTTTGTTTTGCAGGTGAACAAAGTCAAGGCCCTTGAAATCAGTTTAAAAGCCCTTGAAATCAAAGTGTGTCACAAAGAGCTCAGATCGACATCAAAACCTTTCAATTCAGTTTCAAAGCCTTGAGATAGGTTTTTGCGGAAAATTCTCATACTTTATCGTTTATATTCACCTAACAGTTCTTCAGATATGACAGAGGGAACCCATCATTACTAGGTCAAAACTATATGACTACGGCAACATGTCATGTCACAACAAGACTGTACATGGAAGGAGGTACCCTGGATACTAATTTCATGTTTATCCTTGAATTCTCGAGTTCGACAGCTTCATGAAACAGCAAACCGTTCCTTATTTATTTTTACATAGAGAATGCTGAGACAAGCTGAATAATCATGCTTGCATGGCGTCCTCGGCTCCCTCCTCTTGTCCGAGCTGGTTTTCAGTAGCGTGCCGCTCTAGGTATTCTTTGCTATTCATCTCGGTTAATCTGCGCATAACCATTTCGAATAATCACAAGTGACAATATGATTTCGATTTGCAGAAGCAAACAGTTGTCCTTACCTACTGATAGTCCGATCCTTGGCAAATCCGAGCTCATTGTCGACGCACAAGTCAGCTTCGTCATTCCTCCTTGATCTAGTGGAGGTTCGCGGGGCCCTGTGCTGAGCATCGGCTATTGTGATGATCTTTTGAAGCAGCTCTTGAGGACTCCCTTCTGCTGTGCACAGTAGCCTTGCCTTGTTCTCGTACATTACCTACAAGCATGCAAAGGATACCAAGTTTGAAGTTGTAAATATCAACTAACATAAGAAGAGAGGAAGACGAATGGCAAAACAGAGAGACGCACATCAACTAACGTGACAAACCGATAAGCTGCAGTACGGTTGTGTAGGCCAAAGATAGGGACACCTTCTAGTGCTAGCGTATGGAATTTCTCTATGAAAAGAAGAATGATTTCGATACATTGTAGTTTTATAGAGCCTCACAAAATGATGTCTCAAACAACAAAAATACGAAATCATTCTTCACTTACTAAATAGTCCAAAGTAGTCAGCCGCGCCAAGTGGTCTGTCGCATAGTTCATCAAAAGGGAAATATGCACATCCATTCGCACCAAAAGGTACCTAACCACGCTCAAAGAAAATATCCTTCATTCATATTTATTTGGCAGTTAAATTCAATTTCGACTGCAAACGGTGCTTCTATGCAAACTGGGCTAAATTGAGGGCAGTTTTGAAGGAATTTGTTTGTCAATATATATAGATACCTTTAATGTTCTCCCCATAACAACTTCTACCTCCTGGGGACGAGCTTCCTCATCCCCGACCAACTCTTGAAACTTAGCCTTGAGAAGCTCTGATAAATCCTTCCCGATAAAATAGAATCCTTGCTCCGCCTGTAGAGGATGAAACACACATAGATATCCAACGAAAAATTGCAAAAGAAACATGTTAAATGAAGAAGAAACTTGTGTGTGTACCGAGGTTAGGCGCCTGTAGTCAACAGATGACGCAATGTCATGAGCTGTACACCTTTCCTGTGTTAGAAACCAGAGCTGCGTAAGAATCCGAAAACTGGAAAACCGAAGAAAAGATAACAGTTATAATGAATCTTGTTCGTCACCTTCAAAGTGGCAATAAAGGGAAGAAAAAGATTCCTCTGTAATCCGCCTTCATACAACGCATCTGGAGGCCGATTGGAAGTTGCAACTAGGATCTTATTGACCAAAAATATAACAGTCAGATGCTAAATATGAAGTGAAAGAAGTTTCTTGGAAGACCAGTCCTTCAAAGAACATAAAGGAAGTAGATATCTTACAACACCATTGCTGAATAGGTGCCCGAAAAGGCGATGGAGGATCAAGGCATCCGCTACATCAGTCACCTGAGGGTACAAAACAATCATGGTAACTTCAAGTATGACTTTCGAGCTAGTTCAAATTACCAAAGATTTTACCATAAATTCATCAAGGCATAGTAGAACAGATTCATCTGATATTTCTGCAGCCACAACTTCAAGGGGATCTGATACACCTTTGTGCTTCTGCAAATAAATTACGCCAAGAACGAATTCTTCAGTACAAAAGCATATAACAATGTGAGGCGGACGAACTAACTTCACAATGGAATACAAGACACTGCTAATTACCCGTAAGCGGCTATGGACGTCCAGCATAAAGTCATGAAAATGTATTCTTTTCTTCCTCCAATTTGAAGGTCTGATAATTCAGAAAAGTCTATCTCATTACCAAAAAGTGTCATCCATAGCAAACTGACAACTATTAACTCTTAAGCATTCAGACAAGCTGGACTCACAATTGATTGAAGAACAAATCCATCAACATGGTTTTTCCAGTACCGACTCCTCCATAAAGATACAGTCCTTTAACCGGTGAATACAAAGATTGATGCAACAGACGGGACCATAACCATCTGCTTCTGAAATATGAAGAAATACAATCATTAGCCTCGATGAAACATACTCTAAGATCCATTATGATAACTGAATGACTGAAGATAATGAATTGAAGGATGCAAAAAACTATCATGCCAGTAGTAACTTACCTCCCAGATTTCTCAGAAGCATTATAACGATCCAATTTGCATCTGTGAGCATTCTCAACAAGCTCATCATAAAGCCTTTGAAGCTCATTTAATGTTCCAAGCTGCAAAAAGTCATTTGCAAGAAATGCTTTCAGTCTACCAAATTTACAACTTATTCTGTTTAACCTTTTGCTAGGATAATTAGGCAATCCTTCTTCAACGACAATATCAAATAAGATGAAGCAACAAAACCCAAGACCTAAGGATCTCTTTACAGCAATTATACATATTCTATTAGCAAAACAGCAAACTTGACATGGATAAAACATTTCTCCATATATAAGTAACAGTTTCAGAAGGAATTTGACTAAATACAAGTTAAAAAGCAAGGACCATTTATAATCAGATAGCACTCATTGAAATATGACAGCATATAACCTTTCACAGATGAATTCGCTCATAGACGTTGACAATCACCAATCAAACTAAAATGGTTTTTCTTGATTGACAATGTATTAATCAATACAAGTAAAAACTGAGATCTCTAACTAGCATTTTCGTACCTGGTTACTATCGCCTTTCGAAAGTTCACCAGCTGCTATTCTCCGTTCATACTCCACCAAAGGCCCCCCTTTCCTAGGTTCCGCCACTAAACGACAGCAAATAAAGCCTTTCTTAAGCCAAAACAGACAACCATGAAGAGAAAATAGAAACTTTCAGTAACTGAAGAGACTTACCTGTAAATAAGGCTCTTGTGATCCCATAGAATGGTACACTGCGTATCTTAAGGATTTCTACACTATCAACAGGTTTGTATACAGAAGCAAGTTTTTGATGGTTTCTTTCCCCTGCCAAGCTTCTACTCACACAGATATATCCTTGACGCCTTAGAATTGATCTAATTTGGCGAATAGAACGGCTTCCAAGAGCTCTCATATCCTATTGCAATGGCAAGGCTAGGACACTAGAAGAACAATCATACAAAAACACTCAAGGCATGTTCAATGCATCTTAATTCTCAATCAATCACTTTTCAGGAGTCAGATGAGTACTATGAGGGATAAACAATTTGCAAAATCCATGAGAAATTGTTACAAAATGACACATATCAAAGTAGATAAACAGATAACAAAGGAATAAAGGCAAGCATAATAGTGTGTAGAAATTCAGTACAGGTCCATACAACTTTCTATCATAAAATTGGAGGGCTTTGTAGTGAATTTCTTATTATAGATCAAAAAGTAAGATTAGAATAATTAGGTCCAAACGTTTCCCATCAGAATCTTCAAACATGGAAATCCGAAGGTAGTCAATGGAAAAAGGGAGAATTTCAAAGGTAAAAAGAGATTTACTAATAGAATAATAAGCTTGGAAACAATTAAACTATAAAACCCATATCATAATTGACAAGGAAATTGAACTGGAAATATGAACAGATTTCATTCTTCCATGCCGCAAGAGATCAGAGAAGAAAACAGCACCTGATGCAAATTTGATCTTTGAAACTAAAGGAGAAAGAAGGAATTGTATCCAGAGTCAATGATGTATATAATCTATTGATCTAGTAGTACATGCAGGTCTACAATTTTGGATAAGATTCTCCCAGACAACAGGACTCTGGTAAAAGAGAATTAATCCGAGAAAAGAGGGGAGTAATTCAATGTTTCTGGGTCGTTTTAGCGTATTAAGCCCCCCAAATTCCAGGTATGATGATTGAGGATAGATGATAGAAGACGAAAGCGTTGATGGAGTTATGACTGTATCACAAGGAGATCTATTATTTTATTATTATTATTATTATTGATTTTAATATGCACTTTCTTCTTTCGAATTTATTAATCCGAAAGGATGATTTTGCCGATATATATATATAGGGTCCAGTTCCGGTGAGGAGGACCCTTGCAGATAGGAATGAGGAGAGCCGGGGTGGTGACATGTGGCATGCCACGTCACCTTTTTTTTGTCCAGATTTTTTTTTGTAAATAAAAATTGGTGTTCATATTTTTATAAATGTGTTCATTGTTAAAAGAGTCATTGTTCATATTTTATCAATAAATGTTCATTTTTTCCCAACATTAATTGTTCATTTTTGTATTTTTTTTTAAACATTTATTTGGATTTTTTTTTTTGAAAATTATACTATTCTTTCAAATCATGTTGATAAAATATGATGCTCATTTTTTTACAAGTATGTATTCATTTTTTTTTACAGTTATGGTGTTTATAATATGATGTTCATTTTTTGAAAATTATACTTTTTTTTAAAATCGTGTTTATAATATTCATATATCGATTACATAAAAAATTGTGAAATCAAAGAGAATACAAGACGGTTCAGGTTTTGTTTATTCGAATTTCTACTCTCACTGTTTATATTTTCATTCTTAAGGTTTAGGTTTCATTATGATTGATGTTTGTGTTCGAAATCAAATTTATTTGAATCATTTTGTGTTTGATAAGTTTGATTGAGAAATTACATGTATATACATATGTTGAGTTGGTCTAATAGCTCCAATTGAATAATCTATATGCTCCTTTTAGTGTGCACGCAAACTGTTCGGCAAAATGCCTTATAGAAAAATAGTTTATAATATATTCACAGGAACAATGACATAAAAAGTATGAACACTGACGAATAAAAACATGAACAATGATGTATAAAAGTATGAACATCAATGACTTATCTATAACTTTGACACATACATAACATATTATGATCATTTTTTAACGTTTTGTGATGAGTTTTTTTTTTTTTTGTGGTTATATACTGTAAATGAACATCTATGCATTATAAAATGAACACAAAAAAATAAATGGACATGACACTTTGATGAATAAAAATACTATGAACACCGGTGTATAAAAACATGAACAATGACATATAAAAGTATGAACACCGATAATTATTTTGAACGTAAGGGTATTTTTTCAGATTTCAAGTCAATTTACAAAAATGCCATTAATGATGAGCGTGTGAGAGCCCTTGATTTAAATTCATCCAATGGCTTACAACCCTCCTAATTCCTATCTACAAGCTCTCTCCTCACTTGAACTAAAATCTATATATATATATATATATATATATATATATATATATATATATATATATATATATATATATATATATATTTTGAGAAGAAACCTTATATATATATAATCATAAGAGATCAATTTCCGCTAGCTCTAGTATGCTAGGTGGAAAATGATCTAGCCAAATATACTGTTTATTACAAGAGAATGTAAATAAAAGACGAGCCGTCATATGGGCAATTGTGTTTTCTGAGCAATGTATATGTTTAAACGAGAAAGAATCTCTGCTAGGGAGAGATTGTAGCGCTAGGTTACATATATTTTGTACATAGGATAGTGACGAAGATGTTGAGTTGATGAGATTAATCAGTTGTAGGCAATCTGATTCGAAGATGATCGGAGTATGAAGGAAATCACAAGCAACCTCAATGGCAAATTCGAATGCCAAAGCTTCAACAATATCAACCTGGTAATGACCCGTTATAACCTTTGAGGCGAGCAGTAGCGGCTTTCCGGAGTCATTTCTAATAATCACACCAAGCCCGATACGATCTTGTGTTACTGCTGCATCAGTGTTTATTTTTAGTTGACCAACTTCTGGAGGATACCACTTAGGAGGTGGTGAGGAAGACTTTCTCGATGTTGCTAATGGTGGAGGCAACGAGCGAAAATCCATCACCAGTTTTCTGAAATTATCACGCAACATAGCACGAGATATGATGACATCAGTGAAGATACTCTTGTTACACACATTCCAGCCTATCCAATTGTTTGTTACAAAGTCCGCTACGCCAACATTGCCATGCACCGATCCAACAAGCTCGATTGTATCCATCACAGGGGCGTGCTGAAGATGGGGGTTACCGTTGAGAGTTGCATAAGTCAATGAGTTTTCCCAGCTTACAGAGTTACTTGGACAGGTAAGTAAAGCATGCCAAATCGTCTCATCGGCGATGTTGCAATCAGCTCTTACCATGCGGACATGTAAACAACGAATATATGTGACTATACCGCCGAAGATATGTGACTATACCGTCGAATATATAGAGTCAGGTCCGGTGAATATTTCTTCCACTAATCACACGATTTTTTTCCTTTTAATATCGTCTAATCTCAGTCATCTAACGATCTAACGGATACAATTTGTTCTCATTTTACATGGTAAGAGTTGTTTACATGGGAGTCAACCTCTCTCTCTATATATATATGTATATATTCACGTGCAGTATAAATTAGAGACTTTTTGTTATGGGTAGATAAATTAGACACTTTTTATTTTCACAACAAAATATATTTGAAAATAATTAAAGATCCTACGTAATTATTTTAATATTCTGCCTAATTAAACATGTTAATCAAAATCTTAAACCGCTAAATAAAGAAGTAATCTATAACTAATACGGATATCTTGGATGTGATATTCTCAACATTTTTTTACGGAAATAATAAATTCAAATCGTTAATTATGGAAATAAAAAAAGAAAGTTCATAAGAATTATGCATCGTTCACCAACGAAATTCTCGGAGATCCTAGTCGAAAGGGAAGAATAATTATACAAGTTCTATTTGTTTGCGTCATGTACACAAGTTTGTCATTTACACATGGTTTGATTACACAATTTCATTTGTTATGTCAATTTATGTAGTTAACACATTCGGTCATGTTTTAATTACACAAGTCCCGTTTGTTTATGTCATGTATACAAGTCTCTCATTACACAAGGTTTGGTTACACAAGTCTTATTTACACAATGTTTGGTTACAAAAGTCCGTCATTTAAGCAAGGTTTGGTTAAACAAGTCTTTTATGTATTAACACTGTGTAATTGAAATTGTGTAAGTCAAATTATGTATTAAGATTATGTAATTGAAATTGTGTATTAATATTGTGTATCATTAAAAGAATACACAAAGTTTAATTAGTCTAGCTGACATAAGAGTGAGAGGGAGGGCCAACTCATCCAGAGGTCGTAACTTCTTTCCTTATTTTCGGCCATATCCACTAAAATTTACCTTTATTTTTAATTGAGAAAATTAGGTGCATAGTTAGTCTACAAGTTACAAAAGATCCCTCAATTTACCAATTTTTTCTTTAAAATTCGGGGATATAAAAAAATTCAGAAAATGTAGATATGGATGGATTTCAAAATTACTGAATCAAACATTAGAAAATAAAAAACGGAAAACGTATATATGGATCATTCCAAAAAAAAATATTCGTTTCAAGAATAGAAGTAAACTATAATTATTCAAACAATAATATAATTTAAAAACAAAATATTTATGTGGTGTTTTTTTTTTTTTGAAGAGAAGGTAAGAGAATTAGGCATGATCATCCTCGATTTGTTAACCATCCTATGGCGTCCTTTCGGACGAAAGACTTGACTTCATTTGGGATCTCCGAGCCGTCAGCAGGATTATCATGGCCACTTGTTGCAAGGCAGTCAGCAACACCATTGATTTTCCTGAAAATGTGATTAATTTGAACACTAGTAAACTTCATTAGTAACATTGTGATGTCGGTGATAACAATGTCCATTTCCCAAGGAGGTTTCCAGACTTTTTAATTACGTTGATAATCGTTAGGTTGTCATCTTCAATCTCAATATTTTTTAGCCTCAGATCAATTGCTTTTAATAGGCCAGCTTTTAGTGCGTAGGCTTCTACTCCTAATACCGACGTTTTTCCACATTTTTCCTGGCCAAAGGCTATAGCTTCCGCGTTATGGTTCCTTAGTATGTACCCATAAGCGCAGTTCCCATCATTTCTCCTGGATCAATCAAAGTTAATTTTGGTTATTCCTTCTTTAGGTGGAGTCCAACTTAGTTTATTAGTTTTTCTTTTTTTGTCCAGGGCTAGTGTTCTTATTTTTAGTTCTTGCATTGTGGTCATACCATTCCCTAATTTGATTATCTACCACATGTGAGATGTTCGTAGTTGTAGTGTTCTCGAAGATGATCTTATTTCTCATATGTCAGATATTCCACCAGGTGAGTAGAAGTTTAATAATGGTGCCGTCATTAAGCTTTGTTCTAATATGGTAGAGAGTTTCTGAAATTTTCTTATGGGTTACATTCAGGTTTTGTATGTCGTTTTGTAACTTAACGTTATTAATATTATGCATAGTATACGAACAACTCAAAAAAATGTGTTCAGCAGTTTCATATGGGTGTTGACAAAGGACACAACTCATAGGAATTGGTACTCTTTGTCTTTCCAGGTTTTCCTTGATTGGTAATTTGTCTAGCGAGAGTTTTCATGCAAAATTCTTAATCTTCGGCATGATGTTCAAGTCCCAAATCCACTTGTTGGCATATGAATCCATATTGTTTGTTTTAAGTATAAGATGCATAGCATCTCTAGTGGTGAACCATCCATCTTTACTAGGAGCCCAATAGACCCTATCACGGATCTGGCAGGAACGTAACGGGAGATTAAGAATTCTTTCACCTATGTCCTTTGTAGTTAGAGGTACAATAAGATTATTGATCTTTTCTTGGTCCCATGCGCCATTCTTAATGAGGTTGTTGACAGTTTCATCTTTGTTGTTGATGAGTTCCTTGTTTTTGGCACTTTTTTCTAGTGTCTGGTCCCCAATCCAGATATCTTTCCAGATTCTGATTGTTTTTCCATCACCTACATTCCATTTCAGTCCTTCTTCAAATTCAGATCGAAGGTTCATAAGTTTCTTCCATTGCCACGAGGTGTTTTTTCCAATCGTGTAATGCCATAGTCGCTTGCCCTTAAGGTATTTTTCCTCTATTACTCTGACCCAAATATTATCAGGTTCAGCCATAGTTTTCCAAAGTAGTTTCATTTGGAGTGCTGTATTCATGTCCTCAGCTTTCCTTATTGCAATTCCACCGAATTCTTTTGGTTTGCAGATTTTATCCCAACTAATAAGTGGATGATAGTTAGCATCCTTGTTCCAGAAAAATTGTCTATTTATTCGGTCTAATTCTTTATGAATTGTTGCTGGTAGCATAAAGCTCTACATGATAAAACTGGGTTTGGCATTTAAATTTGCTTTAATAAGGATAGTCCTTCCTTCTTGGGAGAGAGATGATGCCTTCCATTTGGACAATTGTTGTTTAGATTTATTGATAACATCCTCAAACATCGATTTACTCACACGTTCATTAATAATGGGAAAACCTAGATATTTTTCTAGGCATGTGCTTAGCGGAATATTTGTGCTTTGTTGGATCGTTCTTTTGGTATTATTATCGACGTTTTGCGACATTTGAAGTGTTGATAGCATGAATTATAGTCTATATTTCGGGGCCTGTTTAGACGTTTTGTCTTCAATAATCTGCATGTTTGAATGTATATTATGTGATTATATTGTCGTTTCATCTACCTTTACGGGAATCGAGGTCTACACCAAGTTTCGTTGTAATCGTAGGTAAAATGGCACATTTTGGACTAAAATGGAGCTAAGGAGCAAATGAGTCATAGGAGTTACATTCTGGAGTTTAAAAAGGAATCCAGGAAGCATGGAATTTGTAAAGAAGATTTACTTTGGACCAGATTTGAGAGATTTTACTTTCAGCTGAGAGTCACCTCGGTCATCTACAGTACCATCTCGATCGAGGTGATCTAGAGGAGCGTCTCAACCGAGGCGAATACCCTGACGCGGCGAGATCATTTATTCTTGGCTGAGATCTTTTATTTTTGGAAGGAGAAATCTTATATTTTTTGGGCTGGATTTCTGGAAGGAAGATTATATATTTTGGAGATTTATTTTAGGGGATAAGATATATTTTTGTTAGGAAAATATCTTTTCAAGATATTTTATCTTTGGAAGATAGTTTTTCTATATAAAGGGTTGGATTTTCCACAAGTTCAACCATGCTTATACATGCTTAGAGGGCTGATAGCATCCAGCAATTAAGGGATTTTCTCCAGGGTCTTGAAGGAAGGAAGATTGAAGATCAATCTAGGAAGGATTGATAGCTTATTATAGCTTTTGTGAAGGGTTTTGTAAGACTTTCTTAGATTTCCTTCTTGTTGATTTGTCTTGTTGGATTGTGGTCCAAGGAACACTTATATTTGTGATATTTGATTCAGTTATTGAAGCCTTATTCTTAAGGCTTTTGTGTTCAAATATTCACTTTCTTCCCATATATTTGATTATTGCTTCCATGATGATGAGTGGCTAATTTCTTTGTGTGATTATAGGGTGATTGGCTGAAGGTTGTGGGAAAAACAATGATAGAATAATCTTAAATTCCAGTAGGACCCTGAAAGCTCGAGTCTTTATCCTTAACCTTAGAACATCTCGTTCAGTCGATGAACATCTCGGCCGGAGTGGAACTTGGCTGGCCGAGGTGACTTATCTGATTCAAAACTGAGAGTTAAGTGTTAGAGTTTGCCAAATCCTATTCTTATTACACCTTTCCTGGTTCAATGCAAGCCTAGGATGAGACTTGCCCGGTGATTACTTAGTTTGTTTACCCAAGATCATAAGTGTAGGTAATAAAGGTTTATCCTTTATTGGGGTTTGAGTGTGCCTTCATCCCATCTTTGTGAGTTAGCCTGAGACTTACCCGATAAAGGTTGATTCTATTCTCTTAGTTGGTGTGTTGGTTTGAGATTATAGTTCCTTTTCTTAGTACCTTGAGTCTTACCCGGTAATAGGTTCTTTGGCTTGGGATTGTGAGTAGTGAGACTTACCCGGTAATCTATTCCACCTTAGTAACACCTTCCCTTTGCAAAATTTCAGCTTTGTCCGCTTATCTTTAGATCTTGAGTTGGAACCACAACTAGATGCTTTAATCCCTAGAATTTGCATATTTCCTTAATTGACTATATTATCATCTTTTATTGCTTTAATTGCTTTTGTGGTTAGTTGCAATATTGACAACCTATACTTGCTTTGTTTCACCTAAGTTCCTGAGATCGACACCCCGGAATTCTTGCTTTTACTACGATTGACCCGTACACTGCGGGTTCACATCCTTGTTTTAAGCATACATCTTGGGTTATAAATTTAAAGCTTGCACACACCATTTGGAGCGAACAAGTTTTTGGCGCTGTTGCCGGGGACTTGGTCTAGACCAAGCCGGTTGCAGTAGTCTTTCGGGGCACTTGCCCCTGTTGCTACTAACCACTATACTTGAGTGACTTTCGTAGGTTCTTTCTTGTAGGTTTATGCGAAGAACCCGCACTGGGAAGGAAATCGTTCCTTACGATCCCGAACCAGAAAAGACATACAAAAGATGCTTGAAGGAAGCTAAGATGACCAATCAAGAGAATCGCGATCTTGATGCCAAATTGAAGGAGGCATTGGAACAGCTACACCTCAGTAAAGAAGAACTACGACTCGAAAAGGAAGAAACTCACGCAAGGAAGGAAGCGATCGAAGCAGATATGGCGACTTTACGGGACCAATATGTACCTCGACCAGATCCAGCTCCTCGACCGAGGTAGGACCCAGCTCCAGCTGCCCCGGCCGAGATACTTTTACCTCGGATGCCAGTCCGAGATATTCTTTTTGCAGGTATTCCACAGACCTAGGGCAGAGGATGGACCCTAACCAGCAACTGAGGCGTCCAGGAGTCAACCTAGGTGATCCAGCGGAGCATGATTGTGAACTTCGACCGCAAGTTCTTTCCATGATTCGCCAATGCCAGTTTGGAGGGCTAGAGAGGGAATCTCCGCATCAACATCTACAAAACTATGAGATCTTGATGGAGACCTTGAGACCTTCAAGGCTGGAAAATAACAATTACAAGCTAAGGCATTTCTACTTCTCTTTGAAAGATAGGGCGCTTACTTTGTATCAATCTCTCCCTCCCGGAAAAATCAACACTTGGGAGGAGATGACGACGGAGTTCTTGACTAAATTCTTTCCCCCCTCAAAGACCGCTGAAATGAGAGGGAAGATCAATGCATTCATCATGAAGGACAAGGAGAGTTTGTCCAAGTCATGAGAGAGATTTAAAGACATCCTTTTGGATTGCCCACATCATGGGATTCCAATGATAGAGTTGTTGGAGATTTACTTCAAGGGACTGGACGGAAACACCTAGTTCAACCTTCAACTTCTATCCGCCGGCACGTTCATGGACATGCCGATTGACGAAGCTTGGGAGTTCATAGAGAAACAAGCTTTGCACATGGAGAAATACTCCCACCAAGGAGCTGAAGGTGGAGTTAAAAGAGTCAACTTCCAAGAAGCTCCATCAAACAACGATCAACTCACCTCTTTGAAGAATGATGCGAAGCAATTGAAAGACCTTTTGGTTGCTCAAACACAAAAGGAAGAGGGAGGATATCAAGGGTCAAGGAACAACAATCAAGGTTCCCGAAACAACAACTACAACAACAATAGAGGATCCAATAGCAACAATTGGAGATCCAACAATCAAAAATCGGGTAACTCTTACTCTAACTCAAATTCAAACAGTTCTTCTAATCCTTTCCTCTCTTCTTCTTCTTCTTCTTCTTCTTCTTCTTCTTCTTCTACTCCGTTGAAGAGTCAGGAACAAGGATCGAGTTCGTCCCAACCAGAAAAGAAAAAAAAGTGTTGGAGGCCATCTTGATCAAACTAAACTCGATGGAGACATCCATGACTTCATTTTCGAAGGCACAAAAAGCCTTGGAACAACAATTCTTTAACAAGGCGAATGAAGCGCCAAGAGATCCAGGGAAGCTCCCAGCAAGGACAGAGAGCAATCCCAAGGGACAAATCATGACAATAACGACGAGAAGTGGACTGAAAACTGTAGATCCAGTGCCTCGGTCGATGCCAGTACAGACGAAGAACACCTCGGTCCAGGTATAGTCGAAGAACACTTCGGCCAAGGTGCCAACCGAGGTGGAGCCTCAGAAAGCGGAGAAGAAATCTGAAGTTTATGTTCCACCTCCTGCATATAAACCACCACTTCCATTCCCCCAGTCAAGGGCTAGAGCACATCTAGGCAAGCACTTTGGTAAGTTCCTTGACTTGATGAATAAACTACATATTAACATCCCTTTCCTTGATGCTATTCTAGGGATGCCCGCCTATGGGAAGTTCTTGAAAGAAATACTATCAAGGAAGAGGAAGTTGGAAGACTTTGGTGAAGTTAGGATGACATCTAAATCCTTGGAACTTATTCAAATCATGAAGGAGAAGATGCCACCTAAGTTAAGGGATCCCGGATCTTTTTGCATTCCCATTCAAGTTGGGGATGTCACTTGTGAAGCCTTGTGTGATCTAGGAGCCAGCATGAGCATCATCCTGTTGGAGCTATGTGTGAGGATCGGCCTTGGAGAGCCCAAGCCGGTGAAGATAAGGCTATACATGGCGAATCGCTCCATTACCCATCCCGTGGGCATTTTGGAAGACGTTTCGGTTAAGTTAGGTAACTTCTATTTACCTATAGACTTTGTAGTGCTTGACATTCCCGCAAATTATCCCATTCCTATCATTCTCGGGAGACCATTTCTAGCAACTTCGGGTTGCAATATGGATTGTAAGAACGCCAAGTTGAAATTCAACATTGGCGGAGATGAAGTGGAGTTTGCATTGCTTGCTGCAATGAAGGGAGAGCAGCTGGAAGATGATATCTTCAACATCTATGATGAAGAAAAATCAAGAGAATTGGTGAGCTCTATCCTTATTAACGATCCACTTGAAAAAGTTATTAGCTTTAGCTTAATGGAGGAAGGTATATATGCTTCTTGTGATGCAGATATATGGAGCTTAAAAGCACTGGAAGAAGATCCAGGAGCTAAATTTCAAAGACTAATCCAGGAGAAGAAGATCTCTAGTTTCGGTCCCAGTTGCAGTACCTCGACCGAGGCACCTTCTGGACCAAGCGAGGTTTTCTTGACTGAAGAACATCTCGGTCACCCACTCTGCACCTCGACCGAGGTCGAAAGCGAGATGATGTCAACTGAGGCTTTTGATCCAATTCCTCGATCTGAATCTACTCCACTGGAAGGAGGAAGCAAAGATCCCCCTCAGAAAGCACCCCCAGTTGTGGAACTTAAACAACTCTCAAATCACTTGAGGTATGCTTTTCTTGGATCGGATTCTACTTATCCCGTCATTGTTAGTGCTTCCCTTTCCGAAACTGGATTATCTAAACTAATGCATGTCCTGAGAAAGCGTCAAAAGGCTTTAGGTTATACTATTGATGATCTTATTGGTATTAAGCCCTCTTTCCGCATGCATAGAATACTAATGGAAGACGATCATAAGACTTCACGGGAACCTCAAAGACGGTTAAACCCGATCATGAAAGAGGTTGTGAAGAAAGAAATTCTTAAGTTGTTGGATGCAGGTATCATATTTCCTATCTTGGATAGCAAGTGGGTGAGCCCAGTACATGTTGTTCCGAAGAAAGGAGGGATGACCGTTGTGACGAATAAGAATAACGAGTTGATCCCAACTAGAACCGTCACGGGATGGAGGGTGTGCATCGACTATAGGAAGCTGAACGTGGCCACTCGGAAGGACCATTTTCCGCTTCCCTTCATCGATCAGATGCTCGAACGGTTAGCCCAACATTCTCATTTTTGCTATTTAGATGGTTATAGTGGCTTCTTTCAGATTCCTATCCATCCGGATGATCAAGAGAAGACCACTTTTACTTGTCCGTGGGGGACATTCGCTTATAGGAGGATGCCATTTGGATTGTGTAACGCACCCGCTACCTTCTAGCGATGCATGATGGCTATCTTTTCTGAGTACATAGAGGAGATCATGGAGGTATTTATGGATGATTTTTCAGTATATGGTTCCTCTTTTTATGATTGCCTATCTAACATTTCTCTAGTACTACAAAGATGTGAAGATACTAATCTCGTTTTGAATTGGGAGAAGTGTCACTTTATGGTTAATGAAGGCATTGTGCTAGGACACCTCGTTTTCAATCGAGGTATTGAGGTCGATCGAGCTAAGATCGAGACTATAAAGAAACTTCCTCCCCCTTGTTCTGTTAAGGGTGTGCGGAGTTTTTTCGGGCATGCAGATTTCTACAGGAGATTCATCAAGGACTTCTCGAAGATCTCTAAACCACTAACTAAACTCTTGAATAAAGATATTGTTTTTGAGTTTTCGCAGGAGTGTCTCGATGCATTCTACAAGATTAAGGAGGCGTTGATCTCCGTTCCCATTATCCAACCTCCGGATTGGACCTTGCCCTTTGAGATCATGTGCGATACGAGTGATGTGGCAGTAGGAGCGGTGCTTGGACAAAAGAAGGACGGCCGGAATACCGCCGTTTACTATGCTAGCAAGACACTAGACGAAGCCCAACGTAACTACGCCACCACCGAAAAGGAGCTATTGGCGGTTGTATATGCTTTTGAGAAATTTCGTTCCTACTTAGTAGGGGCGAAAGTTATTGTTTACACTGACCATGCAGCTATTCGTTACTTGCATGCTAAGAAGGATGCCAAACCATGTCTTATTCGATGGATTCTCTTGCTTCAAGAGTTTTACCTAGAGATCCGCGATAAGAAGGGATCCGAAAATTCTGTTGCGGATCACCTCAGCTGGCTACCTCCATCTTCACGCAAGAAAGACGAACCACCCATAGATGATTCATTCCCCGATGAGCACTTGCACTTGCTGGAACATTTGATAGACTTCCTTATCTCACCCCATGATGAAGGTGAAGTATGGGGTGAGAATACTTTCCAGCATGTTTAAGGACACCGTACGGTCCAGCTAGCGACCTTAAATCAAGCGCTTCTTGGGAGGCAACCCAAGGTATTGCTTTCTTTTCCCTTTTCTAGTCTAGCTTTAGATAGTTTGCTTTGCTTTGCTTTGCTTTGTTTTTGGCGTCCTAGACAGACAACAGGTAGTCTCTAAGGAAGGAATACAACCCAGGAGCAACACTGGAAGGACAGAAGTTCGAGAATTTGAAAAGACGGAGTTTGACAGAGGCACATCTCGGTTGCTGTCACAGCACCTCGACCGAGATGATTCTTGAGCAACCGAGACGACTAGGGTTTATGACGATCCACCTCGGTCCGCATCACCTCGGTCCAGTCGGGACCATCTCGACCGAGGTGACAACAGTTTCAGAAAAGGGTATAAAAGGGGGATCGATTTCTCTCTCTTCCCTCTCTCACCTTCTCGACCGCGGCGCTCAGAATTACCTTGCTCCCCATTTCTCGATCGTTTTCGACGATTCTTGCTTCCAAATTGCAAGCAAAGAGTAAAGTAACAGTTTGCAAGCGACAATCTGCAACAAAAACGCTCCGAATTGACCGAATCTCGGGTAAATCGAAAAAAACCCTAACTCCCTCTTCTTCCATTATTTCGATCAAATTTGGGCTTTGGTTGCCCTTGCATTGTGTTGAAAAAGGCTTAAGTACCCCATAGGAACAATTGGTAGTGATATTGGGGGAAGATAACTGGATTTCTGAGAGTTGGAATCGAACAGCACATCGCCTCAGTCTAGTCGGCCTGCATCTCGACCGAGGTGTTCTTGAGGGTTGTCAAGGCAACCGAGGTGGTCTGACAAAGAGAGAGAGAAATGAGTTCAGATAGGCAGCTTGTTCTGAGGGATAGATCATCCCCTTCTCCTTCTTCTTCTTCTCGCCGATCCATACCGGTGATCCATGAGCGTCACCGGGTAGATTATGACCGCATTGCTGCGCGTATAGTGGTTGCACCACGATTCCTAGATGTCGCCGCCTTTGATTTTCTCTATGTGGATGATGACTTGAGGCCTATGATTGTTACGGTAGGGCTGGAGCAGTCAATTGAGATTAGAGCTCCAGCCTACCTTGAGCCGACTTTGGAGTTTGTGAGCTCCGTGACCTACCTGCCTACAAAGCATGCCATCAAGTACCGGTTGCTGAACCGGAACTACTTAGTTCCGATGGATCATTGGAGAGAGATCTTCGGCTTCCCGACCCCCACAGTTTCTGATTTTCCTTCTCGAGTCGTGGCTCGACAGTTCTGGGGCCAGATAGCTCACGTAGTTGAGCATGCTGACAAGTGGAGACCTGGAGACTCCAGGGAGCGTATAATCTTCCACCTCGCCTTCTGACTAGCCCACCGGATCTTTAGCGAGACACTTTTGGCGCGTACTGAGATGCCCCAGAAGATTAGACAGGGGGAGTTGCTGAGTCTATACTGTATGGTTACCGGAGGAGTTCCTGACTTCGGAGTGATACTAGCTGAGGATCTCCATAAGATCAAGGCAAAGGCGAAGGGAGATATATGTTGTGGCGGTCTAGTGACTCACATCGCGAGTTACATGGACCTTGATCTGAGCGCTTGTACCATGGTGGCGGCTGCCAAGCCGCTTGGTCTGCAGGAGATGATCACGAGGAGGATTCTGGTTCCTCGTGGACTTACTACGCCATATGTGGCGATGCCCTGGGAGCAAACTGCACCTCAAGGTATTAGATGGTCATCTCAGTTTTCAGTTTATGATCCTCAGTACTGGTTCACTGCGTGGATTCCTCTTATTGAGGACGCTAGAGACGCAACAGCGGTAGCCCAGGAGCAGGATGAGGAGGAGGCTGATGAGGAGGATGATGGTGGAGTTGCTATGGAGACAGGGACAGATACAGCTGCTCCCAGTATACCAGTCGTCGATCTAGACGACGAGGAGACAGAGGACGAGCCAACTGCAGCACCAACACGTCCTTCCAGGCGTAGAGTACGCAAGCAGAGGAATCCAGTCGCTCACCGCCGGATTGATGATCTGACGGATCAGATGATAGACTCCTACGCCGCTCTTACTGTTGATATTGGTGAGCGCCTTGATGACCATCGCCGAGAGATGGATAGCCGGACTCATCAGATGCTAGAGAGTCAGCACTACCAGCGCCGGATGATGAAGATCCAGTTCTAGCACACTATGGGCTACCCTTTTGACCCATCCCATTACCCATACGTACCATATCCACCACCACCACCGCCAGTAGATCAGGACTAGAGCTTGCAGGGATTTCTTTTCTTTATTAATTATGCAGCTCAGCTTTGTCCGGTGAGTTTTTCTATTCTTATGACTTATTTGACCCATTAGGACAATATGTCCCAAGTATGGGGTATTCGGATATGTATTATTAACTTATGTGGATGATTGTATGACTCTTGATGGATATTTATGATTTTATCCTGCTCTATATGCTTATCTGAGACTACATGCATGCATACAGGTTATTTGATTGAGAAAAACGTCAAAAAACTGGTTTAAGAAAAAAAAATTTGATCTCGACCGAAGTGATTCTGGCCGAACGAGGTGATTCACCTCGGTTGACTTAGAACATCTCGACCGAGGTGGTTTAACTGAGACAGTTTTCGAAACAATTTTTGTGCTTCTTATCTGGATATGACTTCAGTGAAGATTATGTTTGCAGACTGGTTTTGAAATCTTTATATGTTTGAAAGGTTTTATAATATGTTTAAGTTGCTAAATGCTTTGTTTGAAATTTGTGGCATGTTTAATACTTTGTTTTTATCCAAATTATGTTGAATTTGAAGGTTGACACCACATCATAAGTTCTCTCACTTTCTTCCTGGGATGATTAAGGCAATTCATTCTCTTCTCTTCTTCTTCTTTATCATGCTTAGCCCCTCATATACATATTTGCCTCCCTTTACCTATCCGGAAATTTGGAAGCAAGCAAGTGAAAGAAAAGTTGAGATGTTGGCTGGAAGTTAGAAAGAAACAAATAGGTTTGGGGAAGTCAATCATGATGATGAGTAACTCGGCACCATTCACATAGCCAGGTGTTTGTGTCTTGCCAAAGTCAGATTGAGCGATATTCCTAACGGGTTAAGGTATGTGCATCAAGGGTTTGAGGCATCTCGAGAAATTGATGATTGTTGATCTCTTAGGCTTCGGTTATTGTGCACCTCTGTCCATGCAACCCAAAAAGTAAAAAGTAGAATAAGCAAAGCTTATTGTGGAAGATGTTGAAGTTCAAAGCAAAGTAAAGTGAAGATCCTTTTTCCCGGATTCTGGCACCACATTCCTTATATACATCCCACCCTCACACGTTTCTTGACCTTCTTTTGAAAAGCCCTTGAGACCTCGAGCTTGTTGATTCACTTGGTGGTTTAAACTGGATTATACATGATTAATTTCGATAATTATGATTTATTATGCATTCTATGATTTTATGCAAAGATGAACAACTTTCTTATATTTATAAAATGTTTTGATCATATTTTGATTTTAAAAACCATGAAGCATTCTCTTAGAGTGATCTATGAGTGGAGCACACCACCAAAAATGTTTTGAAATACTTTTCATTGATCTTTATGACTAATAATTCATTCTATCTTGTACTTTAGATTTGAAACTTGCTTGGGGACAAGAAAGAGACAAGTATGGGGTATTTTGATAGCATGAATTATAGTCTATATTTCGGGGTCTGTTTTAGACGTTTTGTCTTCAATAATCTGCATGTTTGAATGTATATTATGTGATTATATTATCATTTCATCTACCTTTACGGAAATCGAGGTCTACACCAAGTTTCGTTGTAATAGTAGGTAAAATGGCACATTTTGGACTAAAATGGAGCTAAGGAGCAAAGGAGTCATAGGAGCTACATTCTGGAGTTTAAAAAGGAATCCAGGAAGCAAGGAATTTGTAAAGAAGATTTACTTTGGACCAGATTTGAGAGATTTTACTTTCAGCTGAGAGTCACCTTGGTCAGCTATAGTACCATCTCGATCGAGGTGATCTAGAGGAGCATCTCGACCGAGACGAATACCCTGACGCGGCGAGATCATTTATTCTTGGCTGAGATCTTTTATTTGTGGAAGGAGAAATCTTATATTTTTGGGCTGGATTTCTGGAAGGAAGATTATATATTTTGGAGATTTATTTAGGGGATAAGATATATTTTTATTAGGAAAATATCTTTTTAAGATATTTTATCTTTGGAAGATAGTTTTCCTATATAAAGGGTTGGATTTTCCACAAGTTTAACCATGCTTATACAGGCTTAGAGGGCTGATAGCATCCAGCAATTAAGGGATTTTCTCTAGAGTCTTGAAGGAAGGAAGATTGAAGATCAATCTAGGAAGGATTGATAGCTTATTATAGCTTTTATGAAGGGTTTTGTAAGACTTTCTTAGATTCCCTTCTTGTTGATTTGTCTTGTTGGATTGTGGTCCAAGGAACACTTATATTTGTGATATTTGATTGAGTTATTGAAGCCTTGTTCTTAAGGTTTTTGTGTTCAAATATTCACTTTCTTCCCATATATTTGATTATTGCTTCCATGATGATGAGTGGCTAATTTCTTTGTGCGATTCTAGGGTGATTGGCTGAAGGTTGTGGGAAAAACAATGATAGAATAATCTTAAATTCCAGTAAGACCCTGAAAGCTCGAGTCTTTATCCTTAACCTTAGAACATCTCGTTCAGTCGATGAACATCTCGGCCGGGGTGGAACTTGGCTGACCGAGGTGACTTATCTTATTCAAAACTGAGAGTTAAGTGTTAGAGTTTGCCAAATCCTATTCTTATTACACCTTTCCTGGTTCAATGCAAGCCTAGGATGAGACTTACCCGGTAATTCCTTAGTTTGTTTACCCAAGATCATAAGTGTAGGTAATAAAGGTTTATCCTTTATTGGGGTTTGAGTGTGCCTTCATCCCATCTTTGTGAGTTAGCTTGAGACTTACTCGGTAAAGGTTGATTCTATTCCCTTAGTTGGTGTGTTGGTTTGATATTATAGTTCCTTTCCTTAGTACCTTGAGACTTACCCGGTAATAGGTTCTTTGGCTTCGGATTGTGAGTAGTGAGACTTACCCGGTAATCTATTCCACCTTAGTAACACCTCCCCTTTGCAAAATCTCAGCTTTGTCCGCTTATCTTTAGATCTTGAGTTGGAACCACAACTAGATGCTTTAATCCCTAGAATTTGCATATTTCCTTAATTGACTATATTATCATCTTTGATTGTTTTAATTGCTTTTGTGGTTAGTTGCAATATTGACAACCTATACTTGCTTTGTTTCACCTAAGTCCCTGAGATCGACACCCCGGAATTCTTGCTTTTACTACGATTGACCCGTACACTGCGGGTTCGCATCCTTGTTTTAAGCATACATCTTGGGTTATAAATTTAAAGCTTGCACACACCATTTGGAGCGAACAAGTGCCGATTTATAGTAATTAACTTTTTGACCAGAGACTTGGCAATATTTGGCTATGATTTCTAGGGCCTTATTGCAAGCTGTGTTAGTGGCTTTAGCAAAGATGATTATGTCATCAGCAAAGGCAAGAAACGAAATATTGGTTCTTGCCCTCGTAATAGGAAAACCAATACTCTTCCTGTTTTCATAGCTAGCTTTTTGGACATTTCTTGCCAGAACCTCCGCAACAAGGTTGAAGAGAAGAGGAGAAAGCGGGTCCCCTTGGCGAAGACCCCGTTGTGGGTAGAAGATCTTGGTCGGTTTGTCATTAATCAGAATTGAGAAGGAGGTTGTAGATATGCATTCCTTGATCCAACTCGAAAATTTGTCCGAGAAGCCAAATTTTCCTAGGACGGCCAAAATAAAGGATCATTTCACTCTATCATAAGCTTTTTCCATATCAAGTTTAATTGCCACATATCCTTCTTTTCCTTTTTTCGATCTAAATCTGTGAAAATTTTCATGGGCTATCAGAATGATATCGTGAATAGATCTGTTTTTGGTAAAAGCCCCTTGTAGTGGATGTATTAGTTTTGGGATGACTTTTCTTAGTCTGTTCGTCAAGATTTTTGCGATAATTTTGTAAATCGTAGAACATAGGCTAATTGGTCTATAATGTGTTGTTGCAGAAGGGTTTTAGTTTTCGGGATTAGGGCAATGAATGTGTGATTGATTTGTCTGAGAATTTTCCCGGAATAGTAAAACTTTTGACTGCTCGAGTAACAGTGGGCCCCACAATGTGCAAATACTTTTGGAAAAAGCCAGCTGGTATCCCATCTGGTCCTGGGGATTTGTCGCATCCAATTTCGGACACAACATTTTTATTTCACCATTGGTAAAGGGGCTAGTTAGTTTATTATTCTCCAGGTCCGTGACTTCATGGTGAATGTTCTCTAGTTGTTCCTGGATTTCTGCCGTATTGATGGTTGTGGCTTTGAATCTAGTCTCATAATCTGAAATGAACTCGTTTTCAATATCCTCTTCGGAAACTAGGACAGTCCCGTTATTCTTAACAATTGCAGAAATGTTTTTGTGGTTTCTTCTCCCTGTTGCTTTTCGATGGTGGAACTTTGTATTACGGTTGCCTAATTTCATTGCGCTAGATTTGGCTCGTTGCATCCAATACTTTTGTCGGCAATCGATTAGACATTCTCTTTTCCTGTCAAGTCTATTCAGTTTATCGTTGATTTGTATCGAAAAATTCTTATATAATTGGACCTACAGTTTTTCAATGTTTGTGTCAACCTCCCTAACTTGTCTGTTTATGTTTCCGAATTTTTCTCTACTCCAGATTTTCAGTTTGGCTTTTACCAGCTTAATTTTCCGGACTAAGTTGAACATGTGACTTCCATGAAATTGGGTTCTCCATGTTTGTTTGATCAGATTCTCGTAGTCCTTCCTCTGAGTCCACATCATTTCAAAGCGGAAGGGCTTATTCTTTAATCTATTCTTAGGGTTCTTTAGTTCTACAAGAATACGACAGTGATCCGAAGTGATAAATGCGTGATTCCATGTAAAAATTTGTGGGTAGGCTTGTATTATGTCCGGATGTACCATTGCTATATCTAGTTTTTCCATGATATTATTCTCACCTTCTTTACGTTTTCTCCAGGTAAAATCGTTTCCCTAATTAGTTGCAAGGTCCATCATATTGCAGTTTTGTGAGAACAAATATAACCTTTTAAGCTTAATTAACATGGCTGGCGCACCCCCCATTTTGTCCGACACCTTAAGCAAGTCATTGAAATCCCCAATGACAATTGTGGGGAATGTGTTCGAGTTGATATGGTTCTCCAACTTACTCCAAAACTCATCCTTCAGGGGCTCATTAGGTGGAGCATAGATAAATGCGATACATATTTTCACCTTCGTGGAATGGTTGGAATGCACCACAGATACAAACCTTTTTTCTTTGGTTATTACCTAAATTTTTTTCATCTGTTGATAGCTTTTCTATAGGAGGCAAAGTCCCCCAGAAAGGCCGTCAGCAGGGACGAAACAGAGGTTATCAAACCCCGCTCTTCTCCAACAAACCTCATCTCGTTCAATGCTAGTTTTCAGTTCCGCGAGCATGATCATGTTGATATGGTCATTCTTACGAGTCAAATTTATATCAGCCCAGAAATTCTTTTTCCTCATACCACGACAATTCCAGAATGCGAATTTCATTTAATACTTATATTTGGGTTTAGGGTGGAGAAGCCCTATGTTTCTTTCCCTTCTATTTCGTTTGCTAATTTTCCGTGGCGACTTGGGCATAATTTCGTTGTTATGATTCCATTCTTCACAAATATATTATACAATCTATACTCGTATGTTACTTTCGAGTAATCTTCTATTTGATAATGAAAGGGCCCCTCCATATTCATGTTTGTAGGCTTTCCCAAATCATCAACAACCAACTTAGCCATGAACTGAGTCCGTATTTCTCTTTGGTACCACCATTCTACAGTTTCAAGGGGAGTAAGTATGTACTTATGGAGGATATATTTTTCCGAAAATCAATCGATTTCAAAATAGCTAATGGGGTCAGTAACGTATGAGCTCAAAGATCTAAAAGACAAACTAGGATAAAAGTTGAGCTTAATGAAAACAGGGAGAACATTCAGTCGTACATCAAAAAGATAGAAAAACATGCAATTACTGTCTAAATCATAGAAGAACATTTTCATTCTATAAGGTCGAATTCTTGGATCTTGACGTCGTCTTTTGTTACTCTGTTGGGTTCTTTTGCCGTGCTCTTTTTTCCCTTCTTTTAATATTTCCTTACGTCGCCATTCTGATTCTTTGTTGAGGGAATAGCCGGACAACTAGCCTTTTAGGCACCCTGCAGTATGCTTCATGAGTTGGGTTATTCGTTGGATTTCTCTAAAGAAATTAGACAAACAAAGATGAGGGGAGAGCTTGGACCAATTCCGTAGAATGAGCATCAGTCTAGGCTTGCGAGTCTGTTCATATGAGTTCATGTTTCCAATGGTTTCACTATTTGCGTTCTTCTCTTGCTCCTGTAATTCTTGATCTTCATTTTTCATGGAAATCCTATCTCCATTAAACCAGTTTTCCTTGCAAAACGAGCATACACTCGAACAAGAATAGAGTGGTGAAAAATCAAGGCAACTCAGATGAAGAGATGAAAACGTGCAGGGAAAGCAGTCAAAGAACAAAGAAAGTAAACTATTATCATAACAAGGGGAGCCATGTGAAGTCCCAACATCAACAATCATACAGTAGGTTCTAGTCAGGCAAACAATCAACCATGAAGATTGACTAAGGCCTAGGATTTTGTTCACGCAGACATTTATTCTAACACAGACACTCACACGCAATCTAACAGAGGAAAATAATTCCTCCCTAGACAAAAAGCAGCATTTATTTATTATCATAAAAGATCAGATTATCTAGGTTCTAATCTTTTTAGTACCCTTCATAGAAGAGGTGGCAGTATCGTTAGTGCCTCCAGTCGCCTTCCTCTTGCTCGAAGTTGATTTAGACCCTTCATTCTTCATCTCCATTTCCTCCATTTGTCTATGCATGGTGTTGTTGGTGTGGAAGGAGTGAAAAAATCCTTCAGATATGAGCATACCCTCATCAACAGGGACTGGACTTTGGTGCAGAATGTTAGCGAGAGCTTTTCCATCATCATTGTAGTTAGGGTCAATTCCATCTTCAAACTCATTGATCATATTTATGGCAAAGATCTCATCTTCAGGAAGAGTCTTATCAGCAACTTGCTTAAGGAAGGTGGGCTGCACAGACTCTTGCCCAAACATCTCAACTTTCTCATCATCAGGGGCTTGTCCCTCAGCTTTTTCCTCATTGGGATCTCGATTAGCCTTGTGTTCCTTCTCCTTATTAGGGCCCATGGAACTACTCTTGGAAATTTGGGAGGAGAGGTCATTGAAGGACACAGTGACCCCACTGGTTCCCGACAGATAGGGCTTCACACCACTGACATACACCACTAGGGTTCTTTTTTTCTTTTTATGATTCATGACAGAAGTCTATTCCGGGTCCTTCTTCTCATCAGTCCCTTTCTTGCTCGATCCAGCCTCCCACTTCTTTCCATTCTTAAAAGAGAAATTGATCTTTCTTGTCCTATTTATTCTCATAGGACGGAGTTTGAAACCATAGTCCTTTTTGGCACAGAAGCCGCATTCTTTAGAGAAATCCTCAAACTAAATTTTGAACAAGTTGGTTTGGCCATTCTCATCAGGAATAAGGACCTCAATATCAGGGTAAAGCTCCAGATCAAAGTTAATGCAGATTCTCGCATAGTTCACTCTCATACCTTTCTCAGAGAAAGGGTCCAATCTAATGAATTGACCAATATTGTTAACCTCAATAATGGCTCTTAAGGCTTCTCTATTGATGTATTCAGGTGGAATCATGGGGATTCTTACCCAGACATCAACAACAGTGATATTCTCAGTGAATACATTAAAGTTGGGTTTTCAAGGCCTAAGGATAAGGATGTGGCCGAATATGTGGTAGGGTCTCTTTTTTCAGATCATAACTTTGTCATTAGGTTTGGAGAAGATAATTTCAAACCAATGGTTAAGTTTAGGCACAATGTGCACTTTCCCTTTGATGTTCCTCCATTTAGAAAGATTTTAGTTCTTACCTTGCTAAATTCCATGGGATTTCCGAAGATTCTGCCCATAAGAGATGACTCTCTTATTTTGGTGAAATCCGATTTAATCTTTGAAATGTTCAAGTATTCTTCCAGCTTTGCATCATCATTCAGAACCTCTTTGCCTTTCCTGGTTTTGACCTTTTCAGCACCTTGTTCATCACCTTTGGGATCAACAGCAACAGAACACTTATCTTGAGTGTTGGAGTTCTTGGTTTCACTAGCATTTTTTGAAAAATTTCACAAACTTTTTCTTTGTAGGAGGGATTACTTTCATTCATCCTTACACTCTCAATATACTTAGCAATCAAGATGTGCTTGTGCTCTTACCAGTCTGAAAAAAGATTGAAGGCATGCGCACTCAGTGATTTGCAACAGCAATCAGAAATCCAATCCAGGAAACAGAAAAGGAAAAAGCAAGCAAGAGGTTCTTCTTGATTTTTGATCTTGTTACCTGCTCTTTGTTAATTTTGGTTCTATTTTTGTTCAGCTCGGATTTCCGATTCAGATTAGCACACAAATCATTCTGTTGTGCTACACAAAGCCACCCACAAGAACTAGACTCCAGAATCTTGAGCGAATCAGGAGTACGAGAAGCGTAAAGGTGGGGAATCGCCCACCCTCTGTAACGCCTCCCTGATTTGTTCCAGAACACATCACTAACCAGGATCACCATCGGAAAAGGGATTTGTGAGCACCAAATCTCGCCCTCGGTAGCTCCCACCTTTTTCGTTGGAAGTTTAGCCATTTTGGGAAAAGAAACCCTCCGTTGTCTGAATCTTCTCTCCTGCTCCCTGTTGTGCCGATTTTTATGCCCTCTGATGTCGATTTGAAGACAATAGATGAACTAGACTGGATTTTTGTGGCGATATTGTCGCTAACAGGTCTTCCATGATTGTCGATCGAATGGGGCTGCACATTATTAGGGATTGCAAGGATTTTACATTGGGGGTTTTCTTTATTTTGGCTTGTATTGATGAAGGTGAGGAGCTCGTGAGGCGCGTACTTGTGAAGGTTTTTTTGGTGTTTTCATTTTTTCACAATAATGTGTTTATTTATATGGTGTTAATTGTGATATCTTCCGCATCACGCCACGCTAGCATCACCGCTTAGATATATATATATATATATATATATATATATATATATATATATATATATATATATATATATATATATAATTTTATTTTTAAAAAATAATGTTAAAACTGTAAATATATCATAAAAAATTCGTAATTAAGTCAAATAAAAAGCTGAGTTGGATAATTATAGAATATTTAGATAAAATATTAACTACTTTGGTATAGTATACGGAATAGATAATTTTAAAAAATCTTATATATATTATAGGAGTAGCACCTATTTCCACGTGTCAATCCAATAAACTATTAACTACCACATGTCATTTCAGTATTTAACAACCCAAAAAATCTTAATTAAATTTATTAAGTTTTAGAATTTAATAAGAATTTATTAAAAAAAATTATTTTAATAATCAGATTTGCACATATCCACAAATAAGAATTTGAAATAGGATTTTAAAAAAATTCAAATAATGAAACCAAGATAAGAATTTGTAAATAAAAATATTTATCAAAACCATTTAAATTTGTACGGATTTTTTTTGTCAATTTATGTACAAATTTTATATTGATATCATATTTTTAACTTTTAACCTATTTTGTCAAATTTGCAAATATCCACGTTTTAGGCCACTGCTCTATTTGTTTAAGATCTACACAAATTTTAATATAGTATTATTCACCTTTATCTTTTATGCAATATTTTTTTTAAAAATTCCATTATGAAAAAATAAAAATAAAAAAGTTTAAAATTGACATTAAATTATAATTGTAATTATATATCAAACTCTTTAAACTTCGAGTAATTATATACCTAAAAAATTTTATAAAAAATTCCGTGCCTTGCACGGATAATACACTAGTAACCTTATATTTTTCTACCATAACAAACCAACTTTTAAAATAAATAATTTATCTTTTATTCTAATAATACATTTTTACACTAATACTTCATTCTCTCAAATTATAATGTTTTGGAAGGTTCATTTTCACAAAATATTACGCCTTTAGCCAAAGCCCTAGTTTAACTCTCTGGAAAGCAATGGCGACGACGACGACATTCTACATACCGGTAGATCTATGGATGCTCATCCTGCCTTTCCTCCCTGTGAAGACGCTTATACGTATACGCGCCGTCAGCAAATTCTTCTTCTCTTTAATCAACTCCGACTCCGATCTGGTATTCTCACATCTCCGGCGCTTCCCCAACAACCTCCAGAAAACCCACAAAATCGACATTCTCATCCGCAGAAACCAACTTTTCTGGGCAATCAACGAAAGAAGCGGAGATGGAACAAAAACGCCGGCGAAATTGTTATCGTCGGTTTCCCATAGCCCTCCCGAAGTTATAACCTCTCTAGACGGACTTATCCTACTGAAATCCACAACCAAGAGACCCGAAACCCTTACTGTTACGCTCTGGAATCCTTCCCTTAGGAAAACTCGGAATCTATCTCTCCCCTGGTCACCATCGGACGGCGTCCACGCCCAATTTGGACTCGGATATGATCCTTATTGCAAGGACTACAAGGTTCTCGCCATGCTCAAATGGGGTCCGCTTTGGATTTAATCGGTGAAATCACGGTACTGGACTAAGATTGAACGTGAATGTTGCGGGATGTGCGACGAGGTGTGGTGGTCGGAACAGTTGCCCGTGGTTGGCGGCGTTTCTTGGGTGATGGCTTTTAGGGATGATTCTTTGGGGGTCATTAGTCACCGTCTAGTTTGTTTCGACTTTGCAACTTTAAAGTTTCGTTTCGCTCCTATACCTTATGGTGTCGTTGAGGATGGTTTGATTGATACACATTTGGTGTTGGTCATGCTTAAGGATGGTGATGGCTCTTCGCCTGCGGTGGTCGGGAATCTTTATGATGATGAAGACGATGACGATGACGATCTCGTCATATGGATCATAGACCTTGATACTATGGTATGGAGTAAACGTTACAGTGGAACTCAAGCTTCGAGGATCTACACTAAGTATTGGCCTTTTGATATCTTTGGTATTCCTACTAGACATCCTATTATTTACATTGAGAGCTTGCTTTTGCTCAATTGACATTTGCTTCTTTTTTTAATGTTTGTGTGCATCTTATTCTCTAAAATAATTTGAAACCATGACCCATGAGGGCATTCTGCGGTGTGTTTTTAGAGGATTATTGGAGTTTATTTCAATTTACTGTTATGACACCCACAAACAATGATCTTGTTGCTTGAAATTCTGGAAATGTCGCTGTGATACTCTGACCCTTTGTTACATGATTTTCCAATCAGCAAACCTGATGAATATTAACCTCAACTTCAATAGATCTAAACCATTCGGTTTCCGTGTCTATTTTGTTCACCCTTCCATGGATTTGCTATAACTTCATGGATTTTATGTGTCCTTTTGGCTTAATAGCTTTTATCTTGAAGACATTGCCTTTTTACCTGCTGTAGTGTATGGTTGGTTGGTTTCTACCAAAAAAAGTGTATGTATGGTTGATTTGTTTGGAACACCAAAGGATGTTTATTTACTCATGGATCTCACATAGAACGGAACAAGTTTGCTGCTTTACATGCTCACACAGAAAATCCATGGTCTGATCAACCGGCCATCTCGGCCTTTTGTAAAGATGAAGACGATTTCCTCTGCAATTCTGTTTTTATGGGATAAATGCATTGGATCCTTAGCATGATATGACCTTCTTTGCTTCTTAGATGATTTTCTCTTTTCCTTGTTTTTTACGCCTTTGGTAATGATGGTTTGTCTATTAGCATACACGTTTATCTTCGAATAAGTACACAGGGAGAAAAATACTTTTTCATTAACTAATATACTCGAATGAGTAGATTTTCTCTAAATTATCGAAAATTATAATATATTTATAGTAAACAAAAGAAAAATGTGTATGCGTACAACCTTTACGGACAATATTCGTTTTATAACGATTAATTAAACTCCAATATTATCATCTATATTCATAAATCGTCAGAAAGAAAAAAATTATCAACATATATTATCCGCGCTCACTATAAAAAGATTATGGAACGTTATACTAATTTTAATAATGTATAATAACTAATTATCAAAAATATTCTAAAAAATCCAACACAATTATTATTATAAAAATCAATGGAAAGTTATATTGATTTTATTATTGTATAACAATTAATTACCAAAAATACTCTAAAAATCTAACACAATTATCATTATAAATAAATTATGGATCGTTATACTGATTTTAATAATGTATAATAATTAATTATCAAAAATATTATACAAGATCTAACACAATTAAAACAAATAAAAATAAAATCAATATGAGGTATGATAAATAATTAAATATATGATTTCCCCAAATCAAATTATTTTAACACTTAGTGCCCGTTTGGTTGGAGCGGTGGAATGGAAACGGAATGGAATTAGATAAGGGTTAGGAATGGAAATGGAAATGATGGGATTACTTTCATGTGATAAAAGACCTTTAACCAAACATATTTTTTGATTGATTCGGAATCATTCCGTTACCGGGAATGATTCCTATAGCTTCCAAACGGGCCCTTATACTCTTAAGGTAACCTCAATTAAAGTCATAACTCCATATACGTCAATGTTTCGGCTCAAGAATTGGTTGCCGGAGTATGCTACGGACTACTCGGCAACAACCTTCCACAACCACCAGCCGTGGTGTCGCTCTTCAAGGCATACAATATCAACAAGATAAGAATCTACACACCCGACACCACCGTACTCGAAGCGTTAAAAGGAAGTTGCAGGAGCAAGGCACAGAGTTGCTTGTATACATACTTTCCTTACGTGGAGAACCCGGGTAAGGTCGGATTGGATTACGCTCAATTCACAGCTACTGATGTGGTGGTACAAGACGGGTCATTAGGATACACTAACATCTTTGATGCCATTTTTTGATTCGTTCTATTGGGCTATGGAAAAATCGGGAGGCACCAAAGTAGAAGTAGTGGTGACCCTACAGTGACGACTGTGGAATCAGAAACTACCTACAACACCAAGTTGGTGCAGCATCTTCAGAGCGGCGGAAAGGGGCGCATCATATGGACGCTCATCAGCTACAACCAAATCAAAACTCATCAACAGTTAAAGGGGGAAAAGTGCGCACCATATGGAGGCTTATCAGCTATGACGAACAGTTCCTTTAATCCCCATTAAGCAATGCTCCTACACCACAGTGATCAAACTGAATAAATAAGTATTGAATAAAACTCACGATATGTTAGGAGTTAGTGTTAAACCCGGTTCGAGTCAGCCATATTAGTTGGGTTAGAGTTCTGTAAGTGTTAGACCAGTTTGGTGAAGCTTGAACATGGTACTTGGGTTGAGTTGCTGATGGGCTAAATGCAGAGCGTTTGGGTTCAGTTGGTCGGGTTCCAATAGAGGCTCTAGTCCATCTCCTATGCATGTGCAGAGCACATGATCTCTTAAGCTGTGGAACGTTGTGTTGGTGATGAAACGCTGCGTTGCTTGAAGATTGCTTCTGGTCACAGAGTACTTAAGCTTACCAGACTTCTCCAACCCTAAGCGTGCCGAAACATTTCAGCTCCTCAAAACCCTAGATCTATGAGAGAGAATAGCGAAAACTATGAGAGCAATCTGGAGAGAGAGATCCGAGCCGAGTGCTTCACACAAGATTGCTTCATCACGTTCATATGTTGTTGCATGCCGTTTCCCTTCTATTTCGTTTCCTTCTTCGTTCTTACCTTTTCTTCTTCTCCAAGGATCAAGTTTGAGTCTTGGTTCTTGTAGATCGTTGCGTTGTTGATATGTTGACATTCACAGGCTCCTTTGGCTGAGTTGTGAAGTGTTCGAGTGTTGAGAAAGCAAGCTTTGTCCTTGTTGAAGTTCTGCTGTCAAACGAGAACCCGACAGTAGCTTCTGCACCGTACCCGCCCCCGCGCGCTGTCGTGACGCCCCTGCGGATTGCCGCCCTTGCGCCTTGTCCAGCCGCCCTTGCGGTTTCTCTGCAGTAGCTCCCGTTTTTGGTGAGCTGCTTCCTTCCTTGATTTCCTCGTTCCTTTCCTTGCCTCTTGATGTTGTTGTTGATCCTTAGTGTTCTGTAAGACTAAGGTTGAGACCTTAGCTTGCGGAGATCTCTTAGAGATCATTGAAACTAGAAGTTATAGACTTCTAGCAACCGTTCGTTCTTGATTTTTGATGCCTTGTGTGAACAGGCTTTCATTCCTCCTTTCCTGAGAGAAACTGATTTGTTCTCTGACCGTTTGAGTTACCTTCGAGTGAGGTAAGTCCCTTGGACTTACTTAGCTTCCTTCCGTATATTAGTTTGATTGTTTTGACTTGCTTGTGATGTTGTTTATTTTTATAACTGATAACCGGAACTAGGATTGACGTTTATAACCGTAATTGGTCCAAGTGTATTATAAATGGGCAGTTACCGCTTGTCTAGTTCAGAATGGAGAAACTGGGAAGTGCTCTCATAACCAGTCCAACAGGTGACAGAAGGATGCATACGTTCTATTCTTGTTGGTGAAAGGGAACGGAGGCGAGATCGTAGCGATTCTCGTGTAACAACCATAAGTTGAATTAGTAATTGGATAACGTAATAAAAGATAATACCGGCTAAGTGTGAGCATGCTATGTGTTTACTTTACCTTATGTGTGTTTGTGCCTTTACTGTCTTTCTGATATCTAGAATGTTAGCTAACAGTTTATACCGATGTTGTAGATGTCTTGTAGAGCATAGGTGCTGCTGAGTGATCCGAACGGTGTGGTCAGTCAGGGTTCCCGTACATTATAGGACGGGATCGGGTTTATATTTCAGTTGTTGTTTTACCTTTGTTTGAACTCGGTTGCGAGTCTTTTACGCTTCCTTTGTTTAAACCTTTGGTTTTATTATAAAGTTTTGGTTTTCATTTGTTTGGGCCTTGTTGTAAGATCCGTTGTGTCGTTGCTACTCTGAGGGTCAGGACCCATTATGAGGTCCTAGCCCGTAACGCATCGAGCTCCCAGAACTTGGGGTGTTGCATGAGCCATGTTGCATCAGTTGGTACCCGTTCTTCGAGTTCATCATGTTGAAATCTACCAAGGACTTTATCGACATTATTTCCTCGACTGAGATAAATAGGCTTCTTAGATCTATCTCTATAGATCTTGATGCCTAATGTGTACTCGACTTCTCCTAGGTCCTTCATTGCGATATACTTCTTAATCCATTCTTCAATTGTTTCCAGCATCGGAATGTCATTCCCAATTATTAATATGTCATCCACGTATAGGACCATAAAAGTTACTCTACTCCCACTAAACTTCTTGTAAACACAAGGCTCTCCTTCGCATGTGATGAAGCAAATTATTTGATCCTTTCATCAAAACGAAGGTTCCAACTTCTGGATGCTTGCTTAAGTCCATATACGGATTTCTTAAGCTTGCATACCTTCCTAGGATTTTTTGGATCTTCAAAACCCTCATGTTGTATCATATATACATCCCCTTCTAATAATCCATTTAGAAAAGCGGTCTTGACATTCGTTTGCCATATTTCATAGTCATAATATGCGGCAATCGCTAAGATAATCCTAATGGACCTGATCATTATAACCGAGGAAAATGTTTCCTCATAGCCAATACCGTGAATTTGTCTATATCTTTTGGGAACAAGTCTTGCTTTATAGACTAAGACAGTTCCATCCATGTATGTCTTTATCTTACAGACCTAGACCCATTTCCAACCAATGGTTTTACCCCATTAGGCAAATCTATCAAGTACCATACTTGATTTCAAACATGTCACTATTTTTGATTTCATGGTTGTTAGCCATTTTTCAGAGTTAGTAACCGCCATAGCTTGTTTCTAGGTTTTGCGGCTCGCAGTTCTGTAAAATTAGAATACCAATTTCAACAATCAACACATAGTCATTCAAATGGGTAGGTTGTTGTCTTACCCTACTAGATCTTCATTGTGGTCCAACAATAGGAGAGATTTTAGTTGTGGAATTTTCCACATCTTCATATGGCCCCACTAATTGTCATCCACTAGAGGAATGTCTTGATTTTGAGATTCTACCCTTTAGGCAGGAACATCAATATAGTCAAGTTCTTCAATGACATCATGTATGTCCTCTTCTTGTTTAGTTTGTTGCTCAACTTGAATCTCATTAATCTGAACATTTCTCCCACTTGTTTTCTTGGAAAAAGAATCTTTTTCGAAGAAGACATTATCCCAAGAAACAAATACATTATTCTCAATGGGATCATAGAAATAGTATCCCCTTGTTTCTTTGGGATAACTTACAAAATAGAACTTGTTTGATTTGGGTGCTAACTTATCTCATAGTAAACGTTTTACATAAGCTTTGCAACCCCAAACTCTTAGAAAATAACAAGAATGGAACCTTATCACACTGCAACTCATATAATATCTTATCAAATGAGCAGGATAGAATTATGTTTTGTGTAAAGGCGGAAGTAATGAGGGTGTATCCCCACAAGGGCATAGTAAGATTAGAAAAACTCATCATTGAGCGGATTGTGTCGAATAGAATCATGTTTCTCCTTTCAGATACACCATTCATTTGTGGTGCACTTGATGGAGTGAGTTGTGTAACAACTCCACAACCTCTCAAATGACAATTAAATTCATGAATCAAATATTCGCTTTCTCAATCTGATTGAAGTGCCTTTATCTTCTTGTCAGTTTGTGTTTTGGAATTCTTTGAACTTTTCAAATGTTTCCAATTTATGCTTCATTATGTAGATATACCCATATGACCACATACATCCGTATGTATGAGGGTTAAAGGAACAGTAGACCTCTCACTCAAGCAAGTGAAGGGTGACATTGTCATTTTTTTCATTAGGCATGACTCATATGTATCAAAAGATTCTAAATCAAATGGTTTTAGGATTCCAACTTTTTGGAGTTCCTTCATGCGATTTTTGTTAATGTGACCTAGTCGACAATGTCATATAATAGCTTCGTTTGATTCATTCGATTTTTGCTTTTTCGTGTTTATGTTGTATATTTCAATTTGAGATCTAGCATGTATAGTCCACTATTAATCATGCTAGCTTGAGCATAAAATACATCATACTTATTGATTAAAAACAACTATCAATGATAAATTTATAACTCTCTAAATTTATAAAATTTGATTTTAAGTCCTTAGTAATACAAGGAACAAAACAACAATTATTAAGCTCTAAAACTAAGTCAGAAGGTAAAGATAGACTATAATCTCCAATGGCAAGCGCATCAACCCTTGCTTCATTCCCATCTCGAAGATCCACCTAACATTTCTGCAACTTTTTTCTATTATTAGGCCTTGCACATTCGTAATAATGTGAGAACCACATCCAGTATCTAATACCCAAGAACTAGAGTTAGCTTACAGTATTTCAACAACATAGATATCGGAAGCAATTAAAGACGTTCTCTTGCTTCTTACCTTCCATATGCTTATTTTCGGCTTCAGAAGAGGTTTTAATAAGAACGGGGACGGGTTTCTCCAAGACATCCTCTTGGGCCTCAAATTTGAGAACAATTCTCATGTTCCTTTCCTTGTCTAGGAAATTGATTGGGTTAACTTATTCTTCTCAAGAATAGTTGGGAACGATGGTGAATTTAAGGTTTTCGGTAGACATAGTAACTACAAAACGGAATGATAACTTTGTACATATAAGTATATATGATTGATTTAGGCAGAACTTTAAAATTTAAGACAATCTCTAAAACAAATCTTGCACATTCTACTCAGTTATTTCAAATCCCTTTATAGTAAAATGATTCCAAGATCCTATCTTATATAAAATTTGAGTGTACTTGGACACTTCCTCTTATCTTATATAATCAAGGTAAGTTAATTCAGTTACTAATTATGACTCTTTATACTTCTTGGTTTGATGGTCACATCTAATGTAAACGCATCCTTATGCCTCAAAATCCAAAACCCTTATGGTATTTTGTTGATTATAACCATATCAATTGAACATACACGCAATATACCTTGGTCAAAACAGGACACCTCATGAAGGCCGAAACCTATACAATGAAATCACAAAGCAAGGATCAGTTATGATATGGGAAGACATTTCTCAATATTCTTTAAGGGACGTTATAAACATGATCGGTTTGTCATTTTAAAAAGTTAACAACTTAGCATAAAATAACAAACAATCATGCATAGTGGGAAATTAAAACATTCAAGCAATGCAATAACTAAAGATGGTTCCTAGTATATGACCCCTAAAAAATCTCATCTTCAAATCTTGTAACCTTCATGGATCTCCATCATTCGGGATACATTTAGTCTTCGATCTTCATGTATTACATGTTTAGAGAAATAAAAATAACTCTTACAAAAATCGAAATTTACATCAAATACATAACAATACGCGCATATCATGTACATAAAAATCATAACGATACGCATATCGTATTCATCTACGTGGGTCATACTAATGTCACGGACCGGTTTTCCGTGACAATGTCAAGGCCGGCAAGACAAGCCGACTTGTCGGGAGACTCCATCAAGACGCCATTTGACAAAGATAGGCGGCAATGGCGTGAAAAGATGGTAAAACGGAAGACTAGACAAAAACCTTGTCAAGATGACATGTGGGGAAGACAAGGAATATTCCGGAAAGATCCAGGACGATCAAGAAGGATCCCGAATGCTCAAGAGGAATCCGGAACACGATAGAATATTTTGGAAGGTGATGAAATATTCTGGAAGGTGGAGGAATATTCCAAAAGATGGCAGAAGCATCCGGAAGTATTCGGAAGGATCAAGAAGAGACCCGGAAGGCATCGGAAGGATCAAGACAAGTTTAGAAACAGGCGGATGTCTCTAGACTTGTGTAGATGTTGTCGGGAAGATCTGGATGGAGGCGGATCTCCTTGGAAGACGGCGGAGATGTCTAGAACTCGAAGGAGCCTTGAAGACTTACCTAGAGTCTTAGGGAGAGTTCTAGACTCGTTAAGACAAGAACAAGGTATGATAAATCCGGAATAGCCTTCGGATCCGGAACCGTCCCGGAGAGGAGGTGACCAAGGTTATAAATAGGGGAGGTCACCCCTCATTTCCATCATCTACCAAACTCCAAACATTCTAGCTCTCTTGTAAAAATCTCTCATTTGTAAAGCTTTTCTTGAGTAATATAAAGGCAAGGTTTGCCAACAACTCTCCAAGTTTACCTAGCCATCTAGGTGAAGCGCTCACAATCAAGGAGCGTCGAGGAGTAAGGTTGATCTTAGCTTGTCGGGGGCGACGATATAGCTAAGAGCCGTGCGGTCTGAGTTGGGGAATAGCTCGGCCTGTGACACTAGTCACCGCATGCAAAATATATCGTAATATGAACATCATGCACACATATATACATAACACAATTATATATATAATACAATCTCGAATAAATTAAAAAATTAAATTACATACAGAGAAATTTTAATACCCTTACTAAAGTATTAGAGCCAACACAATACGCTCATCAACACCATGTGTATAGTATAATTTTGGTATCACAATATGGACATCATTCAGGTATGCAAAACACCTCCTATAAAGGCTTCTTTCTTAATTTCCATCCTTATTCTTGCTTTCTTCTAGTATCAAAAGAAAATTATAGTTAGGATGATGAATGTAGAATTTTTCGTGTTTAGTGTAGAGGACGGAATGTTCTAATAGCTCCAAGCTATGAACCTGTTGTGTTTGTGCGAATTACGAGAATTAATAGAAATTTAAGAAAAAAAGAAGAAAATAATACATTTTCGTTAGATATCTTGGTCTTTTTTTCGAAAAATAAAAAGCAGTTGAAAAGCCGAAAAATTAACAGACAGACTAATTGTTACGAAGGCCCACATAATAAAAGGAAAAAAAATACACAAAAATATATCAAAGTAACCCTAAAGTAAAAAAAAAGTTCTAGGTCATTGCTATCATGTATTATAAACTTCATTCCCAAGTTAGATTAGTTTGTAAATAGCCGTTAAGAAAAGCTCACGGAATACAAACATGCCACGTAAGTGAGGTATCTAATTTCTAAGCACCGTTGCTCACAAATGAAACATCCCCTGTTTATAGAATTCTCCTCTGCATCCTCCAATTACAAAGAGAAAGAGAGCGCCAAAATAAGGTCGTCGGCGACATTTCAACTCCTCCAGGAAGAACCGCGTTGACGGTGAAGAGAAATTCAGACGAATCGAATTTGGCGGGAAAGAAGATGATGACGTTGATGAGGAAGATGATGACGAGAGACAAAGATAAGAGGTTTGAGAGGCGGCTTCTCAAATTCGATGCGCTACCGGATTATCTCAAGGATAACGAATTCATTCGAGATCATTACCGTTGTGAGTGGCCATTGAAGGATTCTTTCCTCAGCGTCTTCTCTTTGCACAACGAGACGCTCAACGTCTGGACGTATGATTGCCTTCCCCTGTTTTTTTGTCTTCGTGTTGCATCACTTTGAAGAATTTGTTGAATGTTTTTGGAATGTAGGCATCTGGCTGGATTCTTGATATTCGTATCCATGACCGTTGCAAGCTCCATGTCCATGGAGAAGACGAAGCTGGAAACCCTGCTTTCCAGCATTCTCTGGTTCTCCTCTCTTGTCTTTGCTGTTGTTACTTCAAATGATCGGAATCAAACTTATAATTTGTTCATCGTGAGACAGGAAACCGAGTTCTTCTCCATTGACAACGATGTTCGTGAGTCACAACCGTTCAGGAAATGCACTTCCGGTGAGTTCTGTAAATTAACAGCGCTCCTTCTTTCGTCAATTGGCCCTAGATACGTGGTTCACTGGACGTGGAGACGCACGTTGTTTGGTGCTGGAACGAATATAAGAAGAAAAAAAAATAGCATGATAAAGGGAATGAGATGCGAAAGAAAAAAATGGGGACGTGAAAAGTCCCACGTCGACAATACACTCCTCTTATTGCCACAATGCTTTCCACGTAGTTTGATTCCGGAAGAGATATTAGAAAATAAAAAAAAGTTAACACATGAATGAAGATGTCACCCTTTAAATGTTACTGTGCAGGGGGGCGCGGAGAGGAAAAACATGTCGATATCCCTACTGAACAGTGAGAAGCCTATGATGGATGGGTCAGAGACGATCCCGGAATGGCCATGGTTTGTGTTCTTAGGAGGAGCAATGAGCTGCTTAATGTGCAGCTCTCTGTCACACCTTCTAGCATGTCACTCTCGCCACTTCAACCTCTTCTTCTGGCGTCTCGACTACTCGGGAATCTCAATAATGATCGTATCGTCTTTCTTCGCCCCAGTCTACTACGCCTTCTACTGCCAACTCCGATGGCAAATCCTCTACCTAACAACCATCTCAATAGCAGGCGGACTCGTGATATTCACCTTACTTGCGCCTTCCCTCTCGGCCCCGCGTTTCCGCTCCCTTAGGGCGTCCATCTTCCTCGCCATGGGGTTATCAGGACTCATCCCTGCGTCCCATGCCGTGGCCCTTCACTGGTCCCATCCTCAAATATTCCTCGCCCTCGGATACGAGATCCTCATGGGGCTTTTGTATGGAGTCGGGGCAGGGTTTTACATGAGTAGGATTCCGGAGAGGTGGAAGCCTGGGGCGTTCGATATCGCTGGACAAAGTCACCAGATCTTTCATGTGTTTGTCGTCGGTGGCGCCCTTGCTCATGCTGCTGCTACCCTTGTCATACTCGACTGGCGTCGAGGGCTGCCTTCTTGTGGCTAAACTACGTACACTAACTATCTCCCGTACGGTCTCCTCATGGCATTGCTCTTTAATTTGTAGGAGGTTAAATAGAAGATCAACATTTTTGTTGCACTTGTCAATAGTATTTAGAAGCATAACATTAAACATTTAGCGTGGAACCATTTACACTACCCTCACCTTGTAATTTCTCCTAATGAGTTTCGACCATTAATTTGACAATCACAGACTTCACTTGCCTTCATGTGGGCGTCTAAAAAGACCTATATGTATCCATAAAGCTAGTGCCCGACCATTAATTTCGACCATTAATTTGAGACTCAAACCTTCCGATGCAACTCACCTAAACTGTAACATACTAATTTGAAACACTACTTGGCCCATAAGGGGTACGTTACAAATCATACAAGATCAAGCGAATCAAGAATAACAAAATTCAACTGGTACCTAGGAATTGGATAATATTTCATCAATGTGATTAGTACTCTTTTTTACATGTACAGATCAAGTCCACAAATAGTAGACACTCAAGTGGTACCTCACTGGCCAAAAGAAATGGCAACTGATGTCAAAAGTCTTGGAAACAAAAGGAAATGAGGCATTAGGAATACAAGTTTTTTTTTTAGAAGTCGGATTAAGCTGAACTGAAACATATAGAGAAAAGACCAAATGTCACCAATGTAAATATACCTTCGTACTCGGAAAAAATTAGTAGCCGAATTCCATTCCTTTGCTCATAATTTCTTCTCCTCGTCTACGTGTACGCCATGATCGTCACATTGCCAACTCCGCAATGAATTTCGTCATGAGGGCTTGCAGGAAAAGATTTGCTTCTAGTCTCGAGACGAGCCTACTTTAGTGTAAAAATTACCCGAAATTTATTCAGCTTACAACTTCAATGAGTTCAGGTTCCCCATCACTGTAATCTCCCCAGCGTTTGACATGATTTTCCTCTGCTTCTGTCTCATTATCGAGTTTTTCCTCAGCTGCACTAACGCACGGAACTACTGTAATCTCTACACTCTTCTCTTCATTATCAATCAGAGGAGGATTTTCAGAGATCAACTCCCCAGGATTCCCTTCACCCTCTTGATTAATAGCAGGACTGCTTCCTTCTTCAGTTGTAGGCTCTTCGTTGCCTTCTTCTGTTGGAGGCTCTTTGTTGCCTTCTTCGTTAACATAGTCAATTTTTCCATCGGATGTGGGCTCAACTGATTCGGCCGCGGCAGATTCTGGGGTGTCTATAGGCATAAAACCACTCTGCACTACAGGAAGAATGCCATCCACAGTGGCTGGTGGATAACCGTTTGGAGACACGGGTGCTGCATTTGGTGGTGGAACTGGATAGCCATTGGAAACCCAGGGCTGGGCAGGCACGAACTCTGCTGCATGTGGGTTCATTACTCGGGGAGGACTGAACTGGTTCACGTCCAACGTCTGCTCACCGTTGTGAAAGACAGGCTTGATTCGTGGGACCCGGGAACCGCCTCTGTTGTACCCTCCTGATAGGCGGGGCCCATAGGGGACCCTGGCTGTGGCTGATTGATGGGGTGATCTCCGAACTGTGCTCATTGTCAGAACAGGAGGGATGTTGACAGGCGGTGGGAGTATTCCTGCATGGTCCTTGAAACCGGGTATAGGTACTGTCCCAAAGGTTGTGATACTTGATGGATTGAATGGTGGGGCAGAGGCAGAAAGCTTCTTGCTGCCCTCTTTACCATTTTCTACCAATTTCTCCCTGTCAACTGGACAAGGCAATGAATTGTCATCACTGCTGCTAATGACATTCGAATTTCCGTCTACTTCAGTAGAAGAAGCATCACACGCCTCATTTCCTGATAAAAGAATAGCAGAATCCTTGGATTCTGATTCTGAAACTACTAAATTTTCATCTGCGCTTTTCATTTCTTTTACTTCATTCTTCTGTTCTGAGTTCAATGTTGCATCAGAAACTTCTTTTACTACAGTCATGCTCTTCATATCTGTGGATTCCACAGCTCCAACTAGAAGGTCATTTGTCACACTTGTCTTCCTGTCTTTGGTCTGTGCCATTTCTGGTCCATCAGTCGCCACTTCTACTAACTTCTCGTTCTTCCGATCACCAGCCTTGTCTTCTTCGTTTTCAACCTTTGAAACTTCTCCCTTGTTAAAATGAGCTGATTCATCATCAGCGGTTTTGTTTAGTTCCCTTGTTTGTTTAATACAAATGCCGTCTTTTGCTGTCTGCTCCACAACCTTCACAATAGTACCAGGTGGAGCCAAGGCAACCTCCTTGTACGAGAAAAGCTTCCCAGCTGTTTGAACACTAACTGCACTTGCAACTGATTGAACTGAAGCTGATTTTGAAAGTGGTTCGGGTGTAGCAGGTGTGGACTTCAGGTTCCTGGACTTCTCGGATACTATAGTGGAGCTGCTAGCATAAGAGTTCTTGGGGCTGAAGCTTGCACTCTTGACAAACTTCTTTACAACTGTGGGACTAGGAACAGAAGAACCAGCAATTTCATTGTTTGGGGAAGGAACACTTTTGTTCTTTCCACGGAATCTAGATGGCTGCTGGTTTATAAAATTGGTATTAAGTTTTGCTAAGCTTGGTCTCTTTGTACCAGAAGACTTGCGCCCTGTAGTTGAACGGTTTTTTGGAACAGCTTCTTGCCATCCCTCATCAGAACTGACATCTATATCAGGTTCACGAATTTTGTCGGTCAACAACTGGCCAACAGGATCAACTTCCAGTTTCTCATTTAAAGATTCTATAAATTGAGGTTCAGACTTGTTTTCTTTATCAAGATTGTTCTCTGTTACAGAACTTCGCACTAAATCTTCCTCCTTTTGAAATTGATCCATGGTTGCTTCCCCAGTTTGGCCTGGTTTGCCTTTAACCTGTAATGGGCAACTCTGAAACTTAAAATTTTCAAATCAACCATATGCAGATGAAATAAAAAAACGAAGATAAAAGTGTAAGTAATGACCTTTGCACGAGCTTGCTTCCTCTGGGCTTCTCTTGCCTTCAGTTCTGCATCTGGGGTTATGTAGTCAAGGAGATCCGATACACTGTTTAGAGACGCAGAGTTATTTTCCAGCATGCTAATAATAAGCACTTCTTAAAACCGAGATATGAGAACTATACAGTAAATATCTGAATCAAATCTTTTAAGTACTTAAAACCGAGATATGAGAAACCCAAAGTTTACATTCTTTTGTCTGCCAATCCATTTTTATATCATGGAGATGAATAAAATGAATCATGACGTATTGACGTGTTTCCCTATAGATAAGAGGATGAGAACCTGACCTCAAGTGACCTTTGCTGGAAATAGAAGCATCTGCTTTTGGGGTACCATTTCGTGCAGCTTCTTGCTGCTCCAGGGCTTTAGACTCGAAATATTCAAGCCATGCAGCCGCATCCTTGCGTAGTTCACAAAAGAAGCACACAATTGTAATTTTCTTTTACCAGAAAGTCTGCTTGCTTCTAGTTTGCTAGAAAATGGATTATCCTTTACAATGAAATATTTTCTTTCTTCAAATTACAGCCCAAAAAGGTGGATTGATGTAACCAACAATTTTCCAACATAGAAACAGAAATACCTGTGTCCGCAAATCTTCAGGTCCAAGTTTTGTCTGCAATATCTGCAGAGTGGTCTGCTCATGCTGAACACTCAAGGAGTATGCTTCCATTAAAGACAACGCAATGGCGATTGCATGGTAGCTGGCTGCAGTCTATGAAGAGAAAATACAAAATATAGACACATTCAAGTTCAGTAAGCTATATGACCAAGCAATTAAGAACGTCAATAGCAATCACTATCTCTCTTCATGCTCAAATAAACTCTAAGACACGTCCAGTTCCATTATTCCTAGAGGAACTTCGGGCCACTAGGTTTCTGTTGTCCACGTTTTGTGCAGACAATGATTTCTACCTGGATATTTACTGTCCAAAATCATAATGAGCCCAAATATCCTTTTTCTGTTAAGCTGAACCATATCTGCTAGTCTTTTGGAATTTTTCCCAGTTTAATCGTTATGGACTATAAAAACCAAATTACAGCTATTAACCTTGAACAAAGGATTGATCTCCGTAGCTAAAAAGACACTGAAAACAGAATTCTATCAAGACTAAATTGTACTGAGATTTTATATAAACTAATAACAAATATTACTAGTCCTAACTACTAAAGATACTAGTAATATTTATCGACTAGACTTATCATATACTGAGCAAGATATACTTCTAATTTTGATTATACTTTTATTTTTGAATTTTTAACCAAATACATATCCATAGATCAAAAATCACACTAAACATTAGAACTAAAGCTTCAAATTTTGGAATTGCAAGTATAATTCTACAGCAGTAGAAAATATAATAAGAATATCCAAATCAAATCTTTAAAGCATGTTTTCTTGCCAAGTATGCAATCTGAGTGATAAGAGTAACGAATCACATATCCTTAAAATATTTCGGCATATTTTTTAAATAACTGAAATTCAAAATCAGTTTTCCTTGATCTTTACTTTTGTCTGGGCATGCTCACATTTGTTGGGGGTTACAGGCTAGAGCTGTCAAGAATCTAGCTTCTACCTGAATGTGATCTGCTCCAAGTAATCTTTTATTGCATTTTAGCGCCTCATGAAGGAATCTTAGTGCAACATGTACATTTCCCAAGCCTTCTTCCATCATTGCTACATTAATGTATGTAGCAGCAGTGTTCGGGTGAGAAGAGCCACAGGTTAGATGTAAAAGATACAATGCCCGATTAACATACCTGATCACGAAGAAAAATAAAAAGTTAGGATACCTTTTTTTCTTCAAAATCTTGAGCTGATCAGCAGTATAACTATTTAAAAGAGATCATATCAGCTGAGCCTCTTTTCCAGAAGATGAACTTCACCTTGTAAGAATCTAATAGAGAAATGGCAAAATCTTAACCAAAGAAAAGTCACATCTTTCTCATTTCTTCTCATATTATATCTTAAGAATAACATACCATATGCAAACTTTGGCTTGATAGTGCCATATATAATAAATTTATAAGGTGGTGTCAATATGTTTTTAATCAAGTCAGGTAATTCTACAAGATAATCTGGATGCGCTAATGCACAAGTAACCTTAAATAAATGTTTTTGAGAAACTAAAGGTAATCACTTACTTCAAGGCCAACTCTGTATGTTGAAGCCGATAGTAGAAAACAGCCAAATCTCCATAACTTTTCATTGTGTCAGGATGATCTAGACCAAGTTCTCTTTCATTGATATCCAATGCTTTCTGCTGGTAAATGGTTGCCTGGACAATATAAAAGAAGACAAAAATCTCACATTTATAAAGTGATTTTCATTCAAAAACAGTTTTCCCTCCTCCCACAATTGGGCAAATTCCAACTTTATTCAATCTTTTTTAAGGAAACAATAAGGTATGATCGGTCTTTTCGAATTACTCCCCGAGCCGTAAAAATCTAGTGCAATTTGTGTGCATGAAAACATGCAAGACATCTGGGAAGTTCAAGTGATTGTGTTGCACATAACAAACCAAATGTCAAGGTATAGGACTTAGGAGTCCCACATCGACCTTAAGGTGGATTTTTTGCCAGGTTTATGTAGCCTTGTTGGCTCTTTCACTGTATTAGCTAGCTATTAAGGGGTGGTTTTCACATAGGGCGACCGTCAAAGGGGCCCAAGACCAATACAGAAGAGTGTCAGATCTTGGGCTAGCCAAGAGCAAGGGAGAGGACGTCAAGGTCCCAGAAGGCAGGTGGGGGCGACCTCTAACTGTCCAATATTCCCACTTAAGCAACAAATCGGTGAAATTGGAGGGTGGTTACAGTAGAGATCTCGGAATATAAAGGAAAAAGACAAAATAATGTAAAGCTCATGGAACCCTAGCACTTGCCCTACTTTAACTTTGCTGTTTATCCGAAAGTAGACTAAGGCGTATCATTTCCCCAAGTCCCATACCTTGCATTAGGTATACAACAAAATACCAATTCATGTTCAAAAACTACCCAAGTTCATTCAATGGTATCATTTCAATAGTGCTTCCAATGGATCATGCATTCTTCAAAGGTCTTCAAGATACATACCTGATTAAAGTCTCCTGTATGGTATAAAACAACAGCTAGTAGACTATATGCTCCAGCTGTCATTCGATGGTAAGGACCACAAACTGCAACAAGCTTGGCGAGTGCCTATTGTTCAAACGGAGGCATTCAGCTTGGAGGGTGGATTAATTTTATTTAACACCACACAGAATGATTCTCTAATACCTTAGTTCCATAGTTTACAGCATCTTCTAATTTGCCTTTGTCCAATGAGGTTTTGGATGATTCCAAGAGCGTGCGTCCATCAGCAGAGGAGCATGCAACATGCTGTAGGTACAATTTCAGAGTGAAACTACATTATTTTCAACAGTTAACTCAAATAGTTTCAGTAAATTACTTTCTACTTTTATCAACACATAATTTTCACCAACTACATTCTACTATATCATCTCATACCTTGTACACTGGTATCATCGCTATTATGTCTGTCCTCCTAAATGGAGATGTGGTGTCCATTTCATAGTCACGAGGTACAAGCTCTAATCCAACCTATTAAGCATGACAAGTCAAAGAGTAAACACGATACAAAGAAATGCATGATTCTTCTGATATAGAACAGCTACGCACTTGACAGTTGACTTGCTATACCTTATGGCAAAGCCCACGAAGAATGGCCAACTTTCTCAGTTCCTGGTGACTTTCATGCTTCCATTTCCACCCAAATCTCTTGGAAATAAATGTTTCTATCCATTTCCACTTAAGTTTGTCATCTTCCACTATGTTTGGGTCAGCATCATCAGTTGCTGTCCCAAGCAACACATTTAGGCATGCTGCTATTGAGCCTGCCAAGTCATGAACATTACCAACTGCTGCAACAACTGCTTGTAGTATATGCTTGTAGGCTCTGACAACCATTTCATGCACACATAGTGATTGCACATGAGGGAGCTTGTCTGCAAGTTCAACCTACGAAAGCAGACAGTAGTGGATCGGTATATACTTACTGATGTAAAAAGCTTGATTATCGAGCATAGGGTAGTAAAAGTAATGCGTTGTGATTAGCTAACACATCATACAAATGAAGTGAAATTCCAGCAACAGCACATTAATGGCACAAACTTAAGATTTTGATCCCTTTCAAGCATATAAAATTAAAAAAACTTCAATACACTCACAGATAAAAGGTTGGGATTCTAAGATAGATGGTATTGAGTATTGAAGTATTAACATCTTTAGTGCTTAGGTAAACTGAGTTGGCTACTATGCCATCCTTAATTCATTATCTCTTATCAAAGGACACAAAGATTTCTCTGTAAGGTTTTATTTCATTGAAGTTAGAAGTAGGTACATGCATCATATGCGCTAACAAAAATACACTTGTTTTCAGCTATGAAGCATCCTCTACGTAGTACCAGTAAGCAAAAGGAGTAGTATTTCAGTTCATAGTAGGCATGACCACACAGCTGGATACAAGTCGGTTTGGAAAAGAAATGCTTGCTTTCCAGACAGGCCTTGGGCCAAACCTACCAAATAGACTTCTGGTACCTCATCCACAAGTGACTTGTTTGTGGGCTGATGAGAACTTGGGCTTTTCAATATTTTCATTTTTCCATTAACATAAAAATATAAATTTAACTTACGTCCCACTTGATGAAAATTCAAGTTTCATTCGCAGAAACAAGCCTAACATTCAAAATTCATCACACAGCACAACATCAAGCTATTAAACAGAAACAAGAAAATAAAGAAAAGAAAAAGAAACATGAACAAAATCAGTCAACTTAGCTGGTATATAATATTATACATAATGTACATTCGGCTCATAATATATATGTTATAGATCAAAAGGAAACAAGCTGTATATCCTGATCCAACTTAACATTTACCACTCAACCTCGCCTCCTGCTTGTTTTTTTATGCAACGGCTCATACTTCACAGTGTCTTGTTTAGAAAATGAATAACAAAGTTTAGAAATTACCACTCGGCCTAAGGAGCGCATTCGCAGGCCCCGAGTATGCATAAAATCAGTTAGTGTCCTTCCATCAACGGGAGAAAGTTCAAGGGAGCCAAAATCTGAAACCTAAATAGTTCAAATGTCAGAATCTTAATTTTCCAGGAAATTCCAAAATAATATTGAACAATGGACCTACCAGCTTTGGGAGGGCAGTATCTCCGTAGTATTTATGTGCCATATCAATCAGCTCATCAGGTGACTGACAAAGAATGTTAAAGATCAGAAATAAAGTGAACCTCTTCTTTAAAAATAAAACAGAAAATTGTTAACCTCTATACAGTTAAGACAACAAAGGTAACTTTTGAAATGGTAGTTCTCCTTTTTGTAGCAAACTAAAGGCCTTAAACTGCTGGCATTAAGGAAACACTGATAAAGTACAACTGCAACTGTATCATTTTCAAAAAATGAGTAACAAGATTGATGCAAATGTAGCACGTACTTCGCTAAACATAGCACAAGTCAATTTCAACAAAACAGAAAGGATAGGACCTTGGAATAAAAACACATCTTGAGTGAGGAGTTTACAACTTTCCAACATACCTTAAGGTGAAGCCCAGTCTCTGATTCTTTAAGTCGTGCATATGCCAATTCAGGTAGAAGTTCTCTCCAAAGCATTTCCATCTCTCGTTCTAATTTCCCCCTATTCAATTCATTATCACTATCTGTTTTTTTGTCAATACTAGTATTGTTGCCGGTAGATATGTCTTTCTCATTTTTACTGTACTTTTCATCAATTTTCTTCTTGATTTCCTTCAAAAGTCCCCCTTGCTTTCCAAGCCCTTTTACTGGAGGCTCAATTTTGACCTCCTCATTTTTCTTCAACTCCACATTTCCTGAAGTTTGATTTTGTAGATGTTGCACCCAACATGCACCCAGCTCCCATCTTATTGGCCTCACATGCTTCCCAGATTCTCCCTCCAAACTTGTCAAACTATCTTCCAAAACTTTTCTTACCAAATATCTAGCAGATGCTTGCTCTTCACTATCTAGGTTCCGTGTCCTTGGACCTGAAGGAGAGGATGGCTTCTGATGAAGTAACATCCGTAAGCTGACAACAGAAGGAAAAAGGGAAATCAATAAGACAACAATTAGATTAGATAAACCCCTATTCTGTTTCAGAATTGCTTATGCCTGCTATGGTATTGGGGCGTTCAAGGGACAATGCAAGAGGCTAATGCTTACCTGTTTACGTTCAAAGCATTAGCACCACCTTCAGGCTGGTCCTCAATTTCAATGTCCTCAGGGACAGGATTACCCTTCCAATTCAATTCACCTGTAACCTTCACAATAGCTGTGTAGCCACAATGCCTAACAACCACAACACCTAATGTGGCAGTATCCTGAAAGATTATAGGGTGAACTTAGAATAAGCCATGTGATTGAACCAATACACAAGGGAGGAACCCCCACTTACATGCACAGTGGCACTTTCATCAGCAGTTATTCCTTTGAGTAAATTCCTACGAGCAAGCTCTTCCTCGGATAATCCAAGAGCCCGGTTCCCATCATTCTTGCAATCCACCTTTGAACTTGCATCTGGTTTATCCGTTTCCACACTAATTACTAAATCACCAAGTCTCTCCTCATGCAAAAGATTTGAGGTGCTGGGATTGTTTTTCATAAGATCCTGAATAATGTCAACCACCTTAACAGCTGAAATGTCTACAAACAGACTGTGAAGAAGAAATGCTTTCCTATCTCTGATTTGCCTCTCCTCTGCAGTCTTGCATGGCATCGCGGCCAAGATTGCAAAGTCTCTTGCCCACTTCCGATGCTCCTGCTTTTTATCTCTTCCTTGTCCGCCCCCATTTCCTCCCCAATTTTCGTCTTCCACAGGAAGAGGAGGAAAAACAGATGGGATATCAGCAACAACTGGAGGAGCAACCCATGTATTTGCACGAAAACCGTAAGGAAGATTTCCAAACTGAAAAGGAAACATGCTGGATTCTTACAATCATCTCTTAGAATTGTCTGGCCATCATAACACCTGGAGTTTATACTTACCTTGTTATGTTCTGTAAAAGCTTTCATGAGAGCTTTGTAAGCCTGTAGAGATAGAATTTCCAAAGCTAAATTACATGATGTAAGGCGACAATAACTACAACGAAAATGATCATTCGAGAATGCATCAAACCTACCGTATCAAAAACCCTACTTAATTGCCGAAGTAGACCAACCAAAGTGCCGGAAACAAGGGGACGTTTTCCTGCAGGATAGAACCCTTCCTGAGAAGCAACCACTGTCGTTGGCTTTCCAGTACATAACCGAACCTGCATTCATTCATGAAACAATTACAAAGTTGTAGTTGACAGATTGGTAAAAATAAGGCATCGATTCATACAAAGCTTACGTCAATCTGAAAGAAATCATTGTCACATTTCTCATCAACAAATGGGCGATTAGACTTCCTAATGTCTGCAACAGAAAAGGCGGTACTTCAACTAAATTTCAGTCTCTGTATAACGAACCAAAGGGCAGTATGCAAAAGCAAACTGTTCAAAATCAGAAACACTAGCAAGGAAGGAGTGAGAACTGAGAAGTGTACATTGTATTGGGGGAGTCAAATGGGAAAAGGAGAAGAAGTCGTAGAACTGGCTAAGCTTGGGAGGCGGGCACAATTTCTCCGGCGCTTCCTTGGAGGCATCCCCACCAGCGGCAGTAGCATCGGCCGTTGTCGGTTTCTTGAGGGTGACATCACCCAAAATTGAAGGAGGAAGCGGAGCCTTGTCATCAACCGGATCTTTAGAACCGGGTCGACCCGCCTGTTTGGTCCCGAATGAAGTTGTGCAAGCGACTATGTCCAGCAATCGCCGGATGTGTGCGACGGCCTGCTCCTCCGTGTAATCCTCTGATTGCAAACACAATCTATGGTAAGGTGATACGACACTAAAATATGAACCGAGATAATAGTTTTTTTCTCTGTATCCCTTTTCACGTACCTAGGACAATGGTGAGGTGGCAGGGCTTGAGAGTTGCGATTTCAACTGTATCCTTCAGCCTTGTACCTCGAACCTGTGAAAATAGAGATTTTTGTTGTCACTATGTTAACTAAACATTAAGCATCCCATTCTGTTACCGCTTTTTTTTATTAGATGATCGGTGATTGTCAAAATTTGTTTATCACGTCTAAGAAATTACCAACTTATGAGAATGATTATTGGCTGCTGTATTTTATTTAGTAGTTAAATAGGTAGTTTATTGAACGAGTTTATTTATTGTTTCAGTTCGTTATATGTTAGAAGAATAAAACTTATTAAAATGAATGTAAGCGTAAAATTAAAAAAATAATTTCATTTTATATTTTTAAGAACTTTTATAAAGTTATATTCATGTAATAATATATAAAAAAAATTAACCTTCATAAGTTACCATAAGATTTTTTATGCTAAGCTCTGAAGTATCCATTATGCGTTGATTTACATGATTCAATTGTCTACTTTCAACCACATTATTTAATGATTTATGAGATGTGTAACGACAATTTTGTAATTTTTAGAAGATATGGGAACAACTCCATCCTTTTAAAAATCTGTTTTTTAAAAAAAACGGGGGACACAGTGACATTTTTATAATTTTAAGAGAAAAAATTATAATAGTTATTATCTCGGTTCATATTTTAGTTCAATTCGTTCAGAACTTTATACTATCAATTCTTATATTTTTGTAGTTAGTTCATGTATTGTTTTGTTAATTTAATAGTTATGTTTTTATGCATTCTTCTACTTGTACATGTATGACTAATAATACACGATATTCAAACTAATGATACTCAAATCGTAAACTAGCATTATAAAGTTCATATTTTTATAGTTATGATTATAGTATACTTTTATTATAATATTGTTAGTCAAAATATTTATACAATTAGCTCAAATCGAATGTTATATTAGTTTAAACATTTTATACTGTTAGTTTATACATTATCTTTAACTTATTAAAACAAAAAAAAATGTATGAGTTATTAGTACAATATAATTTGAAATAAAATAACAAAAAGTTTGAACGAAAAAAATACTCGTTAGATAAAGAAGAAGGAAAAAACTGGAAGGAAAAAAAATCAAAGTTTTATAATATTAATATTAGTTCAAAAATGCATAAACTATTATTATAATATAATTTAAACTAACTGAACAAAAAATGTGAATGAAATGTACAAAATTTTGGACGAAAAAGTATCCGTAAAAAAGTTGGCACGGGTCACACAGACAGTGTCCGGTAACGCCGCACTTGAAAAGCCCCACGACACATGAACAAATGCCAAACAAATGTATGGCAATGAAGAAGTTATCCCATTACGGATTATTGATATTGTGGTGGAGTGTGATTCTTCAATATTGGTTGAATACTTCAATTCATGCAACAATTTTAACACAAATATGGGGTCTCATTCTTGAAGACATTAATAAGGTTGTGTTTAATTTTTTTATACCATTTGACCAATTTGAGGTTTGAGAATGGTGAACAAAAAATATTAATCATATTGTCATGTTAAAATTATAACGTTTGTTGTTCTCGAAGTTATATAACATCGGTTGTTTGATTTCCGAAAATTAAAAGCCATAAAATCTTATGCTACTTTATTATCTTTTATCTTGAATAATGCATATACATTACTCACAGTAGTATATATTGACTTCGTATATTTACTACTCCCTACTTTTTTTTTTTTTTTTTGCTGAAGAGGAACTGTGAACTTCCGCCCTAGGGCTTTTTATTAATAAAAAGTGGGATTACAAACGGGACGAACGAGGAATAGCAACTGCCCTCAAATCATCAAGAATTAAAGTGTGAATCGAAGGGGGAGGCACCGTAATCCGATGCGCTCCAAAATCTAGGGTGTAGGCATAATTGGCGATGGCATCCACCACCCTATTACCTTCCCTAAAAATGTGACTAATAGTGACCATCCAGTCACGAAGGAGGAAGCCTTGGCAGCGAGCTACCAGGCTAGAAAGCGGGTGAGAGTTAATCACCCCTTTGTCGAGAAAGCCTACGACCAAGAGAAAGTCAAGTTCAATCTCAACTTTACGATAACCAAGATCCCATACAAGCTCTAGCCCTAAAACAACTCCCCACAATTCAGCCGAGGGAGTCGTGGCATGACCCAGATTGTTGGCTATCCCCATAATCCACTCGCCTCTTTCATCTCGTAGAATAGCCCCAGCAGCCGCCATGCCAGAAGCGCCACGAGCCGCTCCGTCGGAGTTCAATTTCACCCATCCCGCCTTTGGTTTCGACCAATGCACATACCGTACCCTCGCAGGCTTACTGTTCAACTTATCGAGCTTACTGGAAGCCCTTACATACTCCAATGAATGATTATTAGTAAACCCCACTTTGTCCTTCGGGATGGTACCTTCATTGAATGTCCTTGCGTTCCGCCACATCCAGAGCCACCACGTTGTTATAGCAAATAACTCACCCCAATAAAGACCCGAAGCAACCTCCTTTTTGAGAGAGAGGTTCATGAAGAGCCACTCATCCCAACACAAACTGAAGAATATCTGTTGGACTTCAATCGGAAGGACCTGTAGCCAAATTGGCGTTGCATAATGATAATCTCGGAGCAGGTGAAGCAAGGTTTCTGCCTCATTCGGACATGCCAAGCAGTCGGGGTTATTCGCTAAATGGCGCCGGAATCACTCCTGGTTAGTGAAAGGAACCTTCCAAGCAAGTTGCCATCACCAAAACCGAATTCTCTGGTGAACCTTCAGCTTCCAAATTTGAGCAAATAAACCCACACGTGCATGAGTATAAGGAGTGCCTCTATCATCCCTAATAACAGCATGAGCTGAAGCAGTCGAGAATAACCCGTCATTCGTGTGGAGCCAACGAACAATATCTTCTTCAGCATCAGCCCAGACTCCCTTGAACAGAAACCGAATCAACACCCCCATTGTTTAATCTTGCAGCAAGATAATGAATGTCCCATGTGCCATCCTCGTTACAAAAGCCAATCACCCGAGCCTCAAGCTCCCAAGGCTCAAGGGGCAGCAAGCAAGATTGAGCAAGGGGTTCACGATGCACCCATTTATTGCTCCAAAAGCGAGCCGTACGAACTACTCCTACTGTTCTTCAAACTTTTCAACTTTTGTATATGTTAATTTAATTGAAGTGTTTAATTACTTGATTGTAATATTTTGTTTTAAATTATATAATATCATGTAATAACATATTATGGTATAATATATATTAATATCTTTAATGATATCAAATTATCTCATCTAAAAATAACTAAATATATATAACGAGGTGATGTAGTTTAAGGATGACATCCAACAAAGTGAAAATGTATTGACGTGAGAATGTCCGATTGTCTGAATAAATATCTCTAGTGTTATATTAGGTGTTATAATATATAAATGAATAGTTCAATATCAAAATGACACTTTAATAAAGTTTTGTCATTTTTAAAAACAATTTTTAAAAACAATTTTTTTTAAACAAAATTTCCATCGATCAATCTTCTTATGATAATGGCCTAAATTTGTTTTTAAATTAGTTTAAACAATTTGTATATTTTATATCATCTCAATTTTTGTTTCTAAATACCTAGTACATGTTCATATAATATTTTTTAATTCAAAATTTTTATAATTAGCACCGTTGAATAAAAAAAATCTAAAATTTAAAAATTATTGACTTGACTTGTATACAAACTTTCACATAATAAACCAATTTGATATAACTATCATGTCCTCAATAAATCACAAATTTTTTTATAAAAAAATTAGTGTTGTCACGTATTTTTAATTGACAAGTTGTCATGTCATCAAAAAATTCTAAATTATAAATATTGAAAAATATGTTCGTTAAAAAATTATGAAATAATCTTTTTAAAAAAGGTTTTTTGAAGCAATTTTTTTATAAATATATCCCCAAAAAATTGAAATTGTTTACAAAATTGATTTTACAAAAAACAGTAAACACACAAATAATATAAAGACAATTATATTACAGCCACCTCATAAACTAAATTACGGAACGTTACTTTTAAAAATGTAGTTTTCGTTGATAATTCTAAAAAGAAATCACAAATACTCCAAAGACGATTATATTGAAATTAGAATATATAGAGAGAGATATTTACAAATTATTTACTATAATCATTTTTCAGTTTATTAAATATTAAATTTATCGGACCGACCTAATAGTGCGAATACGTAATCATTTAATATAAATATAACAATATGGAACTATATGCAGTACAAAAGATTTTAGAACATCTAAGATGGATAAAAGTTGAGGAATTTTGAATCTTTCAAAGTTAGTTGACTTTTTGTGCTTTTTATTATACAAACAGGACCGATTCTTTGCTACAACTGAATTGAATTTTGATATCATCATAGATTCATAGTTAAGGATTTGTTTAGGCTTATAGCACTTATTTTATAATGTAAATATTATTGCTATGTTATATTTTAAGAAAACTAATTTTTTTTAATATTATAATAGATTAATAATATAGTAGGTAAGTATACAAATTATAAATTATATACATATTAATCATATTATATTTTTAGTTTAAACATTAATGCGTTAGTCTAATAGGTTTGGGTTTTAATTTAATTGATTTAACGAGTGAAAATATATATAATAAAAAAAGACTAAAAAATCACTGATAAATATAAAATGCTTTGAAAACGTCACGCATTTGAATTTTCTACCCTGTGTGTAAATACTAACGCTGGTATCAAAGCTGTAGAGTTTTATAAATTTAGTAATTTACCTTACAAGTTACAATGTTACATTTTGGAGGAATATAAATTCTATGCGCTGCTACCGTGTGATTGAGAGTTGGGACGGTATTAAACTTGGTGGGTTACTGGTCAAATGGCCCAAAAGGCATTCTAATAAGCTTCGCAATATGAATTGGCACGGCTGTTTATCCAATTATACATTCTTTAATTTCTTATACAGTTGACAGTATTGTTACAACCATTTTGCATGTATCAATGAATAGAACCGGGCGTATGGTCACTAATTAGTCGCTTAGGGTGAGACAAAGACAAGACTAAGAAAATGAATTTTATATGCAAATATAAATTATAATAACCTTTTATTTCAATCCTATTATCTTGAACCCCCGAAACGGAATAAATAAATAAATAAATAAATAAAGTATGAAATGTGAAAAGAGAGAGGAGATTGTGTATACCTCGTGAGAGAGAGAGTAATTGGTTAAGTGGCAAGTCTCCACATGCAGTGTCAATAACTTTCTTATATCAAGTATCCTGTCCGTAGAGATCCCCTGCTTTCAATCGCCAAATATCATTACATTGCAGTAATAAGGTAGTCTGGTGTCTGTGAGGTTGAAAAAGACCTTTCAAGAAGCAAACTATGGATGTAACTGAACGAACCTTGAGAGTGATTTGAGTATCATTTGGTGTCTCGATTGCGACCTCTATCACCGTTGGCAAAACTGTGAGAACGAACGTGCCAACAAAAAAAAAACAGAGTCAAACGAGTTAATAAAGTAAATATAAAAATCACTAGTAAATGAGTAAAAAAAGTAGGTTAGATTAACCAATCCATACAATGCCAGCGAGAGGTGCATAGAGAGAAGCACGCTCGTATCTGTAAGCGAAGTTAACGCGAATCTCTTCCACCTTAATCTCTCGATTTTCTCAGCAAGGTAGCGTAAGCGTGAGAGTAACGGATTCAACAGATCGAATGCGAGTTTCATCGATTTTAAGCATACAACAGGTAAAACTAGCAAATAGATAGGTTGATGAATGATTAATCGAAGCTACCTTTCTCCTCCTTCTTCTTCTTATCTCCCTTAGCCTTGTGAAGCTTCGTCTTCCCTGCTTTCGGAGCCATTGATGTCGCTCGATCGAATTGCAGATATATATATCAAGGTAGAAAGGAGCAGTTACATAACAGATAGAGATGGATTCAATTGAATAATTCACTCGGAAAACAATTGATAGTAAAAAGTCATCATCAGCAGGAAGTGAAATATGTGGATTCGAACACAATTGAAGAAATAAGGATTCAATCGGAAGGAGAGGGAAGTGGAATGGATAGGATAAGGTAGTGAAGGGCGGAAGGATGATAGCGGGCGCGAGAAGAGAATTCTCACTGGACAAAGGAGGAGGAGGGAGTGAGGTGGAGAGGGAATGTGGCGAATTGAGGCCATTCGTTTCCAATTTGGCCATCTTCTTAAAAGGATGACCCTGGCGCTCTGGATTCGTCTGTTTCCGGGATCATATACTATCAACAACTTGCCCCTTTCAAACGTTATCGTTCCCTCATTCCTTTTTTTCTTAACTGCTTCGCTACCCACACAATTTTGTGGTTTTTCACCGAGGGTATGCAAGAAAATATGGTTTTTCACTGAGGGTATTCAAGAAAATACAAAACCAGTCCGGCTACCCCTGACCCCTTTCTACGGATAATTTTTTTCCCATTTATACAAGGATGATCAGATAAGAGGAGACACGAACTCTTCTTACAACCAAAAGTTATAAATAAAATACAAAACCACATAACCAAATAATAAATATTTTTATTTTATCTTTTTGTCGATTAGGCTAATCATAAATATTTTAGTTTTGTGTTGTATGACTAAACCAAAATTATATTGAGAAGATTGGTGAAAGAAGGTATTTTAATATTTTTGTTTTATTTTTTTGTCGATTAGGCTAATCATAAATATTTTAGTTTTGTGTTGTATGACTAAACCAAAATTATATGGAGAAGATTGGTGAAAGAAGGTATTTTTTTTGTATCTTAGATACAAAAAAAGGAAAGATTTGAAGATTATTCTCTAGGTAGGATTCGAACACGAGCTGCCCCTCCCTCCCACCTTTATACCAGTTGGACTAATTAAACTTTGTGTATTATTTTGATGATACACAATATTAATACACAATTTTAATTACATAATATTTATACATAATTTCAAATCCACAATATTAATAAATAAAAGACTTGTGTAACTAAAACCTTGTGTACGAAATATCTTTCACTGAATTTCTTTCCTGAATAATATGTAGGTACATTATGTATACTCGAGTCATTTTATATCGCTCGAGTATTTCGTACACAAGGTTTTTGGTTACACAAGTCTTTTATTTGTTAACATTATATATTTGAAATTATGTATCACTATTGTGTAATTGAAATTGTGTATGCTCGAGTATTTCGTACACAAGGTTTTTTGTTACACAAGTCTTTCATTTTATTAACATTATGTAGTTGAACTTATGTATCACTAGTGTGTAATTGAAATTGTGTATCATCAAAAGAATATATAAAGTTTAATTAGTCTAATTGGTATAAGGGTGAGAGGGAGGGGCAACTCGTCCAGAGTTCGAATCCTAATACAAAATATATAATTAACGGAGTTTACCCATATTATGATTTTTGATTTAAGGCTTTTGGCTTGGGGACCTTGTAATGTGAACAAGGGGTAGCCAGCCCTCACTCAAATTATGCCGGTCCAGTCTTTTTAATAGAAAACTCGAATGTTTTTCAGTTAAAGTCCGACATAAACGGATTGTAAAGAGGGATTGTGCGTATACAAGCGCGCACACACTGAAGTCCAAGACTAACACATAAACCTAATGGGTTCCATCTAAAAACAATTAGCAATAAAAGGAGAAACTTATGGACTTTTATATTAGGTTTGTTTAAGAGAGTAACAAATTTACACAGATATTTGGATAACTTTTTTGAACTTTTTTAAGCGTACATCTCAGGTCCAATTTCTTCTTAAAATTGCAACCCAAATATGTGTACTCTTAGTTTTAGATACAAACAAACCTAGATTTGAGTTGTACGCTTGAAAAAGATTTTTAGAGCTTCAAGAGGAAGAGTAAGTTTGTGAGGAAGATGATTCAAGAGTAGCGATGTTTTTGACCGAGAGGTGCCGAGGACGAAAACCTCCAATTTCCTTTCTCGCTTTCTTGGGATTGTACAAAGTGAGAGATACCGAAATCTATATCTAGGCAAGAGATCATCGAAACAGATCTAGACAAGTGAAACGAAAAAGATCAGAGAATGAATCCCTCTTTTTTTTTTTTTTTTTTTTCATTCATTTAGGGGTTTCCTTTGTTATTCTTCAAGAAAATTATACTTAATATTGGAGGTCATCCATTGGTTTTGGTTTCAAGATGTCATCCCCTACTCTCAAAAAGAAAGCGTGTGGAGGAGCCTTTTGTTTTCCGCCCAGTGTTTTTCTTCTGCGTCATTGGTAGGTGAAGGAATGAAGCGCGTAGACTTTGTTGATCATCAACGTCATTTATTGATTTAAAAGAGACGCGATGACAATTTTGCAAGTATTAGAAGATACAAGGTCAATTTGTCCTTTTGAAAATTGACGAGGTGACATTTTTATACCTTTCATGAGAAAAGTATAATAGATATTATCTCATTCACTAGTTCAATTTGTTCAAAACTATACACTATCAGTTCTGATATTTTCTATAGTTAGTTCATGTATTATTTTGTTAATTTTGTACCTATATCTTTATGCACTTTGTTACTTTTACATGTTTGAACTAATAAAACACAATGTTTGATACTCAAATTTTGAACTAATATTATCAAAATTCATAATTTTAGTTCAATTTGTTCAGAAACACACACTATTAGTTTTGATATTTTCTATAGTTAGTTCACATACTATATTTGTTAATTTAGTAGTTATGCTTTTCGCTTTTGTATGCACTTTGTTACTTGTAAATGTTTGAACTAATAAAACACAATGATTGAACTAACAATGCACAATATTCAAATTAATGATACCCTAATTTTTAACTAATATTATAAAAGTTCATATTTTTATAGTTATGGTTATTAGAATATAGTGTTCTATTAATTTATATTTTTTATATTATTAGTTCATGTGTTATTTTGAACTTATGAACAAATTTTATAAAAAAAAATGCATGAATTATTAGTACCTACAATATAATCTAAACTAACAAAATAAATAATTTGAACGGTGTCTATAAAATATTTGAAAAAAAATGCTGGTTAGAATAAGAAGAAGAAAGGGTTAAAAGTTGGAATAAAATTTTTTAATTTTTTTTATTGTTAATTCAAAAATATTTGAACAAAAATGTGTAAAAATTTTGAAAAAAATTGTGTTAAAAACAAGAACTATTATAACAAACAATTTGAACTAATAGAACAAAAATATGAACTAGTAGAATAAACACTTTGAACTAACAGAACAAAAATAGAATAAATAAGTTCAAAATTTTATACTATTAATTCAAAATATGAACCATTAGAACAAACATAACAAAACTAATTTCCACTATATCTTTTAAAACTTGCAAAATTGTCACCACATCGGAAACTTTTAAAATAAACTTTCAAAAGGACAAAACTATCACTTGAATTTCATATGATAAAAAAAATGTCACCGCGGTGCCCAAAAATCATTAAATGAAGTGGTCTAATCTGAATTGTTGGATCAAGTGCATAAACGGTGAAAAATGCTCCGTATGTCGTACCCTCTATCTTTTCTACGTACCTAAATCAATTCCTAAAAATAAAAGAAAACTTTGATTAAATAAGATGAAGTTATGAAATTTAAAAATGTAACCCCATTTTAAAGAAATTTCGTAATAACTTTTTTGGATTTTTCCTCTTGGTGCCATCAAGGTTTGAACTTTTTCTCTTGATATCCACTAAGATTTAAAATTCCTTTTGGTGCCCTCAAGGTTCCATTTGTTTCCTCTTTATACTCATTCTTAATATGTTACATTAAAATTCAATAAAACGTTATAAGAAATTAGAAAAATAAATTTAAAATAGATTATGACTTTAATTAATAAGTTTATAATAGAAATAGTTTATATATATATATATATATATATATATATATATATATATATATATATATATATATATATATATATTATTTTTTGAAATAAATGTATATTTTATTTTTGAATTAAAATATATTTTTACTTTTTACTTTTGATTTAAAAAATATATATAATTTATGTTAATAATATTTTTTAAAAAAATTTAAAAAAATATTTTCTAAAATTTTTAAGAGTCTAGAAAATTAAACCTATAGTATTTTTTAAAGTTAATTTTCTATAATTTATTTTAATTTGATAATAACAATATTATTTTTTATGTGTTAATTTATTATTTCTTATAACATAATTTTTCATAATCTTATAATTAAAAAAAATTTAAAATTTTTTTGAATTAATATAAATTATATAAATTCAAATTCATAAAAAAATTATTATATTTCAATTCTCTAGGCTCTTAACAAAGTTTCAAAAAATGTTTTTAATTTAATCATATATATATTTTTTAAATCGAAGTAAAAAGTAAAAAAATATTTTAATTCAAAAATAAAAATATATTTATTTCAAAAAATAAAAAAAATATATAAAAAGTATTTCTATTATAAATTTATTATATAAATTTAATGAATTCATAATCTATTTTAAATTTTTTTAATTATTTTTAATGAATTTTAATGTAATATATTAACAATGGGTATAAAGAGGAAACAAATGGAACCTTCAGCGCACCAAGAGAAATTTTAAAACTTAGTGAATACCAAGAGGAAACGTTCAAATCTTGATGACATCAAGATGAAAAGTTCAAACCTTGATGACACCAAGAGGAAAAATCGTAATTTATTTGGACCCCCAATTTTATTTTACAATAATCACAACATAAAAAGTTAGGGCCTAAAATTTTGATTTCAAAACTTAGATATGTTAATTAGAAAATTTGCCGTAAAAATAAGTAGCTATATTAATGGTTGTATTTCATAATATAGTAAGAGTGATTTTATTCCGTCAAATAAAATATTATAAAATAGTTAGTCCGTGCGCGCTCGCAGTGTATTTGTGCCTTTCTTAAAAATTTTGAAAAAACATTTCGGAAAAAGGGGTGCATTCGCGTTGCGCCTGGGAGACGAAGTCGCACTACGAGTGCGTATTGACTTTTACTTGCTTGAACACATGTCATTTGTCGCGTTAGTCCCCGCCTCATTTCAACATATGGAGGCTTTCAGCGCACTCGCAATGTGAGTATAGGGCGCAATTGCAATGCAGCCGGAGGCACACTCGTAGTGTGTCCGAGAAGTACATTCGCAGTGCAAGTGTGTTGTCTCTTCCGTCTGAATAACAATCCTGTATAATAATGCATACTTTAAAAAATATAGTATTATTTTGTTAAATTACAATTTTAAAATCTCCATCTATTGATTCTTTTGCTATTAAAACTCCATCTATTAATTTTAAAAGGAGTGAAGTTATTTGACGCAGCCAAAAATAATAACAAGACAGCGCGGACGGGGTCCGAGTGCACTCGCGGTTGGAGGGCGTGCCCAAAGTCTGCGTGCCAAAGTTCAATAACTAGGGCACGGGGACGACTTCTTCCCTTCTCCTTCACTCTTCTTCTTCACCTCCGCCTCGTAACTTCTATAATACCCCAGGTTCTGGGAACTCGAAGCGTTACGGGCTAGGACCTCACAATGGGTTCCGACCATCAAAGTAGCAACGACAACATCAGATCTTACAACAAGACACGAATAAATAAAAACCAAAATTTATATAAAAACTAAAGGTTAAACAAAGGAAGCGTAAAAATACTTGCAGCCAAGTTCAAAACAAAACGGAAAGAACAACAACAGAAGTATAAACCCGATCCCTTCCAATAATGTACGGGAACCCCCTACTGACCACACTATCCGGATCACTCAACAACATCTCTAACCTGCGGGATGTCTACAACATAAGTATAAACCGTTTGCTAACATTCTAGATATCAGAAAAACAGTAAAGACACAAACACACATAAGGAAGGTAAACACATAGCATGCTCTTACACAACCGGTTATTATTTTTCATTAAGTTATCCATTACTAATTTAACTTCTTTTGTCACACGAGAATCTCCCGAAACTCGCCTCTACTTCCGTCTACCAACAGGAATAGATCAGTACTATCCGTTACCTGCAGGCCTGGGTTGCAAGAGCACCTCCTACTCTCCTGTAGAACTAGACAAGTGGTCACCACGCGGTTATCATACACTTGGGCAAATTGCGGTTATAAAGGTCAATCCTAGTCCGGTTATCCGTTATAACAATAAACAACAACACAAACAAGCCAATACATTCTAGCCAATATACGGAATGCATCTAAGTAATTCCAAGGGAATGACCTCACTCGAAGGTAAACTCAAAGGTCAACAACAACTCAGTTTCCCGAAGGAAAGGAAAAACGCCTGCTCAAACAAGGCTTAACGAATCAGGAACGAAATGATTGCTAGAAGTCTATCACTTCTAGTCTCCATGATCTGTAAGAGATCTCCAAAAGCTAGGGTCACAAACCCTAGTCTTACAGATCACCAAGGGTCAAGAACATCCAACACAACTCAAGGAAGAAACGAGGAAACAAGGAAAGGAAGCATCTCACCCAAAGACGGGAGCAACTGCAGGGAAACCACAGGGCGACTAGACAACAATGTAGGCGCGGCGCTGGGGAAGATCCACGAGGGCGGGGATGTGCAGCCGCGGGGCGGTGCACTGACAAAAGATGTGATCGGGGTTTCTCTTGATAGCAACTCACAACAAGGGATCTAAAGCTCACTTTCTTGATCCAAACACGTCAACACTCAACCAATGGAGCTTGAGAATAACAACCTATCAACAATGGAAGGGCCAACAAGAATCAAGACTCGATCTTGATTCTTGAAGAAGAAGGAGATGAAATGAACAAAAAGAAAGAGAAATAGAAGGGAAGGAAGATGCAGCAAGCTCAAGAACGTGAGGGAGAATCCAAGGGAAGAAGACTTACATGTTCAACAAATTTCACAAGGGAAGAAGGCTGCTTCTTTCGAGGTTGAAGAAAATTGTATGCAAGAAACGGGAAAAGGAAGAGAAGGCGGGAATTTATAGGAAACGGTGGGAAAAGATAGAAGGAATGACGTCTTTAGGGTTAAAAGATCAAAGGAAAGCCGGCCCATACGATAGAAGATCGGATCTTCTATCTATGGAAAGAAATAAAACGGGATAAAAATCATATCGGCGCGATTTGGGGTGAAACCGTAGGGGCGGTTCACCCTGCAGCGGGGGCGGTTGGCCGTAGGGGCGACACTCTTCACCGCGGGGAGGTGAAGGCAAAAACTGGGGTCTTACAACCCCCTCGTCTCAAAACCGAAAATTTTTGTTTTCTATACATGCAATCAAGACTCAACAATGGTTCGAGATTCAAATGTCGAAAGTTCACATCAATCTCAAAGTAAAAGACAACTTGTGGATCGGTTTCAGGTTAGTTTATATCATATTTTATCATTTTTGTTATTTTTGTGTTTTATAATGATTTTAGGCTTGAATATATTTAGTTTAGTAAGATTTGGTTAGTTTAGGAATAATTGGAATTGAATTTCTACGAGATTTACTTTTTTTTTTTTTTTTTTTTTTTTTTTTTGCGTTTTTACTAGTTTTTTTTCAAGCTTTGAAACGGGCTCTCTAATGGTGATTCCGGCGAAGAAGCTGACCAAAAAAAATTAATATTATAATTTCACAAATTGAAATTTTATTTGAAAAAAATTCAAATTGTGATGAAAAGTATTAGAGAGAAGAAGAAGAGAGAAGCTAGACTTGTCACAGCTGTAACACCCCAAATTCACGGGACTTGGAGTGCTACATTGAGCTAGGATTTCACAATGGATCTTGACCCTAGCCTGACAACAAGTTCATTGGATCTTACAACAAGGCACAAGTAGATTAAAACCAAATACATAAAAGCTGTATATGATACATCAAAAGAATTTACAAACACAAAATCGAGTACAAAACATCAAACAGCAACATCTGATACAAAAGATCTCATATCCCACGCATCCTAATGTACAAAAGTCCTTGGCTGGTCACACCATCTGTCTCACCTTGCAGTCTTGCTAACCTGCAGATCATCTACAACACGGTATACACCGTTAGCTACAGCAATGAAAAGCATGAAGGTAATAGCACAACCACACATCAACATCTCATACATGTAATGCCACACACATTCATTTATTATCTTTCATTATGTTATTTCATTACTAATTCAACTTCTTTTGCAACACGAGGAGCCTCAAGAACCCCGTCCCATCCAACGTAACACAAGAGTTTTGCATGGGGGTGACCATCACTCATCCCCTCATGTGAGATCATCTTCAAGGCACCTCCTCCTACCAGCAGGCGGAGACCGGTGGTCACGACCTGTTATAATACACTTGGGCCTTTTAAAATCACATAAGGTCATCCTAGTCCGGTTTAGGTTATAAATGCACAATCATATGAACACACACAACCATCACAATCATACAATCCACAATTGTACGCTAAGTAAGTCCTATGGACTTACCTGTCACACTCGTATCCACTACCACGTCACAGCTTCCTCTTGGGGAAGAATCAACGCCTGCAATAGCAAGGCACACAACATCACAAACTGTAAGGGTTAGGAGACTCGTCTCCATAATTAGAACCAACCTACAACCTCAATCTAAACCTCAAGATCATAACAAGCTCACATATGCCTATGGCATAACCTCAACATCAACACAAGTGCCTAAGGCACAACTCCAACATACAACTCATCCTAACCAAGTTAGCCTAGCCAAAAACTAAGCCAAGGCTAAAGGAAAGGAAAGAAGGAAGACATACCAACGAGGTATGCACCAATAGAAGCAAGGAAATCCAAGCTGACCAAGTGAGGCACAGGGGCGGCTTACACTGAGCGCAGAGGCAGTTCACAGGCAGGCACAGGGGTGGCCAACTGTGCAGAGAGTTGGTCCCGACTTCTCTTCGATCTCTTTCTCGACTCCTTTCACTTCTTCATCACACAACAGCAACACACATACATATATACACATGTATGAACATCAGAAAAGCTATGAAAATATCCACACAAGCTCAGCTTGTGATCCTAAGCTAGAAAGAAGAGGAAAGAAGCAAGAAGAGAAAGGAAAGAAGATTGAAGTTGAAGAACTTACCACAACAACCCTAGGCAGCAACTATGGAGCACACATCACGTCTACCACCTCAACACAACATCAACAACCCTCAACATCAACCTCATGATCATCCAAGGCCAAAGCCACACTCAAACTTACAAGAACCCACTCACAAGAACAAGAAGAGATCAAAGAAGATCAAGGAGGAAGAGGGAAGAATAAGAACGTGAGGAGGAAGAGAGAAGCTGGAGAGAGGTAAGGAAACCCCTCATTTGAAGCAAGCCAAGGCTTATAAGAGAAGCCAGCCCCAAAGCACAAGTCAAGAGTCAACGAAAGCGGCTGCACTAACACAAAACCGCAGGGGCGGCTAACCCAAGGCGCAGGGGCGCCTAACCGCTGGGGCGGCTATCCTGGTCCGCTGGAGCGGCTAACAGGGGTCAAGTTAGAGCTCACTAAGGCTCAACTAGGCTCCTAGGCTCCAAGGACTAGGGATCTTACAACAACATTCGCCCGTCGAGAGGCTAAAGCTCAGCGGGATAGACTTGCCACGACATCCAGCCAGACATCCGTTGAAGCACCCTTTGAGACATTCGTTGATGCATCCATTGAAGCACATGATCATATCATCGGCGAGGAGGATGTGGGACCATCATCGCTTGTTCCAGATTACGATACAAAGGAATCCTGACTGAAGGTATTTCTATGGCCGTCTATACATAATCAAAAGTAAATCCCGACTTAGCACTAAGAACAAGTATAGTGGATAAGTAAGGGTCGAACCTAAGAGAGTTAAGGTGTTTCAGATGCAATTATCGATTATAGTAATAAGTAAAAAAGAGGGGGGGGGGGTTGATTGAATTGATGCACACAAAAACTTAAGAAAACGATTAACGCGACAAGTAAGACAATGATGGGTGAATCTACACTAGGTTGATTTCTAAGCATGCAATTGCTACTTTGGTACGTTCCTTTTTCAAGTTTTTAAGTAATCAACCGTCTCGATCATATATATGTGTTGAGCCAACCGACATCAACACAACTTAACAGGTTAGTGTTCCGTAAACCTACAAGAACAAATAACAAGTTAGCTTTCAAACAAAGACTAAGGGATATAAAGAGAAGATTAAAACCGTTAAGCTTATCTTTATATTTGTGTTCCTTTTCTTTAAGTAATTACAACCCGTTATTACCTAAAGTGACTACTAGATTAAAGGCCCGAACCCGGAACCTATTAATCCTAATTGTTTGCATGCACTTTAGAACCTAAGGTGATCAATCTCAAGCAATAGTAAACATGCAATTAGACAATGGAGATCAAGGAAACACAAATCATTACTGAATAAAAACTTATATTAAAAAGAACTTACAACCAAAGTAACAACGCAGCTCCAAACCAACCCAATGTAGCAAGGGAGTTAGCAACTCATTACAATGGAAAACTCAATTCAAAAATGGATTTTTGTGTGGAAAAGCATAGATGATTTTAGCAATCAGCCAAGGGCTCTTTATACTACATAAGACAATAATTAGGAGTAAATAGCCGGCCTTAAACAACCACCTTTAATGCCATAAAGGTGGTGTAAACAGACGGAGTAACGCTTATGGCGTTAAACCGCAGGGGTGGCCTTCAGGAACCGCCGGGGCGGTTTATGCAGAATCGGTTGATCTTCTTCAAGGCCGCTGGGGCGGCTAAGCAATTCCGCTGGGGCAGATCTTCAATGCTCTTCAACGTCTGACCCTTCGTTTTCCTGGCGTTTCTGATGCCAAGCCGTAGGGGCGGTGACACAACCTCTTCGTCTTCCAGCTCCCATGTTGAGGCGCAGGCAGGGGCACAGTGGAAGGCGCAGGGGAGCTGGCCTTCGTCTCTTCAGGGCAGATCACCGCAGGGGCGCCAAGGAGTGGCGCAGGGGTGGTGACATACTTCATGGCAGGCGCTGGCGAAGACGTAGGGAGCGCTCTGGTGGAAAGCGTCATCCGCCAGGGCGACTGCAAGGACCCGCTGGGGCGGTGAGACAACAGAAGCTTTGCTTCGTGATCGATCTTCACTCCTAAGTGCTTATAATTCCTTCCTTAGCTTCTTTTAGTCTTCTTTTTCTGGACCAAGGAGTTAGTAGCATAAACCGACACTAATGCAATAAAAAGACTCTAAAAACTACCCTAAATGATAGTGATTCCATCACTTATCAAACTCCCCTATACTTAGACCTTTTACTCGCTCCAAGAGTGACCTATCCGGACAACCTCCTTATGACTCCCCTTCTTATGTCGCCAATCGCCGAAAGAGAATCCTACACTCGGTGTCGCTCATTTTGCCAAGGCGCCCTTTCGGGTTTTCACCTTGTTAGAAGATAGCTTTGATATATGTCCCTCCCCCATACTTGAAGTACACTTTGCCCTCAAAGTGGAAACGAAGCAAAGATAAATGTGGGGAAAGGGAAGAGAAATGTACGCCTCAGTGGGATGGTCCGGCTGGACCATCCGGACCCTCCTCCGGTAGGTACGGGAAATGGCTGAAGAAGTGCTCCTGCCGGCGGTAGAGCATGTCGATGCGGCCCTCCCGAGCCTCCATCCTCTCCCTAAATGAAGACTCATAGCTATCTTGCCAAGCTAGCTGATGAGTCTCCAACTGTTACTGATGAGCCGCCTGCCAAACATCTTGACGGCGATCGAAGTGAGTGGTCATGGAGGAGGCGAAACTGGACTACCACGCCTGTTGCTGCTCAAGCATGGACCGTTAGTACTCGGTCTGCCATGCTTGGTGCTGTGTAGTCAAGGCCGCCATCTGAGCCTGCAGACTCTCCATGGTCTGCTTGTCGTGTGCTGCCGTCGGCATCTCCTAAGGCCGTCTCGGAGGAACTGGATCAACTGGTACATACAGATCGGAGAGCTCGTCTCTCAACGGAAGTCGTCGGGGTAGATATGTGACGTGACTCCCATCTACAAGAGAGATCCAAAAGCGATGCTCCCCGTCTCTCCTAAGGAGCCTGCATCTCCTCAACAGACCTTCAGTTTATAGTGGTGCCTCCAAACCTTCTTCCAATGCAGGAAGATCCATCATCTGTGTAGCCAATAAGGATATTATCCCACCTCCCACGATGTCGCGAGGCTCATTCTTCCTAATCCGCTTTAGAGCGGTAAGGAAGAGATATGGCCAGTCTGGCACCCAATCGTTCGTGGAGAGGCAAGCGTATAGCAATGGAAGGTCCTTGAGAGCGACCTTATTCTCCTCCTTGTGTCCACAAAAGATACTCATAAAGATCTTTGAGATGAGCCTCAAACAGGGGTGAGTGAATTTGTTGGAGTACTCACCCCCTGCATGAAACTCCGACTTGGTGGCGGCCTGCCAAAACTCCAACAAATCGGGCGTTGGAATGGGTTCCCACCAGTCATCAGAAGTTGCTATAGTCACCCCTAATGCCTCCTGCATTTGGGTGTAATCAAATGTGTACTTCTTTCTGTTGTACGAATGAGAGTCCAACACACAAGTGGTCCTCCGTCTCCATTTTGAATGTAGCGATGAATTGGTGGCTGAGGTCGGGGTGTGTTGGAGCACTTCTTATCAGAAAATCTCCCAGCCCGGCATTGTTTAGAAATTCCTGCATACTCTCTAACATGAACAGGTTTTCCAAGGTGGGAACGTCTAGGAACCAAGTTGCATACACTTCCCGGCTTTGAGCAATTCTATACCGATCCTTCTCACCTTCCGATAGCTTGTATTTCTTCTGATTCTCCATCTCTTGCAGTTAATCAAGCAAAGGACTTAGAAAGTTCAGAAATTTGATCAAGAGACGAACCTACTATCGTGATTTCCGCAGGGGCGGCTAAAGCAGGCGCAGGTGCGGCTAAAGCAGGCGCAGGTGCGGCATGACGTGGGGGCGAAAGCTTGTAGGCGCAGGGGCGGGCGAAGAGCAGAGGGCGATTTTGGAGTTCGGCGAAGGTGGTGGCGATGGGGCTGTTCCGGCGTCTTGGTTGCTGTTGCAAACGTCACCGGAGGGAGGACAGTGGAGGTTGAGAGTGAGAGGGTCGAGGTGGTGTTTGTGTGAAGGTGGGGGAAAGGGTTGGTGTCGCAAAGGGTGTGGTGACACTAGATTGCCGGAGGTGGCGCAACAACGTCTGGACAGGGCGGTGCGAGAGCTTCCGGAGGGCGCAAGGGCGTGGGAGGCGAGGCGGCTAGGTTTCGAAGAATGAATAGAGAGGGAGTGAAGAGGGCTGTAGATGTAGGTTATTTTTGGGAAGTGTATTTTTTTTTCTTTTCTTAACAGAACCGCAAGGGCGGCGTTTGTCAGCGCGGGGGCGGAGACAAGGAAGAGGGGGTACACAACCTCAGCGCCGGTGGCGGAGCTGAGGATGTGTGTTAAGGGTGGCCGCCGCAGGGGCGTAGAGATGTCACCACGGGGGCGGTTTTCTTGACAAAAACTCCTCTTCTTATTCCTTTGGGTTGCTTCCCGAGCAGCGCCTTTGTTTTACGTCGTTGGCTCGACATAGGGACCCTTCCTCTATGATTGAGCCTCTTCTAGCATCACCTTTGGGTTTATAATCGTTTGAGAAGGTAATCCACCAGAGGCCCTAGTTTCAATTCTTGTAATGGCTTCCGCCATTTGACCAACCTATTTTTCAAGGTTCTTGATGCTAGATTCTGTTGTTTGGACATGAGTAGCAAAGTGTTTAGTTAAAACCTGCAACATATCTTCAGTTGTTTGGTACTTACCTTGACGGGGCTGTTGTTGTTGGTTTTGTTGATCCCTCCAACGAAAATTCTGTTGGTCACGCCAATTTGGCATGAAATTCTGTGCATAGGGATCGTTCCTAGGTCTTTGCTGCTGTGGTTGTCCATCACCCATTGCGTTCACCTCAGCATCGTCATCCTGGACTTGTGGACACATGTCTGTTGGATGGTATGGGTCGGCACATACTCCACAAGCTTTTATCTGTTGTGGGGTTCCCATAAGTGTTAGCCTCTTCACCATTTCCATCAATTCCGCGAGCTCGGTGGAAATCTCGCTCTTTCTGAAACTCACAACATTAACTCCTTTCTTTGCCGGAGTCCTTCCAAAGTTCCGAGTACCTTCCGCTAGTTCGTGTATCTTTTCCAAAGCAAGGCCAGGATTAGAATTAAGAATATTACCTCCACAAGCTGCATCAACGATCCTCCTTTCATTGTCTAGCAAGCCATTGTACAAGTACAAGACTAGATCTTGAGTTGAATATCCGTGAAAAGGACAGCTGGATCGGAGACGTGCAAACCTCTCGAAGTACTCGTAGAGAGTTTCATTTGCCTCTTGCTCAATGTTGCTTATAGCTTTCTTCAAGCTATTAGCCTTCTTGGCTGAAAAGTATTTCTCCAAAAATGCCTTGTGAAGGTTCTCTCAAGTGTCGATACTCCCGGATGAAAGGTGGTAATACCAATCATCCGCAAAATCTTGAGTGTGAAACCGAGTGCCCTCATCTTGATTTGTTCTTCGGTAATGTTGGCCGGCTTCATGCTCATACACACGGTATGGAACTTTCCAAGGTGCTTGATGGGGTCATCACAACTCAGCCCATGGAAGGATGAGAGCAAGTGAATGAGGCCTGGTTTGAGCTCAAATTTTACTCCTTCCCCTAATGCTGGTATAGTGACCGCGAGAGGGTTTTGAGCCAAGGTGGGCTGCATAAGTTGATGAAGAGTACGATCAGCCATCTCTTGGTGACGTTGTTGTTGTCTTTGTTTCTGGATGTGCGTCCTCTCAATTTCTGGATCAAAAGTAGCAAGATTTGGGTTAGTAGCACGGGTTTGAACCATAAAAATGGTTCAAACCAATAATCAATAATAACACCAAAACACTAAAACTCCCCGGCAACAGCGCCAAAATTTGACTGACGGTATTTCTATGGTCGTCTATACCCAATCAAAAGTAAATCCCGACTTAGCACTAAGAACAAGTATAGTTGATAAGTAAGTGTTGAACCCAAGAGAGTTAAGGTGTTTTAGATGCAATTATCGATTATAGTAACAAGTAACAAAAAGGGGGGTTTTGGTCGAATTGATGCACACAAAAACTTAAGAAAACGATTAACGCGACAAGTAAGACTATGATGGGTGAAAATACACTAAGTTGGTTCTAAGCATGCAATTGCTACTTTGGTGTGTTCCTTTCACAAGTTTTTAAGTGATATCCCGTCTCGATCGTGTATATGTGTTGAGCCAACCGGCATCAACACAATTTAACATGTTAGTGTTCCGTAAACCTACAAGAACAAATAACAAGTTAGCTTTCAAACAAAGACTAAGAGATATAAAGAGAAGATTATAACTGTTAAACTTATCTTTATATTTGTGTTCCTTTTCTTTAAGTAATTACAACCCGTTATTACTTAAAGTTGCTACTAGATTAAAGACTCAAACCCGGAACCTATTAATCCTAGTTGTTTGCATGCACTTTAGAACCTAAGGTGATCAATCTCAAGCAATAGTAGACATGCAATTAGACAATGGAGATCAAGGAAACATAAAGCATTACTGAATAAAAACTTATATTAAAAAGAACTTACAACAAAGTAACAACGCAACTTCAAACCAACCCAATGTAGCAAGGGAGTTAGCAACTCATTACAATGGAAAACTCTATTCTAAAATGGATTTTTGTGTGGAAAAGCATAGATTATTCTAGCAATCAGCCAAGGGCTATTTATACTACATAAGACACTAATTAGGAATAAATGGCCGGCCTTAAACAACCACCTTTAATGCCATAAAGGTGGTGTAAACAGCCGGAGTAACGCTTCTGGCGTTAAACCGCAGGGGCGGCCTTCAGGAACCGCAGGGGCGGTTTAGGCAGAATCGGTTGATCTTCTTCAAGGCCGCTGGGGCGGCTAAGCAATTCCGCTTGGGCGGATCTTCAATGCTCTTCAATGTCTGACCCTTCGTTTTCCTGGCGTTTCTGATGCCAAGCCGCAAGGGCGTCCCTATGTCAGCGCAGGGGCGGTGACATGCTCCCATGTTGAGGCGCAGGCAAGGGCGCAGTGGAAGGCGCAGGGGAGCTGGTCTTCGTCTCTTCAAGGAAGATCATCGCAGGGGCGCCAAGGAGTGGCGCAGGGGCGGTGGCATACTTCATGGCAGGCGCTAGCGAAGACGCAGGAAGCGCTCTGGTGGAAAGCGTCACCCGCCGGGGCGGCTGCAAGGACCCGCTGGGGCGGTGAGACAACAAAAGCTTTGCTTCGTGATCGATCTTCACTCCTAAGTGCTTATAACTCCTTCCTTAGCTTCTTTTAGTCTTCTTTTTCTGGACCAAGGAGTTAGTAGCATAAACCGACACTAATGCAATAAAAAGACTCTAAAAACTACCCTAAATGATAGTGATTCCATCACCTATTAACTCCTCGCAGGGTATTCCACATCTAGATGATATTTTGGATGGTGAGCATGAGCAGATACCTGTTCAGCCGAAGGAGGTATATATGAAGCACGAGCAAATACCTGTTGATCCGGAGCAGGTACATGTTGAGCAGGAGAAGATACCTGTTGAGCAAGAGCGGGTACCTATGGAGCAGGAGCAAGTACATGTGTTATTGACATGCTACAATAACAACATATCTACCCTTTTTTTTGGCCGAGAGAGTATAGTTATTTCCTTCAAATGTTTAATAATAACTTTTCTAAATGTTTGTTTATCTAAGATAATGCCAATTTTTCTAAACCATCATAGGAGGATCCCGAGGTGGTTAGGGTCGTTAGGAGACTGAATGTGATTAGTAGATTATGGGAGTGACTTCAAGATTTGGATGACCCGTATTCCTAGTTTGGTTTGACTAGACGCAACCGACTTACAGAGTTGGAGGACCTTCAGTTTGGTGGAGTCGATCATTGTTTGATTACGACGTTTATCTATAGGTGGCACTCCGAAACAAACATATTTCATATGCCGTGCGGGAAGATGGCTATAGCGTTGCACGATGTTCAGGTCATTATGGGACTTGCAATTGATAGAGATGCATTATTGACTTCCATTGATGATAGTGTTAGACATGATTGGTTTGTAGAGTCTTTTAGGTTATCTCTTGCGGATGTTAGACGGCAGACTAGACAACTATATTGCGACACTATTAGGATTAGAGCCACAACCATGTTGGACCTTCTACAACCTCCCCATGACGCTATTGCATTTGCATATTTGTTATTAATCATATCGCCGGCCTTGGTAGTCGACAAATGTACCAACAAGATGCGACCATGGTTAATCGACCTAGAATGAGATCATTTGAGGACAAACTCGTATGCTTGGTGCCCCAAGACCCTTGCATTTCTATATATATGTTTGGGGGACTGACCGATGGTATTTCTATGGTCGTCTATACCCAATCAAAAGTAAATCCCGACTTAGCACTAAGAACAAGTATAGTAGATAAGTAAGGGTCGAACCCAAGAGAGTTAAGGTGTTTTAGATGCAATTATCGATTATAGTAACAAGTAACAAAAAGGGGGGTTTTGGTCGAACTGATGCACACAAAAACTTAAGAAAACGATTAACGCGACAAGTCAGACAATGATGGGTGAATCTACACTAGGTTGATTTTAAGCATGCAATTGCTACTTTGGTGTGTTCCTTTTACAAGTTTTTAAGTAATCTCCCGTCTTGATCGTATATATGCGTTGATCCAACCGGCATCAACACAACTTAACAGGTTAGTGTTCCGTAAACCTACAAGAACAAATAACAAGTTAGCTTTCAAACAAAGATTAAGGGATATAAAGAGAAGATTAAAACCGTTAAACTTGTCTTTATATTTGTGTTTCCTTTTCTTTATGTAATTACAACCCGTTATTACTTAAAGTTGCTACTAGATTAAAGACCCGAACCCGGAACCTATTAATCCTAGTTGTTTGCATGCACTTTAGAACCTAAGGTGGTCAATCTCAAGCAATAGTAGACATGCAATTAGACAATGAAGATCAAAGAAACACAAAGCATTACTGAATAAAAACTTATATTAAAAAGAACTTACAACCAAAGTAACAACGGAACTTCAAACCAACCCAATGTAGCAAGGGAGTTATCAACTCATTACAATGGAAAACTCTATTCTAAAATGGATTTTTGTGTGGAAAAGCATAGATTATTCTAGCAATCAGCCAAGAGCTATTTATACTACATAAGACACTAATTAGGAGTAAATGGCCGGCCTTAAACAACCACCTTTAATGCCATAAAGGTGGTGTAAACAGCCGGAGTAACGCTTCTAGCGTTAAACTGCAGAGGCGGCCTTCTGGAACCGCAAGGGCGGTTTAGGCAGAATCGGTTGATCTTCTTCAAGGCCGCTGGGGCGGCTACCTTATTTCGCTGGGGCGGATCTTCAATGCTCTTCAACGTCTGACCCTTCATCTTACTGGCGTTTCTGATGCCAAGCCGCAGGGGAGTCCCTATGTCAGCGCAGGGGCGGTGACACAACCTATTCGTCTTCCAACTCCCATGTTGAGGCGCAGTGGAAGGTGCATGGGAGCTGGTCTTCGTCTCTTCAAGGCATATCATCGTAGGAGCGCCAAGGAGTGGCGCAGGGGCGGTGACATACTTCATGGCAGGCGCTGGCGAAGACGCAGGGAGCGCTCTAGTGGAAAGCGTCACCCGCCGGGGCGGCTGCAAGGACCCGCTGGGGCGGTGAGACAACAGAAGCTTTGTTTCGTGATCGATCTTCACTCCTAAGTGCTTATCACTCCTTCCTTAGCTTCTTTTAGTCTTTTTCTTCTGGACCAAGGAGTTAGTAGCATAAACCGACACAAATGTAATAAAAAGACTCTAAAAACTACCCTAAATGATAGTGATTCCATCACCTATCAAACTCCCCCACACTTAGACCTTTTACTCGTCCCGAGTAAAAACAAATGACAGCAACTAGACTCAAAGGTGATACGCCCCCGGATGGCGATGCCATCCGTGTTTCCGGCTAGAAGGACCCGCACATTTTGAAGACAATTATTATTATTCGACTATTTAATAATAAGTCTTTTTATATTCGGAACTTTAATTCCAGAACTTAATTCCGTGAATTAAATTCTGCCATTTCATATTTTAGACCTTTCATATTCGGAACTTAATTCCGACTTTAATTCTGTCATTTATGTTTGAACCTTTGGTTAGCCCCCATCCACTATATAAGGATGGCTTGACTCATTTGTAAAAGATATGTCTAAGTTGAATACTAAGTATTGAGAAGGAAAACCCTCTTATTTAGTTTAGGCATCACCTTCTTCTCCCACCCTTTTAAAGTTCTTGCTCGGATCTAGTCTTTGATCCAAGCCCTTCAAACTCGATGATCCTTTTGAAGGATCAACTGAACGCTTTCACATTCATTTCTAAGCTTCCTCCGCTCAAGTTCTAAGTTTGATCCAACACGAACGATCAAGAAGAAGTAGTTGACGTTTCTCCTCAGTCTAGATCGCCCCGTATTTCTATCATTGGTATCAGAGCTCGGGATCAAGGTCAAGTTTTTTACTTCTGTTTTTGATTGTTCATCATCAAAAATTTTTTTCTCTTCAGTGTTCTTGAAGATCTTCAAGTGTTCTCCAAGTGTTTTTCGAAGATCTTCATCCTTCTTCGAAGATATTCAAGTGTTCTTCGGTATTCTATGAAGATCTTCATTGTGTTCTTCGGTGTTCTTCATCGTTCATAATGTTCTATGATGATTATGATTCTTATGATGAGGATGAGGAATGGTTACCTCCTCCATATTCACCGAAGGCCAAACAAACCAGCCGGAGGCACCGACAGTATCAACAAAACCATTGGAGTTCCCATTATAATGATGAGGAATGATTGCCTCCTCCGGACCCACCTAGGCCGACTTTTTCGATGAACAGGCACCGACGGTATCCACACCGGCAAGAATATTATGAGGATACCTATGTTGCTCCAAGACAAAGTGCCTATCTTGAGGAAAATCCCTACAAGAAACAACAAGAAGAGAATAAGTCTTTAAGGGAAGAGATTGCAAAATTAAAGGCACAAATGGTTTCCCTCATGACGTCCGCCCAACAAGAAGAACCTCAAGTGGTTTCACAACCACGGTGTGAGTTGGTGGTCCAACCGTTGTGTGACAAAGTTGAAGCCGAGGAAGATGTCGTCATTCAAACTTTAGCCCCGGTTATTCCAATTCATTTGGTCAATCCGTTACATGGAAAGTTCTTTGAAGATGACAAAGAGGAGGCCATTTTTGAGAGTGCAAAAGAATTCAACCCCGACAATGGAACCATTTGTTGATGGAAAATCAATTTGAGCCGGCCGATTCGAGTTTTGTCTTTACTATGCCCACTCACTTACCTCCCGGCTTGCCATTCTATCTTTTCAGCATGGCCTCAACGTTCCCCATCAAGGTTCTTGACGGCATGATAGACAAACTCCACAGCACCGCCACCTTGAGGGATTACATATTCAACAAACGCCGCAAAGCCACAATGTTGAAGGACTACAAGTCCAAGCCGCCTGACAATGTGCATTCAGTGTTGATTTTCAAGGGTCTTGTTCCTCAAGTGACTCCTTTCTTTTTTGACGGTGAAACGAGGACGTTTCACATTTAAGAGGAGGAGAATGATACGCCCCCGGATGGCGATGCCATCCGTGTTTCCGGCTAGAAGGACCCACACATTTTGAAGACAATTATTATTATTCGACTATTTAATAATAGGTCTTTTTATATTCGGAACTTTAATTCCAGAACTTAATTCCGTGAATTAAATTCCGACCTTTCATATTTTAGACCTTTCATATTCGGAACTTAATTCCGACTTTAATTCTGTCATTTATGTTTGAACATTTGGTTAGCCCCCATCCACTATATAAGGATGGCTTGGCTCATTTGTAAAAGATATGCCTAAGTTGAATAATAAGTATTGAGAAGGAAAACCCTCTTACTTAGTTTAGGCATCACCTTCTTCTCCCACCCTCTTAAAGTTCTTGCTCGGATCTAGTCTTTGATCCAAGCCCTTCAAACTCAATGATCCTTTTGAAGGATCAACCGAACGCTTCCGCATCCATTTGTAAGCTTCCACCGCTCAAGTTCTAAGTTTGATCCAACACGAACGATCAAGAAGAAGTAGTTGACGTTTCTCCTCGGTCTAGATCGCCCCGTATTTCTATCAAAAGGCCTCAGGAAGCATGAGCAAGCAGAAAGACAATGAAAACAAGAGAAATGCCAAGAAAGAAAGAAGGAAAAGAGAGGAAATGTGAGAAAAAGAAATACTACCATCCTTATCGCTCCAAGGGTGACCTACCCGGACAACCTCCTTATGACTCCCCTTCTTATGTCACCAAACGCCGGAAGGGAATCCTACACTCGGTGTCGCTCATTTTTCCAAGGCGCCCTTTTGGGTTTTCACCTTGCCACTCTTCTTCTTTTCTCACTTGAACTCACATCCCTCAAGTCCAATTTTGCACCAACCTAAGGTTGGTCGGACTACCTTCTTTTTACCTAAACCGCCCTTTCAGGTTTTTGGTTTATCCAAGGATTTCATCCCTCTTTTCATTTCTTTGGCTTTTTTTTTACTGAATATCAAACTGAATTTAAAAATGCAAGAACAAACTTAAAAACAACTCAATGAAACTATACAAGCAATGATATGTCCCTCCCCCATACTTGAAGTACACTTTGCCCTCAAAGTGGAAATGAGGCAAATATAAATGTGAGGAAAGGGAAGAGAAGTGTACCCCTCAGTGGGATGGTCCGGTTGGACCATCCGGACCCTCCTCCGGTGGGTACGGGAAGTGGCTGAAGAAGTGCTCCTACCGGCGGTAGAGCGTGTCAATGCGGCCCTCCTGAACCTCCATCCTCTCTCTAAATGAAGTCTCATAGTTGGCTTGCCAAACCAGCTGCTGAGTCTCCAACTGTTGCTGATGAGCTGCCTGCCAAGCATCTTGATGGCGATCGAAGTGAGTGGTCATAGAGGAGGCGAAGCTGGACTGCCACACCTCCTGCTGCTCAAGCATGAACCGCTAGTACTCGGTTTGCCATGCCTGGTGCTGTGTAGTCAAAGCCGCCATCTGAGCCTGCAGACTTTCCATGGTCTGCTTGTCGTGTGCTGCCGTCGGTATCTCCTCATCAGTGGTGTGGGCCCGGCTGGAGCCTGCTGCATGCCTCCCAACAATATCGACCTGAGGCCGTCTTAGAGGAACTAGGTCAGCTGGTACATACAGATCGGAGAGCTCGTCTCCCAATGGAAGTCGTCGGGGTAGATATGTGATGTGACTCTCATTTGCAAGTGAGATCCAAAAACGATGCTCCCCGTCTCTCTTGAGGAGTCTGCATCTCCTCAACAAACCTTCAGTGTATAGTGGCACTACCAAACCTTCTTCCAATGCAGGAAGATCCATCACCTGTGCAGCCAATAAGGATATTATCCCACCTCCCACGATGTCGCGAGGCTCATTCTTCCTAATATGCTTTAGAGCGGTAAGGAAGAGATATGCCCAATCTGGCACCCAATCGTTCGTGGAGCGGCAAGCGTATAACAATGGAAGGTCCTTGAGAGCGACCTTATTCTCCTCCTTGTGTCCACAGAAGACACTCATGAAGATCTTTGAGATGAGCCTCAAACAGGGGTGAGTGAATTTGTTGGAGTACTCACCCCCTGCATGAAACTCCGACTTAGTGGCGGCCTGGCAAAACTCCAGCAAATTAGGCGTCGGAATGTGTTCCCACCAGTCATCAGAAGCTGCTATAGTCACCCCTAATGCCTCCTACAGTTATGATGTGACTCCCTCCTGCAGGGGCGGGGACTTAAAGCCGTAGGGGCGGTTTTGTTGACATAAACTCCTCTTCTTATTCATTCGGGTTGCCTCCCAAGCAGCGCCTTTGTTTTACGTCGTTGGCTTGACGTAGGGACCCTTCATCTATGATTTAACCTCTTCCAGCATCACCTTTGGGTTTATAACCGTTTGAGAAGGTAATCCACCGGAGGCCCTAGTTTCAATTCTTGTAATGGCTTCCGCCATTTGACCAACCTGTTTCTCAAGGTTGTTGATGCTAGATTCTGTTGTTTGGACATGAGTAGCAAAGTGTTTAGTCAAAACCTGCAACATATCTTCAGTTGTTTGGTACTTACCTTGACGGGGCTGCTTTTGTTGATTTTGTTGATCCCTCCAACGAAAGTTCTGTTGGTCACGCCAGTTTGGCATGAAATTTTGTGCATAGGGATCATTCCTAGGCCTTTGCTGTTGTGTTTGTCCATAACCCATTGCGTTCACCTCAGCATCATCATCGTGGACTTGTGGACACATGTCCGTTGGATGGTATGGGTCGGCACATACTCCACAAGCTTTTAGCTGTTGTGGGGTTCCCATAAGTGTTAGCCTCTTCACCATTTCCTTCAATTCCGCGAGCTCGGTGGAAATCTCGCTCTTTCCGGAACTCACAACATTAACTCCTTTCTTTGCCGGAGTCCTTCCAAAGTTCCGAGTACCTTCCGCTAGTTCATGTATCTTTTCCAAAACAAGGTCAGGATTAGAATTAAGAATATTACCTCCACAAGCTGCATCAACGATCCTCCTTTTATTTTCTAGCAATCCATTGTACAAGTACAAGACTAGATCTTGAGTTGAATATCCGTGAAAAGGACAGCTGGATCGGAGATGTGCAAACTTCTCGAAGTACTCGTAGAGAGTTTCATTCGCCTCTTGCTCGATGTTGCTTATAGCTTTCTTCAAGCTATTAGCCTTCTTGGCTGGAATATATTTCTCCAAAAATGCCTTGTGAAGGTTCTCCCAAGTGTCGATACTCCCGGATGGAAGGTGGTAATACCAATCATCCGCAAAATCTTTGAGTGTGAAACCGAATGCCCTCATCTTGATTTGTTCTTCGTTAATGTTGGCCGGCTTCATGCTCATACACACGGTATGGAACTTCCCAAGGTGCTTGATGGGGTCTTCACCACTCAGCCCATGGAAGGATGGGAGCAAGTGAATGAGGCCTGGTTTGAGCTCAAAATTTACTCCTTCCCTTAATGCTGGTATAGTGACCGCGAGAGGATTTTGAGCCAAGGTGGGCTGCGTAAGTTGACGAAGAGTACGTCAACCATCTCTTGGTGACGTTGTTGTTGTCTTCGTTTCTGGATGTGCGTCCTCTCAATTTCTGGATCAAAAGTAGCAAGATTTGGGTTAGTAGCACGGGTTTGAACCATAAAAATGGTTCAAACTAATAATCAATAATAACACTGAAACACTAAAACTCCCCGGCAACGGCGCCAAAATTTGACTGACGGTATTTCTATGGTCGTCTATACCCAATCAAAAGTAAATCCCGACTTAGCACTAAGAACAAGTATAGTGGATAAGTAAGGGTCGAACCCAAGAGAGTTCAGGTGTTTTAGATGCAATTATCGATTATAGTAACAAGTAACAAAAAGGGGGGTTTTGGTCGAATTGATGCACACAAAAACTTAAGAAAACGATTAACGCGACAAGTAAGACAATGATGGGTGAAAATACACTAAGTTGATTCTAAGCAGGCAATTGCTACTTTGGTGTGTTCCTTTTACAAGTTTTTAAGTAATCTCCCATCTCGATCGTGTATATGTGTTGAGCCAACCGGCATCAACACAACTTAACAGGTTAGTGTTCCGTAAACCTACAAGAACAAATAACAAGTTAGCTTTCAAACAAAGACTAAGGGATATAAAGAGAAGATTAAAACCGTTAAACTTATCTTTATATTTGTGTTCCTTTTCTTTAAGTAATTACAACCCGTTATTACTTAAAGTTGCTACTTAATTAAAGACCCGAACCTGGAACCTATTAATCCTAGTTGTTTGCATGCACTTTAGAACCTAAGGTGATCAATCTCAAGCAATAATAGACATGCAATTAGACAATGGAGATCAAAGAAACACAAAGCATTACTGAATAAAAACTTATATTAAAAAGAACTTACAACCAAAGTAAAAACGCAGCTTCAAACCAACCCAATGTAGCAAGGGAGTTAGCAACTCATTACAATGGAAAACTCTATTCTAAAATGGATTTTTGTGTTGAAAAGCATAGATTATTCTAGCAATCAGCCAAGGGCTATTTATACTACATAAGAAACTAATTAGGAGTAAATGGCCGGCCTTAAACAACCACCTTTAATGCCATAAAGGTGGTGTAAACAGCCGGAGTAACGCTTTTGGCGTTAAACCGCAGGGGCGGCCTTCAGGAACCGCAGGGGCGGTTTAGGCAGAATCGGTTGATCTTCTTCAAGGCCGCTGGGGCGGCTAAGCAATTCCGCTAGGGCGGATCTTCAATGCTCTTCAACATCTCACCCTTCGTTTTCTTGGCGTTTTTGATGCCAAGCCGCAGGGGCGTCCCTATGTCAGCGCAGGGGCGGTAACACAGCGTCTTCGTCTTCCAACTCCAATGTTGAGGCGCAGGCAGGGGCGTAGTGGAAGGCACAAAGGAGTTGGTCTTCGTCTCTTCAGAGCAGATCACCGCAGGGGCGCCAAGGAGTGGCACTGGGGCGGTGGCATACTTCATGGCAGGCGCTTGCGAAGACACAAGGAGCGCTCTGGTGGAAAGCGTCACCCGCCGGGCGGCTACAAGGACCCGCTGGGGCGGTGAGACAACAGAAGCTTTGCTTCGTGATCAATCTTCACTCCTAAGTACTTATAACTCCTTCCTTAGCTTCTTTTAGTCTTCTTCTTCTGGACCAAGGAGTTAGTAGCATAAACCGACACAAATGTAATAAAAAGACTCTAAAAACTACCCTAAATGATAGTGCTTCCATCACTAATCAGGGACGCTACTAAGAAGAAAGTGACGGCGATGAGAGGTTGTACTACACTTTTACAGGTACGGTTTCACAAATATTTTCCTTTGTAAAACAAAATTTTATGTTTGATAACTAATTAACTTTTTTCATAGAGTTTTAGATTTACGGATATTTCCCACCATTGGGATGTGCAGCAGTAGAGGATCCAGAGTTGCATGGGCATGGACGTTGATCTTCAAGAATTTCTTTCCCGAAGACACCACCGATTAGTATAAAGAGGCTACACACATTACGAGCACAGTTAGACCAGATGAGGACGGAGGACGTGTGTTTTACCTCGTATGATGGTTGAGTGGTTTATTTTGGAGGGGATTTTGCAGTTTCTTGTTATCGTGGTATTATACGGATATCCGACATCGAGGAGGTATATATGCCGGATCGGTTTCTATGATAGTTTGGGTACGTGCAAACCATTCCCCTACCCCAGATTCCACCCATTCATGAGGTACGTCCAACTAATGGATGTGGTTTCAGGCTTTCATATGCTCCCATATATGATCGTTGGGCAACCCTCCACCTAGAGGAGACTAGATTTTCATTGCAGGGTTGATACCAACTATGTCTTTGTGGCTTGTCGAGAATGTATACATGCCTTAGTATACCGCTCATGGTCATCTCTACATCTTTTCAACATCTATTGCACTCTAATAATAGGTGGCTGCAACACATGCAACAATAGGTAATTCCATCCACCACATTTCTGCACACATAGACTTTCTCGTCCAATGAACCTTTCGAAGCACTTGATCAAACTCTACGAAGATGGTACACTACATATATTAAGAAGTAAATTTACGCTAAAAGTATGGATGCTAACTTAAAAGCTAATAAAAAAATTATTACCTTCGAATACAATGCTCATCTCAAATTTAACTCCATAAGTATATCCCTCCGTATGGCCAAGTAATCTTCATCCGAGAATTCTAAAACCATGAAAATTGGTCTGTATCCACAATGACCGTCTCCTCGTACTTTCCTCGCCCCCGATACATATGGCTCCATGAACTTTGGGAATTCTCCATCTCTCTAATGAAATTCTCCATCATCGGGTATATGATCTACATCCACGGGTTGTTTTCCTTTACAACGCGCCCTACTAGTAGGAGTCAACTCCTCCAGTGTAGATTCTACATCTTCTGCTTTTTTTGCCTTTTGACCCTATGGGTCGCTCAGGACCACGTGTAGCCGAATGCTCAAATGAAATGGGCTCTCTTATTGTTGATCTCGGTTTGGGGGTCTTTCTATTGCCTTGACTTTTTTTGTTGGCTCCTTCATCGTCTTACTCCCTGGTTCTCGATGTCCTCGAAGCAAGAGGCCATCTTCTCCAACTGATCCGGGTTAAGCATGTTTGAGTCCATTCTTTGTCTGAACCTATTCAGTGACACTAAGCTCGGGTTCATGCAATCATCATCATCAACAACATCACCATCAGAAAAATCAATGAAATTCAATGAACTTGTTTCCAAAATGGGTGTATATGCTTCAAAGTGATAGATCTACAAGTCCGAATTGCTATTATAAAGTCATGCACACATGACACTCCATGAACCTCCCTCCAGTAACTATCCAGACAAACACCATCATCCCTTTTATTTCTAGTCTTGGTGTAGTTATTCCACAAGAGCGTGAAATAATCGTTTGTTACATAGTCCCAAAGCAAGTCAATATCGCTATACGCACCTCCCATGGAATCCTCTCCCGTGACATCTCTAAAGAAGCTTGTAACTTCTAGACTTGGTCCGTGACCATCAAATGTATGTTGTCACACACCAACTGAAATCCTCCAACATTTGAAGCTAGTGTTTGTTTCAACAACTTGGTTGCGAACTCACACCTAAAAAGGTAATAAATTAAGTACAAAATAAACAAATGGTTAACAATGTAGAAGCAAATTGATATTAAAAAACTCCCTTACACATTTGTCGTTCTTGTGTCGAAATGATGGTGTACGTCACATCAAGCTCGAATGATTGCCTCCTTATATTGGGTAAGTCATGTTGTCTCGAGTTAGTTCATTAAGCTCGGATATTGAAGCCAATAGTCTCTCATTTCCATTAAGCGCCGTTGGTAAGATTCATTGGATCTCGACTCGAACAAGGCGTGATAATGGGATATGAAGACGGCTTCTACTTCCTTAGAGCACAATATGAGGACCGCTCTATTAACAATGTTGCACTTTATATGGAACATGCACAAGATATGCTTTACCTCGGAAATACTACATTCAGTGTGCTTATAAGACCTAGCTCACGATTGGTGACAATCACCTCCGGAATCTTTCCGTATAAAATATAATGGACCCTTCCCCAAGCCAGTCGTAGTGATCTCTATTCTCATGTGTCATGAATACTGATAGCATGAATTATAGTCTATATTTTGAGACTTGTTTAGACGTTTTATCTTCAATAATCTGCATGTTTAGATGTATATTATGTGATTATATTGCCATTTCATCTACCTTTGCGGGAATCGAGATCTACACCAAGTTTCATTGTAATCGTAGGTAAAACGGCACGATTTGAACCTAGATAAGGAGTCATTGGAGCTACATTCAGGAGCTTAAGGAAAGGCCCAGGAAGCATGGAATTAATAGAGAAGATTCACTTTGGACCAGATTTGAGAGATTTCACCTTCAGTTGAGATTCACCTCGGTCAGCCACTGTGTCACCTCGACCGAGGTGATTTCGAGGATCACCCCGACCGAGGCGGACACCTTGGACGCGGCGAGATATATTTTATTTTATTTGGCTGAGATCTTTTGATTATGGAAAGAAGATCTTATATTTTTAGGCTGGATTTCTGGAAGGAAGAGGATATTCAGCTGATATATTTTTACCTATTTTATGGGAAAATATCTTTCTAAGATCTCTTATCTTTGGGAGGCAATTTTCCTACAAAAAGGTTGGATTTTCCACAAATCCAGGAGGCGCTAACATCCGCTAACACCCGCTAATGGCTGCGAAGATCAGCTACACACGCTATACACCACAATACGCTGCAGTTGAAGAAGGTTTTCCTTCAAGAATTCAAGGAAGAAGGAAGATTCCCTTTTGAGAAGATAGCTTGAAGGAGTTTGTGAGCTTTCCTTAGGCTATTTTTGTGTTGATTGTCTAGTTGGATTTGTTATCCAAAGGAACGCTTATATTTGTGATATTTGATTCAGTTATTGAAGTCTTTTTATTAAGTTCTTCTTGTTCAAATATTCATTCTCTTCCCAAATATTTGATTATTACCTTCATGATGATGAGTGGCTAATTTCTTTGTGTGATTCTAGGGTGATTGGCTGAAAGTTGTGGGAAAGACGATGATAGAATGATCGTAACCCCAGTAGGACCATGAAAGCTCGAGTCTTTATCCTTAACCCTAGAACATCTCGCTCAGCCGATGAACACCCCGGCCGAGGTGGAATTCGTCTAACCGAGGTGACCTTTTGATCCAAAACTGAGAGTTAAGTGTTAGAGTTTGCCAAATCCTATTCTTATTACACCTTTCCTGGTTCAATGCAAGCCTAGGATGAGACTTACCCGGTAGTTCCTTTGTTTGTTTACCAAAGATCATAAGTGTAGGTAATAAAGGTTTATCCTTTATTGGGGTTTGAGTGTGCCTTCATCCCATCTTTGTGAGTTAGCCTGACACTTACCCGATAAAGGTTGATTCTATTCCCTTAGGTGGTGTGTTGGTTTGAGGTTATAGTTCTTTACCTTGATTCCTTGAGACTTACCCGGTAATAGGAGTTGCGGTTTGGGATTGTGAGTAGTGAGACTTACCCGGTGATCTATTCCACTTTAGAAACACCTTCCCTATGCAAAAATCTCAGCTTTGTCCGCTTATCTTTAGATATTAAGTTAGAACCACAACTAGACGCTTTAATCCCTAGAATTGCATATTCCTTTAATTGACTTTTTATCATCTTTGATTGTTTAATCGCTTTTGTGGTTAGTAATTACATAGACTACTTATACCTGCTTTGTTTCACTAAGTCCCTGTGATCGACCCCTGGAATTTCTTGCTTTTACTACGATTGATCCGTACAATGCGGGTTCGCATCCTTGTTTAAGCTTATTTCCTCAGTTATAAATTTAAAGCTTGCACACACCGTTTGGAGCGAACAAGTTTTTGGCGCCGTTGCCGGGGACTTGGTCTAGACTGAGCCGGTTGCGGTTGTCTTTCGGGACAATTGCCCCTGTTGCTACTAACCACTCTACTTGAGTGACGTTCGCAGGTTCTTTTTCTTAGGTTTATGCGAAGAACCCGCACTGGGAAGGAAATCGTTCCTTACGATCCCGAACCAGAAAAGACATACAAGAGACGCTTAAAGGAAGCGAAGATGGCCACCCAAGACGATCGCGATCTTGAGGCCGAATTGAAGGAGGCATTAGAACAACTACGCCTCAGTAAAGAAGAACTGCGAGTGGAAAGGGTAGAAACAACGGAGGCGATCGAAGCAGATATGGCAGCTTTACGGGACTAGTATCTACCTCGACCGAACCTAGATCCTCGACCGAGGCAAGACCCTGTTCCAGATCCTCGACCGAGGCAGGACCCAGTTCCAGCTGCCCTGGTCGAGATACTTCCACCTCGGATCCCAGTCCGAAACGCTCTTATTGCAGGTATTCCACAGACCCTAGGGTAGCGGATGGACCCTAACCAGCAACTAAGGCGTCCAAGAGTCAATCTCGGTGATCCAGCGGAGCATGATTATGAATTTCGACCGCAAGTTCTTTCCATGATCCGCCAATGCCAGTTTGGAGGGCTAGAGAGGGAATCTCCGCATCAACATCTGCAGAACTATGAGATCTTGATGGAGACCTTGAGACCTTCAAGGTTGGAAAACGACAATTACAAGCTAAGGCCCTTCTACTTCTCTTTGAAAGATAGGGCGCTTACTTGGTATCAATCTCTTCCTCCCGGAAAAATCAACACTTGGGAAGAGATGACGACGGAGTTTTTGACTAAATTCTTTCCTCCCTCAAAGACCGCTGAAATGAAAGGGAAGATCAATGCGTTAATCATGAAGGACAAGGAGAGTTTGTTCAAGTCATGAGAGAGGTTTAAAGACATCCTTTTGGATTTCCCACATCATGGGATTCCAAAGATAGAGTTGTTGGAGATATATTTCAAGGGATTGGATGGAAGCACCCAGTTCAACCTTCAACTGCTATCCGCCGGCACGTTCATGGACATGCCGATTGACAAAGCTTGGGAGTTCATGGAGAAACAAGCTTTGCACATGGAGAAATACACCCACCAAGGAGCCGAAGGTGGAGTTAAGAAATTCAACTTCCAAGAAGCCCCATCAAATGATAATCAACCCATCTCCCTCAAAAATGATGTGAAGCAATTGAAGGACCTTTTAGTTGCTCACACCAAAAAGGAAGAGGGAGGACATCAAGGATATCAAGGGTCAAGGAACAACAATCAAGGCTCCCGAAACAACAACAACAACAACAATAGAGGATCCAACAGCAACAATTGGAGATCCAACAATCAAAATTCGGGTAACCCTTACTCTAATTCCAATTCGAGCAATTCATCTAACCCTTTCCTTTCTTCTTCTACTCCATTGAAGAGCCAAGAGCCTAGATCAAGCTCGTCCCAGCCGGAAAAGAAAGACGCAGTGCTGGAGGCCATCTTGATCAAGCTTAGCGCTATGGAGACATCCATGACTTCATTTTCGAAGACACAAAAAGCCTTTGAACAACAACTTTCTAACAGGGCGAATGAAACGCCAAGATATCCAGGGAAGCTCCCAGCAAAAACAGAGAGCAACCCCAAGGGACAGATCATGGCAATAACGACGAGAAGTGGATTAAAAACTGCTGATCCAGTGCCTCGGTCAATGCCAGTCCAGACGAAGAACACCTCGGTCCAGGTACAGTCAAAGAACACTTCGACCAAGGTACCAACCGAGGTGGAGCCTCAGAAAGCGGAGGAGAAATCTAAAGTTTATGTTCCACCTCCTGCTTATAAACCACCACTTCCATTCCCCCAGTCAAGGGCTAGAGCACATCTAGACAAACACTTTGGTAAGTTCCTTGACTTGATGAATAAACTACATATTAAAATCCCTTTCCTTGATCCTATTCTAGGGATGCCCGCGTACGGGATATTCTTGAAAGAGATTCTATCAAGGAAACGGAAGCTGGAAGACTTCGGTGAAGTTTGGATGACATCTAAATCCTCTAAACTTATTCAAATCATGAAGGAGAAGATGCCACCCAATTTAAGGGACCCCGGCTCGTTTTGCATTCCCATACAAGTTAAGGATGTGACTTGCGAAGCCTTATGTGATCTAGAAGCCAGCGTGAGCATCATTCCGCTGGAGCTATGCGTGAAGACCGGCCTTGGAGAGCCCAAGCCGGTAAAGATAAGACTATACATGGCGGATCGCTCCATTACCCATCCTGTAGGAATTTTGGAAGACATTCCGGTTAAGTTAGGTAACTTCTACTTACCTATAGAATTTGTAGTACTTGACATTCCCGCAGATTATCCCATTCCTATCATTCTCGGGAGACCATTTCTGGCAACTTCGGGTTGCAACGTAGATTGTAAGAATGCCAAGTTGAAATTCGACATTGGCAGAGATGAAGTGGAGTTTGCATTGCTTGCTGCAATGAAGGGAGAGCAGCTTGGAGATGATATCTTCAATATCTATGATGAAGAAGAATCGAGAGAATTGGTGAGCTCTATCCTTATTAATGATCCACTTGAAAAAGTTATAAGCTTTAGCTTAATGGAGGAAGGCATAGATGCTTCTTGTGATGTAGATATACGGAGCTTAAAAGCACAGGAAGAAGATCCAGGACCTAAAATTGAAAAACTAATCCAGGAGAAGAAGATCTCCAGTTTCGGTCCCAGTTGCAGTACCTTGACCGAGGCACCTTCTGGACCAAGCGAGGTGTTCTTAGTTGAAGAACATCTCGGTCACCCACTCTGCACCTCGACCGAGGTCACAAGAGAGATGACGTCAACTGAGACTTTTGATAGTCCAGTTTCTCAATCTGAATCTACTCCACTAGAAGGAGGAAGCAAGGATCTCCCTCAAAAAGCACCCCCGGTTGTGGAGCTTAAACAACTCCCAAATCACTTGAGGTATGTTTTTCTTGGACCGGATTCTACTTATCCCGTCATTGTTAGTGCTTCCCTTTCCGAAACTGAATTATCCAAGCTAATGCATGTCATGAGAAAGCATCAAAAGGCATTGGGTTATACTATTGATGATCTTATTGGCATTAAGACCTCTTTCTGCATGCATAGAATTCTAATGGAAGACGATCATAAGACTTCACGGGAACCTCAAAGACGGTTAAATCCGATCATGAAAGAGGTTGTGAAGAAAGAAATTCTTAAGTTGTTGGATGCAGGTATCATATTTCGTATCTCGGATAGCAAGTGGGTAAGCCCAGTACATGTTGTTCCGAAGAAAGGAGGGATGACCGTTGTGACAAAGAAGAACAACGAGTTGATCCCAACTAGGACCGTCATGGGCAGGAGAGTATGCATCGACTATAGGAAGTTGAACACGGCCACTCGGAAGGACCATTTTCCACTTCCCTTCATCGATCAGATACTCGAACGGTTAGCCCAGCATTCACATTTTTGCTATCTAGACAGTTACAGTGGCTTCTTCCAGATCCCTATCCATCGGATGATCAAGAGAAGACCACTTTCACTTGTCCATGGGGGACATTCCCCTATAGAAGGATGCCATTTGGATTATGTAATGCACCCGTTACCTTCTAGCGATGCATGATGGCTATCTTTTCTGAGTATATAGAGGAGATCATGGAGGTATTTATGGATGATTTTTCAGTATATGGTTCCTCTTTTGATGATTGCCTATCTAACCTTTCTCTAGTTCTACAAAGATGTGAAGACACTAATCTCGTTTTGAATTGGGAGAAGTGTCACTTTATGGTTAATGAAGGCATTGTGCTAGGACACCTCGTTTCCAATCGAGGTATTGAGGTCGATCGAGCTAAGATCGAGACTATAGAGAAACTTCCTCCCCCTTGTTCTGTTAAGGGTGTGCGGAGTTTTCTCGGGCATGCAGGAGGTTCATCAAGGATTTCTCGAAGATCTCTAAACCACTAACAAAACTCTCAAATAAAGATGTTGTTTTTGAGTTTTCGCAGGAGTGTCTTGATGCATTCTACAGGATTAAGAAGACGTTGATCTCCGCTCCCATTATTCAACCTCCGGCTTGGACCTTGCCCTTTGAGATCATGTGCGATGCGAGTGATGTGGCGGTAGGAGCGGTACTTGGACAAAAGAAGGATGGCCGGACCACCGCCATTTACTATGCTAGCAAGACGCTAGATGAAGCCCAGCATAACTACGCCATCACCGAAAAGGAACTATTGGAGGTTGTATATGCCTTCGAGAAATTTCGTTCCTACTTAGTGGGAGCGAAAGTTGTTGTTTACACCGACCATGCAGCTATTCGTTACTTACTGACTAAGAAGGATGCTAAGCCACGTCTTATTCGATGGATTCTCTTGCTTCAAGAGTTTGACCTAGAGATCCGCGATAAGAAGGGATCCGAAAATTCTGTTGCGGATCACTTCAGCCGGCTACCCCCTTCTTCACGCGAAAAGGATGAACCACCCATAGACGATTCATTCCCGGACGAGCACTTACATTTGCTGGAACAGTTGATAGACTTCCTTATCTCACCCCATGATGGAGATGAAGTATGGGGTGAGGACACTTCCCAACATGTTTAAAGATGACGTACGGTCCAGCTAGCGACCTTAAATCAAGCGCTTCTTGGGAGGCAACCCAAGGTATTGCTTTCTTTTTCTTTTTCTAGTCTAGTTTTAGATAGTTTGCTTTTGCTTTGCTTTGTTTTTGGCGTCCTAGATAGAACATGTACTCTCTAAGGAAGGAATACAACTCAGGAGCAACACTGGAAGGACAGAAGTTCGAGAATTTGAGAAGACGGAGCTTGACTGAGACACATCTCGGTTGCTGTCACAACACCTCGACCGAGATGATTCTTGAGAAACCGAGGCGACAAGGGTTACTGAAGATCCACCTCGGTCCACATCACCTCGGTCCGGTCGAGACCATCTCAACCGAGGTGACAGCAGTTCCAGAAAGGGTATAAAAGGGGCTGAGATTTCTCTCTCTTCCCTCTCTCACCTTCTCGACCGCGGCACAGATTCACCTCGCTCTCCCGTTCTTCGATCATTTTCGACGATTCTTGCTCCCAAACTGCAAAGAAAGAGTAGAGGATCAGTTTGCAAGCACCAATCTGCAACGAAAACGGCTCGACCGAATATGGGGTAAATCGAAAAAAACCCTAACTTCCTCTTCTTCCACTATTTTCGATCAATTTGGGCTTTGGTTGCCCCTGCATTGTGCTGGAAAAGGTATAAGTACCCCATAGGAACAATTGGTAGTGCTATTGGGGGAAAAGAACTGGATTTCTGAGAGTTTCGATCGAACATCCATCTACCTCGGTCCAGTCGAACTGCATCTCGACCGATGTGTTCTTGAGGGTTGTCAGAGCAACCGAGGTGACTGAGAGACTAAGAGAAAAATGAGTTCAGATCGCCAGCTTGTTCTGAGGGATAGATCTTCACCCTCTCCTTCTTCTTCTTCCCGACATTCCATACCAGTGATCCATGAGCGTCACCAGGTAGATTATGACCGCATTTCTGCGCGTCCAGTGATTGCACCGCGGTTCTTAGACATCACCGCCTTCGACTGCCTGCACGTAGATGATGACCTGAGGCGGATGATAGCTATTGTAGGGCTGGAGAGATTCATGGAGATTAGAGCTCCAACCTACCTCGAGCCGACCATAGAGTTCGTGAGTTTTGTCACTCACGTTCCAGAGACGAGGAGCATCAAGTTCCGGTTGATGAACCGGAACTACATCATTCCCCTAGACCACTTTAGGGATATTTTTGGCTTCTCAGCCCCTACTGTACAGGATTTCCCCTCCAGAGTAGTGGCACGTCAGTTCTGGGGTCAGATAGCTCATGTAGTTGAGCACGCTGATAGGTGGAGACCAGAAGACTCCAGAGAGCGTATTATCTTCCACCTGGCCTTTAGACTTGCCCACAGGATCCTTAGTGAGTCACTTCTAGCGCGTACTGAGACGCCCCAGAAGATTAGACAGGGCGAGTTGCTGACTTTATACTGTATGGTTACTGGAGGAGTTCCAGATTTTGGAGGGATGCTAGCAGAGGATCTCCACAGGATCAAGGCGAAGGCGAAGGGAGATATCTGATGTGGCGGCCTAGTGACTCACATAGCGAGTTACATTGGCCTTGATTTGAGTTCTTGTACCATGGTGGCGGCTGCCAAGCCGCTTGGTTTGCAGGAGATGATCACGAGGAGGATTCTGGTTCCTCGTGGACTTACTACGCCATATGTGGCGATGCCTTGGGAGCAGACATCCCCTCAGGGTATTAGATGGTCATCTCAGTTCTCCGTGTTTGACCCTCAGTACTGGTCCACTGCTTGGATCCCGTACATTGAGGATGCTAGAGATGCAGCAGCCCCGGTACAGGAGGAGGAGGAGGCTGATGAGGAGGATAATGGTGGAGTTGCTATGGAGACAGGGACAGATACAACTGGTCCCAGTGTGCCAGTCGTCGACCTCGACGAGGAGGAGACAGAGGAGGATGCACCAGCACCACCATGTCCGACTAGGCGTCGGCCCCGCAGACAAAGAGATCCTATAGCCCATCGGCGAATAGATGCACTGACGGATCAGATGATCGACTCCTACGCCGCCTTGTCCCTAGAGATGATGGAGATACGGGAGAGCCAGCACTATCAGCACAGGATGGCTGAGATTTAGTTTCAGCAGATCATGGGGTACCCATTTGACCCATCTCTATATCCATATGTGCCATCACCGCCACCACCGGATCAGGATTAGAGCTCGCAGGACTTCTTTTCTTTATTTATTATGCAGCTCCGCTTTGTCCGGTGAGTTTTTATGTTCTTATGACTTATTTGACCCATTGGGACAATGTGTCCCAAGTATGGGGTATGTGGATGTATTTATTTAACTTATGTGGATGATTGTATGCTACTTTGATGGATATTTATGATCTTATTATGCTCTATGTGCTTATATGAGATTACATGCATACATACAGGTTATTTGATTGAGAAAAACGTCGAAAACAGGTTAAAGAAAAAAAAATTTTTCGACCTCGACCGGGATGGTTCTGGCCAAACGAGGTGATTCACCTCGGTTGACTTAGAACACCTCGACCGAGGTGGTTTAACTGAAAACGTTTTCGAAATTAATTTTGTGCTTCTTCTTTGGATATGATCTCAGTAAAGATTTTGTTTTCAGATTGGTTTTGAAATCTTTACATGCTTGAAAGGTTTTATAATATGTTTAAGTTGCTAAATGCTTTGTTTGAGATTTTGACATGTTTAATACTTTGTTTTTATCCAAATTATGTTGAATTTGAAGGTTGACACCACATTATGAGTTCTCTCACTCTCTTCCTGGAAAGACCAAGGCAATTCATTCTCTTCTCTTCTTCTTCTTGATCATGCTTAGCCCCTCATACACATATTTGCCTCCCTTCACCTATCCGGGAATTTGGAAGCAAGCAAAAGTGAAAAGTAAGTTAAAGAAAAGTTGAGAAGCTGGCTGGAAGTGAAAGTGTTAGAAAGAAACAAATAGGTTTGGGGAAGTCAATCATGATGATGAGTAACTCGGCACCATGATTAATTTCGATAATTATCCATGATTAATTTTGAGAAGATAGCTTGAAGGAGTTTGTGAGCTTTCCTTAGGCTATTTTTGTGTTGATTGTCTAGTTGGATTTGTTATCCAAAGGAACGCTTATATTTGTGATATTTGATTCAGTTATTGAAGTCTTTTTTATTAAGTTCTTCTTGTTCAAATATTCATTCTCTTCCCAAATATTTGATTATTACCTTCATGATGATGAGTTGCTAATTTCTTTGTGTGATTCTAGGGTGATTGGCTGAAAGTTGTGGGAAAGACGATGATAGAATGATCGTAACCCCAGCAGGACCCTGAAAGCTCGAGTCTTTATCCTTAACCCTAGAACATCTCGCTCTGCCGATGAACACCCCGACCGATGTGGAATTCGTCTGATCGAGGTGACCTTTTGATCCAAAACTGAGAGTTAATTGTTAGAGTTTGCCAAATCCTATTCTTATTACACCTTTCCTGGTTCAATGCAAGCCTAGGATGAGACTTACCCGGTAATTCCTTTGTTTGTTTACCAAAGATCATAAGGGTAGGTAATAAAGGTTTATCCTTGATTGGGGTTTGAGTGTGCCTTCTTCCCATCTTTGTGAGTTAGCCTGAGACTTACCCGGTAAAGGTTCATTCTATTCCCTTAGGTGGTGTGTTGGTTTGAGGTTATAGTTCTTTACCTTGATTCCGTGAGACTTACCCGGTAATAGGAGTTGCGGTTTGGGATTGTGAGTAGTGAGATTTACCCGGTGATCTATTCCACTTTAGAAACACCTTCCCTATGCAAAAATCTCAGCTTTGTCCGCTTATCTTTAGATCTTGAGTTGGAACACAACTAGACGCTTTAATCCCTAGAATTGCATATTCCTTTAATTGACTTTTTATCATCTTTGATTGTTTAATCGCTTTTGTGGTTACTAATTACATAGACTACTTATACCTGATTTGTTTCACTAAGTCCCTGTGATCGACCCCTGGAATTTCTTGCTTTTACTACGATTGATCCGTACACTGCGGGTTCGCATCCTTATTTAAGCTTATTTTCTCGGTTATAAATTTAAAGCTTGCACACACCGTTTGGAGGGAACACAAATAAAAGCAATTGCAAATGTCTTGTTTGTGATTGTGATGCCTACGATCTTCAACAATGACATATTGTATCTACAAGTAATACCAACCAACGATTAAGTTCAAATTTTCTTGGACAAGATTTTTCAGTGTAGGAAAGAAAGTAAAAATGCCCTTGATACTTCCTTATTAGTCTTATATATCGAGTCCATCACAATAACATAGAGAAACATGCTGAGCAAATGCCTCGAATCGGGATGTGAGATAAAGAAATCAACCACCTCATCGGAGTCCGAACTGTTCCTTGTGTGCACATAATATCCACGTTCCGTCAACGTATGAAGTGCCTGTTGTAATGATCCTCTTCCTTCGACTTGCCATTCTAATATTCAAACCGGTGTTGTAAACTTGTCGGATGGTAGTGACATTGTCAGGATCCTCTAATTGCATAGATTTTAAAATATGTCTCGGTTTTAACCCGGAACCCAATTCACGCTCCACCTTTCGGCCATGTATGGGAGTCAAGCGTTCTGCATATGCATGACCCCTTAACACCGAGGGAATTATGTAGTTGTGGATTCCACATAAAACCCTCAGTGTCTATTTTTCCTCTTCAATTTGCGCTCCCTCGAGTTGAAACAAACACATACACTTCTTCGAATTCTTTTTCCAGCTAGAACTTGGAACATAATCGGAATAAACATCTTTCTCTTTTCTAGGTCCTCTGTGTCTATTGTCGCTCCAAAACGTGTGCAAAATAAATCTTAAATTTATACCAAGAATCAAGCAATATAAGCGAACCCACGGTGTACGGATCAATTGCAATACAAGTAAGTATTCAAGGGTTGAACACAAGGACTATGACAAAATCAAGCAACGGTATATAATCTTCAGGTTGTTATGCAATTCTCAAGCAACAAAGAACAAGATGTATGATAATCAAATAAAGGAATGTAGATTCTACAGATCAAAGCATCTGGTTGTGGTCTCGACTCAAGATTTCTAAAGATAAGTGCGGACAAAGCTGAGGTTGCAAAGGGAAGGTATTTCTAAGATATATGGGATAAAACACCGGGTAAGTCTCACCATCCACTATCCCAAACCAAAGATCCTATCACCGGGTAAGTCTCAAGTTAACTCTCAAAGATAGGATGAAGGCACACTCAAACCCTAACAAAGGATGATAGGTAAACAAACAAAAGAATAACTGGGTAAGTCTCTTTTTAAGCTTAGATATAAACCAGGAAAGGTGCAACAAGGATAGGATTTGGCAAACTATAACCTATGGTTCAAGATCAAACGCTTAGGGTCGATCTCATGCAGTTCTTGCCCGATCTCGGTCGAGATGCTCCAAGAACAGCCCGAGAAGGTAACGGTTTAGGTTAAACTCAAGCGTTCAGAGTCCACTCAAGATAAAGATCTATTCTTTCATCGTCTATACCGCAACCTTCAACTAATCATCCTAGAACCGTAGGAGTTTTAGCCAACAATCATCATGTTCAAAGAATTCAAAGTATATGTAATCAAGATATCAAGAAAAGAGAATAAAACATTGAACCAAAGGTTCTCAATAATCAAAGGTGCACAACAATCCAATAATGCGTCAATCATGCGTTCCAAAAGATGATAACAATCACTAGAATCCTCCAAGAAAACCTTACAAAAGTATCTTCACTTCTTCCTTAATCTTCAACCTTGATCTCCAAGTAATCCTTCAAAGATCTCTTTTCGTAAATCTCTTCTCAAATCCTCTGAAAATCAGCCGTCAAAATTGCCCTTTTATAAATATTCACCTTCCACTCTTATAGAAGAATTTTAGGTCAAATATTTATTTCTTCTTGGGCTGTGGACCGTCGACCTCGAGTAAGCCCAGTAGTGGTCGAGGTGATCACATGCACATCCGAGATCTCTAATCAGTTACATACTTTTCTTCTTATCTTCTCCTGAGTTCTTCTTTCATCCATTTTATGAGGTTTCTGCCTTCCTTCTTGTAGGTCTAAGTGTTCCATAATGCAGCTCAATGGTCTCTTTATATTTCAATGTCCTTTTTCGATCCAAAATATGCCCTATTCCCTACTATTACAATCAAACTAGGTGTAGACCCCGATTCTTGTAAATTAGACAAATAATGACATAATCATCAATAATATATACCTATGCATACAGAATAATGATGAGAAACCGTTAAAACCATTGTCAATATGTAAACTATAATTCATGTTATCAAAATACCCCATGCTTGCCTCTTGCTTGCCCCAAGCAAGGTTCAAATCTTAGATACAAGATAATATGAATTATAAATCAGTTAAAGTCAATGAAAACTTTCAAAACTTTTGGTTGTGTGCTTCTACTCATATATCACCCTTTGAGAATGTTTCATAGCTAATAAGAATCAATATATGTCCAAAACAAGTTATTGGTATAAGAAAGCCAATCATACTTCACATGAAATCATAAAATGTGTAGCAAATCAAATTCATCAAAATCAATAATGGATAATCCAGTTTAAACCACAAAGTCAAATAACATACTCAAGGTCTCAAGGGCTTTCAAATATAGAGGTCAAGAAACGTGTTAGGGTAGGATGTATAAAGGATAGTGTAGTGCTAAAATCCGGGAAAGGGATAAAAACTTCACAACTTCAAACATAACTCAATATCCATCAATAAGCTTTTCGTACTTCATTTCCGCGTTTTTACTTTACTTTCACTTGAGAACATGGACTAAAGTGCACAATAACCGAAGCCTTGGAGATAAGCGAATCTCAATTTTTCGAGATGCCTCAAACCTTGATGCACATACCATGACTCGTTAGGACTATCAATCAATATAACTTTGGCAAGACACAAATATCCGGCTATGTGAATTGTGCCGAGTTACTCATCGTCATGACTAACGTCCCCAAACCTATTGTTTTCTAACACTTCTCCACTTTCAACTTCATTTTTCACAAACTTTTTCACTTTCATGCTTTCGAATTCCCAGATAGGTAAAGGGAGGCAAATATATATATATATATATATATATATATATATATATATATATATATATATATATATATATATATATATGAGGTAGTAAAAGCATGATCAAGAAGAAGAAGAAAGAAAACAAATTACCTTAAACATCCCAAGAAGAATGTGTGAGAACTTATAACGCAGTTTCAACTTTCAAATTCAACATGATTTGGATAAAACAACTCACTAAGCATGCTCAAGTTTCAAATAAAGCATTCAAACCTTTATCATATTGTAAATTATTTCAAACACATAAAGATCATAAAAACCATTCTGCAAACATGTATCATCATGGAGGTCGTATCCATCCTAGAAGCACAAATTTTTTTCGAAAATTTCCCTTTTCAAAACGTATCTCAGCCGAGACACATATAGAGAACCGAGATGCTAGACCGAGGTGACCCCCTGCTGCTCTCATTTCGGCCGGCCATATGGATTTCGGTCGAGGTAAAAAAAATTCAAACTAGTTTTCGACGTTTTTGTTTTTTCAAAAACCATAATGCAATGCATGGAATATAAATATATAAAGACATAAGTGCTAAAGCATCAGATAGAGTCATAAACGCAGTCATAAAGCATAAGTATGTAGTTATTACAGACCCGAATTTAAGTACCCCATACTTAAGGGCACATTGTCCTCAATGTGCATAAGAAATTCAAGAAGGAAACACTCACAATGTCAAAGCAGAACAACAGAATAAAAGAGATAAGCAAAAACTACTCCAATGGTCGGATCAAGCATCTGGCGGAGGTGGTGGAAATGGGAACTGTGAGGGATCGAAGGTGTATCCAAGCTGATGGTGGTACATCCGCATCATCATCTAGCCTTGGTAATGGTGACTCTCCTCCATCTCTCGCCTCATGCCGCCAATCTGTCGAGTCTGAGTGTCGTGGCGCCGATCCATGTTGCGCGCATATCGCGGAAAGAAGTCTCCATCTATCAGCTCAGATCATCGATCATCGTGTGGGCATCTGGATCATCACCACGGCGGTGGGAACGGCGCTGATGGCGCTCCCTCTGCTGTGGAACCTCCTGCTGCGTCTCTTGCGTCAGTTGATCATCCTCAGTGGCCTCATCATCCACCTCAACTACCGGGACACTAGGACCAACAGTGTTGGTCCCGGTATCCATAGCAGCTCCTCCGTCAGCCTCCTCATCGTTATCAGTCCCGAACTTTGCAGCTATCTCTACCTCCCTCTCCAAAGATCGCTAGATCTCCCTCCAATTGTTCGGGTCGGAGACCGTGAACTGGGAAGACCATGGAACGCCCTTCGGAGATCTAGTTTCCCAAGTCATGGACACATATTCTATACCACGATCTCAAGGGACTAGAACCCTAAGGGTGATGAAGTCCCACAACCCCAAGGACTTGGCCTCAGCAACCAAGGTGCAAGCAGAAAGATCAATGCCGATGACATTGGCGATATGGGTCACCAAACCTCCTACACATATTGTTACGCTAAGAACGTGACACGCAAAAGTCTTACATTTATAATCTTGATATATTTCTCCTAACTTCTAGCGAACCCGCAGTGTACGGGACATTTTGTAGTAGGGATAGTATTCCGAGTCGAACACAAAGACTGAGGTAAAATCGAGTCAAATAGTGACTAAGGATAGTGTTGATCTAGGCTAAGAAAAGAGAAAGAAACAAATAAATGAAAATCTCAATATTTTTGGGTTTGGTTTTATGTGGTGATCAATCAAGAATCACAACGATATAAGAATGCAAAACAAACTATCAATCTATAAAATAAACACAAACAAGCAAGACAAACACGAGATAGGTAATCAAGAGAGAAAAGCGGATTCTAGGGGTTAGAAATTCCGGTTATGGCATTGGACTCAAGCTATCTAATCATTCCTTGGATTAACTATAGTATGTTGGGAGTGAGTGTTTCTAGATTGGGATCAATCACCGGGTAGGTCTCATGGTCCACTAGTCCGTTCCTAAAGTCTCATCACCGGGTAGGTCTCAAAGAGCCTAAGGATAGGAATTCTACACAAACCGGATTGTCATCTAGGGATCTAACCTTTCCTTACCGGGTAAGTCTCGGGAAGGCAAGTTCTAAACATCAATCCTAGCACACTCAGTCCAATAGCGGCTTATGAGGCTCACTACTACGTAAAGTTCATCATCTTCGATATCTAAGGGCAAGAATCACCGGGTAGGTCTCTTCTAACTCTTAGTTGCTAACACTAGGTCACCCTTGGGTAGATTTAGCTCAACAAACTCTAGGATTTCAATAATCTAACATCCTAGCACTTAGATTCATCAAGCAAGCAAGTTACTCAAAATTACGGGGTGTTCATCCCCTTCCACGGCCGTGGAATGGCAAGAACGAACCGTGGTTTCCAACAGTGACTCGGTTCTAGCAAATGAATCATCCTAAGGTACATCTAAGTCCAACCTATCATAGTCCAAGCCATAACCATCATTTCCTTACCCTAGAATCACATCTATCTAGCCAATAACATGCATCTCAACAATCAAATTCATCAAGCATACAATCAAAGTTTCCATGGCAGGAAAATGAAGTGAAATAGAGATGAACAAGTTGAACAAAGAAAAACGATGCTCAATATGAGTTCAAAGAGAGACTTACAACCCTTCAAAAGAAGGTTTGAATCGTTTCTTACAAACTTAGAAAATGTTCCCAACAATCTTCACTCTAGAATCTATGAAAGACTAACAATGGTGTGTTCTTCTCTTCTTCTTCAATGGACCCTTTTCTTCTCCTCCAAAAGTAGCTTCAATCCTCTCTTCCAATGAGAAAGTAAGTGTTATTGAGAGTGTGGGAGAGAATGGAGTGATGAGGTCTGATGCTAACAGCTTGCAGGACTACCTTTTATCCTCCAAATTTGCAAGAGTCGGCCATGAAGATCGTGGGACAGCTATCACAGCTGTCTAGTGAAAACCACGGCCTATTTCCACGGGTGTGGTTCTTCCAGTGACCGTGGTTTTGGTGCTTCTGCACTATATGGATCATCAAGCCACGATTTGGTGCATGACATGCACCAACAAGGTCCCAAGTGTCGTCCCTAGCTCCTAGCTTGCTTCCCCATGAGTCCGAAGGTGTGTCCTCTCGAGGAATGATCTTCAAATGTATCGATTAAGCTCCTAAATCTCCCAAAATACCTACAAAGCATGCAAAAGTCCGTGTAGACGCCTATCTCGACAAAATACATGAATTGAGTGTTAACCGTCACGAACTAGTTCAAACCATGCATGAATGAGCGGAAAAACTATCTAAATGAGTGCCTAAACCTAAGTCATAAATCGTGTTATCAAAAATACCCCATACTTAAGGTTTGCTCGTCCCCGAGTAAAGTCCCAACTATAGACTAAAAAATGACATGATTTATGCATGCAGAAAAGCAACAAAATCTTTTTGGAGTTGTGCTTCTAATATTGGATCACCTTCATAGTCATGTTTCATGGCAATGGACAAGCAATTATGTATCAAATAAATGAAGGCACGGAAAGACAATTATACTTAACTCGAAAACATGCATGAAATGTAAAAATGAAGAAGTCAAGATGATCATGAGCATATCCAATCTAGATCACTAAGTCTTACACACATGCAAATAGGTCACAAGGGCTTGTGAAATAAAAGGCCAAGAAACGTTGTGATTAGGTGGGAATTTTTAGGTTATGTGATGCTAATCCGGGAAAGGAACTAAACAACCACAACTTCACATTTTTTATAAACTTCCACAAGTGTATATTTTCTCCATCTTTTCTTTCTTTTCTTTTATTTTTCTTTCACTTATTTTTTTTTGAGACAATGACATTGGTGTACAAAAGCCGAAACCTTGGTGATTAGCCTTCCTCGGGCTTTTTTTATTTTTCGAGGTGCATCCACACCGGGCACACATACCAAAGCTCGTTAGGACTATCGGTTTATTTGACTTTGGCAAGGCACAAACACCCGATTATGTGAATGGTGCCGAGTTACTCGTCACTTAAACCGACGTCCCCAAACCTATATTTTTGTCTACACTTTCACAACAAATTCAGCACTTCATTCCTAACATTCTTCCATCAACAACTTCACCCCACACTTGCTTTTCACACACTCAACACACTAACATGCTCCTATTCCCGGATGGGTCAAAAGAGGTCAAATTTCTATCAATTGAGGTGCTCAAACAACATGATCAAGATGAGAAGTAGAGAAAGATGAATTGCCTCATTCATTCCTAAATGATGTGCAAGAACTAGCATGTAATTTCGACCTTCAATCCTCAATCCAATCAAGACAAACATCATGCTCACAAATCATTCATGGGATTCAAGAGAAGTACTTCAAGTACACATATGCATTCATCAATTCAACACATAAGGCCATCTATAGCCAATCCGCAAGACAATTTCATCATAAGGGTCATTCCCAAACTTAGAAGCACTAATTTTTTTTTTAAATTTTTTGATTTTTGGATTTTTCGAAATATCTATGTACAATGCAAAACATGTGACAATATTAAACTATCCTAGATGCTAATCATGCAAAAGATCATGCAAACCCCACCCCATACTTAGAAACACATTGTCCCCAATGTGTAAATGAAGTAAAGAAGAGTGAAAGAGGGTTCTCACAATGTAAAAGTGGTTTGCTTTGGTATTTGGGAGTACTCAAGTGGATTGATGGCGGATGATCCTATCAACGATGGTAGAGAGCTCAAAGTGTTCGTCATGGCGTCTGGATCCGCGCTAGGCACCGCTAGCCGTCCAAATTCCGCGTCCGCTCCACCCACTATTGATGAGGGACTCATCATCATCATCATCCACGTGCCATGCAAGGCTTCCATCATACCAAGACTCTAGCACACACACAAAGCACACCAAACACACAAAAACACACAAAAACAGAAAAATCAAAAACAAAACAAAAACGAAAAGGGAAAGTTGTCTACCAATGGGTTGCCTCCCACCAAGCGCTTCTTTAAGGTCAATAGCTTGACCAAATTCGGGGGCGTCTCACTCAAGGTGAAGTGGGGCAATCACATTCACCGGAGCTCCCGGGATATACTTCTTCAACCGGTGTCCATTCACCTTAAAGTCTCCACAATGCTCCCCTCCTATCTCAACCGCTCCATGGGGAAAGATCTTTTTCACCACATAAGGACCCGTCCATCTTGACTTTATCTTTCCGGGGAAGAGCCGCAGCCTTGAGTTGAAGAGAAGGACCAAGTCTCCTTCACTCAACTCCTTTGGGATGAGACGCTTGTCATGCCAACGTTTGGTCCTTTCTTTGTAGATCCGGGCGTTTTCATAGGCATCCAACCAGATCTCCTCAAGTGCATTCATATCAAGCAACCTCTTCTCACCGGCCTCCTTGAGGTCAAAATTCAGCCACCGTATTACCCAATATGCTCTATGCTCCATCTCTACCGGAAGGTGGCAAGACTTTCCATAGACTAGCTTGTAAGGAGTGGTGCCAATCGGTGTCTTGAAAGCGGTTCTATATGCCCACAAGGCATCATCGAGCTTCATAGCCCAATCTTTTCTTGTCCTTGAAACCGTCTTCTCAAGAATTCCCTTTAGTTCCCGGTTGGAGATCTCCACTTGGCCACTAGTTTGGGGATGGTAAGGTGTTGCCACCTTATGAGTCACCCCATACTTAGCCAAAAGTGCCCCAAAGTTCCTATTAGTGAAGTGCTTCCCTCCATCACTTATGATCACCCTTGGTGTTCCAAACCTAGGAAAGATCACTCGGTTGAAGAACCGCACCACAACCTTGACATCATTTGTGGGAGAGGCGATTGCCTCCACCCATCTCGAAATATAGTCTACCGCCAATAGGATGTAAAGGTTTCCACAAGAAGAGGGGAATGGTCCCATGAAGTCCACACCCCAAACATCGAATATCTCCACTTCTTGTATGTTGTTCAAGGGCATCTCATTCCTCCTTGAGATGTTGCCCGTCCTTTGGCAAGCATCACAAGCTACCACAAAATTCTGCACATCCTTGAACAAACTTGGCCAAAAGAAACCCGATTGCAACACCTTTGCACATGTCTTGTGTGAGCTAGCATGGCCTCCACATGGCAAGGAATGACAATGGTGGATCACACTCTCTACCTCATCCTCCGGTATGCATCTCCTAAATACTCCATCCGGCCCTCTCTTGAACAAGAGAGGCTCGCTCCAATAGTAATGCCTCACATCCTTGAAGAACTTTTTCCGCTGGGCATATGATAAACCGGGTGGCACCTCCTCACAAACGAGATAGTTCACTATGTCGGCATACCATGGCTCACTCCTTGACACTTGAAGTAAACATTCCTCCACCATTTGCAATTGCTCATCCCGGAATGAGTCATCAATCGGGATGTCATCTCTTCCATTCTCCAATGGAGGTAGCCTACTAAGATGGTCCGCCACAGAATTTTCGGACCCTTTCTTATCCCGGATTTCCAAATCAAACTCTTGTAGAAGAAGGATCCACCGAATCAAACGAGGTTTGGCATCCTTCTTTGTAAGGAGATAACGGATCGCAGCATGATCCGTATAAACAATGACCTTCGCTCCAACAAGATATGAGCGGAACTTCTCAAAAGCGTACACCACCGCTAGCAACTCCTTCTCGGTGGTAGCATAATTGAGTTGGGCATCATCTAGCGTCTTGCTAGCATAATAGATGGCATGTGTAAGCCCATCTTTCCTTTGTCCCAAAACAGCCTCGACGGCTACATCACTCGCGTCGCACATGACCTCAAACGGTAAGCTCCAATCCGGAGGTTGCATGATGGGTGCGGAGATCAAAGCATTCTTCAACCTACAAAAAGCTTCAAGGCAATCCTTGGAGAAAACAAACTCAACATCTTTCATTAGTAGGTTAGTGAGAGGCTTAGAAATCTTAGAGAAATCTTTAATAAATCTCCGGTAAAAACCGGCATGCCCTAGAAAACTCCTTACCCCCTTCACCGAGGTAGGTGGTGACAACTTCTCTATCGTCTCTATCTTAGCCCTATCAACCTCAATGCCACGGTTGGACACCAAGTGACCCAACACAATGGATTCACTTACCATGAAGTGGCATTTTTCCCAATTCAAGACTAGATTAGTCTCCTCACATCTCTTAAGCACTAAAGACAAGTTAGCTAAACAATCATCAAAGGAAGATCCATAAACAGAAAAATCATCCATAAACACTTCCATGATGTTTTCGATATACTCAAAAAAGATAGCCATCATACACCTTTGAAAGGTGGCGGGTGCATTACACAACCCAAATGGCATTCTCCTATATGCAAATGTACCCCAAGGACATGTGAATGTGGTTTTTTCTTGGTCATCGGGGTGGATAGGGATTTGGAAGAATCCACTATAGCCATCTAAGTAACAAAAATGGGAATATTGAGCTAATCTCTCTAGCATTTGGTCAATGAAAGGAAGAGGGAAATGATCTTTCCTAGAGGCCACATTTAGTTTCCTATAGTCTATACACATCCTCCATCCCGTAACCGTTCTAGTTGGAATTAGTTCATTATTCTCGTTGGTTACTACGGTCATCCCACCCTTCTTAGGAACCACATGCACGGGACTAACCCATTTACTATCCGAAATCGGGAAAATGATTCCCACATCTAACAATTTAAGAATCTCCTTTTTGACTACTTCTTTCATGATTGGGTTTAGTCTTCTTTGAGGTTCAATTGAAGGTTTATTGTTGTCTTCCATTAGGATCTTATGCATGCACAAAGAAGGTTTAATGCCAACTAAATCATCAATGGTATAGCCAATGGATTTTCTATGCAATCTTAACTCATGCAACAATCTAGCAAGTTCATCATCACTCAAGCATGCATTCACAATAACCGGATACGTAGAATTATCACCAAGAAAAGCATACTTCAAATGAGAGGGGAGGGGTTTAAGTTCAAGTTTAGGAGGACCTTTATCGAGTGGGGACGATCCGTATAATGTTAGTTGAGATGAATCCAAAGCCATGGAAGACTCCCCAAAGCTCCTTGAAGCTTGATCAATAACCAATGCAGTTTCTGGGGAAACCACGGGCAAAATTACGGGCTCTGGCACAACCACGGCCGTGGAACTTGCAAAGAAAGCACTTTGGAGCACTCCAGTAGGTTCTACGGTCAAAACCACGGGCGTGGTTCTTGGTCCCTGGCCGTGGTTTTCACAGAAATTCAGCACAACTTCGTGTTCTTCAAATTCAGCTCTTGTCTCCTTTTCTAGTGCTTCCAAGGCCTTGATTTCTTCATTGCAAGCCTCCTCAACTCCTTCCTCCATCAAACTTAAGCTGAGAACATTCTCCAAGGGGTCCTTGATCAAGATCGAGCTCACAACTTCTCTAGACTCCTCTTGCTCGACAATGTTAAACACATCCTCATCAAGGGCTGGCCCCTTCAACATTGTGGATAGTTTGAACTTGATATTCTCTTCTCCAATGTTGAAGGAGAGAATTCCATTCTTACAATCCACCAAGCATCCGGATGTAGCCAAGAAAGGTCTCCCTAAGATGATGGGAACCGGATAGTCTGCCGGGATGTCCAAAACAACGAAGTCTATTGGCACATAGAACTTCCCGAGCTGCACCGGTATGTCTTCTAGGATTCCAACGGGATGGGTTATCGAACGGTCCGCCATGTAAAGGGTCATCTTGACCGGCTTTGGCTCTCCTAGCCCAACCTTGTTGCAAAGTACAAGCGGAATAATGCTTACACTTGCCCCAGGATCACATAGGGCTTCATACTTCACTTCTCCCACTCCAATTGGCACACAAAAGGATCCCGGATCTCTTAGCTTAGGAGGCATATCCTCCTTCATGGTTTGGATCAATTCCGAGGACCTCTTTGTCATTCTCACTTCTCCATACTCCTCCAACTTCCTTTTGTTGGAGAGTATTTCCTTCAAGAATTTGCCATATGCCGGCATTCCTAGAATAGCATCCATGAACGGAATGTTAATATACAGTTTAGACATAAGTTCAAGGAATTTACCGAAGTGTTTGTCCAAACGAGCTCTTGCTCGTGATTGTGGGAATGGTAGTGGTGACTTGTATGGAGGTGGTGCCACATATGTTGGCTCATCTGCCTTGCTCTTGCCTCCTTCTTCTTGCAATGACTCTTCTTCTACCACTACTTGCTTTCCCTTAGCATTATCCTTAGGCAAGGGATCCTTCATGCTCAACCCACTTCTTATTGTAATGGCCAACACTTGGCCTCTTGGGTTGTCCTCGGTTCTTCCGGGAAGTTATCCCGGGTCTCTATGAGCTTCACCCGCCTTTTGGTACACTTGTGCTTCCAACACCTTTTGAGCCTTAGAAATGGAAGTCACCGTGCTCTCAAGACCAGTCAACCTTCCAAGCAAGTTCTCAAATATCATCTCGGTTCTATCCTTTGGAGGTTGAGTGAATCCGGGTGGAGGTTCTTGTGAAGCCTTTGGTGGTGGAGCTGCGCTTGTGGAAGCGGGAGGGTTCAAGGCTCCATCCGGGTTAGAATAGGAAAACCCCGGATGGTTGTGGTTAGGCCGGTAATTGTTGAATTGCCGGTTGTTGTTAAAATTCCTAGGGCCTTGATAGTTGTTGTAGTTGCCCCATCCCATGTAGTTCACATCTTCCTCCTTGGAAGACAATTTGCTTGCACTTGCACTTGAGGGCTTGCTTGATTCTTCAAAGTTGTAGCACACAACTCCCTCAAAGATTTCAGCTCATTGTTGATTGCATCAAGCTTGAAGTTACTCATGGTGACTTCACTCACCTCATATGCTCCCGCTTTCATCCCATCACTCTTCCTATGGGAGTACTTCTCAATCACCAAAGCTTGTTTCTCTACAAATTCCCAAGCTTCATCCACATTCTTTTCCATGAAAGTCCCACCGGAAAGAGATTGAAGCTTGAATTGGCTATCTTCATCAAGTCCTTTGAAGTAGATCTCCAATAGCTCAATTTTCGGTATACCATGGTGCGGACAATCTAGGAGAAGGTCTTTGAACCTCTCCCAAGACTTGAATAAGCTTTCTCTATCCTTCATCACGAAGGCATTGATCTTCCCTCTTAACTCGGTAGTCTTGGAAGGCGGGAAGAACTTTGTCAAAAACTCGGTTGTCATCTCCTCCCAAGTACTCACTCGCCCTTGTGGAATAGATTGATACCAAGCCAAGGCTTTATCCTTAAGTGAGAAGGAGAAAGCCCTAAGCTTATGGTTGTTGCTCTCCAATCTAGGCGGTCTTAGAGTCTCCATCAAGATCTCATAGTTCATCAAAAGTTGATGAGGAGACTCTCCTTCCATCCCTCCAAATTGATTATGCCGGATCATTTGTAGAACTTGAGGGCGGAGCTCATAATCATGGGCTGCGGGATCTCCTAAGTTCACACCCGGACGGTGTGCTCTTTGTGCCGGATCCATACGTTGCCCTAACGTTTGTGGCTCTTCAATAGCAATGGGCACAACCCGAATATTAACCACCGCCGGCTGCGGTTGTGGTGGAGGTGGAGGTTGTTGACGATTAAGCTCTCTTTGCACAAGAGCTTGCCTAATCTCTTCAATCTCCCTCCTAGTTACTTCTTGACTCTCATTGGCAAGTCTCCTCTCATTCTCCAAGGCTTCATCCCTTAGCCTAATTTGCTCTAAAGCTTCATCCAACTCAACTTGGAGATCTCTTCCGGACATCTCTTTTCCCTTTCTAATGCTCTTGGATCTAGATCTAAGGGTTTTCTCCGGTTCGGGATCGAATGGAGCTAAATCCTTGCCACGAGGTCTTCGCATACACCTAAAGAGTAAGAGATGTCCTGAAAAGAAAAGACACAAACCAAACGAGATCAAAAGCAACAAGAAAGACCTACACGATAAACAATCACAAACAACGACTCAATCTTAACCTAGTCCCCGGTAACGGCGCCAAAAACTTGTTACGCTAAGAACGTGACACGCAAAAGTCTTAAATTTATAATCTCGATATATTTCTCCTAACTCCTAGCGAACCCGTAGTGTACGGGACGTTTTGTAGTAGGGATAGTATTCTGAGGTCGAACACAAAGACTGAGGTGAAATCGAGTCAAATAGTGACTAAGGATAGTGTCGATCTAGGCTAAGAAAAGAAAAAGAAACAAATAAATGAAAATCTCAATATTTTTGGGTTTGGTTTTATGTGGTGATCAATCAAGAATCACAACGATATAAGAATGCAAAACAAACTATCAATCTAGCAAATAAACACAAACAAGCAAGACAAACACGAGATAGGTAATCAAGAGAGAAAAGCGGATTCTAGGGGTTAGAAATTCCGGTTATGGCATTGGACTCAAGCTATCTAATCATTCCTTGGATTAACTATAGTATGTTGGGAGTGAGTGTTTCTAGATTGGGATCAATCACCGGGTAGGTCTCATGGTTCACTAGTCCGTTCCTAAAGTCTCATCACCGGGTAGGTCTCAAAGAGCCTAAGGATAGGAATTCTACACAAACCGGATTGTCATCTAGGGATCTAACCTCTCCTTACCAGGTAAGTCTCGGGAAGGCAAGCCCTAAACATCAATCCTAGCACACTCAGTCCAATAACGGCTTATGAGGCTCACTACTACCTAAAGTTCATCATCTTCGATATCTAAGGGCAAGAATCACCGGGTAGGTCTCTTCTAACTCTTAGTTGCTAACACTAGGTCACCCTAGGGTAGATTTAGCTCAACAAACTCTAGGATTTCAACAATCTAACATCCTAGCACTTAGATTCATCAAGAAAGCAAGTTACTCAAAATTACGGGGTGTTCATCCCCTTCCACGGCCGTGGAATGGCAAGAACGAACCGTGGTTTCCAACAGTGACTCGGTTCTAGCAAATGAATCATCCTAAGGTACATCTAAGTCCAACCTATCATAATCCAAGCCATAACCATCATTTTCTTACCCTAGAATCACATCTATCTAGCCAATAACATGCATCTCAACAATCAAACTCATCAAGCATACAATCAAAGTTTCCATGGCAAGAAAATGAAGTGAAATAGAGATGAACAAGTTGAACAAAGAAAAACGATGCTGAATATGAGTTCAAAGAGAGACTTACAACCCTTCAAAAGAAGGTTTGAATCGTTTCTTACAAACTTAGAAAATGTTCCCAACAATCTTCACTCTAGAATCTATGAAAGACTAACAATGGTGTGTTCTTCTCTTCTTCTTCAATGAACCCTTTTCTTCTCCTCCAAAAGTAGCTCCAATCCTATCTTCCAATGAGAGAGTAAGTGTTGTTAAGAGTGTGGGAGAGAATGGAGTGATGGGGTCTGATCCTAACAGCTTGCAGGACTACCTTTTATCCTCCAAATTTGCAAGAGTCGGCCATGAAGATCGTGGGACAGCTGTCACAGCTGTCTAGTGAAAACCACGGGCGTGGTTCTTCCAGTGACCGTGGTTTTGGTGCTTCTGCACTATATGGATCATCAAGACACGATTTGGTGCATGGCATGCACCAACAATGTCCCAAGTGTCCTCCCTAGCTCCTAGCTTGCTTCCCCATGAGTCCGAAGGTGTGTCCTCTCGAGGAATGATCTTCAAATGTATCGATTAAGCTCCTAAAGCTCCCAAAATACCTACAAAGCATGCAAAAGTCCGTGTAGACGCCTATCTCGACAAAATACATGAATTGAGTGTAAACCGTCACGAACTAGTGCAAATCATGCATGAATGAGCGGAAAAACTATCTAAATGAGTGTCTAAACCTAAGTCATAAATCGTGTTATCACATATGTCCCCCTTCTTCTTGTTATTCATCCTATGCAAATCCTCCACCATGGTAGCCAAGTCCGGTACCTCTCTTGCAGTCATACACCATAGAGTAAAAAGCTCACCTTGCCGGACTTTTTGTGGCGTCTCGGTATGGGATAGCAACATCTCGCTCATGATCCAGTGTGCTATCCTAAAGGCAACATAGTAGATGTTCTTCTCCTTCGAGTTGCCCGGTTGCCAACTACCCTCACTAGTACGGTTGGAAGCTATGCTTTCCTAAAATACTGTAGCCTGGAATTTGTTGGGGAAGTCGGTAGTTGTAGGAGGTGAGAAGCCAAACAATATTCAAAATTCTCCACAGTGAATCCATAGTTCTTGTTCATAAGCCGGAACTTGACTTCTTTATTTTCCGGTACGTGAGTGACAGAACTCAAGAACTCATACGTCGGCTCCACATAAACCGGCTCTCAAGGGATGACAAACACCTCTAGTCCAACAATGGAGATCAGTCTTCGCAGATCCTCAACCACACGGAGGCAAGCAAAGTCCTCAATATCAATGTATCGAGGAGCAATAATGGGCCGCGAGCAAATCCTGTCATACTTCTCTTGGAAGAGTTCGTGGATAATGGGGACTTGTGGAGGTGGTGGGGGTGAAGGGGAAGGCTGTTGTGCATCGCTACGGCCACGGAGCACAAGTTGCCTATTCGATCGACGCAAATTATCCACAAAAACAATGTATCTCGGGCTGTTCTTGAGCTATCTCGGCCGAGATGACTGAGTTTGGACCGAGATAGGTCTATTTCGATTGAGACCCCTAAATTTGCAACTCTTTCCCCACAAAATCACTACCAATTGCTTCCTAAGGGGATCTCGACCTAGATTCAGTGCAGCAACACAACAACAACTCCACAAATCGAGCAAAATCAATCAAAACCTAAATGAGGGGGTATCGGATGAGATTACCAGATTTCTACATATTTTGATAGTTTGAAGTCTCGATTGATGCTGTAGAAGTGGATGCAGTGCCTTTCTCATCGATTTAGAGCCAAGAATCATATAAAACGGGCGAGAAACGAGAATTTGAGGGAGAGGGTGCCGTTTCGGTTGAGGTTCGTAGGAGAGTTAGGGTTTATGAGGAGGGAGAGTGTCTCTTTCCCTTTTATACCCGTCGGAAATTTGAATTGCATCTCCGCCGAGATGGTTGGGCTGGACCAAGATGGTTGACCAAGGTGACTCCTTGTTGTGTTCATCTCGATTGACCGAGATTGATCTCGGTTGAGATCCTTGACACCACCCAAGATGGCTTCCGGGTTTCGTTCTTTTCTCAAATTCTCAAACCTTTAATTCGGTTCATCTGCTTCCTTGTGTTGTTCTTGATAGCATGCATTATAGTCTATAATTTGGGATTAGTTTGAACGTTTTATCATCATGAATCTGCATGCATGGTTGTATATTCTCGATGATTATTTCGTTTTGTTTACCTTTGCAAGAATCGAGGTCTACACCTAGTTTTGTTGTAATTGTAGGGAAAATGGCATGTTATGTAGTGAGATGGAGCTAAAAGATCTAAGGAGTCATTGGAGCTGCATTTTTGAGTATGGAGGAGCTACAAAGAAGGCCTAAGAACCATGGAAGTTGGATGAAAACGAGATATTGGACCAGTTATGGGGATTTGCACGTAACAGCTCGTTCACCTCGGTTGACTACGTGATCATCTCGACCGAGATGGCTTGTTGGGCCTGGATCGAGATGGCCGGCCCATAGCCCGTGAGATCTTTTATTTTTGGCATATGATTTTCCTATAGGATTGTAGATAATTTCTGGAAGGAAGTATGCTTGGATAGCTGATTATCTTTGGGATTGAAGATATTCCAAGGAGGAAGGAAGTTTGAAGGAAGATAGCTTTGAAGTGAAAGTTGAAGGCTTGGAAGGAATTTGTAAGGTTTTCTTAAGGAACCTTGATTGTTGTCTTTTGATTCAATTCAATGAGGAACACAAGTTTCTATTTGTTTGTTTGGATTCATTGTTTGTTGATTGATTATTGAGGCAAACGACATCTTCACTTCTTCAAAGGACGTTCTCTTCTTAGATGATGCAATTGTTTCTTCCATCTCTTATGAAGTTTCCAAATCCTCTTCCAAGAGGAGGGAGGTACGAATCTACCACTTAAGGCACCTCCTATCTTAGAGCTTAAACCTCTTCTAACTCACTTAAGGTACGCTTTCCTTGGTCCGGATTCTACATATCCTGTCATTGTTAGTGCTACTCTTATTGAAGATGAGATTTCTAGGTTGATGCATGAGTTAAGAATACATAAAAGGCTTTGGGTTATACTATTGATGTTCTTGTTGGTGTTAAGCCATCTTTTTGCATGCATAAGATACTAATGGATGATGATCACAAGCCTTCACGGGAACCTCAAAGACGGTTGAATTTGATCATGAAAGAGGTTGTGAAGAAGGAGATTATTAAGCTGCTTGATGTAGGTATCATATTTCCCATATCGGATAGAAAATAGGTGAGTCCGGTGCATGTAGTTCCCAAGAAAGGAGGGATGACAGTTGTAACCAACAAGAACAACGAGTTGATTCCCACAAGGACTGTTATAGGCTGGAGGATGTGCATTGACTATCGAAGATTGAATTTGGCAACGAGAAAGGACCATTTTCCTCTTCCATTCATTGACCAAATGCTTGAACGGTTAACACAACATTCCCATTTTTGCTACTTAGATTTTTATAGTGGCTTCTTTCAGATTCCTATCCATCCGGATGATCAAGAGAAAACCACTTTCACTTGTCCATGGGGGACATTCGCTTATCGGAGGATGCCATTCGGATTGTGTAACGCACCAACCACTTTTCAGCGTTGTATGATGGCTATCTTTTCCGAGTATATTGAAGAGATCATGGAGGTATTCATGGATGATTTTTTTGTATATGGTTCTTCTTTTGGTAACTGTTTGGCTAACCTTTCTCTAGTGTTACAACGTTGTGAAGGCACTAATCTCATTTTGAATTGGGAGAAGTGTCACTTCATGGTTAGCGAAGGAATTGATCTAGGACACCTCATTTCCAACCGAGGAATAGAGGTCGATCGAGCTAAGATCGAGACTATTGAGAAACTTCCCCACCTTGTTTTTTTAAAGGTGTGCGGAGTTTTCTTGGGCATACAGTTTCTATAGGAGGTTCATCAAGGATTTCTCTAAAATCTCTAAACCGCTTACTAATCTTTTGAATAAGGTTGTTGTTTTTGAATTCTCGTAGGAATGCCTTGATGCTTTTTATAGGATAAAGGAAGCACTGATCACTGCTCCCATCATTCAACCTCCTGATTGAACCTTGCCCTTTGAGATCATTTGTGATGCTAGCGATGTGGCCGTAAGAGCAGTACTTGGATAAAAGAAAGATGGCCGGACCAACATAATTTATTATGCTAGCAAGACGCTAGATGAGGCTCAACTGAATTACGCCACCACCGAAAAGAAGATCTTGGCAGTTGTTTATGCATTTGAGAAGTTTCGTTCTTACTTAGTGGGAGCGAAAGTTATTGTTTGGGAAGAAGGATGCAAAGCCGCGTCTTATTCATTGGATTCTCTTGCTACAAGAGTTTGACTTGGAGATTCGCGATAAGAAAGGATCCGAGAATTCTATAGCAGATCATCTCAGCCGGCTACCATCTATCTCGCTCGAGAGAGACGATCTACCCATTGATGATTCATTTTCCGATGAGCATTTGCATTTGGTGGAGCACTGGCTTCACCAAATTTCTGATGGCAAACAGCCTTGGTATGCTGATATTGTTAATTATCTTGTTTGTCAAGATATACCTCCGGGATTGGCATACGCTCAAAGGAAGAAGTTCTTCAAAGACGTACGTCATTACAATTGGAACGATCCTCTACTTTTCAAGAGAGGGCCGGATGGGATGCTTCGAAGGTGCGTTCCGGAGGATTAGACTACTAGTTTCATAAGACATTGCCATTCACTTCCTTGTGAAGGGCATGCTAGTGCTCACAAAATGCACACTAAGGTATTACGTTCCGGTTTCTTTTGGCCTTCATTATTTATGGATGTGCAAACGTTTGTTGTTTCTTGTGATGCATGCCAAAGAACAGGAAATATATCTAGGTGGAACGAGATGTCACTTAACAATATTCAGGAGGTCGAGATCTTTGATGTGTGGGGAGTTGATTTTATGGGACCTTTCCCATCATCTGCAAGGAACCTCTACATTCTCTTAGTTGTTGATTACGTCTCTAGATGGGTGGAAACCATTTCTTCTCCCACTAATAATGTGATGGTTGTAAGAGCCTTAGTCTTTGGAGCCTAGGAGCATTAGTGAGTTCTACCTTGGACCCTGTCAGCCGCACCTGCGCATCACATGGGCCGCCCCTGCGCCTTAGTCGGTCCGCCCCTGCTGTTTTGTACGGCTGCAGCCACCTTTGTTGACCTCATGACTTGCTTTTGGGTTGGCTTCTTATATAAGCCTTCCTTACCTTCTGATGAAGGGTTTCTTCATCTCTCCAGCTTCTCTGTTCCTCCTCACGTTCTTCCTCTTCTCCCTTCTTCTTTGATCTCCTTTGATCTCTACTTGGTCTTTGTGTGAGAGTTCTTGAGAGTTTGCTTGAGGTTGTGAGCTTGGATGACTTTGATGGTGTTGCTGTGTGTTTTTGTTACTGTGCTGAAGTGGTGAGAAGTGTGGATGCTCCTTAGTTGCAGCTTAGGGCTTGTTGTGGTAAGCTCTTCTCCTTCCTCTTCCTTCCTTCCTTCTTTCTTGCTTTTTTTTTTCCTTTCTAGCTTAGGATCACAAGCTAGGCTTGTGTTGGATCCTTTCTTGGCTGTGTTGATGATCATATATGTGTATATGTGTATGTGTGTTGCGACGGTTGATGAAGAAGTGAAGAGAGTCGAGAAAGAGACCGAAGAGAAGTCGGGGCCAACTTTCTGCACAGATAGCCGCCCCTGCGCCTGAGCCTGGCCTCCCCTGCACCTGCCTGTGAGCCGCCCCTGCGCCTCACTAGTTCATCTTGGAGTTCCTTGCTTCTGTTGGTGCATACCTGGTTGGTATGTCTTCCTTCCGTCCTTTCCTTTAGCCTTGGCTTAGTTGGTAGCTATGCTAGCTTGGTTAGGATGTGTTGTATGTTGGAGATGTGCCTTAGGCACTTGGGTTGATGTTAAGGTTATGCCTTAGGCATTTGTGAGCATGTTATGATCTTGAGGTTTAGTTTGAGGTTATAGGTTGGCTTTGGTTAAGGAGACGAGTCTCCTAACCCTTACAATATGTGATGTTGTGTGCCTTGCTATTGCAGGCGTTGGATACTTCCCCAAAGGGAAGCTGTGACGTGGTATTGGATACGTGTATGACAGGTAAGTTCATAAGACTTACTTAGCGTGCAGTTGTGGATTGTATGATTGTGATGGTTGTGTGTGTTCATATGATTGTGCATTTATAACCTAAACCGGAATAGGATGACCATTTGTTACAATTATTTGGCTCAAGTGTATTATAACGGGCGGTAACCACCGGTCTCCGCATGTTGGTTAGGAGGAGGTGCCTGGAAGCCAGTAACACAGGGTGAGATGAGTGATGATCACCCCCAATGCAAACCCCTGTGTTAACGGGGAAAGGGACGAGGTTCTTGAGGCTCCTCGTGTTACAAAAAAAGTTTAATTAGTAATGGAATAACGTAATGAAAGATAATAAATGAATGTGTATGGCATTGCATGTATGAGATGTTAATGTGTGGTTGTGCTATTACCTTCATGCTTTTCATTGCTGTAGCTAACGGTGTATACCGTGTTGTAGTGTTCTGCAGGTTAGGAATACTATAGAGTGAGCCAAATGGTGTGACCAGCCGAGGACTTCTGTACATTAGGATGCGTGGGATGTGGGATCTTTTGTGGTTATGGTTTATGATGTTGTTTTGTACTCGGCTATGAGTTTGTAAACTCTTTTGATGTATCATACTCAGCTTTTATGTATTTGATTTTAATCTACCTGTGCCTTGTTATAAGATCCTGTGAACTTGTTGTCAGGCTAGGGTCAGGATCCATTGTGAGATCCTAGCCCAATGTAGCACTCCAAGTCCCGTGGATGTGGGGTGTTACAGAGTTGGTATCAGAGCCTTAGGTTGACAACAATGACACTTGCTATCTGCAATAAAGGTAGAGTGGATAAATAAACAAAACCCACATGGGGTCTGAATTTTCAAAAGGTTTTGGTTTTAAAGCGAGTACAGATGTTTTAGGATAGTATGTACAGAAGTTGTCATCCATCTGAGGATCTCGACAATGTATATGTATATATATATATATATATATAGATATCTTTTATGTGCTGATGTGTCTGCATGTAATAATGAGTATTATATATATACATATATATATATATATATAGATAGATAGATATCTTTTATGTGCTGATGTGTCTGCATGTAATAATGAGTATTATATATATATATATATATATATATATATATATATATATATATATATATATATATATATATATATATATATATATATATATATATATATATATATATCGATACATATGGCATATATATAGCCTTATAAGTTTTGGGGCGTATATTCTACAGATAGCTCAGACTAGAACAACATCTGTAGTGGGACGAGATAGGGGTACACCCCCTCTTCCTCCAGTAGCGTCAAGTCAGGGACCAATATCCACTGTTGTGTTGCCTATGGCAGAGAACGAGTTTGAAGAGGCTGATCGTGTCTCCATGAGTAGATTTGAGTTTCAAGAGTATATGCAACAAGTATATGAAGCGGTGATAGCGGGTAGATCTACACCGGATTTACCAACCTCTGTGTGATCAACTAAAGCTTCTAGATTAAAGAAGAAACAACGGGTTGAATCAGTGAAAGACGAGGTTAGATATTCGGGTTGCAAACCGAGCCCGACTTGTGGACGTTTGAGTACTTCTCATTTCACAAGGAAATCTGGTGAACCGAGGACTTGTTACAATTGTGGGAAGCCTGGACATGTACGACCATAGTGTCCAAGATCGCCAGTGACTTGCTTTACCTGTGGTAGACAGGGTCATATAGCTGTCTTCTGTAAGCAAACTGGAGTGGCATCACGACAGGGTTTTATTTCTGCTAGTGTGATGAGAGGTAGTTAGAAGACACCTTAGTAGCAAACTCGGGGACAACAGAGAGTCCTAGATCATTCGCCTACTCAGGAATCCGTTTCCAGGCTGAGTAGAGGTAAGGGTCGTGGTAGGAGTACCAATGACACTAGAAGAGCTCAAGGTAGAGCCTTTGAGCTAGGCAGTGCATAGGAGCCACCCGTACTAGTGGCAGGGATGAGACGTATATGTCTCAACTGTGGTTATCCAGATCATACGCGCTCTGAGTGCCCCATGACACCGATAGCTTGCTTCACTTGTGGTGAACTAGGCCATTGACCCCTTACTGTCAACAAGGTAGTGTTTCTTCTCATCAAGACCTTCCTATTTGTTCGCCACTTAGCGTGCGTGCAAATAAGATTTAATTATAAAACTAGAAATCAAGCAAGCGAACCCGCAGTGTACGGATCGATATAGTTGAGCAAGAATTCCAGAGTATCGAACACAGGGATTTGGGGGGAACAAATTGAATTATAGATTATCAAGCGATTAAATGTAAGAAGCTTTTCAAATATTAGGAAAACAACAATCCTAAAGATCCAAGAATCCAGCTGTGGCAATCGATTCAAGATATACTAAAAATATAAGGACAAAGTTAAGATATGCAAAGGTATACGAATGTAAGGTAATCGTACGGTGAAGTTCCAAAAACCTTATGTGACTCACCTAAAAGGCACTTTCTATAAAGGTTGTTGAGGCTTCAATATAGAAAGGTTCTAAAGGTAAGAATTAATGTCAAATAACCAAACTTATAATCCAAGGATCAAGACTAACTAAACCGATTAAGGTTGTGACACTCACAATCGAGGTAGAGGTTGTTGAGGCTTCACTACCACCTAGAAAAGGCAAGCCAAGACTAAGTTAAAGCAAACCTTTAACTTTGGATAAAAGTAAAAGCAAGTTCGTAAACTGACACAAAATTATGGGTAGTTCTTGAGTTCCACGGCCGTGGAAGCTGAAGAACAGACCGTGGATTAGGTTCGTCGGCGATTCTCTCTAACTCTCAGGGTCCAATCTGTTTACGATCGATCTATCATCATCTAAGCCACAACTATTAACCCTTCACCTTAGAATTGTTAAAGGGTTTTAGCCAAAAATAGTCATATTGATATCAAATTCAAGATTTAAGAGAATGAAAGATGAAAACTTCCGAAAACCTTCAATAACTTTAAAGTCAATCTCAAATCCACAAATCAAGAACAATAACGTCAATAGATTTGGAATAATGCAAACAATCATGAATCTTAGATAAGAAGGAAGAACGGGATGTCAATCCGTCTCCTAAATCAAACCTAAACGAGAAGCGAAATCTTCTCACGAACAATCTTCCAAATCTTCAACTCTTTCGTCAATCCGGAAATCTCAATGGTAGAACGCAAATCTCTCAATCACAATCTCCGCAAGATGTGAAATTAGGGCAATTCCAAGGTGTAAGCGGAAATGCGTCTAAGTGTAAGCGAAGGTGACGGAATCTCTCTTTATCCGTCCTTTTATAGTGTAAGATAAAATATAAGCCCGGCCCAATTGCGTAGAAGATCGTGGCTTAAAGTGTGGCGAAAAAGATCGCCAAGATCACGGTCGTGGAAGGGTTCCACGGCCGTAATTTAGAGCGTGGAAGTTGTCACGGTTTGACACAACTCTTCCACGGCCGTAGAAGTTGCTGGAATGAACCACGCTTCCCTTGCCAAGGTTCCACGGCCGTGGACTTGAACGTGGAATGTAGTACGGCCGTATTTTAGAGCGTGGTTTAGGGCAAGAACATGATTCTTCCTTTCCTCGTGCTATTCTTCAAGTTAGCACATCCTTAGCTCCTAGGAATGTCCTCGATTCATGGACATGCTCCATCAAACTCCATTCTCGCTCAATCCGTTCGGAAGTAGCTCTTAATTGCCTACAATCAACATAAAGCTTGTGTAGATCTCTATATCGACATTATAGACAAACTAGCTCACAAATGCATCAATGCTTAATCAATGACTATCAATATAGATGAAATACACTTAGAAAACGTGCCTAAAATATCACAATATTTCATGCTAACAAATAACCCCATACTTGCCACTAGCTTGTCCCTAAGTAAGGTCTTTCAAAAAGCTTTTAAAGCAAAAGTTAGGATGAAATATGTGTACCTTCTCGAGCAAAACTTCTTTTGGATGAATGTGCCTTCTAATCAATAGATCATTCTCAAATCTTGCTTCATTCGTTCACAAGACTTTCATACACTTAATCAAAGAATAAAGAGTAAAGAAAGCTCATGAATCAATTAAACTTCCATACAAACTTCATAACCTTCAAACATTATCAAAATCAATCATAAGAAACTTCAATTTAGATCACCAAGTCATATAACATTCTTTTGATCTTAAGGACTTTCAAAAAGGTCTAGAATGTGGAAAGGGAAGGAAAACTTTAAGGAATGTGGTGCATGAATCCGGGAAAGTGGATAACTACTCTTTTCTTCTTCTCTTGCGGTTTCCGCAACACTTTCAACTTAGAGCTTCGCTCTCTTCCTTTCATTTTTCGACTTTACTTTTGGAGTTATGGATAGAGGTGCACAAAAACCGAAGCCTAGGAGATTGGCGTTTCTCAATTTTTATGAGATGCCTCAAACCCTTAGCGCACATACCATAATCCGCTAGGAATATCGCTCAATCCGACTTTGGCAAGACACAAACACCCGGCTATGTGAATGGTGCCGAGTTACTCATCATCATGATTGACTTCCCCAAACCTATAATTTCTTTCTATTCTTTTGATTGCAAATAATTGCTCTCAAGGCCCTCCCACATCAAACATGCCAATATCAATCAACTCCTCCAAATTCCCGGATAGGTATAGGAGGCCATTATTTCAATGAGGGGCTAAATGATCAAAGAAAGAAGAAAGAAAATCGAATTGCCTTAATCATCTCAACAAGAAGTATAAGAACTTATATTGTGATTTCAACCTTATTTTCTCAACATGATTTAAGCAACATTTCATCACATTATGAAATTTGCAAAAGAGACATAATCAACTCATTCAATTTCTTTTCAATTCACTATTCGTTTAAGCATGCAATTGTCATCAAACTCAATTCACAAGTAGTGATTATCATAGAAATCATCTCTATCCTTAGAAACACAAAATTTTCAAAATTTTTCAATTTTTATGGGTTTTTCAAAACTCTTTTTCATGCAATGCAATAATGAAACGTGTAACAACATAATGAACATGCAAGATAGTCTCAATAGAAGCAATCAAAGTGAGTAAGAGTTATTACGAACTTTTAGTCACACCCCCCCCATACTTGGAACAAACATTGTCCCTAATGTTCAAATAAAAGAAAGAAAAGAAAAGAAAGAAAGAAAAAAAAAAACTCACAAAATGGCGGTGGAGCGGCTAAAGCTGTCGGTCATCATCATCGTCATTGCGGCGCCGGTGGAGGCGGGAATGGAGAGAAGCTAGGATCATAGTACCGCCCGAACTGCTGGCGGTAGACGTCTCTCATCATATGGTCGAGGTCATCCATGCGTCCATCTCTAGCGTCAACTCGGATCTCCAAAGCTCCCACCCTATCAGAAAGGCTGGTAGCCCACTCTGACATCTGCTCATACCAACCTGGAGCCTGGCTGTACCACCCCGGTGCATCTGACGGTGCTGGTGCTGGTGGTTCCTGAGTAGACCATGGTGGTGGAGCTCCGTACCATGCAGGAAGGGTCTCCATCCAAGTGGGTCTCTCGCTCACGCTGGCGCGGCGAGAAGATGAACCTGAAGCTCTGGCGGGGCATGGAGAACGTCTAGGCACATCAGAAGCTATGTCCGGCTGATCCGGAAACGTGCCAAAATCCTACTCGGCTCCTCCTCCTCCCTCATACTGATCTCTCATCTCCTCCTCCTCAACTACAGGTGGTGGTGGAACATATGTGTAACACCCCGAATCCGCGGGACTCGGGATGCCACATTGGGCTAGGATCTCACAATGGATCCTGACCCTAGCCTGACAACAAGTTCACTGGACCTTACAACATGGCACTGACAGATATAAAACAAATACATAAAACAGTATAAATAGTACGACCCAAAGTAAACAACAACATAGCCGAGTATATAAAACGACATCCTCACATAGGAGGTACAAAAGATCATCCTCACGCAGGAGGGGAAACACAACAACCCCAAACCAACCACTTAATGTACGAGAGTCCTCGGCCTGTCACCCTGCCAGATCACCTAGTAGCGCCTAACCTGTAAACATCTACAACACGGTATGAAACCGTTAGCTAACCATACATATATGAGGTAATGCATAAGCACAAACACAATCATGAAAGATAAACACCTCAGCATGCTAACACACATTTACCCATTTATTATCTTTCTATAATAACCATTCACTCAAAAACCGTATATATATAGATAGATGAAAGTATGTGACACGAGGACCGATACATCCCCGCCTCTGAGTACAATGTCCAGCTGTACGAGTATCGGTCACACAATCCGTGTACCCTATGGGAGTGGATTGCACCCTTCCTGTAAACCAGTCTGGCTTGACATCAAAGAACCTCCCAGACTCCACGGCGGGATGAAAGGGAAAGGTTATCACAGCCACGCAGTGGGGCAGTCAATAGAACATAGGTCGATAAAAACGACAACTCATGATATCATAACAAACATATAAAGCACACACCACTCATGCAAACACCCAATATAGGGATGGTAGCTAAGTAAGTCCTACGGACTTACCTCAACCTCGTACAAACTCAACCACGATCACCTCTACACTGGAGGGACAACACGGCCTATAAACAAGGCATAAAGAGATATATTAACCTCTATTCATCAAAGGGGTCACACCTAGACCCAAAGGGATCCATAAGGATCATACTCAATCTATGAGCCTCACAACCAACTAAACCTCAATATCTCAGAATAACTCACAATTCCTCAAATCTCAAGTTAGTATCTAATCAACATTCCTCAATCTCAATTCTAATCCTAATTTAATTAATTAACCTTTAATTAATTAATTAGATTTCGCCAGAATAATGTTTTGCCCGCAGGCAATTTTTAAACCCACCTGTCATCAGATTTCATCAAACAAAAACCCATAATCACCAGAATAATATAACGACCATAATGGAATTTCTAATTGTCCTATTTGACAAGCCTAAAGTCAATTTAGGCCAAATCGCAGTACGGAAAACGAATAAATTCATAACTTATTCGTTACTAACCCGATTGACGATCTGAAAGAAGATTCGGAATCACAACGACGCAGGCTACGCATGGACAACATCAAATTCACCGGAATCTGAGCGACGGAACCGTCATGGTGACATATATGCTCGACCAGCCCTCCGTATACTCAGAAATGCAGAAACTCGGTACCGATATGAAGAGAATGAAGAGAGGAATCCAGAAATTCAAACGGAATTGAAATCGGATTAGAAACGGAGAGTATATCTGAGTTTGAAGGTTGAGAGAATTCAGAGCTTTTACGAGAAAACGTGAAAGGAAATGAATTAATAAAGGATTTTCCTCTATTTATAGTGAAGACGATAATTATCCTTTAGTAAAGTCGATAATTATCCATTAACCGATCAAAAGGCGGGTCGAACCTCTTTCTCCAAACTTCTCGAGTTTGGAACATTAAATCTGGAATATTGTAGGGATAATTATTCCACAAGTGCCTCGGAAAACGTGTATTCCTAAGCCGTCTTTCTTAGCCGTTAAGAAACGAAATAGCGACTCTTTTGGCCGTTTTGCCTCTCCATGTTATTTCATATCTAAGACATATCCGATGTCCTGATCATTTCTCTCAACTGCATTTTTATTAATTGGAGCTCCCAAATGCTCCAAATAACACCGGAGGATAAAAATAATTACCCGGGAGAAAAAGTAAAAATTTCCCCAAACGTCCAAAACTACGCCAGAAACATAACGGTGAGACTCTTACTCATCACTTGCGAAATTTTCGCGAGTTATATGTCAATTACTATCAACGATTAAGTTAATCAACATTAATTAGAATTCGGAAATCCTAGCTATTACATCACACACCCCTTAAAAAAAGTTTAGTCCCGAAACTTGAACAATTCCCAAATCCTCTCGGACCCATACGCCGAGGTATAACTCTCACTCTTTCTATCGGAGGTATCACATCTCCGTTCAAAAGATCATAACCTATAACAACCTATAACCTCAAGTATAAACATGGAGGGATCATCATCTCCAGGAAATAGGGTCATAACGCTACCCAAAGGCGTAGAGGAATCACGTCTCTCGCTATACCACATCATAAGGCATAGAGGAAGCACATCTCTAGCCAAAACATATCATAGACATAGAGGAAATACATCTCTAGCCAACCCATAATCATATATATCGTATGGAGGAATCACATCTCCACTAAAACTATGTCCATCAAGGTAGCATGGAGGAAAGAACCATCTCCAGCTGAATCCTAATCACACTCAAATAGCATGAAGGAAAGAACCATCTCCAACTATCAATATAATCATACTCGGGTAGCGTGGAGGAAGTAATCATCTCCAGCTATAACATACATCACGCTAGCACATCAAGATCTACTAAGATCATAAATCACATCACAACTAGCATGGAATAACACATCAAGGCATATAAGCACATAAGCACAACATTCATCAATATAGCACTAAGATCTACTCATGCTCCCACAAATGGGTCTGTCCCAACATATACTCTGGATAGTTCCTCAGGACACTATCCTCAGTCTCTCACATAGCCTCTTCAGGTCTTCATCTCGACCATAATATCCTCAATATGGGAATGTCTTACAAATGCAAGCGTTTCATATCTTATTCCAAGAATGTAATCAGATGCTCAACAACGATGTGGTTCAACTTAACCACTAGATCATTATAACTCACAAAGTGTTTCCAACCTGGTATATACTTCCTTAGTTGAGACACATGAACACTGGGTGAACATCCACCAACTTCAGAGTGAAAGCTAAACATCATGTTGCCTTCACAAAACTGATCAAGATCTCAAGTAACCGACATATTGAAAACTCAGTTCCCCCTTCCATAATAACACAACTAACGTCTCACAACTGAGATACCTCCAGCCGGACATGAACTCTCACTTGAACTTTAGAAGTTAACACCTCTTGTCTACACACACAATCTGGAGACTATGTAGAGCCGACACTCTTCCTTTAATCATCGTTACTCGAACTATAAAATCCTGAATCTGGTCAGGTGTTATTCCACTACTACTGCTAGATCACTTCTAGCATAAGGTTATACGACATCTATGTCTATATATATTGCTTCATAGGGCCATCCCAAAAAGATGCACGTCCTTCATTGTTATATAATAAACTCATTAATGGAAGGTAATATATAACCATCCACATTTCCCATTCGACTTACAACTTATAATAGATCTTTAAGATCTAGATGATCCTCTCTAACTGACCATCTGTCAGGGGGTAAAGTGTAGTCATGAGGTACAAACTCGTCCCCAAAGCAGTTTGAATCTGCTGCCCAAAATCTCAAAGTAAAAACATCCATCTCAATCAGAAATGATCGTTCTCGGTATATCATGGAGTCTATCTGTCTAGTGTACTCCTCAGCCAATTCATTCACTAGCCACGTCCTTCTAATAGAAATGAAACGTGCCGGATCCGTTAATCTGTCATCAACAATCCGGATACATCAAAACTCCCACTAGACCTCAATCCCATCACAAAGTCCATAAAGATGTCCTACCACTTCCACTACTACACTGGTAGTGGATGGAGCTCATCTCTAGGTCGGAAGTGTTCTATCTTGACCTGCTGACATGTCACACACTGTGTCACAAATCTGATTACATCAGTTTCCATCTTCTCCATCAATATAATCGTCTCACCTTGTGGCACCTCTTACTCGTACCTGAATGTACTGAGTAAGGTATACAGTGAATGTACTGTAAAATTGTATGTTTCACTCTGCATCAGCAGGTACACAAAAGCGGTCATGACTCTTCATCGTTCCATCTACTCTCATGGAGAACTGTGGTGCCTCATTACGGGACATCTTCTCTCCCATCTTCAACATGGTCGGGCAGGTCCCCTGCTTCTATTGGACCTCATCCAACAGACCAGGTAGAACCTTTAAGGCATAACTGGATATTCTCATCAAGGAACTGATTGTCCAACTCTAGCCAAGCTAGATCTCTCTGAAGCTGAGGTTGAACTATCAGTCTCACAATCATCTTCTCTTGGAGCGTCTTTCCATTCAAGTTATCTGCGACAACATTCAACTTCTCTGAATGATATGAAATCTTCAAGTCAAAGTCTTGATCAACTTAAGCTCTTAATACTGGCGGTTATTCAACCCCTGTTGCATAAAATATGCTTCAGATTTCTATAATCTATAGAAATCTGACATGAAGATCACACCGGTACGGTCTTCAAAATTTAAAGGCTTGAACTACCACTACTAACTCTAAATCATGAGTCGAGTAGTTCTCATCATACGTTCTTAGCTGTAAACACACATATCAATAACCCTACTCATCTGTAGTAATACACATCTCAGACTTAGCTGGGATGTATCACCGTAAATCACGGAATCCCAAAAATCTTCTAACTACAACAGAATGGAAGTAGAGGTCAAATGCCTCCTCAACTCTTCAGAACTTAGACACACTACTTTCATCACGTAGTTATGGTAGTCTTCTCAAAAGACTCGCAAATGAATATGTAATCATATAAAATCCTTCCTCAAAGCATTGGTAGCAATCGGCTGAGCAGAGAAAACTATGTATTCCTTAATATTCATCAATATCTCCCATGTTACAACATACTTGATTCTCGCCAGGTCAACCATGATCCCACTGGCGGAGACAACATGGCCTAAAAAGGCTACCACTGGCATCTCAACTTACACTTAGAGAGCGTAGAATACAACCCTCTATCTCTCAAAATCTGCAGAACGGTCCTCAGACGATCGGTCTACTATTCTCTGCTATGAGAGTATACCGACATGTCATCAATGAAGTCCACCACCAACTAATCAAGGAAGTCGATGAAGATACTGTTTGTAAACTCCATAAAAACTACTAAAACATTCGTCACCCAAATGACATCACTAAAAACTCGTAGTGTCCATAACGGTATGTGATGCTATCTCATACACATGCTGCTCTCTCATCCATGACTAGGGATATCTTGAGCACAAAGGAATCCTGAAAACAAAATTGCTTCTTGAAGCTAACTCATCAGGTCGTCAATACGGAACATGGAACCTACTAGGGTAAAAGAAGTCTGTTTCAGTCAAATTTTCAAGTTATCAGTACAATATCTCAACAAACACCATATAGTGTGGCTTTCCCATTCAATCTTGTATCATACTTCAACTCGATAACAATGTCCACACTCCGCTGAGGTGGCAACTAGACGGTTCAGTAACACGTCTATAAACTCATAAACAACCGGAATACCTTCCATTGTTGGACTATCTCGCTCCTCCATGGTACAACACTAGAAGGCGTCACATCCCTGTGCTATCAGCTCGCTGCTCGTACAGTCCTGATGACAAACCCGTCTCTTCAAAGTTCTTAACCTTATAAGACCTCTATTTACCATCTCAGTAAAGACAATAATAGCCTTACTATTAATATCTAACACCGCATGATATCTATTCATCCAATCCATACACATAATGACTTCCTCATGCACCTACGACATGACAAAGAAGTCTACAACCATACATGAGTCCCTGAAATAAGGGAACAAACACGCATCTCACGGGTATCTCACACCCAAAAAGGTAATCCTATAAAGAAAAATCCGCCTTCTACTATATACCAAAATTCAACCATTAACGCATGCATCGAAAGACATGACGTGCATAGCACTCACAACAAGCAAAACTCCACCAGGTAAACCATTAACGAGAATGGTACCTATAACAGCTAACACTCGTAGCTCTTCTACATATCATCACTCAATGTCAAATCTATGCTCCTCAGGTATCATTGAGGTCACTACTATAGCCGCCACTTCCACTCTTTCTGCACCGGAAAGAGGAAGGTCTTGCTGGGAAGAAACACCACCGTGCTGACAGAAAGGGCCAAATGGCCTAGCTCACCACAAGTGAAACAAGCTATCAGTGCCAAAGGGCACACAGAACGCAAATGATCTGGATAGCCACAACTGAAACATAATCATCCCATCCTTGCAACCTGTGCAACTGAAAGGTAACTCGACCTTCGTCGTCCACCTGGAATGATCTCACTCTTGAAGGGAACCTGTAAAGGCAATGCCTTGCCCTGCCGACAAAACTTCGCTCTATGCCCTGCTTTACCACACGTAAAGCATATGATGGGAGCCTTTGGGCACACAGCTCGCCAGTGTCCCAACTTCCATGCAATTAAAACACTGTAGTTCCGTGCCAATTGTCTTCATGGCCAAAGGACCACTTGGTTGTCCTGATATCTGACTTGGTTCACCATTCATCATCTTTGCTTCTCCACTAACTGATTCAATCCGTTGCTTCTTCTCTGATCCAGAAGCTTCAGTTGATCTCACAGATGTTGGTAAATCCGGTGTAGGTCTACCCGCTATCACCGCCTCATATACTTGCTGCATATACTCTTGAAACTCGGATCTACTCATGGAGACACGATCAACCTCTTCAAACTCGTTCTCTGCCATAGGCGAAACAACAGCGGAAACTGGTCCCTAACTTATCACCACTGGAGGAAGAGGGGGTGTACCCTTACCTCATCCCACTACAGATACTACTCTAGTCTGAGTCATTTGTAGGATATACGCACCTAATCTTATAAGACTATATATATGCCATAGGTATCGATATATATATAATACATCCACATAATCCATAGTACACACAGATATATATACATATCTACGCTGCAGAGATCCATGGCAGAGGTGACGACTTCTTGTACATTCTATCCCAAAACCACACTTAAAACCAAAACCTTTGAAAACGTCAGATCCCATGTGGGCTCTGTTTATTTTACCTATCAAACCTCATTGCAGGTAGCAAGTGCCATTGTTGTCAACCTAGGCTCTGATACCAACTCTGTAACACCCCGAATCCGCGGGACTCGGGATGCCACATTGGGCTAGGATCTCACAATGGATCCTGACCCTAGCCTGACAACAAGTTCACTGGACATTACAACATGGCACTGACAGATATAAAACAAATACATAAAACAGTATAAATAGTACGACCCAAAGTAAACAAAAACATAGCCGAGTATATAAAACGACATCCTCACATAGGAGGTACAAAAGATCATCCTCACGCAGGAGGGGAAACACAACAACCCCAAACCAACCACCTAATGTACGAGAGTCCTCGGCCTGTCACCCTGCCAGATCACCTAGTAGCGCCTAACCTGTAAACATCTACAACACGGTATGAAACCGTTAGCTAACCATACATATATGAGGTAATGCATAAGCACAAACACAATCATGAAAGATAAACACCTCAGCATGCTAACACACATTTACCCATTTATTATCTTTATATAATAACCATTCACTCAAAAACCGTATATATATAGATAGATGAAAGTATGTGACACGAGGACCGATACATCCCCGCCTCTGAGTACAATGTCCAGCTGTACGAGTATCGGTCACACAATCCGTGTACCCTATGGGAGTGGATTGCGCCCTTCCTGTAAACCAGTCTGGCCTGACATCAAAGAACCTCCCAGACTCCACGGCGGGATGAAAGGGAAAGGTTATCACAGCCACGCAGTGGGGCAGTCAATAGAACATAGGTCGATAAAAACGACAACTCATGATATCATAACAAACATATAAAGCACACACCGCTCATGCAAACACCCAATATAGGGATGGTAGCTAAGTAAGTCCTACGGACTTACCTCAACCTCGTACAAACTCAACCACGATCACCTCTACACTGGAGGGACAACACGGCCTATAAACAAGGCATAAAGAGATATATTAACCTCTATTCATCAAAGGGGTCACACCTAGACCCAAAGGGATCCATAAGGATCATACTCAATCTATGAGCCTCACAACCAACTAAACCTCAATATCTCAGAATAACTCACAATTCCTCAAATCTCAAGGTAGTATCTAATCAACATTCCTCAATCTCAATTCTAATCCTAATTTAATTAATTAACCTTTAATTAATTAATTAGATTTCGCTAGAATAACGTTTTGCCCGCAGGCAATTTCTAAACCCACCTGTCATCAGATTTCATCAAACAAAAATCCATAATCACCAGAATAATATAACGACCATAATGGAATTTCTAATTGTCCTATTTGACAAGCCTAAAGTCAATTTAGGCCAAATCGCAGTACGGAAAACGAATAAATTCATAACTTATTCGTTACTAACCCGATTGACGATCTGAAAGAAGATTCGGAATCACAACGACGCAGGCTACGCATGGACAACATCAAATTCACCGGAATCTGAGCGACGGAACCGTCATGGTGACATATATGCTCGACCAGCCCTCCGTATACTCAGAAATGCAGAAACTCGGTACCGATATGAAGAGAATGAAGAGAGGAATCCAGAAATTCAAACGGAATTGAAATCGGATTAGAAACGGAGAGTAGATCTGAGTTTGAAGGTTGAGAGAATTCAGAGCTTTTACGAGAAAACGTGAAAGGAAATGAATTAATAAAGGATTTTCCTCTATTTATAGTGAAGACGATAATTATCCTTTAGTAAAGTCGATAATTATCCATTAACCGATCAAAAGGCGGGTCGAACCTCTTTCTCCAAACTTCTCGAGTTTGTAACATTAAATCTGGAATATTGTAGGGATAATTATTCCACAAGTGCCTCGGAAAACGTGTATTCCTAAGCCGTCTTTCTTAGCCGTTAAGAAACGAAATAGCGACTCTTTTGGCCGTTTTGCCTCTCCATGTTATTTCATATCTAAGACATATCCGATGTCCTGATCATTTCTCTCAACTGCATTTTTATTAATTGAAGCTCCCAAATGCTCCAAATAACACCGGAGGATAAAAATAATTACCCGGGAGAAAAAGTAAAAATTTTCCCAAACGTCCAAAACTACGCCAGAAACATAACGGTGAGACTCTTACTCATCACTTGCGAAATTTTCGCGAGTTATATGTCAATTACTATCAACGATTAAGTTAATCAACATTAATTAGAATTCGGAAATCCTAGCTATTACAATATGGAGGAGCTGCAATCCTGTTCGCATGCATAGCAACGAACGTCTCCTTCAAATTATGGCGTCCAGCCATAATGGAATACTCCGGGAGCCACTCAATGCCCCTCCTTGTCCTGCTCTCCCATGACATAGTTGCATAAGGTGGACCTCTATGGGTAGGGAAGATGAGACCTCTAGTCATGAAGGCCTGGAGTCCTAGGGGTACAACTGGAATACGTGTACATGCAGAAAAATCTACCCCTAACATCCTAGCAAGGTGGGTGACTATCCCACCATATCCAATGTTGCCAGCCCTCTTGTTCTTTAGCTTGCTCATGGTAGCAGCTAAGAGGGTGGCGCAGTCAGCAGGGCGTCCATATAGCATGGAATACAAAAGAAAGAGCTCATCTGTCTTGATCTTCTGAGGTGTCTCCGTCCTAGGGAAGAGACACTCAGAAAGTACCCGGTGAGCAATCTTCAAGGCTAAGTGATACATCAACTTAGCCTTGGTATCAGCTGGTTGCCAGCGGTCCTCGGTGGCATAAATCATGGCTACCTCCTCCCAGAAATCCTTGGCGTAAACGCCGCTGGGGAAACGACCATTAAAGGTCTCCTAGAACCCAAAGAAGGTCCCAAACTCCCGGATGGAGAAATCATAGTTTCTTTCCATCAGACGGAAAGAAACTGTCCTATCAACATGGCTGTGCTCAAAAGACGTCACAACCTCTCTAGTAATCTCCTCGTAAGCGTCCTCTCGGATAGCTGAAAAGACGATAAGACCGGCTCTATCTAAGAGCCAAGTAAGGTCATCTACGATATGAAGAGGAGCTAAATCCTCCAACAGTAGGTACCTAGGTCCTATAACAGCCCTCTTATGGATCCTCTCTAATGCATCGAGATGATCCTCGTGAATGGCGGGTACTCTAGGTCTAGGAGGTGATGGTGATGAAGGTGATGATGGAGGTGAAGGGGAGGAAGGTGGTGGTGCTCTAGAGGATGAAGAGGAAGAGGGGTTACCCTTCCTCTTTTTGTTCTTGTCCTTCTCCTTGTTCTTATCCTTATTTCTCCCGAAAACTCTCCTCACAAAATCCATTATTCTTGGTGTTCCACGGCCGTGGAATTGACAGAGACCGTGGTTCGTCTCGACTTTTCTCAAAACTCAGCAATCAACAGCCAAACTCAGCAATCAAGCAGTCCTAGACTAATTCCTTCCAATTTCAGTCAGTTCTCCTATAAATGCTAGCAAAAACGAAGCCGAATTGACAAAGATAGAGAAGAGCGGAAAAAACCTAGGTTTCGGATTTTAAAATCCGAATTCTGCGTTCCTTGGAGATTTGCCGCTCGATTTGTTGCTTGGATCTCGTTGGTGATCGGATTTGCTTCAGTTTGGGTCGAAGAATTGTTGAAAACGATTAACGAATGAGGATTTGAGGGTAGAGGCGTGATTTCGGCGAAGAGGGCGTGGAATTGGGTTTTGTGGTGTGTTTTTGTGAAGAACGTGGTTTATATAGTGGCCGGCAAAATTTTTGAAAACCACGGTCTATCGGGGTGTTCCACGGCCGTGGAATTGTACGGAACCGTGGTTTTGGTGATTTTTCAAAGGCTTTTGGAAATTACGGTCTGTAAAGGTTCCACGACCGTGGTTTAGGCCGTGGAACTCTCTGTAATGCTCAAAAGTCCAAGTTTCGTCACTTTTCTTCAAACTTTCTCTTCCCCTTTCCTTTTCCACTGTTCCTACATCCAAAAACACGAACATACCGGAGGTATCGAAGGCAAAACAAAGCAAAAACGTCTAATCTAAGCTAAACTATGAATCGAAAACAAAAACGTAAATGCAATACCTTGGGTTGCCTCCCAAGAAGCGCTTTGTTTAAGGTCCGTAACTAGACCAGTTTCGCACTTATTCGAGTGCGGTAGGCGCGAACTCTTCAGCTTGGAGTTCCGGCGTATACTTCTTGAGTCGTTGACCGTTCACCTTAAAGCTTCCGCCCGCTTCACCCCATACTTCAACTGCGCCATGGGGAAAAATACGTTTGATTAGAAAAGGTCCGGTCCAACGAGATTTAAGCTTACCTGGAAAGAGACGAAGCCTTGAATTGAAGAGGAGAACTTGATCTCCTTCTTTGAAGTCCTTTGGAATGATATGCTTATCATGCTAACGCTTTGCTCTCTCCTTATAGATCTTGGCGTTCTCATAGGCGTTCAAGCGAAGTTCTTCAAGCTCATTAAGGTTCAAGAGACGCTTCTCTCCCGCTTCCTTCATGCTGAAATTCAACCACTTGATGGCCCAAAACGCCTTATGCTCTAACTCTACCGGTAAGTGACAAGACTTCTCATACACAAGGTTGTATGGTGTGGTTCCTATGGGAGTCTTGTACGCAGTCCGGTACGCCCACAATGCATCATCAAGCTTCAAGGACCAATCCTTCCTAGTCCTTGAAACCGTCTTCTCTAGGATTCCTTTGATCTCCCGGTTTTAGATCTCAACTTGTCCACTAGTTTGTGGATAATAAGGGGTGGCGATCTTGTGAGTAACCCCATACTTAGCTAGAAGAGCTTCAAAGCGCCGGGCAATGAAGTGAGAACCTCCATCACTAATGATAGTCCTTGGCGTCCCAAATCGTGGGAAGATGGTCTTGTTAAAGAACTTAACCACCACCATGACATCATTGGTGGGAGAGGCAATTGCTTCCACCCATCTAGAAACGTAATCCACCGCCAAGAGTATGTATTGGTTTCCACAAGATGATGGGAACGGTCCCATAAAGTCAACTCCCCAAACATCGAAAATCTCCACCTCTTGGATGTTATTGAGAGGCATCTCATTCCTCCTAGAGATATTTCCTGTTCTTTGACAAGCATCGCAACAGGAAACAAAGTATTGCACATCTCTAAATAAAGTAGGCCAAAAGAATCCAGATTGCAATACTTTAGCGCTAGTCTTGTTCGAACTAGCGTGTCCTCCACAAGGTAGTGAATGACAATGGCGGATGACACTTTGCATCTCATCTTCCGGCACACATCGCTGAATAATGCCATCCGGACCTCTCTTAAAGAGGAGAGGTTCATTCCAAAAGTATTCCCGGACATCCTTAAAGAACTTCTTTCTTTGTGCGTAGGATAATCCGGGCGGTATCTCCTGACAAACCAAATAGTTAACAAAATCAGCAAACCATGGTTCGTTACCTTTGGAGATCACATCGATGCACTCCTCTATAATGTGTAGGTGTTCGTCCGGGAAGGAGTCATCTATAGGTAAGTGGTCGTCCTCTAGATGTGTTAGGCGACTCAAATGATCCGCAACAGAATTTTCCGAACCCTTCTTGTCGCGGATCTCTAGATCGAATTCTTGTAGGAGAAGAATCCATCTAATTAACCTTGGCTTCGCATCCTTCTTTGCAAGGAGGTACCGGATCACAGCATGATCCGTGTAGACAATCACCTTTGCACCTACAAGATAAGAGCGAAATTTGTCAATAGCATAAACAATGGCTAAAAATTCCTTTTCCGTAGTGGCGTAGTTGAGCTGCGCTTCATCTAGCGTCTTGCTAGCGTAGTATATGGCATGGGTTCGCCCTTCCTTTCTTTGTCCAAGAACAGCTCCTATAGCTACGTCACTAGCATCGCACATAACCTCAAAGGGAAGGTTCCAATCCGGAGGTTGGATAATAGGTGCTGAAATTAGAGCTTCCCGAATTATGTTAAACGCGTCCAAGCATTCCTGCGAAAACTCAAAAACTGCATCCTTCATCAATAGATTAGTTAGCGGCTTTGATATTTTAGAGAAATCCTTTATGAAGTGCCTATAGAATCCAGCATGTCCTAGGAAACTTCTTATCCCTTTCACCGAAGTTGGGGGAGGAAGCTTCTCTATAGTCTCTATTTTCGCTTTATCTACCTCTATCCCTCTACTAGAGATTAGGTGTCCTAATACAATTCCTTCCTTTACCATAAATTGACACTTCTCCCAATTAAGAACTAGGTTAGTGTCTTCACACCTTTGTAATACAAGAGAAAGGTTAGAAAGGCAATTGTCAAAAGAGGAACCGTATACGGAGAAGTCATCCATGAAGACCTCCATGATTTCCTCAATGTATTCGGAGAAGATGGCCATCATACACCTTTGAAAGGTGGCTGGGGCGTTGCAAAGCCGGAACGGTATTCTCCTATAAGCAAAAGTACCCCATGGGCACATGAATGTGGTCTTCTCTTGATTATCCGGGTGTATCGGAATCTGAAAGAAACCACTATATCCATCAAGATAACAGAAATGAGAATGTTGTGCTAATCTTTCAAGCATTTGATCAATGAATGGCAATGGGAAGTGATTCTTCCTCGTCGCATTGTTAAGCTTGCGGTAGTCTATGCACATCCGCCATCCTGTCACGGTTCGGGTAGGAATGAGTTTGTTGTTCTTGTTGGTGATGACCGTCATTCCTCCCTTCTTCGGAACTACTTGAACCGGACTCACCCACTTGCTATCGGAGATAGGGTAGATGATACCTGCATCAAGAAGTTTAAGAATTTCCTTCTTGACAACCTCTTTCATGGTCGGATTTAACCGCCTTTGAGGTTGTCTTGAAGTCCTAAAGTCCTCTTCCATTAGTATCTTATGCATGCATAGGGAAGGTTTGATTCCTACTAAGTCCTCAATAGTATATCCTAAAGCTCTTCTATGTTTCCTAAGGACAACCATGAGCTTACTATGTTCATCTGTGCTTAGATCGCAACTAACAATAATCGGAAAGGTAGAACTAGGTCCTAGAAAAGCGTACCTTAGATGTGTAGGAAGTTGTTTCAATTCCATTGCTTTCGGAGCTTCAAATGGTTCTTGAGAAGCATCCGATGGTTCCTTAGAAGTGTCTAAGGAAGTAGAAGGTGTGGGAGAAGAATCAAAAGAAGTTGAAGAAGTGGCTCGATCACCCTCTTACACGGCCAAAATCACGGTTTCCCTGCATCCTCCACGGCCGTGGTTTAGGGCGTGGAAAGGAAATACGGTTGCTCTGTTTCCTCCACGACCGTGTAACCCTCTGGAGTGAGCAACGCTTTGGATGGTGAGATCCACGGCTGTGGAATATAGTGTATGGCCGTGGATTCTCACGTTTTCTGCTTCGTCGTGGAGTTTCTCAAACTCCTCTTCACACATTTCTTCTTGTGCTTCTAAGGCTTCAATTGCCTCATTGCACTCCTCTTCTTCCCCTACATTCATTAGACTCATAGTAATAACCTTTTGTAAAGGATCTTTGAAGAGAATAGCACTTACCTCCTCTCTAGACAACCCTTCTTCATCTTGGATATTGAATATATCCTCATCAAAGATTGGTTCCTTCACTAGAGTGGAAAGAACGAACTCTACCTTCTCTTCTCCTATGTCAAAGGCGAGTCTAGCATTCTTGCAATCGACTATGCAGTCGGAAGTTGCAAGAAACGGTCTTCCGAGTATGATCGGGACCGGACTATCTGCAGGAATGTCAAGCACAACAAAATCAATGGGAACAAAGAATTTACCTAGCTTGACTGGGACGTCTTCTACAATGCCGACGGGACGAGTGATGGATCGATCCGCCATGTACAACGTCATCTTCACCGGTTTAGGGTCACCTAAACCGATCTTCCTACACAATGCAAGTGGTATGATGCTCACACTTGCTCCGAAGTCACATAATGCATCATATGTGACATCTCCCACTCCTATGGGAATACAAAATGACCCCGGATCTTTTAGCTTGGGGGGCATTTTCTCCTTCATGGTCTTGATGAGATCCGAAGAATCCGAACTCATCTTAACCTCTCCAAAATCCTCTAACTTTCTCTTGTTAGAGAGGATGTCCTTTAAGAACTTGCCATAAGCCGGCATACCTACAATAGTATCAATGAAAGGTATATTAATATGCAGCTTGCTCATGAGTTCTATAAACTTAGCAAATTGTTTATCTAGACGCGCTCTTGCTCTAGATTGAGGGAATGGTAGGGGGTTTGTAAGCCGGAGGAGGAACGTAGACATCTTCCTTCTCCTTCCCCTTCTCTTTGTCTTTCTCAACGGAGACTTCAGCAAACTTAGGTTACGGATCGGTGGTAGTCACTCCGCTCCTAGTTGTGATTGCCATCACCCTTCCCTTTGGGTTGTCCTCCGTTTTTCCTGGAAGTTTCCCTTGATTCCTAGGAACTTCCTCCGCTTGGCTGAACATTTGGTTTTCTAAAACCTTTTGGGCTTTATCAACCTTAGAAATTTGATCATCAACCTTAATGATGCGGTTCTCCAAACCTTGAAGCTTTCCCAAAATCGTTTCCAACATGGGATCGGGCTTCTCCTTCCCCGAAGTGTTTCCTCCATTAGATGTTTGCCCCTGGCTTTTCAAAGGAGTAGAGGAAGAGGAAGGTGGAGTTAGTGAATTTGAATTGGAAGGATAAGAGTTACCGGAGTTTTGTTGATTGGAGCGCCAATTGTTGTTGTTTGAACCCCTATTGTTGTTCCAATTATTGTTCCGGTTGTTGTTGTTGCCATTCCAATTATTCCGGTTGTTGTTCCGGTTATTGTTGTTGTTGCGGTTTGTATTCTCACCACCGTTGTTGTTGTTGCCCAAGTAGCCAACATCTTTTCCTTGTTGCTTTGGAAAGTTGGTCTTGATAGCCTCCTTCAACTCTTTGATCTCATTGTTGAGGGAGAAAATTTGATTTTGAGCTTTATGTGTGAGCTTTGTTCCTTGCTCCACACGATTTCCCTCTACCTTCCGGTGAGAATACTTCTCTATGACCCTTGCTTGCTTCTCAATGAAGTCCCAAGCGTCATCTTCCCTCATGTCCATGAATGTACCACATGAGAGGGATTGAAGCTTGAATTGTGTCTCCACATCCAGCCCCTTATAGTATATCTCCAAAAGTGTGAGTTTGGATATGCCATGATGAGGGCAATCCAAGAGCAAATCATGAAACCTTTCCCAAGATTGAAACAAACTTTCGTTAGATCTCATGGAAAATGCATTAATCTTACCTCTAAGTTCCGCCGTTTTGGATGGCGGAAAGAACTTAGTGAGCAACTCCGCGGAAAGGTCTTCCCACGTGTCTAGTTTCCCACTAGGAAGAGCTTGATACCAAGACAATGCCTTCCCCTTCAAGGATCGCGTTCTTCGGCCTCATTGTCTCCATCATACACGCAAAGTTTTGTAAGTGTTGGTGTGGAGATTCAGCGCTTGTCCCGCCAAATTGGTTTTGGCGAACAAGAGTAATAACCTGCGGGTTGAAGCTAAACCCTTGTACATCATCAGCATCGAAGTTCACACCTAAACGGCGTGGTTGCTGCGTTGGATCCATCCTTTGGCCAAGAGTTCTTGGCTCCTCATCCACACGTTCGATCCTTGCATTCCTAGGTGGAACACGGCGATTTGCAGCTGCCCGTGGATGGAATGGATTCACATTGATCGTGGGATCAATTTCCTCTAACGGTGGCATGGAGGAGTCGCTATCCTCATTGGATGAGTTGGCTCTAACCGATCTTCCCGGTCTCCTCCTTTTCTTTTTCTCCTTAAGGTTGTTTATCTCCAACCTCATTTGGAACATCATGTCCGTTAGATCGTCAACCTTCATTTGGTGACGATCCGTCTCTTCTCTACGTGTCTTCTCACTCCATTGGAGTTGAGCTTCTTTCTCCGCTAACTCCGATTGAAGATCACGTTCGTTTTCTTCAGCCATTTTCTTTTCCTTACGCTTTTGCCTTAAAGTCCTCTCAAGCTCTTGATCAAGAGGTAAGAGGTCCTCGGTGTTCCTAGACCTGCGCATGCACTCAAAGAGATATCAAATAACAAGGGAGAAGCTCCCAAGCTTGACAACCGATAACCGAATTCGGCCTAAACCAAATCCCCGGCAACGGCGCCAAAAACTTGTTCGCCACTTAGCGTGCGTGCAAATAAGCTTTAATTATAAAACTAGAAATCAAGCAAGCGAACCCGCAGTGTACGGATCGATATAGTTGAGCAAGAATTCCAGAGTATCGAACACAGGGATTTGGGGGGAACAAATTTAATTATAGATTATCAAGCGAGTAAATGTAAGAAGCTTTTCAAATATTAGGAAAACAACAATCCTAAAGATCCAGGAATCCAGCTGTGGCAATCGATTCAAGATATAATAAAGATATAAGGACAGAGTTAAGATATGCAAAGGTATACGAATGTAAGGTAATCGTACGGTGAAGTTCCAAAAACCTTATGTGACTCACCTAAAAGGCACTTTCTATAAAGGTTGTTGAGGCTTCAATATAGAAAGGTTCTAAAGGTAAGAATTAATGTCAAATACCCAAACTTATAATCCAAGGATCAAGACTAACTAAACCGATTAAGGTTGTGACACTCATAATCGAGGTAGAGGTTGTTGAGGCTTCACTACCACCTAGAAAAGGCAAGCCAAGACTAAGTTAAAACAAATCTTTAACTTTGGATAAAAGTAAAAGCAAGTTCGTAAACTGACACAAAATTACGGGTAGTTCTTGAGTTCCACGGCCGTGGAAGCTCAAGAACAGACCGTGGATTAGGTTCGTCGGCGATTCTCTCTAACTCTCAGGGTCCAATCTGTTTACGATCGATCTATCATCATCTAAGCCACAACTATTAACCCTTCACCTTAGAATTGTTAAAGGGTTTTAGCCAACAATAGTCATATTGATATCAAATTCAAGATTTAAGAGAATAAAAGATGAAAACTTCCGAAAACCTTCAATAACTTTAAAGTCAATCTCAGATCCACAAATCAAGAACAATAACGTCAATAGATTTGGAATAATGCAAACAATCACGAATCTTAGATAAGAAGGAAGAACGGGATGTCAATCCGTCTCCTAAATCAAACCTAAACGAGAAGCGAAATCTTCTCACGAACAATCTTCCAAATCTTCAACTCTTTCGTCAATCCGGAAATCTCAATGGTAGAACGCAAATCTCTCAATCACAATCTCCGCTAGATGTGAAATTAGGGCAATTCCAAGGTGTAAGCGGAAATGCGTCTAAGCGTAAGCGAAGGTGACGGAATCTCTCTTTGTCCGTCCTTTTATAGTGTAAGATAAAATATAAGCCCGGCCCAATTGCGTAGAAGATCGTGGCTTAAAGTGTGGCGAAAAAGATCGCCAAGATCACGGTCGTGGAAGGGTTCCACGGCCGTAATTTAGAGCGTGGAAGTTGTCACGGTTTGACACAACTCTTCCACGGCCGTAGAAGTTGCTGGAATGAACCACGCTTCCCTTGCCAAGGTTCCACGGCCGTGGACTTGAACGTGGAATGTAGTACGGCCGTATTTTAGAGCGTGGTTTAGGGCAAGAACGTGATTCTTCCTTTCCTCGTGCTATTCTTCAAGTTAGCACATCCTTAGCTCCTAGGAATGTCCTCAATTCATGGACATGCTCCATCAAACTCCATTCTCGCTCAATCCGTTCGGAAGTAGCTCTTAATTGCCTACAATCAACATAAAGCTTGTGTAGATCTCTATATCAACATCATAGACAAACTAGCTCACAAATGCATCAATGCTTAATCAATGACTATCAATATGGATGAAATACACTTAGAAAACGTGCCTAAAATATCACAATATTTCATGCTAACACTCTTTCCGATGTAGGAAGAGTGGAAGTGGAGGCTACGGCGATGGCCTCAGTGATCCTGAGGAGCATAGGTCTGTGGTTGAGTGATGATACGTAGTAGAGCTTCGGGCGTTAGCTGTTACAGGTACCATTCTTGTTAATGGTTTACCTAGTGGAGTTCGTTTGTTGTGAGTGCTATGCACCTCTTGTCTTTCGATGCATGCGTTAATATTTAACTGTGGATACAGTAGAAGATAGATTTTCCTTTATAGGATTACGAGTTACGGGTCTGAGTTACCCGCGAGATATGTGGTTGTCCCCTTTGTTCAGGGACTTGTGTATGGCTTGTAGACTTCTTTGTCATGCCTTAGGTGCATGAGAAGGTCTTTTTGTGTGTGGTGGATGAATAGATATCATGTTGGTTTAGATAGTAGTAGGAAGACTATTATAGTCTCTATTGAGATTGACTAAGTAGAGGTATTACGAGGTTATGACCTTTGAGGAGTTGAGTTGTTTTTAGTGCCATATGAGCAGCGAGGTTGATAACACCAAGGGTGATGTTTTTTTTAATGTATGCCGTGAAGGAAAGAGATAGTTCCACGCTGAAGATTATTCCAGTAGTTTATAATATTATAGACGTGTTACTGAACCGTCTAATCTACCACCTCAGCGGAGTGAGGACTTTGATATTGTGTTGAAGTATGGTACGAGACTGGTTGGGAGAAGTCCTATGAGGTATATGGCTTGTTGAGTTGTTAGAACTTAAAGAAGCAATTTGAAGAGTGGATTGAGATGGGCTTCGTTCGCCCTAGCATATTCATCGCTATGTATTGATGACTTGTTGGATCAACTAAGAGAAGCAATTGTGTTCTCAAGATTTCCGTATGCTTAGGATATCATCAGTTAAGGATGAGAGAGCAGCGTGGGCATATGACAGCATTCCATACCTGTTATGGACACTATAAGTTGTAGTGATGTCATCGGAGTTGAAGAGTGCTCTAATGGTTTTTATAAGAGTTGATGAATAGTATCTTCATCGACTTCTTAATCAGTTGGTGGTGGACTTTATTGATAGCGTTCTGAGGTACTCTCACAACGGAGAGGAACGTACCGGTTATCTGAGGACGGTGTTGCAGAACCCGAGAGATAGAAGCCTGTATACTATGCTCCTTATATGTGAGTTGAAATGGCAAAGTTGTCCTTTTTGGTCATGTTTCCCCTGCTAGTAGGATCATAGTTGATGTGACGAGGAGTGAGTAAGATGCCTTGTGGATGATGATGTTGAACATTAAGGGAATGCGTGGTTCTCGGCCCGGCCGATTGCTACCAACACTTTGAGGAAGGATTCTATGTGATTGTGCATCCATTTACGAGTCTTCTGAGGAAGACCACCATAAGTGTGTAGTTGAAGTAGTATGTCGGAGTTCTGAAGAGTAGAGGAAGCATTTGACCTCCGCTTCTATTCGGTGATAATCATAAGATTCTGGTAATCACGTGATTACGGTGTTGAGAATGTATGAGGAGAACTGCCCGACTCATGATTTTGAGTTAGTAGTGGTAGTTCAAGTGTCCAGATTTGAAGGCAATATCTGTGTGATATTTCATGTTAGATTTCCACCGATCATAAGAGTTTGAAGCATATTTTTTGCAACATAAGCTGAATAACCGCCAGCGTCGTTGACTGGAGTTGATCAAGGAGTTTGATTGTGAAGTTTGGTACTATTTTGGCAAGGAGAATGTGGTAACTGATACCTTGAACAAGAAGACGCCTCGAGAGAAGGCAATTGTTGGAATTGTTGCACAGCCTTAGCTGCAGAATGATCTAGCTTGGTTAGAGTTGGACCTACAACTACTGATAAGGACGTCAGTTTCATGTTTTAGGGGTTCTACCTGGTTTGTTGGATGAGGTCCAACAAAAGCAGGGGACTTGCCTGACCCTGAGGGAATTTGATGGAAGGATGTCTCATGGCAAGACACCACAATTCTTTAACGGAGCAGAAGGAGTATGAGGCACCGCAACTGCGTCTATATAACCGCTTATGCGGAGTTGAGTGGAGAAGATTACAGTACACACATAGTACACCTTCTTTAGTACATCCATGTACGAATAAGAGGCACCACGAAGTAGTAGATCAGTTTAAAGTGATACTGACCCAGAGATGAGCTCATCCACTACCAGTGTTGTAGTGGAAATGAGAGGACTTTTCTGTGGACTTGTGATGGGATTTAGACCCAGTAAGAGTTTTGGTATTATCTAGATTATTGGTAGCAGATTTACGAAGTCGACACGTTCCATCTCTACAAAGAGATGTGGCCAGTGAATGAAGTAACAAAGAAGTACACAAGACAGATGATGGGACTCCATAAGTGTACCGGGGATGATCGACTATGATTGTAGTAGACGGGTAGGTTTTGATAGCAGATTCAAAGTGCTTGGGGGACGCGTCTACACTTCATGATTTAGTTTCACCTCCGATTCAGTCTGAGAGGACCCTCCAGACCGTAGAGGACATGTCGTGAGCTTGTGGGATGGATTGGGAACAAGGACGATTGGTTTATCTCCCACTCGTTGAATTCTTATATCACGACCGTTGGCATGCATCTATAGGGATGGTCCCTATGAGGCATTGTGTAGACATAGGTGTCATACACCTTTATGCTGGGAGGATCCTAGCAGTACCAGTGGGATAGCGCCAGAGCAGATTCAGGATGATATAGCTCGAGTGACGCTGATCAGAGAGAGAATACTGGTTGTACAGAGTCGTCAAAAGTTATATGCAGATAGGAGGCGTCGACCTCTAGAGTTCAGGGTAGGAGCTCATGTCTGGTTGAGAGTATCTCCGGCGTCAAAGGTTATGGCATAAAGGGAAAGCTGAGTCCCCAATATGTCAATCCTTTTGAGATACTGAATACGGTTAGGAGAGCAGTGCACAGATTGGCTTTGCCACCGAAGTTAGAGGGTGTTCACCCTGTGTTCCATTTGTCTCAGCCGAGGGAGTACATACTAGATCTGAGGCACATTGTGAGTTATGATGATCTAGTGGTTGAGCCGGACCACACTTTTGTAGAACAACCTTTTGCAGTTCTAGAAAGAGAGGTGTGAGACGCCTATATTCGAAGGATATTCCTATGATGAGGCTACGTGGGAGACTGAGGATAGTATCCAGGGGAACTATCCAGATTTTTTTACGCCAAGATAGATGCACCTGTAGGATCCACGATTAGATGTTGGTGCTATCTTAGTGAGTGTATGTTATGCTATGTGCTTATGTGAAATGTTGTGTTTTCGTGCTAGCTGTGATGTGTGCATATGATCTGTTAGATCTTCCTTGCTAGTACGAGGTAGGTATAGCTCGAGATGGTTCTTTCCTCCATGTTATGGTGTATGTGTTAGGATTAGCAGGAGATGGTTCTTTCCTCCATGCTATCTTTGATGGACATAGTGTGAGTGGAGATGGTTTTCCTCCACGTAGTAGTGTTATGTGTACGTTGTGGCTGGAGACGGTTTTCCTCCATGCCAGTGTGATGTGGTTAGTGTTTGGCTAGAGATGATCTTCCTCTAGGCCTTGTGTAGAGTTGTTTTGCTGGAGTTGTGATTCCTCCATGCTGTGTTGAGGATATAGAATGTTATAGGTTGTGACTTGAGATTCTTGAGGAGAGAGTGTACATCGGCTTAAGGGCCCGAGAGGTTTTGGGATCTTGCAAGTTTTGGGACGAAACTTGTTTTTAGGGGAGTGTGATGTAAGAGCCTTAGTCTTTGGAGCCTAGGAGCCTTGCTGAGCCTTAGTGAGTTCCACCTTGGACCCTGTCAGCCGCACCTGCGCTTCACATGGGCCGCCCCTGCGCCACAGGTGAGCCACCCCTGTGCCTTAGTCGGTCCGCCCCTGCGATTTTGTGCGGTGCAGCCACGTTTGTTGACCTCATGACTTGCTTTTGGGTTGGCTTCTTATATAAGCCTTCCTTACCTTTTGATGAAGGGTTTCTTCATCTCTCCAGCTTCTCTCTTCCTCCTCACGTTCTTCCTCTTCTCCCTTCTTCTTTGATCTCCTTTGATCTCTACTTGGTCTTGTGTGTGAGAGTTCTTGAGAGTTTGCTTGAGGTTGTGAGCATGGATGACTTTGATGGTGTTACTGTGTGTTGTTGTTGCCGTGTTGAAGTGGTGAGAAGTGTGGATGCTCCTTAGTTGCAGCTTAGGGCTTACTGTGGTAAGCTCTTCTCCTTCCTCTTCCTTCCTTCCTTCTTTCTTGCTTCTTCCTTCCTTTCTAGCTTAAGATCACAAGCTAGGCTTCTGTTGGATCCTTTCCTGGCTGTGTTGATGGTCATATATGTGTATATGTGTATGTGTGTTGATGTGGTTGATGAAGAAGTGAAGAGAGTCGAGAAAGAGACCGAAGAGAAGTCGGGGCCAACTTTTTGCCCAGACAGCCGCCCTTGCGCCTAAGCCTGGCCGCCCCTGCGCCTAAGCCTGGCCGCCCCTGCGCCTGCCTGTGAGCTGCCCCTGCGCCTCACTGGTTCAGCTTGGAGTTCCTTGCTTCTGTTAGTGCATACCTGGTTGGTATGTCTTCCTTCCTTCCTTTCCTTTGGCCTTGGCTTAGTTGGTAGCTAGGCTAGCTTGGTTAGGATGTGTTGTATGTTGGAGATGTGCCTTAGGCACTTGGGTTGATGTTAAGGTTATGCCTTAGGCATGTGTGAGTATGTTATGATCTTGAGGTTTATTTTGAGGTTATAGGTTGGCTTTGGTTAAGGAGAGGAGTCTCCTAACCCTTACAATATGTGATGTTGTGTGCCTTGCTATTGCAGGCATTGGATACTTCCCCAAGGGGAAGCTGTGACGTGGTATTTGATACGTGTATGACAGGTAAGTCCATAAGACTTACTTAGCGTGTAGTTGTGGATTGTATGATTGTGATGGTTGTGTGTGTTCATATGATTGTGCATTTATAACCTAAACCGGAATAGGATGACCATTTATTACAATTATTTGGCCCAAGTGTATTATAACGGGCGGTAACCACCGGTCTCTGCCTGCTGGTTAGGAGGAGGTGCCTGGAAGCCAATAACACAGGGTGGGACGAGTGACGATCACCCCCAATGCAAACCCCTGTGTTAACGGGGAAAAGGACGAGGTTCTTGAGGCTCCTCATGTTACAAAAAAAGTTGAATTAGCAATGGAATAACGTAATGAAAGATAATAAATGAATGTGTGTGGCATTGCATGTATGAGATGTTATTATGTGATTGTGCTATTACCTTCATGCTTTTCATTGCTGTAGATAACGGTGTATACCATGTTGTAGTGTTCTACAGGTTAGGAATACTGCAGAGTGAGCCAGATGTTGTGACCAGTGAACTTGTTATCAGGCTAGGGTCAGGATCCATTGTGAGATCCTAGCCCAATGGAGCACTCCAAGTCCCGTGGATTTGGGGTGTTACAATGGTGGTTGTGAAGTTCTTCAATAGGACTATCTTTCCATGATTTGGGACGCCTCGAGTCATTATCAGCGACGGAGGGACACATTTTACCGCCAGGAAGGTCGAGGCACTTCTATCGAAGTATGGGGTCACCCACAAGGTATCAACCCCTTATCATCCTCAAACTAGTGGGCAGGTGGAGATCTTTAATAGAAAAATCAAGGCAATTTTTGAGGAGACCGTCTCAAGGACAAGGAAGGATTGGTCCATGAAGTTGGACGATTCTCTTTGGGCGTATAGGACCGCATTCAAGACTCCCATAGTGTTTGAGAAGTCCTGTCATCTTCCCGTTGAGTTGGAACACAAGGCGTATTGGGCAATCAAATGACTCAATTTTGACCTCAAGGAAGCTGGAGAGATGAGGCTTTTGGATATCAATGAAATATAGGAATTGCGCTTGAATGCCTATGAGAATGCCAAGATCTACAAAGAAAGAACTAAGAAATGACATAACAAGCACATTATCCCTAAGGAGCTCAACGAAGGGGATCTTGTTCTACTCTTCAACTCCTGTCTCCGCCTCTTTTCAAGTAAGTTGAAATCTAGATGGATAGGACCTTACATTGTGAAAAATGTTTTTCTCCATGGTGCAGTTGAAGTATGGGGTGAAGCTAGCGGAAGCTCTAAGGCCAACGGTTATAGGTTGAAGAAGTATCAACCGAAAGTTCCAACTGAGGACATTGCACCTTTGCATCTCGCTTGAGAGTGACGTATGATCCAACTAGCGACCTTAAACCAAGCACTTCTTGGGAGGCAACCCAAGGTATTGCTTTCTTTTCCCTTTTCGAGATTAGTTTAGATAATTTGCTTCGTGTTTGTGTGTCCTCTTAGACAGGAATTAGGTGTTACGCAAGAAGAAGAAGAATAACTCAGGAAACACATGGATGGATTGATGTTCGAGAATTTGAGAAAACGGAGTTCGACTGAGACACATCTCGGATGTTGTCAAAGCACCTCGACCGAGATGGAGTTCGATCAACCGAGATGATGTTAACTGAGAATCATCTCGTTCCGGCACCTCGGTCACGCCATCACCTCGGCTGAGAGGAAATCAAATTCTGCGAGGGGTATAAAAGGAGAACGACTTTCTCCCTCTTCAAACCCTAACCTTTCCATCGCACCTCGACCAAATCGGCGACCCAACTCCTCAAATCCTAAATTCTTCACCGTTTTACTCAATTTTTGGTTCTAAATCATCGGGAGAAGCAAAGCAAATGGATTTCAAGCATTAAACTGTGCTCAAATCCACCGCATGCTGCGTAATTCGGGTATTTCGTTCGAAACCCTACTCATCCGGTTTCGGTTTGATTTTGCTTAGATTTGTGGTTGTTTGCTGATACTTGTTGTTGGAAAATGCTTTAGTACCCCTTAGGTAGCATTTGGTAGTGAGATTAGGGGGAAATTCTTACATATTTGGGCCTCGTTCAAAGTAGTTTGTTGCCTTGGTCCACCCATAACATCTCGGCCGAGATACAGTAAAATCCAACCTAGGTGACACTCAGTTATGACGAATTTGAGTCGTTCTTATCGTCAATTGGCCCTCGAAGACTGTCCTAGTGCTGGGCAGTCCTCTCCTTCCCCTCCCCCACAACCACAGATCCCGTTGATCCATGAGAGGTTCCAAACGGACTTTGATCGCATTTGTGGCCGCAAGATCATTGTTCCACGGTATGTGGACATTAGCGACTTTGATTGTCTTCATGTGGTTGATGATTTGTAGAAGATGGTCTCCATGGTTGGATTGAAGACTTTTATGGCCATTCGTACGCCGGCTTATCTGGAGCCGACGTTCGAGTTTCTGAGTTCCGTTACCTATGTGCCGGATAAGAGAGGAATCAAGTTCCTCCTGGTGAATAAGAACTATGTTGTCCCCCTTGACCAGTTTGGAGAGATTTTTGGGTTCCATGCTCCCACCGCTACAAGTTTTTCATCCCGTAGCCAAACTCGTGATTTCTGGGAGAACATTTCCCACATTACTTCCCACAGAGACAGATGGCAGCCCGGGGACTCTAGAAAGTGCATCATCTACCACCTCGCCTTCCGTATCACTCATCGGATCTTCAACGAGATGCTTCTGGCGCGTACTGAGACGCCCCAGAAGGTCCGCCAAGGTGATATATTTGCGATGTTTTGTATGATGACAGGTGGCATTCTAGATTTTGTTGTCATGCTGGCGGAGGAGCTTCACAAGGTGAAGGGGAAGGCAAAGGGTGATATATGCTTTGGAGGTCTAGTGACTCATATCGCTACAGAGATGGGTTTGTTTTTGTCGGCATGTACTTTGGTTGCGGCGGCGAAGCCGCTAGGATTGCAAGAGTTCATCACCCGTCGTGTTCTCGTTCCTTGCGGTCTTGGCACCCTATATGTGGTCATGTCGTGGGAAACGAAGTTTCCTAGAGGCATTCCGTGGTCGCCTCAGTTCTCCATCTTTGACCCTCAAAACTGGTCGGCGGTTTGGTTTCCTATCATGCATACAATTGTTTTAGAGGCGGCGGCGTAGGATGCTTATGATGATGATGACGGTGCTGAAGGAGCTACATATATGGACACCGGTACAGATACCGCCGGCATCCTAGCAGAGAGCTCGTCGCCGTCGTGACATAGAGGCGCACCGCGGGATTGATGAGCTGACTCAGCAGATGACAGATTCTTTTCAGACTCTATGGATTGACATGACCCAACATTTTGCTGCTCAGACTCGATCTATTCACAATTGGACGCAGCGCATCGAGGAGAGTCAACAGTACCATCGTCAGATGGCAATGCTGCAATTCGAGCAACAGATGGGATATCCCTTTAATCTGACTCAGTATCCACACATCCCGCCTCCTCCACCGCCCGGCGATTGAGCTTATTATGGATCATGTTCTTATTTATTTTGTTGTTATGCTTTTCATTCGGTGAGTTTTTTTATTTTGACTTATATTTGACCCATTGGGACATTGTGTCTCAAGTATAGTGTATTTGACTTGCTTTGGATCTGTAATTTGTAATAACTGTTGCTTGATGACTTTGATCTTACTTGCTTACATGTGCTTCTATGTCTATTTACATGCACTACATACAGGTTTTTGATTGAAAACGTCGAAACTAGTTAAAATTTTATTTTTTGACCTCGACCGAGACGACTTGGCCAAACGATATTGTGACAACTGAGGTTCACCTCGGTCGATCATCTCGGGCGCTGTCAAATCACCTCGACCGAAATGCTTTTGAAACTGAAGAAATTTTCGAAACGTTTTGTGCTTCTATTCCAGATATGACCTCGATGATGATATTTGTTTGCAGATTAGCTTTGAAATCTTTATGTGTTCGAAAGGTTTTATGATATGTTTAAGTTGCTAAATGCTTTGTTTAAAGTTCTAGCATGTTTAATATTTTGTTTTATCAAAATCATGTTGAATTTGAAGGTTGAAACCACATTATAAGTTCTCTCACGTTCTTAATGGCATAATTAAGGCACTTCGCTTCTCTTCTTCTTCTTCTTGCTCATGCTTTAGCCCTTCATATATATATATATATATATATATATATATATATATATATATATATATATATATATATATATATGTATGTATGTATTTGCCTTCCTTTACCTATCCAGGAATATGGATGTAGTTAATGAAAAGCATGTGAAGTAATTAATGTTGAGATTGTGGTTGAAAGTGTTAGAAAAAAAATAGGTTTGGGGACGTTCATCTTGATGATGAGTAACTCGGCACCATTCACATAGCCAGGTGTTTGTGTCTTGCCAAAGTCGGATTGATCGATAGTCCTAACAGGTCATGGTATGTGCATCAAGGGTTTGAGGCATCTCAAGAAATTGAGAATTGTTGATTTCCTAGGCTTCAGTTAGTGTGCACTGCTGTCCATGTTCTCAAATATAAAAAAGTGAAAATAAGCAAAGCTTATTGGTGGAAGATGTTTGGAATTGAAAGAAGTGAAGTAAAGGTCCTATTCCCGGATTGCAGCACCACATTACCCTTTATACATCCCACCCTAACACATTGACCTCTTTTTGAAAGCCCTTGAGACCTTGAGTATGTTGATTGACTTTGTGGTTTAAACTGGGTTATATATGATCGATTTCGATAAATATGATTTATTATGCATTCTATGATTTTATGCAAAGGATGATCAACTTTCTTATATTCATAATATGTTTTGACCGTGTGTTGATTTTATTTGCTATGAAGCATCCTCTTAGGGTGATCTACGAGTGGAAGCACACCACCAAAAGGTTTTGTAAAATGTTTTTCATTGATCTTTTTGATGACTTATAATCCATTATATCTTGTATCTAAGATTTGAATCTTGCTTAGGAGTAAGCAAGGGACAAGTATGGGGTATTTTGATAGCATGCATTGTAGTCTATACTTTGGGATTAGTTTTGACGTTTTATCATCATAAATCTACATGTATGGTTGTATATTCCTGGTGATTATGTTGTTTTGTTTACCTTTGCAAGAATCGAGGTCTACACCTAGTTTCGTTGTAATTATAGGGAAAATGGCACGTTATGGAGCGAGATGGAGCTAACGGATCTAAGAGTCATTGGAGCTCCATTTTGGAGTATCGAGGAGCTACAAAGAAGGTAGAGAAACCATAAAAGTTGGACTGAAACGAGATATTGGACCAGTTATGGGGATTTGCACGTAACAGCTCGTTCACCTTGGATGACTACGTGATCATCTCGACCGAAATGGCTTACTGGGCTTGGATCGAGACGGCCGGCCCATAGCCCATGATATCTTTTATTTTTGGCATGTGATTTTTCTATAAGATTGAAGCTAAATCTGGAAGGAAGTATGCTTGTATAGCTGATTATCTTTGGGATTGAAGATATTCCAAGGAGGAAGGAAGTTTGGAGGAAGATAGCTTTGAAGTAAAAGTTGAAGGCGTGGAAGGAAGTTGTAAGGTTTTCTTAAGGAGCCTTGATTGTTGTCTTTTGATTCGATTTATTGAGGAACACAGTTTGTTGTTTGTTTGTTTGGATTCATTGTTTGTTGATTGATTATTGAGACCTTTTTATTAAGGTTTTCTTGTTTGCTTATTGATTCTTTTATTACATATTTGCTTGTTATCATCATGATGATTGTTGGCTAAAATCCCTTGCGATTCTTGGGTGATTGGTTGAAGGATGTGGTAAAGACGATGAAAGAGTGAACATTTACCTTAGTGGACCCTGAAAGCTCGAGCCCAAACCAAACTACACCTCGCCTTGTTCGGTTCATAGAATATCTCGACCGAGATCGATATGAGCTGAGCGAGACGTTTGCCCTGATTCGACCTATCCTGAGTTTGGGTTTTAGTTTGCCAAATCCTATCCTTGTTGGACCTTTCCTGGTTTATACGCAAGCCTAGGATGAGACTTACCCAATGATTCCTTTTCTTGTATACCTATGATGATGAGCGTTAGGTAATAAAGGTTTATTCTTTATTAGGGTTTGAGTATGCCTTCATCCTACCTTTGTGAGTTAGCCTGAGACTTACCCGGTAATGGTTAGTTCTATTCCCTTGGGTGGTGTGTTGGTTTGAGATTATAGTTCATTTCCTTAATTCCTTGAGACTTACCCGGTGAGAGGATCTTTGGTTTGGGATAGTGAGTCGTGAGACTTACCCGGCGATCTATTCCCACCTTAGAAATACCTTCCCTTGCAAACCTCAGCTTTGTCGATGTTATCCTTAAGAAATCTTGAGTCGAAACCACAATTGGATGCTTTGACCTCTAGAATCTGCATTCCTTTACTTGATTTATACATCATCTTTGCTTTGTTGCTTTGTTCTTGATTGACAAACTGATAACTACCGTGCTTGATTTCACCATATTTCTTGTGTTTGATCCTAGAGTATTTGTCATACTAAGATTGATCCGTACACTGCGGGCTCACATTTTGTTCAGGCTTTTATTTTAGGTTATAAATTTAAAGCTATTTCGTTCATATTTCACACACATTTGAGAGCGAGCAGTTCTACTTGGATTGTACCTAGTTCCTATCATCACGGACACAAAGAAACGCAAAAAACTATACTAAACTAATCTAGAAAGCAAAATTAAAGTAATACCTTGGGTTGCCTCCCAAAAAGCGCTTGTTTTAAGGTCGCTAGCTGGACCGTACTTCATTATGATCATGTGAGATGCAATGGTGCAATATCCTCAGCTGGAACTTCCGATGTGTATTTCTTCAGCCAATGCCGTTGACCTTGAAGTCTCCGCTATGATCACCCCATACTTCAACTGCACCATGAGGAAAAACCTGTTTCACAATATAAGGTCCAGTCTATCTAGATTTTAACTTACCAAGAAAGAGGCGAAGGCGGGAATTGAAGAGAAGAACAAGATCTCCTTCTTTGAGCTCCTTTGGAATAATATTCTTGTCATGCCATCTCTTTGTTCTCTCCTTGTAGATCTTAGCATTCTCATAGGCATTCAAGCGTAGTTCTTCCAACTCATTGATGTCCAAGAGTCGCTTCACCCCAGCTTCCTTGATGTCGAAATTCAGCCATTTAATTGCCCAAAAAGCTTTATGTTCCAGCTCTACCATAATATGACAAGACTTTTTATAAACCAAGTTGTAAGGGGTGGTTTCGATGAGAGTCTTGAATGCGGTCCTATACGCCCAAAGAGCGTCATCCAACTTCATAGACCAATCATTCCTCATTCTAGAGACGGTCTTCTCCAAGATTCCTTTGATTTCTCTATTGGATATCTCAACCTGTCCACTAGTTTGAGGATGGTAAGGACTTGCTACCTTATGAGTTACCCTATACTTCGATAGAAGTGCTTCAAACTTCCGGGTTGTAAAGTGTGTCCCTCCATCACTAATGATGACTCGAGGTGTCCCAAATCTTGGGAAAATGGTCCGGTTGAAAAACTTCACTACTACCGTGGCGTCATTGGTGGGAGAACCAATGACCTCCATCCATCTTGAAACATAATCATCCGCCAAGAGTATGTATAGCTTCCCTTCAAATGATGGGAATGGTCTCATGAAATCAACTCCCCAAACATCAAAGATCTTGACCTCTTGAATGTTATTGAAGGGCATCTCGTTCCGTCTAGATAAGTTCCCTGTTCTTTGGCAAGGATCACAAGAAGCAACAAACGTTTGCACATCCTAAAATAATGAAGGCCAAAAGAAACCGAAATGTAATACCTTAGCACAAGTCTTGTGAGCACTAGCATGCCCTCCACAAAGCAATGAGTGACAATGCCTAATAAAACTTTCCATCTCGTCTTCCGGAATGCATCTCCGTAGCATCCCATCTGGACCTCTATTGAAGAGCAGAGGTTCATTCCAATAGTAGTGATGCATATCCTTAAAGAATTTCTTCCTTTGTGCGTATGACAATCCGGGAGGTACTTCATGACAAATAACATAGTTAACAATATCAGCATACTAAGGTTCGCTACCTTCAGAAATCTGGTGAAGCCAGTGCTTTATCCAATGCAGCTGCTCATCGGGAAAGGAATCATCGATGGGCAATTTATCTCCCTCCCAAGCAATGAGAGGTAGCCAGCTGAGGTGATCCACCACAGAATTTTCGGATCCCTTCTTATCGCAAATCTCCAAGTCAAACTCTTGAAGTAGGAGAATCCAACGAATAATACGCGGTTTTGCATCCTTCTTAGTGAGCAAGTAGCGAATAGCTGCATGGTCGGTGTAGACAATGACTTTTGCTCCTACAAGGTAGAAACGAACTTTCTAGAAAGCATAAAAAACCGCCAAAAGCTCCTTCTTTGTGGTGGAATAATTCAGCTGAGCTTCATCTAGCGTCTTGCTAGCATAAAAGATGGCGATGGTGTGACTATCCTTCTTCTATCCAAGAACTGCTCCTACCGCCAGATCATTTACATCACACATAATCTCAAAGGGCAAACTCCTATCAGGAGGTTGGATGATGGGAGCGGATATCAATGCGTCCTTTAACTTGTAAAACACATCTAAACATTCTTGTGAAAACTCAAAAACCACATCCTTATTCAACAAATTAGTCAATGATTTAGAGATTTTAAAAAAGTCCTTGATGAACCTCCTGTAGAATCCTGCAAGCCTTAAAAAACTCCTCACACCTTTAATAGAACAAGGTGGAGGAAGTTTCTCTATAGTTTCGTTCTTAGCTCGATCGACTTCAATACCTCAATTTGAAACGAGGTCACCTAACAAGATTCCTTCACTAACCATAAAATGACACTTCTCCCATATCAATACGAGATTAGTGTCTTCACAACGTTGCAACACTAGAGAAAGGTTAGCTAAGCAATTATCGAACGAAGAACCATAGGTAGAAAACTCATCCATGAATACCTCCATGATCTCCTCGATATACTCGGAAAAGATAGCTATCATACAGCGCTGGAATGTAGCAGGTGCATTGCACAATCCGAATGACATCCTCCTATAAGTAAACGTGCCCCAAGGGCACGTGAAGGTGGTCTTTTCTTGATCGTCCAGATGGATAGGGATTTGAAAGAATCCACTATAATCATCCAAGTAGCAGAAATGGGAGTGTTGTGCTAACCGTTCAAGCATTTGATCAATGAATTGGAGAGGGAAGTGATCCTTCCTAGTCGCCACATTCAACCTTCGGTAGTCAATGCACATCCTCCAGCCGGTCACAATTCTCGTTGGGATCAACTCGTTGTTCTTGTTGGTCACAACGGTCATCCCTCCTTTTCTTGGGTACAAAATGCACCGGATTCACCCACTTGCTATCCGAAATAGGGAAGATAATTCGTGCATCAAGCAATTTAAGCACTTTGTTCTTCACAACCTCTTTCATGACCGGATTTAACCGTCATTGAGGTTCTCGTGAAGGTTTATGATCATCTTCCACGAGTATTTTATGCATGCATAGAGAAAGTTTAATTCCAGCAATATCATCAATGGTGTATAATAATGCTTTTCTATGCAGTCTTAACTCATGCATCAACTTAGATAGCTCAATATCAGTAAGGTTAACACTAACTATGATTGGATAAGTTGAATTCGGTCCAAGAAACGCATACCTTAAGTTTTGTGGAAGAGGTTTAAGCTCCAAGATAGGAGGTTTTTTAAGTGGTGGTTTTGTACCTCTGGGATCATCTTGTGAAGCTTCGGAAGCTTCGAGAGATGTTAGGCTGGGACCGGCCTGCAACACTTGCAATCATCAAACGAGGAAGTTTTGAGGAATCAGACATCTCGTTTGCCTCAAAAGCATCTCGGTCGAGGTTTGGGTCACGGTGACTCCCTGTTGCTTTTACCTTTGGTCACCCCTAAAGTCATCTCGGTCGGGATTACAGTAGGGTGTCTGAGATCATTGCAGTCTTTCGTCTCCACCTCAAATCTCTCAAAAATAGCTTTTGGATCTTCTTCCAAGGCTTCTAAACTTCTTATATATGTATCACATGAAGCATCTACACCTTCCTCCATCATACTAAAACTCAAAACTTTCTCAAGAGGATCTTTAATTAAGATAGAGCTCACCAATTCTCGAGATTCCTCTTCGTCGTATATGTTGAAGATGTCTTCTCCAAGAGCTTGTCCCTTCATCATTCCTGCGAGTGTAAACTCAACATGCTTTTCTCCAATGTTGAAAGACAATGTGGTGTTCTTGCAATCAACCAAGCAACCGGAAGTTACAAGGAACGGTCTTCCAAGAATGATCGGAATTGGATAATCTGCAGGAATGTCCAACACCACAAAATCTATCAGAATGTAAAACTTACCAAGCTTTATAGGAATGTCTTCCAATATGACAACCGGTCGAGCGATGGATCGATCGGCCATGTACAACGTCATCTTCACCGGTTTTGGCTCTCCCAATCCGCTTTTCTCACACAAAGCAAGAGGAATGATACTCACACTTGCTCCTAGATCACATAGTGCATCATAAGTGACCTCTCCAATACCAATGAGGAAAAAAATCCCGGATCTCGCAGCTTAGTTGGCATATTCTCCTTCACGATTTTGATAAGTTCGGATGATCTAGAACTCATATTTACTTCACCAAAATCCTCTAGCTTCCTCTTGTTAGAGAGGATCTCTTTTAAGAAATTCCCATAGGAGGGCATACCTAGAATTGCATCAATGAAAGGAATGTTAATATGCAATTTACTCATAAGGTCAAGAAACTTACCAAAATGTTTGTCTAGACGCGCTCTTGCTCTAGATTGCGGAAACGGTAGTGGAGGCTTGTAAGATGGAGGTGGCACATAGTCTCGTCCTTTTCCTTTTCTTTCTCAGCTAGGATCTCGTCCAAGACGGGCTGTTTTCCCTTGTCGACCGTCCGAGGTACCGGATCGCTAGTCTTCACCCCACTTCTTGAAGTAATCGCCATCACTTGACCTTTGGGAGTGTTCTTCGTCCTTCCGGGAAGCTTTCCTAGATCCCTAGGAAATTCTCCGGCCTTGTTAAATACTTGAATTTACAAGGCCTTTTGAGCCTTAGAAATAGATGTCACCGAACTCTCCAAACTATTCAGCTTTCCCATCATTTGCTCAAGCATTGCTTCCATCTTATCCTTGGGTGGATGATTCGAACTTTGAGGTGATTCTTGACTCTTTAATGGAATAAAAGTAGATGAAGAAGGTGGGGTTAGAGCATTTTTAGCATGTGAATAAGGGTTACCGGAATTGTTTTGGTTGGATCTCCAATTGTTGTAGTTCCGGTTGTTATTGTTGTTGTTGTAGTTGTTTTTCCTTTGCCCTTGATAGTTTTCTCTTCCTACATAGTTGATAGGTGATGGAATCACTATCATTTAGGTTAGTTTTTAGAGTTTTTTTTTATCACATTAGAGTCGTTTTATGCTACTAACTCCTTGGTCCAGAAGAAGAAGACTAAAAGAAGACAAAAGAGGAGTTATAAGCACTTAGGAGTTGAAGATCATTCACGAAGCAAAGCTTCTGGTGCCTCACCGCCCCCGCGGAGCAGTGTCACCGTCCCTACGGGTGACACTACACTCCGGAGCGCAGCCTGTGCCTTCGCCAGCGCCCGGAACGAAGACTGTCACCGCCCCTACGCCTCTCCTTGGCGCTCCTGCGGTGACTTGCCCTGAAGAAGCGAAGTCGGCGCCCCTATGCCTCTGCCTGCGTTTCATCCTGCGGAGCTGTGAAGCCAAAGAGTCAGTGCCACCGCCCCTGCGTTGACATTGGGCCGCCCCTGCGGCTTAACATCAGAAGCAATAGAAAGATGAAGAGTCAAGTGTTTGAAGAACATTAATGATCCGCCCCTGGGGAACTGCCAGGCCGCCTCTACGGCCACAAAGAAGATCAAGCGTTTTCGCCTGGACTGCCCCTGCGGATCTGAAGGCCGCCCCTGCGGTTCGGCAACAAAGACTTTACTCCGGCTGTTTGCACCACCTTTATGGCATTAAAGGTGGCTGTTTTGGCCGGCCATTTACTCCTATTTAGTGCCATTTGTAGTATAAATAGACCCATGGCTGATTGCTAGAATCATCCATCATTTCCCCATTTTATTCTCTCTTTTCTCTTGCTTCCTTTGTAATGAGCTTCTAGTTTCCTTGCTACATTGGGTTAGTTTGAAGCTGTATTGTTACTTTGGTTGTAAGTACCTTTTAATTTAAATTTTATTCAGTAATGCTTTGTGTTTCTTAATCTTCATTTGTCTAATTGCATTTTATTATCACTTAAGATTGATCACCTTAGGTTCTAAAGTACATGCAAAGAACTAGGATTAATAGAATCGGGTTCGGGTCTTTAATCTAGTAGTAACCTTTGGGTAATAACGGGTTGTAATTGCTTAAAGGAAAAGGAACACAAATATAAAGATAAGTTTAATGGTTTTAATCTTCTCTTTATATCCCTTAGTCTTTGTTTATAAGCTAACTTGTGATTTGTTCTAGTAGGTTTACGGAACACTAAACTTGTTAAGTTGTGTTGATGCCGGTTGGCTCAACACATACATATGATCAAGACGGGACATTACTTGAAAACTTGTAAAAGGAACTAACCAAAGTAGTGCTTACATGCTAAGAATCAACCTAGTGTAGTTCTCTCATCATCATCTTGTTCATTTTATTACTTGCTTTCTAGTTTTGTTTGCATCAATTCATCCAACCCCTCCCTACTTTGTTCTATAATCGATAATTGAATTTAATAAAAATATCACCAAACTCTCTTGGGTTCGACCCTTACTTAACCGCTATACTTGTTCTAGTGTTAAGTGGGGATTTATTTTGATAAGATAAGAAAACGACCTAAGGAAAAATTCTTGTCAATAGCCAACATCTTGATCCTTTGGCTGTCATCTAGATTGTGTTTGTGACTTCAAAAGCTCCTTCAAAGCTTTGACTTTATTGTTAAGAGTAGTGAGTTGAGCAACGCTAGAGGTGGTAAGATTCAACTCTTGTGGTCCGGATCTCCGATTTCTATCATCAACCCTCCGGTGGGAATACTTCTCAATAACTAGAGCTTGTTTCTCAACAAACTCACATGCATCACCAACAACTTTATCCATAAGCATCCCTCTAGAAAGGGATTGAAGCTTGAATTGAGTTTCCTCATCCAAACCCTTGAAGTAAACCTCTAGTAGCTCTATTTTTGGAATCCCATGATGAGGTCAATCCAACAAAAGTTCTTGAACCTCTCCCATGATTTAAATAAACTCTCTCTATCTTTCATCACAAAGGCATTGATTTTACCTCTCAACTCCATGGTTTTTTATGGTGGGAAGAACTTATTGAGGAACTCCGTAGTCATCTCTTCCCATGTGTGATCTCTTCCGGATGGTAATGATTGATACCATGCAAGCGCTTTCGCTTTCATGGAGAAAGAGAAACCTCGTAGCTTGTAATTGTTATTCTCCAATCGTGAAGGCCTCAAGGTCTCCATAAGAATCTCATAGTTTTGCAAGTGTTGATTTGGAGATTCCCCCTCTAGTCCTCCAAATTGATGTTGTCGGATCATTTGAAGAACTTGAGGGCGAAACTCATAATCATGTTCAGCCGGATCTCCTAAGTTTACGTCCGGACACCGTACTTGTTGAGTTGGATCCATTCTTTGACCAAGTGTTTGCGGCTCTCCCACAAACGGATCAAATCTCCTATTCTTCGCTTGATAGCGAGGTGCAGGTGGCGGCACAATAACGGGTGTCGGTGGTGTTACGCTAGGAAATAGCACAAAAAGCTTTACATTTATAAACTCGAACTGATCTCCTAAACTACCTAGCGAAACCCGCAGTGTACGGATCGTTATGTAGGAAGGAAAGTATTCCGAGGTCGAACACAAGGACTGAGGCGAAATCAAGTCATTCAATGATCAAAGATAGTGCAAATCTAGTCTAAGAAAGGAGAAAGAAATAAAGAAATGAAAATGATGATATTTTTGGTTGGGTTTTTGTGGTGATCAAGCAAAGATCACAAATCAAGCAAGGTAATAAAACAAACTAACAAATCAAGCTAGCAAACAAACAAATGACACAAACACAAGATATGAGATCAAAGAGAAAAATGGATTCTAGAGGTCAAGATTTTCGGTTATGGCATTGGACTCAAGGTTCTAAAGATTCTAAGGAAAAAGTTGCGGTGTTGGGAAAGGGTGTTTCTCTAATGGAAGCAATTACCGGGTAAGTCTCATGCTTCACTAATCCCGCACCAAACTCCTATTACCGGGTAAGTCTCAAGGAGGTAAAGTTGGGAATTCTACACAAACCGGATACCACTTAAGGGGCAAACCTCTCCTTACCGGGTAAGTCTCGGAAAAGGTAAGTCTCAAGCAACAATCCTAGCACACTCAGTCCAATAGCGGCTTATGAGGCTCACTACTACCTAGAGCTCATCATCTTTGGTACCTAAGATCGGAAATCACCGGTTAGGTCTCTTTCCTCACTTAGTTTGCTAGCATTAGGTCACCCTAAGCTATATTATGCTCAACAAACACTAGGATTTCAACAATCTAACATCCTAACATACAGATTCATCAATTAAAGAGCAACAGAAGGAAAAATCGGGTGGATCATAGCAAAAATCGGCCGATTTACCTGAAGAACAGGCCGATTTTTCTCTCTGGAATGGGTTTTGTGCATACAAATCATCCTAAACTAACATATAAGTCCATTCTATCATCACCCAAGCCATAACCATCAATCCATCACTCCAGAATCACAACAAACTAGCCAATAACATGCATTTCAAGATCTAAAATCATCATACAAGCATACATGGAATCCATAGCAAGAAGATGAAGTAAGGAAATGAAAGCAATGAAACTTAGCTAGATTTGAGCTCAAAACAAGTCTTTCAACACACCAAATGTAGCTCCAAGTCGGATCTTACAACCTTCAACAATCTTCTTCACAAAATCACTCAAATATCACTATGAAATTGAAATCTACACTAATTTCCCTCAAGAACACCCACAAGGGTGTCTTGAAGAGAGCTCCCAATTGGAAGATTCTTTGAGAAGATGATAGAAGGGTCCAAAAGAAAGAGAAGGATCCATAAATCAGCCTGCAAGACCACTTATATTCTCCACCAAGAGCAAGGCCGGACAAGAGATCGTGGGACACGTGGCTTAAGCTGTCAAAGGCCCAAAAATCGACCCAGTAGGAAAAATCGGCCGATTTTCCTGGGTGTAGGTCGATTTTCTTCAACAGAAGCATGCTATGATCGTCTAGCCATGAGTTGCTCCATTGCTTGCACCAACAAGGGTCCTTGTGTCCTTCATTGCTCCAATTATGTTCCTTCAAGGTCTCGGATATGTACCACCATGAGGCTTGATCCTCGAATGTCTCGATTAATGTCCAAAAGATCCCCGAAATACCTACAAAACCGACAAAAGCTCGTGTAGACGTCTTTTCTAGAAATATGCACAAAATGAGCGCAAACGTCTTAAACTAATGTCAAACCGTGCATGAATAACGGGAAAAACTATCTAATTGTATGCCTATATTAACGTCATAAATCACGTTATCAGGTGGGTCAACTTCAATCCTAGCATTGCCCCCTTGATTTTGGAGCAACTACCGTATAGTAGCTTGCATCTTGGGCAAGTCGGCTCGAATGCCATCCTCATTCTCACGTGCATCTGCTCTCTCCTTTACTAGAGCATCATCTCGAAGTTTCAATTGATCTAGAGCATCATCCAACTCAGCTTGGAGATCTCTATCTTCTACCATAGCCATTTTAGCTTCTTTCAATCTTTTTTTATAGGTCTTTTCTGGTTCCGGATCGAATAGAACGATTTCCTTACCAGCTCGAGAACGTCCCATAAACCTAAAGAAAGGTCCTGCAAGAGCACTCAAGTAGAATGATCAATAGCAACAAGGAAAACACCCCTAAGACCACCAAATACCAGCTTGCTTTGAACCAAGTCCCCGGCAACGGCGCCAAAAACTTGTTAGCTCCAAAACGTGTGCAAAATAAGTCTTAAATTTATATCAAGAATCAAGCAATATAAGCGAACCCTCAGTGTACAGATCAATCGAAATACAAGCAAGTATTCCAAGGTCGAACGCGCAAGGACTATGGTAAAATCAAGCAACGGTATATAATCTACAAGTTGTTATGCAATTCTCAAGCAACAAAGAGCAAGATATATGATAATCAAATAAAGGAATGCATATTCTAGATATCAAAGCATCCGATTGTGGTCTCAACTCAAAATTTCTAAAGATAAGCGCGGACAAAGCTCAGGTTGCAAAGGGAAGGTATTTCTAAGATGGAATAGATCATCGGGTAAGTCTCACCATCCACTATCTCAAACCAAAGATCGTATTACCGGGTAAGTCTCAAGGAACTAAGGAAAGGAACTATACTCACAAACCAGCACACTACCTAAGGGAATAGAACTAACCATCACCGGGTAAGTCTCAGGTTAACTCTCAAAGATAGGATGAAGGCGCACTCAAACCCTAACAAAGGATATACCCTTGTTACCTATCACTCATCATCATAGGTAAACAAGCAAAGGAATTACCGGGTAAGTCTCTTCTTAAGCTTGGATATAAATCAGGAAAGGTGCAGCAAGGATAGGATTTGACAAACTATAACCTATGGTTCAAGATCAAACGTTCAGGGTCAATCTTGTGCAGTTTTTGCCTGATCTCGGTCGAGATGCTCCAAGAACAGTCCGACACGGTAACGGTTTAGGTTAAACTCAAGCTTTCAGGATCCACTCAAGATAAAGATCTATTCTTTCATCGGCTATACCACAACCTTCAACTAATCACCCTAGAACCGTAGGAATTTTAGCCAACAATCATCATGTTCAAAGCAATCAAAGTATATGTAATCAAGATATCAAGAAAAGAGAATAAAACACTTAACCAAAGGTTGTCAATAATCAAAGGTGCACAATAATCCAATAATGCGTCAATAATGTGTTCCAAAAGATGATAACAATTACTAGAATCCTCCAAGAAAACCTTACAAAAGTATCTTCTCTTCTTTTTTAATCTTCAACCTTGATCTCCATGTAATCCTTCAAAGATCTCTTTTCGCAAATCTCTTCTCAAATCCTCTGTAAATCAGCCGTCAAAATCGCCCCTTTATCAATATTCACCTTCCACTCTTATAGAAGAACTTTTAGAGGTCAAATATTTTATTTCTTCTTAGGTTGTGGGCCGTCGACCTCGAGTAAGCCCAGTAGGTCATCTCGGTCAAGGTGATCACATACACATCCGAGATCTCTAATCAGTTACGTACTTATCTTCGTATCTTCTCTTGAATTCTTCTTTCATCCATTTCCTGAGGTTCCTGCCTTCCTTCTTGTAGCTCCAAGTGTGTCATAATGCAGCTCAATGGTCTCTTTATACTTCAATGTCCTTTTTTGATCCAAAATATGCCCTATCTCTAATCCCTACAATCACAATCAAACTAGGTGTAGACCTAGATTCTTAGAAAGTAGACAAATAAAGACATAATCATCAAGAATATATACCTATACATGCAGAATAATGATGAGAAACCGTAAAAACTATTGTCAATATATAGAATATAATTCATGTTATCATCTATCACATGCCAATTGTAAGATACAAAATTCCCGTCTATCCAACCATGTTTTTTTAACGACCAACACCATATTTATTGAGTTTGCCACATACCAAGCCCAACCCAACAAGTTTTCCCTATCCAAAATATATCCATGGAGCTCAAATTTTGACGAAAAATCGGTACCGATTGCACGAGAATATTCTATAAGATCCTAAATAAAATAAGATGGAGTATCATTTCTAAAACTCATATATAATATATTCTTAAACGATTACAATTAATCTAATTCAACAAATCTGGTTTTCTATTCTAACATGTCTACAACTAGTCCTATTAATAAAACAATTTTGGTTCTCTATTCGAACACGTCTACAACTAATCCAACTAATTCTACAATTTAGATTCTCTATTCTAAAATTGTCTAAAAGTAAACATATAAAAATATAAATTGTACACTTACTTCAAGTTGTGCAAGATGTTATTCCGGATCACTATATGTATACACTTCGAATGACATAATAGAGCTTTCACCATCGGATTGTACATCGCCTTCTTTTGAAAACGTCGACATTTTAACGACCTTTTACGGACTTGTTTTTAGACGTTGTAGTGATTTCGTATGTGAATAGTAAGATGATTTGACATGTATATATAATCTCGTAACGACTAGTTTTTAACGACTCTTTTTCGAACGTATAACGGCCACCTTGGGGCGGACTCGCAGTCCGGATGCGCCTCAAGGTGGGGCGGACTCAGACTCCGTTGCCGCGGGCTCGAACCGCAAGTGCGCCTCATATGGTGCGGCGGACTCCGCCTGTGTGGGGCGGTTGTCCTCCCCAATAGTCAGCGTGTTTAAAAGATATGAAATTGGGCTGACATTTCTATTGAGAACGAGAGCGTATAGAAACGGTCTCTCTCATTGACAGGGTTGGTGCATTTGACTTTTAACGTTAAGCCAATATATCTGTCTGTAATTCCCTTCATTTTCCTTAATCTTCCTTTTCTCTATATGATCTTCTTCTTCATTTCAATGGCCATATTTTGTATTATTAAATAGCTACAATGCCGGCATCTGGTTCGTCTTCATCTTTGCCATTCCGTGCCTCTTCTTTTCTCAATCTTTTCTTTCAGCATTTAGTATTTGAGTATGTTATGCTTCCTATGCAGCTGGGGAATCTTGAATCTTGGTTACTCATCATGATGGCATCCCCTTCAACTGTAATTTAATACCTTTTCTTCTTTGCAATATATATAAAATCCTCCCGTTGGTGTTTTGACTTTTATTGATCTAAATGGATTTCATTAGGTATAGTTGATTCTTTCAGTGAACAGGTCAGTTTTTGATCCTTTGGAGAACAATGGGAGACGAGGCTAGCAGTTCCCGGCCTAGAACAGCAAGGTTTCCACATCCACCATCTGGTTTGGCCTCCATAATAAACCCGAGCATCGAGCTAGCGGGGTTCTCGTTCTCGCGCTGCAGCCTGCGCCGGGAGATGCTCCAATCACCTCCCTCTTCGGAAATTGTTGATGAATACTTGCTTGATTTCTCTCAGTTATTTATTGGACGTCGTTTTGCTTCAGGACGTCATAGCACGGTTCACCATGGGAGCTATAAAAATGAGTCTGTTGCTGTTAAATTGGTGACTATACCGGATAATGACGAAGACGAGGCTTTGAAAGCTCGACTGGAGAATCAATTCAATAGAGAAGTAACTCTTCTACGTCGGCTTTCGCATTCGAATGTCATTAAGCTTATTGCAGCAGGCAGAACGCGAACGGCCTTATGCATTGTCACAGAGTACTTATCAAATGGCTCATTAAGATCATACTTGCGCAGGCTAGACCACAGAGGTCTTCCATTGAATACACTAGTTGATATTGCTGTAGACATTGCACGTGGGATGGAATATGTACACTCTCAGGGTGTCATTCACAGAGACCTCAAACCTGAAAATATTCTCATCACTGAAGCTTCTCACATGAAAATTGCTGATTTCGGGATTGCTTGCTGTGAGACGAATTGCGATTTTCTTGCTGATGATGATGATGGTACGTACCGTTGGATGGCACCTGAAATGATCAGACACAACTCTTACGGACGCAAGGTTGACGTCTACAGTTTCGGCCTCATTCTTTGGGAAATGGTTTCAGGAAGCGTCCCTTATAAGGATATGAGTCCTTTCCAAGTTGCATACGCCGTAGTACACAAGGTATGTTCGTTCATATGCACACGACCCCACTCTATAGTTTTTGTATCTTATATCATTACACTCGGGATTGCAGAATAAGAGACCTCCATTTCCCGAGGATTGTCCTCCAGTGATCCAAGCTTTGATCGAACAATGTTGGTCCACAGTACCAAACAATAGGCCCGAGTTTTCGCGGATTGTGGAAGATCTGGAGCAGTTGGGTTCGGTACTTCCTATTGATGGTACCCCGAACCAAGTACCGAGTGATATGTCTCAAGATCGTAACAAGAATCTTCTTCTTAATTGGATGCAAAAACTCTGTCGCCTCTGTTGAAATTTTATATGCTGTGTGTTTATGAAGCTATGCAACCTGCATGGAAGCAAGTGCTGTTTTTAGTTGGAGTGCAAAGAAACAAATGAATGATAGCAAATATAGAAATGTATTAATTTGTTAACAAGTGTGTTTGTGAATCTTCATACATAAAGGATTGCATAGTACATATCCTCGTCTTGATATGTAAAAGTTGGTGTAAATCTTCCTTGATTGTTTAACTTTCAATTTATTAAATGATAATAAAGTTTTAATTAAAATAATTAATTGAAAACTTTAAGATGAAAGTAACAGATAAGAGGGTGAGACACCAAAATGAGAAACGAAAAGGATATAAGATTTGTACCGTATAAAATATGTTGAACGAAATATGAGTAATAATAGAAATTCAACGAACAGAAAAGAGAATAACGCATAGTTTTATAGTCGTTCAACTACAATTTTTTAGGTTCATTTTAGAGAAATTTTATTGAATTTTTCTGACTATGGATAAACCAAATGATCAAACTGATCTCAAATCTTATGAGTGATGACAGGCCAATGTTTCAAATGGCACCTCAAATTATTATTAGAGTTGTACACAAAAATTTATTTATAATACTCTTGTAACCTAAATCAAAGTAAAAAAAAATCTAAAAATACAATCGTAACCAAATATATAATAATAACATAAAAGAATAAAATTCTAACAAAAAATCATAATCATAATTAATATAACTAACATAGTGCTCGTGCTTTGCACGATATTTGATACGAGGTTCAGCCGTAATTGGATGACCCGGTCTTTCGACACCAAAAGACTCAATAGAAAGACGCTAAATAAAAGAGATATGGAAAAGAAGGTGATTTGATGATGGTTGGATCGATAGATGGATATATCAAGGTCAAACTCTAAGCAACGACTCAGAAGCACGATAAGACACGATGAACCTTATCACATAGTCAACAATCATTTTGTAGAACTCTTCCATACAACCAGATACAAAAGAGAGCGTTGGTCCCTAGAGCACCAAGAGGTATGTCTGTGAAAAGTTGAATCACACTACTTTCCGTTCGCAAGTAGAAAACACTCAAGCAAGTTAAGCTAAAGGTTGAACTAGACGTCTCTCGCCCTCAACTTTCCGCGCGGAAGGCCAAAAAAATCAGTTGCAACTAGAAAATACCGAAAAGAAAAGTGTTTATTCGATTTCAAGTTAACAAAACAAGAGGCTCGAGATCCCAATATATAGGGGTGACTCGAGTTTGAGCTTCAAGTAATCCAGCCTGAAGAATCATATCTTGACTGAGAATAAGATATGATCTTGTGTTAGAAAAATAATAAAATAAGAACAATCTTCTAATAAGATTTGATCTTTTAGGATTGATAAAATAATATTCCTAGAAGATATGATTCTCTCAATCTATCTTTAACCTTCCCTTATAGAAGACTTAAATTATTTGCAAAATAATTAAATTAGACTTGGGTTGAAAAATAATATTTAAAAGCCTACAAAAATAACTCATATTTAAAAATGTCTTTATGGGCTAGAAAATAAAGTATAATGACCCATTTTAGCCACTAATGCCGCACCACCTATAGGATGAAGGGGGATCCAAAAGTAAAGTATAAGGACCCATATTAGCCACTAATGCCGCACCATCTATGGGATGGAGGGGGATCCAAAATGGCTTGTGTAGGCCATGAAACATGGTGACGTGGCGGATCGGGTAGGCTTGCATGACTAGTCTAGTTATCTGAAAGATAGATCACATGTTCCGATGTATGTGTCCGGAATGAGTACGCCTCGAGATTGTGGGCCCTACTTGGTGAGCTTGCATGGATGACTCGTATTGGCGTGGAACAGATGATTTGATCTCATACAAATCTTGCATGGCTATTCCCGACGTGCATGGATCGCATGGCTACGTGGGACGTGTGCATGGCTCGTTTGAATCAAAGAGTACATTGCGTGGCTCCTTGCTACGTGTGCATGACTGTTTGGAGGTGGAGGACGTGATTTCATGTGAGTTCGGGTCTCAAGTATCCGCGGCTGGTCCGAGGTGATATGAATGGCCCGAGTCTCTTCTTTTCAAAGTATGGTTGTGTTGGAGGATGGGTAGATGTGGGACCCACGGGTCTTCTCCTCCCTTGAATGTATACATGATTGATCATGTTTGTTACGCTAAGATCGTGATGCGCAAATGAGTTTTAAATTTATAACTCGAACTAAATCCTAAACTACCTAGCGAAACCCGCAGTGTACGGGACGTTTGTAGAAGGGATAGTATTCCGAGGTCGAACACAAAGACTAAGGTGAAATTAATTCGATTTGTGATTGAGTTTAGTAAAGACCTAGGTTGAAAGAAAAGAAAGAAATAAAGAAATGAAAATCTCAAATGTTTTTGGTTGGTTTTTGGTGATCAATCAAAGATCACAATTCATGCAAAGTAAACAATCAAACTAAACTAGGAATCAACACAAATAAACAAGCTAAACAAGATAATGATCAAAGAAAGAAAAGACGGATTCTAGGGGTTGGAAGTTCCGGTTATGGCATAGGACTCAAGCTATCTATTCATTTCTTGGATTAACTATGATATGTTGGGATTAAGTGTTTCTAGATTGGGATCAATTACCGGGTAGGTCTCATGGTCCACTAGTCCATTCCTAAGGTCTCATCACCGGGTAAGTCTCTAAGAACCTAAGGGACGGAATTCTACACAAACCGGAATGTTACCTAGAGATCTTAACCTATCCTTACCGGGTAAGTCTTGGAAAGGGAAGTCCTAAACAACTATCCTAGCACACTAAATCCAATGGCGGCTTATTAGGCTCACCACTACCTAAGGTTTGTTATCTTTGGAATCTAAGGGTAAGTATCTCCTAACACTTAGTTGCTAACACTAGGTCACCCTAGGATAGATTTAACTCAACAAACACTTAGGAATTCAACATTCTAACAATCTAAGACAAGATCCATCGAACCAGGGAAAATCACGGTTTGTTCTACCTAAACCACGGCCGTGGTTAGGCAAGAACTACCCGTGATTTCTAACAGGAGCTACGTTTATGCACACAAGTCATCCAAAGATAAATCTACGTTCGTCCTATCATAGCCCTAGCCATAACCATCCTTTCCTCACCCTAGAACCACATCTATTTAGCCTACAACATTCATAATAGAAATCGAAACAAACAAACATAAAATCATGACATCCATTTGCAAGATGATGAAGGAAAAGAGATGAACAAGTGAACTAAAGCAAAATCAAGCTGAAAATAGAATTAGAGTAACTCACAATCCTTCCAAAAGAAGGTTCAAACGATTCATACAACTCTTAGAAATAGAATCCGGAATTCTTCAATACAAAACTATCAAGTGTGGTAATGGTGTGTGTTCTTCTTCTCCTCTTCAATGGAGCTCTTCTTCTTCCTCTTTGACACTTTCCTTCCTAGAAAGACTTCTTGTTGAGAGAATATTTTTGTTAGAGGATAATGGATAATGGAGAGCTGCTCCAAGATACCCCTCTCAACCAATGAAGGACCACTTTTATAACAAATTTTGCATGAGCTGGCCATGAGAGTCGTGGCACAACTGTCACAAGAATCTGGCAAAATCCACGGGTGATTCCACGGCCGTGGAGTGTCAGGGAACCATGATTTGCTCCAGAAACTTCGCTTTGGATCATTAAGCTGTGATTTGGTGCATGGCTTGTGTTGGCAAGGCTCCATGAGTCCTCCTTAGCCTTTAGCTTGTGTCCTAATGAGTCCGAGGGTGTTTCGTCTAGATGAACGATCCTCAAACGTATCGTTTTAGCTCCTAAATTTCCCGAAATACCTACAAAGCAACGCACAAGTCCGTGTAGACGTCTATCTCGACAAAGTACGTGAATTGAGTGCAAACGTCGTGAACTAGTGCTAAACTATGCATGAATGAGTGAGAAATCTATCTAAATGATTACCTAAAACTAAGCACTAAATCGTGTTATCAAAATACCCCATACTTAAGGTTTGCTCGTCCCCGAGCAAATTCTCAACTATAGACTAAGAGATGACATGATTTATGTATGCAGAAAAATTGCAAAATCTTTTTGGGTTTGTGCTTCTATTATTGGATCACCTTCAAAGTCATGTTTCATGGTAAAGGACAAGCAATCATGCATTCAAACAAATGAAGACATGGAAAGACAATTGTACTTAACTCAAAAGTATGCATGAAATGTAAAGATGAAGAAGTCAAGAAGATCAAGAGTATATCCAATCTAAATCACTAAGTCTTACAAACATGCAAATAGGTCATAAGGTCTTGTGAAATAAAAGGGTCAAGAAATGTAGTGATTGGGTGGGGATTTCTAGGTTATGTGATGCTAATCCGGGAACGGAACTAACTCCACAATCTTGTCCTCGATCAACTTCCCTCAAGTGTATGTTTTCCTCTATCTTTTCTTTCTTTTCTTTTTTTTCTTTGACTTATTTTTGAGACAATGGCATTGGTGTACAAAAGCCGAAACCTTGGTGATTAGCCGTCCTCGGGCTTTTTCTTAGTTTTCGAGGTGCATCCACACCGGGCACACATACCAAAGTCGTTAGGACTATTGGTTCATTTGACTTTGGCAAGGCACCAACACCCGATTATGTGAAGTGTACCGAGATACTTGTCATTTAAGCCAATGTCCCCAAGCCTATATTTTTGGCTACACTTTTCACAACAAATTCAGCATTTTATGCATGATATTCTTTTCATCAACAACTTCACCTCACACTTGCTTTTCACACACATCAACACACTAGCATGCTCCTATTCCCGGATGGGTTAAAAGAGGTCAAATTTATCTCAATTGAGGTGCTCAAGCAATCATGATTAAGATGAGAAGTAGAGAAAGATGAATTGCCTTATTCATTCCTAGATGGTATGCAAGAACTATCATGTAATATCGATCTTCACTACTCAATCCTTTCTAGGCAAACATCATGGTCAAAAATCATTCATAGAATTTCAAGAGAAGTACTTCAAGTCCACATATGCGTTCATTAATCCTAACACATGAGGCCATCCATAGCCAATTCACAAGACAAGATTCATCATTAGGGTCATATCCAAGCCTAAAAAGCACAAATTTTTTTTTTTAAATTTTCTGATTTTTATGGTATTTTCGATTTAAGTATGTACAATGCAAGACATGTGAAGATTTTAAGCTATCCTAGATGCTTATCATGCAAAGGATCATGCAAACCCCACCCCATACTTAGAAACACATTGTCCCCAATGTGGTATACAAGTAAAGAGAGTGAAAGAAGGTTCTCACAATGTAAAAATGGTTTGCTATGGTATTTGGGATTGCTCAATAGTGAATTGATGTTTGATGATCCTATCAACAATGGTAGAGAGCTCTTAAGCATCCATCTAAGCTTTGGAACCCGCGCTAGGCACCGCTAGCCATCCAAGTTCCGCGTCCGCTCTACCCATAATTGGTTAGGGGTTCATCATCGTCATTCCTATGTCAAGCAAAGCTTCCAACGCCACTAATGTTCTAGCATACACACAAAGTAGACAAAACACACACAAAGATAGAAAAATCTAAAAACGAAAACAAAATGAAAAAGGAAAAATGTTACCAATGGGTTGCCTCCCACCAAGCGCTTCTTTAAGGTCATTAGCTTGACCAAACTCGGGGGCGTCTACTCAAGGTGAAGTGGGACAATCATGTCCACCGGGGCTCCCGGAATATACTTCTTCAAGCGGTACCCATTCACTTTGAAATTCCCACAATGTTCCCCTCCTATCTCAATAGCTCCATGGGGAAAAATCTTCTTCACCACATATGGCCCGGTCCATCTTGATTTGAGCTTTCCGGGAAAGAGCCTTAGCCTTGAGTTGAAGAGAAGGATAAGATCTCCTTCACTCAACTCCTTGGGGATGATCCTCTTGTCATGCCATCTTTTGGTTCTCTCCTTGTAGATCCGGACATTCTCATAAGCTTCCAACCGGATCTCCTCAAGGGCGTTTATATCAAGCAACCTCTTCTCTCCCGCCTCCTTGAGGTCAAAATTTATCCACTTAATGGCCCAATAAGCTCTATGCTCCATTTCCACCGGAAGATGGCAAGACTTTCCATAGACCAACTTGTAAGGAGTGGTTCCAATTGGTGTCTTGAAGGCGGTCCTATATGCCCACAATGCGTCATTGAGCTTCATAGCTCAATCCTTTCTAGTCCTAGACACCGTCTTCTCAAGGATGGCCTTGATCTCCCGGTTGGAGATCTCCACTTGGCCACTAGTTTGGGGATGGTAAGGTGTTGCCACCTTGTGAGTCACCCCATAATTAGCCAAAAGCGCCCCAAAATTCCTATTGGTGAAGTGCTTTCCTCCATCACTAATGATCACCCTTGGTGTTCCAAACCTAGGGAAGATCACCCGGTTGAAGAACCGCACTACCACCTTGGCATCATTTGTAGGAGAGGCGATTGCCTCCACCCATCTTGACACATAGTCCACCGCCAATAGGATGAAGAGATTGCCACATGAAGAAGGGAATGGTCCCATGAAGTCCACACCCCACACATCAAATATTTCGACTTCTTGGATGTTGTTCAAGGGCATTTCATTCCTCCTTGAGATGTTGCCCGTCCTTTGGCAAGCATCACATGCCGCTACAAAACCTTGCACATCTCTAAACAAGTTAGGCCAATAGAAACCGGATTGCAATACCTTTGCACACGTTTTGTGTGAGCTAGCATGGCCTCCACATGGTAAGGAGTGACAATGCCGGATCACACTCTCTACTTCATCTTCCGGTATGCATCTTCTAAACATTCCATCCGGGCCTCTTTTGAACAAGAGTGGCTCACTCCAATAGTAATGCCTCACATCGTTTAAGAACTTCTTTCTTTGTGCATACGTCAATCCGGGAGGCACCTCCTCACACACTAAGTAGTTCACAATGTCGGCATACCATGACTCATTTTCTCTAGACACTTGGAACAAGCATTCCTCCACCATTTGCAATTGCTCATCCCGGAATGAGTCATCAATTGGGATGTCATCTCTTTCAAGCTCTAATGGTGGGAGTCTACTAAGGTGATCCGCCACCGAGTTCTCGGATCCCTTCTTATCCCGTATCTCCAAATCAAACTCTTGAAGAAGAAGGATCCACCGAATCAACCTTGGTTTGGCATCCTTCTTTGTAAGTAGATAACGGATCGCAGCATGATCCGTATAAACTATGACCTTCGCTCCAACAAGGTATGAGCGGAACTTTTCAAATGCATACACCACCGCTAGCAACTCCTTCTCGGTAGTAGCATAATTGAGTTGGGCATCATCTAGCGTCTTGCTAGCATAATAAATGGCATGAGCGCCCATCTTTCCTTTGCCCCAAAACAGCCCCAACGGCTACATCGCTTGCATCACACATGATCTCAAATGGTAAACTCCAATCCGGAGGTTGCATGATAGGTGTGGAGATCAAGGCGTTCTTCAACCTACAAAAGGCCTCAAGACAATCTTTGGAAAAGACAAAATCAACATCCTTCATTAGTAGGTTAGTGAGAGGCTTAGAAATTTTAGAGAAATCTTGAATAAACCTCCGGTAAAAACCGGCATGCCCTAAGAAACTCCTTACCCCCTTCACCGAGGTAGGTGGCGGCAACTTCTCTATCGTTTCAATTTTGACCCTATCAACCTCAATGCCACGGTTAGACACCAAGTGTCCTAACACAATGCCTTCACTTACCATGAAGTGGCATTTCTCCCAATTCAAGACAAGATTTGTCTCCTCACATCTTTGCAATACTAATGACAAGTTAGCCAAGCAATTATCAAAGGAAGAACCATAAACAGAGAAATCATCCATAAACACTTCCATGATATTTTCTATGTATTCCGAAAAGATAGCCATCATACACCTTTGGAAGGTGGCCGGTGCATTACAAAACCCAAATGGCATTCTCCTATATGCAAAAGTACCCCATGGACATGTAAAGGTTGTTTTCTCTTGGTCATCGGGGTGGATAGGGATTTGGAAGAATCCACTATAGCCATCTAGATAGCAAAAATGAGAGTGTTGAGCTAACCTTTCTAGCATTTGGTAAATGAAGGGGAGAGGGAAGTGATCTTTCCTAGAGGCCATGTTCAATTTCCTATAATCAATGCACATCCTCCACCCTGTAACCGTCCTAGTCGGGATTAGTTCATTGTTCTCATTAGTTACTACGGTCATCCCACCCTTCTTAGGAACTACATGAACGGGACTAACCCACTTACTATCCGAGATAGGGTAGATAATTCCCGCATCTAGCAACTTAATGATTTCTTTTTTGACCACCTCTTTCATTATAGGATTCAATCTCCTTTGATGTTCAATAGAGGGTTTGTGGTTATCTTCCATCATTATCTTATGCATGCACAAAGAAGGCTTAATGCCAACCAAATCATCAATAGTGTAGCCAATGGCTTTCCTATGCAATCTTAGTTCATGCAACAACTTAGCAAGTTCATCATCACTCAAGCATGCATTCACAATTACCGGATATGTAGAATTATCACCAAGAAAAGCATACTTTAAATGAGAGGGGAGGGGTTTGAGTTCAAGTTGAGGAGGACCTTTATCGATTGGAGATGATCCAAATAATGTTGGATGAGATGAATCCAAAGCAAATGAAGACTCCTCATGGCTCCTAAGAGCTTGACCATCATCAAGGACTGGTCCAGGGAAAACCACGGCTGGAAACACGGTTTGCTCAACTTCCACGGCCGTGGTTCTTGCTAAGCTTGCTTCCCGGAGTTGTCCAGAAAGTTTGACGGCCGTGGAAAATAAATCTCGGTCGTGGAACTTGCAGTTGTTCAACACCTCTTCGTGGCTTTCAAATCCAGCTCTTGGCTCCTCTTCCAATACTTCCAATGCCTTGATCTCCTCATTGCAAGCTTCCTCAACACTTTCCTCCATCATACTTAAGGTAAGAACCTTCTCCAAGGGATCCTTGATCAAGATCGAGCTCACAACTTCCCTAGATTCTTCTTGCTCGACTATGTTGAAGACATCTTCATCAAGGGTCGGCCCTTTCATCATTGTGGACAATTTGAATTTGATGTTCTCCTCTCCAATGTTGAAGGAGAGAGTTCCATTCTTGCAATCCACTAGGCATCCGGAGGTGGCTAGGAAAGGTCTTCCCAAGATGATGGGAACCGGATAGTCCGCCGGAATGTCCAAGACTACAAAATCGATTGGCACATAGAATCCTCCTAGTTGCACCGGGATGTCTTCTAGGATCCCAACTGGATGAGTGATAGAGCGGTCCGCCATGTAGAGGGTCATCTTGACCGGTTTCGGCTCTCCTAGCCCAACCTTGTTGCAAAGTGCAAGCGGTATGATGCTTACACTCGCTCCAAGATCACAAAGGGCCTCGTACTTCACATCTCCCACTCCAATTGGGACACAAAAAGAGCCCGGATCTCTTAGCTTGGGAGGCATCTCCTCCTTCATTATTTGGATCAATTCCGAGGATCTCTTGATCATTCTTATCTCCCCATACTCCTCCAACTTCCTTTTGTTGGAGAGTATTTCCTTCAAAAACTTGCCATATGCCGGCATTCCTAAAATGGCATCCATGAACGGAATGTTAATATGTAATTTGGACATTAGTTCAAGGAACTTACCAAAGTGATTGTCCAAACGAGCTCTTGCTCTTGATTGTGGGAACGGTAGTGGTGGCTTGTATGGAGGCGGTGCCACATAGGTTGGCTCTACATCCTTGCTCTTGCCTCCATCTTCTTGCAACTTTCCCTCTTCTACCATTACTTGCTTTCCCTTAGCATTGTCCTTGGGCAAAGGATCTTTCACACACAACCCACTCCTTGTTGTGATAGCCAACACTTGGCCTCTTGGGTTGTCTTCGGTTCTTCCGGGAAGCTTTCCCGGGTCTCTATGGGCTTCACCCGCCTTTTGGAACACTTGTGCTTCCAAAACCTTTTGAGCTTTAGAAATTGAAGTCACCGTGCTCTCAAGACCACTCAACCTTCCAAGCAATTGCTCAAACATCAATTCGGTCCTATCCTTTGGAGGTTGAGTGAATCCGGGTGGAGGTTCTTGTGAAGCTCTTGGTGGTGGAGTTGTGCTTGTGGAAGCGGAAGGGTTCAAGGCTCCATCCGGGTTAGAGTAAGAAAATCCGGGATGGTTGTGGTTGGGCCGGTAATTGTTGAATTGCTGGTTGTTGTTAAAACTCCTTGGGCCTTGGTAATTGTTGAAGTTGCCCCTTCCCATATAATTCACATCCTCCTCCTTGGAAGACAAGTTGGCTTGTGGAAGCACTTGAGGAGTTGCTTGGTTCCTCAAAGTTGTAGCACACAACTCCCTCAAGGACTTCAACTCGTTATTGATGGCGTCAAGCTTGAAATTGCTCATGGTGACTTCACTTACCTCATATGCTCCCGCCTTTCTTCCTTCATTCTTCCTATGGGAGTACTTCTCAATCACTAGAGCTTGCTTCTCCACAAACTCCCAAGCTTCATCTACATGCTTCTCCATAAAAGTCCCACCGGAAAGAGATTGGAGCTTGAATTGGCTATCTTCATCAAGTCCCTTGAAGTAGATCTCCAATAGCTCAATTTTCGGTATGCCATGGTGTGGACAATCAAGGAGAAGATCTTTGAACCTCTCCCAAGACTTGAATAGACTCTCTCTATCCTTCATCACAAAGGCATTGATCTTCCCTCTTAATTCGGTAGTCTTGGAAGGTGGGAAGAACTTAGTCAAAAACTCGGTTGTCATCTCCTCCCAAGTACCAACTCGCCCTTGTGGAATAGATTGATACCAAGCTAAGGCTTTATCCTTAAGAGAGAAGGAATAAGCCCTAAGCTTATGGTTGTTGCTCTCCAATCTTGGAGGTCTAAGAGTCTCCATCAAGATCTCATAATTCATAAAATGTTGATGAGGGGACTCTCCTTCCATCCCTCCAAATTGATTATGCCGGATCATTTGTAGAACTTGAGGGCGGAGCTCATAGTTGTGGGCTGCGGGATCTCCTAAGTTCACACCCGGACGGTGTGCTCTTTGTGCCGGATCCATACGTCTCCCTAGGGTTTGTGGCTCTTCAATGGCAATGGGCACAACCCTAACATTAGCCGCCGGCTGCGGTTGTGGTGGAGGAGGTGGAGGTTGTCGGCGATTAAGCTCTCCTTGAACAAGGGCTTGCCTAATCTCATCAATCTCCCTCCTAGTTGCCTCTTGCCTCTCATTGGCAAGTCTCCTTTCTTCCTCCAAGAGCTCATCTCTTAGCCTTATTTGCTCTAAGGCTTCATCCAATTCAGCTTGGAGGTCTCTTCCGGCCATCTCTTTTCCCTTTTTAATACTCTTGGATCTAGATCGAAGGGTTTTCTCCGGTTCGGGATCGAATGGAGCTAAATCCTTGCCACGAGATCTTCGCATACACCTAAAGAGTAATAGATGTCCTGAAAAGCAAAGACACAAACCAAAAAGAGATCAAAAGCAACAAGAAAGATCTACACTAGAAACAATCACAAAAATGACTCAATCTAGACCTAGTCCCCGGCAACGGCGCCAAAAACTTGTTACGCTAAGATCGTGATGCGCAAATGGGTTTTAAATTTATAACTCGAACTAAATCCTAAACTACCTAGCGAAACCCGCAGTGTACGGGACGTTTGTAGAAGGGATAGTATTCTGAGGTCGAACACAAAGACTAAGGTGAAATTGATTCGATTTGTGATTGAGTTTAGTAAAGACCTAGGTTGAAAGAAAAGAAAGAAATAAAGAAATGAAAATCTCAAATGTTTTTGGTTGGTTTTTGGTGATCAATCAAAGATCACAATTCATGCAAAGTAAACAATCAAACTAAACTAGGAATCAACACAAATAAACAAGCTAAACAAGATAATGATCAAAGAAAGAAAAGACGGATTCTAGGGGTTGGAAGTTCCGGTTATGGCATAGGACTCAAGCTATCTATTCATTTCTTGGATTAACTATGATATGTTGGGATTAAGTGTTTCTAGATTGGGATCAATTACCGGGTAGGTCTCATGGTCCACTAGTCCATTCCTAAGGTCTCATCACCGGGTAAGTCTCTAAGAACCTAAGGGATGGAATTCTACACAAACCGGAATGTTACCTAGAGATCTTAACCTATCCTTACCAGGTAAGTCTTGGAAAGGGAAGTCCTAAACAACTATCCTAGCACACTAAATCCAATGGCGGCTTATTAGGCTCACCACTACCTAAGGTTTGTTATCTTTGGAATCTAAGGGTAAGGATTACTGGGTAAGTCTCTTCTAATACTTAGTTGCTAACACTAGGTCACCCTAGGATAGATTTAACTCAACAAACACTTAGGAATTCAACATTCTAACAATCTAAGACAAGATCCATCGAACCAGGGAAAATCACGGTTTTTCTACCTAAACCACGGCCGTGGTTAGGCAAGAACTACCCGTGATTTCTAACAGGAGCTACGTTTATGCACACAAGTCATCCAAAGATAAATCTACGTTCGTCCTATCATAGCCCTAGCCATAACCATCCGAACCACATCTATTTAGCCTACAACATTCATAATAGAAATCGAAACAAACAAACATAAAATCATGACATCCATTTGCAAGATGATGAAGGAAAAGAGATGAACAAGTGAACTAAAGCAAAATCAAGCTGAAAATAGAATTAGAGTAACTCACAATCCTTCCAAAAGAAGGTTCAAACGATTCATACAACTCTTAGAAATAGAATCCGGAATTCTTCAATACAAAACTATCAAGTGTGGTAATGGTGTGTGTTCTTCTTCTCCTCTTCAATGGAGCTCTTCTTCTTCCTCTTTGACACTTTCCTTCCTAGAAAGACTTCTTGTTGAGAGAATATTTTTGTTAGAGGATAATGGATAATGGAGAGCTGCTCCAAGATACCCCTCTCAACCAATGAAGGACCACTTTTATAACAAATTTTGCATGAGCTGGCCATGAGAGTCGTGGCACAACTGTCACAAGAATCTGGAAAAATCCACGGGTGATTCCACGGCCGTGGAGTGTCAGGGAACCATGATTTGCTCCAGAAACTTCGCTTTGGATCATTAAGCTGTGATTTGGTGCATGGCTTGTGTTGGCAAGGCTCCATGAGTCCTCCTTAGCCTTTAGCTTGTGTCCTAATGAGTCCGAGGGTGTTTCGTCTAGATGAACGATCCTCAAACGTATCGTTTTAGCTCCTAAATTTCCCGAAATACCTACAAAGCAACGCACAAGTCCGTGTAGACGTCTATCTCGACAAAGTACGTGAATTGAGTGCAAACGTCGTGAACTAGTGCTAAACTATGCATGAATGAGTGAGAAATATATCTAAATGATTACCTAAAACTAAGCACTAAATCGTGTTATCAATGTTCTCATGCATCCTTGATCTTCTAATGTGAAGGGATCTTAACCAACTTCTCTTCTTGATGTTGCTCTTCGTTCCTCTCCTAAGCTTTAGAGTCCATAGCTGCATGTCTCTTCCTCTTGTTGTTTCTATCTTCATCTTATTGGTTGGGGGTCCTGGACATGCCCTTGCGTCTCTAGGTGATCCGGGATATGCTCATGCTCCTCAATTTTTTTAACGACCCGAGTTTTAAGTAACCCAAGACGTCACTAGGCTAAGGACCACACAGTGGGTCCCATCAGTTAGCCTGACAACAACTTCACAAATAGGACCTTGCAACAAGAAGCACGAAGAAATAATGAAAACATTCAACCTGTCATTTAGAAAACATTTACATAACAAACGTGCATGCAGTTAGTATGTATATCCCAAAACGACACTTTAAAACATGCCACCTGAACAGGTGTCTTAAAACTTCAGCCTGAAATCAACATGTGTACACAGTTGCACACAACCAACAAAAGACTCGCTTGCAAGCGATTAGTTTCAAAAGTAGTTCAACCAACCCTTGGGTTAACACTGCCTCGGCTGTCCACACCCTACAGCTGACATCCCTGAAGCGTTCCTATGATCAACATTACCTAAAAAGATTCGGTTTAAAACCGTTAGCTACCGATCATAATCTATCCACGAGAGATTATATCATCACATCACAATACAACAAATATATTCAAATACCATATACCGTGCTCATGAGATGATATTATGATTTTATGAATGATGTACGTGAATGTAGTATGAAATTTACAATTTGCGATCCCGGACCAAATCCGGAATCATTGCTTATACGGTTCTAGCTTTGGTGTGAGCTCACCATTGCACAGATTAAGTTAATTCAGACATTTGCTCTTAGGTTGTAGCCAGACTAATCAAGTCTACGGGTCAGGCTTTCTCGTGGTGGGTTATGGTCTTAACCCCTAACCACATGCAACATTTTTCCATTCATGTTAATGCAAACATTTATCATTTTCATTAGGTGTGCGACCCGAGCCTGAAGTCCATCAGACTCGGTGTCATTCTTATACAAACGCAAGTGATCCGGGCTTGGCCGAGCTCCGGCATTCACTACAATAGCTAGCGACCTGGCTAATGGTTAGCTCAGAGTCTTAAACAATTTACATACTATTGACCTTTACAGGTCATCGTCATATCACATGCCTCAAAAGGCTTATCATCTCATACATTATCATGTCATTCAATAGCACGCCTCAATAGGCTAACACATGTTCATTTAACCATTTCTCATAATTATGACATGATAATAATCAAAACAACATTAAGCATGCTTTACACATCATAACGTCATTTTCATCATAAAACACATCAAGCATGCTTTACACATAACACATCTCAATGCATATCAACATTCACATTTCAACACAACAAGGCATTTCAAAACAATAACACATATCAACACACTGAGATATAAATCTATCAGGCACGGGTTTCTGCAGATCGAAGCTAAGTAAGTCCGAAGACTTACCTGGATACGCTCACTGAGCAACTAAGCTATAGTTAGTCTACCGTCTTCAACACCATCTGTTGAGAATATCATATTCCTCGTATTAAACTTCTTGCTTCAAACATCAATTAAATTCATTCCTTTGAATTTAATTAGCTTATAATGTTTTCCAGATTCCTAATTTAATTAATTAATCTTTAATTAATTAATTAAATTTCACCAGAATAACGTTTTGCCCGCAGACAGTTTCAGAACCCAACTGTCATCAGATCTCATCAAACAAATATCTCATAATCACCATAATAAAGTAATGAGCATAATGGAATTTCCAATTATCCATTTTGACAAGCCTAAGGTCAATTTAGGCCAAATCGCAATACTGAAAACGAATAAATTCATAACTTATTCGTTACTAACCCGATTGATGATGCGAAAGAAGATTCGGAATCACAACGACGCAGGCTACGCTCGGACACCATCAGATTCACCAGAATCTGAGCGACGGGACCGGCCATATAAGGGGAGGCTCGACCTGACCTTAACTTCAACGGAAACGCAGAAACTCGGTACCAAAATGAAGAGGACGAAGAGAGGAATCCGAAAACTCAAACGGAATTGAAATCGGATTACAAATGAAGAGTATATCTGAATTTGAAGGTTGAGAGAAATCAGAGTTTTTACGAGGAAACGTGAAAGGAAATGAATTAATAAATGAATTTCCGCTATTTATAGCGAAGACGATAATTATCCTTTAACAAAGTCGATAGTTATCCTTTAACCGATTCGAAGGCGGTTTGAGCCCCTTCTCCAAACTTCTCGAAATTGGAATAATAAATCTGACATATTGTGTGGATAATTATTCCGCAACTTTCTCGGAAAACGCATATTCCTAAGCCGTCTTTTTTAGCCGCTAAGAAACGAAATAGCGACTCTTTTGGCCATTTTGCCTCTTCATGTTATTTCATATCTAAAACATACCCAATGTCCTGATCATTTCTCTCAACTGCAGTTTTATTAATTGAAGCTCCCAAATGCTTCAAATAATACGAGAGGGTAAAAATTATTCCCCGGAGGAAAAAGTGAAAATTTTCCCATAAGTCCAAATTTATGTCAGGATCGTGACGGTGGAATTCCTACTCGTCATCTACACACTATTCGCAATTTATGGGTCAATTGGTATCGATGATTAATTTAATCCCTTAAACATCCTTTATTAGGATTCGAAAATCCTAGCTTTTACATCACACACCCCTTAAGAAAAAGTTTTGTCTCGAAACTTTAATACACAGCTCATCAGAAGACTGAATCTATCAGTCACATAATTAACCTATCTTTGCATTTCATGCAAGCATAAGTTATTACCAAGTTAGAAGGGGTTATCAAGCTCACACTAGTGAAGTCTATCACTTCCTATGTTAGCAAACACAAAACAATTCACGCACACATAAATCACATCAACATAGAACCATATAAGCACATTAGTTAGTGAAAAAGGTTAGGTACTAATTCATACCTCTATCTCAATCACCGATCAAAGAACTAAACACCTCTGGATAATTTCTCTCCATGTGCTCAATTGTTTCCCATGTAGCCTCTTCCATTCCCCTTCGGGACCACTGGATCTTCACTAATGGAATCTCTTTATTCCTTAACTTCTTTATCTTTCTATCTAACACGGCCATAGGGAACTCGGCATAGGTCTGATCAGGCTCTATCTCGATAGCATCATAGCTGAGTACATGGCTCAAATCTGGTTGATATTGTCTTAGTTGTGATACATGAAACACTAGGTGTACTCCATCCATTGTTGGCGGTAATGCTAAACGATAAGCTACTTTACCAACTTTTTCCAAAATCTCAAACGGTCCAATATACCGAGGACTTAACTTCCCCTTGATACCAAACCGTTTGACTCCACGAGTCGGTGAAACTTTCAGCCAAACATGTGTCCCTGTTTCAAACTCTAGCGGGCGTCGGCGCTTATCAGCATACGATTTTTGTCTACTCTGTGCAGCCAACATCCTTTCTCGAATCAAAGCAACTTTTTCAATATCACTTTTAACTTTGTCTGGAGCCGTGTCAATGACATCGGCAGGCTCATCCCAACATAATGGGGTTCGACATTTCCTTCCGTACAGTGCTTCATAGGGTGTCATCCCAATGGACGCATGCCAACTGTTGTTGTAGGTGAACTCGACCAACGGTAATTGATCCGGCCATATCGGTCCCCAATCAAGCATACATGACCTCAACAAGTCTTCTAAAGTCTGAATAGTCCTTTCGGACTGACCATCTGACTGTGGATGAAACGCTGTTGTAAAATTCAGCTTGGTTCCCATTACTGTCTGTACCTGGCTCCAGAATCGAGAAGTAAATCGTCCATCTCTATTTGAAACTATGGTCTTAGGAACTCCATGTAATCTGATTATCTGATTCACGAATTCCTCTGCTAACTTGTTCACAGTCCAAGTTTCCTTGATAGGAATAAATCTTGCAGTCTTTGTTAATCGATCAACCACCACCCATATGGAGTCATAACCCTTGCTACGTAGACTGGTTACAAAATCCATGGTGATGTGTTCCCATTTCCACTCCGGTATCTCCAATGATTGGAGTTCTCCTCCTGGCCTTTGGTGTTCAATTTTAACTTGTTGACATGTTTGACACCGTGACACAAACTCATCAATATCTTTCTTCATACCTTGCCACCAAAAGTAAGGTTTAATATCCCGATACATCTTGTTCGATCCTGGATGTATGGAATATGATGTTGCATGAGCTTCCACAAGAATCCTTTTTCTAATCTCTTCATCTTGAGGAACACATACTCTTCCCTGATATCTCATTATATTGTCAGTATCGATATGGAAATCTGAAGATTAACCATTTCCGATCACTGACCTTATTTTGATTAAATTAGGACAACTTAGTTGTTTTTGTTGAATTTCTTTCAACCAATTGGGCACTATCTCCAAGGTACACGGATACCCTTGTTCCTTCTGAACCCATATTTCAATGCCACTACAAATCAGATCTTTTTGTATTTCAACTTGTACAGTTAATCGAGCAATCGCTTTTTCTTGAGCTGACTTCCTACTCAAAGCATCAGCCACCACATTAGCTTTACCAGGATGATATAGTATCTCTAAGTCATAATCCTTTATCAACTCCAACCACCTTCTTTGTCTCATATTCAACTCTTTTTGAGTGAAAATGTACTTCAGGCTCTTATGATCTGTCATGATCTTACACGTCGTCCCAAATCGGTAATGCCGCCAAATCTTAAGTGCATGAACTACTGCTGCTAACTCCAAGTCATGTGTAGGGTAGTTCTGCTCATATTGTCTCAGTTGTCTTGATGCATAGGCGATGACTCTTTCATTTTGCATCAAGACGCATCCCAAGCCCATTTTAGATGCATCACTGTAAACAATGAACCCTAGTGTTCCATTCGGCTGAGCTAACATATATACAGTTGATAGCATGAATTATTGTCTATATTTTGGAACCCGTTTAGACGTTCTATCTTCAATAATCTGCATGTTTGTATGTATATTATGTGATTATATTGTCATTTCATCTACCTTTGCGGGAATCGAGGTCTACACCTAGTTTTGTTGAAATCGTAGGTAAAATGGCACGTTTTGCATCAAAAAGGAGCAAAGGGAGCTATGGAGTCATTGGAGCTACATTCAGGAGCTTAAGAAATGATCCAGGAAGCACAACCATGGATTAAAGATTTACTTTGGACCAGATTTGAGAGATTTCACATTCAGTTGTGACTCACCTCGGTTGACTACAGAGTCACCTCGACCGAAGTGATCCAGAGGAGTCGACTCGACCGAGGCGAACACCTGGGACACGACGAGAATATTTTATTCATGGTTGAGATCTTTTATCTTTGGAAAGAGGATCTTATATTTTTGGGCTGGATTCCTGGAAGGAAGAACATAAGTTAGACCATATATTTTACCTATTTTTATGGGAAGAGATCTTTCTAAGATATCTTATCTTTGGAGAGTAATTTTCCTATAAAAAGGGTCGGATTTCCCACAAATCCGACATCCCGCATATCATGCTATACCATCAATTGTGTTTTATACACCGCTGCAACCATACTCCAGTTGGGAGATTTGAAGAACCTTTTTGAAGGTTGAAGGAAGAAAGTCTATAGCTTTTATAGCTTTTCGAAGGGTTTTTGTAAGATCACCTTAGATTCCCTTCTTTGTTGTTTGTCTTGTTGGATTTCTATCCAAGGAACGCTTGTTAGTTTTATAATTGATTCAGTTATTGAAGCCTTTCTCTTAAGGTTTTCTTGTTCAATTATTCTCTTTCTTCCCATATATTTGATTAATACTTTCATGATGATGAGTGGCTAATCTCTTTGTCTAATTCTAGGGTGATTGGCTAAAGGTTGTGGGAAAAACAATGATAGAATAATCTTAATCACAGTAGAACCCTGAAAGCTAGAGTCTTTACCTTAACCCTAAGCATCTCGTTCAGTCGATGAACATCTCGGCCGGGGTGGAATTTGGCTGACCGAGGTGACTTATCTGATCCGAAACTGAGAGTTAAGTGTTAGAGTTTGCCAAATCCTATTCTTATTACACCTTTCCTGGTTCAATGCAAGCCTAGGATGAGACTTACCCGGTGATTCCTTTGTTTGTTTACCTAAGATCATAAGTGTAAGTAATAAAGGTTTATCCTTTATTGGGGTTTGAGTGTGCTTTCGTTCCATCTTTGTGAGTTAGCCTGAGACTTACCCGGTAAAGGTTGATTCTATTCCCTTAGTTGGAGTGTTTGTTTGAGGTTATAGTTCTTTACCTTGATTCCTTGAGACTTACCCGGTAATAGGAGTTACGGTTTGGGATTAGTGAGTAGTGAGACTTACCCGGTAATCTATTCACACTTTAGAAACACCTTCCCTATGCAAAAAATCTCAGCTTTGTCCACTTATCTTTAGATCTTGAGTTGGAACCACAACTAGATGCTTTAATCCCTAGAATTGCATATTTCCCTTATTGACTTTTTTACCATCTTTGATTGTTTTTAATCGCTTTTGTGGTTAGTATTTACAAAGCTTACCTATTCCGACTTTGTTTCACTAAGTCCCTGTGATCGACCCCTGGAATTCCTTGCTTTTTACTACGATTGACCCGTACACTGCGGGTTCGCATCCTTGTTTTAAGCTTACATCTAGGGTTATAAATTTAAAGCTTACACACACCGTTTGGAGCGAACAAGTTTTTGGCGCCGTTGCCGGGGACTTGGTCTAGACCGAGCCGGTTGCGGTACGCTTTTGGGGCACTTGCCCCCGTGTCTACTAACCACTCTACTTGAGTGACTTTCGCAGGTTCTTTCTTAGGTTTATGCGAAGAACCCGCACTGGGAAGGAAATCGTTCCTTACGATCCCGAATCAGAAAAGACATATAAACGACACTTAAGAGAAGCGAAGATGGTCAACCAAGACAATCGAGATCTTGAGGCCGAATTGAAGGAGGCGTTAGAACAGCTACGCCTCAGCAGAGAAGAATTGAGGCAAGAGAAAGAAGAAACTCGCACCAGAACTGAAGCGATCGAAGCAGATATGGCAGCCTTACGAGACCAATATCTACTTCGACCGAGGGAAGATCCAGTTCCCGATCCTCGACCGATGCAGGTCCCAGTTCCCGATCCTCGACCGGTGCAGGTCCCAGTTCCAGACCCTCGACCGAGGCAGGTCACAGTACCTGATGCCCCGGCCGATGTACTTCCACTTCGGATGCCAGTCCGAGGCGCTCTTTTTGTAGGAATCCCGCAAACCCTAGGTCAAAGGACGGACCCCAATCAACAACTGAGGCGTCCAGGAGTTAACCTAGGAGATCCGGCGGACCATGACTATGAACTTCGACCGCAAGTTCTTTCTATGATTTGCCAATGCCAATTCGGAGGGCTAGAGAAGGAATCTCCGCATCAACATATTCAAAACTATGAGAACTTGATGGAGACCTTGAGACCCTCAAGAATAGAAAACAACAACTACAAGCTAAGACCTTTTTACTTTTCTTTAAAAGATAGAGCTCTTACTTGGTATCAATCTCTTCCTCTAGGAAAAATCAATACTTGGGAGGAGATGACTACGGAATTCTTGACTAAATTATTTCCCCCCTCTAAGACCACTGAAATGAGAGGGAAGATTAATGCATTCATTATGAAGGACAAGGAGAGCTTGTCCAAGTCATGGGAAAGGTTTAAAGACATTCTTTTAGATTGCCCACATCATGGGATTCCAAAGATAGAGTTGTTGGAGATATACTTCAAGGGACTGGATGGAAGCACCCAGTTCAACCTCCAACTACTTTCCGCCGGTACATTTATGGACATGGCGATTGACGAAGCTTGGGACTTTATTGAGAAGCAAGCTTTGCATATGGAGAAATACTCCCACCAAGGAGCGGAAGGTGGAGTTAAAAGAGTTAACTTTCAAGATGCTCCGTCTAACAACAATCAACTCACGTCTTTGAAGAATGACGTGAAGCAATTGAAGGAACTCTTGGTTGATCAAACCAAGAAGGAAGATCAAGGATCAAGGAACAACAACAATGGATACCGTAACAACAACAACGGTTCCCGGAACAACAATTACAACAACAATAGAGGATCCAACAGCAATAATTAGAGGGTGAACAACCAAAATTCGGGTAACAATCATTCTAACTCCAATTCTAACGATTCCTCTAATCATTTCCTCTCTTCCCCTTCTTCTTCTTCTTCTACTCCATTAAAGAGCCAGGGGCAAGGATCAAGTTCGTCCCAGCCGGAAAAGAAAGATGCAATGCTGGAGGCTATCTTGATCAAGCTTAGTGCTATGGAGACATCCATGACTTCATTTTCGAAGGCCCAAAAGGCCTTTGAACAACAACTTGCTAGTAGGGCGAATGAAGCGCCAAGAGATCCAGGGAAGCTTCCAACAAGGACGGAAAGCAACCCTAAGGGCCAGATCATGGCCATAATGACGAGGAGTGGACTGAAGACTGCAGATCCAGTGCCTCGGTCGGTGCCAGTACCGACGAAGACCACCTCGGTCCAGGTGCAAACGAAGAACACTTCGGCCGAGATGTCAACCGAGGTGGAGCCACAGAAAGCGGAGGGGAAAACTAAAGTTTATGTTCCACCTCCTGCATACAAACCACCACTTCCATTCCCCAGTCAAGGGCCAAAGCACATCTAGACAAGCACTTTGGTAATTTCCTTGACTTGATGAATAAACTACACATTAACATTCCTTTCCTTGATGCTATTCTAGGAATGCCCGCTTATGGGAAGTTCTTGAAAGAGATCCTATCAAGGAAGAGGAAGCTGGAGGACTTTGGTGAAGTAAGGATGACATCTAAATCCTCGGAGGTTATTCAAATCATGAAGGAGAAGATGCCACCCAAGTTGAGAGATCCCGGCTCATTTTGCATTCCCATTCAAGTTGGGGATGTCACTTGTGAAGCCTTATGTGATCTAGGAGCCAGCGTGAGCATCATTCCGCTGGAGCTATGTGTGAAGATCGGACTTGGAGAGCCCAAGCCGGTTAAGATTCGATTATACATGGCGGACCGCTCCATTACCCATCCCGTGGGCATTTTGGAGGACGTTCCGGTTAAGTTAGGTAACTTCTATTTACCTATAGACTTTGTTGTACTTGATATTCCCGCAGATTATCCTGTTCCTATCATTCTCGGGAGGCCATTTCTAGCAACTTCGGGTTGCAACGTGGATTGTAAGAATGCCAAGTTGAAATTCAACATTGACGGAGATGAAGTGGAGTTCGCATTACTTGCGGCTATGAAGGGAGAGCACCTAGGAGATGATATCTTCAACATCTATGATGAAGAAGAATCAAGAGAATTGGTGAGCTCTATCCTTATTAACGATCCACTTGAAGAACATCTCGGTCAACGCCTCTGCGCCTCGACCGAGGTCGAAGGCGAGATGACTTCAACTGAGACTTCCGAAAGTCCAGTTTCTGGATCTACTCCACTGGAAGGAGGAAGCAAGGATCCCCCTCAAAAGCACCCCCAGTTGTGGAGCTTAAACAACTCCCAAATCACTTGAGGTATGTCTTTCTTGGACCGGATTCCACTTATCCCGTTATTGTTAGTGCTTCCCTCTCCGAATCTGAATTGTCTAAACTAATGCATGTCCTGAGAAAGCATCAAAAGGCTTTGGGTTATACTATAGATGATCTTATTGACATTAAGCCTTCTTTCTGCATGCATAGAATTCTAATGGAGGACGATCATAAGACTTCACGGGAACCTCAAAGACGGTTAAATCCGATCATGAAAGAGGTTGTGAAGAAGGAAATTCTTAAGTTTTTGGATGCAGGTATCATATATCCTATCTCGGACAGCAAATGGGTTAGCCCAGTGCATGTAGTTCTGAAGAAAGGAGGGATGACCGTTGTAACGAATAAGAACAACGAGTTAATCCCAACAAGGACCGTCACGGGCTGGAGAGTTTGCATTGATTATAGGAAGCTGAACACGGCCACTCGGAAGGACCATTTTCCACTTTCCTTCATTGATCAAGTGCTCGAACGGTTGCCCAGCATTCACACTTTTGCTACTTAGACGGCTATAGTGGATTCTTCCAGATTCCAATCCACCCGGATGATCAAGAGAAGACCACTTTCACTTGTTCATGGGGGACATTTGCTTATAGGAGGATGCCATTTGGATTGTGCAATGCACCCGCTACCTTCCAGCGATGCATGATGGCTATCTTTTCCGAGTATATAGAGGAGATCATGGAGGTATTTATGGATGATTTTTCAGTATATGGTTCCTCTTTTGATGATTGCCTATCTAACCTTTCTCTAGTGCTACAAAGATATAAGGACACTAATCTTGTTTTGAATTGGGAGAAGTGTCATTTTATGGTTAATGAAGGCATTGTGCTAGGACACCTCGTTTCTAATCGAGGTATTGAGGTCGATTGCGCTAAGATCGAGACTATTGAGAAACCCCCTCCCCCTTGTTCTGTTAAAGGTGTGAGGAGTTTTCTCGGGCATGCAGGTTTCTACAAGAGATTCATCAAGGACTTCTCTAAGATTTCTAAACCTCTAACTAACCTCTTGAATAAAGATGTTGTTTTTGAGTTTTCGCAGGAGTGTCTTGATGCATTTTACAGGATTAAGGAAGCATTGATCTCCGCTCCCATTATCCAACCTCCGGATTAGACCTTGCCCTTTGAGATCATGTGTGATGCTAGTGATGTAGCCGTAGGAGCGGTGCTTGGACAGAAAAAGGATGGCCGGACCACCGCCATTTACTACGCTAGCAAGACGCTAGATGTAGCCCAGTACAACTACGCTACCACCGAGAAGGAGTTATTGGCGGTTGTATATGCTTTCGAGAAGTTTCGTTCTTACTTAGTAGGGGCAAAAGTCATTGTCGACACCGACCACGCATCCATTCGCTACCTATTTGCTAAAAAAGATGCCAAGCCACGCCTTATTTGATGAATTCTCTTGCTTCAAGAGTTTGACCTAGATATCCGCGATAAGAAGGGATCCGAAAATTCTATTGCGGATCACCTCAGCCAGCTACCTCCATCTTCACGCGAGAAGGACAACCCACCCATAGACGATTCATTCCTCGATGAGCACTTACACTTGTTGGAGCGTTTGATAGATTTACTTACTTCACCCCATGATGGAGGTGAAGTATGGGGTGAGGGCACCTCCCACCTCGCATAGAGACGCAGTATGGTCCAGCTAGCGACCTTAAATCAATCGCTTCTTGGAAGGCAACCCAAGGTATTGCTTTCTTTTCCCTTTTCTAGTCTAGCTTAGATAGTTTGCTTTTGCTTTGCTTTGTTTTGTTTTTGGCGTCCTAGACAGATAACAGGTGACATCTAAAGAGGGAATACAAAACAGGAGCACAACTGGAAGGACAGAAGTTCGAGAATTTGAGAAGACGGAGTTTGACTGAGGCACATCTCGGTTGCTGTCAAAGCACCTCGACCGAGATGATTCTTGAGCAACCGAGGCGACTAGGGTTTCTGAAGATCCACCTCGGTCAGTACCACCTCGGTCCAGTCGAGACCACCTCGACCGAGGTGACAGCAGTTCCAGAAAAGGGTAAAAAAGGGGGCTGAATTTCTCTCTCCTCCTTTACCTTCTCCTCGACCGCGGCAGCCACCTCGTCTCGCTTTGCCGTTCTTCGATCATTTTCGACGATTCTTGCTTCCAAATTGCAAAGAAAGGATAGAGGATCCCAGTGCAAGTGCTAATCTGCTAGAAAAATGAACCGAATCGAGGTAAAATCAGAAAAACCCTAAACCGCACTCTTCCCAACTGATTTCCTTCGAATTGGGCTTCGGTTGCCCCTGCATTTACTGAGAAACAGATTAAGTACCCTATAGGAACCAATTGTAGTGATTTTGGGGAAAAAGAACTGGATTTTTGAGGAAATTCATCGCGCAGTTATTCGCCTCGGTCTAGTCGGTCTGTTCCTCGGCCGTGGTGTTCTTGGGTTTTGTCAGGCCGACCGAGGTGATCTGACAGGTTGTTTGAGAGATGAGTTTAGATAGACAGCTGGTCCTGAGGGACAGATCCTCTCCTTCCCCTTCTTCTTCTTCCTCTAGACCTATTAGACCGGTGATCCACGAGAGACACCGGGTCGACTATGACCGCATCGTACCCCGTCCAGTGATTGCACCTCGCTTCCTAGACGTATCAGCTTTTGATTGTATCCATGTGGATGGAGATTTGAGACGGATGATTTCGATGGTAGGGCTAGATCAGTTTACTGAGATCCGCGCACCTGCCTACTTAGAGCCTACTTTGGAGTTCATCAGCTCCTTCACCTACCTTCCCACAGAGCGTTCTGTTAAGTACCGGTTGATGAACCGGAACTTCTTAGTTCCTTTAGAGTACTGGAGAGACATCTTTGGTTTCCCGGCTCCGACTGCTGTTGATTTTCCCTCCCGAGCTGTAGCTAGGGAGTTCTGGGGTCAGATTGCTCATGTAGTTGAGCACGCAGACAGATGGCGCCCTGGAGACTCCAGGGAGCGTATTATTTTTCACCTAGCATTTAGGTTAGCTCACCGGATTTTTAGTGAGATGCTTCTGGCGCGTACTGAGACGCCCCAGAAGGTCAGACAGGGGGAGCTTTTCAGCCTTTACTGCATGGTGACTGGAGGGTTCCCAGACTTTGGCTTGATGTTGGAAGAGGATCTGCACAAGATCAAAGCCAAGGCGAAGGGGGATATCTTCTGCGGAGGCATCGTGACTCACATAGCGAGTTGCCAGGATATGGATCTCAACGCATGTACCATGGTGGCGGCTGCCAAGCCGCTAGGACTTCAGGAGATGATTACTCGGAGGATACTGGTTCCCCGAGGACTCACTACACCATATGTAGCTATGCCATGGGAGCCGACTACACCACAGGGGATTAGATGGTCACCCCAATTCTCAGTTTATGATCCTCACTATTGGCAGACTGCTTGGATCCCATTGATGGAGGATGCTAAAGAGGCAGCAGCTGCACCAGCTGAGGAGGATGAGGTGGAGGAGGAGACTACTGATGATGATGATGATAGGGATGGTGGAGTTCCTATGGATACAGGGACTGATACTGCTGGGACGAGTGTGCCGGTCATTGACTTAGACGATGGTGGAGTTTCTTTATTTATTATGCAGCTCTGCTTTGTCCAGTGAGTACTTTATTTCTTTAGACTTATTTTGACTCACTGGGACAGTGTGTCCCAAGTATGGGGTGTTTATGTATTTTATGACTTATGTGATGTATGACTCGACATTATCGGATATTTATGCTTTATTTTGCTTCTACGGTTTTATCTGAGATTGCATGCATGCATACAGGTTATTTGATTGAAAAAAAACGTCAAAAAGTGGTTTAAATAAAAAAAAAAATTTGATCTCGACCGGGACAGTTCTGGCCGAACGAGGTACTTCACCTCGGTTGACCTAGAACACCTCGACCGAGGTGGTTTAACTGAGAGTTTTCGAAACGTTTTGTGCTTCTTATCTGGATATGATCTCAGTGAAGATCTTGTTTGCTGACTGGTTTTGAAATCTTTATATGTTTGAAAGGTTTTATAGTATGTTTAAGTTGCTAAGTGCTTTGTTTGAAATTTGTGGCATGTTTAATACTTTGTTTTTATCCAAATTATGTTGAATTTGAAGGTTGACACCACATTATGAGTTCTCTCACTCTCTTCCTGTAAAGATCAAGGCAATTCATTCTTCTCTCTTCTTCTTCTTGATCATGCTTAGCCCCTCATATACATTTTTGCCTCCCTTTACCTATCCGGGAATTTGGAAGCAAGCAAAGTGGTGAAAGCAAGTGAAGTAAAAGTTGAGAAGTTGGCTGGAAGTGAAAGTGTTAGAAAGCAATAAATAGGTTTGGGGAAGTCAATCATGATGATGAGTAACTCGGCACCATTCACATAGCCGGGTGTTTGTGTCTTGCCAAAGTCGGATTGAGCGATATTCCTAACGGGTCATGGTATGTGCATCAAGGGTTTGATGCATCTCAAGAAAATTGATGATTGCTGATTTCCTAGGCTTCGGTTATTGTGCACCTCTGTCCATGCATCCCAAAAAGTAAAGTAAGAAAAAAAAGTGTGAAATAAGCAAAGCTTATTGGTGGAAGATGTTGAAAGTCAAAGTGAAAGTGAAGTGATATCCTTTTCCCGGATTCTAGCACCACATTACCTTATATACATCCCTACCCTACACGTTTCTTGACCTTTCTTTTGGGAAGCCCTTGAGACCTCGAGCTTGTTGATTGACTTAGTGGTTTAAACTGGATTGTGCATGATTAATTTAGATGATTATGATTTATTATACATTCTATGATTTTATGCAAAGATGAACAACTTTCTTATATTTATAAAATGTTTTAAACATGTTTTGATTTTAAAATTCCATGAAGTATTCTCTTAGAGTGATCTATGATTGTAGCACACCATAAAAATGTTTTTGAAAGACTTTTTCATTGATCTTTATGACTTATAATCCATTCTATCTTGTATTTTATATGCGGAACTTGCTTGGGGACAAGCAAGGGCTAAGTATGAGGTATTTTGATAGCATGAATTATTGTCTATATTTTGGAACCCGTTTAGACGTTCTATCTTCAATAATCTGCATGTTTGTATGTATATTATGTGATTATATTGTCATTTCATCTACCTTTGCGGGAATCGAGGTCTACACCTAGTTTTGTTGTAATCGTAGGTAAAATGGCACGTTTTGCATCAAAAAGGAGCAAAGGGAGCTATGGAGTCATTGGAGTTACATTCAGGAGCTTAAGGAATGATCCAGGAAGCACAACCATGGATTAAAGATTTACTTTGGACCAGATTTGAGAGATTTCACATTCAGTTGTGACTCACCTCGGTTGACTACAGAGTCACCTCGACTGAGGTGATCCAGAGGAGTCGACTCGAACGAGGCGAGCACTTGGGACGCGGCGAGAATATTTTATTCTTGGCTGAGATCTTTTATCTTTGGAAAGAGGATCTTATATTTTTGGGCTGGATTCCTGGAAGGAAGAAGATAAGTTAGACCATATATTTTACCTATTTTTATGGGAAGAGATCTTTCTAAGATATCTTATCTTTGGAGAGTAATTTTCCTATAAAAAGGGTCGGATTTCCCACAAATCCGACATCCCGCATATCATGCTATACCACCAATTGTGTTTTATACACCGCTGCAGCCATACTCCAGTTGGGAGATTTGAAGAACCTTTTTGAAGGTTGAAGGAAGAAAGTCTATAGCTTTTATAGCTTTTCAAAGGGTTTTTGTAAGATCACCTTAGATTCCCTTCTTTGTTGTTTGTCTTGTTGGATTTCTATCCAAGGAACGCTTGTTGGTTTTATAATTGATTCAGTTATTGAAGCCTTTCTCTTAAGGTTTTCTTGTTCAATTATTCTTTTTCTTCCCATATATTTGATTAATACTTTTATGATGATGAGTGGCTAATCTCTTTGTGTGATTCTAGGGTGATTGGCTGAAGGTTGTGGGAAAAACAATGATAGAATAATCTTAATGACAGTAGGACCCTGAAAGCTAGAGTCTTTACCTTAACCCTAAGCATCTCGTTCAGTCGATGAACATCTCGGCCGGGGTGGAATTTGGCTGACCGAGGTGACTTATCTGATCCGAAACTGAGAGTTAAGTGTTAGAGTTTGCCAAATCCTATTCTTATTACACCTTTCCTGGTTCAATGCAAGCCTAGGATGAGACTTACCCGGTGATTCCTTTGTTTGTTTACCTAAGATCGTAAGTGTAGGTAATAAAGGTTTATCCTTTATTGGGGTTTGAGTGTGCTTTCGTTCCATCTTTGTGAGTTAGCCTGAGACTTACCCGGTAAAGGTTGATTCTATTCCCTTAGTTGGAGTGTTAGTTTGAGGTTATAGTTCTTTACCTTGATTCCTTGAGACTTACCCGGTAATAGGAGTTACGGTTTGGGTTTAGTGAGTAGTGAGACTTACCCGGTGATCTATTCACACTTTAGAAACACCTTCCCTATGCAAAAAATCTCAGCTTTGTCCACTTATATTTAGATCTTGAGTTGGAACCACAACTAGATGCTTTAATCCCTAGAATTGCATATTTCCCTTATTGACTTTTTATCATCTTTGATTGTTTTTAATCGCTTTTGTGGTTAGTATTTACAAAGCTTACCTATTCCGACTTTGTTTCACTAAGTCCCTGTGATCGACCCCTGGAATTCCTTGCTTTTTACTACGATTGACCCGTACACTGCGGGTTCGCATCCTTGTTTTAAGCTTACATCTAGGGTTATAAATTTAAAGCTTGCACACACCGTTTGGAGTGAACAGCAGTAGTCAACCTCTTCTTTATCTCTTCAAAGCTTGCTTGACACTTGTCAGTCCATATAAACTTTGCCTTCTTTTGAAGTAGGTTGGTCATAGGTCTTGCTATGATGGAAAACCCTTTTACAAAACGTCTATAGTATCCTGCTAATCCTAGGAAACTACGTATCTCTTTGACGTTCTTGGGTGGTTCCCATGCTTGCACGGTTTCGATCTTGGATGGGTCAACTTTGACTCCATTTGTAGTAATCATGTGTCCCAAGAATGTTACTTATTTCATCCAGAAGTTACACTTGGACAACTTAGCATAAAGCTTTTCTTTCCTCAATACTTGAAGAACTGCTTTCAAATGCTCTGCATGCTCTTCACTACTTCGTGAATAAACCAATATATCATCTATAAAGACCACAACAAACCTATCTAAGTATCCAATGAAGATCCGATTCATCAATTCCATAAATGCAGCAGGTGCATTGGTTAATCTAAATGGCATAACCACGAACTCGTAGTGTCCATACCGAGTCCTGAATGCTGTCTTATGGATGTCATCTTCTTGAATCTTCAACTGGTGATAGTCTGACCGTAGGTCTATCTTAGAGAACACCTTTGCTCCTTGTAACTGATCTAACAAATCATCAATTCGTGGCAGTGGATACTTGTTCTTAATCGTCATCTTATTCAGTTCTCTATAGTCGATACATAGCCTCATTGTACCATCTTTTTTCTTCACGAACAACACTGGCGCTCCCCATGGCGATACACTTGGCCGAATAAATCCTTTATCTGCCAATTCTTCCAACTGCTTCTTCAACTCAAGCATTTCCAGAGGTGCCATTCTGTACGGAGCTTTAGAAATTGGTCTAGTTCCAGGCTCTAGATCGATTATAAAGTCAACTTGCCTAGTAGGTGGCAATCCAAGTAATTCATCTTGAAAAACATCCTTAAACTCACGTGCAATTGGAATGTCTTTCAATTGAATCTTCCCTTCTTTCTCCAAAGCATAGCATAAATATGCTTCACATCCTTTCCTTACCAACTTACTTGCTTTCATCGCAAAGATCATTACCAATGGTCCTTGTAAATCACCTCCTTTGAATACATGACAAGTTCCATCCTTAGCTAACATCACTACTGTAGCAATTCCGCATCTATCTTCACCTTATACTTAATCATCCAATCCATACCCAAGATTATATCATCACTATCCAATCCGGTTATAAGGAAATCTGTTGGCCAATCCACATGGCCTAACCTAAGAGGGTATTGATGGATTTCCTTAGATCCCGGTTCCCTATTACCGTTAGGTAACTTTACCGAGTACGGTATACCTTCAACGGTATCAAATCCGAGTCTAGCTACACATTTATCAGATATGAAAGAATGGGTAGCACCCGTGTCAAACAAAATCTTAACAGGTTGGGACCGAATTTGAATCATACCTCCAACCATCTGTGTATCTTGTGCACTACTTCTGTTCAGCTCAATCGCTCAGAGTTGACTCTTCTCATTTCCGGCCCCATGACCTCCACCGCTTCCTTGCCCTTGTGGCCTATTCTAAGATCCTTGTTGACCAGATTGATGTTGACTAGTTGGAAACTGACGTTGCCCACGTCCGTAGTTGCCTTGTACGCTCTGACTTCCCTCTCTTCTCATGTTTGGGGAGGATCCTTGAGATGACATTGTTCCTCTAACCCCACAAAACATGTAGTGGGATCCTTCTGACATTGCCTCTTGTTATGGTTCATATTTCCACAATTGAAACATCCTAGGAAGTAAGGATTTCCAATTGAACGATTTGCCTGAAAATTTCCTCCAGAACGATTCTGACTACTTTGTGGTGCTGACCCCTCAGCTCTATAGAATCCTGACACAGGTTTTTGTTTCTTTATATAACTACCACTAGGTCTGGAGTCCACTTCCCTTTTATGAGGTTGTCTAGCTTCAAGCCTCAGAGCCTTTTCTTGATATTCTAGGAGTGGAAGATCCTCAAAAGGTGCAAGCATATGACGATGATGTCCCTTTAACCGATTTGCAAATAAGTGAACCAACTGATCTTCTGGTGGAGCATTGTCTCCCAACAACGTGCATTATCCGTGGAATTTATCGATTATCTTTATTATCGGAGCATCTTCTTCAGTAGCTTCTAGAAAGGTGCTCAACAAGCTAGCCCGAGCTGCAGCTGGGCAGAAGTGTGCTTTAACCCGCTGTTTGAATGCGACAAAGTCAGTGATATTATCGCGATTCTTAATCCACCAACTCATAGCTGCCTCTTGCATAAATGTCACTGCCAAGCTCACTTTGTATTCCTCGGGTAATTTTACCTCATCAAAGACCACTTTCATGTGGCTCAGCCACCCATCTACTTCAATGTCATAGCTTCCTTTGAAGTTAGGAACTTCCCTTCTACGTACCGCTTTCAATCACTTTTCTGAACTCAATTCATGACCCTCATGTTCGGCATGATGATTCATTTGTGTTGGGGGTACAACAGTTGGAGTCTCTCGTGGCTTCACCCCTTCTTGCAATGTGTTACCCAGTGCTGCAGCAACTGCCTCTTGCACTATATTGGGTATTACTCTTCTCATGGCAACATCAATCATCTCTTGCATGTGCTCATCACGTATAACATGGTTGGTTGAGGCACTTGACCTCGACCTCATACTATCGGCATTATCCTCTCGCGCTCTTCTGCCACGTGGTGCCCCAGTTGGCACACTTACAGATTCACTGTGATGAACCGGAACATTCGAATTTGTTCTCTCCTCAGACATGTCTACAACCTATAGTAGTAGTGACACTAATCGGAATACTATGAATCTTAAGAGTTAGAGAGAAAACTATCACTTACAAGGAGTCACGCTGAGGAGTGGAAGGTAGTGTCTTTACCCACAATCCCGACTATGCATATGATTTTAAATCCATTAAAACCATATGTTAGTAATTTCCAAAATCTTTTTAAAACTAAAATTTCCTTTCAAAACCAACCCGAACTAGGTTGTAGTTAGGTTGAACTATCATGTTTCATCTCAAGTCACATGTGCCCTTGTTGTCAACCTAAGCTCTGATACCAATTTGTAACGACCCGAGTTTTAAGTAACCCAAGACGTCACTAGGCTAAGGACCACACAGTGGGTCCCATCAGTTAGCCTGACAACAACTTCACAAATAGGACCTTGTAACAAGAAGCACGAAGATATAATGAAAACATTCAACCTGTCATTTAGAAAACATTTACATAACAACCGTGCATGCAGTTAGTATGTATATCCCAAAACGACACTTTAAAACATGACACCTGAACATGTGTCTTAAAACTTCAGCCTGAAATCAACATGTGTACACAGTTGCACACAACCAATAAAAGACTCGTTTGCAAGCGATTAGTTTCAAAAGTAGTTCAACCAACCCTTGGGTTAACACTGCATCGGCTGTCCACACCCTGCAGCTGACATCCCTGAAGCGTTCCTATGATCAGCATTACCTAAAAAGATTCGGTTTAAAACCGTTAGCTACCGATCATAATTTATCCACGAGAGATTATATCATCACATCACAATACAACAAATATATTCAAATACCCTATACCGTGCTCATGAGATGATATTATGCTTTTATGAATGATGTACGTGAATGCAGTATGAAATTTACAATTTGCGATCCTGGACCAAATCCGGAATCATTGCTTATACGGTTCTGGCTTTGGTGTGAGCTCACCATTGCACTGATTAAGTTAATTCAGACATTTGCTCTTAAGTCGTAGCCAGACTGATCAAGTCTACGGGCCAGGCTTTCTCGTGGTGGGTTATGGTCTTAACCCCTAACCACATGCAACATTTTGCCATTCATGTTAATGCAAACATTTACCATTTTCATTAGGTGTGCGACCCGAGCCTGAAGTCCATCAGACTCGGTGTCATTCTTATACAAACGCAAGTGATCCGGGCTTGGCCGAGCTCCGGCATTCACTGCAATAGCTAGCGACCTGGCTAATGGTTAGTTCAGAGTCTTAAACAATTTACATATTATTGACCTTTACAGGTCATCATCGTATCACATGCCTCAAAAGGCTTATCATCTCATACATTATCATGTTTCAACAAGCTTATCATGTCATTCAATAGCACGCCTCAATAGGCTAACACATGTTCATTTAACCATTTCTCATAATTATGACATGATAATAATCACAACAACATTAAGCATGCTTTACACATCATAACTTCATTTTCATCATAAAACACATCAAGCATGCTTTACACATAACACATCTCAATGCATATCAACATTCACATTTCAACACAACAAGGCATTTCAAAACAACAACACATATCAACACAGTGAGATATAAATCTCTCAGGCACGGGTTTCTGCAGATCGAAGCTAAGTAAGTCCGAAGACTTACCTGGATACGCTCACTGAGCAACTAAGCTATAGTTAGTCTACCGTCTTCAACACCACCTGTCGAGAATATCATATTCCTCGTATTAAACTTCTTGCTTCAAACATCATTTAAATTCATTCTTTTGAATTTAATTAGCTTATAGCGTTTTCTAGATTCCTAATTTAATTAATTAATCTTTATTTAATTAATTAAATTTCACCAGAATAACGTTTTGCCCGCAGACAGTTTCTGAACCCAACTGTCATCAGATTTCATCAAACAAATATCCCATAATCACCATAATAAAGTAACGAGCATAATGGAATTTCCAATTATCCATTTTGACAAGCCTAAGGTCAATTTAGGCCAAATCGCAATACTGAAAACGAATAAATTCATAACTTATTCGTTACTAACCCGATTGACGATCCGAAAGAAGATTCGGAATCACAACGACGTAGGCTATGCTCGGACACCATTAGATTCACCGGAATCTGAGCGACGGGACCGGCCATATAAGGGGAGGCTCGACCTGACCTTAACTTCAACGGAAACGCAGAAACTCTGTACCAAAATGAAGAGGACGAAGAGAGGACTCCGAAAACTCAAACGGAATTGAAATCGGATTACAAACGAAGAGTATATCTGAATTTGAAGGTTGAGAGAAATCAGATTTTTTACAAGGAAATGATAGCATGAATTATAGTCTATATTTTGGGGTTTGTTTGGACGTTTTATCTTTCATAATATGCATGTTTGAATGTATATTATGTGATTATATTACCATTTCATCTACCTTTGCGGGAATCGAGGTCTACACCTAGTTTTGTTGTAATCATAGGTAAAATGGCACGTTTTGCATCAAAAAGGAGCAAAAGAAGCTATGGAGTCATTGGAGCTACATTCAGGAACATAAGGAACCATCCAGGAAGCATAGCCATGGATTTAGGATTCGCTTTGGACCAGATTTGAGAGATTTCATATTCAGTTGTGACTCACCTCGGTTGACCACAGATTCACCTCGACCGAGGTGATTTAGAGAATTTGACTCGACCGAGGCGAACACCTAGGACGCGGCGAGAATATTTTATTCTTGGCTGAGATCTTTTATCTTTGGAAAGAGATCTTATATTTTTGGGCTTGGCTCCTGGAAGGAAGAAGATATGCTAGATCATATATTTTACCTATTTTTATGGGAAGAGATCTTTCTAAGATATCTTATCTTTGGAAGGTTATTTTCCTATAAAAAGGGTCGGATTTCCCACAAATCCGACATCCGCTATCACCTTGCTATACCACCGATCAGGGTTTAATCACGCAGCAGTCATACTCCAGTTGGGAGATTTGAAGAACCTTTTTGAAGGTTGAAGAAGGAAGATTGTAGCTTTATTAGCTTTTGAAGGATTTTGTAAGATCATCTTAGATTCTCTTCTTTGTTGTCTTCCTTTGTTGGATTTATATCCAAGGAACGCTTTTGTTGTGATATTTGATTCAGTTATTGAAGTCTTTTCATTAAATTCTTCTTGTTCAAATATTCACCTTCTTCCCATATATTTGATTATTATTTTCATGAGAGTGGCTAATTTCCTTGTGTGATTCTAGGGTGATTGGCTGAAGGTTGTGGGAAAAACAATGATAGAATAATTTGTGTATTACTTGACAGTTATTTGATGTATGACTCTATTTGACCGGATATTTATGTTTATGCTTCACTTTTGCATCTATGTGTTTATCTGAGATTACATGCATACTTACAGGTTATTTGATTGAGAAAAACGTCGAAACTGAAAGAAAACTGGTTTTAAAAAAATTTTTTGGACCTCAACCGGTGGAGTTCTGGCCGAACGAGGTGTTTCACCTCGGTTGACCTAAGAACACTTCGACCGAGGTGGGTTAACTGAGAGTTTTCGAAACGATTTTTGTGCTTCTTATCTGGATATGATCTCAGTGAAGATCTTGTTTACTGACTGGTTTTGAAATTCTTTATGTGTTTGAAAGGTTTTATAATATGTTTAAGTTGCTAAATGCTTTTTTTGAAATTATTGGCATGTTTAATACTTTGTTTTATCCAAATTATGTTGAATTTGAAGGTTGACACCACATTATGAGTTCTCTCACTTTCTTCCTGGAAAGACCAAGGCAATTCATTCTTCTCTCTTCTTCTTCTTGATCATGCTTAGCCCCTCATATACATTTTTGCCTTCCTTTACCTATCCGGGAATTTGGAAGCAAGCGAAGTGGTGAAAGCAAGTGAAGTTAAAGTTGAGAAGTTGGCTGGAAGTGAAAGTGTTAGAAAGTAATAATAGGTTTGGGGAAGTCAATTATGATGATGAGTAACTCGGCACCATTCACATAGTCGGGTGTTTGTGTCTTGCCAAAATCGGATTGAGCGATATTCCTAACGGGTCATGGTATGTGCATCAAGGGTTTGATGCATCTCAAGAAATTGATGATTGCTGATTTCCTAGGCTTCGGTTATTGTGCACCTCTGTCCATGCATCCCAAAAAGTAAAGTAAAAAGAAAAAGTGTGAGATAAGCAAAGCTTATGGGTGGAAGATGTTGCAGGTCAAAGTGAAAGTGAAGTTCATCCTTTTCCCAGATTCTAGCACCACATTACCTTACATACATCCCTACCCTACACGTTTCTTGACCTTTCTTTTGGGAAGCCCTTGAGACCTTGAGCTTGTTGATTGACTTAGTGGTTTAAATTGGATTATACATGATTAATTTTGATAATTATGACTTATTATGCCTTCTATGGTTTTATGCAAAGATGAACAACTTTCTTATATTTATAAAATGTTTTAATCATATATTGGATTTTAGATTCCATGAAGTATTCTCTTAGAGTGATCTATGATTGTAGCACACCATAAAATGTTTTTGAAAGACTTTTTCATTGATTTTCTTGACTATTAATCCATTCTATCTTGTCTTTTATATGCGGAACTTGGTTGGGGACAAGCAAGGGCTAAGTATGGGGTATTTTGATAGCATGAATTATAGTCTATATTTTGGGGTTTGTTTGGACGTTTTATCTTTCATAATCTGCATGTTTGTATGTATATTATGTGATTATATTACCATTTCATCTACCTTTGCGGGAATCGAGGTCTACACCTAGTTTTGTTGTAATCGTAGGTAAAATGGCACGTTTTGCATAAAAAAGGAGCAAAAGAAGCTATGGAGTCATTGGAGCTACATTCAGGAACATAAGGAACCATCCAGGAAGCATAGCCATGGATTTAGGATTCATTTTGGACCAGATTTGAGAGATTTCATATTCAGTTGTGACTCACCTCGGTTGACCATAGATTCACCTCGACCGAGGTGATCCAGAGAATTCGACTCGACTGAGGCGAACACCTGGGACGCAGCGAGAATATTTTATTCTTGGCTGAGATATTTTATCTTTGGAAAGAGATCTTATATTTTTGGGCTTGGCTCCTGGAAGGAAGAAGATATGCTAGATCATATATTTTACCTATTTTTATGGAAAGAGATCTTTCTAAGATATCTTATCTTTGGAAGGTTATTTTCCTATAAAAAGGGTCGGATTTCCCACAAATCCGACATCTGCTATCACCTTGCTATACCACCGATCAGGGTTTAATCACGCAGCAGCCATACTCCAGTTGGGAGATTTGAAGAACCTTTTTGAAGGTTGAAGAAGGAAGATTGTAGCTTTATTAGCTTTTGAAGGATTTTGTAAGATCATCTTAGATTCTCTTCTTTGTTGTCTTCCTTTGTTGGATTTATATCCAAGGAACGCTTTTGTTGTGATATTTGATTCAGTTATTGAAGTCTTTTCATTAAATTCTTCTTGTTCAAATATTCACCTTCTTCCCATATATTTGATTATCACTTTCATGATGATGAGTGGCTAATTTCCTTGTGTGATTCTAGGGTGATTGGCTGAAGGTTGTGGGAAAAACAATGATAGAATAATTTTAGATTCCAGTAGGACCCTGAAAGTTTGAGTCTTTAACCTTAACCCTAAGCATCTCGCTTAGTCGATGAACATCTCGGCCGGGGTGGAATTCATCTGACCGGGGTGACTTATCTGATCCGAAACTGAGAAGTTAAGTGTTAGAGTTTGCCAAATCTTATTCTTATTACACCTTTCCTAGTCCAATACAAGCTTAGGATGAGACTTACCCGGTAATTCCTTAGTTTGTGTACCTAAGATCATAAGTTTAGGTAATAAAGGCTTGTCTTTTATTGGGGTTTGAGTGTGCTTTCATCCCATCTTTGTGAGTTAGCCTGAGACTTACCCGGTAAAGGTTGATTCTATTCCCTTAGATGGTGTGTTAGTTTGAGGTTATAGTTCTTTATCTTGATTCCTTGAGACTTACCCGGTAATAGGAGTTACGGTTTAGGATAGTGAGTAGTGAGACTTACCCGGTGATCTATTCCACTTTAGTAACACCTTCCCCTTGCAAAAACCTCAGCTTTGTCCGCTTATCTTTAGATCTTGAGTTGGAACCACAACTAGATGCTTTAATCCCTAGAATTGCATGTTTGCTTTATTGACTTCTATATCATCTTTGATTGTTTTGATCACCTCTTGTGGTTAGTATTTACATAAACATACCATAATTGGACTTTGTTTCACTAAGTCCTTGTGATCGACCCCTGGAATTCCTTGCTTTTTACTACGATTGACCCGTACACTGCGGGTTCGCATCCTTGTTTTAAGCTTACGTCTAGGGTTATAAATTTAAAGCTTGCACACACCGTTTGGAGCGAACAGGAAACGTGAAAGGAAATAAATTAATAAATGAATTTCCGCTATTTATAGCGAAGACGATAATTATCTTTAGCAAAGTCGATAGTTATCCTTTAACTGATTCGAAGGCGGTTTGAGCCCCTTCTCCAAAATTCTCGAAATTGGAATAATAAATCTGACATATTGTTTGGATAATTATTCCGCAAATTTCTTGGAAAACGCATATTCCTAAGCCGTCTTTTTTAGCCACTAAGAAACGAAATAGCGACTCTTTTGGCCATTTTGCCTTTCCATGTTATTTCATATCTAAAACATACCCAATGTCCTGATCATTTCTCTCAACTGCAGTTTTATTAATTGAAGCTCCCAAATACTCCAAATAATACGAGAGGGTAAAAATTATTCCCCGGAGAAAAAAGTGAAAATTTCCCCATAAGTCCAAATTTACGTCAGGATCGTGACGGTGGAATTCCTACTCGTCATCTACACACTATTCGCGATTTATGGGCCAATTGATATCGATGATTAATTTAATCACCCTTAAACATCCTTTATTAGGATTCGAAAATCCTACCTTTTACAATTTTTGGTGTGCTCCTAAGTCTTTGGGTGATCCTAGATATGTTCCTGCATCAACTCCTCCTTCTTTAAAAAGATTCGACTTTGAATCCGAGCTCTATTGTATGGAGATTATTGGGGATGATGGTTACTTTGGAATGGTACATAGAAAGAACCCAAACATACAATTTCCATCAAAGCGTGTATAAAATTCAGCCGATGCATTTATTAGTTTCTCAGGATGAGAAAACTTCCCTGAAATGATAATCCAAGGACTCTCAATGTATGACAATGGATCTCTACGTGGGGTCGTGGAATCGTGGATGTGTGAACAATGAACATACATCATACAGGGTTCCAAAAATTTCCTTAAATCCATCAACCAGGCCTAAGTTGTGCATGAAGACAATGATCTCGGAAAACACGAAGCCTGGGCTGTGAGAGCTGGCTTTCGTGTATGTGCATAATGTAGGGGGTGGATTGGGGTCTAGACTCATGATGAATATGGGTCCATTCGGCAGGTGATGTACGGTGATTGATTGGTTTCGTTGCTCCCCTTCTTCTCTCGTGCTCCTATTCCTTTGTTTTCTTCTATGCTATGCAAGTTTCTTTGTGTTTCTATGAGTGCTTGAACACTCACTCTAATCACCAATATCAACATTACACTTAACAAAATCAGCATGTATATAAGGAGATATAATGATATTTTCATGGGATGTCAAAAGGGGAAATTTCAACAATATTTCCACAAAATCAACATGTATACAAGGAGATTTACTGACATCATCATTATATCTTGTTGCCCAAATTTTGACATTAAACTCCCTAAATTTAGCATGTGTGACGGGAGGCATAGTAGTGGTCATCAAGAGATTTCTCAAGTGAAATTCAACATGTGAAATAGGAAAATATCATGATATTCTACGGGTGAAAATTCAGTAATTTCCTTATTCAACTCATCATGTAATATAGGAGAGATATTAGAATATCTAAAAAATTCAGCATTCTCAACAATGAAATCAACATGCAATATGTTATGATCTTCCATAGGAGAAAGTTCAAGAATCTCAACAATAAAATCGGCATGCAATATAGGAGAGATGTTAGGGGATCTTAAGGGTGAAAATTCAACATTCTCCTTAATAAAATCAACATATATAATATGAGAGATATATTATGACTTCCCAAAGGTGAATACTCAACATCTTGCTCTATAAAATCAACATGTAATATATGAGATGTAATAGTGTCTTCATGGAATTCCAAAGGAGAAAAATCAACACTATATTCACAAAATTCAGCATGCTATATAGGGGATATGTGGGTATCATCATGAGATATCTTCGATAAAGAAAATTCAACATAAGGTATATCATCTAAAGACATGGAGTCAATCAATCATAGGGAAAATAAATTCAGTATTACTATCACAAGATTCAAAGGATATTTCAAAGGGATCCTCATCCTTTTGAGTTGAATAAGTATCTTGAGATCCTAGAGAGATCTCATCTTCATCATGTGATAAAGAACTCCAATGGTTCTCTTCTTATTTTGTTGGAGATAATAAGTTCCCACATCTGTTGTAGATCATTTTCTGCCGAACTTCTTGCTATTAAGGAGTTACTTGATACGAGTAGGAAAGGTTTGAATTGCATTGTTTTGGAATCTGATTGTCTCAATGCAATTATTTATTAAATAGCAACAACAATGTCTCATCTGCTTAAGGCCTCTCATGTTGTTCTTTCTCTTATATCCATATGCCTCACAATAAGGTGGATGATGATATATCACACCTAATCCCGATTGAGGGTTCTTTATAGTATTTTACTGATCATTTTCCCACACATATTGTAAACTTAGCTCTTGTTAAACGAATTGTGTCTTTTGCTTCAACCTAGTATATATGGTTTGTTGGATACTCTTATTGCCAATCGGTTTCGGGATGAAATTTGTCGGGCTATGTGTTGGGATTGGGCCTAACTCGCATGTGCACTCGTATGCACATGACCCCACTCTATGGTTCATATGTATCATACTTTGACATATATCATACGTGTATCTATATCTTATATCATTACACTCGGATTTTAGAATAAGAGACCTCCATTTCCCAAGGATTGTCCTCTTGTGATCCAAGTTTTGATCGAATCATGTTGATCCTCGAACCAGACAAGAGGCCCGAGTTTTCGTGGATTGTGGAAGATCTAGAGCAATTTGGTTCGTTGCTTGCTTTTGATGGTACCCCGGACAAAGTACCGAGTGATATATCTCAAGATCATAACAAGAATCTTCTTCTTAATTGGATGCAAAAGCTCTGTCACCTTTGTTGAAATTTTAAATGCTCGTTTATAAAGTGATAAAACCTGTATGGAGTCAAGTGTTGTTTTTAGTTGGAATGCAAAGAAGCAAATGAATGGAAACATATATAGAAAAGATCTTAACCAACATATATAGAAAAGATCATAACAAGAATCTCCTATACGCAGGAATGAGACTCCGAATTGGTCTTCATGGACCATGGTTCATGATGACGTTGATGGTCCGGGAGACTCGTGTAGCTGATCCAATCATCGGAAAGATAGGTTATCGGTTCTAATGAGTGGGTCCGGAAAGAGTATGTCTCGAGATTGTGGGCCTTGTGTGGGGGTCTTGCATGGATAGCTTGTATTAGTGTGAAAAGAGTAATCCAATCCCATACAGATACTGCATGGCTCCTGGTGTAGCTCGCCTTCACGTGTGATATCTCGTATGTCTTAAAGGAGGCGTTGCATGGTTTCCCTTTACGTATGCATGGTTTCCCTTTATGTATGCATGGCTATCCGGAGTGAGGGACGTGAATGCATTGAAGATCAGGCTACAAGTAACCGAGGTTGATCCGAGGAGGTATGAGTGGGCCCAAGTCTCCATTGATCAAAGCATGGTTGTGTTGGAAGATAGGGATCCCATGAATCTTCTCTTCTCTTGCATCCTTAAAACATGATTGATCATGTTCTCACGCATCATCGATGTTCTAGTGCGAAAAGATCTTAACTACCTCTTCTTCATGATGTTATTCTTCCTTCATCTCATAATCTTTAGAGTCCATATTTGCAACTCGTTTCTTTTCTTTGCTTCTATCTTCCTACTCTTGGTAGGAGGTAATAGACATGATCTTGCACCGGGAGATGATCCTGGATGTGCCCCTATACCTAGAGATGTTCTTGGATGTGTTATTGCATCCATGGGTGATATCGGAAATGCTCTTGTACCTGGAGGTGATCCTAGATGTGCCCTTGTGTCCATGGATGATCCTGAATATGCTCCTGCATCAACCCCTTCTTCTTTAAAAGAATTTGACATCGAATCCGAGCTTCCTAACCCGGGGGCTGTCAGGGAAGATGGCTCATTTGGGATAACTCCTGAAAGTAGCATAAGCATACAAATTCTATCAAAATGTGTGCAAACTTTAGCTGTTGTAATTCTTAGTTTCTCATTATGTAATGATGAGAAAACTTCTCTAAAATGACAATCCGGGGGTCCATTGGCTGGGACTAGAGTGTAGATTTCACTAACAATGTTGTTGTACACTCGTAACCATCAAAATGGATTCTGGACTGCAATGAATCTCGATGTGGGGCTAGGGTATGCGTGAACACATGTCATAAATGGTTCCAAAATTGTCCTTAAAGGCATCAACTAGTCCTAAGTTGTTCATGAAGGCAATAATCTCGGAAAACACGAAACTCGACGTAAGAAAGTTGTCTGTCATGTATGTACGGAGGTTCGGGGGTGGAATGGAACTTAGATCCACGATGAATATCGGTCCATTCAATTTGGGAGGAAGTTAGTGACCTCTTGGTCTTATCATTCCCTCTCCTCTTCTAGGCTCCTGTTTCTTCATTTTCTATTAAGTCCCGCAGGGTTACTTATATTTTTACGAGTGCTTGAACACTCGATTTCATTACCAAGCTTAGCATTATACTCAACAAAATTATCAAGCAAATCAAGAGGTATAATGGTGTCATCATGAGAAGTTAAAGTATTACTTCCACAAATATCAACATGTATACTAGGAGATTTAATGACATTATCATTAGATCTCACAACCCAAAATTCAGCATTAAATTTCCTAAATCTAGCATGTGTGATAGGAGGTATATTAGTGTTATAAAGAGAATTTCGAGGTAAAAATTCAACATGTGATTTAGGACATAAATCATAATATTCTACTAGCACATATTCAACACTTTCCTCAATTAAATCATCATGCATTAATATAGGAGGAATATTAGGGAGATCTCAAAATTTCAACCCTCTCAACATAAGATCAGGATGTATTCAAGGAGATATATTATGATCTTCTAAGGAAGGAAATTCAACATTCTCAACAAGAAAATAGCATGCAATATAGGAGAGATATTATGAGATCTTATGGGTGAAAATTTTATCACTCACCTTAACAAAATTAAAACAACTTATAATGCAGGAGATATATCATGAGATTCTCTAGGTAAAATTTCAATTTTCTCCTCAATAAAATCGGCATGTAGAGTAGGAGACGTAGTAGAATTTTCATGAGATTCCAAAGGTGCAAAATCATCACTATAATCACAAAATTCAGCATGTGAAATAGTGGGTTTATGAGTATCATCACGAGAGTCACTAGATGAAGCAAATTCCACATAAGGTTATGTCATTTAAAGGCATGAAATCATTAATCATTGGATAATTAAGATAAACACTACTATCACAAAATTCAGAAAATGATGAAGAGGATATAGGGGGATCACCATGTTCTTCATCAAGTAAAGAAAATTTAGCAGAGGATAAATCACTTAAATGCAAATAAATCATCAATCAAATGAGAAATAAATCAGCATTACTATCACAAGATTCAAAGGATATTTCAGTTGGATCCTCCTCCTCTTGAGTCGACTAAGTATCTTTAGATCCGAGTATGGCCTCGTCATCGTTCTGTGATGAGGAAATCGACTTGACTCTTTCTTCCTTGTTTAAAAATTCAACTCTTGTATCCATAAAATCAAGGGGGTAGTAGGAGATATATTATTAATAGACTCCGTTTCTTCACAAGATTCCTCAACCCTCTTTACAAGTAAGCATTCTCCCTTTTTATATTTAAGTTCATCAGCATGTATACCCTTCAAAAAAGGAAGTATGGGAAATATTATGTTACTCAGACATCTTTTCAACATATGTCCTTTTTCCTGAATTTAAAGCAAGTAGGAATTTTGTCCTTAGGAAAATTAGGGGCATATACAAAAACTTTAGAGGGACATCTCTTCATTATATGTCATTTTCTTGGCACTTGAAGCATCTCCTATCAATGCTTTTATTAAAAGGAATGCTAACGTGAGGTGTAGGGACTTGGGTTCGAACCTCAAGATCCGGTTCCGGAACTAGGGAGGGTAGATCATGCCTATAATCACAAGGGTCGGAAATAGCTCTTTGGGGTGAAGCTACTTCTTTGTCATGTTTCCTAGATCTTCTTTCTTGAATCATTACTCGATTCAATTTTACCTCCGTTTCATCTAATTGCTTCTTCATGAATTTGAGTATGTTCATGGTGGAGTAGTGATAATTACTTCCTAGCCGCTTTCCTATTGATGAGGACATATTAACAACAAGAAAACGTGTTAGGTTAGTAAAATTGAAAATTACCCACTAGTTGTTTTTCTCTCTTAACCCCTCGCTGCCTGTGTCCACGTCACGTGTATGATGTATCTTAGCCAGTTTGCGAGGCTCTCCTACACTTGTCAAATAAAGCATTTTAACACAACATATATAAGTTTGTTCGGGCACTAAAAAACAACAATAGGGGTAACATTGATTTCAACCGGAAAAGGCTTTTGTGTAGTACTATCAAAGCCAATCAAAAACACTCTTGCTCACTTTCTCAATCAAAGATAAGAACTCCTAAAAGACAATTGTAGGAAAAAAATAAGATCAAATTAGAATAGAAGGGGTGGGTAGAAAAGGGAATGGGTTTTCACTTGAGATATTCCACGATAGCGCACAAAAAGAAGATCCGTGTCGAAGGGTGGTGGTGTCCGGTCGGCTGCTGGTGGTAGCAGTGGTGACCGACTATGGTGGTGGCGTTGTAGCGGTGACGGTGGTGGTGGCGGTGAGATGCCGGTGGAGGTGGCGGATCGTGGATATTCTGAGGTTTCTTCGGTGAAATCCCGAGGTTGGAGAAATAATTTTTTTGAAAATGTTTTTGTGCTACAAGAATCAATTGAAGTAATTGAATTCGAAATTGAAAGTAGTAAATAAACGAGAATGATAGAAAACTAACCGTAACAGTGAATGCTCCGAGGTTTCTTTGGTATTCCGAAGAACCCTAGAGTACTTGGAGGATTATCGGTGACGAGAAGAAGCACCCTACTATGGTGCGCGCAAGTAGAACATACTTAAACAAGTCCAAAACGCGAACAAGACCTCTCTTGCTCTCATCTTTCCACGCGGAAGGCCACTACAACGATTTACAACTCGCAAATACCGCAAAATTAATCAGTGTGGTTATTCAATTTCAGGGTAAGAAAACAAGAGGCTCGAGCTCCCTATTTATAGAGTGAGGCTCGGCTATGGGCTTCTTGTAGTTTGGCCCGAAGAATTATATCTTATCGATAATAAGATATTATCTTATGTTAGGAAAATAATGAAATAAGATCGATCTTCTAATAAGATAGGTCTTTTATGACTTGGGCGTCAAACATATCTAGAAGATATGATTCCAAATTTATCTTTAAGCTTACTTATTAGAAGACTTAAATATTTGCAAAGAGAAAAGGCATGGGCTGAAAAAATAACATTTAAAGCCCGCAAAATTAAGCCATAATTAAAACACGGCCTTATGGGATAATAAATAAAATAGAAAGCCCGATTTAACCACTAATGGTGTGCCTCCTATACACATGGATGGGGTCCGAATTGGTCTTTGTGGACCATGATTCATGATAGCGTTGATGATCCGAGAGACTCGCGTAGTTGGTCCAATCATCGGAAAGATAGGTCATCGGTTCCGATGGGTGGGTCCGGAAAGAGTATGTCTCGAGATTGTGGGTCTTATGCAGGGAGCTTGCATGAATAACTTATATTGGTGTGGCATGATTGAGCCAATCCCATACGGATATTGCATGGCTCCTGGTGTAGCTCGGCTTTACGTGTACATGGCTCGTATGGCTTGAGGGAGGTGTTGCATGGTTTCCTTTTACATATGCATAGTTATCCGAAGGTGAGGGACGTGAATGCATGAAAGATCGGGCTACAAGTAACAAAGGCTGATCCGAGGAGGTATGAGTGGGCTCGAGTCTCCATTGACCGAAGCATGGTTCTGTTGGAAGATGGGTAGATGTGGATCACATGAATCTTCTCTTCTCTTGCATCCTTAGAACATGATTGATCATGTTCTCATGCATCATCGATCTTCTAGTGTGGAAAGATCTTAAGCTCTTCTTTCAGGATGTTATTTTTCCTTCTTCTCCTAAGCTTTGGAGTCCATAGCTTCAACTCTTTTCTTTTCCTTGCTTCTATCTTTCTCCTCTTGGTAGGAGGTACTAGACATGCTCCTGCACCGGGAGGTGATCTTGGATGTGCTCCTGTGTCCATGGTGATCTTGGATGTACTCCTATACCTAAAGGTGTTCCTGGATGTGCTCTTGCGTCCATGGGTTATCGTGGATATGCTCCTACACATGGAGGTGATCTTGGATGTGCCCCTATCTTCATGGGTGATCTGGATATGCTCCAAGATTACCTCCATGTGCATGAGCATAACATTTGTTTTTAAAAAATTTTTTTTGATTTATGTGTCCGAGTTTCTCCGCTATTTTCCAATCAACAAAGTTGGATAATTGTCTAGTGTATGACAACCAAATAAATAGGATGTAATGCAAATCTTATTGGTGGTTGCACATTCACAATACATGCATGATGACAATTTTAATCTCATTGTTCACTCCAAAACGTGTGTGTGTATGTGAATACAAATATCTTTAAATTTATATCAAGAATAAAAGCAATAGCGAACCCGCAGTGTACGGATCAATCGCAATAAAGGCAAATATTTCAAGGTCGATCATAGGGACTATGGTGAAATCAAGAAGGTAAGTAAACCAGATAAGATTCTTGCAAATACAAAAGAACAAAACGAAGCAGTCAAAGAAGATATATCAATCAAAGGAGAATGCAGATTCTAGAGATCATAACGTCAAATTGTGGTTTTCAATTTAAGACTTCTAAAGATCTATGGACAAGGTTGGGGTTGCGGAGGAAAGGTGTTTCTACGATGGGATAGATCACGGAGGATGTCTCACTATCCACTATCACTAACCAAAGATCCTATTAGCAGGTAAGTCTCAAGGAACTAAGGAGAGGAACTATAACTCAAACCAACAACTCTAACCTAAGGGAATAGCTAACTATCACTGGGTAAGTCTCAGGTTAACTCACAAAGGCAAGATAAAGAGCACACTCAAACCTAATAAAGGTTAAACCTTTGTTACCTAGAAAACGTCATCGTTGGTACTCAAGGAAGGAATCACCGAGTAAGTCTCATCCTATCCTTAAGCGTAATCCTTAGAGGACTCTATGGGTATAAAATTCTCAACAAAGACTAGGATTTGGGAAAACTATGACCTAAGCTTAAGAATAAGACATGATCGGACAAACAGTAACAAATCTCATATGGATCATACTCAAATCCCGGCCGAGATTCTTGGATTCATCCAAGATCGTCAACTGCGTGAGTAAAACTCAACCTTCAAGATCCAATCTAACTTAAAGGGTCATTATATCATCATCTAAATTACAACCATCAACTAGACACCCTAGAATCGCAACAATTCTAGCTAACAATCATCATATTTGAATCAAAGAAGTTATATGGTATCAAATAAGACATAAACCAATAAAAGGCAAATAAAACTTAAAAACAATCTTCAATTATCAAAACTAATCAAAAGCAATCACGAAGGTTTGACCTTTTGTTCAAAAATGAAAACAACAACTAAAATTATCCTTCCACGAGTAACTTACAAATCTCAAGGCTAACTAGGCAAATCTTCAATTCTTCGATGTTCTTCCTTCCTTCTCTATCAATCTTCCTCTATCTTTCAAACTTGGAAAAGAACTCCAATAGTATCAGCGAAAATATCTCAAAAAGTCTATACGAAAAAGTCTATCATTAACCTTTGCCGCAACTTCCATTTAATAATAAAATTAGGGTTTGACTTTGGGTCACGGGCTGTTTTTCACCGAAATCTTGGACGGGCCCGAGACAAATCTCGGCCGAGATAATATCTCTCCATCCGAGATTTCTCTTATGTTAGATACTTTCTTATGTCTTTTGCTTCTATTCCAACTGAATCTTCTTTCCCTATGATCCTTGATCTTTTTATACATCTCAATGTACTCCATCATGCTCTCTCATGGAATCCTTATATCCTTATGCTCCCTTCTTGCTCCAAAATGTTCTATATTCCCTAAAATTGCAACAAAATTGCGTGTCGACCTCTATTTCAGCAAAGTAGGTGAATATCAACATAATCGATGTGAATATATGTCTATGTATGCAATAATGCAAAACAAAGGAAAAATCTACCTAAATGCATCCCTAAACTGAGGTCATATTTATGTCATCACTTATCAAGCTTTGTTTTAGCAAGAGACTACTTTTATGATTTCTAGATGAAATTTTTTTTTTTTTGGGTTGTGTATACAAATTCCAAATCCAATCACAAAGATTGTTGGGCATAAGGATATTGTTCTGATCAATTAGGGTTGTGGCATGTAGATTTATCTGAGAGCCGGTCGTTCTTGCTACATCTCTAGGAAATCCTACACTGATTTTATTTGTTAATAAAGATATCAAAATTATTGCGTTAACGTCCATCTTAGACGAATCCAATTGCTTGATGGTTTAATCTTATAGGAAGAATTATGAAAACTGGGAATGATGGATTTGGTGTGCATGTCACACTTGGAAATTTGGAATTGTTGCATATGTGACTACTTAGGGGTGCGCATAAATTCCGGTTAATCTCGTCCGTTTCGTCCCGATTCCGTTTCTATCCCGACGGGATTTGAAAACAAAAACGTGTATCCCGTCCCGTCTTGCAAATATATATAAATAATATTTTGTAATTTTAAAAATATTATATAGTTTAATAATATAAATTTATATTGATAAGAATTATAAAAGTAATAAAATACTAAAAGATAACATTATTTACATGCTGTGATTCACAACGTGTAAGAGAATGTTATATTTTGTAAACTATCATTAGTGTAGTGCAGTGGTAGGATTGAACGTGAGTCAGTAAAACACATTTTGGTGTAACTTGTATTTGTTTTGAATGAATTAAGTACTAATGTAGGCCTCTTGAATCGGTAATTCGATATCGAGTTTTTTTTGTATCACTTGTGTCTTTAAATATGAGAGAAAACAGGTACAAATGTTGAATATAATCGGTGCATAAATTTTGCGGGATTAGGCTCGTCTCGTCTCGTCCCGACCCACGTGGGACAAGGCCCACGCGGAAGGAAGAAAAAAAAGTTGTAAATCCCGTTTCGTCCCGTCCCGCTTATAATTTGTGGGACGGGGTGGAAGACGACCTCAATCCCGTCCCATACCCAACCCTACTGGAGGCAAGTTCACTTCAGCTTCATGCTTTAATATTCTGTTTGACCCATTGTTTTATTGAATTTTGAGGTGAAATGAGAAAACCTCAAAATGTCTCTTCAATTATTCTTACGTTGTCTTGTGATTATTAAACACATGTTTGTTAGTTTTGAATTTGTCTCTTTAAAGCCAAGTTCTGATAAGCTTTCTAGGTCAGTGATATTCAAGTAGATCTACTAGCAATCATTTTGTTTAATATGAATTTTAAGTTATGGACTATAGTTAAAGCATAGAAACTAGAAATCAGTAACATTTTCAAACTTGAAAATGATCGAAGCTTTCTTGAATTTGTCTCTCTGGTGAATGATCGAAAGTGTCTGACCGTCATCATCACCCGGTCCTTCAATGAGGAAGACAAGGCGGCATCAGCGTTGGATATCATCGAAATCCTTTTATATTCGTTGCCTTCCCACATGAGGTTAACTTGGGGACTTATGGCATGATACTCAGCTAACTGAATCCCATTTGAGTCATAGGATTGAGATTCGGGGTACGATAATATCTGTAGTAAATTGAGTGCCACTGAACATGTTTAGGATTTGAATTTTGTTGTGCGTTGAATTCCTTTTTTCATGTATCAAATTTGGGTGTGCTTTATTCTTTCAGTCCCGTTCTATCTTAGACCTCACCTACAGACATAGTTATCCTAAACAGTTTTGTTGTTCATCTCTGATTTTGTCTTTTATTTTTGGAATCGGGATGCCCTCTTTTGCAGCTTACAGGACTTTGCCTTCCACCGGTCAAAAATACAACTCCTAAACTGCGTCTTTGCTCTTCGGTTTGCATCTCAAACTACTCAAAAGTAAAATCCTAATTTTTATTCGCCAACTACATCTGCTACCCTTTATAGATAATTTAAATAATTAGGCACGATGTTGATGTGTTGTTGGAAAAATTTATACACTTTCTTCCCATGTCTGATTATGGCGATCCTTCTCTGAATCCGGATGACCTTTTTTGCAGTTTACAGGGACTTCTTCAACTTCCACCAGTCGGCAATACAAGTGTAAGCATTGTTGGGTAAACTGGGCTGGCGATTTCTCAAGGATTCCGAGAGCCTCTGGACAGCAGTATTGAAAGGTAAATATCTCAGACACAACTCTACAGCAAATTGTGCTACTTCCCATATCTGGAATGGTCTTTTAGAGGGGCTGAATGAAGTTGTGCTGAAGGGTGTCAAGTGGTCACTAGGAGACGGTACCTCAATTAAATTCTGGACAGACTTATGGATCGGTGAAACCCCTCTCACAGAGCTTGCCCGATGCCCCCTGGATCCTCTCACTTTAGATCTATCTGTTCGACATTACTGGCTGGAAAACAGTGGGTGGAACTGGCCTGAGCTGAGTGACAAACTGCCCACTGGTCCGCTGATGAAATTGGCATCTATGGCGCCTACTATTGCTGACCCGGTTGAGGAACACAATCACACACTGCTAGGTTCTGTCAAAGATGAAGTTGGCTGGAAGTTCACTGCAGATGGGAATTATACAACCACATCAGCGTACCGGTTCATAGCTGGCATCAACGAGCTACAGACAGCGGAAGGGACGGTATACAGTAGTATCTGGAAGCTGAGGGTCCAAGAAAGAGTAAAGTTATTTCTTTGGAAACTGCTCAAAGGAGGGATAATCACCAACGAAGAACGCAAACGGAGACATTTGAGTGATGTGGATAACTGTGCAAGCTGTAATCAGGAGGTGGAATCTCTCCACCATCTTTTCAGGGATTGCCCTAGGACTCGTCGAATGTGGCGGGAACTACATGCTGAGTTCTATTCTGATGGTTTCTTTCAAGCCCACTTCGCGTCTTGGATACGAGGTAATATTCTATCTAAATCTCTTTTTCAAAATTATGGCTTGTGGAGTGAATTTTTTGCAGTGGCTTTGTGGTGGACTTGGAAATGGAGAAATGAAAAGATTTTCAAAGATCAAACCGTGACCACAAGTAGAAGCGATGTTGTACAAGATAGAGCCAAGGAGTATATTGAGGTATGGAAGAAAAGAAACCATGGCAGTCCAAGGAATACGAGAAGCATCATCAACGTAGTTTGGGAACCTCCTCCGGAGGGTTTTATCAAAGTAAATACGGATGGGGCGTTGAAGAATGGTGAGTTTGCGTCCGCGGCGGGCGTGTTAAGAAACACGGCGGGTGAGTGGTTGAGGGGGTTTGGTGTCAATCTAGGATTGTGTACCGTCCCCAAAGCTGAAATTTGGGGTATTGTTCATGGTCTTAGGATTGCTTGGGAACTTGGTTTTCGATCAGTTATTGTTGAATCTGACTCTCAACTGATCATCAATCTCCTCAAGAAAAACATCGCCCCTCATCACCCACTGGCCAGTCTGGTAGTCACTTGCCAAGACTTTCTGAAAAGAGATTGGAACATCCAATTTCGACATGCCTACCGCGAGGCGAATAGAGTAGCGGATTTTATTGCTAGTTTTGCTATAAACCTTCCCTTGGGATTGAATGTATTGCTTGACCCGCCGGAGGGTGTAGTAGATCTTTTATGTGATGATGTAAGGGGTCGGGTTATCCCCGTGTGATGACTACTTAGCCTGTTTTTTATTAATAAAAGCGCGTCTAGATGCGCCGGAGACCACTGACTCTCCTCCCCACCAAAAAAAAAAAAAAAAAAAAAAGGATATAAATGTGTATATCTCTTCTAAATCTGCTAACGCTTTTACAAATTTACTGAAAGATGCATTAAGTTGACTTGGTGTTGAAAAATTCCTTCCTTCCCTGTTTAAATTCAACAATTGCATTCTTTGATTACCCATTGCTTAGTGCGTCCTCATACTTCGTTTACTTAACCCTCTTATTCTTTATGCAATTTGTTTTAAATTATTGACAATGTTGTTTCCCAAAAGCTGCTAATTTTACATTTTCTAATATGATTTTCGAGTAATGTAGTTAACTTTTTAATTGGTGGGTAGTTTTGTGTAATTTCACAAATAAGAGGTAGACTGGTTTTGAAAATTTATTTTAATATTCAAGAAAATGTTCAGCTGTTGCCTGTTGGGGGCGTTGATTCGAGTCGGTCACGTTTGGCGACAAGTTGCAGTCCATCAGACGAAATCGGAGAAGAAGGGTTGAAACACGAATTCAATGTCAGCTGTTTTCTCTACCGCCGTTCATTCTTTCTCATCTTGCTCAACAGTAAGAATTTCGCCAGTTGTTTCATGCCCTAATAATGTCTTCAGGACCGGTTTCATCTGCAAACCAAAACATAGGTTATTCATCAGCTCTATTCCATTTGTATGATTCCTCAAACAACCTCTTGATTTCTTCTTATATTAAATTCTTCTGATGGTCTCTTTTTGCATAGCGGATTGCGAATTTCGTATAAACATCTGCACTTAGCAAATCAATGCGTCGAGCAAATACAAGCTAGGGTTTGTTGTTCGCATGGTGGCGAGTCTGAACTTAATCCAGAAGTTAAGCCTTCTGAGTCAAATGCAAGTGATTCTTCTACGGTATGACTTTGGAAATCTTGGTTTTGTTAAAAAGAAATCCACTTGCATTGATGATGAGTATGATATATTTGATAATTTTGGTGTCTAATGTGTATGAATTGTAGTAAAATAAGTGGAATTTATCTCATCCATTGTTCCATGAGCAATGGATTGCATAAATGGTTAAAGATTTACACTTCAATCACTTGTGGCTTCTTATGATGATTGTAGGAAGCGCGAATTGATTTAAAGCTTCCTCGTAGAAGTTTGCTTGTGCAGTTTACTTGTAATGCCTGTGGGGAGCGAACAAAACGGCTCATAAATAGATTAGCTTACGAGCGTGGGACTGTGTTTGTCCAGGTACTATTGTGCTTTCCTTACTCTTGGAGTACACATGTTCTATGTTTAAACTCTAATCATCCATATTCTCATAGTATGCTTGTAAATTTTATGTATGATTGATTGACAAAAGCTTTTAGACTGCATATTGATCGGCCAGAAATATGATTTTGGAGCTTCTTCTGTATTTTTACTTTGGTTACATTGCATATGAGTTTTATTTATTTATTTATGTCAAATAATGGTAATCAAGCTGCTTTATGAACTAGATTGACCACTTTGAGGACTCTTATGTTGATTTTGAATCATAGCTTCTAATTTATATACGTCTCTTCTGCTATAAGGCTATAAGCTAATTAGTGAAATGTTTAAACTATTCAGTCTCTGCTGTGCTTCTTATATTCTGGAGCAAGAGGACATTCCTTTTCGTTACAGGACATTGATTATCTCCATGCCACTCACCTTCTGTGTTTTAGATACAATGATTTCAAACAGGATTTTAACTTTGTTTATCATGGCCATCGAGCATGTGAGAAGTACTGAACTAATTTAGAGGTGAATAAATGAGGTTTGATCATCTCTAATAATAAATCTAGTGCTTGAGTTAGCTAGAAAACGACTTGCAAGTTAGATTTTTTTTGCTATCGTGCTAAATCTAAGAACATTATTTCATTATCATGTTGCCATCGACTCAAAAACATTCAATATCCATCAGTGTGCAGGATGTCTGCAGCATCACCAACTGGTAGACAACCTGGGACTTGTGGTTGAGTATAACTTCCGAGATGAGATATAGTGATGATCATACTGCCATCCGCTTTGAGATGGATTCATGTGCATTATTCTCCCCATACTCATGGGTGCCATTGTGTTTACATTATGCTCTGATATCTCTTTTCCCAAAAAATTTAGCAGCATTGGGATGAACATAGGAGGAATCAAGGCCCAAGTACTAGGCCAAGTGAGAATCATCTATTGACAATTTAATGCTCGACTTATTCGTCACACCGATGTTTTCTCTCCATCACATGAACTATCAAAAATCATGTAATTATGAAAATTCTAGTTTATTGTGCACCACAATTCACAACCATGCAGGTAAGCTTAATATTAACTGTTCGAGAGAGACTGAACAGAAATCACGTTAATGTGTGGATGATAATACGCAGAGAAGAGAACATTAAAATGAAAACTCAAAGAGGATATATATAGTTTTGCTGGACATCATGTGGTCGCCGGCGATTCATTCAACGAAGTCGCTGCTTATATGTGTCTTTTGATTCCATCTTGCTTCGACCTTTCTTACTCTTGATGAAGCAGAAACACCAGCACCATCTGCACTCTATCAACATATTCATCTCTTCCTACCTTTCTTGCGTTCTATCCATCTTCTGGGATTGATTATTTATATGTATATGTATATGCATGAGAAAGATGCATACATGGCTTCTTTCCTTGGACCAAAACAAAGAAAACAAGAACATGTATAGGCGGTATAGCTTGTAGTTTGTGGTAACCACGATTCCTTTACCTATTTCTTACTTATCCCCTTTCTTGTCATTTAAACATTCTTCTCATATTCTAATCAAATCATTTTTTATAACATACCCAAAGATTGAGAACAACTACTATTGTAACTTGCCATTTTTAGTACCCAATTCAAAAAAGGAATAAGAAGAGTCTTGATCAGACAAAGCATAAATTCCTTACCAAAAAGAAGAAAGACTTATTTTGTTTTAGGATGACAAAGTTGGTACGTTTAAAAATGTAATTAAAAATTTAATAGCTAATTTCACATAACCATTTTCATTACCCAAAGTTACCCCATTTTACTTACACAAGACTACTAGAAGTTTCAAACGAATCTCTTCCCACCCTTTTATCTAGACTCCTCTAATCCTTTGTTTCTAATTGCCTCATCAACCTTCTCTGCAAGAAAAGACTGTGTCAATCCAAGACCAACGGACCGTTGAACAGGATCGCGTGTGCATACGAACGCACATGTGTGCTAGAACCAAATCCAGCACATAAGTCCAACAACCAAAACCAATTGACAATAGAAAAGGTAGCCCACTGACTTTGTAGAAATCATCCCCAGCGACCAAGGCAACCACACGACTCCGCCCTACGTTGCATTCACCGACATTGAGCGATTAACTAGAGACACTAAGAAGAATCAAATCTCTCTAAACCCTCACGACACTGTCTTCGACGCCAAGAGACTCGTTGGCCGGCGATTCTCCGATCCTTCTGTTCAACTGACATGAAATTTTGGTCGTTTAAAGTCATTATTGGTCTACGCGACAAGCCGGTGATTGTTGTTTCGTACAAAGGCGAGGAGAAGCAATTCTTAGCTGAAAAGATCTCATCTATGGTTCTCACAAAGATGGAGGTTGCAAACGCGTTCTTAAGCCAAATTGTGTCCTTCCAATAGAGTACGAAGGACTAGTAGTTAGTAAATGAGAGAATTGGATGAAATGCACCTAATGATAAATTTTGTTTAGTAGTATCTCATACCTATAAATTATTAGGTGAATAGCTTGAATAAACAAATCATGACATATTTGGAGTGAATTTGTTATGTAGCCTTAGTTCACCAATTTTGTTTAGTAATTGTGCACCTCAATAATTTTGTTAGAATATGACCTCTTTTAAAATTTTAAGACTAATTCAACCTTATACAAGAATCTAAAAGATTGCTAATTGATTATTGCCTTTTAATTGACCCACATTCCCTAATTAAAGAAGGTGTATTTTGAAGGAGTTACCAATTTTGATTATCGTAATCAATTAGTAATTAATCATGTACAATAAAATTTTACAAGAATTGATAAAATTAGCATGTTACATGCTTGTACTCTTCATGTAAATCATGGATCATCAATTTCTTTCTAGAATGAATGGGTTTGAGTTTGGAATAAATAATTAACCGTGTGATTTTTGTTTTTATTGATAGTATTACAAGATTTCTCTCTAGATCTTCATCGTTTACTACTCTTCAGCTTGAACATTCATTTTCTTGATACAATAATTGTGTACAAGAAAATTAGTTACAATAATTTGTGTACAAGAGCATTAGTATACAAGCGAAAGTTCAAGTATCATAATTAACGTATATTTATAATTTTCAAAAGAAGATAAATCGTGAAATCCAACTTGTCCAGTTGGTATTAGGGTGGGAGGAAGGGGCAACCAACTAGAGATCAATTCTTGTAACGTATCATTTACAAGAATAAATTATAAATTTACAAGAAATTCTGTCTCATTTACAAGAATAAATTACTATAAAGTTATAAGAGAAACGTCTAAACTAAGATAAAATTTATTATGATAAATAAGGGTAAATCTGCCATTATTTTTTTAATAAGGTTATTCACTTAAAAATTTATAGGCCTAGGTTATTTACTAAACAAAATTAATCATTGGGTGCATTTCATCCAATTCTCTCACATATTTGCCCTTACTTATTGCAATAAATTTTATTCTAATTGAGACGTTTCTCTTGTAACTTTGTTTCACTAATATTTCTTGTAACTTATTCTTGTAAATTAGACGTATTTTTGTAACTTATTCTTGTAGATGAGACGTATTTTCTTGTAAATTTATAATTTTTATAAGAAATATGAAAAATAATAAGCGAATGTAGTCATGGAGAAATGTTCTCTAGTTGAGAGTTCATCCCTCCCACCCTAATACCAACCGAACAAGTTGGATCCCACGATTTAATCTTCTTTTGAAAATTATAAATATGCGTTAATTATGATACTTGAATTTCTCTTGTACACTAATTTTCTTGTATAAGAATTACCGTAACTAATTTTCTTGTACATGATTATTGTATCGTATACAAGTAACTCAAAAATATTCTAGATTATTTTTCTTGTACACAAATAATTCGATTATTTCTTGTACTTGGACTCATATACAAGAATTAAATACAAAATTTTGTAACATATTAATAAAAATTAATATATTAAATAAGGATAAATTAGTCCATTCATCAATATACTATATACTTATTTATTTATCATTGAGGATATTCACTATATAATTGTTATGAGCTTAGATTAAGTAGCAAATCCACCCTTAGTAAACGTGATTTTTAAATGTATCGGTGAAAATATATATTAGTGACCATAACTACGCGCTTCGCGTGCGTAGTTGATAAGGTCCTCAACTACGCTTTTGGGAACCGTAGTTGAAGTTCCAAAAAAAATAAAAATATCAACTACTTCTTTGGGGAGCGTAGTTGGAGTTCCCAAAAAAAAATTTAAATTTTTTTAGGGAACTCCAACTACGCTCCCACAAGCGTAGTTGATTTTTTTATTTTTTTGGGAACTCCAACTACGCTCCCAAAAGCGTAGTTGGGGACCCTAACAACTACGCACGCGAATAACGTAGTTGGGGTTACAATTATAGATTTTCGTTGGTAAGTCTATTAACCCCCTTAGTAAATTGTGAAGAAGGTGATTGAATTGTCACTTCTCGTTAAATATTTTTGTTTGTTTTTATTAAAGTATCAGGGCCTAGTTTGTTATTAAAATAAAAAGGGTCCTTACACCCTGATTATCTCACTATGTTTTGTGCTTATTTGTTCCCACAATTTTTGTTTAGGGTAATTTTATGGGAGTAGACTAGTAGTTTAGGTAAAAAAAAATTATCTCGGTACGAAATTACAAAGAAATTAACCGTAAGTTAGTAAAAATATAAATTATTAGTTAACAAAATGTGAATAAAATGTCTAATATTTTTTAAAATGAAATTTTAGTGCGTAAAAATAACTAAGATGAAATTCTAATGAAATATATAATTTTTAATTTGTTGAAAAATAAATTTATTAAAAAATTCATATATAGTTTTCACAACTTTAGTTTAAATTTTCTATACTAACTATGCAAAGTCTTTGTTAATAAGCTCACATATTTTACAATATCTAAGCATATCTTTTTTTTTTTACTATTTTCAGTGAATCACATATTTATTTGTATATTTTTATTATAATATTTAATTTGTTGGCTCAAAACTTTTATACTACTAGTCCGTACGCGCGTGCGAATAAAATCGAAGAACACAGAATTGATCACCGAGCCTTTGCCCCTATTATCTTTGATAGAGGAATGAAAACAATAAATTAGGCGATTTGTTCAACGTGAAATTAAGAAGACACCAACAAAGGACTAAAATTGACAACACAGACATCAAAGGGAGCAATAATATAAAGAAATGCAAAATCAAGCACATTCCAATTCTAACAAGGTAATACCTACAATTGAACATATAATCTGATTAGAATGCATGACCAAAAAATGTGAGACATACAATACTTATTCCGTTATGCATAGCTCGACTTTGCATGAGCTGTAATAAAACATGCCATCTTCACTCATATGTCTAACTGACAATTCTTCCCCTCCATTCAAACATTTGCATAGCAAATAACAAGGATAACACAATACTCCAAGGAGCCAAGATCAACAGAATGGAGATGTATTTGTTGCACTTTAAACATCAAAAACCTTATACAGTTGGACCAATTCTTGTTTCATCCGCGTATTTGTCTCCCTTCTTTGGAATATCTGGTTCACATATTGATGAAGTTGGTTCCCCATGTAATTTAGACTTCTTTGGTTGGGAGGGTTCTCGCTTGCCTGAAGTTTTGAGATACTTCTTAGATTTGAAAACTCCCATATCTGTTCGATCAGCTGCAGCACACCAGATGTATAGGTCAAATACACATACAATTTGAAAGAACAAACTATCTTATTCAATTTTGTATACACAGTGATAGAACTAATATGTAAATAGAGTTAAATAGAGGGTTGTCCTCTGTAATTATGTAAATACATTTGGTTATTAGTATGAATCATCAGTCGATGGAACCCCTATGGGGAATTCATTCAATATCTCACATAGTACAGACTTCTCGTTCCACTAAACCCCTTTCCACTTCTTCAACCCTAACGCCGCCTCTTTCTTTCCCCTTCACCGCATTCCTCGATGGCTGCAGAACGGAAATTCTCATTCCATATGGCCCTCGGAATCTCAAACATCAAAAACAACATTACCCTCGTCCTCGATCATAACACTCCGTATACTTCTTGGGTCACCTTATTCCGCGTTACTACAAAAGCCCACAACGTTCTCGATCACATCAATGACAGGGTTCCCAAACCTACGGATATTAATGATTCGTTATGGCTCCAAGTAGATGTTGTTGTTCTTCAATGGATTTACAGCACGGTTTCTAGAGATATTCTTTTGCAAATTCTCGATTTCGATGATACCGCACGTCAAGCATGGAATCGCGTCAAAGATATATTTCAAGATAACAAGAACACCCGTGCCGTCTATCTTGAACATGATTTTTCAAACTGTAAGCTTTCCGGTTTTTCTTCTAACAATGGTTACTGTCAGCAACTCAAATCATTGGCACACCAACTCAAAGGAGTCGGTTCACCGGTTCCGGCAAATCATCTTGTTCTTCAACTTATTTCGGGTTTACCTACTGAATACAACGCTGCGGCAAGTTTTATTCAACAGACCGACCCGCTTCTGAGTTTCACTAAAGCTCAGTCTCAATAGCTACTCGAAGAAACGAGAATGGAATCTGAAGCCACCACCGAACTGTCGGCTACAGCTCTCACCACGGTTGGCTCCTCCGACGCTGCTATCCCACCGACTACACTAGTTTCCGGCTCGTCGGAACAATCCTCTTGCCGGCGTTCTCGTGGTCGCAAGAATCGTGCCCGGAGCAACATCGCAGCACCGCAGAAGAGGATGGCGTTCCACCCGCAGTTTGGTTGTAACACCCCAAATCCGCGGGACTCGGGGCTCCACATTGGGCTAGGATCTCACAGTGGATCCTGACCCTAGCCTGACAACAAGTTCACTGGACCTTACAACATGGCACTGACAAATATAAACCAAATACATAAAATTGTACATCAAAGGTAAATCAGGTTATAGCCGAGTATAAAATATCATCCTCACACAGAAGGTATACAAAACATCATCTTCACTCAGAATATATATATATATATATATATATATATATATATATATATATATTTATATATATATATATATCCAAAATATTTAATTGAAACGTGGTCATTTGTTTCGGTCTCCAAACTTTATCAAATTGGAATCTAAAATCCGGAATATTATGGGGATAATTAATCCATAGCTATCTCTTAAAATGGGCATTCCTAAGCCACATTTCTTAACCGCTAAGAACCGGGATAACGACTCTTTTGTCCATTTCGTCTTTTTATATTACTTCACATCTAGGACATATCCGATGTCTCAATCATTTCACTCAACTGCAACTTTATTTATTGGAGCTCTCAAATGCTCCAAATAACATCGGATATTACAACAGATGCCCCTAAAAGTAAGTTTCGTCCCGAAACTTGAACAAACTCAAATCCTCTCAGACCCATATGCCGAGATATAACTCTATCTATCGGAGGTATCACATCTCCGCTCAAAAGGTTACAACCTATATCATTCTATAACCTCAAACACATGCATGGAGGAATCACCATCTCCAGCAACAAAATTACCATACTATCCAAAGGCGTAGAGGAAAAATCATCTCTAGCCAGACTATAATCTCATCACAAGGCATAGAGAAAACACATCTCTTGCCATAATCATATCACAGGGCATAGAGAAAACACATATCTAGCCATATCATACTCATAGCCCAAGGCATGGAGGAAAAACATCTCCAGTGAAATTATGTCCATCAAAATAGCATGGAGGAATAACCATCTCCAGCTAAACGCTAATCACCTCCAAATAGCATGGAGGAAAGAACCATCTTCAACTATAATTCTAACTCGAGCTAGCACATCAAGATCTAATAAGATAGTATATCACATCATAACTAGCACGAAAATAAACATATCAAAGCACATTAGCACATAATAACAAGACTCACCAAGATAGCACTAAGATCTACTCATCGATCCTACAGGTGCATCTATCTCGACATAAAACTCGAGATAGTTCCTCTGGATACTATCCTCAGTATCCCATGTAGTCTCATTAGGTCCTCGTCTCGACCACTGTATCCTCAACATGGGAATGTCCTTCGACCACAAGCGTCTCATACCTCGCTCTAGGACTGCAATCGGATGCTCAACAAAAGTGTGGTCAGGCTCAACTACCAAATCATCATAACTGATGATGTGTCTAAGATCTGGTATGTACTCCCTCAGCTGAGACACATAAAACACAAGGTGAACACCCTCTAACCTCGAAGCCAAAGCTAATCGGTATGCTGCCCTCCTACTCTATCCAATATCTCAAAAGGACCGACATAACGGGGACTTAACTTCCCCTTTATGCCAAAACGTCTGACGCCTCATGTCGGAGATACTCTCAGCCAGACATGAGGTCTAACTCTGAACTCTAGAGGTCGACGCCACTAGTTTGCATATGACTTTTGACGACTCTGTGCAGCCAACATCCTCTCTCTGATCAGTGATACTCGAGCCATATCATCTTGAATGTGGTCAGGTGATAAACCAATAATACTACTAGGCTCATCCCAGCATAACGGTGAACGGCATCTACGCCCATATAGTGCCTCATATGGAGTCATCCCAATCGATGTCTGTCATTATTGTTGTATGAGAACTCAACCAAGGGGAGGTGATATGACCATCCCTGTCCCCAATCCAACACACAAACTCGCAACATATCCACAAAGGTTTGGATGGTCCTCTCTGACTGACCATCTGTTTGAGGGTGGAACGCAATCGTAAAGTGTAGACTCGTCTCTAGAGCATTCTAAATCTGCTGCCAAAACCTCAAGGTAAATCTCCCATCTCAGTCTGAGATGATCGTCCTCGGTACACCATGGAGTCTCACTATCTACCTCGTGTACTCCTCAGTCAATCTGCCCAGTGGCCACGTTTCGCTGATAGGGATGAAATGTGCAGTCTTCGTCAGTCTATCAACAACAACCCAGATGGCATCAAAACTCTTACTAGGCCTTAATCCGGTCACAAAATCCATGGAGACGTCCTCCCACTTCCACTACGGTACTAACAATAGATGGAGCTCACCTCCAGGTCTACAATGTTCTATCTTGACCTGTTGACAAGTCGCGCATTGTGCCACAAATCTAGCAACATCGGGTTTCGGCCCTCCCACCAATATGGTCATCTCATATCATTGTACATCTTACTTGTACTTGGATGTACTGAGTAAGTTGTACAGTGAGCCTCCTATAAAATCCTCTGTCTCAGCTCCGCATCAACGGGTACACAAACACAGTCATGGCGTCTCATCACTCCATATGCTCCTATGGAGAATTGTGGTGCCTCACCACGAGACATCCTCTCTCTAATCCTCGTCAGGGTCGGACAGGTCCCCTGCTTCTGTTGCATCTCATCCAACAGATAAGATAGAACCTCTAAAGTGTACAACTAGGCAACCTCATCAGGAAACTGGATGTCCAACTCTAGCCAAGCTAGATCTCTCTGAAGTTGAGGTTGAACTGTCAGTCTCACAATCGCCTTCTCTCGAGGCGTCTTCCTTCTTAGGGCGTCGGCGACAACGTTTGCCTTTCTTGGATGATACAGAATCTCAAAGTCAAAGTCCTTGATCAACTCGAGTCATCGACGCTGGCGGTTATTTAACTCCCGCTGCGTGAAAATATACTTCCACTACAAAAAATAAATAGATTTGCGACACTAGTTTACGACGGCAAGAAATAGCCGTCGCCATTGGCCCGACATTTGCGACAGCATGCGACGGTTTCCAATTTTGGAGAAGTATTTGTGACGGCAACTACAAAGCCGTGGCAACCTAACAGAAGCCTCACTACTTAACTAGGGTTCCGGAATTAACATTATTTCCTCTGTTCCGCTGCTTCTCCTCCTCCGCTCCAACTATTAGTTCTCCTTCATTCCTCCTTTTCAAGTTCGCTTATGCAGGTGCTTACCGGCAATCTGAGAACCCTTCTTCGTTCGTCTATCTCTCAGATCTCAATGGCTTCACACTTAAACAAAATCCCGCTGCTCCTCACTTTGATTCTTATTTTTCTTCAATTTTTAGGGCCATGGCGACTCCGACTCTTGCTCATCCTTCCGTTCCTTTGACTATCATATGCAGGTAAACCATATAAACTCTAAAGGTCGTGAATTAGGTATCCAAGGGAGAACTAATTAAACTCGAAATTAAAATCTGATTAGATTTTACTTGCAATTCGCTATGCCATCGTTGTTCTTGTTTGTCTTTACCTATCAATTCCATCTTTCTATGTCTTCATTTTATAACCAATAATGACCCCCTCTATTGTCCTAATCAGATGTTGTTTCATTGATATCTTGTTGTAGCATAGAATAGCTCAATAAATGTTTCATGAATTTAGAGCCTCAACATTCTTTCGTCAATGAAGAATCTTAAGAGAGGGGTTTCGTAAAAAAAATGGGTATGGGGTTGGATTGAAGAATCATATTGAGGTCTGAAGAGGTGGTAGTGTGGTACTGGGTTGGAACTTGATAGATTATACAATTAGTCTCAAGCACGTCTTTTTCTCGAACTTTAATATTCTTAATGTTCATATATATGTTGCATTACTCTAAGCAGTTACAAAATTCGACTGATGTTAAGTTGAAGGATTGCTTTTCCTGACTTCATTTCTCTAGTTGTTCATATGCTCTTTGAGACGGGAACGAAGATATTCAGACGTCCTGAATTATTAGAACTTTTTTTTTCTGCTTATTGTGTTCTGTTGTTCTTTCTAAATGTAGGACACACTAATCAACAACTTGAAGACCATTCAGGACTACCTTTGCTCATTTGAGTCGCAGGTATCTCTAGCTTATATTCTAGGACTTTTGGTGGTTTGAAGTGCTATTATGTACTTTGTCTACTAAAGCTATTTTCTGGAAATGATTTGGATTTGTTTTGGTCAGTGAGAGCTTCAGTATAAACAACTTAGGCTAACAAGTGTTACTATAATGCATTTTTACTCGAAGTAGTGTTCGGATGCATTGTAATTTTAATATATGTAGTTTTGACAAATACTGACTCTAAATGGTTTATTTTTAAAGCCCAATGTGATAAATTATGAAGTACAAACAGACCCTTAAATCCTTAATTGATCCTAATTTGAACTTTACATAAATCAAATTAGTTGCTAATATTAGTGTATTTGACTTGCATTGCCTTTCAAATTCTGAATCCAAATGCTTGTATCTATAGGGTCTCAGCGTTGTAAATATATCAGCAACAACTTTCCCCCAAACTCTGGATTGGCTGTACAATCATCTTCTACATGTACCTTTTTTTATTTATGTCAAACATAAAGTTTGATACTATGCTTGTTATAAAGTTTCTATTTTACTGAAATTGCGCCTATTCTTCGTCTTTTTCCAGTGTATTGAAGAAGGTATAACATATGTCGAAAGCCCTAAACAACATGAAAAGAGCTAAATAAACTGCAGATGTAATTAACCAGTTCATATTGCATTTCGTCAACCCAGGTACATATCAAATAGATTTTGAAGCTTAAAAGGGCCTGTTTGGTTGTTCGCACGGAATGAAAACAGAAAATAATAGTGCAGGAAAGGAAATCCTGTTGTTTAAGATCCTCTCTTAGGTTGCATAGGGAAGAGAAACTTTTAATTGAATTTGGAAGATTAGCATATTCTCTTAGTTTTCTACTTTGATTTTAATTTTGTTACTGATTTATTAATTTGTTGAAAATAGAATTTTTGAATTAGTATTATTGTAGTTAGAGGCCGGGTACTTCAACTGACATGAAAAAATGGTTAGAAGTTTAAGCAAAAATGGAATTTCTGAACCAGTAAACCCTAATATTGAGTGATTCTTTCATGTATATATTGAGTAATTAAATTTGCTTAAGTATGAATTGGGTTCTTATTTTGCAACTTAATTGAGGTCATTGTTTCACTTATGGAATCGATACTATTTTGTTTCTAAACCTCACATTGGATGATGAACACCATAAAGCGATAAAACATGGCATTAGCATGTTTATCAATTGCAGTCAAAATGGAGGAAACAAATATCCCTCAATTAATGGAATTGAAGGTGAGATTATTTTCTTTAATATGTTTTTTAAGCAAGTAGTTGATGTTCTTCTGTTTGATATGACTTTACATTTGATGCCTCCTTAAGAGCGTGCAACTTATCAGTGTTATCAGCGAGAAGTAAGTTACAACAAACACGTCTTTAGTCCTATAATTGCTTACCAGTTTAATCAGTAGTCATAAGCAAAGGGTAGTTGAGATGAAGAATTGGTCTGCTTGGGAAACGTGCAGTTAAACTGACCTAAGATTGTAATAGCTCATAGAATAGTGATTTCTATGATTACTATTTAGTTGATATAACACTTTCTATGTTCACTTCAGTTTCTTACATGACAATGTGCAGGATGTTAAATGTTGTGTAAGATTGTGTTCATGCTCATGTTACTTTGTACAAAATTAAAACTACAGTACTAATGTTGTCAGGCTCTTGAATGGAAACCAAGTTATAGGTGTACTTTGCTAATAGGTTATAACGTGTCACTTATTGCAAATAATAGTGTCATCATATAAATCTTTAATGTCTTATTTTGGGCTTGAAGATGGTGTTGTTACAGGCACACTAAAATATCACTAGAGATGCTACTCAAGAGCGGATGCTTAAAGTCACTAGGGATGCTTAATGTCACTAGGGATGCTACTCAAGAGCGGATGAAGCATGTGAAGCTATTACACCTTGATGGACACAACAATGATGTGAATAAATAAGAAATTAGGAATGTCAAATTAGTTAATGTGAGTTAAGTAGTATTTTGTTACTCAATTGTTTTTTAAAAACAAATTATTTTTATTTTAATTAATTTGTATCATTGATTATTTATATTTCATATTAATTTGTATCATGATTAGTTAGATTTTTCAGTTTTTTTTTTAATTTTGTTGTTTAAATTTGCGACGGCAATTTCTACTGTCGTAGATATAATATTTTTTTTAAATTCTATAAATAAATTTGCGTCGGGAAAAACCGTCGCAAACAGCTGCCGTAAAAAAGTTACGACGGCATTATGCCGTCGCAAAAACCTTTTGCGACGGCCCTTTCGCGACGGTGGGTGTGCCGACGCAATGCCGTCGCAAAAGACCATTTGTGACGGCAGAAGCGCTTTTAGCCGACGCAACGTTCCGTCGCAAAAGTAATTTTTTTTGTAGTGTTCTGACTCTTATGGTCTGTGAAGATCTGACAAGTAGCACCATACAGGTAATGTCTCTAGATCTTCAAAGCATGAACTACCGCTGTCAACTTCAGATCATGAGTCGGGTAGTTCTCCTCATACGTCTTCAACTATCGAGATGCATAAGCAATCACTTTGCCCCTCTGGATCAACACACATCCCAAGCCTAACTTGGATGCATCACTGTATACCACAAAATCCTCAAAATCCTCTGGTTGTACCAAGATAGGAGCAGAAGTCAAACGCCTCTTCAGCTCCTCAAAACTCTAGGCACATTGCTCAAACCACACAAATCTGGTAGTCTTCCTCAGAAGACTCGTAAGTGGACGGGAAATCACAAAAAATCCCTCCACAAAGCGTCGGTAATAACCGGCTAGACCAAGAAAGCTACGCACTTCCTTGACGTTCGTCGGTGTCGTCCATGCTGCAATAGACTCGATCTTCGCCGGATCAACCATGATCCCATCGGCGGAGACGATATGACCTAGGAAAGCAACCTCTGACATCCAGAACTCGCACTTAGAGAGCTTAGCATACAACTCTCTATCCCGCAGAATCTGTAAAACTGTCCTCACGTGACCGGCATGCTCCTCTCTGCTACGAGAGTACACCAGGATATCGTCTATGAAGACCACCACAAACTGATCAAGGAAGTCGATGAAAATATTGTTCATCAACTCCATGAAAACCGTTTGGGCATTCGTAAGCCCAAATGGCATCACTACAAACTCGTGGTGTCCATAACGGGTCCGAAATGTCGTCTTGTGTACATCTTGCTCCCTCACCCTCAATTGATGATGTCCTGAATGTAAGTCGATCCGGGTGAACACTGTCGCTCCCTGAAGCTGATCAAGCAGATTATCAATACGAGGCAATGAATACTTGTTCTTGATGGTCACCTTGTTCAGCTCTTTGGTAGTCAATGCACAGTCTCAACGATCCGTCCATCTTCCGCACGAAGAGGACAAGTGCTCCCATGAGAATACACTAGGGCGGATTAAGCCCTTCTCAGCCAACTCCTCGAGTTGCTTCTTCAGCTCCAACATCTCGATAGACGTCATATGATATAGGGCCTTCGAGATCGGTCTCGTACCAGGCTCCAACTCGATGCTGAAGTCCACACTCCTCTGAGGCGGCAAGCTAGACGGCTCAGCAAACACGTTTGTAAACTCACAAACCACTGGAATGTCCTCTAATGCTGGACTCTCTCCATCCTTCATGGCATAACACTAGAAGTCATCGCAACCCTGAGCTATTAGCCTCGCTGCTCGTACGACACATGACAGAACCCGTCATCCCAAGGTCCCAACCTCGGAAGACCTCAATCTGACCTAACTCGGTAGAGATTGTCACCGTCCTCCTACCTACATCTAATACCGCACGGTGTCTACGCATCCAATCCATACCTAAAATGACTTCCTCATGCACCAATGACATGACAAAGAAGTCCACAAGCAACACACGAGTCCCTAAACGAAGGGCCAACTACGTATCTCACGGGTACCTCTAACCCTACTACCATCATGTATCCCTATAGTAAAGGGTATCCCCTTTATAGTATCTAAACCCAAACACTCAACACATACTTCAAAAATAAAGGAATGCGTAGCACCCGTATCAAATAAAACTCTAACAAGTAACCCATGAAGCAGAATGGCACTTGTAGCAGCCGGTGCAGATGTCTCCTTTATACTCCTCAGCTCAAATACTCTACCTTGAGCTCCTCTAGTGTCAGTGGTACTCCTACCACGACTTCTTCCTCTACTCGGCCCGGGAGTAGATCCTTGAGTAGAAGGACGATCTGGGACTCTCTACTACCCCTGTGTCTACTGCCGAGGTGTCCTCTGCCCACCTCCTGTCACACTAACAGGGGAAGAACCCTGTTGTGATGCAACTTCACCCTGCCTACAAAAGGCAGCTCTATGACCTGGTCTACCACAGGTGTAGCAAATCACTAGTGGCCTCTTACACTCTGGTCGCAAATGTCCAGGATCACCACAGTTGTAACAATGTCATCCCTTCTCTACAATCAATGCAAATGAGGGGTAACTCTGACATCTCTGGATCCGTCTAGAACTTGAAGCTCCACCAACGCCACTGGTCTGCCCAATACGCTGCCTCTTCTCGAACCATCCCGTCTGAGAAGTCCTCCTCTGACTGGCCCTCCCACGCTCATAAGCTGAGGCCCGATCCTGATAATCTGTCAAGGACTCACAATGGAATCCTGTCATATAGGAACGTGTACTCTCCCGCAGCCGACGGGAGAACAGATAGACGTGCTAATCCTCGGAAGGTGCAATTGGACTCAGTAATGCCAACTCTAACTGGAAGCGGCTGATGACATCTGCAATCGACACATCCTCAAAGTCCGCCTCCACGAAATCCTGCAGTTTCTCCCTCCTTAGTGAGGCAGGACAGAAACACTCCCTAATCATACTCCTCATCTAATCGTAACTAGTGACTCGACCCCGCATGGTCCTCCACCACTGATGAGCTACGTCGCGGAATAGAGCCTGTACTACCTCTATTCGTCTATCCTCTGGACATCTGATAGACTTTGGAGTTGAGTCCACATGTCCAATCAAGACCTCCGTCTCTAATTCCACCTTCTAAGAGAAAGGTGTTACTCCCACCTGATGGAATGTCTTCAACCAAGTATCTGGTTGAGGCCTTCTATAATCATGTGGAGCTCTAACAGTCTCAGCAGCACGTGCCAACATGGCTAGCACCTGAGTGGCTCCCTAGGACATCTTAGAAGATCCCTCGTGCACTGGTAGATCCGGGGCCCGTCTGCCCGCTCTGCCAGCCTCCTCTACAGGCCAGATACAAGCACGAAACTCTGGTCCCCTCATAGAGACACGATCCGAGTTATTTGACTGGACTCGGTGTGACCGCTGTCTCCCAGATCCACTGCTCCATGCCTTTGGGACAACACTCTCAACAATCTCCTCATGAACCTCCTCCACCATTGGTGGATCAGCAATGGGAACTAGTCCCTGTCCTATCACGTCCGGAGGAAGGGGTGGTCTACCTTTACCCCGGCATACAACAGAAGTTGCTCTAGTCCGAGCCATCTACGGGGTATGCACACCTAACTTATAAGATTATATATATATGTCATGTGTGTATATATATATATATATATATATATATATATATATATATATATATATATATATATATATATATATGTATATATATATATATATAGCACACATACGCATAATCCATAATCCATAATACATATATATATATATATATTTATACTGTTGAGATCTACGGTAGAGGTGACGACTTCTCGTACATTCTATCCCAAAACAACAATTTTTAAAACCAAAATCTTTTGAAAACGTCATACTCCTTTCGGATTCTGTTTATTTTATCCATCTGACCTCATTGCAGGTAGCAAGGGCCATATTTGTAAACCTAAGGCTCCGATACCAACTTTGTAACATCCCAAATTTACGGGACTCGAGGCGCCACATTGGGCTAGGATCTCATAGTGGATCCTGACCCTAGCCTGACAACAAGTTCACTGGACCTTACAACATGGCACTGACAGATATAAAACAAATACATAAAACTGTATATCAAAGGTAAATCAGGTCATAGCCGAGTATAAACATCATCCTCACACAGGAGGTATACAAAACATCATCCTCACGCAGGATCCCCAAAACTATAACCACCTAATGTACGAGAGTCCTCGGCCCGTCACCCTGCAGCTCGCCTATCCTCCAAGGCATCTACAACATGGTATGAAACCGTTAGCTAACCATACGTATATAAGGTAATGCATAAGCACAAACACAAGTCATGAAAGATAAACACATAATCATGTTGTCACACATTTACCCATTTTAATTATCTTTATATAAGTAGTCATTCACTCAAATCGTGTATATATATATATATATATATATATATATATATATATATATATATATATATATATAGAGAGAGAGAGAGAGAGAGAGAGAGAGAGAGAGTATAGATCATATGAGAACACCCCCTAACGTGAGAACATGAGAACAGATTCGTAATTATTATCAGTTTTGTTACGAATGTGCCATATCGTTTAATGTATTATTCGTAGTTATTGTTGGTTGAGTGGATTATTTGTAGTTATTGTTGGATTCCAAATTATTATTCGTAGTTATTATTATTTTTGATATATACTCTAAATCTCAACCCTTAATACTCACATCCAACGGTGTACGATTGTTCTCATGTTCTCACGTTAGGGGTGTTCTCATGGAAACCACACCCTATATATATATATATATATATGAAACTATGTGACACGAGGACCGTATCATCCCCGCCTCTCAACCACGAGCAACCTCAATCTAGATAACAACACTGCCCAATAATAAGGCATAGAGATATATCAATCTCCTATCAATCAAAGGGGTCACACATAGATCCAAGGGATCCATAAGGATCATAATCATCCTATAAGCCTCGAATAACATGTTAAACCCTAAAGCCACATCAGGGCATATATCCAACTCATGATATCATCATCGAACTGATTCCCATAATTACCAGAATAATGTAACGAGCATAATGGAATTTTCAATTACCCATTTTAATAATTTTAAGGTCAAATTAGACGCAATACGGAAAACGAATAAATTCATAACTTATTCGTTACAAACCCGATATACGATCCGGAAGAAGATACGAACTCCTGGCAATGCAGGGATTAAGAGCACGGTAAGAAACTCCACGTCCGATGACTTGTGGTGGTCGTCGGTGTTCCGATAGCGGTAAACAGAAGTTTTACCAAAAAGTTATCAAACGGAAAAAAAATTGGTACCACGTTGAAAAGAACAAGATAAGGGATTCGATGGTACAAATGGATTTAAAAATGGGCTAAGGATGAACCATTTGTGAGCTGAGGAAATCTGATAGGTACGTTTCTCTCTCTCGATTTACAGGTGAATGAAAGTTGCAAAATGTTAAAATGAAGGAGGTATTGCCGACTTTCATTTGCTTTATTTTATATATATATATATATATATATATATATATATATGTATATATATATATATATATATATATATGAAACGTGTCCTCTTTGAAGTTTGTAAATTCCAATTGCAACTTTTGGGTTCCTACTATTCGTACTACCTTAGTCATGCTCTATGTACCCGTTCTACGCCTACACAAAAAAAAAATTGTTTTCCTTACTACGCCTACGCATTGCGTAGGCGTAGTAAGTTTTCCTTAATTTTTCGAACCAAATGTATGTTATGGCTACTACACGTACGCTCTACGACTACGCATGGCGTATGTGTAGTATGGTTACGCTTTCACAAAGTCTAGTCGAAGCCATTTTCCTTTATTTTTGAACGAAATGAGCTTGTTGCTACGGCTACGCATTGCGTACGCGTAGTCGGGGTATGAATAGCATGTTTCAGGTGGTACGAATAGCAATCTCACAACTTTTGCATAGCCACCTCTTCATATATATATATATATATATATATATATGTTTATCCAAAGTATTTAATTGAAACGTGGTCATTTGTTTCGGTCTCCAAACTTTATCAAATTGGAATATGAAATCCAGAATATTATCGGGATAATTAATCCATTACTATCTCGTAAAATGGGCATTCCTGAGCCACATTTCTTAACCGCTAAGAATCGGGATAGCGACTCTTTTGTCCATTTTGTCTTTTTATATTATTTCACATCTAGGACATATCTGATATCCCGATCATTTCACTCAACTGCTACTTTATTTATTGGAGCTCTCAAATGCTCCAAATAACACCGGATATTACATTGGTTGGGTTCCTTTGCCCTCTTCTGCTTTTGGGCCTCCATTTCCTTTCTGGAAACCGGCCGAGCAGTCCCAGCATGGCCCATCGCGGCCCCCTTGCCCATTCCCCACTCAGCAAGGGATAATTGGGCCGTCTCCTTGTAATAGCTAGGATTTCCGAATTCTACTTAATGTTGATTAACTTAATCGTTGATAATAATTGACTTATAACTCGCGAAGATTTCGCAAGTGATGAGTATGAGTCCCACCGTTATGTTCCTCGCGTAATTTTGGACGTTTGGGGAAATTTTTACTTTTTTCCCCGGGTAATTATTTTTACCCTCCGGTGTTATTTGGAGCATTAGGGAGCTCCAACTAATAAAAATGCAGTTGAGAGAAATGATCAGGACATCGATATGTCCTAGATATGAAATAACATGGAGAGGCAAAACGGCCAAAAGAGTCGCTATTTCGTTTCTTAACGGCTAAGAAAGACGGATTAGGAATACACGTTTTCCGAGGCAGTTGTGGGATAATTATCCCTACAATATTCCAGATTTAATATTCCAATCTCGAGAAGTTTGGAGAAGGAGGTTCTACCCGCCTTTGGATCGGTTAAAGGATAATTATCGACTTTGCTAAAGGATAATTATCGTCTTCACTATAAATAACGGAAAATTCTTTATTAATTCATTTCCTTTCACGTTTCCTCGTAAAAGCTCTGATTTCTCTTAACCTTCAAACTCATATCTACTCTCTGTTTCTAATCCGATTTCAATTCCGTTTGAGTTTTTGGATTCCTGTCTTCATTCTCTTCATATCGGTACCGAGTTTCTGCATTTCCAAGCAGATGAAGGGTTGATCGAGCATATATGTCACCAGGCAGGTTCCATCGCTCAGATTCTGGTGAATTTGATGTTGTCCATGCATAGTCTGCGTCGCTGTGATTCCGAATCTTCTTTCAGATCGTCAATCGGGTTAGTAACGAATAAGTTATGAATTTATTCGTTTTCCGTACTACGATTTGGCCTAAATTGACTTTAGGCTTGTCAAAATGGATAATTAGAAATTCCATTATGGTCGTTATATTATTCTGGTGATTATGGGTTGTTTGTTTGATGAAATCTGATGACAAGGGTTTAGAAATTGCTTGCGGGCAAAACGTTATTCTGGTGAAATCTAATTAATTATTTAAAGGTTAATTAATTAAATTAGGATTAGAATTGAGATTGAGGAATGTTGATTAGATACTACCTTGAGATTTGAGGAATTGTGAGTTATGCTGAGATATTGAGGTTTAGTTGGTTATGAGGCTTATAGATTGAGTATGATCCTCATGGATCCCTTTGGGTTTAGGTGTGACCCCTTTGATGAATAGAGTTTGATATATCTTTATGCCTTATTATTAGGCAGTGCCCCTCTCTCAGGATTGGAGGTTGTTGTGGTTGAGCTGAGTATGAGGTTGAGGTAAGTCCGTAGGACTTACTTAGCTATCATCCTTATATTGAGTGTTTGCATGAGTGGTGTATGCTTTATATGTTTGCTATGATAGCATGACTTGTCGTTTATACCGACCTATCTTTTATTGACTGCCCCGTTGCGTGGCTGTGATAACCTTTCCCTTTCATCCCGTACTATATCTCCCCTTCCTAAATCACACAATGTAGCCCTTCAAGACCCGTAGTGGACCGCTACCGTGCTCGATGAGTATCGAATCCTTATGCGGAATAAGACTTGAGTTCTTGTTCCTCGTCCCTCTCAAGCTAATATTGTTCGATGTATGTGGATTTTTCATCATAAGTTCAGGTCGGATGGTTCACTTGAAAGATACAAGGCTCGTTTGGTTGCCAATGGTTGTTCTCAGCAGGTTGGCATTGACTGCGACGAGACTTTTAGTCCAATTGTGAAGCCCACAACTATCCGAACAGTTCTCAGCATTGTCGTTTCTCGTTCATGGTCCATCCATCAACTTGGTGTTCAAAATGCCTTTCTTCATGGGCATTTGAATGAGACGGTATATATATTTCAACCACCGGGATTCCGTGACTCTTCTAAGTCTAATCATGCATGTATGTTGCAGAAGTCTCTATATGGCCTTAAATAGGCACCTCACGTCTGGTTTCAGAGTTTTGCGTGCTTCTTGATTAAAATAGGCTTCACAGGCAGTAAGAGTACTCCTCTCTCTTTATCTATCGTCAGGGATCCGATATTGCTTACTTGCTTCTCTATGTTGATGATATTATCCTTACTGCATCCTCTGAATTGCTCCGCAATCAACTGATCATGCTTTTGGGTAAGGTTTGCTCTCAAGGATCTTGGAGCTTTGTCATATTTATTGGGCATCTCTGTTCGCATGATTACCTCTGGCTTATTCTTATCACATGACAAGTACGCCCGGGAAATAGTTGAACGCGCCAAAATGACTAACTACAAACCTTCTGCGACACCTGCTGAACCATCTGTCAAATTAAGTACCTCCTCCAGTTCGGTTGTCAGTGATCCGACTCTTTACCGCAGCTTGGCAGGAGCACTTCAATACTTGACTTTCACACGCCCCGACATTAGTTACGCAGTCCAGCAAGTATGCCTTTTCATGCACGATCCTAGGGAAGCTCACTTTGCTGCCCTCAAACGCATCATCCGCTATATTTCCGGCACTTCATCATTGGGTATCACCATTTCTCCTTCTCCAAAGTCGGATCTCATTGCATATACAAATGCCGACTAGGCTGGATGTCTTGATACCCGTAGATCTACCTCTAGTTATTGTGTCTTCTTCAACGACACACTGATCTCTTGGTGTGACAAACGTCAATCTGTGGTTTCCCGATCTAGCACCGAGGCAGAATACAGAGGCGTTGCCAATGTTGTGTCTGAGTGCTCATGGCTCCGCAATTTATTTCTTGAGCTCCATTGCCCCCTCACCAAAGCATTTGTTATCTACACTGATAACATCTTTGCGACGTACCTTGCCAGCAACCCGGTTCAACATCAACGAACCAAGCATATCGATATTGACATTCATTTCGTCCGAGATAAGGTTGCCCGCGGTCACGTTCGAGTTCTCCACGTCCCATTGACTTTTCAGTATGCCGACATATTCACAAAGGGCCTTCCAAGACAATTGTTTCTAGATTTTAGATTCAGTCTTACTGTACTACCTCCTCTAGTTTCGACTGCGGGGTATGATAGAACTAAATCAACTAATATGTAAATAGAGTTAAATAGAGGGTTGCCTTGTGTAATTATGTAAATACGTTTGGTTATTAATATGACCCGTCAGTCAATGGAAACCCAAAGGGGAATTCCTTCAATATCTCACACACAATGATCACAAATTCCATACGATAAGCCAAATTAGAGCGTAATTAGCAACAAACAAATTCCATACCAAAGACAAAATTAGACCATAATTAGCAACAAGGAGAGATGCATAAATAATGGCTTTATTTAATTGTTGTTCATAAGCAAAAGGAGAAACACAACAACTTGGAATATATCTAACTCGGGATCAAAAGAGCTTGATAGATATCTAACACATGATCATAAGATCTTGATAGAGCAATGAACACAAAAAGGAAAAATGCCACAAGTGACGTCATACCAAAAACCAAGTAATCACACATCCGTTTTCAAGTAGAGAACCATATAAGGACCTTCCTAAGTTAAGGATCAAATTACTATCGTGTTTGTTAGTCAAATAGAGCATTTAAAAAATCCTGATATCTTAAGTTCATAAAAAAATTTTAAATAAAATTGTAACTAAAAGCTACTCAACATTGATGAGTCTGAGCTAATCAAACAAAATTACCAATCTGAACTAACAAAGAAATGCTATTTCCATGGCCGGTAGAGCTTATTACTGTCTCAAAATTCCAAAAGAACAGAGCTTTGGTATGGTATAACTCAATTCAATGTTAAAGAAACAATAAAAAAGAGGGAAGGGTGACTATGAACACCAATCCAGTGAGCTTAATACATCCATTATAAGTAAAAGAAGAATACTTAGAAGTAACAAAGATCTCAATAAAGCATATTACATGCAGTAGAAAAGAGAACGCCGAGTAGTGGTTATAAGTACTAAATACCTTCAATTTAAGATGTGAGATGCCAAAATCTTCAATTGTAGATGCCAAAAATTCTTGGTTATTTATCCATAGAAGTAACAAAAGGATACACAATCTAGCCCATCAATAATCAGAACAAAAAATCGACCAAAAAGCAAGTTTACTGAATAGTAATAAGTTTACTCCAACTACTCCTCCATGATCTTCACTAATCTCATTACTTCAACTGCTCCTCCATGATCTTCAGTCGCAATACGACTTGAAATTACACAAACAACAACTCAAATTGACTAAAGCCAGAAAATTAGGGTTTTGATTGAACTGTCGGAATCCCCAATTTCATATATGGTTCTGATTTTGCAAACCTAAAGGGGGGATGGAAGGTCTAGTAGATTTGTTTCCTAAACGAGGAAGAAGATTGAACCTCAAAATGTTAAGGCTCCTCGGAGATCTACCCTACAGAAGAGGAAGAAGAAGGAGCAAATTCAGAACCAAACAAATGAAAAATTAGAGAGTAGCAAAGAGGAACATAAAGGAGGAACAAAAATTTGACGGTTACCATCCAAACCCCCGATTTCCTCCGCTGGCAAGTGTAAGGAGCGAACCCTACGTTTGGGTCCATAAATGACCTCTTACCACAAATAGTGCTTGAGATCGACCGACGGAGATTAAACACGATTCGGGCAGAAGGAAGAAGAGCATCAACAATCGGAAGAAGAACATCGCAAATAGTTGATCGCCATGAAGGCTTGTCGTCGAGCTTTGAGAAAGTCATGTTGGACACTATATATCAAATATGTTCAAGCAACAAAGAAAAAAGTCGATTATCTTGAAATTGTGTAGATCTTGTTGCACGGAGAAATTTGAGGTCTGTAGATCTTGTTGGATGGAGATATTGAAGTGGTAGATCGAGAATGAGAAAGACAGAAGGTGAGTCAATTTGGAGGAAGAAGACCCATATTAGTCCAAACATGTACAAGTAAAAAGTGCATAAAAACATAACTACTAAATAAACAAAAAAAATTGCATGAGCAAACAAAGTAACAATCACAAACTTTTCTTGTAAAATGTATGAACCAATTATGCAAATAATTTGAACTAATAAAACAAAAAATTTGAACAAATAGTACAAACATTGAAATAAAAAATGCTCGTTCGATTTTTTTAACATGTGTCAGTTCGAAAACTCTCCGTATTTTTGTACCGGATGAACAATAATGTACCTAAACGTTATCCAAATTTTTTATAGTTGATTACTTCGAGTTAATAAATTAAGAAACTAATCTCTATTTTTTTTTATCTTTTGGATTTGAACCCTTAAATTATTATTTTTACAAACGAACAACCACAATTGTATTGTCATCAATTGTACAATAACCAATTGTCATGCCACCAATTGTGTTGTTGTTAATAGTGTTATTATCAAACTACTATCACTCATTGTGTTGTCCTGAACCGTGTTGTTGTTGTCGACAACCTATTATCATCAAATGTGTTGTCATGGATTGTACCATCCTCAATTGTGTTATCACCATTCACCAACTAATTATTTTCAACCATACAATCAATAAATCATTGTCATTAACTATATTGTAACTAACTAGATTGTTAGTTTGTCACCAACTATGGTGACATCATGTTATGGTGTAGTGACACCCTATGATGATATGTTTATTGAAAGATATGTGTGATCACATATTTGAATATATTGCTTAGAATAATAAGAATATTATTTATGTTTTTTAGGTTGGTTTATATTTTATTTTTAATTATTAATATCTTTATTATTTTCTTTTGATTATCTTGTAATCCTATATAAATGGTCGTAATAAAGTGTTATTATCGTGGTTCTATTTTTTTCAATTGTGTTATTTTCCCACCAACATTTGTGGATTTATCAAATCAAATCCAAAATCTGTTAATGTTAACACCTTGTTATTTGTAGTATCAGGTGCTGAGGCTTTATTGGTTGTTATTGCGTGTGTAACACCTTGCTATGGTGTGTTAGTACCTTATTATGATGTGTTTAGACCTTAATACATAGTGTTGACAATTGACACCTTGTTAAAATGTGTTGACATCTTATTACATGGTGTGTTGACACCTCGTTACCGATGGTTGTACCAATGATTCTCGCCAACTCATTTGAAACAGTACTTTTTCATAGGCATTTTGTCAAACACTTAAAATACATATCTTAATCATACGTTTCCTTCACATATCCTTACAAGAATGTTTGCCCATATCAAAAAGTTGACTCTATACCAATGTACTCAATTTAACTTCAATCAAACTCAAATCTTGAGTTTGCCCATTATACAACCTAGCTAACAATTTTTTTTTGTCTCTCGCATAATGTGTCATCCCTACTTACTCATAAGAGCCACATAACCACATTGAATGCTTCCATTTCTCGGAATTTCTTACCTCCTCTATTCTTGTCAACATATAAGTTTTTCCATCTAAGTCAACACAACTTAGCTTTTCCACCCTAATTCCACCAAAAATCACAAAATAGTTGTTTTATTTTATACGCTACTCAATAGGTAGTGCAAAATGATTTTTTTATCTTTTGATTTTTAATCTCATAACTATTATTTTTGCAAAATATTGTTTCAAAAACTTTTGTTAACATTTTGAAAATCAACATTTACGAAATATGTTGAGTTTTCAAACTAAACTACTTGAGTTTTGAAATTGAGAATCTAACCCTCAATTTTTTTATCTATTACGGCTTAATTTTAAAATATTTTTTTTTAAATATGTGGACAACAACTATAAACAGTGAATAATTGTACGATCAACGGAATGTCAACATTGTTGACAGTTTCCCGAGACGAATAGTGTTACACACTATCTTGCTTGTATTGCTTTCAATTTTCATGTCGGATTAACGTATTACTTGACCCTCGCGTGACATAAGAGGTCGAATTATCCCCAAATAAAACTACTTTGCCTTATTTCATATTAATAAGTGTCAATCAGTGAACAGAGTATTTTGGACCTTCTAATTAAAAAAAACATTTTTGACTGTTGTTATTAACAATATTTTTGAAAAGTATTAAAATTAAGTTTTTTTAAAAATTAGTTATACAGTATTTCTAGTTAAATTCCTAATTTAGTTTCTTACGAAATATATCAAAGTATCAGGAAATAAAATAAAGGAAAGGAAATATTCGGGGGTAAGAGAGAAGACCACGGCCCGCTGAAGGCAGACAATCTCTGGTTCGCTCTGTCTTCCCGTCAGCGCTTCCAATCTCGCAAGCGGCAAGCGTAGAGAGAGGGACACTCAAACTGCATCCCCTATCCTCTGTGTATCTCCTTCCGCCACCTACGTAGCCTCCCTTATTACTCCATCTCTGTCGTTGTGCTCTCTTACTTGGCAGATTTGGAACAGAAGGATCCTGCAATGCCCGCGCAAAAGCAGTTGGAGGAGGACTTTGACGGGGAAGATGTTCCGCATAACGACGGGGACATTCACCTGGAGGAAGAAGAGGACCAGATGAATGATGATAAGGAGGAGCACCTGGAGAATGAAGGTGAGTCTATTTGAGTTTGTGGTTGTTGATGTCTCTTGGGGAGCTTAGGAATCGAAAAATCGAAGAAGTTACCTTGCTCGCTATCCTGAGTCGGTTGTCTTCATTCCTATCTCTGATTTCGGATTCTTTTGTATCTCAGACTCCGATCCAAGCCCTTCTTCTAGCAGCAGCGGCGCCGAAAAAGAAGAGTACGGCCTCTCTCCATCATTACCTGTTTCATTGAAATATTTGCTGGATATTAATTTTTGATTCGATTGAAACACGAGGTTTGAGTTTTGCTCACGAGCAGCTTGCTGTGTTGTGTGTTTCTGTTGATTCTGCTAGCGCGCGCAATGCGAAGGGCAAATGGCATTTTACTTTGGTGGATCTTTGAATGTGATTAATTTCTAACTTCTGTTTAGTGATGAGATTTTTGTTGTTATTGTGTATAGGTTTGGAACCCGACTTGTTGCTCGATTGGTTTTGATCCTTCTTTATTTGTACGTGCATTAGTCATTGCAAACTAAGTAATGTGTTGTGTAATATTTTGTAGGCTCAACTTATTACTCTGAACCTGAAATGCCTAACTTGTGAAATGATTTTGTTGCTTGTCTGATGAAAAAAGATGCTCGCCCAAGATTAATGACCTTGCCAATTGAGTGACGTTATTTTGACATTATTGTAATGCACATAACAAGCAATATTCATGTGTTTCTATAATAAATTACTCTACCATGCGAACCAAAAAAAAAAACGGCAGTTAAATATTTTTTCATGAATGACTTTCCAAATGCGGGATGAGTATAAATAAGCTTTTTACCATCTTTTTGGAGCCTCATGGTGTCAACTTGACTTCCCTCCTAGGATAATACACTCTAACTTAGTATATATCTCTGACTACATCACTAAGTCAGTCCTAGACTTAAACAATTGGAAAGGGACAACTAGATTTTATTTTGGGTCATGCAAGCACAAAGATTTCAAAAAAAATTACCATACGTGCAAAGAAATGTAGAATCCAGTAAGACAAAGAATAGCAATAATCGGCTTGTTTATACTTACCCCGTATTTCAGCTATTTTAGAAAGCTGCTGTCTGAAATAATCTGGTCTGATAGTACCAGGGCTTCTTTTCCTTTGTAAACTACTTTTGTACGCCTTGATGTGATAGAGGAATCCAAGTTAAAATAATTCATGTACCTTGACTTCCCTCCTAGGATAATACACTCTAACTTAGTATATATCTCTTACTGCATCACTAAGTCAGTCTTAGACTTGCAAAGTCACAGATTCATCAAGTCTTATCTAAGGTTATGGTGACCTTTGATTTCACTTTAGTTTCTTTGGTTGATGGATGTGTTCCCTGACTGTTCCCCTGTAGCTAGTTCTTACCAGAACCGATGGTAATTTTATTGCTTCGGAATGAGATCCAAACTGACTATAATTGGTTAATTGTTCATCTTCTATTGCAACTTCTTTGTTACATGATTCAATAAATCTAATTTTGAACAAGGATTTGACTATTTGAGTGCGGATGGAAAAGAGGCTGCACTATGTGTCACCACCTTTTAGTCCGACAATGTTAAAGAAATGCCATGTTGCTTAAGTGATGTTTTTATGGTCTCGTGTCTTAACTAGAATCACATGCAACTGGTGAGAAGTGTACTGAAATTATGTAACTACCTTTGCATGCAGTGTTTTTATTACGTGTTTGATGTTTCTCATTTTGAGAACTTAAACTTCTATTGCTATATTTCTGAACCCTAGATTTGTATGTAGCTTGTCATTCAATATATTAAACTCTTTGTTGTCCTAATTTTAGCATTCTCCTAAACCTTCTTCTCTGCAACCTTTATTAGGGTCCTAGGGTAGCATTAGCATAAACATGATCAAATGCTGAATGGCTAGCTTTCTCTAATATTATAATCTAGCAAAGCTTGTATCAATTGCATCTCTTCTTTGCCAGATATGTTGTGATCTTTCTGCAGTTCTGATGTTGACAAACAGAACTTCCAACATGATTAATTTGACTTGTCATTGACCTTTATTTGTGAACGGATAATAACAAATGCGATCATATGTATTTCCAGATTGTTGTACAATTTTTTTCACCGGATGTTGAATGTGTAATGTTAGGATGCTTATATATCTAGTACTTTGCGTCTTTGCGACAGGTTTGTGCTAGTAAAGCTGTCGGATGTACGCAAGGAAGTTCAGTGTCCTATATGTCTAGGTAAAATATAGTAAATCTTGTATTTTCACCTTTCTCTACCTTTTGCACTATCTGTAAACATATTGCCCTATTTATATCTTTCTAGAAATATTTTCCCTAAGGTGATGGGATCATTAGTATGTAGGCTGTTCGGTGTTAAATTACATGAATACCTCTGATGCATTTGGCAAGGACAAACTGAAAATAGTCTTTATATGCTTTTGCACGGCCTCAGTATGGCCATTATTCTTGAGTACTTGTGGAAAGAGTTCTCAAAGTTTTGACCCCAAGTTTACATGCCCATCTGATGTATCTAACTTCTAAATGTCTGTTGCCACTTCCAGTTAGATATTGTCTGACTCTACTTTTATATATTTTCATGTACTTCATTTACCATCTGATCTTCTATCCTTGTGTAATCATACTTCATGAAAACAAAGTAGGTCCCTTATTGTTATTTTGTATAACGGAAAGTTGTTAGTATGGGTCACTTTCTAGAAGTGGTCTGACCTAAAGCATGCTTGCGAAAGAGAACTTGAAGAATTGTTATGAGAAGTTGAGTGTCCCAGATGGGTCAAATGGTCAGCCAGGCAGGCCCCTTATTATTGTCTTGTTATCCAACAAATACATCATTTAGCTGCAATATTGATTTGTGCCCACCTTTGAGATCAAGTTCCAGGTAGCTGTTCCTAGTTCATGTCTTATTTTTAGCATTCCTAGCTCAGTTTGTTTCTTTTAATAGGGTAGATTTCTATTTTAGTCCTCATCCAAATCGTTCGAGGATTCCTTAAGCACATTATTGTGATGTGAGATTCTTGCATTATATGAATGAGGGAAAGATCTAGACCAGAAGATCACCCCAACAACGTTTTATGTAGGATCAATTCAACATTTTCTGAACTTTTGTTGACTTTGATTGAAGGTAAATCATTTACTGTGATTACTAACTCTTTTCGGATGATAGCAAACGTGTCCAAACTCGATTAGCATGCTCTCTCGACTAACTAATCTTATAAGGAGTTAAGGACCCTTTAGGTGTGTAGAGGCTAAGGCAGATGAACCAACACGTGCTCTTTCATTGAGTCAAATTCAATCTAAATCTAGTGTTTCCATGACAATCTATTAATCCACAAGAGAATAGGTTACTTGCTCTCACATAAAAACATGTGATGTTCAGTTTTTAGAGTTCTAACACGAGTATTCACCAATCATATCCTACAACTAGTTCTATCAAAATTACGACTCTCTGTTCTAAAGCCTGATAGAATTCTAGCTGACAGTGGGTCGACCCACAATTTTATCTAACAAGCTTGTGGAAGAATTGTGCTTGGCCATAAAATTCGTTCCTTCATTTGGTGTGCAAGTTGGCAAGGGTGAGATGTTCCGAGGCAATTGTGTATGTTTAGAACTTGACATCAAGCTGCCTGGACTCACCATCACCTAGGGTGTGTTTGCTTGCACATTATTATGAACTAATGTATGTTCAAATCGAAGTTTAAAAGGGAAAACCGATAAAATTTAGGTTGTAGTTTAAAAAAACATTCTAAATTGTGTTTGGTTGTACAAAACTAGTTTAAATGTTCTCATTTAATTTGCATAAACTATTTTGCCTTAAATATGCTAGTTAGTTTGTTATTAATGAAAAATAAAAGTTAAATTGCTATTTTTATTATAAAGCACTAGTTGTTTAAACACACCCTTGTCAATCTGAGTGTTTCATTTAATCACTAAACTAGTTGATTTTATTCAAGCAAATACTGTTTATATGATATTTTGAGCATGCCCTAGTATATAAACTAGAGTTCATGGACAAGCAAACAGACCCCTAGTATTGGTTCCTAAAATGGGAAGCAAATACTAGTTCCAAGGTGTGAAGCCACGTCTAGACGTGGGAGCAAACTTCCAATACCTTGCAAAGGCCTTGACTTAGCCAACGCCACAGCACCTTCAGCCCTTCCAAATATGCTACACAACATCAAAACACAAAACCACTTCATCCACACCAACCCCACAAGGTCACACCCATTCCATTTCCTTTCTCCACATTTTAAGCCCCCTACTTCCACCAACACTCATTCATTACACAAAAGCTTCCTGCATTTTGCCTTGAGGACAAGGCGAATCCTTGGGAGGGATGCATTGGTGCGTGCCCAAATTTTAGATCAATTTTCAGCTAACTGTTGTCCTGTATTTCAGCTTTTGTTATGAGCTAGCTTTTAATAGATGCTGATTTTCCTCTTAGTGGATGCTTTATTTTATTTATTTTTATCATGTTAGCATAGTACTCATGGTGGGCTAGTTAGTGACTAATATTGAGCACTCCTCCTGTGTTGTGAGTTGTGAGGTTCAGATTCTTGTGTTACAGTCGTAGGGGTGAGATCCTTCTAGTGGGGGTCTATCAAATACTTACCTGCATTTTTCTTTGCATGAGGCTTTACATGCTGCCTAGGGGGCTGTTGAGACATTCATCTATAGGAATATAGGATTCTTGTACTGATACAGAACATGAATATACATTGATGTTCATTCCTCAAAATAAATAAAAAATCCATCGGTGTAAGAGCTTCCTTTTGCACGTTTGAGTGGATGGATCCACAATATTTTCTCCCATCACTGCCTGTTTTGCTTGGTTTTAGTAGTGAAGACCACAAATTTGCATGTTACATTTATAGGGATCATTCGAAAGACAAGAACAGTGATGGAATGCCTGCATCGCTTCTGCAGAGAGTGTATTGACAAATCTATGCGGCTGGGGTATGTTTTTAGAGTTTTGAACTTATCCAATTTGCTTGCACTGTCATTATCATTTTGTAAATTTTGTGAAATTTCTGAACATAACAAATATGTTTGTCGCAGATGAATGTCTGGATCTTTAATTTATATTGAATTATTATATTTTTCCTCCTGACTTCCGTTATCACAAGGAATAGCGAATTGCAGGAATAAAGAGTGTCCTGCTTGTCGCACACATTGTGCTAGTCGTCGTTCCCTAAGGGATGATCCAAACTATGATGCACTTATAGCTGCATTGTACCCTGATATTGATCTATATGAAGAGGAGGTATGCTATTCTGGCAATTGCAGCCTCTGGATGATGATTTAGCACAAATTTTCTCTTCTTTTTTTTTTTTTTTCCCTTCTTTTGGCTGCGAGGAAAGATGTTGATTTTGGTCTTGGCATATGGCAACAAATCTGACAAATATTTTGCAGTTCCCAACCCAGACATGCATCTACCCAGCTAATATGCGTAGTAACTACAGTTTTAAATGGACTTTTTCTTTCCTTATTACAGGAGCTGGCTTTTCAAGAAGAGGATGATGCTCGAAACAAGCAGGTAACCTTTATTTATTTCTGCAGCTGGTTAATATGTTCTTTTATAATGGTTGAATCTTTCTGCAATATGGTCTTCTATTAAAGGTAAAATTTAATGTACTGCTACCTTACAACCTGATTTTATCAACTATACAATCAATATGCGTAAGGGTGGGTTTGGATGCATTCACATATTTTATAAAACTTCATTGCCATATTTGGAGAACCTATTATATAATGCAAATTATTCAAATAATTTAGCTAATCAAGTACATGTACTATTTTTATTTTATGTACTATTTTATGTTACATTCATCAATGACATTTCAATGAGCAGTAAGAGAAATCTTCTCCTCTTTGTTGAATCAAAAGTGATGTATATAATGACATGGACAGATTCAAGCTTCAATTGCCCAAACTTTCCGACGACAATCAGAAGCACTGAGCAAGAAGCGGAAGAGATCACAAAGTACAACGCGGAGGAGAGCAAATTACCGATCCGATGACGAGGATGCTAATGTCAATTCATCTTCTAACGACGAACGTCCAGAAACTAGACCAAAAAGACCTAGGAGGTGGAAGGGTAGGCCGTCACCAGCAGCCACTACCGGAGGGAACTTTGATGAAAATGATTCAGAACTGAACAGAGACACTCCACTTGCACTTGCATCTGGTGGGCTTTTTGGAAACTCTGAGATGCTTGCATGGGGCAGAGGTGGGATTCGAAGTAACGCGCGCCATGGAAGTTCTGCAGGCAGTAATAACAAGTACGCAAGGAACAACCGCCTTTCTAGGTTGGCTGAACATCTACGGAACTTGGATGAGAATGATGAGGTGATAACTCAATGACCTGGCTTGCTACCTTAGGCCCTGCATTGATCATCTAGCATAAGGCAGTTAATGGACTTAAGTTGACGTGCTATGTTCGACAATAGATGGTACTGGGAGTCGGGGACTTATAAAAGCAAAATATCACGATAAACTTACTTAGGACACAAAAGAATCTTGCCTTGTCTATATTAGGACTAGTGAGTTCTAATTGTTTATTTTTGCAGATGGATATCCAGATTGTTCTTGTTTCTCTTGATGTGGAGAAATCACTGCTTTTACAGCAGCCTTATCTATGTTGCAGACCAACATTGTCTGTTCGCCAACTATGCGAGGTATATCATCTACAGTCATATTCTGATCCTCGGTTTGTTTTTTCTTCATGTTTTGTTCTACCTCATTCTAGAAGCGTTTCAATATTATGCGATGCAGTTCGTTGCATTCCAGACCTCAATGCAAGCTCACGAAGTCGAAATTCTGGCAGTGAAAGAGCTGCATTCTAAGCTAAGCTCCTTGATGTTTTTGGACAATGAACCATCGGAGTGCTCTCTTTTGGATGTATCTAAAGATAAGCTGCAGCTATTGGACATCGAACAAACTCTTGAAGGAATCAAATCTACGTTCAATCTCCGACAGGGTCATCTGGTAAAGCTTCATCCTTCTGAAATGATTTCTTAAAAATAGGCACTCTCATTTGTGATGAACTCTTTGTTTATCGGCTTTTCCTTCCAACGTGATTCAGATTTTGGCGTACCGGCAAAAGTCAACAGTACAGGGAGCCTGAGATGAAGCTTGTAGGCAATGCATTAGATTCGATATACTTGTAGAAAGCAAATATACACGCACAGCCATTTGAGGTAAACAGAGAAAACAAGTCAGGTTACACGATGACTATGTTTATGCCTTGGCAGCTTTACCAAGGGTTTCAAATTTGAAGAGCTGCTGAGGATGATTAGCATCTTAATTGTGCTTAGGAATTTATGTTGCCCTAATTATACCTTATTAGTATTTTCCTGAATGGCTATTTATGCATTTGCTTGTGATAGGGAACTTGAACCCTTCTAGTATGTTTCCCATTGAGCTTCTACCTCAATGTTTGCATTGGTGTGGGACTATGTAGGGGTTGTACGTAGTTCAACTTTGCCAGGCATCTTTAACACGGTCTGAAGCCGCCCCTTTGGCTTTGGGGTTTGCGGGATGGTTGAAACTTGGGAGCGTGGAAGTAAACCCGGTCATATCCGGGCAGCCCCAGAAAAACGGCGGTATGAACATAGGAAGAAGTTTGGCCCGCCGGTCTGGGTAAAAAAAAATATATATTATATTGTATCTATTATAAATATAAATTTATATATAAAATATTTAGTATAATTATAGAAAATTCAGTATATTTTACATAAAATGTCTTAAATATAATTGTTTTTTTAAATCATATTAAAAATATTTTTAAGAAAATAAAAAATGGGTATTCGCATGTCTGGCCTGCCTGTTTGGGCGATACGGCATCTGTTTCAGGCTCTGTAACCGGGTTCTGCCCGATCTAGATAAATGGATTTATGTTTATAAAAATTTGGCTCAAACTCGGCCCAAATATAAACACATGAGTCATAATTTGAGCTTTGTAATGAGTGACAAGTAGAGAAGAAATGAAAACGCTCTCTTTCCAATTTCTTTCCCAATCTGGCCGAAAACCAACGCTAACCCTAAATCGAAATCTCTCTCCTCTAAACTCTTCCTGCTATGCGAGTGAAAATCATGGAAATCATCCTCAAATCTCTGAAGTACAACCTTCTACTGAGGTGGTGCCTACAAACCCTTCTTTCGATTCCCTCCCCAATAGAAGACAGTGTGAAAACCTGCTGCGAGTATGTGAAACTCCAACAAACATCCAGAGTAGGGATTATGTTCCAAATTTGGCGGGACAAGGATGAAAGAGGATAAGGAAAAAGAGGGACAAAAGGAGGAAGATTGGGGAAATTGTCTGGCAGGTTTGCTTTCGCTTGTGTGTGGGGTTTTCAAAGCTGATGAGAGCTTGTTGCTTAATGTCGGCTAAGCTCCCTGAACTCGTGAACCTTGAAATCAGTGAGATAACTCACCAAGAAAAAAGGGATAACCCCAGATCGCTAAGACTCACAACTGGAAATGATGATTACAGAGCGATGGTGATGACCCAATACCAACTGGATAAGAGGATATGGATGAACAAAGGGGAAACATGCCTAGACAACAATTATGAACTGCTGGAAGCTGTCTTTTTTAGGTGTTTCCTCTTCCTGTTGATTTCTTTCTGCTGCTTTTCCTGGTTTTTTCTGATTGTTACGATCCTATGCTCTATTGACTTGCCCTGCTATGTGATTTCATGCAATTCTGGCTTGACCAGGTTTACGATTTTATGCCCTATTGATCTGATATGCCAGCCTGAATACTTGTATGCATATAGTACCGCCATGATCATGTTTTCACCCCTTGCTATATGGATCCTCGCTGAAATCCTTTGCTTTTCCTAGCTAAAAAGGTCTTTTTCCTCATTGTGTTGGTGAAACCTGTCGTCGGATTCCTTACCTCACGGATATTGATTTTTCCTGTGAATCTCTGGTTGGTCTGATTATATTTCTGCTTGATATACCACTCCATTACAATTGGAACTATGCTGAAATTTTCTGGGTAAATTGGAGACCCTGGTCGATCCTTAAGTCCCTCTATAAAATGGCCTCCCTGTCTACACCCATAATCCAAACTAAACACATATACATTGCAACTCTTATTAAAAAAGCTAACTATGAGTGAAAGAGGTCAATCCTTCAAAGATAAGGTGTGTGAGATTCCTAAGAATCTATCTAAGGAAAGAAATGAGGCAACTATCCCAACAAAGGAGAATAGCCCTTTAAAAACCAACCTGGGGGAAGCCATTGAAGAACAACAATCTGAAAAACTCAAATCTAAAAAAGGAAAGGAAATCCTGGAGGAAGAAACTAACCTAGATGACTATCTTAAGCTTTTGTCTAAGGTAAAATCTGACTTTACAAAAATTAGGGAGTCTTCCTTGATGGGTAGAATCTTTAGTAACACTCTTGAATTCAGTAAGATTAGGGCCAAGCTTCTTTCTGAGTGGAGGAATATCAAAGGGGAGGTTCAACTCATCCCTAAGCTCAACCATTGGTTTGAAATCAATTTCTCTAATCCTTATGATAAAACCATGATATGGGAGAAAAGACCCTACCACATCTTTGGCCATATCCTAATCCTTAGACCTTGGAAGCCAAACTTTAATGTGTTTACTGAAAATATCACTGTTGTGGATGTGTGGGTTAGAATTCCAATGATCCCCCGGAATACATTAACAAGGAAGCCATTAGAGTCATTATTGAGGTGAATAAAGTTGGAAAATTCATTAAGCTTGACCCCTTTTTTGAAAAGGGGATGGGAGTTAACTATGCCACGATATGCATCAACTATGATCTGGAATTAAATTTTCAAAAGGAAAAAGAAGTACCTATTCCTGATGAAGAGGGGAAACCTAAAATGTTCAAGATTTGATTTGAAGACTTTTCGAAAGGCTGTGGTTTTTGTGCTAAGAAGGATCATGGCTTTGAACACTGCCCCTTGAGAATAGTTAGTACCAAGAAAACTAATTTCTCCTTCAAGAACGGGAAGAAATGGGAAACTAGAGCTAGCCAGCATGGCAAAAAGGAAGAGAATGACCCGGACTGGACTCCGGTGAAGAACCATGAAAAGAAGAAAAGAACACCTGTCTTTGTGAGTGGTGTTAAGCCGTATCTCTCAAGGACTACTGGCATTACAATCTCCTTCAATGATATCTCTTCTCAAAGCTCCAAGAGTAGCTCCATGGGTCCCTGTGAAAGCAAGGAACTGAATGTTAATTATAATCCCAATGAGGACATTTCTGAGGGATTAATCCCTAATGATGAGGAAACTAGTATCTTTGGCCACATACAGGTGCAACCCACTTTCCTTGTGCAAGAGAATGACAAGCCCCTGCCTGAGGATGAGATTTTTGCTATGGAGATGATTAATGACTATGAAACTGAGAATAATATGATCCAGGTTGCTAATGGTGATATGTTGGCTAACTTGCCGCACAAAGCTCCAGCCCCTATAGATGATGGAACTATGATCTCTGAAGGCTCATTTCACTCTTTCCACACTAACAACACCATGCATAGACAAATGGAAGAGCTGGAAGTAAAGACAGAAGGGGCTAAATCATCCTCGAGCAAAAAGAAAGTGAATGGAGGCACCATTGACACGGCCACTTCTACTCTGAAGGGGACCAAAAAAGCCAGAATCTAGCTTCCTTATGACCTATCTATGATAAATAAATGTTGTATTTTGCAAGGGATGAGTGAGCATCCTAGTAAACTAGTTATCTCACATATCGTGTCTGAAATGAAGTTCTATATGAACAAGCATCTATGCCCAAGCTTAGCCACGACTATGTGTAGAATTCCACCTACGAACTTATGTTTGATTACAAGGTCTAGCACATGTATTGATGTTTTATGTGTTGTCATTGTGAATATATGGATGTTGAATCCCTCATGCTACTTGTTAGACATCTCTTTGATTTCATTTTTGATTATAGCATACTGGAAAAATGGTTACTGCTGGTTCTCTGTCTGCAGGTTTACTAAGGAAAATAGATCGGAAACCTGGTGTTGGAAAGTGAATAAAAAAGTTGAAACAAGGAAGACAGTGAAACAAAGCAATAGAGGCCAACAATCAGCTGAAGTCGAGAATTACACTGCTATTCTTGTGCGGACAACAACTTATAAAAATTGGTGTTATTCCTTCCCTTTATGCATCAATGTATCCCCAGCTAATCCGTTGTATCCCCTGTTGCAAACTTATGACTATCACATGTATGATATTTCAATTTGGCGTTTAGGATTGTTGTTAAGTTGTTTAGGACTCATGATAGGCGACCGAAAATCCGGATCCAAAGGAATAAATCTAGTAGATTAATTGTATTCTTAGCCCTGCAATCTAATATTCCCGGTCTCTTTTTGTCTCTAAAGGTAGACGGGGCTCAAATCGCAACCCCTATAAGAGCATAAATAGGCATAATATTGATGGATGCTTGAAATTAGACAACGATGGATCAATTCCCATTACGCTGGCTAGGGGCAAGACTAAAGGAGGAAACAAAGCAAATTCACTAGGGCACAAGCTCATGTAGTAATATACTTAATAAAAGTATACAACAAAGATCCACATGAATGCATACGGCTCTTAGTCACTACATGGTTAGGGACTTTCCCCACCAAACCATACACTAGCTTCAAGAATGTGCTAAGACTTGATCCACGTTATCTCAAACTAAAGAAACTGGAAATTTCGGAGCTAACTAGGGGCCCTCCACCCAGTAAATTTTAAACAGTTTAATGAAAGTTTGCTATTGGAATTGCAGGGGTATAAGAAAGAAGAACTTCTGGACGGACCTGAATATTTCATGTAAAAACGATAAAATTCAAATGATCATGCTAGCAGAGTTGAAAACGAGCACGGAGCCTGACGAAAAAGTTTGGAGAGGGGCAGGCTTTGATCACATCTGTTTTGTCCCTGCTGAGGGATTTTCAGGGGATTTATGTCTCCTTTGGAAAAGCTACCACCTTCTTAATGAACAGGTTGAGATCATCACAAAAGAAAAAAGATTTGTGACGATTTTGTATAAGAACTTGATAAATAGTACCAGTATTTATATTACCTTCGTATATGCTCCTCCTTAGGAAAGTCAAAAGGAAATGTTTTGGACCCAGCTACAAAATCATATTAATTCGAGAAGCATGCCGTCCATAGTGATTGGAGACTTCAATGAATTGCTTCATCTGTCGGATAAAAAGGGAGGCATAGAGCCAACCGCCAATAGAACCAAGAGACTCTATGAGTTCATCCAACACTATAGCCTTATGGACCTGCCGACGAATGGGAATAAGTTTACATGGAGGAAACGTAAAGAAGGGATCGACAACACCTTTGAGAAGCTCGATAGGGCGCTTCTCCATCATGATGTTATTCACATTTACCCCAATATCTTTACATGGAATCATGCCTTCACTACCTCGGATCATTTTCGCATCTCGATAAACCTTCTGAACCAAGGACAAATATTCCGAAGCAAACCGTTTCGGTTTGAAATGATGTGGACCGAAAGAAAAGAATGTGAAAATGTTGTGAAACAATCCTAGAGGTCTAGATTCCAAGGGACGCAAATGTATAACCTCACAAAAAAAACAGCCTACTAAAATCTAAATTGAAAACTTGGAGCAAAATTAATTTTGGTAACATTAATAGACAGGTGGGTGAAGTGGAATCCGCCATTGAAAAACTTCAAAATTCGATCATCACAAATTATTCGATGGAAACAGAAGCCAAGTTAAATAGACTAAACAAGAAAAGGGATTGTCTCATCAACTACCAACATAAGTACTGGACCCAGAGAGCAAAATTTAACTACCTTCGTCCGGGGGAAAAAATACGAAATTCCACCACTATAGAGCAACAGGTAGAAGGAATCACAAAAACATAGCGGCTATTAGTACACGTGATAGAAGGATCCTTACTTCCGATGAAGAAATTGAGAAAGAATTTATCTTGGATTATGATGCTAGATTTAAAGCCTCCAACATAAATTTTACCGAACTACGGAGACAACTGGAAGTTATGCAAATCGAAATCACAGAAAGTGAGAATAATATGTTGACTGACCCTTTTACCAATGAAGACATTAAAACGGAAACTTTTGAAATAGGTTGTGAAAAATCCCCAGGACCGGATGGCTTTCCAGTAGGATTTTACTAAAAGTATTGGCATATTGTTGGATCGGATGTCATTCGGGCAGTTAAGAGTTTCTACTACAGTGGGAGAATCCTAAAACAAATTAACCATACCTTCATTGCTCTCATTCCCAAAATTGAAAAATCCTTCTATTACATCACATTATAGACCTATCAGTCTCTGCTCAACAATCTATAAGATCATTGCAAAAATTCTAACGAATAGACTAAATAAAATTCACCCTAAACTAATCCACCCTTATCAAGGGGCGTTCACACAAAACAGGTCTATTCATGATAATATCCTAATCGCTCATGAAGTTTTTCACGGCTTTAAATCTAAGAAAGGTAAAGATGGCTATATAGCCATCAAGCTTGACATGGAAAAAGCATATGATAGGGTTGAATGGCCATGCATTTTGGCCATCCTCAGAAAACTGGGTTGTGCAGAAAAATTTATTGGTTGGATTAAAGAATGCATTTCGACAGCCTCCTACTCTATCTTAATCAATGACAAACCGACTAAGATTATCCACCCAACAAGGGGACTCAGACAGGGCGACCCATTATCCCCGCTAATCTTTAACCTAGTTGTTGAAGTTCTGGTTAGAAATCTTCAGAAAACTAGTTTGGAGGATCGGAAAAATATTGGTTTTCCGATTACTAGAGCGGGAACCACTATTCCTTTCCTAGCATTTGCAGACGATACCATCATTTTTGCAAAAGGAACAAACCAAGCATGTGATAAAATACTGAACATCCTGAATAAATACTGTCAAGTCTTTGGACAAAAAGTTAATTATCATAAATCTGCTTTTCAGACATCGAAAAACCTAAGCAATCAGGTTAAAAGAGATATTCAACAGAACATAGGTATCCTACCTAGCAACTGTCTGGAAAAATATCTGGGCTGCCCTATCATCAATGGACGAGTAAATAAAACGACATTCCAAGATGTCATTGAGAATTCTAGAAAACAACTGACCAAATGGAAAGCATCCTCGCTATCTCAGGAAGGCAGAATTGTTCTTATCAAAGCCAATCTAAATGCTAAACCAAACTTTATTATGCAGAGTCTCATGCTCCCAACTTCAATACACAAAGAGATGGATCAGATCAATAGACAATTCTTCTGGAATAAAGGTCCTAACTTCCATCCACATATTCGTTGGGATAGGATCTGTAAACCAAAGTGCAAAGGAGGGGTTGGGATAAGGAAAGCGGAAGATATGAATAAAGTGCTGCAAATGAAACTTCTATGAAAAAATTTGGCTGAACCAGATAACATCTGGGTAAAAATCATTGAGGAAAAGTACCTGAAAGACAAACAGTTATGGAAATACAAACTGGGAAACAGCACGTCATGGCAATGGAAGAAATTGATGAGTCTTTGGTCAGAATTTGAACAAGGAATTAAATGGAATGTGGGAGATGGAGAAACTATTAGGATTTGGAAAGATAGGTGAATTGATGATCGCCCACTAGAACAACTTGTCCCGAATAAAGAGCTAATAACTAATATTGAGGATACGGTGAGCACCCTCATTACAAATAAGAAATGGGACCTAACGAAAATTGAAAATCTGGAAAGATGGATGGATAACCAAAGTATTACCAATAAGATATTAAACCACCCACTCCCAAAAAGCGACATCAAGGATAGACTATACTGGGCCCCAAGTATGGATGGTTGATTTCGCACTAAAGATGCTCTCTCAGCTATGTATGATAGACATCATAACAACGTAGGACAACAAGACATCTCCTGGATTTGGAGCGTTGATATCATGCCTAATGTCCAAAACTTTACCAGGAAATTAGCTATGGATGGCCTTCCAACAAAGGAAAACTTAGAGAGACAAAAGATTATTACACCCATGTCTTGTGTCCTCTGCCAGCACACCTATGAAAGCGCAAAGCATATTTTCTTTAAGTGCCCGTACACTATGGAAAATATGGCGACAAATTAAATCAGAAGCGAACTACAAGGTATTGATACAACCAATATGAGCATAAGGGATGCTATGTCCTCTGTCCAAGCTAAATTTGGTAAATCCTCCATCACATCTCTTCTGATCACGTGGTGGAATGTTTGGTTTATGAGGAACAAAATTATCTTGAATAATGAGAAAATTAGAAACATCTCACATACTGTCAAGTTGCAACTCTTGGAATGGAAAAAATCAAAAAATAATTGTAACAAAAGCCTAGAAAAGAAAAAAAGAAAAACATTAAGTGGTCTGCACCACCCACGGGAGTGATTAAACTTAATTTTGATGGGTCTAAACGAAGTGATGATCAAAGTACATTTGGATATATCCTAAGAGATCACAATGCTTCAGTCATCATAACTAGAATATGGTAAATGTGGGGATTTATCTATACTCCAGATTGAAGCATATGCACTTAAAATGGGCTTACTCAAAGGAATACAACTTGGTATAAGCAGAATCGATATTGAAGGGGATAACCTCATTATCATCAATTCCATTAATAGAATCTGGATGCCTCCATGGGAACTGGATATTACCATTTCGGATATCACCTTCTTACTCTCAAGTTTCAACCGGGTTCAAACCAATCACATTTTCAGAGAAATCAATTCTGCTGCAGATTTGTTGGCTACTCTCGGCCATGACGGACAGGATGCGATTTCGCCTGAACAGGACGGGACGTCGAATAGTTCAAGGATCCCGGCTCCGCTTTTAGCTATCATCCGAAAGGATGTCTTAAGGTGGTCAACAGTTATATGCTGACCTTCCTAATTGCTTACCGCGTTAGTAAGAAAAAAACAAAAACACATGAGTCATGTATTTGTGTGTTGCGTGTTGCCCAAACCACTTTGGATTGTGTGTTGGTGGACTTCCAACTCCTCATCTGAACATAACACCAATTATAAATATATAGCATCAATGACCGTGGTCATTTATAAATTATTTCATAATATTATATTTTTACTTAATTTGAAGTAACATTAAAACATCATTTTGGCTCTTTTAGGAAAAAAAACAAAATTTATGATTCATCATATAAGATTATGAATTTAGTTTGGTGTAATCTATTTTGGTGTAGTGGTTGTAGATATGGTTTTTACCCTACCCACTCAATTCAACCTGCTAAGAACCCATATTTAGAATCGGACACACTTTGTTATTGTGGAAATTATGTTCATAGCGTTTATTTTGTAAATAATTTGTTGGGGGGTTTTGAAATTTTGCCCAAGGTTTTTTTAATTTGAATGGTACCCTTGTTCTTTTATATTTTCCGAATTTTGCTCAAATTTGATTAAGTAATTTAACTAACGTTAACTTTACTATTAAAAAAGAAAGATAAAAGGAAAATAAATTGATAAATAAAAGAAAGCAAATTAAAACCCACAAAAGGAAATAATTAAAACAATGAAAAAGCTAAAGGCACGAAGTTTATTTTACTAACGTAAAAAAAACAAACGCATTCCGATGACGCTCAACCAAAAAAAAAGATTTGGGAGTCAACGCAATGCGCCGGAGCCCAAATTATTAAAAAAACAAAAACAAAAACAAAAAATCAGAAAAACTAGGGTTTTGAGCGCCGGTGCATGGTGTTGGCTATCAAAGTAAAAATAAAATAAAAAATGGTCAAAAAAAAAAGGTCATGAGAGCCGGAAAATAAAATTAAAAAATAAATAGAAAATGGACAATAGCGTCATTTGTCAGCCCTCATATTGAGTGTCAACGCAAAACGTTCATTTTTTGTGCGAAGTTAATTTAAAATTAAGTATATAACACGCCCCTTAAAATAAATTTTTATATATCTTGACTTTTGTAAATATAACCGTTGTACCTTAAATGTTATATTTAAAAGCCTTAAATAAAATTTGGCCACCTACAAAATTAAAATTGAAGTGGGTCCAAACCTGCAAAAGAGAGGTTTGAACCTTGCTTCTTCTTTTTTTCAAAAGTCTAAAATATTTTTTGGAAAAAAAACACCGGTAGGATAAATCATAGTAAAAAAAAAGAGTGATGTTAATCGAAGACGGCCTCCGACGCGGCGGAGGCGGCCTGCGAGTGTACATGGGCTCTCGCGCACTCGCAAGGCGCCTGCGCAGGCTGCCGCGCAATGGGCCTGCGCGAGGCCCACGCGCAGGCACAACCCGCCTGCGCGCCAGCCCTATATAAGGGTAAGGCACGCGGAGGCGGGCTGCATCTTCTCTCCTTGCCCTCGTTTTTTCGCAGCCATCGGCGCCTCTCCATTGCTTCGACCATTTCTTCTCTTCTTCGATATATTTATTCTCTTCTTTGATACATCCAACAATGGAGAGAGATCAGATCTCGGGAGTTCTAGGAGTAGACCACTTGTGGATTGATTTGAGGTTAGTTAATATTGTTTTTTTTTTATCGTTTATGTATTTTTTGCATTAGAATTGAAACTAGTTAGGTTCGGTTAGTTAGAAATAATTGAAATTGGATTAATTTCGAGAGTTACTAGTATTGTTATCGATCTTATGATTGTTATAATAGCACAATGTAATATATATGTATATATGTATATATATAATATTATAATATTATAATATTATAATAAAAAAATAAAGATGTGAATTTAAAAAGTGAATTTATATTTTAGTTAGATGTAGTTAGTTAGGAATAATTAAAAATTGGATAATTTTCGAGAGTTACTAGGTTTGTTATCGATTTTATGATTATAATAATATCACAATTTAATATATATATATATATATATATATATATATATATATATATATATATATATATATATATATATATATATATATATATATATAGATCCTGGTTTAAATGAGGAGGACCCTTGTGGATAGGAATTAGGAAAGTTGTGGTGATGCCACGTGACACCACCATAAAATGAACAGTTAGTAATAAAAATATGAACAATGTCTATAACAAAAAAAAATGAACAATCATTAATAAAATTATGAACACTTACTCTGAAAAATATGAACACTATAATTGTACAAAAATGAACACACACTTGTAAAATAATGAACATCATATTTTTTTTACACGATTTGAAACAAAAATATAATTTTTACAAAAATACAAAAATGAACATTTAGTGTTAAAACATGAACAATTAGTGTTGAGAAAAAATGAACAGTTATTAATAAATATGAACACTTACTTTAAAATACATGAACACTTACTTTAAAAATCATGAACACCATAGTTGTAAGAACAATGAACACATACTTGTAAAAATATGAACAACGTTTTTTTTACAACCATGAACACCATATTTTTATCACTAAATGTTCATTTTGTGGTGGTGACACGTGGCATGTCACGTCACCGTTTTTTTTGGGAAAAAATCTGGGGAAAAAAAATAAAAAAAATTAAAAATTAAAAAAATAATAATAAGTGACGTGACGTGCCACATGTCACCATCCTAGCTCTCCTCATTCCTATCCACAAGGGTGCTCCTCACCGGAACCGGCCTATATATATATATATATATATATATATATATATATATATATATATATATATATATATATATATATATATATATATATATATATATATGTATAGAGAGAGAGAGGGTATTGTTCAGGTAAGACACATTATTCCGGTAGGGCCGTGCGGCTGAATGTAGAGCTGACACGTGTCCCAAAAAAAAATTCAGAAACGAATGAAAATGATAGTTCAAAAGTTATTAAGGGATAGTTCATAACTTATAAAAAGGATAGTTCTTGAATTATAATAGAATAGTTCATAGTGCAAAATTTATAAAGGAGTGAAAATAATAGTTCAAAACTTATTAAGGGATAGTTCATAACTTATAAAAGGATAGTTCATGAATTATAATAGAATAGTTCATTGTGCAAAATTTATAAAAAAAGTGAAAGTAATAGTATAAAACTTATTAAGGGATAGTTCATAACTTATAAAAGGATAGTTCATGAATTATAATAGAATAGTTCATAGTGTAAAATTTATAAAGGATAGTGCATAACTTATAAAATGATAGTTCATGAATTATAATTGAATAGTTCATAACATATAAACGATTAATTTATAAATAATTTGATATAATATATTAAAAAGTAATAGTTCATGAATTATATAGGAATAGTTCAAAGTTTATAAGAGAATAGTGCAAAATTTGTAACAGGGTAGTTCAAAATAATTTTCATTCGTTTCTGGAGAAAAAAAAAACAATCGTTTCTGAAAAAAATAAAATAAAAAAATTTACGTGTCGGCTCTACGTTCAGCCGCACGGCGCTACCCTAATTTATGAACCGCACCTGAACAGCCACTATATATATAATATTATAATAGAAAAAATAAAAACTTGAGTTTAAAAAAAATTCAGCTTGTGATGAGAAACATTAGAAAGAAGAGGAAGAGAGCGACGAGATTTGCCACAACATCCGCCCGTCGAGAGGCTACAGCTCGACGAGTTAGACTTGTCTCAGCATCCGTTCAGGCACCTGTAGAGACATCAGTTCATGCACCTGTTGATGCACCTGTAGAGGCATCAGTTCATGCACCTGTAGATGCATCTGTTGATGCATCAATTTATGTACCCACTGAGGCTTCTGGCGAGGAGGATGTCGTACATGTTTCACTTACTACTTATTACGACACAGAGGAGTCATCGCACGATATGTATCATTTGGATGATATACTGGAGGATGAGCATGAGGAGATACGTGCTCAGGCAGAGGATGTACCTGAGCAGATACCAGTTGAGGTAGAGCAGCAGCAACAAGACATACCACAACAGGAGCAGGTACCTTTTGAGAGGGAGTAAGACGACTTACTTGAGCATGTACCTGTTGAGGAGCAGGTAGAGGAGGATGTACCTGCTTTATTGACAGGCTATGCTGACCACAAAGCTAGCGCTGTATGGGCCGATATGGATTCCTCCGTGATTAGAGTTGTTAGGAGACTCGACGCGTTTAGTAGATTACGTGAGTGGTGGCAAGATCTAGATGACCCATTTTCGTGGTTTGGCTTGGCTAGATGCAGCAGACTCACGGATTTGGAGGACGTACAATTTTGCGGCGTCGATCATTGTTTGATTACGGCGTTTGTCGAGAGGTGGCACCCAAAGACAAACACATTTCACATGCCGTGGGGGGAGATGGGTATAGCGCTGTACGATGTTCAGGTTATAATGGGACTACCAGATGATGGAGATGCATTACTGACTTCCGTCGATGATAGTGTCCGACATGATTGGTTGGTTCATCGTCTTGAGTTATCACCTGCTGAGGCTAGACGTCAGACTAGACAGCTATTCTGCGAGACTATTAGGACTAGAGCCGCTCAAATGTTGGACCTTCCAAAGCCTCCACATAATGCTATTGCATCTGCTTATTTGTTATTATTTATATCGTCGACTTTGGTAGTCGACAAGTCTACCAACAAGATGCGAGGATGGCATTTTGTCTAGTACGAGATCATGTGAGGACATAGGCGTATCTTGGGGCACCGGGACCCTTACTTTTCTTTACAGATGTTTGGGGGACACCACCAGGAAGAAGGTGAGGACGATGGCAGGATGTACTACACTTTTACAGGTGTGGTTTTATATATATTTTTCTTTACAAAATATAACTTTATTGTTAAGATTAAAATTAATAAAAAAATTTTGTACAGTTTTGGATTTACGCACATTTCCCATCATTGGGATGTGCAGCTGTGGAGGATCCGGATTTGCTAGGTCATGTACGGTGGTCTTCGAGACTTTTTGTCCCGAAGACTCCGTCTATTAGCGTAGAGAGGCTACACGCATTATGAGCTCAGTTGGATCAAATGAGAGCGGAGTATGTGTGTTTTACCCCGTATGATGATCGTGTGTTTGATTTTGGGGGAGAGTTTGGTGTTTCTCGGTATCGAGGTATCATACGGATATCTGACATAGAGGAGGCGTACATGCCGGACTGTTTCTTGCGACAGTATGGGTACGTACAGACCGTGCCTCTACCCTGGATCCCACCCATCCATGAGGTACGTCCGGCGAACGGGCGTGGATATAGGCTTTTATATCCTCTCACATATGATCGTTGGGCAGCCCGCCATCTGGAGGAGACCCGATTTTCACTAGTTGGAATGATATCAGCTACCTCTCCGTGGCTCGTCGATGATGCGTACATGTCTTGGTATACGGTCCATTGTCATCCGTACATCTTGCCGACGTCCATTGCACTCCAGTTACCTATAGATCATCCCCCCACCTGTTCCGGTTTCATATGTTAGAGTACGTTTGTTTGTAACCCTTAATTTACTCTTTATTTTATTTTCAATTATTTTAACATTTTATTTTCTGTATTGCAGCGCTTTCACATACTTGTAGGTCGTCTACGAGAGATGCAGGCTCGCGGTCTTCCGTATTCTGCTGAGGAGGTAGATTCCATGATAGAGGAGGCAGTTGGACGTAGTCCTCCTGTGGCTCCATCTCAGGTCTGGGCTTCACAACATGCTCCAGAATATATGTAGTTGTAGTTTGATGTTTTTATGTTTATTTTGGATGGATATTACACTTGGGTTGTGTTTGTTTTGTTTTTATAACACTTGAGAGTATTTTTTTTTGTTTTTATTACACTTGAGAGTATGTTTATTTTTTTTATTACACCTAAGTTTCAATCAACTATATAAAACGACTAAAACATGATGACAACCAATATATCAAAACGGCTAAACATGATGTCAACAACATATGATAACGTCTAAAACATGATGTCAATAACATATGATAACGTCTAAAACATGATGTCAACAACATATGATAACGTCTAAAACATGGTTACAAACCAATTTTTGAAAACGGCTAAAGATATCCTACACTAGTGTCTTCGACTCCCGATGTCCGACGAAACTCCTCATAATGTGATATCCTTGCAATGAACGGCGCATCCCATCCATCAACACTTGGATCGTGATACTATTTTCAAGCTTCACTCAACAACGGTAATGGGGCATCATCTTTTAATAATACCTACAAATATGAAATTACAGAAAATGGTTAGTGAATATTGAGTTAAATATAATAAATTGAATGAAAGTAAAACGTCGATATACCGGCACAAAGTGTGTGTTGTTATATATAAACGCTAATGAACAAATGATTGTAGGGGCCTCTTGGTTGAGAGTGGTGGTTGTCATAGGTAGGAATGTCGCTGGAATATTCTCAAGGACAACCAAAGCAATCTTATATTAGGTGGTTGTTGTACATGCGATAATCGGTATTTCCATCCAATGTTGTTCAGGACACGGAGACTTACTCGTCCAATAAATGTTTTGAAGGACTTGGTCAAACTGATTGAGGATGGTACACTGCAAAGATTAACAAGTAAGATTACGTTAAATCATGGATTATAATTAAAATTTAACTATAACCGGAATAATAATTACCTTCTGTAAGTGCCTAGTTGTTGAGTTGCTGAGAGTGTGAGTTGAGGACGTGGTTTTAGCCTGGACCGCCCCTGCGTGACCTAGTGGCCGCCCCTGCGGTTTGCTTGGGCCGCACCTACGCCTCACAGGGTTCGCCCCTATGGCTCTGTGTGGCTGCAACCGTCTTCTTTGACCCCGAACCCTTACTTTTTGACCTCTTTCTCTTTTATAATATCTTCTTTTCCTCCAGATGAGGGTTTACCCCATTCTCTCTCCTGCTCTATCTCTCCCTACGTTCTTCTTCTCCTCTCATCTTTCCTTGGATCATCTTTGATCTTTTCTTCAAGTTTTGTTGAGTTTGAGAGTTTTATACTTGACTTTGTTGCTGTTTGCGGATGGATGAGGTTCTTGTGCCTTGTGAGCCAGTTTGAGGTTGTTGTGGTGTTGTGTTTGATTTCTGAAGAGCTCAGCTGGTGAGTCTCATGGTTTCTTCTCTTCCTTTCTTCATTCTTTTATCTTTTCCTCTCTTTCCTTAGTCTAGCTTAGATTCCTTAGGTTTGGATCTTATCCCAACCATAATTGGCTTATATTGATATATATATATATATATATATATATATATATATATATATATATATATATATATATATATATATATATATATATATATATATATATATATATGTGTGTATGTATGTGTGTTGGTCGAAGAAGGAGTGAAGGAATCGAAGGAAGAAGTGAAGAAGGGGCTGAATTGGGGTCTTTTGTTGTCCAGCCGCCCCAGTGCCACCTTGCAGCCGCCCCTGCGCCGGCCAAGATCCGCCCCTGCGCCACCTGTGAGCCGCCCCTGCGGCCACCTGCACCAGCTGGTGTTACCACTTGGTTCTGCAGGTGTGTGTTGCTTCTAGGCTTATTTTAGGATGCCTTTGTTCCCTCCCTTCCTAGTGTGAGTGTATAGGTTCATGCTAGATATGTGAGGATGTGTTTTGATGAGGTTATGATTGATATATTCCATGTATGGCCTTTTGAGGTTTATTAGGTTGTGAGGTTAGATTGAGGATGATCCTATGGATCCCTTGGGTCTAGGTGTGACCCTTTTGATGAATAGAGGTTGATATCTTTCTATGTCTTGTTATTAGGCGGTGCCCCTCTTTCAGGATTGGAGGTTGATCGTGGTTGAGATTATACGAGGTTGGATAAGTCCGTAGGACTTACTTAGCTCCCATCTTTATATTGGGTATTTGCATGAGTGGTGTGTGAGTTGTATGCTTGATATGATAGCATGTGATGTCGTTTATGGCCGACTTATGTTTTATTGACTGCCCCGTTGCGTGGCTGTGATAACCTTCCTCTTTTATCCCGTTGTGGAGTCTGGAAAGTTCTCAGACGTCAGACCAGACTGGTTTATAGGTAGGGTGCAATCCACTCTCATAGGGTACACGGGGTGTGTGACCGATACTAGTACAGCTGGTTATAACACTCAGAGGAGGGATGATACGGTCCTTGTGTCACATATTTTCATCTATCTATATATATATACGATTTGAGTGTTTGACTATTATATAAAGATAATAAATGGATAAATGTGTGATAGCATGCTGATGTGTTTATCTTTCATGATTGTGCTTGTGCTTATGCACTACTCTTTATATATGTTGGTTAGCTAACGGTTTCATACCGTGTTGTAGATGCCCTACAGAATAGGCGTGTTGTTGAGTGATTTCGCAGGGTGGCAGGCCGAGGACCTCTCATACATAGGATGGTTGTGGTTTTATGGGTTGTTTATGTTTTTCTCCTGCGTGAGGATGATCTTTTGTTACCTCCTGTGTGAGGATGTTGTTTTATACTCGGCTATGATGTTGTTATCTTTTGGTTGCACAGTTTTATACAGTTTTATGCATTTGTTTTATATATGTCAATGTCATGTTGTAAGGTCCAGTGAACTTGTTCTCAGGCTAGGGTCATGATCCATTGTGAGATCCTAGCCCAATGTGGCACTCCGAGTCTCATGAATTCTGGGTGTTACACCTTCGAATACAATGCTCTTCTCGAATTTAACTCCATAAGCATATCCCACCGTATTATCAAGTAATCTTCATCTGAGAATCCCAAAACCACAGAAATTGCTCTATATCCACAATGGCCGTCTCCTCGTACATCCCTCACTCTCGATACATAAGGCTCCATGAACTTTGGGAAATCTTCTTCTCTCAAACAAAATTCGGCTTGCGCGGGTTGTTTTTCTTTACGACGCGCCCTACTCGTAGGAGTCAACTCCGGTCTAGAATCTACATCTTTAGCTTTCTACCCTTTCAGTCGCCTAGGACCACGTGTAGCAGAATGCTCAAAAGAACTAGGCTCTCTTCTTGTTAATCTCGGGATTTGAGGTCGTCCCTTTGCCTTGACCTTCTGTGCCGCCTCCTTCATTGTCTTACCCCCGGGGTTTTCCATTTCCTTCAGAAAAGATGCAATCTTATCTTGTTCATTTGGGCTTAACATATTTTAGTCCATTCAGCGTTGCTTGACTCGGGTTCGAACGATCATCATCATCATCACCAACATCACCATTGGAAAAATCAACCGGAACTCAGTGAACTTGCTTCCAAAATGGGTGTATCTGAGACAAATAGATAGGTCTACGAGCTCGGATTTCTAGCCTAAAGTCATGCACACATGGCACTCCATGAACCTCTCTCTAATAACTATCCCGACACCCTTCATCATCTCTTGTATGTTTAGCCTTGGTGTAATTATTCCACAAGAGCGTAAAACACTCGTATGTTACGTAGTCGCGGAGCAAGTCAAATATCGGTATACGCACCTACAAAAAAGGTTTATTACATAACGAATAACTATTTAACAATGTTTACATCAAGTCAAATTTTGGTATACCCACCTCTAGTGGAATCCCCTCCCGTGACATTTCTAGAGAAGCTTGTAACTTCTGGACTTGATCGGTGACCATCAAATGTATGCTATCACAAATTAACTGAAATCCTCCAACACTAGAATCTAGTGTTTGCTTCAACAACTTGTGCGCGGACTCACACCTAAAAAAAAGGTTTATTACAAAAAACGATTAAATGTTTAACAATGTAGTGAATGTTTAAATAAACTACGCATTTGTCATTCGTGTGCCGAAATGATGATGTAGGTTAGTCCATGCTCGAACGATTGTCTCCTTGTACGGGTCAAGTCAAGTCGTCTCGAGATAGGTCATTAACCTCGGAGATGATTGCCAATAGTCTCTCATTTCCAGCAAACGGCGTTGATAGCTTCCATTGGATCTCGACTCGAACAAGGCATGACAATGGGATATGAAGACGGCTTCTGCTTCCTTATTGCGCAAAACAAGGGTCTGCTCTGTTAAATATGTTGCACTTTATATGAAACGTGCACAATATATGTTTCACCTCGGAAAAAACTACACCCAGGGCGCTTATAAGACCAAGCTCACGATAAGTGGCAATCACCTACGGCGTCTTTCCGTATAACAAATAACGGACCCTCCTCAAAGCCCACTCGTAGTGATCTCTATTCTCCTGTGCCATGAACACAAAAGCAATTGTGAATGTCTTCTTGGTGCTAGTGATGCCTACGATCTCCAACAATGACATATTGTATCTGAAAGTAATACAAAACAACGATTGAGTTACAATTTCTAAGGAAAAGATGATTGAATGTAGGAGATAAAGTAAACATGTGTCTTGAATCGAAACTTACTTGTTGGTCTTGTATGTCGACTCCATCACAATAACATAGGGAAACATGCTAAGCAAATGCCTCGAGTCGGGATGTGAGATAAAGAAATCAATCACCTCATCGGAATCTTGACTTCTCCGAGTGTTTACATAATATCCACGTTCCCTCAACGTGTGAAGTGCTTGTTGTAATGAACCTCTTCCTTCGGTTTGTTCCATTGTAATCTTCAAACTGGTGTTGTAAATTGCCGGATGGAGGTGACATTGTCAGGATCCTGTAATTGCATGGATTTTAATATATGTCTCGGTTTTAAGCCGGAATTCAATTCACACTTCACCTTTCGGCTCTGCTTGGGAGTCATACGTCCAACATATGCATGACCTCTTAACACCGAAGGAATTATGTGGTTGTGGATTCCACATACAACCCTCACCGTCCACTTTTCCTCTTCAATTTGGGTTCCTACAAGCTCAAACAAACACATACACTTCTTCGAGTTTTTTTTTCCGGCTAGAACTTGGAACATGATCGGGATCTACGTCTTTTTATTTTCTAGGTCCTCCGTGTCTATCACAACCCAATTGTAGGATACGAAAACCCCTTCTATCCAACCGTGATTTTTTAATGACCAACACCATATTCATTGCGTTTGCCACATACCGAGCCCACCCTAATAGGTTCTCTCTATCCGCAATATATCCGTGAAGCTCAAATTTTGACGAATAATCGGTACCGAGAGCACGAGAATATTCCATAAATCCTAAATAAAAAATAACACAGAGTATTATTTTAAAAATACACATATTTTATTCTTAAATGTCTAAACTACAATTCCGATTCTCTATTCTTAAATGTCTAAAACTACAGTTTCGATGCTATATTCTAACATTGCTAATTCTACAATTCCGATTCTCTATTCTAACATTGCTAATTCTACAATTCCGACTAAATAAAATAACATAACGTAAAATATAAATGAGAATTTCTTCCGGATCACTGTATTTTTCAATATCGAACGGCCTAATAGAGCTTTCACCATCGGATTCTAAATCTACTTCTTTGGAAAACGACGACATTTTAACGGATTTCTTTCTTTACGTTGTTGTGGTTTGGATGTAAGTGAATGATACAATGACTTCACATTTTATTATGTAGGCTCAAAAAATTTACAACGGCTATAATTTAACGGCTATAATCTCCAACGGCCACCTCCTTTTGCGTGCGGGCGGACTTCACCTCTATAAGGCGGATGTATGTCCGAATAGTAGCCTGAAAAAGAATCCACATAAGAATTTTTTTTTCACCGATGGCCGTGGTCTAATGACATTGAGAGGCTTCTAACTATGTTAAGTTATCTTTTTTCTCTATGCCATTAAACCCGACAACCAACAATAACTTTATACATTTGTGTGCTCCTAAGTTAATCTCGAATTATACATGAATTAGTGAATAAGGAAAACAAAACAGATTGATGGATAGTAGACTTGTTCGTGGAAAGTCTACTTTTAGGTTAAAAGTGTAAACTCTTTTGGTTTAACGTTAGCCTTATCTTTATAATAATTTTACTTATCTGCATTGAATAATATAAGCATATCTAATAATTTTACTTATCTGCATTGAATAATATAAGCATATCTATAGGCTACGGAAGAGATTATACAACAAGTTATTATGATAACATTTAGATGTCAGATATAAAAAATATTTCCGTACGTAAACAGTAAACAATAAACAAATCATATATCAAGTTAGTCCCGTCCAATCTCAAACGGGATAGCTCGTGATGGGATTTAATCTAAAAGAACACGAGACTCGTCCTGATCCCACCCCATCTATAATAACCGGAATGAGACCTTAAATACCTCAATCCTATCTCATCCCATCCAGTGACCGACCCGACGACCCTACTTTAACGGAACATTGAGCTCATCTCTTCAAACAGACTTTCACCTACACGATAATATTTCACAGTCAACCGCAACATAGTACTTCCTACTTAAAGAATTCAACAGTTGCAGCCAAATAGATGCTTCTTGAGCGAACCTATGCATCTCAAATGTTCTTTCAGAATGTAAAATCTCTATTTCAATTCATAATAGATTGGGTTTGAAATTTACTCTATATTTCAATGCAATTGATGAATGATTGTAGATCAGTCAGAAATCCTCATAGGGTCAACAAAAGTTACTTAATAAATGCAACAGTACATCCATAATTCATGGGACTTTCCTGTTCAAATTTCTCAATACGTCGATGATTACTCAGTATCTCGAGCACGCGCTCCTTGATAACTCCAGATCCCATCCCATGTATAATATAGAGAATAGACTGAGGCTCTCTTGCTGATATTTCCATGTTCAGGACATGGGAAGCTTCCTCTACGCGCATGCCTCTTAAGTCCACCGTATTCTTCGACGTTTGTACCTCTGCCCCATATGACCCTTCCTCTTCTTTTCTTCCACCCAAATCTTTCAAGCTTCTCAACGTCTGAGCCTGCTCCATCATTCACAATAACTAATTGTCATCAACTTTGTCATTCTAGACTAGTACAACAATCACTTCAGAGAAGTACTTATCAGCAATTTGTCATAGAGACTATCCTGCAACAGTAAGTACCACTGAAATGCATCCTCCTATCCTGGCCTGAATGTCAAAACACTTCTATATTCGTTCTCTCTCAAAAGTTATGCCTATTTACTTGGAAAAGAAACTACAGTTCATAGATTCAATGTTAGTGAGAAATAGGACCCGTAACATAAGACAGTGATTAATTATCACATGTGCAACACGGATCTTTCAAAACTTATTCCAAATGAATTATGTTCCATTATTTGAAGAATGATGGTAGAGACTGCTAATGATATGCACCATATGATAAGAGGTATGAAAAGGTCCTTTTTTGTATTAAGTTATTAACAATACAAGCTTAGAACCAAAGTGATAAAAAAAAACATATGTAACTTTTCCATGTTAACAGCATGATATTATTTCAAGAAGCATATGCTCAGAATCAGAACAAATGTGATAAAAACATGCTTGTTGGGAAGACCTTCTAAGACATTGTGACACTGAAGACAAGTTGACATTTTCATAGAAAGACATAGTCTCATGATGTTAGGAATAGGATTAAAAGCTAAATCTGAATGCAAGAATCTAACAATCAGCCATTGTTGAGGATTTAAGTCTGACCCAATACAATCTGTAGCTCCTCTTTCAATAATGGAAAAAAGTAATGAACTAACTCCTAAAAACTCAATAACAAAAATGGAAGAGAACATCCTGAAAATGGGAAAGTGCCTAGTAGGAATACGGGAAAATAACGTAGCAGATAATATTTGGAGAAAGGATGCATTTAGGAAGAAAGAAAATGCAAAAGACCTGTTTCTTCGTGCGTGGGAGTGAACTATCTGCACGACCTCCTTTTTCTGCTGATCGAATACTGTTTCTGTCCACACGAATCCTAACTTTGCCAGACTGTATCACAACACTCCCATCATCTTCGGACACCTCAAGTACTGTAGCAATTCTATCTCTTAAACTCTTCACATGAACCAGATCACCCGGTTGAGGTATAAAAGAGCTATCATTTCCTTTCTCCGAGATGAAATCAACATCATGATTGTGATTGCTAACAATTGAATCAATTCTCAATTCAGCCTTCTTCACAAGAGAACTAACCTGTTTCACATCGGCAGTTTTTAGTTGGTTCTCAAAATCCTGTACGACAGTTTCAATCTGAAACTGAGCTGTCTTTAGTTCTTTTTGGACTGTTAGCCTTGCACTTTCAAGAAGAGCTTTCTCACGCAGACCAAGATCTGCTGCTTCATCATGAATCTATATTCACACAACTTTCAAATATGAAAAACAGTTATGGGCAAGAAGATACAAACCATAAATATCATGTATTCGCAGGAGTTGATCATATATCATAAGCACAATATAGCTGCAAGTCAAATTTGAGTAAAATAAGGCATGGAAGGCTTAGTTTGGATGTAGTATTGGGCTTTAAAATTTAAACTATGTAATATTGGAGTAAAATGTAGCATAAATAGTATTACTTTTTACTGTTGGTAATTTGTGCATGCTACATTCTTTTTGTTAGTATCCAAACGCTACTTAAAAGTAAAATGTAGTATGAACCATAATACTTGTATTATAAAAGCATGTAGTTTACATCCAAACTAAGCCAAAGTCAGTTAACAGGCTCCGTGACTGTATGATAAACAGAAGATATGCTTATTACACAGACTCAATTCATGCTAATATAATTGAGAAGAAAAAAAAAAGTTAACACACAGACATATTGTACACATCGAGTAACATTTGTTTAGAAGGAAGTAAATTAACATTTATATTCATGATGATGACAGGATGACAGCAGTGGAATAATCTGCCATGAAATAGCAAGGTTATAAAAGCTGAATGCAACCTAATATAATACCTCGTGTAGTAAAGATAAGCTAAAAAGCCAACGCTTAAGCAGCATTTATCTCTTTCAGTTGAATATCTAAAATATATTTCATGAACTTTATATCAGATCAAATTTTCTGGATCTGTCTCATTTAGTGATCAGGTTTTTTAATTTCATATTTGCAATTATTGCTTAAGGTCAGTTTCTAATTACTATTTAAACTGGATAAACCACAAATATTGACCAGGTCAGTACTGTGAGCTGATCTACCTCATGATAAAGATTCATAATCTCCGAATGCAGAGATGAAGCTCTATTTGCCTCAGCAGACAGCCTCTTCGTCTCCTCCAGTAATGATTGGATTAACAAACCTCTTCGCTCCTGCTGCTTTTCTGGCACCAGCCTCTTCATCCACTGTTCAGCACGTGCAATCACATTTACATCAAACCCTACATTCCTAGCAATTTTTAAAGCATTTGATTCACCAGTACATCCCCATAAAATCTGATATGATGGCCTCAGCGTTTCCAGACAAAACTCCATTGCTGCATTTTCAAACCGCGTATCTTTGTCTCTCAGGTGACTTAAATCAGAATAATGTGTGGTTACAACAGCTAAGCTCACTTTATCTTTGAGCCATTCCAAGATGCTGGCAGAAAGTGCCACTCCTTCTGATGGGTCTGTTCCACTACCAATTTCATCAATTAGTACTAGGGAGTCCTTTGAAGCAACCTCCAAGATTGTGCGTATACGAACCATATGACCACTAAAGGTAGAGAGATTCTCTTCCAAGGACTTGAGCAAAATTAATACACAAAAACAAAGGAAAAGAAAAAAGAGAGACAGGTGTCAGAGTAGAATACTTTTGATCCCTAAACTAATAAGCTAATACATATTAAGCTCCTACCTGATGATCCCCAATGTCTGCAAGGACCAGATCAAACCAAGGAAGCTTCGGATACCCTCCTGCGGGCAAGTACATGCCAGCCTTTGCCATCAGAGATGCCAGGCCCAAGGTTTTCATGGAAGCAGTTTTACCACCTGCATTAGGTCCAGAGATTATAACTACATTGGTTCCACGCCCGACTTTGATGTCAATGGGAACAGGAAAATCTTGTTTCCCATATGGCAGTTCCCCATAGTCTGTTGGGCCAGTTTCCTTTCCCGTTAAATCATCAGTCAAGCTACTTAAGGCAGAAGCAAGAAGTAAGGGGTGTTTTATCCCACTGATATCCACAGATAATGTCTCTTCATAACATGTTGGATTGAGAACAGGACAGACTCCACTCAACCATTCAGCATAACCAGCTCTTGCCACTGCAAGGTCAAGTTCTTGAACTCTATCCAGCAAAAATTCAATATCTGCTAAAGATTCTGCAATCTCAGCAGAGAGCAAACTCAAAATAGCATACTCCTCGTCTCTTTCAGCACTTACCAGCCTCACTTCCTTGTTGTTCAAGTCCACAGCTTCTTTAGGTTCCATAAAGTATGTAGCTCCGGAGCCACTGGAATTTAGGACCACACCACCTGCAAGTAACGATCTGTGTGAGGCCCTGATACCAACACACATTCTGGACCTACGCTTGGTAACTAACGGTCTGTCAATCCCTCCAGCTTGAGAAATTTTATGTGAAACAGCATTCAAGAGACTGTCCAACATTTCCATGTTCTTTTTCCTGTCTGACCTAATGGTTTCCAGCTTGTCGCTTGCTCTATCAAGTATTACTGAGAGATTGCAATCCACACAGTATTCTATATGTTGTACCAGTTCCTCCAAAAACTTGCAATTCGCAAAAATTTGCAGCAACGGTATGTACCTGTAGAAACCATGGTTAACTAGAAGCACCAAGTCTAAGAAAGAAGGAATAAACCTTCAGTATCAGTACAAGGGATCAGTGATCTAGATAACCATCCGATATCTCCAATTTGGTCAGCTGATGTTGATTCACTTCATTACAAGTGTATATCGGATAACGTAACTGAATGATTGAATAAGTTATCAATTTGAGAGATAATCCCTCGGATTTAAGCAATTGTTTCCAGAAGAAATTTAGGGGAGATGTATCAAAATCATTTGTATTATTGCAGTTTCCACAATTTGAAGGCAGATGCCACAAAATTGAAGCCAACAAGATTCGTTGTCTACATTTCCTCAGTTTCTCCACAAGTCCACATACAAAGATCATGAAAAACATCTGACATAGAGTAGATTCAAAATATATGCAGACTGTGATCAACCAAAAAGAAAGCCTCGGCAACTACCTCTCTGAAAACTCGCTATTAGAGAAGACCGCCTTCAGCTGTTCCTTCACCTTCTGAGCCGCCGTTAAAGTCCTCTTAACCACACAAAGTTGACTGATCGTCAGTACATCCCCGGAAGAAGCAGAATCCACAATAGCAGACACGTCACCGATCCCAGAAAAATCCAACGGGGAGGGGAGGGCAAGAGCGGCGGTTGTTTGGTCCAAGAGCTGCTGGCTGTCCTCCAGGGTGCGGCCCATAGGAACGGCCGCAGTTAAGGCGGATGAGCGAGCCATGGAGGTGGAGGTGAAGTTGGAGAGGTGGCCGCATACTCTGTCCCATTCTAGGGTTTTCAGAGTCTCGGAATGAAGGTCATGAGAAAGTCGGAGGTGCTGGGAATGGTTGGGGAGCGGATGAGAAGTGGAGGAAAGACGAACGACAGGTAGAATGAGATGGCGGCGGTTGGGAAAGGGTCGCCGGAGAGAGAGGAGGGTAATACTAATGCTATGGTGTTTGATGGTGCAGCAGTTGGAGAGCTGCTCCATCTGGCGGGAGAAAATTGTGTGGCTTTTGGTGTTGCACTGTTCGAGTTATCCCAGTTCCAAGTGACAGTTGGGGCTTTCAGAGACCAGTTCAGGGAGCGTGAAACGCAGCGTTCAGATGGTCACTTCGCACAAGTTGAGTAAAAAAATATATCAATTGTTGCTGCCCAGGATCGAACTGGAGACCTTCAGTGTGTAAGACTGACGTGATAACCACTACACCACAGCAACATTTGATGCTCTAATATTATGTGGATAAATCAATTTTTAAGGGAGACTTGAGGGAATGAATAGTACTAGGCTCAGGCTCTAGGTTATTTGCTGCTTTTTTTGAGTTTTTTTTTGTCCGCTTCATACCTGATATACTTGATAAGGATTGCAACGTGGCACCTCCTTGAACCTAGATTTATAGGCATTTCTCATTCTCTTCTCCATTATAACGTGACATCTACTCCAACAACCATTGATATGTGTTTATCCTTCTCTTCTACACATATTTGTCTCTCTTCCTTGTTGCCTCTACTCTCTTTCTTTTTAGTCATAGTCGTTCTCAACAAATTTCTTTGTATTTTTAGATTTTACTTTGTTTGATTTTCGATTTAGACAACACTGATTGATTTCATTTGTTTGTCAGCTTGAGTTCGAATTTGATTACAGGCTTCAAGATCCTTTAATATCGGATGCATGATTTTCTAGCCGAAAAACCTAGGTGGGAACAAGCATCTTCGGCATTGCTCGTCGTTCGCCATTGTGTTTGTCGGGCTCAAAGGTTGGTTGGTTGTTGTGCTTTGCAACCTTTTCTTCTCCTCTCACTCGTCTGTGTAGTATTTCTTAGTCTTTTATTTATGCGTTTTTTATATTTACTTTCCCTTGTTTAAACTGCTATATTTTTTTTTTTAGTTTTTGTTTTTGATCTTTCCATGTTCATTTCATGCTTAATTAGGTCCATACGAGTGATTTTCATACTGTGATTTACCTGTGGCGTTCAAGCGAATTGATTTACATTATGTTGTTTGTTTTTTGGCAATGAGTTGACGGTTTTACTAATCGATGTTTCATTGCTTCCTCGTTGTTTTGTTTCCCATGTGAGTTCACAGTTTTACTAGTCGGTTTTTCATTTATTTGTTTTCTAATGCTTCTAAATCTTCGGATTTGCATTGGTGTAGGAGATCCGATATCGAATCTCAAAGTATTCGCCGCCATCAAGAGCATTCTTGGATCTGGACACCGTCTTCACCGACTCCGGCATCTCAAGTAAGTTCTTTAACCTCCTCTCTCTTTTCTTTTGAGATTGTAGGGTTTCACGGTTTTGGATGTGTGAAACTTCATTTTTCCTAGGGGTTTCTATTATCGGTTCAATAATCTTGTATGCAATAACTCAAACTATGGTTAGACTTGATTCTCCTAAGTCAAGTTCGATCTTCTCTAGTTTCTTCACCGTCACAACTTGAAGATTCTACACCACGATCATCTTCAAAGGCTTCCTCTCGCTAAACTTAGACATACATAATTCACAGTTAGATTAGCTTTGTTGGAGTCGGAGATGACAGACCGATGAAAATGGCATCAATTTCCAACTTCGGGAACCCAAAATTACTTTGTTCGGCGATTGTGAGATTTAATTCACCCTCTGGATCGGAAAATCCTCCATTGAATTTGAATGGTGAGAATTCGTCAAGGAGGTATTGTTTGATGAATCTTGATGATGCACTTTTGAGGGCTAATAGTTTAAAGCATTTTATTTAAAGCATTATCAGATGATTACCTTTGGAAAGGCATGAAAATAATCACCATCTATCCTTGTTTATATGATTTAATTTGTTCGTCGATTCAATGCATACCAAAATGTTGTTGTATTGTTGCTTCACTTTTGCAAGTATTTAATACAAAAATAATCTTAAATGCAATGTATGTCCAATAAGAGAAAACTACAAATACTACAAAATCAAAGTTAAGAGGTATGACAAATATGCAAGATCCGTCGCCATGTTCCCTGATACATATCAACATTTAAACATATATTTCAAATTCATCATAAACGTTACAGATCCTTGCAAATTGGGGAATGACATTGAAGATAGTTGCAGGAAAATCAACGCTACAGCAACATTCTTTTCACTCAAGAAGTCGAAGAACAAAACCAATAAGAAGCCATATCATGTAGCGTAAGTATAAAGTACTATAATCGGTGTCGTTATGTTAAACTACAACTTGTAAATTGAATAATGGGTCATCAATGATAAGTAAAGATGAGTATAGCTTTAGTATTGATTATTTTTATCATTCTTTTCACAATGCAGTTATGAGCTTCAGGATAAGCATCCTCTTTTGAAAAATGTGAGCAGACATTACTTAATTTTTGTTGAATATTTTTGAAAGGAATCATAATAGTCGAGTACAGATGTAAATCTATGATGATTTGTGTTGCATTGTAGATGAACACAAGAGTGGTTAGTGACTCAAGCCCTTATCTTTTTGTTGTTTGGAATCAAACAAGTGATTTTCATTTGTCATGGAAGTCGAGTATAGACTTTCATGTATTTTGACTCACTACAACAATTATGCTTTGTTTAGGATAAACAAGTATAGCATACACTGTATTCTCACTTCTCTTGTATCTTAATCACCGGTCACTACCTTAGGTGTTAGGTGAGATAATAAATGACTCCATGCCTGATCAATTAGAAGACTCAAGGAAGCACTGGGAGCTGGATTCATCTTGTCATCATCCAGTATAAGGGACAATCATGGTGAGATTAAGTTTCAATTTTCTTGAAGAAACATAATGACAATAAGAACTAGAACCAATGCATTTTCTTGTTCTTCAAATACCATCCCGGATAACAGTAAAGGGAAGCTTTCCCCTCAATGGCTCCTTTTTCTAGTTCAACGAGGTGCATACAAATCATTAGACTATTTTGTTCATTAGCTAAGCAGAGATCAAGTTCTTTATATTTGGTGTTGTATTATTGCATTCAATTTCTGCTGACTTTAGGGATCTGAATGGGATTTCGGAGTATTTTCCGGGCTTGAGGGTGTGGAGAAGCCAAACCCTAGGATATATGAGTTTGCATTAGAGAGAGTTGTCTATTTAGCGTATGCCTATGTAATGACAATAAATTTTATTATTTTTACATCGTAAGACAATTTGCTCCCTAATACAGTGGTTATTTAATTGTGGCTCTCGAAAGCTCCATTCATGTAGGGTGTAGTGTGAAAACGGCGAATGACGAGCAATGTGAAAACGGATTCATATTGTGAGCCAATTTGCAAAATTGAAACTGGCATGAGCTTCCACCGGAGGCTTACTATTTACTCATTCAAACAATGTCGAGGTTCACGACACCACATTGGGTTCCAACACGAGTTTGGTGATTCCACAAACGTGAGTTTAATCCCACATTAGGTGTAACATGGGTTAAATGTACCACATTGGGACATAATGTAGAACAATATTGGACACTCAGTTATACCAACAATTTATATTTCACTCTACTTAAAGTGTCTATTGACCATAACTGTCATTAAATAATATTAATTTGTGCATCGTACAATTCCTACTATAAGCTTTAATTCATTTTTTTAGCCTGTTCAACAAATGTCAAAGCTTCCTACGTAGAGATTGAAATATCCAATTCCGACACAATTTTAGAGAAGTAAACGTACTGGTGGATCATCTTGCTTCTCTTGCACTCAATTTTCCGTTAGTTTTTCAAATGTTGCATTTTCCCCCACCTAGTTTAATTCTTGTATTGAAAAATGATACTCAAGGAGTAGAGACCAAACGGATTGTCACTTGTTAGCTTTTTCCTTTGGTTATATTTATACTTATGGGCGACTTAGGTCCCCCGTGATGCGCCCTTGACCCCTATGTCCCAACATGAGGAAGACGAGGCACTCCAGATTCGCTCAGATGGACCGCTAACCCGTTCACGTGCTAAGGCAATCGCCCAAGCTACCGGCTCCATCATTAGCCGAACCGTTGCTTGTCACGGACCCATTGGTTGCAAACCGTGCCTCTACGCCACTATGACATGAAGCTTGTCAAGCCGGCACCGTTCCGGCGCATTTTCCGTAATTTAGCGTTTTGTAATAATAAATCTTTTTATTTTCGGAATATTAATTTCCGGGACTTTATTTCCGGGTATTAATTTTCCGAATTTAAGATTAGACTTTTGGTTTCGAAATATAATTTGGAAACTTAATTCCGAACTTAAATTCTCAACCTTTCATATTTTTAGGTGTTTCATTTTTGGAACTTAAATTCCGACTTTATTTCCGTCATTTAATTTCCGACCCTTTGTATGGCCTTCATCCACTATATAAGGGGATGCTTGGCTCATTTGTAAATCATGTTCAATTTGATTAAGTAATGAGAAGTATTTTCCTCCTACTTACTTGAGCATCAATCCCTCTTCCAATCCTCTCAAAGTTCTTCGGATGGATCTTCGATCCAAACTCAACCACATTCGAGGGTTCTTCAAGAACCAACTCAACCGACCCACTTCAAAGTTTGATCGATCAATCTAGATCGACTCAATCATACAACTTCCGCCTCCATCTCTAAGCTTCCGCAACCCATCTTCAATCGCATTCGCACTTCAACTAAGGAGTAGTTGAGCTTCAGCTTGATCTAGATCCGAAATATTTCATTGACGTGTCCAAGGACGCATCAAATTGGCATCAGAGCAAAGGGATCTAAGCTAAGTTATCTTTACTCTTGTTTTTGTGCATTATCATATTCATCCTTTTTGCCTTTTGTTCATCACCATCTTCATCTCGTTCTTCACATCTTCATCCACGTTCTTGAAATTTTTTTTTTCTCGATCCATTTTGCAAAGCAAATTTAGGAGATTTTTGATTTGCCATTAAACCATTAATTAAAAACAACGTTTTTTTTCACCTAATCCGACATTTTTGTTAATCAATTTCACCATTTTCTTGAGATTTTTTGTTGACAAAATCGGATATCACGTCTTTTGATATTCCAAAAACCAAAAACAAAGCAAAAACTCTTCAAAAAACGGATTTGTTTCAAAAGAAAAAGTGGATTCATCTCTTGCATTCCAAAGTTTGCATTCAAAAGTTTCAAAAAGAAACAATTCCACAAAAACAAAAGTACAAGACGTCCGGCAAACCGGTCCATCCGAAAAATCGGATTTTTGAAAAAGGTCAAAGACCAAAGCAAGTAAAACTTGTCGATAAACAATCCGTCCATTTCCTATCTCTCCATTTTCTTACAAGTTGTAAATTTTCTCTTGATTTTGTGTGCATTTTGGTTCAAATTTGTTGGATTTGCCTTCCTTGCCTTACCGCCACACGGCCTTCCCAAAGGTAGAACCTTAACGCACTTAAACTTGGGTAACGTTGACTTAACTTGTCACCTTGCTCATTTGATTGCTTGCAAATTTGTGTCTAATTTTGGAGTTATGACTAACGTCGAAATGAAAAATTCTCAAGACTCTCGTGAAAGGCAAGAGCTCACTACTTTGACCGAAGAAAATGCCTCACTTCGGCAAGAAATTGAAGCTTTGAAGGTCCAAATGCTTACCCTTACGACCGCCCCACCGAATCCAAATGGAACCTTGGTCGATGCTTCCACATCTGATGGACGTCATAAAGGCAAAGGTATATTGGGAGCCGAATCATCTAACGGTCGACGGCTTGCCTCCGTCATTGAAAATCACAGGTCCTTACAAGATGACGATCATGAGTCCCACAATGAAGGTGACATGCACCTTGACCCTTCTCCGAATGATTTGCTATATGTTGACACGGAGAATCGGTACAAGTGTTATGAGCACAACCGACGTAAGTATGACACTTCCCCTCCTCCATCTAGTGCCCAACGCACCAACCGTCCCTCCCGGGTTGATGACCGGTACCATCATCAAACAAATGATCGCTCTCAACGTCCTGAGAATGATCGGTCTGGCCAACGCCGGCAACCGATGTATCATGATTATGACGAGTATGACGAGAGAGATGACTTTGATGAGTTCTCCGATGATGAGTCAGACTTGGAATGGGTGGCACATGTCCGCCCATAGCACCCACCCATCCGAGAGCCTTTTGAGAACCAAGATCGAGGTGAAGAATGGTTACCTCCTCCTAACCCACCAAGGCGTGCACAACCTAACCATGGGCGCCAACGGCATAACGATGGTCACCGGCGAGCCCATCACGAAGAGGCATACATGGCACCACCCGACCGGATTCCTACCGAGCTCGTAGGGAAGGGAAGGTTAAATTTCCAATATTTTATGGTGAATATGATCCTTGTGCTTTTCTTGATTGGGCACAGGATATGAAAAGAGCTCTAAAGCATTGCCATTATGAGGAATATGAGAAAATCAAAGCGGCGACCCTTTACTTTGAGGGTGATGCAAAATCTTGGTGGAACCGGTACGAGACCAACCGTGAGAACCGAGGATGGGCACCGGTTGCGACATTTGATCAATTGATCTATGTCATGACTAAGAAGTACGTGCCCGACGACTTCAAAAACGACATGCGGTTGCAAATTGCCGAATTCCAACAAGGAAGTCTTACTCTGGTGGCTTACTTAGCCAAGCTTGAGGATATGCATATGAAGGCCGGCATCTCGGCCTCCGCCTCCGCCTCCGCCCTTCGAACCAAATTCATGAGCGGCCTTAATCCGTCAATCCGGCGCCCCCTCGAGATTGTCCCATACAAGGACTTGGGAGCCTTATGTCATGTCGCCATGAAACTTCACAAGCAATAACTTGAAACGCCTCGATACTCAAGGTATAGTTCTTCCACTAGTCAATACTCTTATACCACTAATTCCCGTTCTCGAGATGTTTCTAGTCCTCAAGATTCCGGAGCCGCTAAAGGATTTCCACGGATGAGTCAACCCACCCGGCAAGCGGCTGTTAGCATGAAATATTGTGATATTTTAGGCACGTTTTCTAAGTGTATTTGATTCATATTGATAGTCTTTGATTTAGCAATGTTGCATTTATGAGCTAGTTTGCCTATATTGTCGATATGGATGTCTACACTAGCTTTATGTTGATTGTAGGTGATTGAGAGTCATTTCCGAACGAAATCGAGCAAAGAAGAGTTGATTGAGTATGTCCATGGATTAAGGGCATTCTTAGGAGCAATTTGGAGTTCAATTTGAGGAATGCACGAAGCTAGGGAAGAATCACATTCTTGCCCTAAACCACGCTCTAAAATACGGCCGTACTACAAACCACGTTTAGTTCCACGGCCGTGGAACCTTGCAAAGAGAGGCGTGATGCATTCCAGTAACTATTACGGTCGTGGAATCCATGGTCCAAACCGTGACACTTTCCACGCTCTAAATTACGGTCGTGGAACCTTCCACGACCGTGATCTTGGCGATCTTTTTTGCATTTTGAAGCCACGATCTTTTGAAGATTGGGCCGGGCCGATATTTTATCTTGTCCTATAAAAAGACGGACGAAGAGAAATTCCGTTATCAACGCATACGGCCGCTTAGGGATTTTTGGCAATCCACGCTTCATCTCCGCTTAGAGAATTTTATCGACGCATTAACCCTCGCTTAGAGGCATTGACATCTCTTTGGAGATCGAAGTTCGTGTTTGGGATTTGCCCTAATCTCGCACTTTTGGTGAAGATTGCTGTTGAGATCTCCGGATTGGCGGAAGATCGAAGCTTTTGGAAGATTGTTGCAAGAAGACTTCTCTTCTTGTTTAGGTTTGATTTGGAAGACGGATTGACATCCCGTTCTCCCTTCTTTCCTAAGATTGTGATTGTTTGCTTTATTCTGAATCTATTGACAACATTTGTTCTTGGTTGTGACTTTGAGATTGGCTTGAAGATTATTGAGAGTTTTCGGAAGTTTTCATCTTTCTATCTTTTAATTCTTGAATTTGATATCAACATGACTGTTATTGGCTAAAAACCCTCAACAATTCTAAGGTGAAGGGTTGATAGTTGTGGCTTAGATGATGATGGATCGATCGTAACAGATTAGACCCTGAGAGTTAGAGAGAATCATCGACGAACCCTAAATTACGGTTTGTTCTTGAGTTCCACGGCCGTGGAGTCTCAAGATCTACCCGTAATTTCCCTTAAGTTTACGAACCTGCTTTTACTTTAATCCAAAGTTAAAGATTTGCTTTAACTTAGTTTAGGCTTGCCCTTTTCTAGGTGGTAGTGAAGCCTCAACAACCTCTACCTCGATTGTGAGTGTCACAACCTTAATCGGTTTAGTTAGTCTTGATCCTTGGATTACAAGTTTGGGTATTTGACTTTAATTCTTACCTTTAGAACCTTTCTATATTGAAGCCTCAACAACCTGTATAGAGAGTGTCTTGTAGGTGAGTCATATAAGGTTTTTGGAACTTCACCGTACGATTACCTTACATTAGCATACCTTTGCATATCTCAACTCTGTCTTTATATCATTAGTATATCTTGAATCGATTGCCACAGCTTGATACTTGGATCTTTAGGATTGTTGTTTTCCCAATATTTGCAAAACTCTCATATTTACTCGCTTGATAATCTGCAATTGAATTTGTTCCCACCCAAATCCCTGTGTTCGATACTCTGGAATTCTTGCTTAACTACGTCGATCCGTACACTGCGGGTTCGCTTGCTTGATTCTAGTTTTATAAATTTAAAGCTTATTTGCACACACCTTTAGGGGCGAACAAGTTTTTGGCGCCGTTGCCGGGGATTTGGTTTAGGCCGAATTCGGTTATCGGTTGTCAAGCTTGGGAGCTTTTGCTCTTGTTATTTGATATCTTTTCGGTATGAGTTTTTGAGTTTTCAGGGTCACCAATGGCTGTTAAGGGTTGTAAGGCTCCATACGATCCAATATGGGTAGCGAAGCATACGGCTAGAGCAAATTATTACGAATATTTGGTAGAGAAATACGCATTCTATTGGTTTGACAGCAAAAGAGAACGTGAACAAACCATTGAATATGAATTTGCAAAATGGGAAAAGCTGCACTACCCAAAGAAGGTTAAGAAGAAACCTCCCAAGGATGCGGAAGACTCAAAACTTGAAGAATTGACGAAGAAACTTGATATGATCGAAGAAAAATTGAAAGCCTTTAAGGAAGAACTCCAAGTTTCGAGCATTCCTCCTATCGAACCCGAAGTTCCTCTAGAACCTCTTGCAGTTCCCATTGAAGAAGAGGAAGAAGTGGAACACCTAGACCCAATTGCTAATATTGTGGTCGAGATTGAAGAAGAGTCGGTTGTGCTTGAAGAAGAGGAAGAAGTGGTGAACCTTGGCCAAATTACTGAAATTGTGGCCAAGGTTGAAGAAGATCCAACTGAGTTGGGAGATATTTCATGTGTGGATCATCATGCCAACATGAAACTTGTCCCAAGCCTTGAAGAACTTAACAAGGTATATTGTCTTACTTCCTTTGATATTCCTATTAAAATTTCTGATTTTTTCAGGAATGCACCGGAGAGTTGGAGGTCTCTTCCAAAAGAACCTCCTAAGGTGAAGATGAAACCTCTATTGAAATTGCTGGAAGAAGATGCTCCTTGGACTACAAGGAGTAAATTTGGCAAGCGCTTCAACGCCAATGCCAATAAGTGTTTTTTGTTCAAGTATGGGGTCATTCATATGACGAATACCATACATTATCCCCAAGCTGGAGACGGGGAAGTTAGAAGGATTCTCGAGAAACTGATTTCTCGGTCTAGGAAAGGATGGGATGCAAGGCTGAATTATGTCCCATTAAAGTATAGGAAAGCTAGGAGGATTCCGGTGAGAATCAAACCGTACAAGCTTGTACGTGGGAGATCTTACCACTTGCCGGTGAAATTAGGAACCGGAGATTTCTTAGAAGAGCTCTATGATGGAATTGAAGAGCAATCCAAGATGTTCAAGGTGCATTGAGTCATCTATGGAGAATGGTCTAGCTACGGACCTTAAATAAAGCGCTTCTTGGGAGGCAACCCAAGGTATCGCATTATTGTTTTTGTTTTCGATTCATAGATTAGCTTAGTATAGACGTTTTTGCTTTGTTTTTGCCTCGATTTCTTCCAGTATGTTCGTGTTTTTGGATGTAGGAACGATGGAAAAGGAAAAGAGGAGGATAATGTCGAAGAAAAGTGACGAAATTTGGACTTTGGAGCTTTACAGAGGGTTCCACGGCCTAAACCACGGTCGTGACAGCTACAATACCCGTAATTTCCAAAAGCCTTTGAAAAATCACCAAAACCACGGTTCCGTACACTTCCACGGCCGTGGAACACCCCGACAGACCGTGATTTTCAAAATTTTGCCTGCGACTATATAAGCCACATTCTTCACAAAATTCATCCCAAAACCCCTCTTTCCACGACCTAATTGCCGAAAATCCATGACCCTCTCTCAAATCCTCGTTTCCTAATCGTTTTCAACGATTCTTCTTCCTAAACTGAAGCAAATCCAACCACAAACAAGATCCAAGCGACGAATCGAGCGGAGATTCACCAACGAACGCGCAATTCGGATTTTTCAATCCGAAAAATAGGTTTTTTTCTCTCTTCTTGATTCTTGGCAATTTGGTTCGTTTTTGTTAGAGATTTTTAGGAAGAACTGATTGAGATTGGAAGAAATTAGACTAGGACTGCCTGTTGTGGAGATTGATTGCTGATTTGTTGAGATTTGTGATTTTCTGAGACGAATCACGGTCTCTGGGAGAATTACGGCCGTGGTTTTCATAAGAACAGACTGTAATTTTGAGCAGAATGGATTTTGTGAGAAGAGTTTCGGGGAGGATAAAAGAGAAGAAGAATGAACAGAATAAGAAGAGGAAGGGTAATCCCTCCTCCTCCTCATCCTCTAGGGCACCACCACCCTCTTCCCCTTCACCTCCATCCTCACCTTCACCTCCATCCTCACCTCCGCACCCTAGAATCCCGACCATACACGACGATCATCTCGATGCACTCGAGAGGATCAAGGAGAGGCCAGTGATTGGCCCTAGGTACTTGTTGTTGGAGGATCTAGCTCCTCTCAACATAGTTGATGACCTCACTTGGCTCTTGGATAGAGCCGGACTTATTGTCTTCTCGGCTATCCGAGAAGATGCCTATGAGGAGATTACACGGGAGGTTGTGACATCTTTTGAGCATAGTCATGAAGACAGGACCGTCTCTTTCCGTCTCATGGAAAGAGACTACCATTTGAGCATCCGTGAGTTTGGGACCATTTTCGGGTTTCATGAGACCTTTAATGGTCGATTTCCGAGTGGCGTTTACGCCAAGGATTTTTGGGAGGAGGTGGCGATGATTTACTCTAGCGAGGACCGCTGGCAACCCGCTGATACCAAGGCTAGATTGATGTACCATCTAGCCTTGAAGATAGCTCACCGTATTCTTTCGGAGTGTCTCTTTCCTAGGACGGAGACGCCCCAAAAGATCAAGACGGATGAGCTGTTCTTACTTTACTCCATGCTTTATGGACGCCGTGCTGATTGTGCTACTCTCTTGGCTGCTACTATGAGCAAGCTCAAGAACAAAAAGAAGGGAAACATCGGATATGGTGGGATAGTTACCCACATTGCTAGGAGCTTTGGTGTTGATTTTTCTGCTTGCACCCGCATACCGGCCGTACCTTTAGGGCTACATGCTTTCATGGTTAGGGGTCTCATCTTCCCCACACATAGAGGTCCGCCTTATGCGGGCATGCCTTGGGAGAGTAGGACGGGTAGGGGTATAGAGTGGCTGCCGGAGTACTCCATTATGGCGGGACGCCATAATTGGAAGGAGACGTTCGCTGCTATGCATGCGAACAGGATAGTAGCTCCCCCTTATGTCCCACCACCGGTTGTTGAGGAGGAGGATATGGGAGATCAGTTCGAGAGTGGAGGAGGAGCCGAGCAGGAGTTTGGCACGTTTCCGGATCAGCCGGAGGCGGCCCCAGATGTACCTAGACGTTCTCCACGTCCAGCTAGAGCCTCAGGCTCGTCTTCTCGCCGCGCTAGCGTGAGTGAGAGGCCTACGTGGATGACCACACCTCCTACATGGTATGGCGTTCCCCCTTCTTGGTCCACCGAGCAGCCAGCAGCACCTCCACCAGCACCAGCACCATCCGACGCTCCAGCATGGTATAGTCAGGCCCCGGGATGGTACGAGCAGATGCCGGATTGGGCTACCGGACTTTCGGAGAGAGTAGGAGCATTGGAGATCCGAGCCGATGCTAGAGACGGACGCTTAGACGACCTTGACCACATGATGAGGGACGTCTACCGCCAGCAGTTTGGGCGGTTCTATGATCCTAGCTTCTCTCCATTCCCGCCTCCACCAGCGCCGCAGTGATGAGTTTGATGATTGACCGTTCGCTTTAGACATTCCACCACCACTTTGTGAGTTTCTTTTTCTTTTCTTCTTTTCTTTCTTTCTTTTGAACATTAGGGACAATGTTCGTCCTAAGTATGGGGTGGGATGTACTAAAATTTTGTAATAACTCTTACTCGCTATGCTTGCTTCTATTCGAGACTATTTGCATGTTCATTATATTGTTGCACGTTTCATTATCGCATTGCATGAAAAAGAACTTGAAAAACCCATAAAAATTGAAAAATTTTGAAAATTTTATGCTTCTAATGAATTGAGATGATTTCTATGATAATCACCACTTGTGAATTGAGTTTGATGACAATTGCATGCTTAAAAGAATTGTGAATTGAAAAGAATTTGAATGAATGAATTTTACCTCTTTTGCAAGTTTCATAATGTGAAGAATGTTACCTAAATCATGTTGAGAAATTGAAGTTGAAATCACACTATAAGTTCTTATACTTCTTGTTGAGATGATTAAGGCAATTCGATTTTTCTTTCTTCTTTCTTTGATCATTTTAGCTCCTCATTGAAATATTAGCCTCCTTTACCTATCCGGGAATTTGGAGAAGTGAATGAAAAAGGCATGTTTGATGTGGGAGGGCCATGAGAGCAATTAATTGCAATCAAAAGGATAGAAAGAAATTCTAGGTTTGGGGAAGTCAATCATGATGATGAGTAACTCGGCACCATTCACATAGCCGGGTGTTTGTGTCTTGCCAAAGTCGGATTGAGCGATATTCCTAGCGGATTATGGTATGTGCGCTAAGGGTTTGAGGCATCTCATAAAAATTGAGAAACGCCAATCTCCTAGGCTTCGGTTTTTGTGCACCTCTGTCCATAACTCCAAAAGTAAAGTCGAAAAATGAAAGGAAGAGAGCGAAGCTCTAAGTTGAAGTGTTGCGGAAACCGCAAAAGAAGAAGAAGGGTAGTTGTCCACTTTCCCGGATTTATGCACCACATTCCTTAAAGTTTCCTTCCCCTTCCACATTCTAGACCTTTTCTTTAGAAGTCCTTAAGATCAAAAGAATGTTATATGACTTGGTGATCTAAATTGAAGTTTCTTATGATTGATTTTGATAATGTTTGAAGGTTATGATGCTTGTTTAGAAGTTTAATTGATTCATGAGTTTTCTTTCCTTTTTACTCTTTGATTAAGTGTATGAAAGTCTAATAAACGATTGAAGCAAGATTTGAGAATGATCTATTCTTTAGAAGGCACAATCCTCCAAAAGAAGTATTGCTTTGAGAAGGTACACATATTTCATCTAACTTTTGTTTAAAGCTTTTTGAAAGACCTTGCTTAGGGACAAGCAAGTGTTAAGTATGGGGTTATTTGTTAGCATGAAATATTGTGATATTTTAGGCACGTTTTCTAAGTGTATTTGATTCATATTGATAGTCTTTGATTTAACAATGTTGCATTTATGAGCTAGTTTGCCTATATTGTCGATATGGATGTCTACACTAGCTTTGATTGTAGGTGATTGAGAGTCATTTCCGAACGAAATCGAGCAAAGAAGAGTTGATTGAGTATGTCCATGGATTAAGGGCATTCTTAGGAGCAATTTGGAGTTCAACTTGAGGAATGCACGAAGCTAGGGAAGAATCACGTTCTTGCCCTAAACCACGCTCTAAAATACGGCCGTACTACAAACCACGTTTAGTTCCACGGCCGTGGAACCTTGCAAAGAGAGGCGTGATGCATTCCAGTAACTATTACGGTCGTGGAATCCATGGTCCAAACCGTGACACTTTCCACGCTCTAAATTGCGGTCGTGGAACCTTCCACGACGTGATCTTGGCGATCTTTTTCGCCACATTTTGAAGCCACGATCTTTTGAAGATTGGGCCGGGCCGATATTTTATCTTGCCCTATAAAAAGACGGACGAAGAGAAATTCCATTATCAACGCATACGGCCGCTTAGGGATTTTTGGCAATCCACGCTTCATCTCCGCTTAGAGAATTTTATCGACGCATTAACCCTCGCTTAGAGGCATTGACATCTCTTTGGAGATCGAAGTTCGTGTTTGGGATTTGCCCTAATCTCGCACTTTTGGTGGAGATTGCTGTTGAGATCTCCGGATTGACGGAAGATCGAAGCTTTTGGAAGATTGTTGCAAGAAAACTTCTCTTCTTGTTTAGGTTTGATTTGGAAGACGGATTGACATCCCGTTCTCCCTTCTTTCCTAAGATTGTGATTGTTTGCTTTATTCTGAATCTATTGACAACATTTGTTCTTGGTTGTGACTTTGAGATTGGCTTGAAGATTATTGAGAGTTTTCGGAAGTTTTCATCTTTCTATCTTTTAATTCTTGAATTTGATATCAACATGACTGTTATTGGCTAAAAACCCTCAACAATTCTAAGGTGAAGGGTTGATAGTTGTGGCTTAGATGATGATAGATCAATCGTAACAGATTAGACCCTAAGAGTTAGAGAGAATCATCGACGAACCCTAAATTACGGTTTGTTCTTGAGTTCCACGGCCGTGGAGTCTCAAGATCTACCCGTAATTTCCCTTAAGTTTACGAATCTGCTTTTACTTTAATCCAAAGTTAAAGATTTGCTTTAACTTAGTTTAGGTTTGCCCTTTTCTAGGTGGTAGTGAAGCCTCAACAACCTCTACCTCGATTGTGAGTGTCACAACCTTAATCGGTTTAGTTAGTCTTGATCCTTGGATTACAAGTTTGGGTATTTGACTTTAATTCTTACCTTTAGAACCTTTCTATATTGAAGCCTCAACAACCTGTATAGAGAGTGTCTTGTAGGTGAGTCATATAAGGTTTTTGGAACTTCACCGTACGATTACCTTACATTAGCATACCTTTGCATATCTCAACTCTGTCTTTATATCATTAGTATATCTTGAATCGATTGCCACAGCTTGATACTTGAATCTTTAGGATTGTTGTTTTCCCAATATTTGCAAAACTCTCATATTTACTCGCTTGATAATCTGCAATTGAATTTGTTCCCACCCAAATCCCTGTGTTCGATACTTTGGAATTCTTGCTTAACTACGTCGATCCGTACACTGCGGGTTCGCTTGCTTGATTCTAGTTTTATAAATTTAAAGCTTATTTGCATACACCTTTAGGGGCGAATAGCGGCTACTGAGAAAACACCATACCGTGGCACCGTTGCTCCACCACAAACACCTCCGGGTCAAGGCCAACAAGGATCTCAAACGGTGGCCCGTCCAAGAGAACCCGTATGTTTCAAATGTAGCGGGTTTGGTCATGTCCAACGTGATTGCCCGAACACCAAGCGGGTGATGTTTGCCAACCCATCATATAACGATGGCGAAGAGGAATATAATGGTGATATCCTCTTGGAAGATGACCAAGATGCCGACCCCTACTATGGCATGGAGCCATGCGACGACCAAATTGCTTGCGGTCCGGCACAACCAGGTAAGTTTGCTCTTATCTCTCGTCGTATTTTGGCTATAAAAGAGCATCTCCCTATTGACCAACGCGAGAATCTCTTCCACTCTCGTTGCTTGGTCAATGACACTAGTCTCTCTCTTATCATCGATGGGGGTTCGTGTTGTAATATTGTCAACGAAAAAGTGGTGAAACACTTTAAGGTGCTTACAACCCCCACCTACAACCTTACGGACTCCAATGGATTTCCGATAAGGCAAGTGATACCGTCACACAACAAGCGTGGGTGGCGTTTTCTATTAGCGCCTATGTTGATAAGGTCCTTTGTGATGTTATCAAATTGGACGCCACACATGTATTGTTGGGACAACCATGGCAATTTGACCGTAAAACTTTTCATGATGGTTATCTCAACCGGTACATGTTCCAATATAGTGGAAAACGGATCACACTTTTGCCTATGACTCCGCAAGAAATTTTAGTTGACTATGCAGAACGAAAGAGGCAACAAGTTATCGATGACACAACCAGGGTGCCGGCAACATCGGACTCTCCTCGAACCTCTCCCGATGTTGTGAATGCTCATACTTCCGGATCCCGTTCCTCCGGCCCTAAGGTTCATGCTACCGAAACAAGAGGTTGTAAGAGTATTGTCCCTACACATGCACCTCCCGCTCCTACCATTCAAGGGCGATGTGAGCCACGAATCCTTTTGGCTCGACGACATGATTTGACACTGGTCATGGAAGGTAAGTTTCCATGTTTCTTACTTGTCCCATTTTGTTTATCCATTTCTCATGACCCAAGTAACGTGCCACACGAGGTGTCTTTGTTGTTGTCCGAATTTCAGGACATTTTGATCGACAAACTCCCACCCAGCTTGCCACCAATCCGAGGAATTGAGCATCAAATTGACTTGGTGCCCGACGCGTCTTTGCCCAACCGTGCTGCATACCGTGCAAGTCCGGAAGAGACCAAGGAGCTACAACGCCAAGTCCAAGAGCTCCTAGACTGGGGATATGTTCGTGAGTCTTTGTCTCCATGTGTCGTGCCGGTCATACTTGTGCCCAAGAAAGACGGATCTTGGCGGATGTGCGTAGATTGCCAAGCCATCAATCAAATAACCGTCAAGTACCGTCATCCGATCCCGCGCTTAGATGACATGTTGGACGAGCTTCATGGTGCCACCATCTTTTCAAAGATTAACCTCCGAAGCGGGTACCATCAAATCCGCATGACCGAAGGTGACGAATGGAAAACGGCTTTCAAGACGAAGCACGGCCTCTACGAGTGGCTTGTCATGCCATTTGGCCTCTCCAACGCACCATCCACCTTCATGCGCCTCATGAATCACGTCTTGCGCAAGTTTTTGGGTATTTTCGTAGTTGTCTATTTTGATGATATATTAGTTTTTAGCAAGTCTTTGGATGCACACATCGAGCACCTTCGCCAAGTGTTCGAGTGCCTTAGACAAGAGCAATTATATGTCAATTTGGAGAAATGTGTCTTTTGCTCGGACACCATAATTTTTCTTGGCTATGTCGTGTCTAAGGACGGACTACGAGTGGACAAATCAAAAGTTCGCGTCATTCGGGAGTGGCCTACTCCTACTACGGCCACCATGGTTCGAGCCTTTCTCGGCTTAGCGGACTTCTATCGACGCTTTGTCAAGGACTTTAGCTCGATAGCGGCACCGTTACATGAACTTACTAATAAAGGTGTCACATTTGAGTGACGTGACACCCATGCTCGAGCGTTTGAGTCGCTCAAAGACCGTCTTTGTAATGCGCCACTACTTCAACTCCCCAACTTTTCGAAAACCTTCGAGGTGGAGTGTGACGCATCTAATGTGGGCATTGGGGGGGGGGTTCTCCTACAAGAGAATCGGCCCATTGCTTACTTTAGCGAAAAACTTTCCGGTCCCTCACTCAACTATCCAACTTACGACAAGGAACTATATGCTTTAGTTCGTTGTCTTAAAACATGGCAACATTACTTGTGGCCGAAGGAGTTCGTGATTCATTCGGATCATGCGGCTCTTTCGTATCTCAAGGGTTAAACTACTTTGAGTCGGCACCATGCAAGTTGGGTAGAATTCCTTGAGACCTTCCCTTATGTCATTCGACATAAGAAAGGTAAAGAGAATGTGGTAGCCGACGCCCTTTCTCGCCGATATATCCTTCTTGTGCATATGGACGCCGAGATCCTTGGCTTTGCTCTTATCAAAGAGTTATATGCCCCGGATCTTGACTTCAAGAATATATTTGCTCAATGCCTTGACCTTTGAGAGTATGAGTCTTTCTTTATTAACAATGACTACTTATTCCGTGCGGGCAAACTTTGTATCCCGCGCTCGAGTATATTCGTCATTTGTTGATAAAGGAGGTCCATGAGGGTCGTGGTCACTTCGGTGCTACCAAGACTCTCGCCGCTCTACAAGAGCACTTCTTTTGGCCCCGGATGCGCAAGCATGTGACACGGTTTTGCACAAGTTGCATCACATGTCACCATGCAAAATCGCGCCAAGGTCCGGATGGATTGTATTCTCCTTTGCCTATACCAATGGGACCTTGGGAGGATCTTTCTATGGACTTTGTGGTTGGCCTACCCATGTCAAAACGAGGCAAAGACTCCATCTTCATGGTAGTAGATCGTTTTTCAAAAATGGCACATTTTATTGCATGTAAGAGCACACAAAATGCTAGCGACGTAGTTACCCTTTTCTTTGACAATGTTGTGCGCTTACATGGAATACCGTGTTCTATCCTTAGTGATCGGGACGTAAAGTTTGTGAGCCATTTTTGGAGAACCTTATGGGGAAAACTTGGAACCAACTTGTTGTTTTCAAGTAGGTATCATCCCCAAACCGATAGTCAAACGGAGGTGACCAATCGGACTCTCGGCGCTCTACTTAGAGCGACCCTTAAGAACAACCCACGCAAGTGGGAGGACTTACTTTCTATTGTGGAGTTTTCTTATAATAGGTCTCGACACTCGGCAACCAAGCTTTCACCTTTTGAAGTTGTCTACGGCCTTAATCCACACACCCCAACACATCACCGGAGCAAGTCGTGCCGCTCACATCATTGAGCTTCATGAGCGGACTAGGACACAACTCCAACGGCGTGCCGATCAACTTGCCTCACAACGCAACAAAGGGCGCCGTCCACTCTCATTCGAGCCCGGTGATTTTGTTTGGCTCCACTTAAGGAAGGAGCGTTTTCCATCTCGCCGCAAAGGCAAGCTCTCGGACCGCGGTGATGGACTATTCCGCATCTTATCCCGCCATGGCCCGAATGCAAACAAGTTGGAGCTTCCGGACGACTATGACGTGCACCCGACGTTCAATGTCAAGGATCTTGCACCATACATTGAGCCCCTATTTGACGACGGTGAAATGGGGACGTTTCACATCCAAGATGGGGGGACTGATGCACCCTTAACCCCTATGTCCCAACATGAGGAAGACGAGGCACTCCGGGTTCGCTCCGATGGACCGCTCACCCGTTCACGTGCTAAGGCAATCGCCCAAGCTACCAGCTCCATCATTAGCCGGACCGTTGCTTGTCACGGACCCATTGGTTGCAAACTGTGCCTCTACACCACTATGACGTGAAGCTTGTCCAGCCGGCACCGTTCCGGCGCATTTTCCGCATTTTCCGTAATTTAGCGTTTTGTAATAATAAGTCTTTTTATTTTCGGAATATTAATTTCCATGACTTTATTTCCGGGTATTAATTTTCCGAATTTAAGATTAGACTTTTGGTTTCGGAATTTAATTCGGAAACTTAATTCTGAGCTTAAATTCTCAACCTTTCATATTTTTAGGTGTTTCATTTTCGGAACTTAAATTCCGACTTTATTTCCGTCATTTAATTTCCGACTCTTTGTATGACCTTCATCCACTATATAAGGGGATGCTTGACTCATTTGTAAATCATGTTCAATTTGATTAAGTAATGAGAAGTATTTTCCTCCTACTTACTTGAGCATCAATCCCTCTTCCAATCCTCTCAAAGTTCTTCGGTTGGATCTTCGATCCAAACTCAACCACATTCGAGGGTTCTTCAAGAACCAACTCAACCAACCCACTTCAAGGTTTGATCGATCAATCTAGATCGACTCAATCATACAACTTCCACCTCCATCTCTAAGCTTCCGCAACCCATCTTCAATCGCATTTGCACTTCAACTAAGGAGTAGTTGAGCTTCAGCTTGATCTAGATCCGGAATATTTCATTGACGTGTCCAAGGACGCATCACCCCGTATCCATTACCAAAAAAAATCAACATAAAGACCTTAAATTTGAACAAAATCGGAAATTTATAATTTAACATAACATCCTTAAAATATGTCATACTATGTGTATTTTTTAACCGTCTATTGAATAAAGAGAAATTTGGTTTAGTGCCCTTGTGGTTTCCGGTTGGTATTCACCAAGTTTCGTTTTTCCGATTGGTACCTTAAGGTTTTATCTTTGTTCGTTATGTGTCAATTCTTGTCAAAAATATTAATTTTCTTAAAAAAATTATGCCAAATAGTAATTAAAAAAAAGAAGAAAAGTTGCGTTTTTGTCGCTCTTCCTTGTTCGATCTTTGCGGGAGGTGACAGGCAAGAGACAGGGAGGGCGTCACAACGTTCGTTCTTCGCCGGTTTTCCTATCCTCGCTCTTCCCTAGTGTTTCTTTGCTTAACAGGTGCTCCGTCGGACCGTCGCTCTTCCTTGAGGATTGAATAATCACCAAAATATGTTACCACAACACCTGATCAAGGTAGCCAAAAATCAAAGCTACAACTGAAAACCGATTCTATGACATATGTCAAACTCCAAGAAAAATCTGAATCCCAATATAGGACTAAAGGAACATTAAGATCTGGTACCATAACATATGATAAAGATAGCCGAGTTTCTATGCAAGAATCAAAATCTGATTCTAAGGTATCAAAACCAGGTCCCCCAACTTCGACTTTTGTAGCTAAAATAAAGTCAAATAACCTACGGATTCATCAACCAATTCTCAAACAAAGCATATTGAGATATATTTGTATGTTGAACTAAAACAACCCGTGAACTCATCAACGATACTCCTATATGTTTCACAAACAACATTTTACATTTTTATATAAGTTAGTATTGCACATCATATTGATCAATTATGACATACTTTGTCTTAACAATTCTTTTTGTCAAGTAAGAGGTCTTACCTCTGTTTCTCTATGGGGTGAAAACAGTTGTCATTAACTTATAAAATATTTTGTCTAAATGGAATAAAATTCCTTCAATTTTTCAATATGTTGTGGTATTAGCTAATATGGTTCTGTTTAGTTTGTAAAAAATATTGATCTAATAATGTTAAGTTGAAAAGTGGTGAATAACCCTTTCAGATGTTTACTTCTCTTAGTAATGTAATTAGTAGTTGAATAACATGAATTTGAATTCTTGCAGTCAAGTTGAATGCAAACAAAATGGTGGTATGTACTCTTCGCGGCTTTGACCAATTTATGAACATGGCGATTGATAACACTGTCGAACTAAATGACAATGAGATATAATATTATTCTTGAAAGATAATATTATCTTTCAAGGTTGGTTTTAGTTAAGCAGGTAAAGATATCTCAACCATGTCTTGATGTTTCTTCCGTCCTAAATTGTGATTCAATTTCAAGGTTGTTGGTTGTAGACTTGGTTTTCTGGTTACCTTGATTAGGTATTGTGGTAACAAATTTTGATTATTCTCAAGTCCCCATGCAAGAGCGACAGATCACCTATTAAGCGAAGAAACACGAGGGGATATTGATAGAGCGAACATGTAAAAGCCAGCGAAGAACGAACTCTACAACACCTTCCCTACCTCCCAAACTAACGCCTCATGTGAATATCAGGGAAGAGCGACAAAAAAACATTTTCTTTTCTATTTTTCTAATTTTTTTTATTTTATTTTTTATCATTAAGTGACAAAAAATAATAAATTATTTTTTTTGATAAAAATGGACACGAACGAAAAAAGATAAAACCTAAGGGCACAAACCGAAAAAACGAAACTTGGTGGATACCAACCGAAAAATACAAAAAAGATAAAACTTAAGGGCACCAACCAGAAAATGAAACTTGGTGGATACCAATCGAAAAAGACAAAACCACGAGAACACCAAACAAAACTGTCCTAAAAACATGTGAACCGATGTTTTAAGCTTCTAAACGCCAAAATTACCAAAATTTGTCCGGAAAAGAGAAATTTAGGATTAAGAGATTTGAGAAATAATATATTATAGCCATTCTCATTCATTCGGTTACAATCGAAAAAAAAACTATTTTCATAAAAATTAATATATCTTTAAAAATTAATAATTTTTGAAGAACCATTAAATCCATACGGAAATTGTTTTTGAGGTGATTAATCATTAATATATTATAAATAAGAAGTGATGAATTAAAAATTATGCAAAAGATAGTTAGTGAAGAATGAGACAGGTGATTTTGTGTAATTGAATTGTATAAGGTACGAGGCTAAGCTTATGTTGCCGGCTCATATATGTAACAAACAAAAATATCTGCTTACCAACAAAACTCTTACCAAAAACAATTGTTTCATTAGATTACTTTTTCTTTTTCTTTTTGTCACTTCATTACTAGGAAAGAGAGAAACGTCATTTTTTAAGTGTGGCTTTAGTGTAATATATCTCTTTCAAGCTGTGCTAGTGTGCCCCTCTATTTCGCCACAATAAAACACCTCCGTCTTTAATCGCCTTTTGTTGTTTTATAATATTCATATTTTATACTTTTAAATTCTCTATTCCCTCTTTACTCTCTCTCCTCTTCTCACAGGGTCTCAACAAAATTCAGGGGTAAATGTTTACTCAAAGTGTAGATCATCTCTCATCACAGACTCTTTTTTCGCTTTTTCCTTTCCCAAACCCTACCCTCTCCAACATTTCTTCAGAGGCGGCGACCAGATCTGTTTCAGCTTCCTCCGGCGCGCCACCACGGCTTCCGTAGGCTGTTCCTTCTCCTGCCTCAGCTCCTGCGCCACTTTACAGCTACCAACTTCCAACCCTACCACGATTTTGGTGAGTTTAGGGCTCCCACTTTTTGCTAATGTCTTCAATTTTGATGGTGTGTCATTGGTTATGAATTCGGCCGATGTCGTTATCAATTTCGTGGCGGTGTGTACCAATGTGCTGCTGCCAGCTTTGATTTGTGATTTTATAGCACTGATCTTTTCCCTTTCTACAGGGAAGGTGCATTTCTTCTTCTAGATTCAAACATGCAATTCGCAAAGCTCGATGATTCTCCTATGTTTCGCCAGCAGGTTCGTTTCCATATACCTAGAATTTCTCCCCTCTTTCTCATCTCCGCTAGGTGAATTTTGTTTTTCCGCATTGCATTTCCTTATTATGATGTAATTAGTGATTTGTACTACTGATGGTTTTGTTCCCGGTAGTTTACTGCAACAGAATGTCAGAATCGGTTTAGGTCTTTTGTAATATTTCAAAATTGTTATCATCATGCTGTTAATCGTTTGGTTAGAATTGTCTGTTTCTAAGTACTAGGTTATATTGAAACCTTCATGGTTTATGGAATAGTGAATACTAGTAGCTGTTATACAGGTAGTAAAGACAGATTAGGAGTGCCGGTGATATTGGTTGGCATTCACTTAGCTGCTATACGTGTGTGCAGATGCCATAAATAGATTAATCTTCTGATATGGTCATGTGTGGAAGAGGGCAATCTAAAAATGGTGGATTTTTATTGCTTTTACCGTATTTCTTGCTTTTTCAGTGTTCTATTTTTCCATTTTAGTTTTAGATATTAGATAGCATTGAGTTTCAACTAAATACTTCCCTCTATCTTCATCTGCTAATTTATGCCGAGATTTGTGCACACATTGTAATATGGGAGAGATTGCTTATAAAATGTAGATATAGTGACATCCTGTGTATAATATTGGTCTTTCTTTTGTGGATACAGATACAATGCTTGGAAGAGAGTGCTGAATCGTTAAGAGAGAGATGCCAAAAGTTTTACAAAGGATCTCGGAAATACACGTATGCCCTCACCAATATATTCTCTCTTACATACTCTATTTTTTACCTTTTAAGAATAAGAATTTAGATTGCAGAGCACAGGATGCTGATAGTTATGACAATTTTATCCAAATTATTGGAAACATACTACTTATTTTCTTAATACTTTATAAATTTTAACTCTAAAGTAAATTCTACTCTCCAACTCAAGCCGCCTTTAGTTTTTTTTTTTAATGATTTCATACTCTTTATCAGAGCATAGCTGATGAAAATTATGGCAGGATGGTCCAACCTGCTGAATACTCGCTTTTCTTGTGATTTAGTTGTTGCTTGTGACCCTTCCGATCCCAAGGAAAAAAGAGAAAGAAATGTGGAATATATAGCTCCTTATGTCACCTTGTTTCTTCTTGCTTATAACCATGGACATAGAACTTCAATAAGGGAAATTCACCACATAGTCTAAGACATCATCTCCATGGTTTCCCACGATGAATCTTCTGCTCCATATTATTCAGTATTCAAAGAACTACTGTAGGTATGAACTGCTAGAAATTTCTTATATATCATTCAACACCTTGCTTATGCTTTCAACATGGACTCCAGACCATTGTTCTAGACCCTCTGTATCCCAACAGTGAATTGCAAGCTTCTGAAGAGTCGCTGTGTTTATCAATAAACGAGTTAACATGTTACAGCTTCCACCTACTTTTCTTTACTGAAGAAGCTTCAAAGTTCTATTCAGACCCCTGCTCTTGAAAAATTGCAACGAATCTGCAGACTGCAAGTTGAAGTTTTATGACTAAATTGAATGGAAATTTATTCCGTAATTTTACCTCTATTATTACTATGAAAACACTGTCTGACACACATATTGCTTATCTATCAGTGATTAGGGATGGCAATGGTTCGGGTGATGGGTGCTTGTATCACTTCCATCACCCGACCCATACTAAGAAACCGTTCACCCGAACCATCACCCACCCAAGGATCTCTTCACCTTAAACCATAACCGCGGGTTATCGGGTGAGTCGTTTTTTTTCAGGTTCACCCTAAAAATTACGATAATCGATGACTCGATTTAAGCAAGTGGCAAAATGGCAATTCAAAATTACGCGTCTCCTTAAAATCCAAAACAACATTAACCTGAAATTAAGTTTGTAAATCAAAAATAAATTGAATTGTTTTATATAGATCTTCAATTTGATCGCCATTCGGCTTCCATCAATTCCTCGGAATTGAAAAATGCTCAAGCTTGTAATCTTCAAAAAATGAAGGAATATTTCGGTTGAAAGTGAAGGAATATTTCGGTTGAGGAATTTAGGGTTTAATTTAGAAGGAGAGTAGTAATTTCGGATTTTTTCCATTAAAGTGTCTGATGTACCTTGGGTCAGTTGGCGGGCCGGGCGATGGCTTTTAGTATCTTCACCTGAAACCGCAACCGGATCATCATCTGGATTCCAACCTCATTTTATCGGGTTTTTAACCGTCCTTATGGTTCGGTTTATCGTAAAACATCGGTTGCGGTTGAGATTGCCATCCCAATCGGTGATAGTTTTGCTGAACTTGTTTATTCTCATCCCTATGATTTTGAACCTCATTGAAACAACTCTATAATCTTAGAAAAAAAAATTCATCTCACGAGGAACTCTCCTATAAAATTTAAGTTCGAATTAGTATTCCATCCGTGTCTCTTGCACCTCTTTTAAAGCACGCCCGACACCCATATTGCTTAAGATAAAACTCTTACAAATTTGTGATCTTGTGTGTATCATTCCTATAAGCCTTAGGATTGATCTGGTATCCACCTTGTCCATCTGTTGAGGTACTCAAGCTTGATTTCTGATGTTTGCTAGGTCTGTTTGTATTTCCCCTTAAAAAGAAAGAAAGTTACAACTCAATTCCATTGTGATGTTTGATTAAACATTATTCTTTTTGGGTCAGTCTCTCATGTACACCTTAAACCCAATTTTCACTTTACCCATTCTTTTTCTTCCTTCACTACCTCCTTTTTCGCACATACCGGAATTGCCTTCTCCAAAATAGCCTCTTCTTGCTTGGTCTCCTTCCTTAAAATTGGAAATGTTCAGTCCTTCATTATATTTCAGAATTGCGAACCTTGAAAGTACACCTGATTAGTTTCATCATTCACTGTATTACTATGTATCGGCTTTGCTATACAATTTGAGTTATGGTTTAAGTCTTATTCCAGGGGAATTTTAATGCAGGGTGGAAGTTCATTTTGTAAGTGCTGGTGTCAATATTTTCTCTGTTCTGTTGGGAATGATGGGATAACTACAGAGGCAGAGGGGAGGGTATGGCCACTTCTTTCGATGTGTTAGAGTTGGTCCAAATTCTTTTACCTCTTTTAGTGTCTTTTATCCATTTTTGTTGGAAAAAGTGCACGTCTGGTTTTGTCATGGGCTTAGTTGGCAGTTACTGTCGTACTCGTAGGGAGGAGGGACAACGGAAGAAGAAGGCAGTGTTAGCAGCATATTCAAATCGAAATACCGTTTAATCTTTGATGCAACCATATGCTTTCTTTAGAACATACTCTATTCCACACACATACCAAAGTTCTCCCATATGCTACCTAAATGAAATCCTCAAAAAGGGCATTTTGTGTGAATCATGGAAATTGAAAAGAAACTAGAGTCCCCTTGCAATGAAGCATCATCCTAGAAGCAAATTGAATAGGCTTTGTATTTTATAAATGTGCCGTTAGAAGTTAAAATTTCTATGTTTTAGTTTACGAATGTCCACAAACTTGACTAATTATTCTTTGTGCTGCTCGCTCATTTCTATTGCTTCATTAACGATTCAAGTAATACTATTCTCTAGTATTCTTTCTCAGGATATAAGCCTGTATAACTTAGACAAACTAGCATTAGATTTTAGATTTCCACCATAAATGATAAAACAAAATACTTACCTACACGCAAAGGACTCTACAATAAACCATTGATGTAGTGGAACAAACTCCAAGCCTTCTTGAATATCTAGAACTGGGTATCATGTACTTTACATGATGAAACAAACTCATCTGGAGAGATCTTTGCGAAAAATTGTTTTATAATCGTTCCAATCTCTAGCGAAAAATTTGGAACGAGGATGAAGGACAAGTAGGTAACTGCTCTTCGCCAGAAATTCTATCACTTGTCTTCAACCTGCAATGATCAAAGAAAAATCAAGACTTTAAGTTTCTTGATTTATGCTACAACCAATGCGAAATAGTCAACATCAATTGATAACTTTCATGTCTGATAGCTTCTATGTTAGAGAAATCACATCTCCGTCTTCAGATCTGGCAAAAATGATATAAGGCAGAAAGGAGAATGCAGAAGAATACTGCAATGCTGTATTAAGGGCCTGTTCGGCGTAGCTTTTTCGGTAGATTTTCATCAAGCTTTGCATTTTTAGAAAACTACATGGTGTTTGGCAAGAAAAGTTTTTCATTAGTTTTTGCTTTTTTGGGAGTTTTTTGAAGAGGTTTTTGAAAAACTAATACTAATAGCTTTTTGGTTGGATTATCGAAATTTGTACAATTTTACCCTCTTTTACTTCTTTAATAATTTGTACATTTTTGTCCTTTTTGACTTTTTAATAAATCTACCATACAAATCTATCCACAAATGTACTCTTGCCAAACATCAATTAGGTTATTTGTTAGATTTTCGGAATTTACAAAGCTTTTTGAAAATCTACTAAAAAATCTACCAAAAAAGCTAAACCTATTAAAAAAGCTAAAACTACTAAAAAATCTCGCTTCACCGAACACACTTAAATGTAAACAACTGCAAAATAAGTTGGTGTACAAATTAAGTTTTGAAAGCTGATCTTGATATCAATACTAAGCACGTTATGTATTTTATTTCTAGTTGCACCCTCTTCAGGATTTGAACTTATGATTGCTTTGTTCCTATAGTGAAGGGCTTGGAGAGGCATATGATGGTGATATTGCTTTTGCAAGTGCCCTTGAATCTTTTGGCGGAGGGCATAATGATCCTATCAGTGTTGCTTTTGGAGGTCAGTTGAAATCTGCAGTTGGTGTCTTTTGGATATTATTGTCTTTATTGTTTGTGGTCCAATCAAAAGGTGTTATTTAGAAGCTACAATAGATTAAGATATGACTCTTTGAATTCTTTTCTATATCCATTTCCTTCTTTGTGACAAACTTATGGGTCTATATGTTGCCCTGTCAAGGTTAGTGTACACATATTAGAGCTCCTTTATCGGAATATTTAATGCTTTAGATAATGATTCCTGTGATGTAGGTGTTAACTACCCAGATTTTGTTGTATGCTTCTTACCCTATATTACTTGCTTATATGAGAAACTATGCATGGATTGATTGCTGTGCCTCAAAGTTTGTGGCAATGGATATATCATTATTTGTTATGGGGGATAGAAAATAATAATTGTTTGTGACTTGTTAATGCAGTTATGTTTTTTTTTTAATTTGAAACAACAAAAGAAGCTGTTGAGAGGATCTGTTTGTCTTTATTGCAGTGACTACCGACTAGCATTGGTACATTCCGTTTAACAATTCTATTTTATAGAATAGTGAATGATAATATTGATATCTCCGAAGAAGAATGCTCCATTAATTAAAGAGTCTGGTTGATCTATTTTTAAGATGTCTGTTCAACCTACTTGATATAAGTTGTATGTGAATGACTATTATGATCTGTTGACTAGGGATTTCAATGATTTTGCAGGCCCTGTAATGACGAAGTTCACCATAGCGTTGAGAGAGATTGGAACATATAAAGAAGTTCTTCGATCCCAGGTTTAATGAAGTTTGAATGTTGTATCTCTTCAGTGATAATGTACAGCTGCTTAGCAGATATATGCCCTTTACTAGGGGCATATCAGAATGTAAATTGGAAAATTAAACATATTTTTTTGACTTTTTTTATTTTCGTAACAGAATGAAATTATTAACAGTGATGCCGAGCAAGATATATTATTTTAGAGCATGTGGAATGTTGGGGGTTCTAATGTTTTTAAGAATTTAGTCCTTCGTTTGTTAGCTACTTTTGCAGTGGTGACTTGGCCTTTAGAATTTCTTAGTGAGCAAGATGCAATATGCATATATTTATGACGGATGTGTACATTGAGGGGCCGTTTGGTTGCAACTCTGGGAACGGAAAGGGCGAATCTAGTTTACTTGCATGTTATTGCTCATTTATAAAATTAATCCTTAGCATGAATGCTTTCTTATTTTCAATTTATAATTTGTTTCCTTTCCCCATTATATTTCCCTATAAGGTATCAAAGTTCATCAAAACCTACTCCATTCACTTTATAACCACATGAAAATGATGCCAAGACATTAATAAATAATAGTATATATATGAACTAGATTAGTTCCCATTCTGTTTCCTTTCCTTTCATACAACCAAACGAGGGGTGAAATTAATTTTATTAGCAGATTCATTTATGTCCCATACAATTTTTTTCTTCACTTCCATAATTTTGTTGTAACACGACAACCATTTCTCTGTGTATGTAACATCCTCTGTAGTGAACTACACTAGCTTAGACATTTCTGGTATTCTGCTTCAGCAAGTGTGAAAATTGTGTTCAATTTTGTTACTCTGCTCTCAGTGTATGTACTATGCATACATGCCTTTTATATGACAAGATCTTGGATATAACGGATAGTGTCTACCATTTTTGGATATTCTCTAGATATGGTGATGGCAGATTGTCAGTTCTGTATTATAAATGTATCATCTTCTATTTATGCTCTATTACTTCCTCTGGATTTGCTCATAGTTTTTAAATTTTTTCCTTTTTTCTCCTTTAGGTTGAGCACATGCTAAATGACAGGCTGCTGCAATTTGTGAATATTGATTTGCTGGATGTAAAGGTATTTTGAGGCCAATCTTAAACAGTGTACTATTTATGTAATGTTTCTCAATCTAATATCACAACTTCTTTTGATGTGAAGACATTGAATTGACCGAGAATTTTAGTCATCTGACCATAAATCTTGATGATTTGTCTCTCCAACTGTGTGTTGACTTTAGTACATAAGAACTTCTGGTCCATCCACCTTGAGAGACATAATAAAGAAATTTGGCTCACATGTCCCATTGTTCATGTTTTGTTTTATAAAAAAAATCATCTTTAGCAATTTACAGGATGCTGAAAGAAATTCCAAGGACTCAAACTCTCTATCTCTCGCACAAAGACATTTGGTTTCATTTATATGTTACGGATTAGTATTTCTCCATCATAAGACAGCAAGGCTGTATAAAATGCATAGTCATGCGATCTTGATACATATTATAACAAATCTCATTGTAACTGGTCTAAATGCTGTCTATCTATGTTCATGCTTGAATAATCTAGTTCATTTGGAGAGGAGCCGTTCATAAGATGTCAAGTTCTGAGATTCTGTACTGCACAAAGTTATTTCAGATTCATATGGATATTAATGTTAAGTGTTCCAAGTAGCAAATTGTCATCTTGATTTTTCCATGAGTTGTTTTGCAGGAAGCCCGCAAGCGTTTCGACAAAGCATGCCTAGCATATGATCAGGTATGTCCTCATTATAGTTTCTGTAAGGTCACTGCATTTGTAGTTAAATCCTATTCTGTAATATCTTAAAAAATTCATTCCTCCATTTGTCGAACTATTACCGTCCTGGGTAGTCTAGTCTTTGCCAATTTCAAAGCAGGATTAGTTATTCATGTTATACTTGTCAAAAAAGTATCATTCAAATATTCAGTTTCAGTGCCAAGAAGTATATATTGGCTCACGAAGTGATAAACTAATCTAAATATACTTCAATAAACTTGCTGCCTGCTTGTTTGAAAATCAATGTGAGATATTACAGTTCTTGAAAAAGATTCAAACAAGCTTTGCACTTCATCTAGCTCCAAAAATCAATTATTTGGGGGAACAAAGGTCATATTGATGCCAACATGACATCCGGAAACGCTTATATATTACCTGTTGTAAAACTTGTCTCTTTATACATATCATTTATCATATTTTACTTTTACTTAGTAGTATGTTCATTTGTTTTTTTAAGTGGTGATTGATTACATGCTCCAATTTTTTGTTTGTTATGTTTTTGTATACTTAAAGCAGTACCTTTTCAGTCGTAGTGCTATAGTCTAACAACCCACAAGTTAAGGGCTGGAGCAGAGGATCTTTTGTCCTAGGTTATCGTCTTATAGATGTGCTTTTAAGGGGATAGAGTTCTTACTGCCTCTCATCACAAATAAATTTTCCTTTTTCAGTCTAAATATATAAAACAGGCTTAAATGAACTTGGTTGTGGGCTAATGAGCCTTATAGATGATATGAGAGATTTGAGGTTACTTTAGGGGATTGGAAGGTGGTGTTTGAGCTTGACACAGATGTCAAATGCTTAAGCGGGATTATGACAACCATCACTTTAGGGTTGATGTGGTGGGTGATGTATCTCTCATCGAAAATAGGATGGTTTGGGATGTGCTTATATGGGGTTGGATCACTCTATTTTATGCTATTCGCATTTGAGTCAGATAGTGACTCCTAGTCAGGTAGCCTTGCATATAGAGCCTATGATATGATGATTTTGACCATAAAGATATGATTGCTATCTTCAATTTTGGAAAACTAATTAGTAGAAGTGGTTGATAATCGTACTTTTGGTAATAATATGTGGCTCAGGCTCGTGAGAAGTTTCTATCCTTAAGGAAAGGAACAAAAACTGATGTTGCCTCTGCTGTCGAGGAGGTATTGTTGAATCTCAAGAAGCACTGTCTATACATGTTGGCTAATATTTTGATAATTATATAATGTTCACTGAATTTTGGGAAACAGGAGCTCTATCAGGCAAGAACAACATTTGAGCAAGCTCGCTTTAATTTGGTAGGCGATCTTTTTTATTGAACTGGGGCAATGAAATTCCTGCACATGTAGTTGTCTGAATCGATCATCTGCAGGTTACAACACTGTCTAATGTCGAAGCAAAAAAGAGATTTGAATTTCTTGAAGCTGTTAGTGGGACAATGGACGCACATCTCCGCTACTTCAAGCAGGTTAGTTTTCAAGAGCTCTTGTCTAAGTGTAACAAATGTAATTTCTTATTCCATACCCTCTATTTTCTGTATTTTTACTGGGATACTTCCCTACTTGTGTTGTAGGCATTTATAGTCGGTTAGGATTTCAATATTGGGTGAATTTGAAAGGCTGGGAACATCTTTTTAGAATCTAATAAAATGAAAGATGGAATTTACAGTTTCTTCTTGACAAATCTTAGGATTATTAGAGTTGTTAAGAGACCCGTATTGTTTATCATATGCTAATAGCCAATGCATGATGTAAATTCAAGTAATGCCATTACTTTTCATTTTACATGACTTGGTCATAGTAATGTTCTAAGCATCTTTATGTATTTAGGGATATGAGCTGTTGCATCAGATGGAGCCATATATCAATCAGGTTTGTCTGCAGAGTTCTCTTCTTGTCATATGATATATTGTAAGTTTGCAAGTCTCTCAGGCCAGCTTAAGCTTTAATAAAATTATCTTACATTCATGTCTTCCCTATGGTACTTCATTGAAAATTGTTGAGTCTAGTATGCATTGCTTGTGTTTGGCTCCTATATGCAAAAATTGAAGAAATGAAACTGAGCATAGGAAGAGTGTATGATATCTTAAATAGATTTGTGAGACCACATTTTGCTACCGCTTTCTGTCAGAAAAGCTACGTTACACGCATACAATTGATATTGATAAATAACGTGGCATAGCATATGCAGTGTTCCTTATTGGTAAAAAGACAATAATTTACAGACATGCTTCCATCGTATTATTCATCACAGCTAGGGTACTGTTTTCTCTTTGTTCAAGTGTTCCAAGCCCCTACTGTGATATTTTATTTACTGTAAATCAATAGGCTCCCTCCTAGAGCGCGGTCTACCTTCGTGTGGAAACTTGTTTTAAAGCTATCCTTGAAAGGGAATATAAAATTAATCTTCATTTCCACCTTTGGAAAAAGGATACAAGAAAATAAATGCTTGTATTTGGTCTTCAGATCAAAAATTGATTCTTGCCATGCTTTACTTTTGAATCTTTCTATTAAAATAGAGATTAATTGAATGTGCAGGTGTTGACTTATGCTCAACAATCGAGAGAGAGGTCAAACTATGAGCAGGCAGCCCTTAATGAAAGAATGCAAGAATACAAGAGGCAGATTGATCGAGAGAGTCGGTGGTGTTCTAATGGATCTAATGGTTCTCCTAACGGAGACGGCATACAAGCTATTGGCAGGAGTTCACACAAAATGATAGAGGCTGTAATGCAGTCAGCTGCCAGGGGGAAGGTATACATATTTCCTTGCTGATGGGGGCCTGTTCTTGAGACATCATATCCATGTGCATGCTCTTACCTTTTTCACTCTCGCTTTATTCGAGTGTCCTCTTTACCCTGTGTTTTGCATGGGTTGTTGATTCTTTCAGGTTCAAACCATAAGGCAAGGATATCTCTCAAAACGATCGTCAAACTTAAGAGGTGATTGGAAAAGAAGGTTTTTTGTCCTTGATAGTCGTGGGATGCTGTATTACTACCGCAAAGAATGCAAACCGTCAGTAAGTAGTGTTCAAGTATGATTGTATCATAATTATCTCCTGGCATCGGTTTCTCTTTGTTGCGTATTACTCACTAGGAATATCTCGACTTTCTTCATTGTCCTTCTCTATTTTTGTATATAGACATCTGGAAGCCGAGCATCTGGTCAGAGGAATAGCTCTGAACTTGGATCTGGACTTCTGAGTAGATGGCTTTCTTCTCATTACCACAGTGGGGTGCATGATGAAAAAACGGTTGCACATCATACTGTGAATCTGCTAACTGCTACAATTAAAGTTGATGCCGACCAGTCAGATTTGCGGTTTTGCTTCCGAATTATTTCACCGACAAAGAACTACACTTTGCAGGTAAAACCGACTATTGAATGACTGTTGCTTGGACATATTTGATATTTAAATTTTGATCTCTTGAAATCGTTAAGGTGTCATCAATGATATGTTCAGTGAAATATCATCAATTCTAATAATTTCTTTTTCATGATGCAGGCAGAGAGTGCTCTTGACCAAATGGACTGGATAGAAAAAATAACGGGGGTGATTGCGTCATTGCTTAGTTCTCAAACTCCTGATAGGGTATATATGAAATATATGGTTTTTATGTGCTGTCTTCTCGTTAAAGTTATTATTAAGGATCTCATTCATATTTTACAGTTCTTGAGGATTTCATCTGACTAATGGTTTTAAAAATTTTCAATGTTTCAGTGTTTGCCTTCTAGTCCTATGGGATTCCTTCACCGATCAGGCAGTGAGAGTAGTTCTTTTGAAAGTTCTGATTTTGATCATACAGCTACTGAAGAGAATGCATCTGAGAGGAACCTTTATCATGAGCGCTCATTAAAAAACTCAATGCAGCACCGATCATTTATGAAATCGGAGAAGCCAATTGAACTATTAAGGAGAGTTAGTGGAAATGAGAAGTGTGCTGATTGCGGTGCTCCTGAACCAGATTGGGCATCTTTGAATCTGGGTGTTCTTGTTTGCATTGAGTGTTCCGGTGTTCACAGGAACCTTGGCGTCCATATATCAAAGGTAAACAACTCTTTGACTTCCAATTTGTAATCTAATCCATATTCTTTTTTTTTATAATGCATCATGGTTAAGAACTTCTGTGTAAAATAGCTTTTTTTGGTGAGAGATGATCGAAGATGTGTTGGCAAGAAGTCATCTTGCAAACTAAGAGGTTATCCTTTCGTTACAACCACATAATTTAGAACGTTGCAAGAGCACAAATTTACAGTTTCCCTGTAATGGAAGACAAAACTGGATATTAAATTGTTTCATTGTAGTTCCATTGATCTGCACACAACAAGAATTCTAAAACCAAAACGCAGTTATCAAGTCAAGCCATCATGTTGTGTTTGTAGAACTCAAGCCATCTGTGTTTATAATTGGTATTCTTTGTGCCATAGGGATGCTGCGTTTAATGTACGTCAGTGAAAAGGTGATGCAAAATTCCTTGTTTTTCAACTTATTATAACGGATAACATGAGAATGTTAAACATGACAAGTCCATACAGGACAGTATATGCATGTTGTCTTGGACACTGCCCTTGAAGCATCGATGTCTATCCTATAAATTACTGGAAATGGTGTAGATCTATGGAATTTAAAACTAACCCCAAGATGTACAAATTGTTGGGACCGTGACCACATTCTAGTTTTGTTCTGTATCACAAAAGCAATAGACAATGCCTGTAAATGAATGTGATCTTAGGCGTTGTTGATTAAAATTAGTTAAATGATCCAACACTTAACATAAATATAACCTCGATGAATGATTAACTATTGAAATTTACTAATTTTATAGCACATTGATAGGCTGTACATTTAGTACATTGACTCAATGTACATGTTAACTGCTTGTAGCAGTGTGATTGGAAGCTATATCCAGGCTATAGGCATTCTTCCTAGGTGTGGTTATCTGTGTTGTAATATTTTTCAGTTGGTTCTAATTCGTGTAGCTGAGCAATGGATGCCATTGGCACAATACAAATCTTTTTTTCTAAATGTAATCTATTTATCTGGGAGATTCTAAGATAGATGCATTCTCTTCCTTGATCTTCCGTTGTTGGACTTACTATTCCTGTGCCGAGGGTCCTTTTTGCAGGTAAGATCGCTTACACTTGATGTGAAAGTATGGGAGTCCTCGGTCATATCATTGTTCCAAGCTTTGGGAAACAACTTTGCAAATTCAATCTGGGAGGAATTACTGAGATCAAAAGGTGCTTTTCACATCGATCTTCCAGCCACAAGGTAAACATACCTTTATTTTATTCATATGTGAATGTTTATTTCTCATCCTTTTTCTCTCTCTATATTTTCTGTGAAGCTCTTTGAAGTCAGACAAGGCACAACAGCTTTTTATATGCAAACCTGGCCCAGCTGATTCAATCTCGATCAAAGAAAAGTTCATTCACGCAAAGGTGTTTCTCCATTAGCAATTGTCTTCTAGTTTTTCAAGATCTTCACCTTTTTAATGATATTTTTGGTTATGCTGGTTATATATGTTTTTGTTTTAACCTTCACCGCATTCTTATTAGGGGAAAAAAATTGAACAGGTCTACTCTAGGATATGTTACTGCATTTTGTTGCTTTTTATACTTCCGAAGAGATTGCTTTTGGTATTTTTATCTTGTATTTTTTTCCTGATTGTTTTGAGTGAACTGATTTTTATATGTATTTTAAAATTTGCAGTATGAAGAGAAACTATTTGTTCGGAAACCAAAGGATAGTCACCACCTTCACTTACTGTCGCAACAGATCTGGGAGGGTGTTCGTACTAATGATAAGAAGGCTGTTTATAGATACATTGTTAGCTTTGAGGCCGATGTGAATGCTGTATATGAAGCAGGATCTTCATGGACTCTGGCCAAGGTAATGCAGTTGCCAGACCAGACAAACATCGCACAGAATGTTTCTGAGAACTCTATAGATGAATCCGGCAAAAATGAAGCTCTCAGCATGGATGGTTTTGATGGTTGTTCTTTGCTTCACCTCGCTTGTGAAACTGCTGATATCGGTATGTTGGAGTTACTCCTTCAATATGGCGCAGACTTGCATGCATGTGATTTGAGAGGTCAGACTCCTCTTCATCGTTGTATTTTGAGAGGGAAGGTGTCATCAGCAAAGCTTCTACTTTCAAGGTAACTTTTCAAATTGGGACTTCATTTGCAACTTAATTGTTATCCCTGGATGTTGATTGTCTTAGGATTCACCTACCTTGGAAGTATAGTGAAGGGCTTGAATCTTCTCTTTTTAAGGTTTAGGAGGTTGAAATATCAGAAGTTGTTTTTATAAGCAGATAGTGTAACTCACTCCATTGTGTTAATATCCCTACAGGGGAGCTGATTCACAGGCTTTAACCAGGGAAGGTAAAACTCCACTTCACTTAGCCAAGGAGTCAAACTTGGAGGATGAAGAAATAGTTGCTCTGTTGCAAGGAGCAAGACAGTGATTGTAATGGTGGTGTTCTTTGTTTAAAAATTAATTTTGGGGTAGAACTGTATCTTGTAAATTAGTTTTCTGATTTGTGTGGCAGAAAAGAACAAAATGTGTCTTGTAAATTAGTTTTCTGGAAAGAGGGATGGTGTTGAGGAATGGTTTAGCATTGCTGGCTGACTGCTCACTTGAAGGTTGAGTCAGTGGGAGCTGTGTTATCTAATGAGCATCCTGTCTGCTTCGTTTGTGTTGTGATGATGTGATCTTGTTTCTTATTCCTTATATATTTGGTTTGAGATTTAGGGTTTCGTTGTAGGTGGCTGTTGTATGTATGTACATTTCGCTTTGCGTTTTGATTGGAGGCCTGAATTGGAGCGTTCCTGACTATTTTGTCTTACTATATATATATAATAGTGAAGAGACAGCTGATAGAAGTTTCTTATTATTATTTTTACTATTTATTGAAGTATGTAATTGTGTGTTTTCAGGGGTTTTCCCCTATTATTTAAAAAATAGCTTCGGAATAAAGATCCAATTTTGCTCACCCTCCCTTTAAGGGTGTGATATTACTTACCAATAGAAATGCTTCATTATCATTATTTTTTAATAAAGCTAAATATAATTGATTTTCTATTTTTTTTAAAGTAAAAAACAATGATAATGAAACATTTATATTGGTAGGTAATATCACCCCTCAAAGTTGGGGTGAGCAAAATTAAATCCTCGTAATAATGTCTCCTGTGCTGGAGTATGCATGACTCGGGTCCATGCCTATGCGATAATAACGTACTTGAGATAGGCCCGTTTGGTGATAGTACTTGCCGTAGAGCCCATTTGGTGAGAGTGAGTAGAATATTCTAAGGTATTAAAATTTTACAATAATCCTGAATAATTTGACAATTTAAGTTAATTTGGATGAAAAAATTATTAAAATCTTAAAAATTAACCTCCAGTTTAATATTTTCACAATATCTCTAAAATAACCAAATATTTTCTTTGGCCAAACTGTTCCATAAGCAGGATGGAGGTCTAGTTCCTCCGTGTTTGGCTTGGTTGGGGCATATTTGCATATATATGACAGTTTCACCCGCATTCCACGGATCTGCTTCGATAAAAATAAAAAGGGTGAATTCCACGGATCTGCTTCGATAAAAATAAAAAGGGTGAATTTGGTAAGTAGAATTTTTTCAGTTTTTGGTAGAGTAAGTAGGCCTGTATTATTTTTCTATTTTTTTTTGATAACCAATGTATTATTTTTCTATTAATTAAATGTACTTTTTTTTTTACCGTTCAAACACACGATTGCCTCTTCATATTCCCCTTCCCTTCTTCAAACCCTAGATCTGGTATGAAAAAAGCTGAGAGTCGTTCCCATTCATTTGAGTTTGTTGGTGTTCTTGCCAACAATGTTGTTTTGTATTGTTATGGGACCTTTTGGTTGAGATTATCATGGGTTGTTTAAGGAAGTTAAGTAAGGTTTCCGGGCTGGTTGTTAGTGTTAGTAAATCCTCCATTTACATTGCTTCGGTGCCTGATGGTGAGGTGCCAACCTTTATGGTGGCTTCCGGGTTTGAGGTTGGCTCCTTTCCCTTCCGTTAGCTTGGTATTCCTATTGCTCCTCATGTGCTTATAGCGGCTAATTTTACTCCATTGCATGATAAGATTGGTATGAATATTAATGCTTGGAATTAGTTTCACCTCTCCTTTACCGGGATACATGAGTTTATTGGTGTGGTTTTGCAAGGGATCAAAAGCTTTTGGTTATCTATTTTGTCGGTTCCTTCCTTGGTGATTGATAGGTTGATCCGAATGTGCCGGGAATTCCTTTGGAAGAGGCCTAGAATAGCATGGGCTTACGTATGTACGTCTAAGCATGAGGAAGGTTTGGGGTTGTTTGATCTCCGGGCTTGGAATGACTCGTATATGTGCAAGCACTTTTGGTACATACACGAGAAGAGGGACAATTTATGGGTGAGGTGGTGACTCCACACTCCTTAGCCTTTTGAAGTCCAAAACGCAAAGCAATTGCTTCTGCTTCCAATACTGAGTTGACATTACACATGCCGCTTCCCACTGCCAAGGGGATCGCCTGGTGGTCCCGAATGATAAATCCATAGGCATACTTATTTGGTGAATTATGTGCTGCATCAAAATTAAGTTTGTAGGATCCTTCCGTTGGTCGTTGCCATTTAATATTTTTCTTTTTTCTTCTTTGTGATTTGGTTGTTAAGGTATTCTTTTTGTTTTCCGACTTTGCTAATTCCCAACTTTCGATTTGGTTGATAGCATTGTCCTTGACATTTTGTGGGAATTTTTCTTTTTTAAAAAACGAAACAATTTCTAGCCATCCACATATTCCACCATATAACACCTACGAGGATCATCTCCTTAGTAGAAATTGAATCTCTGAGTTCAGAGAGGATCTCAGTGATTCCTTGATTGTCGAGATCAATGTTTTGGATGCAACTTTTTATCTTCTGATTGTCAATGGTTGTTATCATAACCGGACATTGAAAGAAAAGGTGTTTGGCACTTTCGGTATGATGATTACAGAACTCGCAATTCATGACAACCGGAATTCGTTGTTTGTCTAGATTTTGTTTTGTAGGAAGTCCATCCATAGCTAATTTCCACAAGAAATTCTTTATTTTTGGTATAATGTCCATTTTCCAGATCCATGTTTTATCCGGCGTTACTCCAACTTTCCGTTTTTGAACCATCTCTAACGATGATTTAGTCGAAAACCACCCATCGTCATTTCCCGACCAATATAAGCGATCACGAATTTTACTTTTAGGGAGGTTATATTCCTTTATTTTTTGTAGTATATTATTTGGTAGAATTGTTGTTAGTTGGTTTATTTTTTGGTGATCCCAGTCATTATTACTAATGAAAGAGGAAGTTAGTACTGAATTTATTTATTTATTTACTTTTTTTTGTCTTTTTTATTTTCTTTATAATTTTCTGGAATTAATTTCTGGTCAATGGTGCATAACTAGTTTTCTTCAAGTGAATCTATATTACAAGATAAATGAATCAATATCAACATAAATTATGTGGAGGTGCAGAATTTGTTGGAATTGAAGGTAAGATAGAATGTGTTGTGCAGTCTCGAAAACAAGAACGGTGTTTGAAATATAATTTTCAATTTACAGGACATTGAAAGTGCAAAAAAAAGGAGATACACAAAAACTTTAAAATTGTAGGTGGTAACATGTGTAGCAAAGGACATTAAGCAATATATGTACAAATGTAATATTGTACAATGGCTAGAAATCAATAAAATTATAAAGTTATAAACTCTAAACTTTAACTTCGCATACACCATAAGCATTACATCCATGTGGACCATGTCACGAGTAGTCCTTCTTTTAACAGTAAATCACCATCGAACTAGTGATAAATTGACCAGACTAGGCGCCTTTATTTTACATCAGCGGATTAAGAATGGAAAGCAAGTTGGGATGCCCTCCTTCAAATACAAATAATAATTAAAGCAAGTGATTTTTATCTTCCCTCCCTCGAAAATCTACTCTCAAGTAGAAGACGAAACAGTAAGCTCATATATCGCTTTGGTTTTAAAATACTACATATTTTTCGATCAATCATCCAAATAATACAAGCAGACAAGGCATATTACTCATATATCACAATTTCACAACCAATATTGAGATCATATGCAAATATGGAGATGAAAAGGTAGAAGAAAGAACATAACAGAAATGGTCCGCGAACATACCATAAACGGTGAAGGAGTGTTAGTTGTGAAGGTATAGGACTTCGGCGATTGAGAAGTGTTCGATTCGGTGACAAAATCGACTTTGGTGAGCTTTCTTTATGGAGTTTCTGGCTGTTGAGGAGTGTTCAATTCGGATTCACCGTTCAATTATAGCTTGTCTTGGGCTGCGAAGCACTGAGAGCAGGGGTAAGAGAAGGGGAAAAAGGAGTGTTCGATTATGATATTGAAGGCTAAGCTTCGGTCGATTGTTTACACTCACCCGCGGTATCGTTTGAGAGAAGAGGAAAGAGAAGAAGAGATTGAGAGAAGCGTAAGAATGAGGGAGGTGGGAAGAGAAGACAGAGAAGTAGAACGGCCGCGGGAAGAAAGAAACAAGAGAAGGGAGAGGTGAGTTAGAGTTTCACGGTAAAAAAAAATAAGGGAGGGTACATTTACTAAATTAAAAACCATTATGGCCTAGTTACTAGATGATAATCTAAAAAAAAACCAAGTTACTAAGAGCATCCCCAACAACTTCTTCATTTTAGAATATTTGGAGAATTTTAAAGATTTTTTGGTCCAACAGATTTTCCATTTCATTCTCCAAAATGGAGATTAATGGGAAATAGTGAGGAGTCTTCCCTAAAATTGAAGAGATTCTCCAAATAAATGTGGGCTAATTTAGTAAGTAGGCTTTTTTATTTTATTGTATACTAACTAGGCTTTTTCTAGTTTTCTATTTAGTAAATATACCCCATTAATTTTTTTACCGTTCACATTAGATGGTAATCACATTAGATGGAAAATTAATAACTTTGTCATAACAACAATTGCGGCCTGTCTATACTTCAATTACAGTTACTAAAAGATAATAAAATTGAGAAAAGTGGTTCCATGGTTGTGTCCCACTAACGTTGTGCTTGAATTGACGGAGCCGGACACTATTATCACATCCACCAAAGGCTTTTATGTAAGCCATTGAATAAGGATATATAAAATAAAATAAAATTGAGAAAAGCGGCTCCATGTGCAGTTTTGCAAACTTTTATAATGCCATCTTCATTAGCTTCTTTTTTTAAATTGTCTTTATGGTTAGTTCAAAAACTTTTATAATGCTCTATCTGCCTATCTCACTTTAGAATTTGATTGCTTATATGTTTAATAAACTTTCCTAGTTAACAGATTTGTTTTACAGTTACCAGTCTTACAGAAATTCCGGTATGTGAAATTTCGGTATGTGAAGATTCCGATATGTGAAATTTCGGTATGTGAAAATTCCGATATGTAAAAATTCCGGTATGTGAAAATTTCGGTATGTGAAAATTCCGATGTGTAAAATTCCGGTATGATAAAATTTTGGATTTTTCCTCTTGGTACCCTCAAGGTTTGGACTTTTCCTCTTGGTATCCACCAAGTTTCAAAATTTCTCCTGGTGCCCTCAAGGTTCCATTTGTTTCCTCTTTATACCCATTCTTAATATATTACAATAAAATTCATTATAAAATAATTAAAAAAATCAGAAAAATAAATTTAAAATAGATTATGACTTACTTACATTTTAAACTAATAAATTTATAATGATAGTATTTTTAAAAATATTTTCTAATTAAAAAAAAATAAAGTAAAATAAAGATAATTTTTATTTTTGAATTAAAATAAATCAAAAATAAATTTTTAAAATTTTTTAAGAATCCAGAAAATTAAACATATAGTTTTTTTTGAAGTTAATTTTCTATAATTTATTTTAATTAGAAAATAACAATATTATTTTTTATGTGTTAATTTATTATTTTTTATAATATACTTCTCCATAATCTTAAAATTTAAAAAAATATAACTTTTTTTTTTTAAATTTTCGATTTAATATAAATTATGTAAAATTTAAATTCAAAATAAATAAATTTATTATATTTTAATTCTCTAGACTCTCAAAAAATTTTCAAAATTTTATTTATATTTAATTATATATATATATATATTTATATTTATTTTTTGAAATAAATATATTTTTCATTTTTCATTTTTAATTAAATTAAATTATTTTAATTTTTACTTTCGATTTAAATAAAAAACATAATTTATATTAATTCGAAAATATAATAAATTTATTTATTTTGAATTTAAATTTTACATAATTTATATTAAATCGAAAATTTAAAAAAAAAAGTTATATTTTTTAAAATTTAAGATTATGGAGAAGTATATTATAAAAAATAATAAATTAACACATAAAAAATAATATTGTTATTTTCTAATTAAAATAAATTATAGAAAATTAACTTCAAAAAAATATATTTTTAGGACTCTTAAAAAAATTTATTTTTGATTTATTTTAGTTCAAAAATAAAAATTATCTTTAATTTACTTTCATTTTTTTAATAAGAAATTTTTTTAAAAAAAACACTATCATTATAAATTTATTAGTTTAAAACTTAATGAAGTTATAATCTATTTTAAATTTATTATTCTGATTTTTTTTAATTATTTGATAATGAATTATAATGTAATATATTAAGAATGGGTATAAAGAGGAAACAAATGCAACTTTGAGGGCACCAAGAGGAATTTTAAAACTTGGTGGATACCAAGAGTAAAAGTCCAAACCTTAAGGGTACCAAGAGGAAAAATCCTAAAATTTTCATACCAATAACCTAATTATCGAGTTCGAGGTTGTGTATATTTTAATCTTGATTAGTGTTAATGTGTATGCAGTTGTATGGATTTAGTTATGTTTGAAGGTTAACTGAGAATTTATGGTATGATGAAATTCTGGTATGAAAAATTTCCGGTATGTAATTATAAAAAATAAAAAAAGAAAAAAAAACTTATAGTGTGAAAAAATTTCTGGTATGATAAAATTTTTGGTATGATAAATTTCCGGTATGATAAAATTTAGGTATGATAAAATTTCTGGTATGAAAAAATTTCTGGTATGATAAAAATTCTAGTATGATAAAAATTCTGGTATGATAAAAAATTCTGGTATGATTAAAATTCTGGTATGATAAAAATTCTGGTATGATAAAATTTCTGGTATGAAAAATTTCTGGTATGATAAATTTATTTCAAAAATAAATAAAAAAAATAAAGAAAATAAAAAGACAAAAAAATAAAATAAAATAAAAAACAAATTCAGTAATTAAAAATTAAAACTTACACTTAAATAACAAATAACAAATAACAAACATTTTTTTTAAATGGAGGGGTTAATTATTTTTACCTACCACTAAATGAAAGTGGTAAAATTTTTTTGGGTACATTTACTAAATCATATTCTCAAAAAGGCCTAGTAGGCCAAATTCTCCCAATAAATGTAGAATTCTCCAAGATAGGAAATCTGTTGGATTTGATAAAAATATAAAGGGTAGATTTTTACTTTTTATTTTCCATTTTAGAGAAGATTTTAGGGAAGTTGTTGGGGATGCTCTAAATTAGCTTTTAAATATTTAAATAATTAAAGAGACTTTCTTATGAATCTCCTTTAAAGAAGACATTTATGGCTTGAAATAATTTTTAGAATATTGCAACCAAATCTCTTCTTTAATGTTAGCATCATCTCTTTTATGTCTTTAAGGATTTTCCATCATCCCCCAATATAAAGGATGGTTGACCTCATTGTAAAGTCATGTCTAATTTTAGTCAAGTATGATTGAGAAGCATTTTCTCGTCCTTGGTTATTTGGACATCAAAATTCTCCTCTCTAAAAGTTCTTTTTTTGTATCTTTGATCCAAGTCTCCACTTCGAGGATTCTAGAAGAATCACTTGTTCATCCCACTTCGCCGATTGCTTGATCTATCTAGATTGAATCGACCATACGCTTCCGCAACCATCTCTCAAGCTTCCGCCAACTCATTTCCAACTTCGAACCCTTCCGCACATAACAAAAGGAGTAGTTGAAGTTCAATTTCGATCTAGATCCGGAGTTTGTCCTTGAATGCATTCAAGGACGCATCCAATTGACATCAAAACAAATGGATTGAAGCTAAGTTTTCTTTACTCTAATTTTTGTGTGTTACATGTTTTGCCTTTTAAGCCTTTTGTTCATCTCGTTTTTCACCATGTTCTTCATCATTCATCTCCATTTTCTTGAAAAAATTTTTTTTGATCCATTTTGCCAAGAAATTAAGGAGATATTTTGTTTTGCCATCAGACCATACATCTAGCAAATCTTTTACATCAACCCACTTAATCCGACATAATTGTTAATTAATTGCACCAAATTTCTTGGGGGTATTATGTTAACAAAAAATTGGATATTGCACTTTGATGTTCCCAAAAAAAAAACTCTACAAAAAAGCGGATTTGTTTCAAAAAGTGAATTCTCTTGCATGTTCACCATCAGAAATTTGCATCCAAAAGTTTCAAAAAGAAACAAAACCAAACACAAAGTTTAAAAGAAGTCCGGCAAACCGGGTCATCCGAAAAATCAGATTTTTCAAAAAGGTCACAAGACCAAAAGCAAGTAGTACTTTCCATTCAAACAATCTTTTTATTTCTTATCTCTCTATTTTCCTATACGTTTGCAAACTATCTCTTGTTTTTTGAGTGCAATTGGTTCAAATTTGTTGGATTAAGGCTCCCTTGCTTAACCGCCCACAAGACTATCCCAAAGTAGAACTCTAACGCACTAACACTTGAGTAACGTTGACTTAATTCGTCATTTTGCTCATTTGATTGTCTGTATTAATATGTGTTGAAATTGGAATATGACTAAAGTTCACTTGGAAAACTTATAGGATTCTAGGGAACGATAAGATAAAGAGACCATCTGTTCGTTATCTAAGAAAAACGCCACTCTAAGACGTGAAATGGATGGGATAAAGGAACAAGTGCGGGCTTTGACGACGATCTCCTAACGCCAAGCACCACCAAATGAAACCGTTCATAATGATCCATCATCGGAGAGGCGTCGCAAAAACAAAGGTATCATGGGTATTGGGCCATCTAATGCTCCATGTCTTGTTTCCGTTATCGAAAGCCAAAGTCAATACTTACATGATGATGATGACTCATTTGACGAAGATGAGGAAGACTTTGGGCCTCCTTCGGATGACACACGCTTTGTCAACACGGAGGATAGGCACAAGCTTCGAGAGTCCGATTGACAACGTTACAGGGGATCCCCAACCCCCGTGACACACATTCGAATCGAGAAACAAAAGAGTGACCTACAATCGTTCCGGATGTAACACAAGGGAAGTGTCACGACCCCGTCGACACACTAGTGTCATTCCTTATGGTATCGAAAGTGATCATTATGGTCCACATCGCCAAAGCAACCGCCACCGAGCCATGCCTCAAGAATATGAGGAGTATAACGAGTTTGATGAGTTCTCCAATGATGAGTCCGATTTAAAGCGTGTCGCACATGTTCGACCATGGCACCCTCCTATTCGGAAACCTTTTGAGAACCAAGATCAAGATGATGAATGGTCGCCACCTCCAAATTTACTAAGGCCTAGAGAAACCAATCATGGGCGTCCACGACTTCACAACGGCCAACGTCGAACCAAACATGAAGATGATTACGTTGAGCCCCGACGTCCGAACCCCTACAATTCTCGTAAGGTAAAATTCTCAACTTTTTATGGTGAATATGATCCGTGTGCTTTTATTAATTGGGCACATGATATAAAAAAGGGCCTTGAAGCATTGTCATTATGAAGAGCATGAGAAGATCGAGGTCGCAACTCTTTACTTTGAAGGTGATGCAAAGTCTTGGTGGAACCGATACGATAACAACCGCAAAATCCGAGATTAGGATCCGGTGATTGCCATTTGATCAATTGATCTATGTTATGACCAAGAACTATGTGCCTGACGACTTCAAGAATGACACGAGGATGCAAATTGCCAAAGTCCGACAAGACGAGTATTCATCGGTGGCCTACTTGGCTAAAATTGAAGATATGCATGAGAAGGGTGGAATTTCGACTTCCGCATCCCCCATTTACACCAAGTTTACGAGTGACCTTAATGACTCAATTAGAAGACCCATCGAGATTATGTCATACAAAGACTTGGTTGTTTTATGTCATGCGGCAATTAAGCTCTACAAGAAACAACAAGAAGCGTCGAGGTATTCAAGGCACAATAATTCTTACAATAGTCAATACACTTATACCTCTAACACCCGTGCACGAGATGTGTCCACTCTAAAATATTCAAGTCTTGCCAAAGGAGGAGAAGAGAAGACCCAACCTAACTATCAAACGATTTCCGAGAGGCCGCCAAACCGTGTCCATGTTGACCCAACACAACCCACAACCGACCGCAACATCCAAGGATCCCAAGTCGCAGCGCGACCTCACGAACCCGTGTGTTATAAGTGTAGCGGGTTTGGTCACGTTCGACGTGATTGCTCGAACACAAAGACGGTTTTGTTTACCAACCCATTTCATGAGAAGAACGGAGAATACAACAACGGAGATATCATCATTGAAGATGAAGGTGATGCCAGGAAACCATGTGAAGATCAATTGGATTGCGCCACAACACCTCCAGGTAAGTTTGCAATTGTGTTGAGACGAATTTTAACTATCAAAGGGTTTTTGCCTATTGATCAACGCCAGTGTTTTAAATTACGCCGTCCAGGGCGTCTAGACGGCCGTCTAGACGCTGGACGACGGGTGGACGTCTCGTATTTGGCCAAAACGGGGATGTTTGGACGTTTTGGGTGGAAATTGAAGTCGGGACGGGGCAGGACGGTGTTAAGATGGGGCGGGACGGAGTGAAACGGGGCGGGATGGGGTGAAACGGGGCGGGACGGGGTAAAACGGTGCGGGGCTGTCTGGACGTTTTACACCCGATTTAGGTTTTACAGCATCCCTCCCAAACACGTATTACTCATTCCTGACCCCGGCGACAACAGGCGATTACGGCTTCTCACTTCTCTCTTCTCTCCGATAGCTGCCGTCCGACAGCCGCCGTCGTCCCTCCGAGGCTCCGAGTGCTCTTCGCCGTCTTCGATTTCTCTCTTCTCTCGTCTGTGCAGAACACGGTACAACAACTCTGTTCTCTCTTCTCACGAGTCTAGTATGTGCAGAAGTAGAACACAGCCGCCGACTTGAGTGTTGTTCTCTCTTCTCTCTCTCGAGTCTCGATTTCTCTTCCTCTTTGCTTGAAACTGCTGCTCGTTTCTCTTCCTCTCTACTTACTGCTGGAGTGCTGAACGTTTTTCAACAATTTTTTGTCTTCTCTGAGATTTCTGTAATTTGTATGCTGTATTCTGGATTTCTGTATGTTGTATTCAGCATTGCAATTTGCAGCTATGCTTGAAGCCTTAAATTTCTTGTCTTCATTTTGTGAGTGACTGAACTATGAAGCAACTCACACTTCGATAGAGGAGTAAAAAGAACTTCTGAAATTCTGAGTATTTTGGATTTCTGGCTTTTATGAGATTTCTGATTGAATATTAATATATGAGAGTTGAGAGTTGAGACTTAGTGATTGCAACTTGTGTTTTCTGCTTTGTGCAGAGAATCGTAAACAACAACTATGCTTGAAATTTTCGTGCACAGTGCACTGGTGCTTCATGCTTGTGCTTTGTGTAGAGAATAGTTTAATCAACATAACAACATTAGTGAGAATTTGAGATTAATTTAATTGAATATTGAATTCACTGTGCAGATATGTCTCAATCAGCTCCGGTTGAACCAACTCCAAACACCGAGTCTATGAGCGGCGCTCCAAAACTGAAACGAAATAGTGGAGCCATTGGATGAGAGTACGCAATACTTAGTAGCACAACTCAAGAAAAATGGAAATGTTTGAAATGTGAGAGGGAGTTTAGTGGAGGAGTTAGCCGTGTTAAGCAACATATTACCGGCATTAGGGGCAATATTGCCTCTTGTACCAAGTCTTCGGATGAAGACAAGAAAAGATGCAAAGATGCAATTCTACAAGCCAAAAAGAAGAAGGTGGTTGGAAGACAAGATGATGAAAGCCTTAGAAAAGAAGTTAATGTGATAGACGTAGATGGAGATGCTGATGATGATGAATGTCCCAAAAAGCTACCTCGTTCTCTTGGAGAAATGGATAGATTTGTTTCAGGAATCAAGGCCGATGACATTAGCTTGAGTGAGAGCAAAAGCAAAAGGCAACAAAGCATCAACGACGCTCTCTTCAAAGAACGGAGCCTTAAAGTGAGTCAGTACATGGCTAGGTGGGTGTATGAGACCGGCATACCCTTTCATGCGGTTGATAATGATGCATTTAGAAGATTTGTTGAGGCGGTTGGACAGTTTGGTCCGGGGTACCAACCTCCAACTTAATATCAACTCGGGGAACCACTCTTGAAGGGTGAAGTGGAAAGAGTGAAAACCTCGCTCAAATTTTAAGAGGAAGCATGGGAAAAAAATGGGTGTTCTATCATGACGGATGCTTGAAGTGATAGAAAGAGGAGAAGTATGATGAATTTGTGTGTGAACTCCGGTGTTTCAACTACTTTTGTTGGTTCCAAAGAGGCTTCTTTAGATGCACATACCGGGCAATATATATTTGAGTATGTTGATGAGTGCATTGACAAGATTGGGGAGAAGAATGTTGTCCAAGTGGTGACCGATAATGCTTCAAACAACATTGCGGCTTCAAACTTATTGCTTGAGAAGAGGCCTCAAATATTTTGGACTCCTTGTGCTACTCATTCCATCAATCTCATGCTTGAAGACATCGGTAAGCTCCCATTTTTTAAAAATACAATACTAAAGCAAAGAACTTCACCGTATTCATCTACCCTCATCACAAGACCTTGGCACTAATGAGAATTCATACACGAAGAGAGATTGTCCGTCCGGGAGTGACTAGATTTGCATCTTCTTACTTGACATTACAAAGCTTACTTGAGAAAAAAGAGACATTGAAGCACATGATGACCTCCACGGAGTGGGAGAAATCGAAATGGTCAAAGAGCAAAAAGGGGAAAGAGGCTTGTGCTACTATATTGTCTTCTACATTTTGGAGTGGTGTAAGCATGTCTTTGAAGGTGTTTACACCTTTAGTAAGAGTGCTCCAACTTGTAGATGGATATTTCATACCGGTTATGGGATTTGTGCATGGTGAGATGCTAAAGGCGAGAAAAGAGATACAAGCGGCTTATAGGAATAAAGGGGAGAACTATAAGCTTATACTTGACATAGTGGATGCAAAGGGAAAGGACCGTGTTGATACTCCACTTCACTTGATGGCTTATGTCACGCTAGGAAATAGCACAAAAAGCTTTACATTTATAAACTCGAACTAAAATCCTAAACTACCTAGCGAAACCCGCAGTGTACGGGTCGTTTTGTAGAAAGGAAAGTATTCCAAGGTCGAACACAAGGACTGAGGTGAAACTAAGTCATTCAATGATCGAAGATAGTGTGAATCTAGACTAAGATAAGATGAGGAATAAAGAAAATGGAAAACACAATGTTTTTGGAGGGTTTTGGGTGATCAAACAAGATCACAAGTATATGAACACAATCAAGCAACACAAACACAAACAAAAGATGAGAGATAAGAGGTAAGGAAATGGATTCTAGAGGTTCGGAATTCCGAATATGACTATGGACTCATGTTTCTAAAGGTCTAAGGAAGGTTGTGGTTGTTCGGAGTTGGGTGTTTCTCTAATGGGAGCAATTACCGGGTAAGTCTCATGCATCCACTAATCCAATCCTAAGGTCTCATCACCGGGTAAGTCTCAAAGAGCCTAAAGGATGGAATTCCACACAAACCGGCCACTACCTAAGGGTCAAACCCCTCCTTACCGGGTAAGTCTCGGAAAAGGTAAGTCTTAGGTAACGATCCTAGCACACTCAATCCAATAGCGGCTTTTTTGGCTCACTACTACCTAGAGTTCATCATCTTAGGTATCTAAGAGGGGAAATTACCGGGTAAGTCTCATTCCTCAATTAGTTTGCTAACAATAGGTTGCCCTAAGTTAGATTGAGCTCAACAAACACTAGGATTTCAACACATCTACATCCAAACATCAAGATTCAACAATATAAGAACAACAGAATAAAAACACGGGTGGATCATGCTAAACCACGGCCGTGGAAGCATGAAGAACAAGCCGTGGTTTGGTTCCGAGTTGGGATTTCGAACACAAATCGATCATAAGCTAACATGGAAGCAATACAATCATAGTCCAAAGCACAAACATTATTCCTTCACTCTAGAACCACATCTATCTAGCCAATAACATTCATTTCAAGATCAAACTTCACAATCAAAACATGCTTGCAAGTCATGGTTGAATGATGAAGAACAATCCAAAGAAAAGACATTAAAAGCATAGGATAGAAGTTACCAAATCTTTACAAGGCTCCAAGAGCTAATCCAACTTGACAACAATGGAAGCTTCACTCAATCTACTCTAATCTCACTCTTAAACAAAAATCTACTCTAATCTCACTCTTAAACGAAAATCTACACTAATCTCTTCCAAGAACACCCACAATGGGTGCTTGGAAGAGAGGCAACAATGGCCAAGAGTTTTGGGGAAGAAGATAGGTCAAAAAGAGAGGAAGAGGATCCTCAATTACAGCCTGCAAAATCCTTTAAATACTCACTAAGATGCAAGAACAATGGAAGAGATCGTGGCCAGCTGTCAACGTGGTCCTGGCAAGAATTACGGGCATAACCACGGCCGGGGAAAGGGCCTAGACCGTGGTTTCTGTCAGAAGCTTCTCCTAGGCTCGTTAAGCCATGATTTGGTGCATGGTTTGTGTTGGCAAGGTTCCATGAGTCCTCCTTAGCCCTTAGCTTGCATTCCAATGAGTCTGGAAGTGTGTCATCTCGAGGAATGATCCTCGGATGTATCGATTAGGCTCTTAAATCTCCCAAATTACCTACAAAGCAAGCAAAAGTCCGAGTAGACGTCTATCTCGACAAAATACGTGAATTGAGTGCAAAACGTCATGAACTAGTGCTAAACCGTGCATGAATGAGTGAGAAATCTATCTAAATGACGCCCTAAATCACGCAATAAATCGTGTTATCAGCTTACTTGTTAAATCCGTTTTACTTATACAATTCCGGTTCGGAATGGTCCATTGAAGAATGGGGGCGTCTTATGGATGGAGCTTTTAAGTGCATTGAACGGTTTTTATCCCGATGTTGATATTCAAGATCAAGTGATAAATGTGGAGCTTCCTATGTACAAGGATAGAAAAGGTGCGTTTGGAAGAGTTTTGGCATCAAAAGGGTGTTCGAAGAATGATGAACGTTATGATCCGGGTATGATTATTTCTCTTTCATTTAACTTTATACAAAAGTTAACTAGTTAAGAGTTTTCATATCTACTTTTTGAATATATAGTTGTTTGGTGGAGGTCATATGGCAATCAAACTCCAAATCTCCTAAAGCTTGCAATTATGATACTTTTCTTGACAACGTGTTCATCCGGATGTGAAAGAAATTGGAGCGTCTTTGAAGGGGTAATTAATTAGCTCTCGTTTGAATAGTTATTTAGTTATTATATAGTCTTTATATTAACTTATTGAATTGGATTATTGATTTTAACAATGTAGATTCATACAAAGAAGAGGAATAGACTAGATACCGTCCGAATGAACAACCTAGTTTATGTTCAATTCAATGCAAGGTTGTAGAATACGAAAATGAAAAGCCAAAAAGACAAATTTGATGTGCTTCTAGCAAAGGAGGCTTCACATGCACAAGCATGGATAGTTGATGGAGTAGATGGCGGTGAAGAAGAGGTCTTTCCCGGTTCTGGCCTTACATGGGGGTACGGTGAGTGAGGCAATGGGAGCGGATGAAGAATTGCAACCAAGAAGAAGTGGTCGCCTTGGAGGTGTTGTAGAGGATGTGAGAGAGCTTGATGAGGATGATTTTGTCTCCGATGGCTCAGAGGATGAAGATGGTGATGATGATGAAGAGTTTGACTTTGAGTCGGACAAGGAGATCCAAGTTCAAGAGTATGAACATGAAGAGATGGAAGAGTAGATAATATGCTCAAGTTGAGAAGTTGTGTCTAGTTATCAAGAATCCTCTTTTGCCGTTTTAGTATATTTTGAACGTTTTTATGTATTTCATTTCATCATTTGCATGACACTTTTAGTAGATTATATGCTTAAGATGTTGAAGATTATGAAAATGAATATTTATTTGCATTATATGAATATTTTACACAAATTTAGGAGGACTTATGGGTAATATACATGAAAATAATCAAAAAAAGTCTTGTCCGTCTCAAATCCGTCTAGACGGCCGTCCGGCCGTCTAGACGCTAGACGGTAGTTCTCCGTCCCGTCTCCGTCTTACGTATCTTTAAACACTGATCAACGCAAGAAACTTTTCCATTCTCGATGTTTGGTCAATGACACAAATTTGTCCTTGATAATAAAAGGGGTTCATGTTGTAATATTGTTAACGAAAAAGTGGTAAAACACTTTAACTTAGCAACAATCACTCACCCACAACCTTACGGACTTCAATGGATCTCCGAAAAGATGTGTGACACCGTCAGACGTCAAGCTTGGGTTTTATTTTTCATCGGTACCTATGTTGATAAAATCTTTTGTGATGTTATCAAGAAGGATGCCACACATGTATTGTTAGGACGACCATGAATTTTAATCATCGAACATTCCATTATGGTTATCTTAACCGATACATGTTTCAATATAATGGGAAACGAGTCATGCTTTTGCTTACGACTCCGCATGAGATTCTAGTAGAATTTTCTGAACGAAACAGACAACAAGCTATTAATAAGGCCGAGAAAGTATCGGAAAAGTCGGATCCTCCTCGCCTCGGAGTTCCCCTGATTCGTCGGTGCTAGTAGATCCGGCAACCGCACTACCTCCCATCATCCCAAAGGGCATCACAACGGGTTCTAGTCAAGGAGCCTTCGTTCCTACGACCGCATCCTTAACACCTTCGGTGCCTATCATTCAAGAACGCTATGAACCGCAGATCTCTTAGCGCGTCGACACAGTGTGACACCGATCATGAAGAACAAGTTTCCTTGCTTTTTACTCGTCCCATATCGTTTATCACCTTCTCATGGCTTAAATATTGTGCCACACGAGGTGTCTAAGTTGTTTTTAAAATCTCACGTTGTTAGGTGTTGTGACTTACCACCCGATTTGCCAACTATTCGATCCTTAAAGCACCATCTCAGTTTGGTTCCCGACATATCTTTACCCAACATGGCAGCATTCAGATCCAATCTAGAGGAAACATAAGAGCTCTATTACTACATACAAAAGCTCTTAGACCAAGAATATGGATACAAGTGTTATCCTCCTTATGCAATGCAAATCATTTTGGTGCATAAGAAGGACAAGTCTTGGAAGATGTGTTGTTTATTGCACTCCAAACTCACACCTTGGCGGCACGCCAAACGAACTCCTCAACTCCACCACCTTAATGGACTATGAGTTCGAGCCCCCATATTCATATGGTGTACACCCCTCATTTATCACCAACGACATTGCTCTATTTGTTGATCCTTTTTCAATGACAGTGAAACGGGGACGTTTCACATCCAAGATTGGGGGGAGCTGATTTACCCATGACTACCACTATCACTCATGTGTCCGCTCATCTCGACACTTCCCGACACCATGAGTTACCAACGGATGAATGAGACTACCAATTCCCCGCATATTTATTTCCGTCATCTTTTATCTATTTAAATTATTAGATAGTTATATAATTAAAGGGATTTATTATGAATCTCTCCCTTTAAGAAGACATTTATGGCTTGAAATAATTATTAGAATATTCCAACAAAATATCTTCTTTAATGCTAACATCTTCTCATTTATGTCTTAAGGATTTGCCACAATACTCCCCTATATAAAGGATGGTTTGACTCATTGTAAAAGCATGTCTAATTTTAATCAAGTATAATCTGAGAAGCATTTCCTCATCCTTGATTATTATACATCACAATTCTCCTCGCTAAAAGTTCTTCTTTTGGATCTTTGATCCAAGTGTCTACTTCGACGATTCTACAAGAATCACTTGTTCATCCCATTTCACAGATTGCTCGATCCATCTAAATCAAGCCAACTAGAGGTGAGCAAAAAAAACAATCCGACCAATCCAAACCGAGCATCCGATGATCCGACGTTAAAAAATTCCAATTCAAAAAGATCCGACAAATTGTTATCCGAATCCAATCCGATCCGGACCATTTTTGCGGATAGTCAAATCGGATATAGAATGGATTTTTTTGGTCGGATATCCAAACATATTATAGTTATATTACATGTTTTAAACATATATCCTTACAATTATAAAAGAGGGAGATCCCCTTATGAATAGTATATATCCGATTTTACCCCAACTTTAAAATAGTTAATTCCCTTTTTACCCTTTTTATGACTCATCTTTATAAAATTCTACGTGTCGTTCAATGCCTTCAACTTGACAGCGATGAGGAAGCACCGCCGTTTGCTGGCTTCATTCATATTCACCATCCTCCCTTCAACTCACTTTTACATGCTATCCCCTCTAATAATTTAGCCATGATTTTTTTCAGTTCAATCTTCTCCGATGATACAGAACCCACCGATTCCCTTAAATCTCTCTGCAACGCACCCGCCGGCAACTATTTTTACAACCCTAATGACAAAACCCCTAACCCCTTCTTTGAAGCGTCCAGTGACGGAGATTCGATGCCCACCTGGAACTTCGAAAGCTTGATTAAAACCATTGAGACCCAATTAGATTCAGTATTCGCCAACTACAAGCGAGATTTCGAGGAAATCGGGTCCAGATTATTCAAGGAGACCTCTTTGATCGGCGACGTCTGTTGTCAAGGAGTTTCCAGATTCAATCGATGTCGGAGCCGCTGTTGCTCAGGAGTCGGTCGAGTCGGTAGGGCAAGGTACGAATTTGGAAGGTACTAATTTGATTATGTCTGAATCGCAATCGCTTCTCGGGATGGATCGACACCGCCTTCACCGAGTCAGACCTCCTAGTTAAGCTCTTCAGCCTTCTTCCTTTCTCCTCTCTCTCTAAAATCTATTATTTCCATTTGTACCCCAAGAACAATCGAGTTGCTGTTTAGGTTAGTCAGAAGTACATGCTACTAACCAGATTTTATTTTATTTTCTTCCAATCAAGATACACATGGAATTGCAATCCTAAATATTCTCTCAAAGTATTCAGAAGGTAAGTCCTTGAAATTTTCTTACTATGATGCTCTTGTACTGATACCTTTTCCAAGCACCCACCATGGGATCAAAATTCCACCATCAACAATCTGGACAGGCACGTAAACCTCGGATCCTCTACCTTTATGGATTTCGTATTAATGGCAAAATTCTACATAAATATTATATATCCGATCACGCTTTCCAGTTGTTTATGGACTGCTCTTCCGCTATTTGCTTGAGGAATCGAAGTGTGAAATCTCTTGCTATTGCGTGTCTTGTTCAGGCTATTAGGGAGGCTCAGGAGCACAAAACTCTCCAGGTCAAGTATATAAATAATTTCTATCATTTAGTATTCACCACTTGATTGATTCTTAAAATTAAAAAGCTTACGAATTTTCAATCTTTTCTTGATTATCTTTATAGAAATTGCGATATGTCCAAAATCCTTGTTTGCTTTTCTAAATGCAATTTGGTACTGTAAATTACCGAGAAATCTTGTCCTATAAAATTGTTTCAACAAGAAGTAGGCCTTAAATTTGTTAAACACATCAGTTCAAAGTGTTGGAGGAATCATAAATTTGCCCATGATTTTCGTTGAAGCTGTTATTCCTCCAATATGGTAGAGTAGTATATTTTGTTCTATTGTTCCATTGAGACTCTTCTTAATATTATTGTTTTTGGTTTTACTATCCATACATGATGTTATTTGCTATTGTTGTTGACTTGACCACATCTTTTCTAAAGGTAATCAACGTGTTTACCTGTTCAACAGACCTTATAGATTTGATAAAGAATGTTGACACTATGATCTACTCAAGACAAGTTAGGATCATTCAGTTCAACATTTAACAACATGTTTAAGTCTGGTATTCCCATTCACGAACAATTGTTGGTAAGCTTTGGGATCTTAGGAGGGTATAAATTACCCTTGTGCTTGTTAAGTTGAGATGTAGTTATGACCTAGCTGAACCCCAGCTAGGTGAACATATATATAATTTTGAAGTTGTTTCTTATGTGATAAAGTTGAATTGTAAAATATATTGCTTTTCTTGTAAGGATTGAGAGGATGGTCTATGTGACAGTGGTGCAAATGGCTCTTTCTCACACGACAATTGAAACTAAGACTCGCGACTTTTCAATGATGGGGAGAACGGTGGGCTGCAGCTGCTTCAGGTTAATTTGCTTATAAGTTCACCTTCTCTTCAGGCTTTGCCATTTCTTCGCTCACTATGTAAACTGAATCATATGTGTTTATACTTCTTCGGTTCTTCCTCAGCTGTTTGTATTGCGGGCAGAAACAGAGCTACAAGCTGCTTTTGCTAATCAAAGCAGCCTTGCAAGCATAAGTTCGTTAAAATCTCGCTTAAGTTGCTTGTTTGGTGATCGTGCTCTCAAGTCATCTCCAAACACACCCAAAGCAATCCCTTGCCAACAATCTCGTGAAGAAATATTCATGTCAAGGCGAGAAGCCGACAACTACACACAAGATTGCCCTAAGTACAACTGTACAAGGGTGACTGGATGAAGTGCCTAGTCTCGGATAATGAAGTGGTTTGACTTGCACAACTTCTCATACATCTTTCCAGTTGATTAAACGAAGTCCTTGGGTTTAACCATGCAATATGCCTCAACGAAAATCCTACTTGGTCCTATGTTGATGATACGCAAGGTGATCAACTTGATGATGAACATGGATATGGTGATGCAGTAAAGGTTAGATTGATGATTTTGAGATTCGCAATGGTTAGATTGATGATAAAACATGGCATGAAAGTGAAACTTCGGGTTTTCGCCTCTAAGAAGTTCATAATGTTGTTGCTGCTTTCTCTGTGTCATATGCTGAAGAAATCCTTCAGGGTGGGTGCATAAGGCTTTTGGATACTAAACATATTAGACTTTACACAAAAGTTGCACCTTCCAGTGCTGATTGTAAATAGCATATGATATGAAAGTTAAGGTGAATATTTATATATTATTTTTTTTTCCATTTATTGAGGTCATTTTGTATTCTAACATATAAGGACCACTAACCATACCTATTAGGGATGTGGTGAGTTAATACCACATCCACTATAGTTATTGTTTTTGGTATCAAATTGTCACTTAACGTTCAGAAGTAAGAAACCTAAGCCAAGCAATGCCAATCAAGAATGTTATTAGTGTTTGATTCTTAGGGATGTAGTCTTTTGTAGACTTTATTTTATGCCAATCAAACATGTTATTAGCTGAATTTCAAGTTGAGAAATAAATTTGTAGGGTTTTGTTTGTCTTTTAAAAATTAATGCAGTTGAATCCAGAAGGTTTAGCTTGAATCAATTCTTTCAGTTAAAAATTATTGTTTACCAAGAAATTGCAGATTTCATGTACATATCAGTTAACGATTTTCCGTTGACATAAGACACGAAGTAAAATCACGACGCGCGCGGTCTCAACTAGTCAACAAAAACACTCAGCTCAATTGGTTATGGACTTTAGGCTCTTTAGTTCGATTCTCATGAGGTCTTAGATACGATTCTCCTGGGTGGTATGTGTTGAGTGTTTTTATTTTAATTTCATAAAAAAATAAGGGTAAAAATGGTATTATCCATACAAAAAAACTCTGAAGCCTGAAGACAGAAGGCGAGAACTTGAGAAGGGCTTCACTCGACACTCGACAAAAAGTTCAAAACCCTAATCTTCTTCTCCATTTTTTTCTTCGACGGACGGCGTTCTTCTCCGGTTCTCTTTGCGGCGCAACCGGCAACAGTACATAGGAGTACATGTTTAATTTCTTTTCTTGGGTTCTCTTTCTTCGGCTCTCTTTTGCGGCGTTCTGAGGTTCGATTTTTAGTACACAGGACTGTCTCCGGTTCTCTTCGATGTCGTTCTATCTCGTCTCCGACTCTCTTTCTGCGGCGCAACTAGCAAGTCGGCAACCCTACATCCTGCTCAATCCGATTCGATGGTGTTTTGTTCATTTGTTGTATAATATTTCGATTCATGGTAAGCCTTCAAAATCCTGCTCAATCTTGTACAATCTTCATTCTTCTTTCTAAATCTACAAGTCGGCAACACTTTCTAAAGATGAAAATCCTGCTCAATCTTCAAGTCTTCATTCTAATTCTCAATCCTGCTTAATCTTGTTCAATCTTCATTCTTCATTCTAAATATTCATTATCACTTTCTAAAGCGGAGAATCTAAATCATGTGTTGTATAACTTCTATTACTTTATAAAGTTGATATTCTCACTTCATCTTAAATATTGATTATTATTTTTCTAAATTTGCAGGAAAGGTTCAATTAATTTGATTATCATGTTTTTATTGTGATTGTAATTAGAAAATGTAAATTTAATTAACTTATGATTCATGCAAAAAGTTAATACATTTTGTAACTGTTTTTTAGAGGAAGATTTAACTACTTTAACTCATTCGAGTGCTGATGAATTGGACTTGAGTATGCAAGACATTCCCATTCAAAAAAGTTGAACAAAGAGGAAGGGCAATGCATGCGCTGCAAAACCACCAAAACATTTGTCTTCTAATAATGATTATGTGAATTCAGGTAAAAGAAAAGTTTCAGTTTGGTGGGATCATTTTGAAAGATTACAAGATGATAAAAATCATGATGCATGCAAGTATTGTAAATCGATTGTTGGTTGTTCATCTCAAAATGGAACTAGTCCTTTAATAAATCATATTAGGAGATGTAAAAACTTGCCTACAAATATGGATAAAAAAAACAAAAGTTGCTTGAATTTAGCCAAAATTTGTTGTGCATTTTGATTGATGAATGAAATTGTTTATGTGCCGCTTGCGTGGAAATTTAGTCAAGAAGATTGTAGAAAAGCTCTTGCAAAAATGGGTGTTGTGGACGAGTTTCCCTTTGTTGTTGTTGAGCGTGAAGACTTTAGGTTCTTTTGCAAAACTATTCAGCTTGCATTTTCTATTTCATCACAAAATTTTAGTCAGAACAGTTATATGTGTCTCACTACCCATTTTATTGACGATGATTGGGTTTTACATAAAAGGATCATCAACTTTTTCTCTCTTGCTGGTCATTCCGGTCAATTAATTGGTAGAGTCGTTGAGCAATGTTTGGTTGATTTGGAGATAAAAAAATGTTATGATTGTAATTGTTGATAATCTAGTTCCAATGATTTGACAATTGGTTAGTTGAGAAGGAGATTTAATCATTGGGAATTAAGTATTTTAAGAGGCAAGTACTTGCACATGAGATGTGTTTGTCACATTATGAATTTGGTCTTGAAAGATGGTTTCAAAAATATTGATGCATCGATTATGAGATTTCGTGCTCTTGTAAGGTATGTGAGGTCTTTCCTTACACGACTTCAAAAGTTCAAAGATTGTGTAATAAATGAGAAATTGGATAGTAAAGTCTTGTTTGCTTAGGTGTTGAAACAAGGTGGAATTCAACATATCTGATGTTTCAATCTGTTGTGAGGTTTAAGAAAGCATTTGATAACTAGATTTTGAGATACTCTTTTTGTGTTAAGGAACTTAAGAAGGGTTGTAAACATGGAACTACTGCAACGGTTACTAATGATGATTGAAATGTTGGATTTCGGTGTCCGGTTTTGTGTCAAAGTTGTTGTAATCTCCAAGGAGTAGACTAACAACTTACAAGTTGTTGTTCTCCAATAAGAGTAGACAAACAACTTAATTAGGTAAAGACTCCGTAATCTCACAAGTGGGTAGACTAGCGACTTACAAGTTGTTGTAATCTCCGTTAAGGAGTAGACTAACAACTTAGTGTTGTAATCTCCCAAGTGAGTAGACAAGTAGCCTTAAATTAGTAAAATAGAATTATATATATATTCTTTAATTGAATATCCAAAATTAAATCCAAGGAGTTGTAGTCTCCAAAAGGAGTAGACAAACATCCTTATATAGTTACATTCAATTTCATGCAAAACCGGGTATTAGGATATTGTACGTAATTGACTTGGATAATGTTGAAATCACTCAAATATAGAGTTTTCCTTTTAAGTGTATTTTCCCTACACCGGGATCCAAATACCTTAGTGGGATAAGATCAACAAGTCACAACGACTAAAGTATAGAAACATACCTTGTCTTACGTTTGTAAAAGGAGTTCTTCTAGATCTTGTCGAAACTTGATCCTTCTAATGGATGTCTATCTTTCTTCAATATTAATGAAGTATTTTGGTCTTCCAAGTTACACACATCAGCCAAAGAGAAATTTTCTATTCCTTGTCAAAACTTGGGAACTAATGACTTAATTTTTTCATGCAAAATGGATTCTTTTTCAAGTGCAAATGGCACTCCCTTTTATAGGCAAATGGGGGCACGGTTTTGGGGAGAATAACCGCCACCAAAGCGGTTGAGAACAGTTACAAACGGTTACTGGCGATTGAGAGAAATTAGGGTTTCATAACCACTTTTTTGCCCTAGCCCAAGGCCCAAACCCAACTCAATTGGGCCATCAAAAAGCCCAATTTCAGCTAGCTTTTCCGGCCCGATTTTTTCTCATCAATGAGTTTTGACTAACTCATTATAGCTAGGTGAAGCTCCAAGGTCAACAAATACACATGAGCTTAGCTCATCAAGCAGCTCACTAGCTAGCTTTTAGCTAGCTTCTTGGAGCTCAATGGACATTTGTCCTTGGATTTCTCTCAAACTTTGTAACGAACTTTCTTGAGCTAATATAATAAGGAATGCCCGAAAGAACGCTCACATAATGTGTACCAAAAACACAAAGCTTCGGGCTCTCAATTTCTGCCGCAAAATGGCCTAGGCGTTGGCAAGGTCAATAACGCTCTTGCCAATGACATTGTCATGACAGAGTCAAGACAATGTCCCATGATAGTCATGAGGCTCAACTAAACCAACTTTCAACATAGCCGTGATAGCCATGCCCTTTTGTTTAGTTCAATTTAATTACCTTCCATACTTTTACCCCGTAATCATTAGTTACTCTAAGTGCCGGTCACTTGGCTTGCCTCCTACAACCCATAGCATCGTGACACACATGTGAGTAACTTATTGCACCTTGTCTCGACAACAAGCTCAATGGTTCCGTTGAGACTTAACACAAATCTCCAACATGAAATAGGGTTAATAGTTTTTTTTTGTCAATATTGAAAGTGTTTTACAATGCCACATTAAAGTTATCTGGTTCTTGTTATGTGACTTGTAATATTGTTGTGGAATATATGTTTGGTGATAGCATGGTAATTTTGAATTTAATGCAAGAAGGATGATGTGGGGCATAAGAATATGACAATGAAAATGAAGACAAAGTATGATAAGTATTAGGGTGATGTTAACATCAATCTTGTGATGCTTGTTGATGTGTTTCTTGATCTATGTCGTAAGATGACGTATGTTGAGTTTGTTGTGCGAAAATTATTTGATGATACAAGAGTCAAACTCTTATCTCTTAAGATCTCAATTTTGCTGGGGAGTTGCTTGATTTTTATGCTTCTTCTATCCCTTAAGAAAAGAAACACAAAAAAAGTTCATCTTTTGTAACTTCTAACATGGATGAGAGTGAACTAGGTGACCATGATTTAGATTTTTCTAAGGTGTTGAACAAAGAGTTTGAAATGGAGATTGGTTCTTATGCTGGTGTACAATCTAAGTTGGATAAATATATGAAGGATGGACTGAAAGTGCATTTAAAACTTTCAGTGTTTTGCAATGGTAAAAGGATAATGAAAGGAGGTACCCAATTTTGTCAAAATTTGCTCGAGATGTGCTTGTTATTCCTGTGTCGACTGTAACTTCAATGTCTGCTTTTAGTATCAGAGGGCGTGTTCTTGATTCATTTCTTATTTCATTGTCTCCGAGGATGGTAGAAGCTCTTAGTTGTGCATAAGATTGGTTGCGCACCTCTGCTTCTCCTATAATTATTTAGGAGAGTTTGCTTGTAATGGAGAAAATTGAGAAAAAAGGTTAGTTTCTATATATATTTCATCTTATAACTTAATGATAATTATGATATGATACTTTTGTATAAAATTTGTAGAATTGCAAGACTTGATTGGGGATCATCTACATGTTATAACTAAAGAATCTTGTGACTTTTGAGGAGAGATTGCTTGCAGTTGAGCAATTTGAAGAAAAAGTTATCCTTAACTATTATTCTATTACTATTTCATATTGTTATAAAATTTTAACCCTTATTTAGATATGTTAACTATGTCAATATTTATAGGATTGCAAGACTTGATTTGGGATCATTCACACATCATTGTTGAAGAATTTTATGGCTCTTGGTTATTTATAAATTATGTAAAGATACTTTATGTTAGAGGAGTCTCCCTTTTGAAACTTAAATGATGTACAATTTATAACTTGTCAATGACCATTATTTTTGTTTTTACTTATAACCTCTTTTATTGTAATTTCATGAATACTTTGTTATTTGTAATTTGTTAGTTGTAATGTTGTTTTTTTTAATTATTTTTTTACTTTTCAAATGTTTTATTTTAGTTTTTTTTTGTCGGGTAATAGTCGGATAGTAGTTGGATATCAATAGGATATCAAGCCTTGCAAACTGTCGGATAGTTGACGGATACCCGCATCGGATATCCGATTTGATCCGATCCGAAGCGTCGGATATCCGGCCATGGTTCGATCGAATTCGGATAGTGGATTTAGGAATTTTCCGGATCGGATATCCGAATGTTAGAATCGGATCGAATCGAATACTCGACTTTGTTTAGCCCTAAAATCAACCATACGCTTCCGCAACCATCTGTCAATCTTTCACCAACTCATTTCCAACTTCAATTCCTTCCGCACATAACAAGACGGAGTAGTTGAAGTTCAAACTCGATCTAGATCCGGAATTTGTTCTTGAATGCATCCAAGGACGCATCAATGATTCCAAGCCATGTATGGATTTTATACTCGGGGCTACATGTTTCTTGCGTGCACCTCTGAGGTGTGTATTTCTTACAGTGAACATTATTCATGTGTATGGTATATCGTAAATGATTTTCTTTACATATTGATCGTTTGACAGCCTTTTAATTTATTTCGCGATGCAATCATGTTGCACTGAGTAAATGGAAGGCCAGCCTCTCGAGACTGACCACCCTAAATCATCCTTATGAATGAGGTCTTCAATATCACGTGGGAAAGAGACACCGCAGTCCTCCAAAGAAAGTCCGAGCAAAGCAAGTCGATCGGTCACCGTGTTGATTTCCCGGAAGATATGGTGGACACAGTGAAAGGAGAATCCATAAAGTGAGGCGAAAATATCCGAGATGATCATATCAACATCCCAAGGCGGTTTACATAAGTGGTTAATCGAGTTAATAAGCACCAAATTGCCGCCCTCAATTTCAATAGTTGGAAACCCAAGACATGCCGCTTTGAGGGCACCCTCTCGGAGGGCAAAAGCTTTTGCTTCAAGGACGGAGTTGGCCGAGAATATGCGAAAACAAAAAGCAAGAGGCAAAGCAAGATTGTTTCTAATAATGTAGCCAAAAGAGAATTGATCAGGACAATTTTTTTTGAGGCATCAAAATTAATTTTGACGGATATTTTTAGTTTTCATTTGGTATTTTTAGTTTTCTTTCTCTAGATTGGGGTCTTTATTTGTGCTATTACGAGTAACGATATTTATATATTAAAAAAAAAAAGAAAAATTAAAGATTTATATACAAAAGGAAAAAATAAAAATAATTGAAGATGTAAGATTTTTTTTGAGTAAATCAAGTAATTATGAGAGAAATAACTCTCAACTGAAACAAATATATTAGTTGTGTTACATGCTTTTTCAATTTTTAATATACTTACGAGATTTAGAGTAACAAAGTAGAGACATGCATGAATACGCCTACATTAAACTCAAATGAACCTTAGAAAAATGGAAGTTTTTATTCAATACTAGTGTAGTTCACATACTTTGCATGGATTTTCTTGAAAAAATATAACATATAATATACTTTCATAATTATACTCCCTCCGTAACACAATATTTGTCATTTGAGAGTTGGACACATGAATTAAGGAATAGTTAATGAGTTTAAACAATCAAATAAAGTTTTTAATTGTTTGGGTGATAAGTACAATCTTTAATGATTTTATTCATGTTTCCTAGAAAAAACTCATTTTTCAATAAATTTTAGCCAATTAGAAAGTATAATAAGTTAAATTGAGAATAATTAATTCATTGATACTAGTGTAATCATTCTATCTATGCATTAATATTATAGAAGTGTCAAACATTTTGTTAAACTAAACTAATTGCTCAAATGACAAACATTTTGTTACGGAGGGAGTATTTTACTAGCTATTATAATTAAAGAGTACATTTTTATTTGGTTAAGGTAATATATTGAAATTTTTGGTAAATTAGAATAAAAGTTTAAAATAAAATTTACCAAATTGATTAGATTTAAATATATTTGGATAGAATAAATATCATTTAGTTTGATACTGTCTTTTTAAGTTAGTAAGATTTTATTTTATCTTGACTTATATGGTAAAAATAACTAAAATTTTGTTAATGAAAGATTATAATTAGTTATTAAAATATATATAATAGATAAAATTAAATTAAATAGTGAAACGTAAATTATGAGAAAATGACTCGTGTCATCCAATGCATTAGAAAACGGCACGTGACTTCGAATATTTTTCCGTTAATATAGTATATAGATATAGAAGTGTAGAAGTGTAGTTCCCGTGCTTTGCACGGATTTTCTTGAAAAAAAATAACGTAAAATATATTTTTATGATTATATTTTACTAAATATTATAATTAAAGAGTACATTTTATTTGGTTAAGGTAATATATTGAAATTTTCGGTAATTTAAAATAAAATTTACCAATCGATTAGTTTGATACTGTCTTTTTATATTAGTAGGATTTTATTTCATCTTGACTTATATGGTAAAAATAACTAAATTTTTGATGATGAAAGATATATAATTAGTTATAAAATATATATAATAGATAAAGTATAATTAAATAATAAAACATAACTTTATGAGAAAATAACATGTGTCATCCAATGCATAAACAAATGACACGTGGCTACGATAACTTTTGCTTTAATATAATACTAGTTTTCAAACCCGTGCCCTGCACAGGATTTGTTAAATAATAGTTAAATGTACTAATTTCAATGTTTGTAGTTTAAATTTTTAAACTATGTGATTTGATAATAAATTTAGTTTTATCATAATATACTAATTTCAAGGTTTTTATGTTAAATATAAGGCTCGAAATAATATTGTTGAACTGTTCAAATTTGTAAAATAACAATTTATCAAACTCGGCTTGTTAGTAAGTATTAAGTTTATTTATGAAGATTAATTTATTGCATATTTAAATTTTAGTATGTTGTTATCATTGTCACATAGTTTGTTTATTTTATATGAAAAACAACATTGTATGTATTAAGTTTTACGCTAGTGTATTTTTTGTGCCTTACACTGAATTTGTTATAATATTAATTTATAAATTTATATTATAAAAAATAATTATTTTAATTTTTTTTAATATTTTCTTATTTGGTAAAATATTGGGTTGAGTATTTTTAACAAAACATATTTATGTTTTACAAATAAACACAAATGATTGTTTAATTATATATGTTTCAAACAATTACTTTCTTTTAAAAAATAAATTGATAATTTTAAATTAAAAATGTGAAATATATTTAGATGGGATATGTTTAAGAAGGATATTGTTTTGCGATAAGATATATTCCGAATTATTGCAAAGGAAAAAGAAAGAAAGAATAAAATACGGATTCAAAATTTTTATAAAATTTAGTTAATGAAATAAATTGTGTAACTAAAACAAATGGATCACGATTTATATTCTTCTTGTAATTGCTTCTAAGCAAAAATGATAAAACCTACAATTAGTTACATTTGGTACCGCAGTGAAAATACTAAATTCTAATAAATAATTTTAAATTTGTAATTAACTATATATGTTAATTGGAGTATTAATTTAGTTTAGAAATAAAAACTAATAATTTAATAAAATTAGATGAATTTTATAATAAATTGAACAAAATCTTGCAATTTTTTAAAATATATATTAATGAACTAATAATCTATAACTAAGAAAAAATTAAAATTAAACAAAATACATAATTAAAAACATACATAAAATAAATAAGTTAAATAAAATATTGTTAGAATAATAATAAAATTAAAGTCAATTATAGTGAATTTTACTATATATCAAGGAAGTAATAATCTACAATTATGAAAAAGTTAATTTAAACACAACGTTTAATTAAAAAAACATACTTCAAAATAAATAAAATAAAATAAAATTTTAATGGATTTTATTATATAATATCGAACTATAGTTATAAAAAAGATAAATCACATAAAATATATAATTAAACAAAATACTTAAAAATAAATAAATTATATAATATATTGTTAGAATATTAATCCTACTCTATTTTAATAAATTTATTATTATATATTAACGAAAATAAATCATATAAAATTAATTGGTATTATAATAATAATAAAATTAAAATAAATTTAATAAAATTTATTATATAATATAAGGGAGGAAATGTTAATTGTAGGGAAAATAAAAACAGAGTTTGTTAGGATCTCTTGAATAAGTTTGGTTAAAAAACTAATTAATTAATTAATAGTGTGACATGACTTAACAAATAGCTGACATGTGTATATTTGATGATGTGGCTGCACGAAACTGTGCGAAGTAGAAGTTTATGGACTGCTTTAGTATATGATATATAGATTTGTAGTTGGATTTTTTCAGCAGAAAAAAAGAAAAGATCCTTTCATTTTCTTCATCAATAACAAACTAACCAGATATTTAAGGCAAATAGTTGATTTCAATTATTATATAAACATTTCAGCTAGTTTTGTACAACCAAGCTTAATTTAAAATATTTTTTAAACTATAATTTAAATTTTATCAGTTTTTCATTTAAAACTCTGATTTGAACCTGCACTATTAGCAACATGCATCATGGATAATACTCACATCAGTTCAGAAATGAAAAAAGTGCAATAGTAGGAGGGTGCAATTGAAGTTTAAGGAATAAGCATGTTAGCAAGAAAAATCAGAGTTGAGAGGGTTGTAAGATTCCAACCAGAACAAGGTACTGAAGAGCAATGGAGTAGTTAGCAATCTTTGAGGTGTCTATGCAGTCAGCTTTGGGATGGATAGTGTTCTGGATGAGGAATGATCCAGAGCCATGAGCTTGCATTCCAAGTTGATGAATCATGAGAAGAAGATTAAAACCACAAATCCAGAAAATCACAGAAGATTGATCTATGTGTAAGCAAGAATACCTTTGGCGAGAAACAAAGAGGAAATCCACCTCTTGTAGATAAACATGAGATTGGGGGAATCGCCATGGTGAGTTTGGGTGAGTAATAGCTCACAGGGAACAGTTTTGCTAATTCATCGCGAACAAGATTAGGGAGTAATTTCAAAGATGAATTTGAAAGAAAAAGAGAAGCTACAGCATATTTACTTGGCATGAGCAATAGCATCTCGACACAAGGAGAGGAGTCGAACCAAAGCCAGCTCACGCCCTCGCGCATTGCTGTATCTCTGCTGACAAATCCTATACACATTCAAAAACTATAATCTATTAGCTACTGTGGCATGATATTTGATGATAAACCAGAAAAGCAAGAATTCAGTAGTAACCTATCATCAAACATATGACCTAAATCATCAACGATAACAGCTACAGGGAAACTAGGAAGGAGATGAAACGCAGCGAAGTATCTCTTCAAACCTTGCTCGTCATCCACATACCTATCTAACATTGAGTTCCAGTCACATCAGACATGAGGTATGGTGCATCAAAAAAAGACAATTGAAATTAGGAACAGTACTTGATCTGAATGCGGTGGAAGATGGGAGAAGAGGAATCAATGCCCTGAAAAATGAAGAAGATGAAACCAATTAGAATGCATCGAGAATTGTGAGAATTAGCTAGGGTTTAACCTGAGAGAGGTAAGGAGGAGCATTGAGAATCTTAGATCGTTTGCAGAGAAAGACAACGCATCGATGAGGATCGGAAGCGGCGGCGTTTAATCCAAACTGGAACGCGAGCGAAGTCTTCCCCCTTTGCGTTTGTAAATTCAACTCAGTTATTCAATCTCAAGTTCAAGTTGAAGAGAGATACATGTAATTACGACTTACGAGGATGGAGGTCCGGATAGAAGGGTGATGGGGCCTGAAGAATTCTTATGCCAAAGGTTTGGATCGGCGCCGGTGGAGACGGAGAAGAACCGCTCTACCATTTCCTCACCAACAGACACCAATAGAGGGAAACGCGTTTCAAACAATAGACTGATAGAGATACAACTCTTTTATATCTTTGTACACTAACTCGACTCAACTCAACTCCTTCATTTCGTGTCCATTAACGTCCCCTTCATTTCATGGATTTGATTTCCATGTAGACCGTTACTAAGGAAGAATTTGATCACAAGAAGCAGGCCACAGTAAGAACAAATTCAAGTGATTATCAAACCAAAGAAGAAACAAATATATAAGCATCAATAAAGTCCTCGTCATTTCATGTCCATTAACGTCAAACATCACTGATATGCATCAATCATATTCTTCAGGATGCTTTGAAAAAACAGTTTGACATGGATTTGATTTCATAACCAGTCAACTGAACAATGAAAACAACAGTTTTGACGACAATTTTGAAGATATTAAAAACTAAAGTTTTGAATGAAAATGGACATAAATATGAATAAAACAAAACTCTAAGTTCACCAACCGAAAAAGAAAAAGCCTCAAGGGAATCAAACGGAAATTTTCAAGATTTTATTTCTATTTTTTTTTTATATTCTCATTTTATATCAAGTTTGTTGATCTATCGGATGAGGTCGTCCGCTTCATCCGCTTTTTGGCATGATACGACTTTTCATTATGACTTTCAGTAGTAAACAAATTATGAGCACTACACGAGTGGGATCTCAGGATCTCGGGATCGTGGTACATGAAGAAACGACGCCTACTGCTACTACTTGGACTCGGTTATGTTTTCGTGTGTATGTGGAACAAGTACAACAGGCAACAGCTACTCTAATCCCTTCCAAGGGGACAACTCTCTTCATCAAACACTAGGCCACTCTTTATACACTCGCAAGGCCAGTGCATGGCAAACTTTAGCCAAGCATTCCATCATCAGAAGAAGCATCTCTCCAAAATCCAACTCTCCTCACTGATTGGCCTCGTTTCGAGAGGCTTCCCAAAGCCGATGCTCTATTCCCAGCTTCCTCATCTCCATCAGGCCTTGTTCAACTGATTATTATGCATAAAATGACACAATGTTACCATCTAATACGACGTTTCCGTACACTTCAAAGGAATATGCTGCATTACCATCAACTGCATCGTGTGAAGTTGGTGCATGTCCACTGCGACCAATCCAAAACTGAAGCCTTTGCTTAGCGATACCTTTCTCTATACCAAGCCCGAGAGCTCTCCTCCAAAAGTAGGTCAGCCATGCCTGCTCAAGTAAATTATCTACTGCTTATTGATCCAAGGAGGAATACTGCATGTACAAGGATGAAAAAAATATGCCTAACCTCTTTGAAAAGAACATCCTCAGATTCCTCTGGACTTAGTTCTGTCAAGACAAATGGTAACAGCATATTATCAATCGGCTATATATCTGACCGTCAAACAGAATACATATTTACAAGTGAAAATCTAAACATCCTCCATGCTGCATGTACAAGTGTTTTCTATCTCCTCTCCTGACTATAACCAGAGATCGAAATTAAATAACTATAGCAATATGAAGAGCATACCAAAAGCCTCCATATACTTGAATTCTCCGGGAGATTTCAAATCTGCATTTGGATCAGAAAGACACAGATCATAAGTTTTTAACTTACCAGTATCAACAGACATAAGAGGCCTTCAGCAAAATGCTAGCAGATGAAAACCTGTTATGGATACTCTAGTAGAATTTGGACGTCGGGTTTGGGCCAACACAAATGCAACAGACTCCTCGACCTAAAAGATTTAAGTGCTCGCAGAAGAAATAGTCAATACTTCTTGACATATTAAAACTTTAGGGGCTAATTACATAAAATAACATAAACTAAAATGAGGTGCTACTATTAACATGACAGTATGGCACTAAAAATTCTGGTCTAATATATGACATTGATACAGTGAATCTAACTTGCTTAGCTTTCATGGGACTAGGGTCCTCTTTCATGTCACTTTTCGCCTTTTCAGTCGATACATCATATAACACATGAGACTGGTCTTAATAATAGCATGACATAACAACTCGTGCTTAAGGAGGCATGCATAGTTTAGTGTTATTTTTGGATACGTAAAGTCCAAAGTTTTTTTTTTATGCAATTAGCCCAAGAATATAGACCGCCAATGAGAAGGAAGCCAACTCGACTTGGGAATCAACCGATTTACCTGCAAAGAAGCAAGTTCCTTCAAGCCCATTTCAACAGCAAGCATACTTTCTATGATTGCTTCCCCAGTCAGATCATTCAAGTCTTGAACAAGTTTACTTCTACTATCAGGATCCTCCCCTGCTCAAGGTCACAAAAGTAAGTTTCTTAGTGAACTAAATAAAAAGCTTATGAGATCATGCAAAAAACCTAAATTCTTCTGAGAGAAAATTATATACGGATTCAAGAAAAAACAGAAATCAACAATAACAATGATAAGTTGGGGACGTCTAGACCTTTTTCCCAGCTCTCTTCTTTGGCTTTTTGTCCAGCAGAAATGACAATTTCAAAAGGAAGAGGTGCTAAAGATGACCAGTATTCATACTTTGATATTGCTATATCGGCACAAATACCTAGAAAGCATGCAAGTGGCCATTAGATATTGCAGAAAAGTAATTTAAATTATTGCATGAGTTGCAAAACTATACATGCGAACTGCCAAACAGAGACGCATTCTGTTTTATCAGTATGCCAATGCAGTGTACATCACTAAAGAATTTAGAACATGAGTGGACTAAAGAAGTCTAAGGCACTTCTGTTCCAATGACACATACTTCTATTATGATAAATTAATAACTTAAAACACTGGAACAAGACTTCAGACTAGCAGAGTTCAAACACGGTAAATAAACTGGAAGCACCAACGTGTGCATCATGTCTCTAAGCACCTCATGGACTCGAGGCAACAGGATGATTTTTCTTGAAATAAATTTTTGTTAGGTTGTTGAAGAAAACCCACTAATCAAAGATTAACAATAATCTGGCCATAAAAAGAAACTAACTAATGATAAAATCATATAGCCAATGCTTTTTGTGGCTACTTTGTTCTTGGTAGGTTCAGCACGTGAGGTTGCATGAAGTACAAGAACTTATTGTGCAGACGTAAGATTTTACACTTTGTATTTATGACTTGTGTTGCCTCTCCACTAGTGCCTTGGCAATTGGCATATCATATTTTTTGCATCTTGCACTTTTTCCTTCACTTTTTTAAAAAAGGTTAACAGAAAGGGAAAGGGCGCAAAACATGTTATGTGTTTGTGTGTGTGTGCGTGCATGGTTGTGTCCAGTGTGAGGGGGGAGGATGATGCTGCAGAGTTGCTTACCATGCTGGGCTGCTAGACCCCAATAACGTGCAAGCCAGCATCTTTTTATAACAACTTCTTCCTGTCATATTCATAAGAGATCAGAATGCTCAGTCGATCAGGCCTCCGTAGACTACAAGAGAGGCAAGCTAGCAGACGCATACCATTTCTTTCTGGGTCAGGACCATTCTCTGTGTCATCATGTGTAGGGCTTTAACCTCAGATTCAGCTCCCTGGAGCTGAACTGCAGCTGCTGTCACTTTATCCCTAGCATTCTGGATCAAGCAGAGAAAACATGCTCACAAAATTAATCCATATACAACAGCATATTATAGGCTAAATGAGAGCCAACAGAGGAGCCCAGGGATAAAAGATACACACTATCAAACTTTACCTTCACTTCAGAACGCATGGCTATAACTTCAGCATCCATCTCACTTTTAGATTGTTTTGCATCTCTAAGTGCAGCCTACAATATTAACCAGCTTTATCCACCGAAAGACACTAAGTGATCCAGTAAAAGAGATACAGACTACAGAAACAGATGCATATATCATATGCTTTTTATAATAGAACCACAGAAGCCTCGTGACTTCTTGAATTTTATAGTAAGAATCTTATGAAAATGATCCTACGAAGAAAATACATCATGGATTTCCAAGAAAATGGACAAGAATTCATGCCTCAAATTACCTCTCTTTGGCGCAATGCAGCTTCTTTTCTGTAAGTGATCAACACACACATAATTAGAAGATTTGTATACAAAGTCAATGATTGGAATAGGATTTCCTACAATATACCTGCTTAATAATTTAGCTTCCAAAGAAACTCCTTCTCCAAGAGCAGCAACCTAAGAGAGGAAGGAAAGCAAGAGGATTATATCTACACCATCCTTTACTATCTGATATGGATGTTACGAGGTTTTCCATAAATGCAATCCTACTTCACAGAGCTATTCATTACATTAACAGTAGTGGAAATATTCATCGGAGAAGTAGTTCAACAAAATCATCTTGAACAATGCATCTTAAGACTACTTGAAATGCTCATAAACAAGGTGGTAAAATGCTAGCTCATTCTAGAGGAAAATGAGGAAATGCTTTTCCCCAAGTTTCATGTTTTATTTACCTAGCGATAATAATGTTTCCTTTTCTTCAGCCAAATACTATGAAAAATTAAATTTTTTACATGCAAACATATAATGTTCAGAAACATAAGTTCACACTTCACATCTTAAATTTAAATTGAATATGTAAGTGAAAGTACCTGCTTCTCAAAATCTTTAACTCTTGCTTCAGCCTCCTTGCACTTCTCTTCTTCAATTCGGAGCTGCAGAAATTCAAAGCACTCAAGTTCCATTGCAAGCAGTATATAGGAGAAGAGTCTAAGTGTATATTGCTTTTTAGTGTTAACCTTTTCAAGAATCCTTTCTTTCTCCTCTTGTAGCATATCAAGCTGACAGAAAAAAGAAACCACAACTACGTCATTCAGCTTCATGACAATCTAAAGTTATGATAAGATGCCTCGTACATCATATATTTGGAAAAAGTATGAGTCTGTGATCCAAGGAATCAGATTACCTCATCGCGAAGAGTGGAAGCTTCCTGCTGATCTCCAACAGCTTTACCATTCTTTTGTGCTACATCGGCTAAGAATCTGCAAAAATATTAGCATAGTTGAAGATCCAGCTTGACAAGCAATGAGATCTAGTTACTTTTTTTTAGATGACATGTTTGACTACTATGTAGAAAGCATAGAAATATGTCTCTATGTAAATCAAGGTTCAAGATAGAAAGAAGAGAATGTCATTGACCTCCTTTCCTTTTGCCTGAAGAGAGGTGAATCCAAAGGCGGAAGAGAAGTCTGACTTCTCAAGTGAGTAATTTTAGGAGGAATGGCAGCTGTTGGAGGATTGGACAATGCTGCAGGCTTTGCATTTGACTTGAAGCGAAGAGAAGAAGATGTTTCATCTGGCGTAACCCTAGCTAGCTGGCGATTTAAATGGAAGGAAACGGAATGAGTGTGAAAATTTTAGTTAGATGATGTAGAATTTGAAGGATCCTCAACTTCGAGCAAAACCACAGAATAAACTACAAGCAAATCCACATTCTGGAAATTGATAAATGAAGAAGATAGTTGTGAAAAATCCAAGCAGAACGGAATTGGATCTAAATGTAAGGGAAGGAGAGAAGAAGGTTTACAGGCGAAGCAGCAGAGGCAGTGTGCTTGTTGATAGAGGGGAATGCCGGAGAAAGGATGGGCAGATCAGAAGAGAAATCGCTGTTGAGTCGGCGGTCTTCATCACCGGCGTCATCATCGTCGTCATCGTCGGCGATGGTGCGAGAAGCCATGGCTTGAGCGAGGCGCTGAGCGGCGGCTTTGGCGGCGAAGTTCTGAGTCCTCTTGACGTTGGAGAGGACCGTGGTGGAAGCGGAGCGTGAGTGGTGGGGACGCATCGACGACATTGCCGACTCGGAGGCCCATCGGCGGCCGTAGATCGGGCTCTCCGTTCGCTTGCTCTCCATCAACTCAATTCTCAGTACAGGATTATACTTGTGGTATGTTATGGGTGTGGCTGTGAGATGTGGGGAGAGGAAAGGGGAGGTAAATTGTGGGTGAAGCAAAAATGAGAGTTGAAGGGAGATAGAAACAGAGGACTAGAGAGGAGTGAGGGAGATGTTTGCCTCCACTTTTGCCGGTGAAAGTAGGTGGTGCTGCTACCCTCGGGTATTAAGTTATTAACTGTTAAAGTGTGGATTTGATACTGGATAGGGGCTGTAAATAGTTAGCAGTAGATAGTAAATGAAATGAGAAATTGGTGAAATAGATTTTTTTTTAAGCCTAGATTAACGTGTAAAAAAAATTAATTAAAAAATAATAACATATATTATTTCTCCTAGATATTAAAAATTTTCTACAATCTCATGAATGGGTCCTCCCTCGCACCCTAATTTAATTTTATTCAAACTCTGGACGAGGTGCCTCTACCTCCCACCCTTCTACCAATTGGACTAATTAAACTTTGTGTATTTTTTTTTTTTTGATGATACACAATATTAATACACAATTTCAGTGAAAGGTATTTCGTAATACATAATTTCAGATACACAATGTTGATAGATAAAAGACTAGTGTAACAAAAAACCTTGTGTACGAAATACTCGAGCGATATAAAATGACTCAAGCATACATATTGTACCTACATATTATTCAAGAAAGAAATTCAGTGAAAGGTATTTCGTACACAAGCTTTTGGTTACATAAGTTTTTTATTTATTTATATTGTGTATTTGAAATTATGTATAAATATTGTGTAATTGAAATTGTGTATTAATATTGTGTAATTGAATTGTGTATTAATATTGTGTATCATCAAAAGAATACACAAAGTTTAATTAGTCCAACTGGTATAAGGGTGGGAGGTAGGGGCAACTCGTCCAAAGTTTGAATCTTACCTTTAACATAATTTTTTACTTTAAAAAATTGGAAATTGTAGGATTCTCGAAATCTTTTAAGCAGCTAATTCATATAAATCACAATCAATATCCCGTATTTTAAGTCAAATACTCTCTAATCTCTCCGACTCCACTGAAGGCGATTGAAGGTATCTTCGTTGTGCATCGTCTTCTCCGTCTTGCAATTGTTGTTTCTTGTGTTCATCTTCATCGATTGTTGTTTAATTCTACCAAGTAAGTTTTCGATCTCATCTTTTCGGCCTATTCATGGTTAAATCTCCGACATTGAAAACTTCTCAACCTAGTTTGTCAGGAATGTTAACAATGGAGTACACAACATTCCGACTACAATCAATGGCCTTTATTTTGTGTACAGAAAATGATAACAAATAATGTCAACATAGATATCGTATGTTGTGATTATGTTCTAATCATACATACATATGTAGTTGCTAACTACATATGTATGTATGATTAGAACATAATCAAAACATACTAACAGACTACAAATCGGAGCAGACTACAAATCGGAGCAATTAAACACAATTTCTGTCTAGCGGACTCAATTGGTGTTTGTCTCTTTGCAAATGGCTTAATATAAGATTTGTACTGATTTACTCCTTGTTTTTGATCTATTTACAGGAATAAATTAAACACAACAATAAATACGAACAAGCAGACTACAAATCGGAGTAGTTAACTGATGCTAGTTGTGATACCCTATGATGCACAGACACGGACACAGATACGGGAAACGGACACGGCGAGAAACGGGGAAGCGGCAATCTCAAAAGTATAGGACACGGGGACACGACGAGTAAAACAAATAATATATCATTTTAAAGATATTGAAATATAGAATTACTATATCATAATGAGATACATATATATATATATGAAAAAAATCAATGATATATGTGTAGATAAAAAATATTAACATGATAACAAAATAACCGAACAAAAGCTTAGAAACAAATATTTTCAGACTTACAAAACATAGAATAAACACACTTAGTCTTATAATATTAAATAAACATACTTAGTATCGAAATTGAAGAATGAACCATTCATTTTGCAAATCAACAACAACCGAACAACGTGATTAACCAAAGAAAACAATGATAAATATTTGTAAATTATAAAAAGTGAAAGAATTAGAATAACACACTCAACGTTCAACAAAGAAAGATTACACAATAAGTTAGTTATCGAAGATTCAAATTTAACTTATGAAAATCATAAGAAAAAATGGAGAGAAGAGTTGGCCGGCGGGACAACATTTCAACATTAGAGCCGAAAAAGAATATCGAAGTCCCTACTTCAACCAACCACAATCTCTTAGGTTGCCATATGGGGCTAGGTTTAGTCGGGAAAAATGGGAGAGAAGAAAAAATAATACGATAAATTAGTTTTTCTTTATGTTTTTTTTAAAAAAATGTTTCTTTTTTCTAGCCTTAAAATAAGGTAAACTTTCGTAGATCGTGTCTTGACCGGCCACAATCCGTTTCCTCGATGTGTCCTAGATGTGTTCTCTTCGTGTCCTACCTTGGAAACGTGTCTTGACCGTGTCCGGTCATATTTGACCGTGTCCGAGCCTTCTAGAAGTGTCCATGCATCATAGGTAATACCCGTAAAATTTAAACTCTGTTTAATACCGGATCAAACCGGATTCCGATCCGCCAACCTTAATTCTTTTGAATAAAAGAACACGATATTAAATTCGATCATTTTATGTGAGCTTGATTCACATAAAATGATAACTTATATAATTCCGTAAATAATTCCATAAATAATCCCGTAATTAATTCCGTACTTTTAACGGTTTCGGGCGAATAACGAGTATTCTTTCAGCCCTCTTGTTTTAATTGAGGAGCCGGCCCAGTTCTGGTCCAACAGATCCAACCCAATTCCATGTAAGCACAACCCATGCTTTAACTGATCTAAACCCTAATCAGCTCCTTAATCAAGTTTAAACCTAATTATAACCTCACCTAAACAAAACCGTAAAGACGCTACACCTCGTATTACTCTCTCGCTGCATGTTTGATACGCCAGAAGGAACGCCGCAAGACGAGACGCACCAGGACCACCACCGACGCTCTCCACCGGGATTGCACGCCTGAAGTGGTGAAGACGACCGCCGAAGACGGGCAACAATACTTCCAATCCGCTTAACGCTTCCCTACCGCCATCCTCGCGCCATCGCCGGTGGAGCAGAACCACCAGGGTCCCCGCCGTCCCCGACTGGAGAGCCGTCGCAGCCTAGTGTCTCCCTTCCGAACGGTAACGCCGGTAAGACTTCATCCTCCCTCTCTAGTCACCTCTTTCCCCATCCTGCTGAATCTTAGCCTCCGCTGAACCAGGTCACCAAAGAGGGTGAATCTCCCAACTGGAACGCACCCTCTGCTTGCAAGTGGGACCTTCATCTCGGGCGCCAGGAACCTGCCCAGACCGGCGGAAGATGTGCGCCCAGCCTGCTGTGGTCGGACCTCCGGACACCGCATCGACTAGCACCGCTTTCCGACGTTTTCGAGTTCTTCGCCGAAGGTGAGCGTCCTTGTGTTTTCTTCGTCTATTATCTTCACACAGACTCGATTGGGATATGATCGTTGATCCACATGTTAACTGGTGCTATACAGATTTTGCTTTGATCGATTCGGCCTCAGTTCTTCCCTGTGAAAACGTGATAATCGGGCTGTACGGTGAGCCTCCTTCGTCCCTGCAGTGTAGATATATCTATACATATGTATAATTGTAGTTTATATATAAGTATATATATGTATAAGTATAAGTGTAGGGTATAGATAAGTATAAGTATATTCAAATCGGTTCTAAGAGTGTTATCCTAGAAAAAATTGGGAATTAGTGTAAGGGTATGAGACTTATGTATATATAAGTATATATATAGTTGTAAATAGGTATCCTTAACTAGAACCTTGTTAGTATGTGGCAATGTATATATATATATATATATATATATATATATATATATATATGTATATATAAGTATATATATGTATGCATAAGAGGAGATTGGTGAAGATAAGAGCCCGGAGAAGGGTAGGTACTTGGGTAGGAGCGGGTGGTAGAATCGCACCGGGAAAGGTTAGAGTAGTACGACCGGGTAGTGTGCACTAGAGGAAGGTTGTGGTGGTTCCGAGGAGGGGTCAAGGGTTATTGTTGTTAACGAGTTCCACTTACGAAATTTTTTTTAAGGATTAGTGATGTAACTTAAGCTAAGCTTGTTTAGGATTTGATCTCAGACCTAGTAGCTAAGTGTAAAGATCAGACCTTAGCAAACCTTTAAAATTTCTAAACCTTGTTAACTTTATAATCTTTAATAAACTATTCTTGGGAACCATATTATGGAAATAAGTTCTAAAAGAAAATATGAAAAGTTAATGATCAACTTTTGAGAGTTCCGGGATCGGGGGGTAAAATAGTCTTTTACTTTAAGAGAGTTGTATTTTTCGTAAACTCCCCTCATGAGATTGTACCTCTTAGAAGTTTATAACTTCTAAGAGTATGGGATGTGATTTTGATCCCCATGCCTTGTTTGACAAGCGTTTGAGTTACCACGAGTACGGACCGAGTTGAGATTTGATAGTGTGATTTGATTCAGGTAAGTCCTTGCGACTTACTTAGCTAGTTTCTGGATGTTAGTTGAATGATAATAGTGGTGTGTGCGATGTGTGTTTATAATAATAACTTGATAGGACGACTGTTATTATTATATTTTAAGGCCCAAGTATATGTATAACGGGCCATGACATCACTGCTCAGCTCTAACAGGAGACTGGGAGGTTCTCTATACCCAGACCATACAGGTACAAGGTGAGATGCATCGGATCCATTCCTGATGGTTACACAGGGCGGAGGCGAGGTTTGGGAATCCCTCGTGTCACAAAATAAGTATCATTAGTAAGAGTGAATGACCTAAGTACAGATAATAAATGGATTGTTTGAAAGCATGATGAGTGTTTACTTTTGCTATGATGTGTGTGTGTGTGCTATTATTATTTTATATAATGTTTAGATAGCTAGTTAATGGTTGTTCTGTTGTGTTTTTAGATTCACCACAGGTTAGAGCAGCAGCTGAGTGATCCGGAAGTAGTGGTCAGCCGGGTCTCCGTACTCCTTAGAGTGGGGTTGGGTGTTTACCTTGTTGTTTCTTTTCTTCTTGTTAAAGACAGTTAGTCTTCTCCGTTGTTTAAGTACTATAGGCTGTTAGACGTTGTGCATTCATCTCTTGAAATTACTACTTTATGAATTTTGGTTTTTCTTATTTGTGTCTTGTTGCAAGATCCTAGTAAAATTGTTGTCAAACTGAGGTCGGGACCCATTGTGAGGTCCTAACCAATAATGTCCCGAGTTTTGAGAATTCGGGGTGTTACACTAGTAATAAGAGATTAACCCTCAAATCAGCTCACATATTGGAGCATCTAACTGATGTTAGTAACAAGACCCTGACCCTTAAATCCGCCTGCACTCTATGGTGTCTGGCACCAAAAGAATGAACTCATCCAAACAAACATCCTTAGAAACTTCTCCTGTTATAACAGGAAGTAGTTATGGGATCGACCAAACTTGGTACCAAATCTCCAAACCAGTGGGAGATATCAAAAATCCACGGAACAAACTCAAATAGGGTTCCTAAGCTGATAGGCTTTATAATTAGAAAGTGTGTTCAAATAGAGTGCCCTGGCTGATATTCTTGTATGAAAATATATATATAGTGTTGTTGGTTCTTTTTATTATGGTGATGAGCATTGTGATGATTGGAAACGTTTCGTGAATTCACTGAGAACGAAGGGAAGAATCAGAAATATATTCACTACAAAGAATAAGAAGGAAGAAATCAAAAAAGCCCCAAATATATGAACTTGATAAATTTAGGTAATAATGATGGCCGCCTACCATCCGACCCCTATATGATGTTTAAATGAAGATATCCTTTTGAAATTATCGAGGTATACGGAAAAAAAATTTTTGGACAGATATCAAAATTACAACCCAAAACGAGCATATTGATATGATTATGCTAGCAGAGCTAAAAACGAACATTGAACCTACCGAGGCATGTTGGCGGAGTGCAGGTTTTGATAGCATATGCTTTATCCCATCGGATAGCCTAGCAGGTGGGCTATGCCTATTATGGAAAAACAATCTACTCATCAACGAAAAAGTAGAACTTCGTCAGAAAGATAAAAGATTCGTTATAGTGGATCACACTAACTTCGAATCAAATTTCTCCATGACCATTTTCCTCATATATGCACCGCCAAATGAGAGGCTTAAAGAAGAGTTCTGGTCCAAAGTTACAGACTCTATAAACTCACAAACTAAACCAGTACTTCTAATGGGAGATTTTAACGACATCCTTAATCCGTCCGACAAATTGGGATGTGAGCCACTAAGAACAAATCGATTCAAAAGATTACAAAATGTAATACAAGAATGCAACCATGTGGATCTGGTTTCTAAAGGGAACAAATTCACATGGCGAAAAAAGAGAGGGTGATAATAATACATATGAAAAACTAGATATAGCAATGGCTCATAGTGAGGTGTTGAATGCTTACAACCCAATCCATGTTTGAAATCATGCGTTCACATCATCAGACCATTGTCTAACCACAATAGAGGCCAACAATAAAAGGCAAAGATATAAAAACAAACCTTTCCGATTTAAACTCATGTGGGCTGAACGAGACGATTGTGAAAGAATTGTCAAACAGTGTTGGAGAACACAATTCCCGGGGACTCACATGTTCAACTTAGTCAAGAAACTAAATTTGCTTAAAATCAAACTGAAAGTTTGGAGCAAACGAAAGTTCGGGAATATAAATAAATAAGTTCGAGAAACGGACGAAACCATTGAAAGCTACAAAAGCTAAATTGCAGAATTTTTTCTAATCATCAAAATGAGAAACTAAATAGATTAAATAAGAAGAGAGAATGTCTAATCAAATTCCAACAGAAATATTGGATGCAAAGAGCTAAAATTAAAACCTTAGAATGTGGTGATAGAAATACAAAGTATCACCATAGGAAAGCAACAGGAAGACAAAATAGAAAGTCTATAACCTCCATTCACAAGGTAAACGGCACAAGATTAGACATTGAGGATGAAATTAACACCGAGTTCCTTACGGACTATAAGGACCGATTCAAGTCCAATCGAATTAATGAGTGCACCATAGTGCAACACCTAGATGTCATTACCAAAGAAATTACGGATAATGAAAACATGGAGCTTACTAAACCATTCTCGAACGAGGATATATAAAGAGTTGCTTTCGATATTGGTAGCGACAAGTCCCTAGCTCCAGATGGAATGTCTGCCGGCTTCTTCCAAAAGTATTGGGCAATAATAGGACCGGATTTAATCCGTGCCACGAAAAGTTTCTTCAGCTCGGGAAAAATCCTAAAACAAATCAATCATACCTTTATTAATCTAATACCCAAAGTGGATAATCCGTCCCTAACTACCCACTACAGACCGATAAGTCTTTGTTCAACTATATATAAAATTATCGCTAAAATTCTAGAAAATAGACTTAAGATATTGCTGCCTAAATTAATCCACCCGCTCCAAAGTGCCTTCACACAGGGTAGATCAATCCACGACAATATTCTTATTGCCCATGAGATCTTTCATGGGTTCAAAGCAAAAAAAGAGAGGGAGGGATTCATGGCCGTGAAACTAGATATGGAAAAAGCATATGACAGGGTGAAGTGGTCATTTATCTTAGCTTTCCTCGAAAAATTTGGTTTCGAACAAAAATCCGTTAGTTGGATTAGAGAATGCATTTCTACAGTCTCGTATTCCAACCTAGTCAATGACAAACCATCAGAAGTAATATATCCCGTGAGGGGATTACGCCAAGGTGATCCACTCTCACCTATGCTATTCAATTTAGGAGTTGAAGTTCTAGCTAGGAACATTCATAATGAATGCTACCAAAATAACAAGATAATTGGTTTCCCAGTCACAAGAGGGGGAACTATAGTCCTCTTTTTAGCTTTTGCGGACGACATCATTATATTTGCTAAAGCATCCTTAGATGCAAGGACAAAAATGTTGGACATCCTAAATAGATATTTCCATTTACCGGGACAAAAAGTTAATTTCCATAAATCCTCATTCCAAACTACCAGAAATGTAGGGAGTGAAACGGAAAGATAAATTCAATTAAAAATCGGAATAACTATTACAAAAGAGTTGGACAAGTATCTTGGGTGCCCGATTAATAATGATAGAGTAAACAAGACCGTCTTTGAAGATGTAATAATAAAATCTAGGAAGCAACTAACTAAATGGAAAGCCTCCACACTTTAACAAGAAGGAAGAACGATTCTAATCAAGGCTAATCTGAATGCGAAGCCAAATTATATCATGCAAAGCTTCATGCTCCCATCCTACATACATAAAGAGCTAGATCAAATTAACCTGCACTTTCTTTTGGAACAAAGAGCCTAAATATCACCCCCTCATCAGCTGAGACAACATCTGCAAACCGAAAAAGTGTGGAGGAGTGGGTATTAGAAAAGCAGAAGACATGAATAAGGTCCTCAAAATGAAATTACTTTGGAAAATTATAGAAGAACCTAACAATATATGAGTCAAAATAATAAATAAAAAATACCTCAAAGAGTCATTCTTATGGAACTATAAAACCCAAAAGAATACCTCTTGGCAATGGAGAAGACTAATAAATCTTTGTCCTGAATTTGAAAATGGATTCAGATGGAATGTTGGGGATATGAACACCGTTAAATTCTGGAAAAATAAATGGGTGACTGATCAACCGCTCATCAAAACTTCTTGAGAACAGAAGTAATATTGATGATAATGAATTAGTCAGTAACTACATCATAGAGAATAAATGAAAACCCGAAAACTGGATACAGAACTAGGCAATCTCCTCCCACTAGAGATTATGACCGCAATTAAATCATACCAACTCCCGGAATCATTTATTCGAGATCGTCTCTATTGGGCAGCCTCGGATAAGGGATCGTATAATACAAAATCAGCCATGGACCTCATCCACAAAAATAAAGGGGTTACAGTAGATTCAAATGAGTGGATATGAGAAATGGATATCATGCCCAAAGTTAAAAACTTTATCTAGAAACTGGCTTTAGACGGACTTCCTACCAAGGAAAATCTGGAAAAACAATGGGTACCAGTGCCCATGCAATGTACTCTCTGTAATCACCCATATGAATCAGCAAAACATTTGTTCTTCAATTGCCCTTTCACGTTGGAGAACCTTCACAATTCCAACATTAAGATCGAGCTCCAACAAGTAAACAACTCTAACCAGAAATTGGCAAGCATGGTCACATGCTTAAAAAATAAGTTAGACGATAATCAAGTGGTCCAACTAGCAGTTGCGTGGTGGAATGTTTGGACCGAAAGAAACCAAAATATTTTTAGCAATAAGAAAACTCAAAATATTAGGGTACGAGTACAAGACAAAATAAGGAGCTGGCATGATGCTAACAAAAGAAAGAACCAAACAAAACAAAAAGAGGCCATAAGTAATAGAAAAACTAGAAATATCCAATGGTTACGACTTGACAATGGATTTGTCAAGTTAAACTTTGATGGATCTAAACGCGATTTCGGGGAATCAGCCTTCGGTTTTATTCTAAGAAACCAACATGCATCAACCATATCCCTAGGCTATGGATAGTGTGGGAACACATCGGTCCTTCATGCTGAAGCATGCGCGCTAAGGGAGGGTGTGATCAGAGCATGTGATTTGGAGATCAATAATCTTGAGATTGAAGGAGATAATCTTACAATTATCAATTCCATTAAACAAATTTGGAAACCCCCATGAGAATTTGATCTCATCATTTCAGATATTACTAATATTTTGGTCAGTTTCCAACAGGTTAAGATACAACACGTATTTAGGGAAGTCAACAGTGTTGCCGATAAGTTCGCAGAGTTGGGACACGACTACCCGCTAGGTTGCGCTTCGATCCCCTCTTAGGTGGTGGACTTCATCCGGAAGGATGCTCTAGGTTGGAGAGTCTCAAGAAGATGATCCAATCTAATCGTTTACCGTACAGTATCAAAAAAAATATATGTAGTTGATAACAGTGTACATATCATACATATGTCGTTGCTAATCAATATTATGTAATTGCTACTTTGATTATGTTCGTGAAAACTGATAACAATGTGTACATATCATACATATGTAGTTACTAATAAATATTATGTTCTAATCACACAATTATGTAATAGGTAGACAACAATGTGTACAGAAGGAAGGACCAACAAGAATGGACGTTCAAATCAGAGTCCACGAATGAAGGATATTGTTAACATTTGTTTCCTATTTTAACGGGTTTTAGTAATTATTATCATTCTTTATTAGGTAAATAAATAAAGATAAATAGGAGAAAGAAAGATTATGATTTATTGAGTATCTTTATTTTTGTTTTTAATAATTTTTTTTATGAAAATATGTAGGGGCCTAGTTTGTCAACATATAAACAAAAGGGTCTAGTTTATACACCTTAATACATAAACTGCCTACTTAGTCAACTCATCCAAAATAAATCAGGAAATTATTAGAGGGAGTTTCATCTATACGTAAGTGTTGTTTGGTTCGAGGTGAGAAGTAGGATTCATTTAAGAAGTGAATCGCATAGTCTAAAAAAACCCTTAAGAAGTAATAAAATGTATATGGTTCAATCTAACTCATTTACAAATTTAATAATAATTTTTTTTTTATAATTTTATAACTAATAAATTATCACCAAAAACCATGAGAAGAAAATCTTATCATTATTACAAACGAATGAGATGCGTTAGTTGAAAGAACTAGTAAGAAGTATAACCTTTCGCTAAGTAAAGTTCGAATCAAACGAGAGCTTAAGTAAATGAGTTACAAAATATAGGAAGTTATTATTGAATATGATGATCACTTGATATTGTTGGAGTGCAGGGACGGATTTAAAAAAAATTAGGGGTGGCAGATTTTCAAACGAAAGACATAAAATATATAAATTTTAGAACATATCGGTTCAGGTGCAGTAATATTTCAAGTGCGGAGCTATAAAGCATTTTCCATCGTTGATGCACTTGATCTAACGGTCTAGATTAGTCCACATGATTTAATGATTTCTGGGTAGTGCGGAGACATTTTTGTAATTATATGAAGTTCATACGACAATTTTGTCTTATTGAAAATTTGTTTTAACAAGTTCTGAAGCGATGATAATTTTGTAATTTTTAAAAGATGTATTGATAATCTGTTTTATTTAGTTCAAACCGTTTGTTTGAAATTTTCATATTTTTTTTATATTAGTTCAAACTGTTAACTTTAACAATCTATATTATCTAACAATTTTTTCGTTCAAAATTTTGTTAAGTTAGTTCAAACGTACTACTGGTTATATTTTTTTCAGTTTTTTTTGTAAGTTCAACACAATGATGAACTAATAAAATAAAATGTGTGAACTAACAGAGCACACTATTAGTTTAAATTTTTTTGGATATGATGATCACTTGGTATTGTTGGAGTGCAGGGACATATCCACACTTGGTATTGTTTGTGTAGGAAGATTGTGGAATAAACTAACAAGTTGAGTGAACTCCAACACAGATGAGGATTTCAAGGAGGTAGTATGCCAAGTGCCGGAGGGTTGCCAGCTTACCATCGTTTCATATTCATGCCACAACGGTGGGCTGATCTCGGATGCCAAGGAGCAGATAGGAGAAAGCACGAAGGCGAACAAGGAGAAAGAGGAGCATCACCACCATGGTCTATCCAACTTCTTCAAAGAAACCGTGAAAGACACGATGAGGGATGCATTGGAGTCTCATGGGATTAGTATCCCATCAGAGTTGCAGCGCCACTTTCTCCACCAACTGGAAGAGGAATTAAGAGTGGTTGAGGAAGTGTACAAGGAGAAACATGGATATGCGAAGAGCAAATCCCTTCCTCTTTCAACTGTCATAGACATTCTGAAGCAAAAGACCGAAAACGACGACATTGATGTGGGTAAGATAAGGCCGACGCTTTTTTGACATATTTGGAGAGGATTCAAGCCCAAAAGTGAAGAAGTTCATGAAGGTCATTCTGAACAAGCTCCGTCATAATGAGAGTGAAGGCGGATGTTTTCTTTCGTTTGTGGGGAGTCTTGCTTAAGAGTTTAGGAAACATAAGTTGGAGGAGAATGAAGGGTATGCAGAGGTTGCACTTGAGACACATGTGGAGAGTAGCCAAGAGGTTTATGTTGGTGTTGTAAACCGAAAGCTCCCTGAAAATGGCATTTTTCTTAGTGAGTGTCAAACTGATCAGACTTCAGCAAATGCTTGCTCATCAGGAGTATCACAGGGAGCGTATGATGCGTTTAGCAATGCAGTTCAAACAATAAATGGTGAATTGGAATAAGAGATGTCTAACAGGGAAGTTGTCAACAGGGTTAGGAAGCTTTTGAAGAGGCAGTGATTCACGCAACGACCTGGATTGTATTGTTCTGACAAGTTCGTTGATTCTCCATTTATTTGCTAGGTTCTTTTCACATTTATGTCTGCGTTTGCAACATCATTTCCCTTTCAAGAGGAGTGATGAATGAATTTGGCTCTGGACAAGTGCCTTTCGCTTTTCATATGAGACATCGTTAGAATGTTTGAATTGTGTGGATATATGGACGAGTGAATGTTTTTGCTAAATACACCCCAAATTGATTCTTGTTCATGCTCTTTATTTTGTTTTTTGAACTCATTTTGCTTAGAGGTCATTTTGTCTATTAGGCAATTTCAACTGCTTCTGTCTATTTTTTAGCTTATTTTATTTGCAGTTTTTCCTTATTTTGGCGTTTGTTCATGTTCATATTTGATATTCTGTTGTTTGCATTTTCTCTTATTTCGGTGTCCAAACTCCAACTCAGATTTGCTATTCATTTGTTCCAACCTCTTGGGAATCGCTTGTTTATTGAATATACTACAAATAAGTAGCTTGTTTTAACTTAGTGTTTATTGAATATAATATTTATTTAGTTGATAAGTAGCGTTTATTGAATTTGCACTATATACTCCATCATCCCTATAATCTTTATCGGTCACTTGTTTATTGATAAATAGTTTATTTAGTTGTAAGTACCTTCTTTTTAATTCAATTTTCATTTTATAAGAAATGTATTATACAATAATAAACTATGTTTGTCCAATTTAGAATGAGATTTTATAGTGATATGAAACGCACTTTTTTTTTAAAAAAAAATTCGTATATAGAAAAGGTCTTGGGGAATGTAAAAGGTAGGTCGACTCGGCCTAAGGGGAAAACAAGAAAAAAATTCAAATACAAGAATGCAACCAAGGAGCTTAGACTAGGTGAATGATGAGAATGTTAGCCCAAATGAACGTTTCGGGGGAGCGGTCCTCTCAATGGTGGCTTGTGAAGTTTCTGATAGCGCAAATGATGTTGTTGGCACATCTTGTAGTTGGGGTGAACGATTTGTTGAAGATTAGCTCATTTCTTGCTTTCCAAGTGAAGTAGAGATAGGATGTGAGAGAGGAAGTCCTCATACTTCTGATGAGGGACTTCTTAGGTGATGTTTGAGTGTTGAGCCAAGTCTAGAGATTGTGAGAGTAAGGGTAGGGGGTAGGGTATTCTGATCCACCAAGAGATGATGTCAAGAACAAAACTTGTATAGCTGCAATTGTTCCAAAGGTGGGACTTATCTTCCGGGTAGGTGTCACTAAGCTTGCAAGTGTTGTAATTGATGATATTTCAAGAGAGGAGCTTGGTGAGAGTAGGGAGTCTTTGGAGGCTGGCCAGCTAAGAAATGAAGCTAGATTTCAGAATGTGGAGGTCTTTCCAGATTGGAATTGTAGGGTGGGGTTAGGGGGAAGCGAGGGGGTTCTGAAGATGGTGTAAGCCGACTAGGAATTGAAGGAGCCATTGAGATGGGAAATGGAGGTAAGGGGGTTAACACCAAACCCAAGGGAGAGGATATCGTCGCGGACCTTCAAAATATAACTCCAAATGTGGCTATAATTGGTGGAAGCATGAAAGTTCCAAATCGAGTGTCTCCTATGGATGTTGTGATGAACCCACTTGCACCAAATGTTAGAGTGACCCATGGCTAACTCGTAGATGAGATTCGAGAGGCAAGTCTTATTCCAAGAGAGGAACTCCTTAAGCCCGAGACCACCTTGACTCTTGGACCTGCAGACCTTGTTCCAGGTGACCAGGGAACGCTTGATATTGTCCTTTCCAAACCATAAGAAGGATCTTAGAAGGCTTTTGATCGTGTTGAGAATGGAGTGTGGGATTAGGAAAATGGAGCACCAGTATTGATGCATAACCATTAGAATAGAAGCCGTAATCTGCAACCTGCCGGGGTAGGAGAGACTCTTAGCGTACCAAGAGTGGATCCTTGAGGTAACATTAGAGATGAGGGGTTGGTAGTCCGGAGATTCAGTCTTTTACCTCCCACGGGAACACCTTGGTAATGGAACGGGAGGGTATCTGGGGGGAGCCGGTGGAGTGAAGGATATGATCACGGTTAAAGGGGGAGACGCCACCTAGGAAAATGGCAAACTTAGCAAGGTTAATTTTGAGGCCGGACATGCTACCAAAAGAGTCAAGGGTGTTTTTTAGGGTAAGAATGGAGGTGAGGTCTCCTCTACAGAAAAGCATTAAGTTGTCGGCAAAGCATAGATAAGTGATGCAAGGATTTTTGCACTTAGGGTGAGTATTAAAGTCCGGGTTGGAGGTGCTAGTATGAATCATGACCGTCAATACTTCCATAGAAATAAAAAAGATGGGGGGAGGGGGAAGCCTTGCCTAAGGCCCCTAGACCCTCTAAAGAATCCTTTGAGGGAGCCATTGACATTGATTGAGTATGAAGTGGTGGTAATGCACTCCTTGATTAAGTGGATAAATTCAACAGGGAAGCCAAATTTGTGAAGGCTAAGCAAGATGAAGTCGTGATCAATTTTGTCAAAAGCCTTAGAAATGTCGATCTTAAGGGAGCATTTGGGAGAGATATGGACCTGGTTATACTTCTTGAAGAGCTCATGGCAAATGAGGATATTATGCTTGATTGAACGATCCTTGACGAAAGCACCTTGGTATGGGCCAATGATGTGAGGTAGCATGGTGTTGATCCTGTTGGAGAGGATCTTAGCAATAATTTGTAGATGATATTGCAACAGGAGATAGGACGGTAATCAGAGGGCTTAGTAGGGTTATCCTTCTTAGCTATGAGAGAGATCGAAGTGTGGTTTGTTTGCTTGAGGAGCTTTCCAGTAGCAGAAGTCCATGATGGCGTTGTTGAAGCTATCTTTGGTAATGCTCCAAGAAGACTTAAAGAAGAAAGCATTGAAATTGTCGAGTCCAGGGGACTTGTTGGTACCCGTACTAAAGAGAGCTTCTTTGATGTTATTGTGGTTAGGGGTAAGCTTGGACATGAACCTCACAATAAAAAGTAACGTGAAGATTGCACAGTTATCTGAAGGATGTGAAGTTAAATTGGAAGTGAAGATATTCCGAATAGAATTTAGAATGGTTTGATGTTGAAGAAGTTAAACGCATCCTCTTAGCTTGGTAGATTATAGTGTTGTATTTTTTTAAGCATAATACGATTTCAATTCTCAATCCTTGTAATATTTTTATTTGGATTTTTGTTAATTGTATTGATTATATTGTATTGTACTTGATATTAGTTTATTTTTTAGTTGAATACATGTAATTTTCTTTTACCTTTTAGTATCGTATTTGATTAACTACAAATTTACATGAAACGCTTAAAACACTCAAATTATCACCCGATCCACCCGCTTCATCCATTGGATACGGGTGGATTGGATGTTGGTGGGAGGCTTGTCGGGTGACGGGTCGGGTAGGATGGGTGAATTTGGTTGGCGAGTAAGGGAACGAGGTCATTCACCTACCACCCAACCATTGCCATCCCTATTCAAGCATGCATACACGATTGTATGCCATTCAGGGTTAATGTGCACAATTAATTGAAAGATTTTAAAATTTTGTTTTCATTCGTGTAGCCATTTATTTTTTACTTACCATTTAACATAAATATTGTAACAACTTTTTAATCAACAATTACCTTTTATAATCGACAAATCTAAAACGTTCATTATTAAATCCGATGATTTATATATTTTCTTATTTTCCCACATGTTGTCACCGGATTTTAACCCTATATAACCAACCAAATCTTATCGTTCAAATATCAGTATGACACACAATCACACCTAAAGTTAGGCAAAGTCGGCCGACCCGTCCGCCCGGATAGATGGTTGGGTATGTACAAGAGTCCAGGCCCGCACAGGCCAAAAAGGTCTACCCGGAGCCCGAGCCGGACGGGTAAGGGCAAGGGTCCAGATCTATAGTCCTGTCCGAAAGCCTTTTTATTATATTTTTTAAAATTATAATGTAAAATATAGGGATAAATGGTATAAAAATAGAATTCAAGCCCTAACTGACGGCCAAAAGCTTGACGGGGTGGATATGAACAAGACCTTAATCCCGAATTCTTGACTCGGCTCGAGTCCGGCCCGAAAAAATGAACAACTTTTTTTAAAAAGTTCGGTCCGAGCCCGTATTTGTCCATGTCTAAATTCACACCGCACGTCGATAGATTAATGCATTGTATTTAACCGGTTAGGCTCAAGTACCTTATCAACTTCATGGTGAAGTTTAGTGAATTTGGACCATTGATTATAATTAATAGTTAAGATTTATTTCTTTGATCAATGAAAAAGGAAAGATAATATTTACAAGACATTCCTCTACCAATTTAAATAAAGAGCTTAATTTAAAATTTTGATTAATATTTAAGTTTAAAATATATTTACCTTTAAAACGGATTTTTTTAAAAAGTAGATTATTTTTTAAATTTTAACCCATCTATTTAGAAAGTGTAAATTATTGATACAAATAACTACGTACAACCGACCCTTTAAATTACATAACTCTTTTTGATTAATTTATTTAAAAAATATAATAAAATTATATAAACAGTAAAATACAATGATCATTTATGTGATAACTTTGAAGTAAACAAAAATTTATGCGGGAGTTGCAAAGTTTTCGCATCAACGTTACCTCTTTAGTTCCTATATATGAATGAGATTAGAAAATATTTTTAAATTATCCGGTAATTAACTTTTTTCTCTAATTGCATCTCAACACGAAAACATGATTTAATATTGTTTTCTTCATATCAAATTCGTAAAATTATTTACTAATAGACCTAGTTAAAACTATCTAATCTCATGACCTCTGAATTAATAAAAATAAAGAAAATAAATAAATTATACTCTTCGCAAAATCGATATTTTTTTTTGAAAAAGGAATGTTGTTCGAACCATTAGACGACGCGCCGTCTAGTGGGTCGAAAGGCCGAAAAAGATCGGCAGACGAACAAACCGTCATGAAGGGTTACAAACAGAGGAGAAAAGAAATACAACAAAAATACATAAAAAAAACCGGAAAGCAAAAAAATCTTCAAGGGAAAGCAGGATGATACAACCAACCGGAGGCAATGAGCATAAATGTTCATCTTTGAAGGAAGTACACGAGAAGGAAGCCTGGGGTACAACTGTGGACACCTCAGATTTGGAATGCAAAAGAGCCGTCAAGAGTCGATCACAAATCCACGCCCCCTTCTCGACAAACGCTCGAAACCACCACCAAAGGACATGATCAAACCTCAGAAGACGAAATTGCCAAGTACGGGTATCATGATATATAAAGGTGTAGTACTTGATGGTTAAGAGAATAATAATTTTATAGGGAGAAAATTGTTCAAGTAGGGCTGAATAACAAATTGATTTAAAACATAGGAGTGCTTTTGTTTTAATAGATTTGTTATGATCAATTTCACTAGGCGATTTTGGTAACCATTTCTTGACGATTACTGGCGCTCAACTTTCTCTCCGGTGTACGGCCGTGGGAGCTAGGGTTTTCTCGCCGGCAACGTGCGGGTTCACCTCTTGAAGGAGGTGCATTGGATAGGTTTTGCAGGTACCGGTTTTACAAGAGTATGGCTACTAGTGTTGGGAACCAAGGCAGTTTGGATATTACGGAGGAGGAAGCAACGGTTATTATGGTTGAACAGACGAGTCAATCACATTCGGAGTCGGAGAAGAACTTCTCACTGGTAGGGTTCCTCCTCACGTCCAAGCCTTTGAACGTTTATGCTCTCAAAGCGACGTTGAAAGGAGCATGGAGTCTCCGGAATAGCTTTCTGTTTCGCGAGATACGTCCGAACCTCTTTGTGTTCAATTTCATGGAGGAATCTGATCGTGACAAAGTGATCAAGGGGGGTCCTTGGTCCTTTGACAAGTCGTTGCTAATGTTGAAGGAGCTTGGTCACGAACAACCATCTCAGATCTTGTTTGATAAGGTTCCGTTTTGGGTGAGGGTTCTTGATCTCTCGCTTACAGCTATGACTATGAACACGGCAAGGGCTATTGGACATGTATTTGGTGGATTGTTGGAGACTGACGAAGAACATATTATGATCTTTGTGAAGTTTCTCAGACTCCGGGTTATGATCGACGTGACAAAACCGCTGCGGAGAGGTCTTATTCTGAAAATCGCTTTGAAGAAGTGTTGGGTTGAGTTGAGGTATGAGCGAATGCCGAACTTTTGTTATATTTGTGTCTCTCTCGGTAATGTGGCGATGGATTGTGCTTGTGACGACTTGTCAGTGGATCAGCCAGGGTACGGTGATTTTCTACGAGCGTTATCTCTGAAGACTACAATGGACAGTAGTACCACTGAGAGGGAGAAGGAGAGGGCCATGCTGAAAGCTATGAAGGGTCAGGTACCGGGTTTTGAAGATTCTACGACACCCAAGGATACAACCCGACATCCCCGAAGGTCTTTGGCTGCGATACTACATGAGTCAGTAGATGAGCAGGACATGGTTCAGAGTGTTGTTGGGACGGATGTGTCGGACCTGGTCCACCAACTTAGTGGTCTAACTAAAGGTTTACAAGATAATAATAAAGGAGTGATGACACTTGGATCTCATGAGGAAGTTTACGGGGAGGTGGGGGAGAGAGAGGGTGTGAGTGGTGTGGTCGGCCGTGGGATAACTGATGAGGGAGGGGCTATGGAGGTGAGGGTTGGGAGTGATAAAGGCATTATAACTCATAAGTGGAAGCGTTTGGCGAGCGATGCTAGAACAGAAGGGCAGCCAGCTGCACTGGGGACATCCAAACGAAAGCTCTCGAGTGCAGGTGAGGAGAACTTGATCCAACAGAGGGAGATGGCTAAGAAATCAAAGCAGATGGTGTTCACAAATGATTTTGTCTCGGCAGGTAAGGATGAGATCCTTCCTTACCGGGACCAATGAATTGTCTAAGCTATAACTGTTGGGGATTGGGGAAGGCCCGAGCAATTATCCGACTCACTGATCTGGTGAGAAGAGAAGGCCCCAAGCTGATGTTCTTAATGAAAACCAAATGTGAGAGAAAGAGAATGGAGGAGGTCAGAATGAAGCTTGGTTTTGCCCATTGTTTTACAGTGGAGTGTAGGGGTAAGTCTGGTGGCATTTGCCTTCTTTGGGATTTGTCGGTTAACCTTACTATCCAATCATATGTGAGCCACCATATTAATGCCCTGATTGCTAATGATGGACGATGTGGTTTATGGAGGTTCACGGGCATGTATGGGTGGCCGAAGGAGGCGGGTAAGTTCCATACAACGGAATTACTCAAAAAACTCAATGAAGATACAACAAGACCCTGGTTATGTGTTGGTGACTTTAATCAAATCCTTGGACTTGCGGACAAGGAAGGAGGCAATGTACCTATATACTCTCATATGCTGCAATTTCGGGAGTCGCTTGAGGATTGTGGTTTGGGTGAGGTTGAATTCTCGGGAACTAGATTCCCATGGGACAATGGTCATAAGGACAAAGATTTTATCAAAGAACGGCTTGATTATGAATTTGCAAATGAGCTATGGTTTGAGTCTTTTCAGGGGGCTTCGGTGCTTCACTTGAACAGGGAAGGTTCTGATCATGTGCCCTGTAACACCCCGAATCCACGGGACTCGGAGTGCTACATTAGGCTAGGATCTCACAATGGATCCTGACCCTAGCTTGACAACAAGTTCACTGGATCTTACAACAAGGCACATGTAGATTAAAACCAAATACATAAAAGCTATATAAGATACATCAAAGAAGTTTGCAAACACAAGCTGAGTACAAAACATCAAACATCAACATCTGATACAAAAGATTTCATATCCCACGCATCCTAATGTACAAAAGTCCTTGGCTGGTCACACCATCTGGCTCACTCTACAGTCTTCCTAACTTGCAGATCATCTACAACACGGTATACACCGTTAGCTATAGTAATGAAAAGCATGAAGGTAATAACACAACCACACATCAACATCTCATACATGCAATGTCACACACATTCATTTATTATCTTCAATTATGTTATTCCATTACTAATTCAATTTTGTAACACGAGGAGCCTTAAGAACTCCGTTCCATCCAACGTAACATAGGGGTTTTGCATGGGGTGACCATCACTCGTCCCCCCCCCCCCGTGAGATCATCTTCATGGCACCTCCTCCTACCAACAGGCGGAGACCGGTGGTCACGACCCGTTATAATACACTTGGGCCTTCTAATATCACATATGGTCATCCTAGTCCGGTTTAGGTTATAAATGCACAATCATTTGAGCACACACAACCATCACAATCACACAGTCCATAACTGCACGCTAAGTAAGTCCTATGGACTTACCTGTAATACTCATATCCAATACCACGTCACAGCTTCCCCTTGGGGAAATAATCAGCGCCTGCAATAGTAAGGCACACAATATCACATACTACAAGGTGAAGGGACTTGTCTCCAAACCATAACCAACCTACATCCTCCATCTAAACCACACGATCATAACATGCTCACAACTGCCTAAGGCATAACCTCAATATAACCACAAGTGCCTAAGGCACCACTCTGTCATGCTACTCATCAAACTCATCCTAACCAAGCTAGTCTAGCTCTACAACCAAAGCCAAGGCCAAAGGAAAGGAAAGAAGAAATCATACCAACAAGGTATGCCTTGAGTGCACCAATAGAAGCAAGGAACTCCAAGCTAACCCAGTGAGGCGCAAGGGCGGCTCAAAGTCAGGTGCAGGGGCGGCTGTCTGTGCAGAAAGTTGGTCCCAAATTCTCTTCGATCTCTTTCTCGATTCTCTTCACTTCTTCAACACACCACAACAACACACGTACATATATACACATGTATGACCATCAAAACATCAGAAAAGGATCTACACAAGCTAAGCTTGTGATTCTAAGCTAGAAAAGGAAGAAAGGAGCAAAGAAGAGGAAGGAAAGAAGATGGAGGTGAAGATCTTACCACAATAACCCTAAGCAGCAACTAGGAGCAACAACACACCTCACACAACCTCAACACAACAGCAACAACTTTCAGCGACAAGCTCATGATCATCCAAGCCTCAAACCATAAACAACTCTCAAAACTCACACACACATGATCAAAGAAAGATCAAAGAAGATCAAGAAAGAAGAAAGGAGAAGATGAACGTGAGGAGGAAGAGAGAAGCTGGAGAGATGAAGAAACCCTTCCTTTGAAGCTAAGGGAAGCTTATATAAGAATTCAACCCAAAAGCAAGTCAAGAGGTCAACAAAGGTGGCTGCAGCCGCATAAAACCGCAGGGGCGGATCAGGAAAGGTGCAGGGGCGGCCCTCTTGAGGCGCAGGGGCGGCTAACAGGGTCCGCAGGGGACCCATAACTCAGCTAGGCTCCAAGGCTCCTAATACTAAGACTCTTACATCACGCCCCCCCTAAAAACAAGTTTTGTCCCGAAACTTGCAAGATCTCAAATCCTCTCGGACCCATACGCCTAGATATAACACTCTCTCTATCGGAGGTATCACATCTCCGTTCAAACGTGTCAACCTATACACTCTATAACCTCAAAATACAACATGGAGGAATCACCAACTCCATCAAAAAGATCATAACGATATCCAAAAGCATAGAGGAAAATCATCTCTAGCCAACTACTAACCACGTCACACTGGCATGGAAGAAAGCCGTCTCCAGCCCAAACGTACACATAACAATACTACATGGAGGGAAACCGTCTCCACTCACACTATGTTTATCAAAGATAGCATGGAGGAAAGAACCATCTCTAGCAAAACCTAACACACACACCATAGCATGGAGGAAAGAACCATCTCCAGCTATACCTATCTCGCGCTAGCAAACGAGATCTATCAGATCATATGCACATATCACAGCTAGCACAAAAACACAGCATGTCATATAAGCACATAGTATAACATACACTCACTAGGATAGCACCAAGATCAAATCGTGGAGCCTACAGGTGCATCGGTCTCGGCATAAAATTCTGGATAGTTCCTCTGGGTACTATCCTTAGTCTCCCACGTAGCATCATCATAGGAATGTCCTTCGAACGTAGGCGTCTCACACCTCTCTCTCTAGGACTGCAATGGGGTGCTCTGCAAAAGTGTGGTCTGGCTCAACCAATAGATCATCATAACTCATGATGTGCCTCGGATCTGGTATGTACTCCCTCAGCTGGGACACATGAAACACAGGGTGAACACCCTCTAACCTTGGAGACCATGCTAACCTGTATGATGCTCTCCCTATTCTATCCAGTATCTCGGAAGGACCGACATATCGGGGACTCAACTTCCCCTTTATGCCAAACGTTTGACGTCTCGCGTCAAAGATACTCTCAACCAGACATGAGTGCCTCCTCTGAACTCTAGAGGTCGACGCCTCCTATCTGCATATGACTTCAGGTAACTCTTTGTAGCCAGCATCCCCTCTCTGATCAGCGCTACTCGAGCCATATCATCTTGAATCTGCTCTGGCGCTATCCCACTGATATTGCTAGACTCATCCCAGCATAAAGGTGTACGGCACTTACGTCCATATAGTGCCTCATAGGGAGCCATCCCTATAGATGCATGCCAGCTGTAGTTGTATGAGAACTCAATGAGTAGGAGGTATCAAATCATCCCTATCCCCAATCCAACACACAGGCTCGCAGCATATCCTCTAAGGTCTAGATGGTCCTCTCTGACTGATCATCTGTGTGGGGATGAAACGCAGTCGTAAAGTGTAGACTCGTCCCCCAAAGCAGTTTAAATCTGCTACCAAAATCTCAAAGTAAACCGTCCATCACGATCAGAGACGATCATCCTCGGTACACTTATGGAGTCTCACTATATGTCTAGTGTACTCCTCCGTTAATCCATTCACTAGCCACGTCTCTCTGGTAGAAATGAAACGTGTTGGCTTCGTCAATCTGTTACCAAAAATCCGGATAACATCAAAACTCTTACTGGGTCTCAATCCCATCACAAGGTCCATAGAAAGGTCCTCTCACTTCCACTACAACACTGGTAGTAGATGGAGCTCATCTCTAGGTCAGTAACACTCTATCTTGATCTACTGACTCGTGGTACCTCTTATTCGTACATGGATGTACTAAAGAAGGTGTACAGTGAGTGTACTGTAATATTCTCCACTCAACTCCGCATAAGCGGTTATACAGACGCAGTCGCGGCTATACAACACTAGTAGTAGATGGAGCTCATCTCTAGGTCAGTTCCACTAAAGAACTGTGGTGCCTTGCATTGAGACATCCTTTCATTAAGTTCCATCAGGGTCGGGCAGGTCCTTTGCTTTTTGTTGGTCCTCATCCAACAGACCAGGTAGAACCCCTAAGCATATAACTAGCGTCCTTTTCAGCAACTATAGGTCCAATTCTAGCCAAGCTAGGTCTTTCTGAGACTGAGGCCGTACAGTAAGTCCGGCAATCACCTTCTCTCGAGGCGTCTTCTTGTTCAAGGCATCAACTACCACATTCGCCTTGCCATGATGGTACCAAATCTCACGGTCAAAATCCTTGATCAACTCAAGTCACCGACGCTGGTGGTTATTCAACTTCTGTTGCATAAAAATATGCTTCAACCTCCTGACCTGTGGAAATTGGGATGTACCACCGTAAATCACATGATTACCAGAATCTTTTGATTATAACAGAATAGAAGCAGATCTCAAGTGCTTCCTCTACTCTTCAGAACTCCGACATACTACTTCAACCACCCAGTTATGGTGGTCTTCCTCAAAAGACTTGTAAATGGATACGCAATCACATAAAATCCTTCCTCAAAGCGTTGGTAGTAATCGGCTAGGCCGAGAAAACTACGCATTCCCTTAATGTTCATCAGTATCATCCATGTTGTATCATACTCAATCCTCGCCAGATCAACCATGATCCCACTGGCAGAGGCAACATGACCAAAAAGACTACTTTTGGCATTTCAACTCACATTTAGGGAGCATAGCATACAGGCTTCTATCTCTCGGATTCCGCAAAACCGTCCTCAAATAACCGGTACGTCCCTCTCCGTTGTCAGAGTACACCAGGACGTCATCAATAAAGTCCACCACCAACTGATCAAGGAAGTCGATGAAGATATTGTTCATCAACTCCTATAAAGACTACTAGAACTCATATGACATCACTACAACTCGTAGTGTCCATAGCAGGTATGGGGTGCTATCCTATGCCCACCCTGTTCTCTCATCCTTAACTGGTGATTCTTGAGCACAAGGAAATCTTGAAAACACAATTGCTTCTATAAGCTGAACCAACAAGGCGTCAATACATAGAAATGAATATACTAGGGCGAACGAAGCCCGTCTCAATCCGCTTTTCAAGTTGCTTCTTCAATTTCTAACATCTCAACAAGCCATATACCATATAGGCCTTTTCCCAACCAGTCTGGTACCATACTTCAACGCAATATCGAAATCCACGCTCCGCTGAGACGGCAAATTAGATGGTTCAGTAACATGTCTATAAATTCATAACCTACTAAAATATCCTCCAATCGGGGAACTATCTCACCCCTTCATGGCATAACATTAGAAAACATCACTTCCTTGGGTTATCAACCTTGCTACTCATACGGCACTAATGACAAACTCGCCTCTTCAAAAGTCATGACCTCGGAAGGTCTCCATCTACTCTATCTCAGTAGAGACTACAACAATCATCCAAATCATATCTAATACAACATGATATCTATTCATCCAAACCACACATATAATAACCATCTCATGTACCTAAGGCATGACAAAAAGTCTACAACCATACACAAGTTCCTAAATAAAGGGGACAACCACATATCTCGCGGTACTTCAGAACCTTAACTGGTAATCCTGTAAAGGAAGGTCTATCTTCTACTGTTTCTATAATTAACTATTAACACATGCATTGAAAGACAAGAACTACACAATACTCACAACAAGCAAACTCCGCTAGGTAAACCATTAATGAGAATGGTACCTGTGACAACTGATGCCAACAGTTCCGCGGTATATCATCACTCAACCTCAGACCTATGCTCCTCAAGTATCACCTGAGGTCATATCCATAGCCTCCACTTCCACTCTTTCTACACCGGAAAGAGGAAGATCTTGATAAGAAGAAACACTACCTTGCTGACAAAAAAAGGGGCCAGATGGCCTAGTTCACCACAGGTGAAGCAAGCTATCGGTGTCATAGGACACACAGAGCGCAAATGATTTGGATAACCACAGTTAAGACATAAACGTCCCATCCCTGCAGCTAGTACGGGTGACTCCTCTACACTGCCCAACTCGAAGGCTCTACCTTGAGCTCTTCTAGTGTCCGTGGTACTCCCACCACGACCCCTACCTCTACTCGGCCTGGAAACGGATCCTTGAGTAGAAGGATGATATGGGACTCTCTGTTGTCCCTGTGTCTGCTTCTGAGGTGTCTTCTGACCACCACCCGTCACACTAGCAGAAGTAAAACCCTGTCGTGATGCCACTCCAGTTTGCTTACAAAGGCATCTTTATGACCCTGTCTACCACAGGTAAAGCAAGTCACTGGCGATCTTAGACACTGTGGTCGTATATGTCTAGGCTTCCCACAATTGTAACAAGTCCTCGTCTCACCAGAAGTCCGTGTGAAACGAGAAGTACTCAAACGCCCACAAGTCGGGCTTGGTTTGCCACCTGAAGACCCAACCTCATCTTTTACTAATTCCACCTATTGTTTCTTCTTTGATATGGAAACTTTAGTTGATCCTCCAGATGTTGGTAAATCCAGTGTAGGTCTACCTGCTCTTACAGCCTCATAAACTTGATGCATATATTCTTGAAACTCGTATTTACTCATGGAGACGTGATCAGCCTCTTCGAACTCGTTCTCTGCCATAGGCAAAACAACAGTGGAAACTGGTCCCTGACTTGGCGCTACTGGAGGAAGAGGGGTTGTACCCCTACCTCGTCCCACTACAAATACTGCTCTAGTCTGAGCCATCTTTAGAATATACGCACCTAAACTTATAAGGCCATATATATGCCATATGTATCGATATATATATATATATATATATATATATATATATATATATATATATATATATATATATATATATATATATATATATATATATATAATACTTAATATTACATGCATACACATCAGCGCATAAAAGATATCTATATATATATATATATATATATATATATATATCTACCCTGTCGAGATCCTCAGATGGGTGACGACTTATGTACATACTATCGCAAAACATCTGTATTCGCTTTAAAACTAAAATCCTTTAAAAAGTCAGACCCCATGTGGGTTTTGTTTATTTGTCCACTCTACCTTTGTTGTAGATAGCAAGTGTCATTGTTGTCAACCTAAGGCTCTGATACCAACTCTGTAACACCCCGAATCCACGGGACTTGATAACGTGATTTATAACGTTAGTATAAGCATTCATTTAGATAGTTTTTCCCGTTATTCATGCACGGTTTGGCATTAGTTCACGACGTTTACACTCATTTCGTGCATATTTTTAGAAAAGATGCCTACACGAGCTTTTGTCGGTTTTGTAGGTATTTCGGGGATCTTTTGGACATTAATCGATACATTCGAGGGTCAAGCATCATGGTGGTACACATCCAAGGCTTTGAAGGAACATAATTGGAGCAATGAAGAACACAAGGACCCTTATTGGTGCAAGCAATGGAGCAACTCATGGCTAGACGATCATAACAAGCCTCTGTTGAAGAAAATCGGACCAGCACTCAGGAAAATCGGCCGATTTATCTGACTGGGTCGATTTTTTTGGCCTTTGACAGCTTAAGCCACGTGTCCCACGATCTCTTTGTCCGGCCTTGCTCTTGATGGAGAATATAAGTGGTCCTACAAGCTGTTGCTGAGGATCTCTTCCTACATTCTCTCACACACACCTCATGCCATTGGATAGACTTGGAGAAGAAGAAAAACTCTCTCAATTTGGGGGAAAGAAGAAGAACACCCAACTTAGAGTGAAAGTGAGTTTTTGAGTGATTTTGAGTGATTTTTGGAGTCTTTGATTGAAGAACTATTGGAAGGATTGTTAGGAACGTTTTGGAACTTCTTTTGAGGGGTTGTAAGTCTTGCTTAAACTTATATTCAGTTGAGATTTATTGATTTAGTTGCTTATCTTTCATCATCTACCTATGAAAACCATGTATGCTTGTGTGATGATTTTGGATCTTGAAATGCATGTTATTGGCTAGTTTATTGTGATTCTGGAGTGATGGATTGACGGTTATGGCTTGGGTGATGATAGAATGGACTTATATGTTAGTTTAGGATGATTCGTATGCACAAAACCTAACCCAGGAAGAAAAATCGACCTGTTCTTCAGGCAGATCGTCCGATTTTGCTATGATCCACCTGATTTTTCTCTCTGTTGCTCTTTAATTGATGAATCTGTAGGTTAGGATGATAGGTTGTTGGAATCTAGTGTTTATTAAGCATAATTTAGCTTAGAATCACCTAATGCTAGCAACCTAAGTGAGGGAAGAGACCTACCCGGTGATTTCCGACCTTAGATACCTAAGATGATGAACTCTAGGTAGTAGTGAGCCTCACAAGCCGCTATTGGATTGAGTGTGCTAGGATTATTGCTTGAGACTTCCCTTTTCCGAGACTTACCCGGTAAGGAAAGGGTTGCCCCTTAAGTAGAGTCCGGTTTGTGTAGAATTCCCTACTTTAACCCCTTGAGACCTACCCGGTAATAGGAGTTTGATGCGGGATTAGTGAAGCGAGAGACTTACCCGGTAATTGCTTCCATTAGAGAAACACCATTTCCAAACACCGCAGCTTCATCCTTAGAATCTTTAGAAGCTTGAGTCCAATGCCATAACCGGAAATCTTGACCTCTAGAATCCACTTTTCTCTCTTTGATCACACATTTTGTGCTTGTGTTACTTGTTTGTTTTGCTAGCTTGAGTTGTTAGTTTGTTTTGCATTCTTATATCGTTGTGATTCTTGATTGATCACCATACAAAACCAATCCCAAAAATATTGAGATTTTCATTTCTTTATTTCTTTCTCTTTTCTTAGACTAGATTCACACTATCTATGGTCACTTGTTGATTCGATTTCACCTTAGTCTTCGTGTTCGACCTCAGAATACTACCCTTGCTACAAAACAACCCATACACTGTGGGTTCGCTAGGAGTTAGGAAATTATATCGAGTTTATAAATTGTAAGACTTTTGTGCTACACAATCTTAGCGTAACAAGTTTTTGCCGCCGTTGCCGGGGACTAGGTCTAGATTGAGTCATTTTTGTGATTGTTTATAGTGTAGATCTTTCTTGTTGCTTTTGATATCGTTTGGTTTGTGTCTTTGCTTTTCAGGACATCTCTCACTCTTTAGGTGTATGCGAAGATCTCGTGGCAAGGATTTAGCTCCATTCGATCCCGAACCGGAGAAAACCCTTAGATCTAGATCCAAGAGCATTCGAAAAGGGAAAGAGATGTCCGGAAGAGATCTCCAAGCTGAGTTGGATGAGGCTTTAGAGCAAATTAGACTAAGAGATGAGCTTTTGGAGAATGAAAGGAGACTTGCCAATGAGAGGCAAGAAGCAACTAGGAGGGAGATTGAAGAGATTAGGCAAGCTCTTGTGCAAAGAGAGCTTAATCGTCAACAACCTCCACCTCCACCACAACCACAGCCGGCGGCGGTTAATATTCGGGTTGTGCCCATTGCTATTGAAGAGCCACAAACGTTAGGGCAACGTATGGATCCGGCACAAAGAGCACACCGTCCGGGTGTGCACTTAGGAGATCCCGCAGCCCATGATTACGAGCTCTGCCCTCAAGTTCTACAAATGATCCGGCATAATCAATTTGGAGGGATGGAAGGAGAGTCTCCTCATCAACACTTGATGAACTATGAGATCTTGTTGGAGACTCTTAGACCGCCTAGATTGGAGAGCAACAACCATAAGCTTAGGGCTTTCTCCTTCTCACTTAAGGATAAAGCCTTGGCTTGGTATCAATCTATTCCACAAGGGCGAGTGAGTACTTGGAAGGAGATGACAACCGAGTTTTTGACTAAGTTCTTCCCACCTTCCAAGACTACCGAGCTAAGAGGTAAGATCAATGCCTTTGTAATGAAGGATAGAAACAGCCTATTCAAGTCTTGGGAGAGGTTCAAAGACCTTCTCTTGGATTGTCCACACCATGGTATACCGAAAATTGAGCTATTGGAGATCTACTTCAAGGGACTTGATGAAGATAGCCAATTCAAACTTCAATCTCTTTCCGGTGGGACTTTCATGGAGAAGAATGTGGATGAAGCTTGGGAATTTGTTGAAAAACAAGCTTTGGTGATTGAGAAGTACTCCCATAGGAAGAGTGATGGGAGGAAAGCGGGAGCATATGAAGTGAGTGAAGTCACCATGAGTAACTTCAAGCTTGATGCAATCAACAATGAGTTGAAATCTTTAAGGGAGTTGTGTGCTACAACTTTGAAGAGTCAAGCAAGCCCTCAAGTACAAATGCAAGCAAACTTGTCTTCCAAGGAGGAAGATGTGAACTACATGGGAAGGGGCAACTACAAAAACTATCAAGGCCCAAGGAACTTCAACAATAGCCGGCAATTCAACAATTACCGGCCTAACCATAACCATCCCGGGTTTTCCTATGCAAACCCGGATGGAGCCTTGAACCCTCCCGCTTCCACAAGCGCGACTCCACCACCAAAGGCTTCACAAGAACCTCCACCCGGATTTACTCAACCTCCAAAAGATAGAACCGAGATGATGTTTGAGCAATTGCTTGGAAGGTTGAGTGGTCTTGAGAGCACGGTGACTTCAATTTCTAAAGCTCAAAAGGTTTTGGAAGCACAAGTGTTCCAAAAGGCGGGTGAAGCTCATAGAGATCCGGGGAAGCTTCCCGGAAGAACCGAAGATAACCCACGAGGCCAAGTGTTGGCTATTACAACAAGGAGTGGGCTGAGCATGAAGGACCCCTTACCCAAGGAGAATGCTAAGGGGAAGCAAGTGGTGATAGAAGAAGAGCCATTGCAAGAAGATGGAGGAAAGAGCAAGGATGATGAGCCATCATATGTGGCACCACCTCCATACAAGCCACCACTACCATTCCCACAATCACGAGCAAGAGCTCGTTTGGACAAACACTTTGGTAAATTCCTTGAACTTATGTCTAAATTGCATATTAACATTCCGGTCATGGATGCTATTCTAGGTATGCCGGCATATGGCAAATTCTTGAAGGAAATACTCTCCAACAAGAGGAAGTTGGAGGAGTATGGAGAAGTGAGGATGACGAAGAGGTCCTCGGAGTTAATTCAAACTATGAAGGAGGAGATGCCTCCTAAGTTGAGAGATCCGGGATCCTTTTGTGTGCCAATCGGAGTGGGAGAAGTGAAGTATGACGCCCTATGTAATCTTGGGGCAAGTGTAAGCATCATTCCGCTTGCACTTTGCAACAAGGTTGGGCTAGGAGAGCCAAAGCCGGTCAAGATGACCCTTTACATGGCGGACCGTTCAATCACTCACCCGGTTGGAATCTTGGAAGACATTCTGGTGCAACTAGGGAAGTTCTATGTGCCCATAGACTTCGTTGTTTTGGACATCCCGGCGGACTATCCGGTTCCTATCATCTTGGGGAGACCTTTCCTAGCTACTTCCGGATGTTTGGTAAATTGCAAGAATGGAATTCTCTCTTTCAACATTGGAGAAGAGAACATCAAGTTTAATTTGTCCACAATGGTGAAGGGGCCAGCCCTAGGTGAAGATGTCTTCAACATTGTTGAGGAAGAGGAGTCTAGAGAAGTTGTGAGCTCAATCTTGCTCAAGGATCCACTTGAGAAGGTTCTTAGCTCGAGTTTGATGGAGGAAGGAGTTGAGGAGAGTAGCAATGAAGTGATCAAGGCCTTGAATGCATTGGATGAGCTACCAAGTGTTGGATTTGAAGTACTAGAGGAAGAGAGAAATACCTGTAGAAAAATCGGACAAAGGGGGCAAAAATCGGTCGATTTTTGCATAAATCATGAATCTTCATCCAATTTTGCAAATGCAGAAACTGAAATCGACCCCCAGATCGGCCGATTTTCTTCACAGAGGGTCGATTTTCCTGAGTATTTTGAGCATCATCCAAATGTTTGTGAGCAATCATCAAGGGACTTAGGTGAGGCTTCCATGGCTTTGGAATCATCTCAACCTACATTGTATGGATCATCTCCAACCGATAAAGGTCCTCCTAAACTTGATCTAAAACCTCTTCCCTCTCATTTAAAGTATGCTTTCCTTGGTTCAAATTCTACTTATCCGGTTATTGTGAATGCATCTTTGAATGATGATGAGCTTAATAGATTGTTGACTGAATTGAAACTACATAGAAAGGCAATAGGATACACCATTGATGACCTTGTTGGCATTAAGCCCTCTTTGTGCATGCATAAGATATTGATGGAAGATGACCATAAACCCTCTATTGAACATCAAAGAAGATTGAATCCTATAATGAAAGAGGTAGTCAAGAAAGAGATCATTAAGTTGCTAGATGCGGGAATCATCTACCCGATTTCGGATAGTAAATGGGTTAGTCCCGTACATGTGGTTCCTAAGAAGGGTGGTATGACCGTAGTAACTAATGAGAATAATGAACTAATCCCAACTAGAACGGTTACGGGATGGAGGATGTGCATAGACTATAGGAAACTAAATGTGGCCTCTAGGAAAGATCACTTCCCTCTTCCTTTCATTGACCAAATGCTAGAGAGATTAGCTCAACATTCACACTTTTGTTACTTAGATGGTTATAGTGGGTTTTTCCAAATTCCTATTCACCCGGATGACCAAGAGAAAACAACATTTACATGTCCTTGGGGTACATTTGCATATAGGAGAATGCCATTTGGGTTGTGTAATGCACCCGCCACTTTTCAAAGGTGTATGATGGCTATCTTTTCTGAATATATTGAAAACATCATGGAAGTGTTTATGGATGATTTCTCTATTTATGGATCTTCATTTGATGATTGTTTAGCTAACTTATCTTTGGTGCTTAAGAGATGTGAGGAGACAAATCTTGTCTTGAATTGGGAGAAATGCCACTTCATGGTAAGTGAAGGCATTGTGTTGGGACACTTGGTGTCCAACCGTGGCATTGAGGTTGGTAGGGCTAAGATAGAGACGATAGAGAAGTTGCCACCACCTACCTCGGTGAAAGGGGTAAGGAGTTTTCTAGGGCATGCCGGTTTTTACCGGAGATTCATTAAAGATTTATCTAAGATTTCTAATCCTCTTACTAACCTACTAATGAAAGATGTTGAGTTTGTTTTCTCCAAGGATTGCCTTGAGGCTTTTTGTAGGTTGAAGGATGCTTTGATCACCGCCCCCATCATGCAACCTCCGGATTGGAGCTTACCATTTGAAGTGATGTGTGATGCAAGTGATGTGGCCGTTGGGGCTGTTTTAGGACAAAAGAAAGATGGGCGTACACATGCCATATATTATGCTAGCAAGACGCTAGATGATGCCCAACTTAACTATGCCACAACCGAGAAGGAGTTGCTAGCGGTGGTGTATGCCTTTGAGAAGTTCCGGTCATATCTTGTTGGAGCAAAGGTCATTGTGTACACGGATCATGCTGCGATCCGTTACCTCCTCACAAAGAAAGATGCCAAACCTCGCCTCATTCGGTGGATCCTTCTTCTTCAAGAGTTTAACTTGGAAATCCGGGATAAGAAAGGGTCCGAAAATTCTGTGGCAGATCACCTTAGTAGACTCCCACCATTGGAGCTTGAGAGAGATGACATCCCGATTGATGACTCATTCCGGGATGAGCAATTGCAAATGGTAGAGGAGTGCTTGTTTCAAGTGTCAAGGGGTAATGAGCCATGGTATGCCGATATTGTGAACTACCTTGTGTGTGAGGAGGTGCCGCCCGGTTTATCCTATGCCCAAAAGAAGAAGTTCTTTAAGGATATGAGGCATTATTATTGGAGTGAGCCACTCTTGTTCAAGAGAGGGCCGGATGGAGTCTTTAGGAGGTGCATTCCGGAGGATGAGGTGGAGAGTGTGATCCGGCATTGTCACTCTTTGCCATGTGGAGGCCATGCTAGCTCACACAAGACGTGTGCAAAGGTATTGCAATCCGGTTTTTATTGGCTTAACTTATTTAGAGATGTGCAGAATTTTGTAGTGGCATGTGATGCTTGCCAAAGGACGGGCAACATCTCAAGGAGGAATGAGATGCCCTTGAACAACATACAAGAGGTAGAGATATTTGATGTGTGGGGTGTGGACTTCATGGGACCATTCCCTTCTTCATGTGGCAACCTCTACATCCTATTGGCGGTGGACTATGTGTCGAGATGGGTGGAAGCAATCGCTTCTCCCACAAATGATGCCAAAGTTGTGGTGTGGTTCTTCAACCGAGTGATCTTCCCTAGGTTTGGGACACCAAGGGTGATCATAAGTGATGGAGGAAAGCACTTCACTAATAAGAACTTTGGGGCACTTTTGGCTAAGTATGGGGTGACTAATAATGTGGCAACACCTTACCATCTCCAAACTAGTGGCCAAGTGGAGATCTCCAACCGGGAGATTAAAGGAATTCTCGAGAAGACGGTTTCTAGAACAAGAAAGGATTGGGCTATGAAGCTCGATGATGCTTTGTGGGCTTATAGAACCGCTTTCAAGACACCGATTGGCACCACTCCCTACAAGCTAGTTTATGGCAAGTCTTGCCACCTTCCGGTGGAGATGGAGCATAGAGCATATTGGGCCATAAGGTGGCTGAATTTTGACCTCAAAGAAGCCGGTGAGAAGAGGTTGCTAGACATGAACGCTCTTGAGGAGATCCGGTTGGATGCTTATGAGAATGCCCGGATTTACAAGGAGAGGACCAAGCGTTGGCATGACAAGCGTCTCATCCCAAAGGAGTTGAGTGAGGGTGACTTAGTGCTTCTCTTCAACTCGAGGTTGTGGCTCTTCCCCGGAAAGCTCAAGTCAAGATGGACGGGTCCTTATGTTGTTAGGAAGATCTTTCCTCATGGAGCGGTGGAGATAGGAGGAGATCATTGTGGTAACTTTAAGGTGAATGGGCACCGTTTGAAGAAGTACATCCCGGAAGCCCCGGTGGAAGTGATTGCCCCACTTCACCTTGAGTGAAACACTCCTGAATTTGGTCAAGCTAATGACTTTAAAGAAGCGCTTAATGGGAGGCAACCCATTGGTACATATTTTTCCCTTTCATTTTTCTTGTTTTTGTTTGATTTTGCTCTTGGTGTGCTTTGTTTTTCTTTTGTGCTTTTGGGTGGTAGATCTTGTTGATTGTCATGTGTTATGAGATGCTGGAGGTCATGTGAAAACCTCATGGAACTGCTGAAGGTACAAGATCCGAGCACGTGGATGAGGAAGAAAGCACCCAGGAAAATCGGACTGATCTTGCACTAAATCGGCCAATTTTCCTGGGCAGATGGTCCGATTTTTCCTTCTGTCAAGGAAAGTAATGATCACCAATCAAGAATGGGTGGAACGAACGTGGAACTTGGACGGCTTGCGGTGCCAAGCGCGGGTTCCGACACCACAATGAACATCAAGAGCTCTCTACCATCCTTGATCGATCATCCACCATCATCATTCGATGTGAACCGAAACACCAAAGCATCACCAATTTTACATTGTGAGGACTCTCTTTCACTTCTTTATTTAGTTTGCACATTGGGGACAATGTGTTTCTAAGTATGGGGTGGGGTTTTCATGATCACTTGCATGATTAGCATCTAGGATAGTCTAATATTGTCACATGTTTAATTATGTCTTGCATTGTACATATATATTTCGAAAAATCCCAAAAAAATCAGAAAATTTAAAAAATTTTAGTGCTTCTAAGCTTGGGAATGACCCTTATGATGAAAATGTCTTGTGAATTGGCTATGGATAGCCTTATGTGTTGAATTGATGTATGCATATGTGGACTTGTAGTACTTATCTTGAATCCCATGTGTGAATTGTGATCATGAATGTTTGCCTTGATTGGATTGAGGATTGATAGTCGAAATTACATGCTAGTTCTTGCACATCATTTAGGAGTGATTAAGGCAATTCATTTTCCTCTACTTCTCATCTTGATCATGTTGTTTGAGCACCTCAATTGATGAAAATTTTGACCTCTTTTGACCCATCGGGGAATAGGAGCATGCTAGTGTGCTGATGTATGTGAAAAGCAAGTGTTGGGTGAAGTTGTTGATGAATGAATGATGTGAATGAAGTGCTGAATTTGTTGTGAAAAGTGTAGAAAAAAAATAGGTTTGGGGACGTTGGTTTAAATGACGAGTAACTCGGCACCATTCACATAATCGGGTGTTTGTGCCTTGCCAAAATCAAATAAACCGATAGTCCTAACGAGCTTTGGTATGTGTGCCCGGTGTGGATGCACCTCGAAAAATAAAAAAAGCCCGAGGACGGCTAATCACCAAGGTTTCGGCTTTTGTACACCAATGCCACTGTCTCAAAAATAATGAAAAAGAAAAGAAAACAAAGAAAAAAAATGGAGAAAATTATACACTTGCTGGGAAGTTGAGCAAAAACGAAATTGTGGAGTTAGTTCCTTTCCCGGATTAGCATCACATGACCTAAAAATTCCCACCTAATCACAACGTTTCTTAGCCTCTTCTTTCCTAAGCCCTTGTGACCTAATTGCATGTGTGTAAGACTTAGTGATCTAGATTGGATATACTCATGATCATCTTGACTTCTTCATTTTCACCTCTCATGCATGCTTTCTAGTTAAGTATAATTGTCTTTCCATGCCTTCATTCATTTGATGCATGATTGCTTGTCCATTGCCATGAAACATGACTATGAAGGTGATCCAATGTTAGAAGCACAATTCCAAAAAGATTTTTTTGTTTTTCTGCATGCATAAATCATGTCATCTCTTAGTCTATAGTTGGATCTTGCTCGGGGACGAGCAAATCTTAAGTATGGGGTATTTTGATAATGTGATTTATAACGTTAGTATAGGCATTCATTTAGATATTTTTTCCCGTTATTCATGCACGGTTTGACATTAGTTCACGACGTTTACACTCATTTCGTGCATATTTCTAGAAAAGACGTCTACACGAGCTTTTGTCGGTTTTGTAGGTATTTCGGGGATCTTTTGGACATTAATCGATACATTCGAGGGTCAAGCCTCATGGTGGTACACATCAAAGGCTTTGAAGGAACATAATTGGAGCAATGAAGAACAAAAGGACCCTTATTGGTGCAAGCAATGGAGCAACTCATGGCTAGACGATCATAACAAGCCTCTGTTGAAGAAAATCGGACCAGCACTCAGGAAAATCGGCCGATTTATCTGACTGGGTCGATTTTTTTGGCCTTTGACAGCTTAAGCCACGTGTCCCACGATCTCTTTGTCCGGCCTTGCTCTTGATGGAGAATATAAGTGGTCTTGCAAGCTGTTGCTGAGGATCTCTTCCTACATTCTCTCACACACACCTCATTTCATTGGATAGACTTGGAGAAGAAGAAAAACTCTCTCAATTTGGGGGAAAGAAGAAGAACACCCAACTTAGAGTGAAAGTGAGTTTTTGAGTGATTTTGAGTGATTTTTGGAGTCTTTGATTGAAGAACTATTGGAAGGATTGTTAGGAACGTTTTGGAACTTCTTTTGAGGGGTTGTAAGTCTTGCTTAAACTTATATTCAGCTGAGATTTATTGATTTTAGTTGCTTATCTTTCATCATCTACCTATGAAAACCATGTATGCTTGTGTGATGATTTTGGATCTTGAAATGCATGTTATTGGCTAGTTTATTGTGATTCTGGAGTGATGGATTGACGGTTATGGCTTGGGTGATGATAGAATGGACTTATATGTTAGTTTAGGATGATTCGTATGCACAAAACCTAACCCAGGAAGAAAAATCGACCTGTTCTTCAGGCAGATCGTCCGATTTTGCTATGATCCACCTGATTTTTCTCTCTGTTGCTCTTTAATTGATGAATCTGTAGGTTAGGATGATAGGTTGTTGGACTCTAGTGTTTATTAAGCATAATTTAGCTTAGGATCACCTAATGCTAGCAACCTAAGTGAGGGAAGAGACCTACCCGGTGATTTCCGACCTTAGATACCTAAGATGATGAACTCTAGGTAGTAGTGAGCCTCACAAGCCGCTATTGGATTGAGTGTGCTAGGATTATTGCTTGAGACTTCCGTTTTCCGAGACTTACCCGGTAAGGAAAGGGTTGCCCCTTAAGTAGAGTCCGGTTTGTGTAGAATTCCCTACTTTAACCCCTTGAGACCTACCCGGTAATAGGAGTTTGATGCGGGATTAGTGAAGCGAGAGACTTACCCGGTAATTGCTTCCATTAGAGAAACACCATTTCCAAACACCGCAGCTTCATCCTTAGAATCTTTAGAAGCTTGAGTCCAATGCCATAACCGGAAATCTTGACCTCTAGAATCCACTTTTCTCTCTTTGATCACACATTTTGTGCTTGTGTTACTTGTTTGTTTTGCTAGCTTGAGTTGTTAGTTTGTTTTGCATTCTTATATCGTTGTGATTCTTGATTGATCACCATACAAAACCAATCCCAAAAATATTGAGATTTTCATTTCTTTATTTCTTTCTCTTTTCTTAGACTAGATTCACACTATCTATGGTCACTTGTTGATTCGATTTCACCTTAGTCATCGTGTTCGACCTCGGAATACTACCCTTGCTACAAAACGACCCATACACTGTGGGTTCGCTAGGAGTTAGGAAATTATATCGAGTTTATAAATTGTAAGACTTTTTTGCTACACAATCTTAGCGTAACAGGACTCGGAGTGCTACATTGGGCTAGGATCTCACAATGGATCCTGACCCTAGCCTGACAACAAGTTCCCTGAATCTTACAATATGGCACAGGTTGATTAAAAACCAAATACATAAAAGCTATATAAGATACATCAAAGAAGTTTACAAACACAAGCCGAGTACAAAACATCAAACATCAACATCTGATACAAAAGATCTCATATCCCACGCATCCTAATGTACAGAAGTCCTCGGTTGGTCACACCATTTGGCTCACTCTGCAGTCTTCCTAACCTGCAGATCATCTACAACACGGTATACACCGTTAGCTACAGTAATGAAAAGCATGAAGGTAATAACACAACCACACATCAACATCTCATACATGCAATGTCACACACATTCATTTATTATCTTCAATTATGTTATTTCATTACTAATTCAACTTATTTTGTAACATAAGGAGCCTCAAGAACCCCGTCCCATCCAACGTAATACAGGGGTTTTGCATGGAGGTGACCATCACTCGTCCCCCTCCCCTGTGAGATCATCTTCAGGGCACCTCCTCCTACCAGCAGGCGGAGACCGGTGGTCACAACCTGTTATAAAACACTTGGGCCTTCTAATATCACATATGGTCATCCTAGTCCGGTTTATGTTATAAATGCACAATCATATGAGCACACACAACCATCACAATCACACAATCCATAACTGCACGCTAAGTAAGTCCTATGGACCTACCTGTAACACTCGTATCCAATACCACGTCACATCTTTCCCTTGGGGAAATAATCAACGCCTGCAATAGCAAGGCACACAACATCACATACTGTAAGGTCAAGGGACTTATCTCCAAACCATAACCAACCTACATCCTCCATCTAAACCTCAGGATCATAACATGCTCACAACTGCCTAAGGCATAACCTCAATATAACCACAAGTTCCTAAGGCACCACTCTGTCATGCTACTAATCAAACTCATCCTAACCAAGCTAGCCTAGCTCTACAACCAAAGGCAAAGCCAAAGGAAAGGAAAGAAGGAATCATACCAACAAGGTATGCCTTGAGTGCACCAATAGAAGCAAGGAACTCCAAGCTAACCCAATGAGGCGCAGGGGCGGCTCATAGGTAGGAGCAGGGCCGGCCAAAGTCAGGCGCAGGGGTGGCTGTCTGTGCAAAAGGTTGGTCCCAACTTCTCTTCGATCTCTTTCTCGATTCTCTTCACTTCTTCAATACACCACAACAACACACGTACATATATACACATGTATGATCATCAAAACATCAGAAAATGATCCACACAAGCTAAGCTTGTGATTCTAAGCTAGAAAAGGAAGAAAGGAGCAAAGAAGAGGAAGGAAAGAAGATAGAGGTGAAGATCTTACCACAGCAACCCTAAGCAGCAACTAGGAGCAACAACACACCTCAACACAACAGCAACAACTCTCAGTCACAACATCATGATCATCCAAGCCTCAAACCACAAACAACTCTCAAAACTCACACACACATGATCAAAGAAAGATCAAAGAAGATCAAGAAAGAAGAAAGGAGAAGATGAACGTGAGGAGGAAGAGAGAAGATAGAGAGATGAAGAAACCCCTCCTCTGAAGCTAAGGGAAGCTTATATAAGAAGCCAACCCAAAAGCAAGTCAAGAGGTCAACAAAGGTGGTTGTAGTCGCACAAAACCGCAGGGGCAGATCAGGCAAGGTGCAGGGGCGGTCATCCTGAGGCGCAGGGGTGGCTAACAGGGTCCTCAGGGGCGGCTCAACACAACTCAGCTAGGCTCCAAGGCTCATAATACTAAGACTCTTACATGCATGCCCATTATGGTATTCTCATTACGAGTTGAGGAGATGGAGATGAGGAAGCGGTCAGGGGTGAGACCACATAGGTTTGAAGCTCTATGGGCGACGGATGAGGGTTGCGAGCTCATTGTGCGAAATGCATGGCTCAATCCAATTATCGGGGGGGGGGTGCTTATGGAGTCATGGGACAATTGAAATCTTGTATGGTGGATTTAAAAGATTGGAATAGCAAGCATTTTGGGAACATTTTATGTAAATTGAAAAAAGTCAGAGAAGAGTTACGTGAGATGAATAAGGGGGGAATGATCGGTGCTTTAGTTGGGCAACGACAAGCATTGGAACGGGAAGAGAGTGAGTTGATGACTCAAGAAGAACAACTTTGGTTCCAACGTGCACGGGTGAATGAATTAAAATGGGGTAATCGGAACTCAACATTCTTTCACAAAAAAGCAAACGGACGTCATAATCGCAACATGTTGTATAGGCTCATTGATGATAATGGGATGGAATGGCGGAGTGGGGATGGAATGGCTTGGGTGGCGGTGGAGTATTTCCGGGATCTGTTTAATACTAGTCTTAATGCACCTCCTTCAACGGCTTCTCAAGGAATCTCCTAAATGGTGTCGGAGGAAGATAATCTCGAGCTCTTACGCCCGTTCTCTAGTGAGGAGGTATATTCTGCTCTTTTTTCTATGCACCCCACAAAAGCTCCGGGTCCCGATGGTATTTCGGCGTTGTTCTTTCAACAACATTGACATATTGTTGGATCGGATGTCACAAAGTTTGTTCTTGATGTCCTTAACTGGTCGGGTATTCTCGATAATCTCAATCATACTTTCATTTCCCTTATTCCTAAAGTTACTAACCCTTCTCGTATGAAAGATCTTCGCCCTATCAGCTTATGTAATGTTCTATACAAAATTATTTCAAAAACGCTTCCTAACAGGTTAAAAGGATGATTAGTGAAGGTTGTTTTGGAAACCCAAAGTGCTTGTGTCCCGGGACGACTCATTATTGATAACGCACTTGTTGCCGCGGAGATCTTTCATTACATGAAAAAGAAGAGGCAAGGAGGTGTTGGTTTTTTGGTGCTTAAATTGGATATGGCTAAAGCTTATGACAGGGTTGAATGGAGTTTTCTGGAGGAGTGTATGCTTAAGATGGGATTTCATCCACGGTGAGTAGGGCTGATTATGAGTTGTGTGTGGAGTGTCTCTTTTCCAGTTTTGGTTCAAGGCATCCCGACTCCAAAATTCTATCCGTCTCGAGGGCTTCGTCAAGGTGATCCATTGTCTCCTTAATTTTTCTTGTTTTGCGGGGAAGCTTTATTTGACCTTATTAGATCGAGCAAGCTTTGTGGAAGATGGAAAGGGATAAAAATTGCTCGACGGGCTCCTATGGTGTCTCACTTATTTTTTGCAGATGATATCATGTTGTTTGCTAGAGCTACTTGTCAACAGAGCCAAGAAATTGTGAATATCTTTCGTGTTTACGAAGCAGCATCAGGTCAACAAGTTAACTTTGGCAAATCGGAGTTATCCTTTAGTGCGAATGTTCGTGAGGATAGCAGAGAGGCTTTACAGAGCATACTCCAAGTTGTGGAAGTGGAGAGGCATGAGAAATATTTGGGTCTCTCGACAATGATTGGTCGGTCGAAGAAAGTTGTGTTTGCGCATGTTAAAGAGAGAGTTTGGAAAAAACTTGCATCTTGGAAGGGCCATTTTCTCTCAAGGGCGGGGAATGAGGTACTTATCAAATCCGTGCTTCAAGCTATTCCGACTTTTACCATGTCTTGTTATTATCTTTCAACGGATTTGTGTCGGGATATTGAACAAATGATTTGTGAGTTCTGGTGGGGAGATGCGAATCGTAGGCCTTTACATTGGATGAGTTGGAAGAGATTATGTGTTCCAAAGAAGGAAGGTGGCATGGGTTTTCGAGATTTGGAATCCTTTAATGTTGCTCTCCTCGTTCGCCAAGGCTGGCGTATTATTACCCATTCGGATTCATTGCTTGCCCGTCTTTTAAAAGCAAGGTATTTCCCGTCTTCTTCATTTATTGATGCTATGTTTGGGTTTTTCTCCTAGCTATGTGTGGCGTAGTATCATGCGAGGTCAATCTGTTCTTAAGGAGGGTTCGTATTGGTCTGTGGGTAATGGTAACACAATATCTATAAGGGATGACCAATGGTTACCACACCCCTCTTTGTTTAAGCCTCTCGTTATGCCTATTGCGAATAATGAGTTCGTCCTAGTTTGAGACCTAATTGACTGGAGTTTGTCTGCATGGAAGGATGATGTGGTTCGATCCTTATTCACTGCGGAGGATAGGGACTTAATTTTGAGGATACATCTTGTTGACCCTTCTGTTTGTGATACCCTGACCTGGTTCTTGAGAGAAGTGGGGTTTTTTCGGTTCGTTCATGCTACCATCTTTTAATTGATAAGCAGTGTCGGGAGGATGATGTGGGTTCCTCCTCTTTTGGGGCAACGGAGGTGCGTCTCTGGAGAGCTCTTTGGCGCATGGTCATACCTCCGAGGATCAAGGAATTTTTGTGGCGCTGTTTAACTGATGTTCTCCCTTGTAATCTCAATCTCATGCGCCGGCGATGTCGGTCAGACCCTCGTTGTTGGGCATGTGGTAGTGTGGAGTCCGTTGAACACGTTATTCTCACGTGTGTGAAGGCCAAGCGTGTTTGGAAGTTGGAGCCAAGGTTGCGTGCGTTGCACCGAAACGGCAGGCACTTTAAAAACATATTTGGTGCGGTTATTAACCGTGCTACTTCTGATCATTTGGAGGTCTGGGCCATGCTCCTACACGGCATTTGGACAGCTCTAAACAAGGCAATCTTCCAGGGTGTGGAGCGGGAGGCTAGATTGGTGGTAGAAGATCAACTCTAGTGGTTGCCATCCTACAAGAAAATGCAGCAGAGGTCTGGTAGATGTGGTCGACCTGACTGTACGGGGGAGCCACGATGGCAGCAACCACCGGTAGGGTTCATAAAGATTAATGCTGATGCTTCGAGCACTTCTTCATTCTGCGGGATCGGTATTATCGCTAGATGTGCTTCCGGCAATGTTCAGTTTGTGAGCTCTAAATCCATCCAGGTTGGCTCTTCGCCGGAGATTGCAGAACCAGAGGCCATTCTTTGGGCAGCCCAACAAGCCGTCGAAAGAGGTTTGTCTTGCGTTATTGTGGATTCTGATTGTTTGCTAGTGTTAACACAACTTAGACAATGCAAACTGCTTCGGAATCCTCTCGAGATGTTGGTGGAGAAGATCTTGAAGGTTGCAAAGAGAATTCACTCGATCACCTGGTCTTATGTTAATCGGAGAGGAAATCAAGCAACTCATTTCTTTGCGGGTCTTCGACCTTCTGTTCCGTTATTGTCTACTTCTTCTGTTCATTTTTCAGCGGCTCTAGAACCTATTATGTATGCTGATATGTTTATAAGCAATTAAAAGTAGTGTTCTTATAAAAAAAAGAAGAAGAATTGAGACAAAGCTCAATCGACCATAAATTTATTTTTTATTTTTCCTTTTCATTTTTATGTTTTTGAGGCCGTTAGTCAGATCAAAACGACCTGAATTTTATTTTTTTTTCTTTTCATCTTTGGTGTTTTGGGGCCTTCGCAAAATCGATATTATCATGAATAGGTAAGTGATAATGAAAAATAACATTTTATAATAATATGTATTTGAAAATTAATCTCGTAGAATAAATAAAGGTAGATTATTTTTATCTACAAAATATATTATTTCCATAAGTATTTAATAAATCAATAAATTGTACTCATAAATATAAATTTTAGTCATAAATATAAATCAATATCTAAATTTGTCCAAATTAAACAACCTGGTGACCAGTATTTAACAGACCCTCCGAATAGATTCGTTTTCGCTCCCATAGTAAATTCTATGCCTTGTATTTAACACGGAGGCAAAGGCCGCAGGCCCGCAAGAGTCTTTTGGTTTCTCTTCTGTTCTTCTTCATACTGCGAGACTGCGAGTGCGCTGTAGCCACCTTTTAATCCTCTACTTCCGCCGACCTTGGGCTATCTACTCCTTTACCAAATGGCAGCTGAATTGCCGGCGGCCGAAATTCCCGTGGAGAACGCCGGAACGCCGTCTGCAGCACATGAGAGCACTCTCCCGTCTAACTTGGTCCCCAAGCGACAACGCCGCCCTAGCGTCCGATTGGGCGAAATCGGCGACCAGCCTGCTACTCTGCGCGCCGCCTCCAAATCCTGGAAATTGATCCCCCATTCCAACCCTAGACCTTCCAACAAGACTCGTCCCATAACCAATTTGGTCAATTCCGACGGCGATCGCACCAGCAGCTACGAGTACGACGCTGCTCCTCCTCCAGCGACACTCTACACCATCGAAAGCAACGGAAATTTGACATTCGATTCCTCCCTGCTGCTCTCTTCCCAGCAACAGAAGCTTAAGGGCTCTGGAAAGAAAACGCATACTGCTGCTAAGAGACCGAGGAGCAACTGGAGACCCGACGAGCCAACACCTGCAGATGGAAGCAACGGTGGACAAGTTCACGAACATAGGGATTTCGATCCGCAGGGATTTCCGAGTCCAAATCCGAGTCCGTTGAGGGAGCAGAGCGCCGATAACGCTATGCGACTTGACGAATGGCATGCGCACAATAAGAGATCGGCTAGGGTTAGGGTTTCCGAATCGCTGGATCCCGAGGTTGACGGGGATGGGAATCCCCGTGATTCGGATACCAGAGTTCGGAATCGATTTCCGGATGAGGAGGTTAGGAATTGGCTCACCGAGCTTGGAGTGGGGAAATACTCGCCGGTGTTTGAGATACACGAGGTGGATGAGCATGTATTGCCATTCCTCACATTGGATGATCTCAAGGATATGGGGATCAATGCTGTTGGATCTAGAAGAAAGATCTTCTGTGCTATTCAGAAGCTTCGCAAAGGTTTTTCATGACCCCTTCTTCTCATCTGCTTTGTATCATTAGCTAATAAAACAATTATTACTTGCTATGCATCCAAAACAGTCGTTGATGCCTGATCTGTAGTTGAGCAATAATGTTCTATACACTGTAGTATTCATGATTTTGGCTTCACTTGAGGATCAGAACTCTATTCCTATGAATCATAGCTCCATATTTGTGTCTTGATTGCACAGTTTCACTCATACCACACATTCCCCGATGAACTATCAATTTATTATGTTAATCTTCCTCTCTGATTCATTATGCTTCTCGTCTGATACTATAATTCTCACCAGCTTGTAGATTATGTTTCAACAAGGTCTACTACCACTGTGATTGTATGTGGAACTAATTGCTTACCATGGCTACTTTGGTTATTCCCGTAATGTAATCCCTATCTTACAATGCTTCCATAGGCGCGGAATTGCTTGATTATATATGGAACTTCGATTGTTCACTAACAAGTTTTGCATTTCCTACATCATCTTGCACTAATCAGTTGTAAAAATGTTCTTTTCAAGTCTGTCAGACAATTTAATAAGGGGGTGTTATCAGCTGTAGATTCTCAAATTTATACTACTAATCCACCGCAGTGCAGAAGCTTGACATTGCGGATGAGTGGCATGAACTCGGATGAGAGAGACGGCATTCGAGATGAGTGACTCAAGCACTCATCCGTAAATTCAGAATGAGTGAGCTTTACCACGCATCTGTGTTGCGGATGTGTGGCCTCATAACTTACGAGTTCCGGTCCAAGTCCAAACAACTTGGGGTTTCCGGATCAGTCTAGGTTCAGTCCTGGATTGTTGAACAACCCTACTCTTGCAGGATTGAGTTTTGGATCCAACGTGGAGTACCAAGTAACAATTAACGGTACGTAAGGTTTCCTAGGAGGTCCACGACCAAAGTAGGTGTGTCCCTCTCTTGTCTTGTGCTACTGGTTAGATTTGATACAAGAGTCGTTTCTTCTGTCTGGTCCCCTGACTATAGATTCTTCCATTCCTGCATATTTTTGGTAAAAAAGATATAAATCAATATATTATAAAAAGAAATGAAACTGGACCGTTTATATTATATATATTAACATGTCATTATCCTACAAGTTTAACTTATTCAAAGATTATATTTCAAATGTCGGATCTACAGTATATAACTATATATGAAAATATTAATAAGGTAATTCTACAAAATGTACATAATGATTTTAACATTTGGCAGTAAGCTGTAAAATACTAAAATGTAAATTAAGTTGATGAATAACCTTGTTGAAATTTAAGAAAAATACATCTAATTTTTCATATTTTAGGAGACTGAATACATAAAGTATTTCTAAATATCAACAGTTTTTATTTAATCTAATAGATTAGTATACTAATAAATATACTTATTATGTATAAACAAATTGATTCTGTGGCCATAAAAATATAAACTAGTCTAATACTCCATGTATTGTATGTATTTGTTGAGCGACTAATTTACAAACACTTTTGTTATATCTGCACGAAAGTTTAACTAGATTTCCACCAGATTTTTGTATGTCACTAAAGCCATATGTAAATGTAGTGTCACTAAAGCTTTATATAAATTCATGTTTGTATGAAATAATAGGGACTGAATTGTGTCCATTCCATACAGAATACTATTACATATATAGGAGAAGACTATCAACAGAAAAAGGAAAGAGATATATACAGTTTCCATCTACAGAGAATGCATAGAAGGAAAAGAGGGATATGCAGTATAATGCTGTAACGGTAATATGCCAGTATAATGCTGTAACGGTAATATGCCCCCTCAAGTTGGCGCATGGATGTTCCGAATGCCCAACTTGCGTAGAAGATGATGAAATGGTTGATGACCGAGGGCTTTTGTAAAAATATCTGCGAGTTGATTAGCAGAACGGATATGTGCTGTTTTGATGGTTCCGTTTTGAACTTGATCCCGGATTATGTGACAATCCACTTCAATATGCTTGGTTCGCTCGTGAAAAATAGGATTGGCGGCGATGTGTAGGGCGGCTTGATTATCGCACCATAGGTTGATGGGGGCGTTGTGCACAACGCCGAGTGTTCCGAGAAGAGCTTTGAGCCATAGAAGTTCGCATGTTGTGGATGCCATAGCACGGTATTCTGCTTCCGCCGATGAGCGAGAAACAGTTGTTTGTTTCTTAGTCTTCCACGAGACGGGGGATTCACCCAACATGATAAAAAAAACCAGTTAAAGACCGACGGGTAAGTGGACATGTGGCATAGTCGGAATCACAATAAGCATTGAGTTGTAAGTTACTGGAGTTGGATAAGAAAATACCGTTACCAGGTGCTGATTTGAGGTATCGAAGTACGCGAAGGGCAGCGTTCCATTGAGCTACTGTAGGATCCTGCAGAAATTGTGCTAGGATGTGCACCGAATAGGAGATGTCCGGTCGAGTGATCGTAAGATATATAAGTCGACCCACGAGACGACGGTAGCGTTCTGGATTAGGAAATGGAGTGCTACTGATAGTTGCAAGACAATGATTGGGCTCAATTGGAAATGTTACTGGACGTGCTGCAAGATTTCCTGATTCGTGAAGAATGTCTAATGTGTATTTCCTTTGCGAAAGAATAAGCCCGGATGGGGTACGGGTGATCTCTATCCCGAGGAAGTAACGTAGGGGACCTAAATCCTTCATATAAAAGCACTTATTTAGATAGAATTTAAGTTTAGAAATCGATAAAGAATCGTTACCTGATATGATGATATCATCAACGTAGATTAAAATATGTAAAATTATCTTATCACGTTTAAATGAGAATAACGAATAATCAGCGTATGATTGTCGGAACCCGACTTGAGTAAGAGCGGAAGTGAGCTTGGCAAACCAATTCCTTGGTGCTTGACGGAGGCCGTAGAGGGACTTTTGAAGGCGACATACTTTGTTCGGATCGGTGGGTGTAAAACCTGGTGGTGGTTTCATGTAAACCTCTTCTTGTAAATCACCGTGGAGGAAAGCGTTGTGTACGTCTAATTGATGTAACTCCCATTTGTGTATGGAAGCAACTGCAAGGAACACTTTTACAGTCGTCAATTTAACAACAGGAGCATATGTTTCGGAGAAATCGATACCTGGTTGTTGTCGGTTTCCGAGTACGACGAGTCGGGCTTTGTACCTTTCGAGAGTACCGTCCGCCTTGTACTTCACTCTATACACCCATTTGCATCCAATGGGGGTTTTGTCAGGTGGTAGATCGACGACTTGCCAGGTGTGATTACGAAGAAGTGCATCGATTTCGGATTGCATTGCGGAACGCCACTCTGGATGGAGGGAAGCCATCTTGTAAGATGTAGGTTCTGCAACTCGTTCAATAGCTGCAATATAACTCTGGATAGGAGAAGAAAGATGATTATAGGAGATAAAATTAGAGAGAGGGTACCTTACCGTCGAAACGGAGTGATCGGAAGCAGAGGAACCCGTAGATGGCGGTATAGAATGTACTGTGTTGCAAATGTAATCATCAAGATGTGGAGGGGGGTTGGTAGTACGTGTACTGCGTCGGGGAGGAGCGGTTTGAGTGGTTGTAGGCGTGTGAATGTGTTGCGGAGAAAGAGTATCGTTAGGATTAATATACTCTCTTTCATCAGAGAATGAAGGAGGAGAGATAATGGGGGTGGGGATAGAGGATTCTGTTGAATTAGATTGGATAGGTGATGAATGGGCCCCCCGAATATTTGGATATAAGGAAGTACGTGATTGTGGGGCTGGATTAGGGGAGTTAATTGTATCATTAGTTAAGGAAGGAGAACATGAATTATTATTATTATTATTATTAGAAATTGGAGAGATATTAGGAGATATTGTAGGATTTGATGGAGTTAAATTAGAATTGAAAATAGGATTTGAAGAAGCAGCGGATGGGTAGGAAATAATATCATAATTAGCTAGATTAGGATAGGATTTATGTATAGATAAATTTTGATCCGAAAAATGAGAAGGACTACTTAAATTAGAAGATTTTTTGAATGGAAAAATTGTTTCGTAAAATATAACGTCACGTGACGTATAAAATGTGAATGTGTCTAAATCATAAAGACGCCATCCTTTTTGATTGGTAGGATATCCCATAAAAATAGATTTGCGGGAACGAGTTGCAAATTTATCGGAAGTACGAGGTTGATTGGATGCGTAGCAAAGGCAACCAAATATTCGTAAGTGATTGTATTGAGGTATTTTTTGGAAAAAAATTTCGAAAGGTGTTTTGCCCATATGGATTGAAGATGGAGTTCGATTAATTAAGTAACAAGCCGTAAGAATTGTTTCGCCCCAAAAATGAATAGGTAAGTTTGATTGAAAAAGTAAGGCGCGTGCAACGTTTAGAATGTGTCGATGTTTTCGTTCAACGCGCCCGTTTTGTTGAGGTGTATAAATACAAGAGGTTTCAAATAATATACCATTTTGTGAGAAATAAGATTTCAAGGAAATAAATTCTAAGCCATTATCACTTCTGAATTTCTTAACAGTAGAATTAAATTGTGTTTTGGCTAATTGACAAAAGTTTTTAATAATAGACGACGCTTGTGATTTATTGGTCATTAAGAAGACCCAAGTAATGCGGGAATAGTCATCTACTAAAGTAAGAAAATATTTTGCTCCACAAGATGAAGAAATCCGATAAGGACCCCAAATATCAATATGAATTAAATCAAACCGAGATAAAGAACGAGATTGACTAGTAGGAAAAACGGAACGAGTTTGTTTAGCTTTGTGACATATTTCACAGGGAAAATGTTTAAGCTTATTTAAATCAAAAACTGCAACATCTGGAAGGTTTGTAAAAATTTGATAGGATGGATGCCCTAATCGAGCATGCCAGGTGGCGGCGGTAGATGAATGACGGACAACAGTAGTATGGGCGGCGGTATGAGGGGAAAAAGACGAGATCCATCTAAGCCAGTAGACGCCATTACGAGGTTCACCCGCTCCAATCAGAGTCCGCGAAGAGTGGTCCTGAATGATGCACATTCGATTAGTAAAAGTGACAATTATATTGGAATCATTTGTTAAGCAATATAGTGAAACAAGATTACATTGTAACCCTGGAACATATAAAACGTTAGATAGTTTTAGTTGAGAAGAAAATAAGATATCACCATAATACAGAGAAGTAGACAAGGCTCCATTAGGTAATTTGATAATATGAGGGGATATTGATTTAATAGTTAAAAGAATAGATTTGTCACCAGTCATGTGGAAGGATGCCCCGGAGTCGAGGATCCAAGAGGGCGAGATTATACCTGACGAAGTATCAGTAGAGTTTAGATGGAATGCTTTGAATTTTTCAAACAAAACAGACCATTGATCATCCGTCACAGTCGGACCGAGGGCGAGTTGATCACTACTATTGAGGGATGAAGGAGGAGCAGCAGAGACAGCGTTAGCATGGGCGGTGTGAGCAACGTGGGTGTTAGTGGTGCGTGACGGTGTAGGCGTCTGCGGAGGCTTACCGGTGCGAGGATCAGCAACACCTTTGCCATTGTTCCACCAGTCCGGAAAACCTATAATTTTGAAGCAAGAAGACTTGTGGTGGCCTGGTCGGTTGCAATGACTGCAAGTGAGATGCGATTTGTCCAGTTTGGCAGGCTGCTGGCGCGAATAAGAGCGGGCTGCGAGAGCCATTGGAGCTTCAATGTCTACAGTTTTAGCATTGAGCATGGAACATTCCTCCTGGATCGCTAGGGCATAAACACGATTGAGTGCCGGTAGTGGTTCCTTCGCGATAACATTCGAACGAAGGTGCGCGTATGCATCGTCTAAACCAAGTAGAAACTGATGAATACGCTCAGTCTCTCGTTCAGTAGAGAGAATATTTGAGCAAGGGTTGCAGATCTTGTCCTGAGAAGAAAGACAAGATGCAAGATCATCCCAAAGACGTCTTAGACGGCCATAATAATTCACTATGGATTGACCTTGTTGTTTGCAGCTTGCGATGTTGGATCGAAGATTTAAGATTCGAGGGCCGTTTCCAACCGAAAAACGCTGCTTAAGGTCATCCCAAAAATCTTTGGCGGTGTCGCAGGAAGCCAACGAAGGGCGTAGAGAAGGATCGATGGCCACTGTAATCCAGCCAATCAACATGCTGTTGACAGTATCCCAGTGAACATGTGTTGAATCAGTAATTGCAGGTTTTGTAATGGATCCATCAAGGAAACCTTGTTTTCGTTTTGCACGAAAAGCGTTCAGCATATTGCGTTTCCAGTCGGAGTAGTTATCTCCTTTTAGAATAGAAGGGCAAATAAGAAGACCTGGATGGTTTGAGGGATGTAGATAGTAGGGATCAGTTAAAGCTAGAGTAGTAGGAAGAGCCATAACTGAGTGGTAATTGACGTTAGGTTGAAGATGAGAATAAGATCAGGATATGTTTGGCTCTGATACCATGTATGAAATAATAGGGACTGAATTGTGTCCATTCCATACAGAATACTATTACATATATAGGAGAAGACTATCAACAGAAAAAGGAAAGAGATATATACAGTTTCCATCTACAGAGAATGCATAGAAGGAAAAGAGGGATATGCAGTATAATGCTGTAACGGTAATAATGTTATAAGCGGCAGCTGTGCGTATGGTTGTACATCCGGTCCCGGTGTGGGCCGGAATTTCAGCGAACCCTCAATTCGAGACAAAGTCGGGACCGGACTATTACGGTCCGGATATATTTGCGAGGGTCCTGCGTTAATTTGTATTGTACAAAACCAAATTAGTCCGAATGCAGTTAGTGGCAATGCAGGATATCAAAATTTACATATTTATTTCTAAATATTTTTACGGTCGGACCTGGTTTACTGATTTTTGGTCGTAGATTAGGATTGGAATGTGAACCAGAATTGGCAAAAACAAGAACCTGGTCGTAAAAAGACAGGTCCGATCCTATTCTAAATACACATTTCCGAGTATGCACGTCCTAAAAATGTATTTTTGTGTGGATATAGTAATAAAATGTATTTCTGTGTGGATATAGTAAATTATTATGCGGATATATCATAGCTCGTTGGGAGAAACCTACACGTACATTTGGTGCATTCATAATGGCACGTAGTTTTAATTTTAGTTTAGGATAATTTTTTTTAAAAAGTATTAAATTTACTTATGTGTTAAACTTTTATTGAAAGTGAGAGTCTAAGAGCCTGTTTGATATTAGATTATAGTGGATTCATTTAGATTAATAAGAGGAAATTATTTAGGGTGGGATGTTTGATAGTGAGTGAAAATTACAAATTAAATTATTAAAATAAATTATATAGTTTAAAATAATTACAACAAAATAATATTCTCTTCCCAAAATTATTGAGGATTAATCTCCATCTAGATTAATCTAAATGAAAATTTTGGTACAATACCGATTTGCTCTTAATTATACTGGTGAAGATTCCACTTGTATTGAGAGAATGGGCCGGATTTGGGCTCCTTATTTGCCTTATTGGGCCTAGGTACAAGACCGTGAATAAAAGGTTTATAGTATAGAAATCTATATGTGTCATTTAGATATGATACTTAGTCAATTCAATAATTGGATTGGTGGACGACGGATAAAGCTTCTTTATCATCGATTATCTCAATGAACACAAAATATACATATTTTGGTAAATTAATCAAGTAGATAAAGAACGGTCAAATATAATTTGTAAAATAATCTGAATGAGAGGGGTAATTATGTAAAACTCAGTCACGTAGATTATAATGGAAAGTAATGTGCACGGCCATAGCTTTCAGCGGATATCACTGAAAGTGCCAAAATGGCAAGGTGGTGCGCCAGTCTGCATCAACTATTTTTATATATATTCACTAATGCTGGGAAACTAAGATTCCTGAAGCAGCTTATTTAATAAAATAAATATTATACATTTGAAAAGTCGCGTTTATTTATGTACACATAATCGTAATTGTTCTTCTTCCCCATGATTACTCGGCAGAAAACCAAATGCAAATGATCGCATCCCAGAAAGCATAAATCAAATCAGATGAAATGTATATTCGAATAATTAAAAGAATGAATTAAAGCAGGGCAGTTAATTGATAAATTAATAATAATAATAATAATACTCGTTACGTCGTTACGTAGTGTATATATGAATATTACTTGGTAGCTGTTGCTAGATATTATTACGTAGCATAGCTAGCAAATAATAATAAAAACTAAAAAAAAGGTTTTAATTATTAGAGGAAGAAGACCTAGTAGCATAGTGAAGGAGCATGATATGATCAGCCGTTGAGGTATTAGGAAGCAAAGTGAATATTTGATCTTCCCTTGCACTCCAAATCTCATCTCTTACTTGCTGCATTGTCAAGTTTGCTTCCACTTCTTCACCTCTGCATCTTATCTCTACCTACAACATCATCATCAACATCATCATTATACATACATGCATTCACATTCTTATACCAACACATGCATGGAAAATAAATCAAGCTCAGTTCGTTTACTTTATAACCGAGCTGAAAATAATCCCATTTTAAAAGTTTGGTTAAAACTTAAATTCGGTTTAATTGACTAGCTAGGATATCACTATAACCTGTAATATTAGCCGAGTTACTCGGATTCGGTCGGAAAAAACTCATTTCGGACTCATTCACTTAATTGAGTTAAATATATACACATTTTAAAACTCGTTCTCGTTTAAAATTTTAGGCTCGATTCCAGTTCAACTTATTTATAAACGAGCCATGTTTGAGTATGTCAATGCTCGGCTTATATAAACCCTAAAAGAAAGTTGTTTATACATAACCAACTTTAGTTTGATGCAGATTGACAAAAATAGTTTCGTGTACCTAGCTAGGTTATAAACCAACTTAAAACTAGTTTGCATTTATGTATAATACGATTCAATATGAAATTTGTATAGAAATTAATATAAAAGTTAATATAACAAAAACTACACGTTTGAACTCATGACTTTTTAATATCTACAAATGATGGCAAACCCTTTTTTTGAATACAATATCACACGTTTGCTTGTTTTTATAATATTTCAATTATAGTTATAGTATTAAGGTATATGATAAAAATATCAATGTATATTATTTTACAAAGAAAATTAATCATTTTATAAAATCATAATTAGAACCTATATAGTGATGCAAATTTACCTCTATTTTTATATTATTATGTTTAGATCAAACAAACAAGTATATATTTTTTTTAACCATTATCCTTTGAGAAAAATGAAGGTGGTGCCCCATTCTTAATTTTTGTAGTGTTCGTCGTGCTCTACTTTTTTTTTTTTTTTTTAAAAAAAAACTAACTATTCCATAAGTCTTACATCCTTGAATTCTAATTTGTTTGTAAAAGAAATTTATAGGATTTTTGAATGTAACTTACATATTATTTTATCTTACATCTTTTATATATCAATTTCTTTTATTAAAAATATAAAAGGATATTTTATTATAAAATTATAGAAGGGGTAAATACTAAAATCATCTCAACATAAAAGGTTATTTATCCAAATCATCCTTTTAATATTTATCTATATTATTTTACGAAATAATTAATTTATTATAATTGCAATTTTTAAGAGGGATTGACATATAGATTTGTATATTATAGTTTGGTATTTTATATATATATATATATATATATATATATATATATTAACCATCATATATGTATTTGATTCAGCTTTTACCTTTCAGTCTTTTTATTTTTTTTAATAAAAATCTTCAAAATATTAAAAATACCCTTAGGGTTTGATCTTGACAATATCGTTTGTACGACCATTCATCCATGCAGATATGAAATTATCAAGTTCATAGACAATATGTACATCATTCATACATGCATATATGCCCATACATACATGGAAATGACAATGCAACATGTATGCATGTATGGTTATAATGAAGTTGGACCATTAATATCGCTTTCAAATCTCCATCAAATCCGCATGGTCAATCCTCTAATTGCTAATTAATCCACAACATTAACAGACAATCAAAGGGCTATTATATTCCACACCTAAAATCCTTCATTTATACTACTACTTTCTTATCCTTTTATCAATTTTGATACTCATAATACATACATACATAATGATCAATCATACAATTAGGTCGACATTAACAAGCAGCATAGAAAGAAGACCTAATGACGTCATGCTTATCAAATGCTTACGTACATCCCACGTAGTTAAATTATAAATGTGTAATGGATTAAGCTTTAATATGTGTAACGTCTACTTTACCCCATCACGTTCTTTTTTATTATTATTATTAATATTCTTTTTTTCCTTTTCTTTACTTTACTCGAAGGCGATCCTTCCTAGTTTTTATTTTATATATAATATGATAGTCGTGGGTTGACATTTCCAGCACAAAAGTAGGGGAATAACATACAACATTATCCTAACGTTACGGTCACCACGGGCAGCATCCAAGTAACTACGTAAGGCAAATTAGGGCTGCCCGTCCATCATCATTTCTACGGGACCCACCATACTTTGCTCCTAAGCCATCATCTTCCATCCAATATATAACTTATAATTAATTCACCTATTTTCTAGATTAATTCTACAAAAATACCACTTAACTAAATTTAGAAATCTTATTGAATTATATTTTGATAAAATTTAGAAAATAAAAGTCAAAATTAACTTTGATTAACCATATCAAAATGTATAGCTATATATGAAGCCAAATGGATAAAAATATATAGAAAAGCTATAAGTAGTGCATATCATTCTTACATAAATGAAGCTTTCTATTATTTTTCCATTATATTCGATGACGTTTAATTAATTGACAAGCTTATCATTGTCTAATTCAACAAATAGTTTTATCTTCACCAAACTTGTTGTGTATGTATATAGGTGAACATGTATATCTACAGTTGACTTGAATTATTCCATATCAGTTCCGTATTTAACTATAAATATACATACATAATCAACCAACTAATGTCATTGATAATAAAAAAAGATCTTACTTTAAAGTTGATAAAAATCTCACCCATAATATATAGATTTTATATATTTCTTTATATTTTTTTAATTAATTTTGATTTCTATTTTAATATTTACATGTAAATTAATGGTCAAGTTTTATATGCTTTTATTAATTTTAAATTTTATTTTAGAATTCATCTGTATGTATAAAAACTGGTCAATCCATCCAAAATTATTAAGAAGAGGTATATATATACATATATCATTTTCGATCAACTACTACAGGAATGATTCTAAGATATTATATGTGAAAATATTAAAGTATAGATTGACATATACGTGATTGAGACAATCCGGCCGGTGGTTGCATGTAACGCAATACTTTTCTCCTACGTAATTTAATTATATATATTCTTTGTGTTTAATAATACAAATTGAAGAAAACATTTATTTATCTTTTCCTAAATTGGTCCTGGAGAAATGATAAAGTCAAATTCCAATTATTTCATGCACCACTCACCCTCTTCCACGTGCCTTTTTTATTTCGACTAAATTTTTTTACTTTTGAACTTTCTTTTTGTATTATACGGTTTTATTATCAACACCAAAATTAGTGGTAATAGATAATAATTGATTTTGCACGATGTATAGCTTTGGAAACCCTAATTGCCCATTATATATAAAAAGAATATTTAAAAGAAAAAAAGGAAAGAACGAAAGCATGACGAGTGAGTAGCGCATGCAAAATTGATGATACCATATAAAAGACATGCATAATCCACGTGTATAAATCTAGCTAGGTCATTCTTCATATTAGAAGACCACACATATATAAGCACGTAAATTGAATACGTAATGTGTCAATTCATAAATTACACATCATTCTAGCTAATCAAACAAAATAACCCTAGTTATTCGCTTAGCTAATTACAAAGTTATCTCAATAATTGCTCAAGATACGCCATTACATTAGATGGAGTTTTTTTTTTCAAATTTGGTAACTAGATCTTTTTGAAAAACTATAATAGTAATTAGGTTTTTTAATGTTTCAATTAAATAAATATAACACAACCTTTTGTATATATTCTCAAACTCTACACACTCTTTTCTCAAAGGGCACATTTACTAAACACAAAACTAGAAAAAAACCTAGTAAATCAAATTGTTTCGTTTTTGTTTTTTTATATATATTATAATAAAATAAGGTTTACTATCAAAAAATTTATCTTTTTCATTTTTTAAGGTATTAACGCATTGATACACAATTTATTTTTTTAAATAATTATCTAATTTAATCATTTTTTATTTTAGTTTATTTTAACCAATCTGAAATATAAAGCAATGACTTAGATCAAAATAAGGATCTACAACTAAATATTATTTTTTTTACATAACTATGGTTAATTAATTTTCTTTGATATATAAACTTTATTTATCATCTTGATCATGAAAAAATGAATTGAAAAAGGGTGAATTAAGTAATTTCTTGCTATAATAAGTTTCTTTTTATAATTTTTGATATTTCAACCCCTTTCCACTGACTTTTTATTTCTCATTTATCTCTTCTATTTAACTAAAAAGAGGTTAAATCCTTAGTAAATTAGTGAGGATAGACCCTTCTAATTTTCTCTTGACAAAAACATGCACATGTATAAATTAAATTCACCATCTACATAAATACTAACTTATATAATATCAATGTTGAATGTAAAAATAGATTATATAATATAAATATCATTCCTTTCAAGTTTGTTAAATACACAAACTTGTCCTCTTTATGACATTTTATTTTAAACAAAGTTATAATAAAAAATCATCATATCTTTCCAATCTTGTTCCTTAAAACACGAGTGTTTTTGTATATATAGTATTAACTATTGATAGATCAAAATTAGTAGTTCATAGGTGTGTATATATATAACCAATATATTTAACACAAAAAATTATACTTAAACTTTTTTAATAATGGTTTAATCTCTTTGTAACTAAGAAGTTGTTGAAGAATACTTAATTATACATAGAAAAGAAAGCATTATGGAACACTTGATGAATACCATGAAACATTTTCATAGTGGATAAGTGAATGCCATTGAAGATCGTGTTTTGATCATTTGATTGCTACGTTTCACACTCATCTTCAAAGGTATTTTAAATGTATACTCCTCATCCAATCATCTACAAGAAGAAATTGTTTCATATTTTTTTTAGCAACTTTAAACTCTTGTTCCTAAATCCATTATATATGTTGCAACAAATTGCTTCCACGCAAGAGTTAACACTAAGCTCCATTTCATTTGTTGGAACATAAGTGTTCTATTATGGTTTCATATATATAATTTGTACTTATAATCTCACTCTATATAAATGTATAATGCATGTCGTATCAACTAATTTGTGATTGCATTGTTTGATGGACATGCATATATTAATGAATTAATAGAAATTAAAAACTGACGCAAAGTGGTGACACCCACTCAATTGAGAAGAGAGAAAACAGATTAAGAAGCACGTTTTTGGGTTAAAGAGAAGGTGGGTTGGTAAGTCTATATATATAAAAATATACCATAATATTCCTACCTAGATGGATAAGAAAGACAAAAATATACATAGAAAATGTGAAACTCAACAACACACATAGAGAATCGCAAAAAACATATATAGTTGCCACCTAAATGCATAACTTTAAATGAAGCCATGCAAGAAATAATTAAGCATTAATGCAAGTAGCTACGAATCCAACATTGTGGCTATGGTTGTGGTGTTCCTTTCGTATAGTATGTGCGTATAGTAGGAAGACCATCTCACCAACCAAATTCCATATAGTGCATGTTGGTTTGTAGGTGAAGATTACGTGAATAGGGTTGATGAATGACGTACCTCTGATTCGCTTTCCAATCCAAGCTTGTTAACCAGGTACTTGATTAATAGTCCAACTGTCATCCTTCCATCCCTGCAAACAGTACAGCAAATGAATGAATACTGTAACACAACACAACGGCTGATTAGTGATTGAATGTACAACACTTACTTGATTCTCAGATATTTGTTTGGGAGTTGGGGCAAAAAGGGCTCGTTTACCCTACATTAATCATAATATATAAACAAACAGTTAATACATCATAATTAATTAACTAGGATTCAAAAAAATCAAATTGCTTACTGGTTTACTGAAGGTTGTAGCTTGAACCAAATCCCGGAATGGGGCCTCGGAGGCGGGTCCACGAGTCTAAAGGAAGACGCGGCGGCGGCAGCGGTGGACGAAGATGCCATTGATAGTACTGTTGGATTTGGCATGGCCGGCGTTCGGGTCAAGTAATTAGCCCAACCCCGTTGCTGAGCTTGCTGCTGCATCTGCTGTATGTGTATCTGTTGTTGTTGTTGTTGATAGAACATGATAGGTGCCGCCATCACCGGGCTAAAACCGGTCGCCGGAGGGGGGAGGAAGGCGGGAGGCGGAGGAAGCAACGTCGGCGCCGGGAGTAGGTTCAGCTCCAACATTGAACCGGTATCCCGTTGCGCGGTGTTGGAGTTGAGAGATGGGCTGATTGTATTACTCCGGCCACCTGCAGCTCCGATGCCCAATCGTAGCCAAGAAGCTTCACCGGCGGCTTGTAATTCGTTACTGCTGGTGTTATTGAGATGAGGAGGTTCTCTGATGGAAGTAGATCCGGTTTCGTTAGTAGTTGAATCTTCCTCGTCGGCCATGCTAAGAAGATGGTTGGATGTAGATCCTCCTATGCAATTAGTGGTGTTATTACTATTATAATACAAGTACTGATGATGATTATAACCTGATCCTGCTTCTTCCTCTACCAATCCAAACCTATTGTGGCTGTTATCGTAGTTTAACAACGTCGCCGGCGGTGCATCGTGATTCTTGATATTTTTCGCAAATCCGTTGTACAGATTAAAACCGTTTTGCTGTTGCTTCTTCTGCTGCTGCTGTTGTTGTTGTTGGGTTTGGGTTTGAGCAGGAACCATGGTCATACCCGCACCCGAAACCCGAAAGATCCGATACAGATCTTCTTGTTGGTGCTGCTGGTGCTCCTAAGTCTGCTAGCCATGGATATTGAAATACAGAAAGCCAGTTAGCTAGCTAGCAAGGTACCTAAACGAAAAGCGATGGATAGGAGAAGAGAAAAGAGCCATAGATAAAAAAATGGATCCAAGAAGAGAAAAGCGCCATAGCTAGGTTTGGTTCAACATATGAGGCGCGCAGATAAATAAACTCAAGAGATGACTTACCTAATTAACAAATAAACTCCATTGATTTCGAAGCTAGAAAGCTTAGCTTGTGGTGGGGGAGACACAACCAGAGGAACAGATTGAAAATGAAAGAAGAGAAAGAGAAATCCCTAATCCTTGGTTTTAAACTATTTATTATTATTTGCAGGTTAGCTTGCTGAAACCTGAAGGGGAGAGAGAGAGGAGAGAGGAGGCGAGAGAGAAGAAGATGTATGGATCAAGTTATAAATATATATATATGGAGTCTGGAGTTTATTAATTTGTGGGTTGGTATATAATATTGTAAATACGAGTAGAGGGAGGAATTGATATATTATTAATACAAAGGTTTCTAAAGCGTGAAGAATATACAGAGATGGAGATGAGAGATTAGCAGCTTTTTGAGGGCCGCATATACTAACCTTTCAATCACAGACATTGCAACAAAGTTCCCTTCTTTTAAGAATATTCACAAAAAGGCCCTTTTTGGTCACTTACTTGAACTTCCTTTACCAACCCCATCAAAAAGCTGCATTCTCTTTCATTCAACTCTAATAATTATAATAATTATTATAAATAATTATAAATAATAATAATAATAATAATTATTATTATTATTATTATTATTAATATTTTTAATCGGTCCGACATGTATATCATGCTATTTCCTTTTGGGTTGAGTTCTGCTATGCCCGTCATGCCCGTCTTTATTAGGGGAGCATGTACTTTATTGGACTAATTAGTTAACTAGTCTAATTTGAGTTTTTAGTTTAGTAAATAAGCCTTTTAAATTTTCATTTAGGTTAATATATCCCAATTCTTTCTTTTTACCTTTCTTTTTACCGTGAAACCTTACTTCCTCACTCTTCCCTTCAATGATTTGAAGTCTGAACCCCACCAACTACTCTCTCCCTTCTTCCCATTCTCCATCCTCAGTGTGGGGCTGCCGGAGAGCCAAACAAGCGAGCCAGTGCCGAAGAAAGTTTGATGAAGAAGAAAGTGAGATGGGCGGACCATCCTCGGTGCGGGGCTGCCAGAGAGCCAGTGCCGAAGAAAGTGAGATGAAGAAGAAAGCCATGGCAGCAATGGTGGGTGCTAGATCTGGATCTGGATCTACGGTTCTTGCGAAGAAAGAGGGTTGAGGCAAAGCTGTTGAAAAAAAGAGGGTTGAGGCAAGAGGGTTTCGAAGCCCACATCATCTTCTCGCACCATAGAGAGACTCATTGATCTCAAGTTTGACGTTCTTACACCCTCTTTATCTTGGGTTCACTGTGGGTTTATGTTCTAGTGGGCAGCTGGTATGTTCTTTCGCCGGAAGGGGTGGTTGTTTGAACTGCTCGCTAGATACTTGGCTTGTTAATTCTAGTTGCTTGTGTTGTATGATGTTTGTTTGTGTTGCGGGATGGGTCTTGTTGTAGACGATACATAGGCTGGGCATACAGGTTGGCTTCGGCTTGGCCATTCGTCGGAAAGGGCTAGCTATAGGGCTTCAGTTCGGTGTGTTCGAGTCAATCAGAGGAGAAGGTGGCATGGGGTCCCTACGTCGACAGTCTTGGTGTGGTATCAGGTGGGCTATGCGCTCGGGTCGGATTTTTAAAGTGAACGTCGGTGAGCTTCTAGTGAGACTCTGTTCATTGGCGGCGGGTATCAGCATCTACGGCTGTTCGTGCTGCTTGATGTTCTTGTGCAGTTGAATATTGATCATTTTGTTGTTTATGTGTACACAATTTTCCGGTATGTAAATTCTTGTATTTAAATTATAAAAAATAAAAAAGGACAAAAAGAAAACAAAAAAAAATTATGGTATTTAAATTCTAGTATGAATTTCATACCGAAAACTCATACCAGAAAATTATAAAAAAATAAAAAAGGATAAAAAAATAAAAAAAAAAACATTCTGGTATGAAAAAATTCTAGTATGAAAAAATCCTCGTATGAAAAAATGTTAGTATGAAAAAAATTTAGTATAAACTTCTGGTATGAAAAAATTATGGTATGAAAACATTTTAGTTTGAACTTTTGGTATGAAACTCTCTGGTATGGAACTTTTTGGTATGAAACTTTCTGGTATGAGAAATAAAAAAGAAAATAAGAAAGACAAAAAAAAAAGTAATTAAAATTTAAAACTTAGTATAACAAATAACAAACATCAATTATTCTTTTTTTTTTTTTTTATAAAATAGAAGGGTTAATTATTGTTACCAACCATTAAATGAAAGTGGTAAAAAAATTATAGGGTACATTTATTAAACACAAAATTAGAAAAGGCCTAGTAGGCCAAATTCTTTCTTCTTTATTCTTGTCAAGGGGTCAGTAGGTGAACCCCCTCGGCCCGCTGTTTTTCTCCCTTGTTCTTCATCCATTTTATTCGGAAAATTTCGGACAATTGTCGGTTGAAGCTTAATGATTGGTATCTCGATGATGGGACGTTGATTGGTGATACCCTGATGGTTAGTAAGACGCTTGACATCATCATGGCTGATGGCCTTGCTTTAGGCCTTCACCTTAACATTGGTAAAACGGAGATCTTTTGGCCAAAGGTTGATCCACGTAGTAGTGAGATTGGTGTTTTCCTGGAGCTTATCTCTAGGCCGCTTGATGGTGTTAAACTTTTGGGTGGTGTTATTAGTCTTGACCTGACCTTTTGTTTGCAGGTGGCTATGGAGAGGGTTGTGAAAACAACCTCCTTGATGAAGGCCATTATGGGATTGGGGGAACCCCCAATGTGAGTTATTGCTCCTTCGTGCCTATTCTGGGGTGTCTTGTCTGTACTTTGCGATGCGGACTGCTCCCCCTCTTATTTTTCCGTGTCTATGAGTGCCTTTGACACTTCTTGTGCTGTGCGACTGAGCAGATTGCTACCGTTGGAGGGACTGGATTTGACCATCTTCAATGGCATCTTTCCACTTTGTCGATTAGCGATGGAGGGTTTGATCTTCTCTCTTGTGTTGATACGTTACATGATCAGATCTTGAGACTTTCTGGTGTTACAGGTGATGGTGTTGCTTTTGAGTTAGCTGTTGCTAGTTGGGTCAACTTTTGTAAAGACTACGACTTAGACATGAGTATGATACACCCAACCCCCCATTTAATGAAAAATTTGCTGGATGTTATTACAATATCGTAAAATAAGTGTTTTTTGAGGGACTTTGACCTTTCGATTAGGCAGATGGCCATAACTGAAAACCTGAGGTTACCCCTGACTCAATATTGGCCTAAAGCTGTCCCGGTTGTTGGTCTTGGCCAAGTTATGAACCCGGCCACCTTTCGGACTATCGTTAAGTATCGCCTTGGTATTGAGATGTTTAGAGAAGGTTCCAAATGCCCTGCATGTGAGAAAGGCATTTTGGACGCCTGGGGTTAGGGATGGAAATGGGTGCACAACCACTCGATCCAACCGGTCAACCGAACCGAATTCGTGGGTGAAAGCCGAAGAATTCCGGGTGGTGGGCTGTTCGCTCTCAGATGTGTGTGTATGGTGAACGATATAGCTTTAAATTTATAACCTTAAATATAAGCCTGAAACAATATGCAAACCCGCAGCGTAAGGATCAATTGTAATAACGACAAATACTCCAGGGTCGAACACATGGACTATGGTAAAACAAAAGATCGGTAATTCAAGTTTTCAATAAAAAAAACAAGCAATAAAGCAAAGATATAAAAAATGATGTAATTATCAAGTAAAGAAAATGCAGATTCTAGAGATTAAAGCATCCAATTGTGGTTCCGACTCAAGATCTCAAAGGATAATGTGGACAAAACTGAGGTTTGCAAAGGGAAGGTGTTTTTAAGGTGGGAATAGATCACCAGGTAAGTCTCACTACTCACTATCCCAAATCAAAGATCCTCTCACCGGGTAAGTCTCAAGGTACTAAGGAAAGGAACTATAATCTCAAACCAACACACCACCCAAGGGGATACAATCAACCTTTACTGGGTAAGTCTCAGGATAACTCTCAAAGATGGGATGAAGGCACACTCAAACCCTAATAAAGGATAAACCTTTATTACCTATCACTCATGATCTTGGGTGTACAAGCAAAGCAATCACCGGGTAAGTCTCATCCTAGGCTTGTGTTGAACCAGGAAGGGTATAACAAGGATAGAATTTGGCAAACATGAAACCTCAACTCAGATAAGGATCAGGAAAGGTCTCGCCTCGCTCAGTTAGTGTCCCTTCTCGGTCGAGATGTTCTACGACTAACCGAGGTGTTCGTCGGTTAAGGTAAAGGCTCGAGCTTTCAGGGTCCACTGGGGTAAAGGCTCATTCTTTAATCGTCTTTCCCACAACCTTCAACCAATCACTCTAGAATCGCATAAAAAACTTAGGAAACAATCATCATGATAACAATAATCAAATATATGAAAAGGGAATCAGTATTTAAACAAGAAAACCTTAACACAAAGGTCTCAATAACTCAATCAAACAATTAATCAAACAAACAAACTGCATTCCTTAATCACAACCAGAAGGACAATCAATCAAACAAATCTAAGAAAACCTTACAACTTCCTTCAAAACCTTCAACCTTCCTTCAAAACCAACTTCCTTCCTTGGATCTTCCAACTTCCTTCAACTTCCAGCTTTAAGACATCCAACTGGACATGCTTCCATCCAGAAAATCCATCCTAATATATAGGAGAATCACTTGCCAAAAATAAAAGATCTCAACCAAGAATAAAAGATCTCGTGGGCTGTGGACCGCTCGCCTCGGTCCAGCCCATCACAAAAATCACCTCGGTCGAGGTGGTACTGTAGCCATCCGAGGTGTATCTCAGTTGTGTGCAAATCTCTCTATTCTGGTCCAAAATAAATCTTCCATTCAACTTTCATGGTTCCTGAGCCTTTCTTGTAGCTCCTCAATGCTCCATAATGTAGCTCCAATGACTCCTTAGCTTCCTTAGCTCCATATCATTCCAAAACGTGCTATTTTTCCTACAATCACAACGAAACTAGGTGTAGACCTCGATTCTTGCAAAGGTAAACAAAACAACATAATGATCAAAGAATATACATCCATACATGCAGATTTATGAAGATAAAACGTCCAAACCAATCCCAAAATATAGACTATAATACATGCTATCAAATTGTCCCTTTCTTGTCCCCAAGCAAGATCCAAATCTTAGATACAAGATAGAATGGATTATAAGTCATCAAAAAGATCAATGAAAAACATTTTAAAACCTTGTGGTGGTGCGCTTCATTCATAGATCACCCTAAGAGAATGCTTCATGGCAAATAAAATCAAGACATGATCAAAACATTTTATAAATATAAGAAAGTTGTTCATCTTTGCATAAAATCATAGAATGCCTAATAAATCATATTTATCGAAATCAATCATGATAATCCAGTTTATACCACCAAGTCAATGAACATACTCGAGGTCTCAAGGGCTTCCAAAAGAGGTCAAGAAACGTGTCAGGGTGGGATGTATATAGGGTAATGTGGTGCTAGAATCCGGGAATAAGATCTTTTCTTCACTTTCTTTGAATCACAACATCTTCAACCAATAAGATTTGCTTATTTTCACTTTACTTTACTTTTTGGGAACATGGACAGAGGTGCACAATAACCGAAGCCTAGTAGATCAGCAATCATCAATTTCTCAAGATGCCTCAAACCCTTGATGCACATACCATGACCCGTTAGGACTATTGATCAATCCAACTTTGGCAAGACACAAACACCCGGCTATGTGAATGGTGCCGAGTTACTCATCATCAAGATCAACGTCCCCAAACCTAATTTGTTTCTTTCTAACACTTTCAGCAAAGATCTCAACTTCACTTCACACGCTTTTCATCAACTACATCCAAATTCCCGGATAGGTAAAGGGAGGCAAATATGTATATGAGGGGCTAAAGCATGATCAAGAAGAAGAAGAGGAGAATGAAGTGCCTTAATCATCCCAAGAAGAATGTGAGAGAACTCATAATGTGGTGTCAACCTTCAAATCCAACATAATTTTGATAAAAAAAAAAAGTATTAAACATGTTAGAATTTCAAACAAAGCATTTAACAACTTAAACATATCATAAAACCTTTTGAGCATATAAAGATTTCAAAACTAATCTGCAGACAAATATCTTCATCGAGGTCATATCCAGAATAGAAGCACAAAGCGTTTCGAAAATCTTTTAGTTAAAAACCCATCTCGGTTGAGGTGTTCTGACGTTATCCGAGGTGTTCAACCGAGATGTGCCTCGATTTTCACGACCTCGTTTGGTCAAGAACGTCTCGGTCAAGCCAAATTTTTTTATTATTTTTATTTTTTCAAACTGGTTTTTGACGTTTTTCCCTAACAGAAACCTGTATGTATGTATGTAATGACAAATAAGCACAAAGAGCATAATAAACGATAATATCCACGAGAGTCATACAAGAGTAGCAAGTAAGTCAAATAATACACCAATACCCCATACTTGGGACACATTGTCCCAATGGGTCAAATATAAGTCATAAAAACAAGGCACTCACCGGACAAGCTGAACTGCATAATAAATATAGAATATAAATCTATGAAGCTCTCAATCCTCGTCAGCTGGCGGTGGTGGTGGTGGAATGTAGGGGAACTGGGACAGATCGAACAGATAGCCCATAACCTGCTGAAACTGCACCTCCATCTTCCGTCTCGTGAAGTTTTGGCTCTCCTCCATCCGATGCGTCCATCCCTCAATGGATCGGCGCTGAGCATCGAAGCACTGGGTGATATCAACTGTCATGGCGGCGTAAGAATCTATCATTTGCTCTGTAAGATCATTGATCCGCTGATGTGCCTCGGGATCTCTACGGCGGTGGGCTTGCTGCTGATGTGGTGGTGGCATGTCAGCTGGAGGTGCAGGTGCCTCTCTCTCATCCTCCGTGGCCTCATCGTCAAGGTCAACGGTGGGAATACTAGGCCCGTCGGTATCAGTACCGGTATCCATAACAGTGTCTCCTCCATAGCCATCATCATCCTCATCTCTATCAGCTGTCTCTCTAGCAGCAGCATCCTGCATGTACGGGAACCACGCAGTTGCCCATTACCGACGATCAATAATAGAAAACTAGAAAGACCAAAGAATGCCTTGAGGAAACTTTGTTTCACATGGCATGGAAACATAAGGTGTACCAAGACCACGGGGAACGAGAATGCGTCGTGTGATCTCTCCTACAATCCTAGCGGCTTTGGAGCCGCAACTAACGTACAACCAGACAAGTCTAAACCCATAGTGGCAATGTGGGTTACTATCCTACCATAGCAGATATCGCCCTTTGTCTTCCCCTTTATCTTGTGAAGATCATGTGCCAACATGGCAGCAGAATCCGGAACTCCTCATGTGACCATACAAAACAAACTCAATAGCTCACCCTATCTGACCTTTTGGCAGTACGTGCCAGAAGCATCTCACTAAAGATCCTGTGATCTAGACGGAAAGCTAGGTGAAAGATGATCCGCTCACGGGAATCTCCAGGCTACCATCTGTCACGATGATTAGTAACATGAGCAATCTCTCTCCAAAAACTCTGGGCTTGTGCGCTAGAAGGAAAATTTGTCATTGTGGGGGTTGGGAATCCAATGATCTCCCCAAACTGATCAAGAGGAACTGCGTAGTTTTGTTTAGCAACCTATACTTGATCCCTCTACGCTTCGGCACGTAGGTAACTGTACTCAGAAACTCCAAAGTCGACTCCAGATAAGCCGGTGCTCTAATGGCCATGAAGTCCTCTAGGCCAACCATCAAAATCATCTTCTTTAAGTCCTTAACCATGTGAAGGCACTCGAAATCATCAACGTGAACGAAGCGTGGGGCAATGATGGGACGCCCACAAATCCGATCAAAATCCCTCTAGTGTCTCTCGTGGATCACCGGGATGGTAAAATGTGATGAAGAAGAAGGGGAGGAGTGGTGTGAAATACTAGGCCTATCCCTCAAGGCCAACTGAGACTCACATCTCCTGGAGCTACTCATGGCTGAAGGTCACCTTGGTCGGGTCAAGAACACCTCGGCCGAGACGCAGTCGAGTCAACCGAGGCGAAGTGCTGCGCGAGGTGATATCAAAAATCTACAAGATTCCCCCCCCCAAAACACTACCAATTGCCTCCTATGGGGTACTTATATCTTTTCCAACAAAAACTTATGGCAACCAAAGACAAATCTAAGTAGAATTGACGAAATCGAAACGAGTTAGGGTTTTGACAAAATACACTTGAATTTGCAAATTTGAAGCATTCTTTGTGATGTTTGTTGCTTGGGAATTGAATCTCTTACTTCTTCTGACGATTTGGAGCCAAAAATCGTTGAAAACAATAGAGAATGGAGAATTTGAGTAGGGAGAGCGCCGCGGTCGAGGTGAGCGAAGAGAAGGAAGGGTGAGAGGAGATAGAAAACGTCAAACCCCTTTTATACCCCTCGCTGAATTTGATTACACCTCGGTCGAGATGTTCCTGAGCGGACCGAGGTGTCAGAGTGAATGTCAGACCTAGGCACCTCGGTTGACGGATAGCACTTCGGTCGAGGTACTGTGAGGGGCAACCGAGATGTGTCTCAGTCAAATGTTTGTCCTTCCATGTAGCTTCTGAGTTGTAATTTCTTCTTAGAGAGTACCTGATTCCTGTCTAGAAGGACACAAAAACACGAAGCAAACTATCTAAACTAAGCTAGAAAAAGGTGAAATAAAGCAATACATTGGGTTGCCTTCAAAGAAGCGCTTGGTTTAAGGTCGCTAGCTGGACCGTATGTCATCCTCAAATAAGTTATAAGGTGTCCTCACCCCATACTTCAATTTCATCATGGGGAAAAACAAAGGGTTCCATCCAATGCTCCTTAAAGTGCAAGTGCTCATCGGGAAACGAGTCATCAATGGGTAGGTCATCCTTCTTGAGCGAGATGGGTGGTAGCCGGTTGAGGTGATCCGCCACTGAATTCTCGGATCCCTTCTTATCGCGATTCTCTAGGTCAAACTCTTGAAGCAAGAGAATCCAACGAATAAGGCGCGGCTTTGCATCTTTCTTAGCCAACAAGTTTCGAATAGTTGCATGGTCAGTGTAAACAATAACTTTCGCTCCAACTAAGTAAGAGCGAAACTTCTCAAATGCATAAACAACTGCCAATAGCTCCTTCTCGGTGGTGGCGTAGTTCAGTTGAGCTTCATCTAGCGTCTTGCTAGCATAGTAAATGGCGTTGGTCCGACCATCCTTCTTTTGTCCATGTACAGCTCTTACGGCCACATCACTAGCATAAGACATGATCTCAAAGGGCAAGGTCCAATCGGGAGGTTGAATGATGGGAGTGGTAATCAACGCTTCCTTTATCCTGTAAAACGCATCAAGGCATTCCTGCAAAAACTCAAAAACAACATCCTTGTTCAAAAGATTAGTGAGCGGTTTAGAGATTTTAGAGAAATCCTTGATGACCCTCCTCTAGAAACCTGCATGCCCGAGAAAACTCTGCACACCCTTAACAGAACAAGGGGGAGGAAGTTTCTCAATAGTCCCGATCTTAACTTGATCGACCTCGATACCTCGGTTGGAAACGAGGTGTCCTAGAATAATTCCTTCGCTAACCATGAAGTGACACTTCTCCCAATTCAAAACAAGATTAGTGTCTTCACAACGTTGTAACACTAGAGAAAGGTTAGCCAAACAGTTATCAAAAGAGGAACCATATACCGAAAAATCATCCATAAATACCTTCATGATCTCCACAATATACTCGGAAAAGATAGCCATCAGACAATGCTGAAAAGTTGCAGGTACGTTACACAATCCAAATGGCATCCTCCGATAAGCGAATGTTCCCCATGGACAAGTAAAAGTGGTCTTCTCTTGATCATCCGGATGGATAGAAGTCTGAAAGAAACCACTGCAACCATCTAAATAACAAAAATGGGAGTGTTGTGCTAACCGTTTGAGCATTTGGTCGATGAATGGAAGAGGGAAATGGTCCTTTCGAGTGGCCAAATTCAGCTTCCTATAGTTGATGCACATCCTCCAGCCCGTAACGGTCCTAGTAGGAATCAACTTGTTGTTCTTGTTTGTCACAACGGTCATCCCTCCTTTCTTTGGAACTATATGCACCAGACTCACCCATTTTCTATCCGATATGGGAAATATGATACCTGCATCAAGCAACTTAAGAATCTCCTTCTTCACGACCTCTTTCATGATCGGATTTAACCGTCTTTGAGGTTCCCGTGAAGTCTTGTGATCATCTTCCACTAGTATCTTATGCATACAAAGAGAAGGTTTAATACCAATAAGATCATCAATAGTGTAACCCAAAGCCTTTTGATGTTTCCTTAACACATGCATCAACTTAGACAATTCATCTTCAGAAAGAGAAGCAATAACAATGACGGGATAAGTAGAATCCAGACCAAGGAAAGCATACCTCAAGTGAGTCGGGAGTGGTTTAAGTTCTAAGACAAGAGGTGCTTTCGGTGGTGGATATGTACCTTCTTTCTCCAGTGAAGAGGACTTAGACCGAAGTGTTGGACTGATGTGAGTCTCAGTTGACTTCATCTCGCCTGCTGTCTCGGTCGTGCTCCGAGATGGGTGACCGAGGTGCTCTTCAGATAAGATCACCTCGCTTGCTCCGGAAACTATCTCGGTCGAGGTACTGGAACCGGGACCGAAACCTAATGTGCTTTTCTTCTCCTGAATCAGTTTATTAAATCTAGCTCCTGGATCTGCTTCCAATGTTTCCAAGCTTCGCACATTTGCATCACACAAGACATCTATATCTTCCTCCATCATACTAAAACTCAAAACTTTCTCAAGAGGATCTTTAATAAGGATAGAGCTCACCAATTCTCGAGTATCTTCTTCATCATAGATGTTGAAGATGTCATCTTCCAAAGGCTCTCCTTTCATTGCAGCCAATAGTGCAAACTCCACATGATCTCTACCAATGTTGAATTTCAACTTGGCGTTCTTATAATCAACGTTGCAACCCGATGTTGCTAGAAATGGCCTTCCGAGAATAAAACGGATGGGATAATCTGCGGGAATGTCCAACACAACAAAGTCTATAGGTATGTAGAAATTACCTAGCTTGACAGGAACGTCCTCCAAGATACCAACGAGACGGGTAATGGAGCGATCCGCCATGTATAACGTCATCTTCACGGGCTTGGGATCTCCAAGGCCGATCTTCAACAAATTTCTAGAGGAGTGATGCTCACACTAGCTCCTAGATCGCAAAGCGCATTATATGTCACATCCCCAACTTGGATGGGAATGCAAAATGAACAGGATCTCTCAACTTAGGTGGCATCTTCTCCTCCATGATTTGAATGAGCTCCGAAGATCTAGAGGTCATCCGTACTTCTCCAAAGTCTTCCAGATTTCTCTTTCAAAAACTTCCCATAGGCGGGCATACATAGGATAACATCAATGGAAGGGATGTTAATATGTAGCTTATTCATAAGGTCAAGAAACTTACCAAAGTGCTTCTAGATGTGCCCGCACCCTAGAATGAGGGAACGAGAGTGGTGGTTTATAAGCAGGTGGTGGAACATAAACTTCCGCTTTTTCTTTCGCTTTCTGGGGCTCCATATCGGTTGGCACCTTGACCGAGGTGTTCCTCATCTGATCGTGGTCCGACCGAGGTATTGGATCTGCAGTCTTCAATCCATTGCGTGTTGTGATCGCCATGACTTGCCCTTTTGGGCTGTTCTCTGTCCTTCATGGAAGTTTTCCAGGATCTCTTGGTGCTTCATTAGCCTTGTTGAAATATTGTTGTTCTAAGGCTTTGTGTGCCTTTGAAAACGAGTTTATAGTAGTATCCATAGCGTTGAGCTTGATCAAAATAGGCTCCAACACAACGTCCGGTTTCTTGGGTGGCTGGGACGAGCTTGATGATAGCTCCTGGCTTCTCAATGGAGTAGTAGAAGAAGAAGGGGTGTTAAGAGCATTTTCAGCATGAGAATAAGGGTTACCGGGATTTTGTTGATTTGATCTTCTATTGTTGTTGAAATTCCTTTTGTTGTTGTTGTTGTTGTAATTGTTATGTTTCCGCGGCCCTTGATAACTTCCTCTTCCTACATATACAACATCTTGCTCGTTTTTAGTTTGAGCTACCAAAAGCTCCTATAATGCCTTGACTTCATTGTTGAGCGTGGTGAGTTGAGCAGCATTTGAATTTGTATCCGGAAAGCTAAATCGCCTTGCTCCATCTTCAACCCTTTGATGGGAATATTTCTCCATGTGTAAAGCTTGCTTTTCTATGAATTCCGAAGCTTCATCTACCGGCATATCAATGAAAGTGCCGGCAGAAAGTAATTGGAGTTTGAATTGAGTGTCTCCATCCAAACCCTTGAAGTATATCTCCAGCAACTCGATCTTTGGAATCCCATGATAAGGGCAATCCAACAAAAGGTCCTTGAACCTTGCCCATGACTTGGACAAACTTTCTTTTTCTTTCATGATAAAAGCATTAATCTTACCCCTCAGTTCAGCGGTCTTTGATGGGGTAAAGAACTTAGTAAGAAACTCTGTAGTCATCTCTTCCCATCTGTTGATTTTCCTAGCTGGAAGAGATTGATACCAAGCAAGCGCCTTGTCTTTCAATGAGAAGTAGAAAGACCTTAACTTGTAATTGTTGTTCTTCACTCTTGTTGGTCTCAAAGTCTCCATCAGAATCTCATAGTTTTGTAAATGTTGATGTGGAGATTCTCTTTCCAAACCTCCAAACTAACATTGTCGAATCATGGTTAGAACTTGAGGTCGAAGTTCATAATCATGCTCAGCTGGATCTCCTAGCTTAACTCCTGGACGCCGTACTTGCTGATTCGGGTCCATCCTTTGACCTAGAGTTTGTGGAATTCTAGCAAAAATATCACCTCGGTCTACCATGGCCGGCATCCGAGGTGATGGGTGTATCTCAGCCGGTGCAACTAGGGCAAGATCTTACCTCGGTCGAGCAATTGGGACAAATCGAGGTTGAATTTGAGCTCGTAGAGCGGCCATACCAGCTTGAATCTTTTCAGTTCTTGCACGAGTCTCGTCTTTCTCTCTCTGCATTTCATCTTTACTGAGGTGAAGTTGTTCCAATGCCTCCTTCAATTCGGCTTCAAGAACTCGATTATCTTGATCGGCCATCTTAGCTTCTTTCAATCTTCTTTTTTATGTCTTTTCTGGTTCGGGATCGTAAGGAACGATTTCCTTTCCGGCACGAGTTCTTCGGATAAACCTAAGGAAAGATCCTGCGAAATCACTCAAGTAAAGCAGTCAATAGCAACAAGGGTAGCAACCCCAAAAGACAACTGGAACCGAACTTGGTCTTGACCAAGTCCCCCGCAACGGCACCAAAAACTTGTTCGCTCTCAAACGCGTGTGTATGGTGAACGATATAGCTTTAAATTTATAACCTAAAATATAAGCCTGAAACAATATGTGAACCCGCAGTGTACGGATCAATTGTAATAACGGCAAATACTCCAGGGTCGAACACAAGGACTATGGTGAAATAAAAGATCTGTAATTCAGGTTGTCAATAAAAAACAAGCAATAAAGCAAAGATATCAAAAATGATGTAATAATCAGGTAAAGAAAATGCGGATTCTAGAGATTAAAGCATCCAATTGTGGTTCCGACTCAAGATCTCAAAGGATAACGTGGACAAAGCTGAGGTTTGCAAAGGGAAGATGTTTCTAAGGTGGGAATAGATCACCGGGAAAGTCTCACTACTCACTATCCCAAACCAAAGATCCTCTCACCGGGTAAGTCTCAAGGTACTAAGGAAAGGAACTATAATATAAAACCAACACACCACCCAAGGGGATAGAATCAACCTTTACCGGGTAAGTCTCAGGATAACTCTCAAAGATGGGATGAAGGTACACCCAAACCCCAATAAAGGATAAACCTTTATTACCTAACACTCATGATCTTGGGTATACAAGCAAAGGAATCACCGGGTAAGTCTCATCCTAGGCTTGTCTTGAACAGGGAAGGGTATAACAAGGATAGGATTTGGCAAATGATAGCATGAATTATAGTCTATATTTTGGGGTTTGTTTGGACGTTTTATCTTTCATAATCTGCATGTTAGCATGTATAATATGTGATTATATTACCATTTCATCTACCTTTGCAAGGATCGAGGTCTACACCTAGTTTTGTTGTAATTGCAGATAATTTGGTATGTTTTGCATCAAAAAGGAGCAAAAGGAGTCCTGAGTCATTTAGAGCTACATCCAGGAAGCATAGCCATGGATTAAAGATTTACTTTGGACCAGTTTTGAGAGATTTCACATTCAGTTGTGATTCACCTCGGTTGACCAGAGATTCACCTCGACCGAGGCGATCCAGAGACACCGACTCGACCGAGGCGAACACCTAGGACGCGGCGAGAATATTTTATTCTTAGCTGAGATCTTTTAAAATTGGAAAGAGATCTTATATTTTTGGGCTTGGCTCCTGGAAGGAAGGAGATATGCAGAATCATATATTTTACCTATATTTATGGGAAAATATCTTTCTAAGATTTATTATCTTTGGAGGGTTATTTTCCTATAAAAAGGGTTGGATTTCCACAAATCAAGGAGGCCGCATACATCACGCTATACCGTCGATCAGGGTTTATAGCACACAGCAGCAGCACCCTACTCCAGTTGGGAGAGATTTGAAGAACCTTTTTGAAGGTTGAAGGAAGATTGAAGATTGTAGCTTTTATAGCTTTTGAAGGGTTTTTGTAAGATTATCTTCAATTTCCTCACTTGTTGTCTTGTCTTGTTGGATTGCTATCCAAGGAACGCTTTGTTGTGATATTTGATTCAGTTATTGAAGTCTTTTCATTAAATTCTTCTTGTTCAAATATTCACCTTCTTCCCATATATTTTAATACTTTCATTATGATGATGAGTGGCTGATTTCCTTGTGTGATTCTAGGGTGATTGGCTGAAGGTTGTGGGAAAAACAATGATAGAATAATCTTAGATTCCAGTAGGATCCTGAAAGTTCGAGTCTTTAACCTTAACCCTAAGCATCTCGTTCAGTCAATGAACATCTCGGCCGGGGTGGAAACTGGCTGACCGAGGTGACTTATCTGGTCCATAACTGAGAGTTAAGTGTTAGAGTTTGCCAAATCCTATTCTTATTACACCTTTCCTGGTCCAAAGCAAGCTTAGGATGAGACTTACCCGGTAATTCCTTAGTTTGTGTACCAACGATCATAAGTGTAGGTAATAAAGGTTTATCCTTTATTGAGGTTTGAGTGTGCTTCCATCCATCTTTGTGAGTTAGTCTGAGACTTACCCGGTAAAGGTTGATTCTATTCCCTTAGATGGCATGTTAGTTTGAGGTTATAGTTCTTTATCTTGATTCCTTGAGACTTACCCAGTAATAGGAGTTACGGTTTAGGATTAGTGTGTAGTGAGACTTACCCGGTGATCTACTCCACTTTAGTAACACCTTCCCCACGCAAAAATCTCAACTTTGTCCGCTTATCTATAGATCTTGAGTTGGAACCACAACTAGATGCTTTAATCCCTAGAATTGCATGTTTGCTTTATTGACTTCTTATTCATCTTTGATTGTGTTAATCGCTCTTGTGGTTAGTATTGATATAAGCACACCATATTGACTCTGTTTCACCGAGTCCCTGTGATCGACCCCTGGAATTTTCTTGCTTTTACTACGATTGACCCGTACACTGCGGGTTCGCATCCTTGTTTTAAGCTTAAGTCTAGGGTTATAAATTTAAAGCTTGCACACACCGTTTGGAGCGAACAAGTTTTTGGCGCCGTTGCCGGGGACTTGGTCTAGACCGAGCCGGTTGCGGTTTGCTTTCGGGGCACTTGCCCCTGTTGCTACTAACTACTCTTTCTATGAGTTTTGTAGTTTTCAGGATTTCCGATGACTACATTTGATCCAGCCTGGATAGCAAGGCAAAGTGTTAGGGCGGACCATTATGAATACTTGGAGGAGAAGTACTCCTTCTATTGGTTCAGCAATGAATGGAAAAGAGAAGAGGTCATTCAGCGTGAACTTGCGAAGTGGGATGAACTGAATGTCCCTAAAAACATTTATGAGCAACCTTTTGAAGACTCTCTCGAATCACGATTGGAGAAGTTGATGAAGAAGGTGGAGGAGCTCAAAGGAAGCACCCTATCCTATGCTAAGCCGAAAGAGGAGCATAAGGAAGTGCTGCACGTTCCAAGCATTCCTCCAGTCGAACCCAAAATTTCTCCTGAAACTTCTGAGGAAGAGGAGGATATGGAAGGTCTCGATCTGACTGTTGAGACCTCGGTCGAAGTGGAAGAAATCTCGGCCGAGATGGAAGAATTTGCAAAACTGGAAGCAGAAGATGCAAAGAACCTTGGTCAAATTACTGAGATTGTGACCAAGGTGGAAGAAAGATCAACTGAGTTGAAAGAGATTTCATGTGTTGGTTATCAACCTAACATGAAACCTGATCCGAGCTTTGGAGAACTTTACAAGGTAAGTTCTCTTGCTCCATTCGAAATCCCTATTAAAATTTCTGAATTTTTCAGGAATGCACCGGAGAGTTGGAGGTCTCTTCCGAAAGAACCTCCAAAGATCAAGATGAAGTCTTCCTTGAAATTGTTGGAAGAGGAAGCTCCTCGGATCATGAGGAGTGGAGTTGGCAAGCACTACACCGTTAAGGCGATGAAGTGTCTCTTGTTCAAGTATGGGGTCCCTCGCATGCTAAGGACCTTGTACCATCCCCATGCTAAAGATGGGGAAGCTACTAGGATTCTCGAGAAGTTGTTTTCTCGATCAAGGAAAGGATGGGACGCAAGGCTAGATTATGTCCCATTGAAGTGCAGGAAAGCTAGAAGGATTCCGGTGAGAATCAAACCGTACAAGCTTGTACGTGGGAGATCTTACCATTTGCCGGTGAAATTAGGAACCGGAACCTTTTTGGAAGAATTTTATGATGGATGTGATGAGCACTCCATGGTGTTCAAGGTACATTGAGTAATTCTATGGAGAAGGGTCCAGCTAGCGACCTTAAACCAAGCGCTTCTTGGGAGGCAACCCAAGGTATTGCTTTCTTCTCCCTTTTCTAGTTTAGTTTAGATAGTTGCTTTGTTTTTGTTTTTGTTTTCCTCTAGACAACAACCAGGTATTCCAAAAGGAAGGATCACAGTTCAGGAACTACACTGGAAGAACAAAATTTCGAGAAGTTGAGGAAACGAGCTTTACTGAGATACATCTCGGGTACTGTCAGAACACCTCGACCGAGATGTGCTTCGCCAACCGAGATGGACTTATCTGGGAGCTGTTTCTTACTTCTTCATGCAGTTTAGCTATGTTCGGTGAGTATCCTGTCCTTAGACTTATTTTGACCCACTGGGACAGTGTGTCCCAAGTATGGGGTATTTGTTGTACTTATTTGATGACGATTTGATGTACCTATTCGATGACTTCGATGACTATTTGATCGGATATTTTATATTTATGCATCACTTCTGCATTTATATGATTATCTGATATTACATGCATACCTACAGGTTATTTGATTGAGAAAAACGTCGAAACCGAAAAAAAAAAATGGTTTTTAAAAAATTTTTTTTTGACCTCGACCGAGTCAGTCTTGGCCAAACGAGGCATTTCACCTCGGTTGAACCAAGAACACCTCGACCGAGGTGTGTTAACTGAAAGTTTTCAAAAACGATTTTGTGTTACTTATTTGGATATGATCTCAATGAAGATCTTGTTTACTGACTGGTTTTGAATCCTTTATGTGTTTGAAAGGTTTTATAATATGTTTAAGTTGCTAAATGCTTTGTTTGAAATTATTGGCATGTTTAATACTTTGTTTTTATCCAAATTATGTTGAATTCGAAGGTTGACACCGCAGGTTAAGTTCTCTCACTTTCTTCTTGGAAAGACCAAGGCAATTCATTCTCTTCTTCTTCTTCTTCTTCTTGATCATGCTTAGCCCCTCATATACATTTTGCCTCCCTTTACCTATCCGGGATTTGGAAGCAAGCGAAGTGGTGAAAACAAGTGAAGTAAAGTTGAGAAGTGGCTGGAAGTGAAAGTGTTAGAAAGCAATAATAGGTTTGGGGAAGTCAATCATGAAGATGAGTAACTCGGCACCATTCACATAGCCGGGTGTTTGTGTCTTGCCAAAGTCGGATTGAGCGATATTCCTAACGGGTCATGGTATGTGCATCAAGGGTTTGATGCATCTCAAGAAATTGATGACTGCTGATCTCCTAGGCTTCGGTTATTGTGCACCTCTGTCCATGCATCCCAAAAAGTAAAGTAAAAAGAAAAAAAGTGTGAAATAAGCAAAGCTTATTGGTGGAAGATGTTGCAAGTCAAAGTGAAAGTGAAGTTCATCCTTTTCCCGGATTCTAGCACCACATTACCTTACATACATCCCTACCCTACACGTTTCTTGACCTTTCTTTTGGGAAGCCCTTGAGACCTTGAGCTTGTTGATTGACTTAGCGGTTTAAACTGGATTATACATGATTAATTTTGATAATTATGATTTATTATGCATTCTATGATTTTATGCAAAGATGAACAACTTTCCTATATTTATAAAATGTTTTGAGCATGTTGAGTTTTTAAATTCCATGAAGTACTCTCTTAGAGTGATCTATGGTAGTTGCACACCATAAAATGTTTTTGAAAGACTTTTCATTGATTTTCTTGACCTATAATCCATTCTACCTTGTCTTCTATATGAGGAACTTGCTTGGGGACAAGCAAGGGCTAAGTATGGGGTATTTTGATAGCATGAATTATAGTCTATATTTTGGGGTTTGTTTGGACGTTTTATCTTTCATAATCTGCATGTTAGCATGTATAATATGTGATTATATTACCATTTCATCTACCTTTGCAAGGATCGAGGTCTACACCTAGTTTTGTTGTAATTGCAGGTAATTTGGTATGTTTTGCATCAAAAAGGAGCAAAAGGAGTCCTGAGTCATTTAGAGCTACATCCAGGAAGCATAGCCATGGATTAAAGATTTACTTTGGACCAGTTTTGAGAGATTTCACATTCAGTTGTGATTCACCTCGGTTGACCAGAGATTCACCTCGACCGAGGCGATCCAGAGACACCGACTCGACCGAGGCGAACACCTAGGACGCGGCGAGAATATTTTATTCTTAGCTGAGATCTTTTAAAATTGGAAAGAGATCTTATATTTTTGGGCTTGGCTCCTGGAAGGAAGGAGATATGCAGAATCATATATTTTACCTATATTTATGGGAAAATATCTTTCTAAGATTTATTATCTTTGGAGGGTTATTTTCCTATAAAAAGGGTTGGATTTCCACAAATCAAGGAGGCCGCATACATCACGCTATACCGTCGATCAGGGTTTATAGCACACAGCAGCAGCACCCTACTCCAGTTGGGAGAGATTTGAAGAACCTTTTTGAAGGTTGAAGGAAGATTGAAGATTGTAGCTTTTATAGCTTTTGAAGGGTTTTTGTAAGATTATCTTCAATTCCCTCACTTGTTGTCTTGTCTTGTTGGATTGCTATCCAAGGAACGCTTTGTTGTGATATTTGATTCAGTTATTGAAGTCTTTTCATTAAATTCTTCTTGTTCAAATATTCACCTTCTTCCCATATATTTTAATACTTTCATTATGATGATGAGTGGCTGATTTCCTTGTGTGATTCTAGGGTGATTGACTGAAGGTTGTGGGAAAAACAATGATAGAATAATCTTAGATTCCAGTAGGATCCTGAAAGTTCGAGTCTTTAACCTTAACCCTAAGCATCTCGTTCAGTCAATGAACATCTCGGCCGGGGTGGAAACTGGCTGACCGAGGTGACTTATCTGGTCCATAACTGAGAGTTAAGAGTTAGAGTTTGCCAAATCCTATTCTTATTACACCTTTCCTGGTCCAAAGCAAGCTTAGGATGAGACTTACCCGGTAATTCCTTAGTTTGTGTACCAACGATCATAAGTGTAGGTAATAAAGGTTTATCCTTTATTGAGGTTTGAGTGTGCTTCCATCCATCTTTGTGAGTTAGCCTGAGACTTACCCGGTAAAGGTTGATTCTATTCCCTTAGATGGCATGTTAGTTTGAGGTTATAGTTCTTTATCTTGATTCCTTGAGACTTACCCGGTAATAGGAGTTACGGTTTAGGATTAGTGTGTAGTGAGACTTACCCGGTGATCTACTCCACTTTAGTAACACCTTCCCCACGCAAAAATCTCAACTTTGTCCGCTTATCTATAGATCTTGAGTTGGAACCACAACTAGATGCTTTAATCCCTAGAATTGCATGTTTGCTTTATTGACTTCTTATTCATCTTTGATTGTGTTAATCGCTCTTGTGGTTAGTATTGACATAAGCACACCGTATTGACTCTGTTTCACCGAGTCCCTGTGATCGACCCCTGGAATTTTCTTGCTTTTACTACGATTGACCCGTACACTGCGGGTTCGCATCCTTGTTTTAAGCTTAAGTCTAGGGTTATAAATTTAAAGCTTGCACACACCGTTTGGAGCGAACAGCAAACATGAAACCTCAACTCAGATAAGGATCAGGAAAGGTCTCGCCTCGCTCAATTAGTGTCTCATCTCAGTCGAGATGTTCTACGACTGACCGAGGTGTTCGTCGCTTAAGGTAAAGGCTTGAGCTTTCGGAGTCCACTGGGGTAAAGGCTCATTCTTTCACCGTCTTTCCCACATCCTTCAACCAATCACCCAAGAATCGCATAAAGAACTTAACCAACAATCATCATGATAACAATAATCAAATATATGAAAAGCGAATCAATATTCAAACAAGAAAACCTTAAAACAAAAGTCTCAATAACTCAATCAAACAATCAATCAAACAAACAAACTGCATTCCTTAATCACAACCAGAAAGACAATCAATCAAGCAAATCTAAGAAAACCTTACAACTTCCTTCAAAATCTTCAACCTTACTTCAAAACCAACTTCCTTCCTTGGATCTTCTAACTTCCTTCAACTTCCAGCTTTAAGACATCCAACTGGACATGCTTCCATCCAGAAAATCCATCCTAATATATAGGAGAATCACTTGCCAAAAATAAAAGATCTCAGCCAAGAATAAATGATCTCGTGGGTTGTGGGCCGCTCACCTCGGTCCAACCCATCACAAAGATCACCTCGGCCGAGGTGGTACTGTAGCCATCCAAGGTGTATCTCAGTTGCGTGTAAATCTCTCTAATTTGGTATAAAATAAATCTTCCATTCAACTTTGTTGCTTTTTACCGTTGCTTCCAACCTTCCAAGTTTGGGGACGTTTTGTTATTGTTTTTGGTGTTTGCGTGTGGTGTTAGATTGCTTTATTGGTTGTTGCGCTTTGTTGCCTTTTACCATTGCTTCCAACCTTTGCCCTCCACTTGTACACCTTTGGACAATAGTTGCACGAGACTTGACAATAATCGTTCACCACCTCACCCTTCTTGTAATGCTTTGTGAAGATGTCGGATGTAAGCATTTTCGATTGAGGGACTTGTCGGAATGCCCCATCACCTTGACCTTAAGTAGGGCTGAGAAGAGGTCCAAAACCGAACCGAACAGACAAAAACCAAACCGAAAACCGAATTTCCAAAATACATGGACCGAAAACGGAACCTATAAAATTAGGTTCGGTTTTGGTTTGAACCGAAAACTGAAAAGTTGAAATATGCAAACCTTAAACCGAACCGATTATATCGATTTCGGTTCGGTTTAGGTTTTGGACCGAAATGAACCTAAAAAATAAAACTAACAAATCTCGATAAAATTACAGTAAAATAAAAAAAATCAATTATATAACAATTTTAGTATAAAGAGTTAAAACCTAGAAAAATAACAATCCCAATTAAACATAAAGTACTAATTAAAATTGCCACAACTAATGAAAATTTCTATTATATAACAATTATAATTAAATGAGTTTCGGTTTTTCGGTTTTTAATCGGTTTTGTCGGTTTCGGACCGAAACCGAACCGAAACCGAAATCCTAAGAAACACGGACCGAAGACCGAACCTAAATATTTGGTTTAGGTTCGGTCTGGACCGATAATTGTCGGTTTGGTTCGTTTCAGGTAAACCGAACCGAACTTGCTCAGCCCTAACCTTAAGGCATTTCCATATTGGGCATTTGAGTCTCGCTTTCTTGGGTGTTCGGAAAGAAAGCGGGAGTGTAGTCGCTCGGGTTTGCCATTTGAATTGAATGAAAAATGGAGAATACGAGATCGAGATCGAGAGAAGTAGTAGTAGTAGTAGAGAGAGATGAGAATGTTGTCGTGAGATAAATGAGAGAATGGTAGGGTATTTATAGGAATTGAGGGTAGGAATTTTTTTTTAAAAATAAGTTAAACTACATTAATTAATATTTACAAAAAAAATTAAAAAAAACTCTCAAATGGCTAAAGAACCATTGGGAGTGTGGGCCCCACCGACATATAATCGTTGGCTAGGCCCAACGGCTCTTTTTTTGCCAAACCGACGGTTAACCGCCGGTTTCGGCCTAAAAAAAATAAAAAAAAGGGCCGGTTCGGTCAAACCGGGAGACCTAAAACGCCGGTTTGACCAAACCGGCAGTTTGGGCCGGTTCGGCTGTTTAGCCCGAACTGCCGGTTTGGGAACCGCCGGTTCGGTTGTTTAGCCCGAACTGCCGGTTTGGCGATTTAGCCCGAACCGGACCCATGTCTACAACCTACACAAAATTCTTTTGGAATAAAGGAGAAAAACATAAATCAATCACTAGTTTGAACGAGATCAGTAAACCAAAAAAGAACGGAGGAATGAGATCAAGAAAAACAAAAACCATGAATAACACCTTCCAAATGAAGTTATTGTAAAAATTCCTAGTAGAACAAAATAATATATGGGTAAAAGTCGTGGATGAGATATACATGAAAATTTGCAACATACTTCACTACCAAAAGAAAGGATCAACATTGCGGAAATGAAACAACATGATAAAACTAAAATATTCAGTTAAAAAAGAACTTATATGGTAGGTCGACAATGACAACTCAATCAACTTTTGACATGATAATAGGTTACCACTACGTCGCTTATAAAGAGTGTCCATAATGTAAATTATATTAACACAAAAATCAAAGTAATAAACTATATTAATAACTATAGGGTGTGGAACATTAATAAAATTATTAGCCATCCTCGACATAAGTTTTATTTTCAACCAAGTTTGCTTTTGAGCTATTAATGGAGGATAATGGTTTTACCACTATTATTACGTGCAACTTGTTACACCCAAAGTTCTAGGAACTCGAAGCGTTACGGGATAGGACCTCACAATGGGTCTTGACCCTCAGAGTAACAACAATAACATCGGATCTTGCAACAATACACAAATAAATGAAAACCAAAACCAAAGGTTTGACGAAAGGGAAAAGGAAAAGACTCGCAACAGAGTTCAACAACAAACTGAAAGAACGATAACAGAAATATAAAACCAGATCCCGTCCTATAATGTACGGGAACCCCGTCTAGCCACACCGCCCGGATCACTCAGTGGAAACTCTAACCTGCAAGGCATCTACAATATCGGTAGAAACCGTTAGCTAACATTCTAGATATCAGAACGATAGTAAAAGTATAAGCACAGATAAGAAGGTAAACACATAGCATGCTCTCACACAACCGGTTATTATCTTTTATCAAGTTAATCCCTTTACTAATTCAACTTATGTTGTCACACGAGAATCACCGTGATCTTGCCTCTGTCCCCTTTCACCAACAGGAATAGAGGCGATGCATCCCTCCGTTACCTATGGACTGGTCGTAAGAGCACTGACAAGACCTTTATCTATGGTCGTTTTTATCTTATCAAAATATAATCCCGACTTAGCACTAAAACGAGTATAGTGGTTAAGTAAGGGTCGAACCCAAGAGAGTTTTGTTATTCTTATTAAATGCAATTATTGATTATAGATTCAAGTGACAAAAGGGGGGGGGGTTGAGTGAATTTATGAACACAAAACTTATGCAAGAAAGTAAGACAACGAGTAAGACAATAATGGGTGAATCTACACTAGGTTGATTCTTAGCATGCGATTGCTACTTTGGTGGGTTCCTTTTTACAAGTTTTCAAGTAATCTCCCGTCTCGATCATATATATGTGTTGAGCCAACCGACATCAACACAACTTAACAGGTTAGTGTTCCGTAAACCTACGAGAACAATTAACAAGTTAGCTTTCAACAAGTTTTCAAGTAATCTCACGTCTCGATCATCTTTCTGTCGCATCAGATGCTGAGCCGCAGGGGCATCCCAGTGTCAACGCGGGGGCGGTGACATTGACTCTTCATCTTCCAGCTCCCAGGTTGAGGCGCAGGGGCGCTGGTCTTCGCTTCTTCAGGACAAGTCACCGCAGGGGCGCCAAGGGTTGACGCAGGTGCGGTGACAGTTTTCGATCCTGGAGCTGGCGAAGGCGCAGGCTGCGCTCCGGAGTATGGTGTCACCCATAGGGGCGATGACAATGCTCCGCGGGGGCGGTGAGGCAACAGAAGCTTTGCTTCGTGAATGGTCTTCACTCCTAAGTGCTTATAACTCCTTTATCTTCTTTTAGTCTTCTTCTTCTGGAGCAAGGAGTTAGTAGCATAAACCGACACTAATGTAACAAAAAGACTCTAAAAACTAACCTAAATGATAGTGATTCCATCACCTATCAACCTCCCCCATACTTAGACCTTTTACTCATCCTGAGTAAAACAAATGACAAAAGTTTTTTTTAAACTCAAAGGCCTCAAGAAGCATGGGCAAGCAGAAAAGACAATGAAAACAAAAGAAAAGCCAAGAAAGAAAGAGGGAAAAAAGAGAAATTGTGAGAAAAAGGTGAGAAAACTACCATCCTTATTGCTCCAAGAGTGACCTACCCGGACAACCTCCTTATGACTCCCCTTCTTATGTCCTCAGACGTCGGAAAGGGAACCTACACTCGGTGCCGCTCATTTTGCCAAGGTGCCCTTTCGGGTTTTCACCTTGCCACTCTTCTTCTTTTTCTTTGATGATCTCACTTGGAACTCACATCCCTCAAATCCAATTTTGCACCAACCTAAGGTTGGTCGAACTACCTTCTTTTTGCCTAAACCGCCCTTTCGGGTTTTCGGTTTATCCATGGATTTTCATGCCTTTTTTCAATTTCTTTGGCTTTTTTTTTGAATTTTAAACTGAATTACAACTCAAAAGACTCAATGCAAACATACTCAAAACAACTCAAAAAACTATACATGCAATGATATGTCCCTCCCCATACTTGAAGTACACTTTGTCCTCAAAGTGGAAAATGAAGCAAAGATAAATGTGGGAAAGGAGAAATGATGATACCACTAGTGGGATGGTCCGGCTGGACCATCCGGACCCTCCTCCGGTGGGTACGGGAAGTGGCTAAAGAAGTGCTCCTGCCGACAGTAGATGTCCTCGATGCGGGTTTGCTGAGCCTCCATCCGACGGCCAAAAGAGGTCTCAAAGCTGGCCTGCCAAGCCAACTGCTGAGCCTCCAACTGCTGCTGCTGGGCTGCCTGCCAAACATCCTGCCTCTGGTCAAAGTGGGAGGTCATGGAGGTGGCAAAGCTCGTCTGCCAGCTCAGCTGCTGCTCAAGCATGGTCCGTTGGTACTCGGTTTGCCATGCCTGATGCTGGGTGGTCAGGGCCGCCATCTGAGCCTGCAGGCTCACAAGAGCCGGATCCTCATCCGGTACTGCAGTAGGCATCTCCTCGTCGTCGGGGACCGGCATGTGCTCCTCATGATGAGCCCGGCTGGAGCTCGCAACATGCCTCTCCACAATGGCCACCTGAGGCCGCCTCGGCACAAAAGGGTCCGCCGGAATGTAAAGCTCGGAGAGCTCATCTCCAAGTGGCAGTGGCCGTGGGAGATAGGTGATGTGGCTCCCATCGGCAAAAGAGAGCCAGAAGAGGTTGTCGCCGTCCCTCCTGAGGAGCTTGCACCTCCTCAACATCCCCTTTGTGTAGAGAGGTGCCTCCAACCCATCCTCTAGGCCGGAAAGATCCATAACTTGTGAGGCGATCAAGGAGATCACCCCACCTCCAACAATGTCCCTCGGCTCGTTCTTCCTAATCCGCTTCAAAGCGGCAAGGAAGAGGGACGATCAATCCATCACCTTCTCGCTCATCGGAAGGCAAGAGTATAGTAGTGGGAGGTCCTTGAGGGCAACCTTGTTCTCCTCTTTGTGTCCACAGAAGACACTCATGATGATCTTGGAGAGGAGCCTCAAGCTAGGATGAGTGAGTTTGTTGGAGTACTCACCCCTTAAATGAAACTCTGATCTAGTGGCTGACTGTCAGAACTCACACAAGTCCGGAGTCGGGACTGGCTCCCACCAGTTCGCGGAGGGGTTGAGAGTCACCCTGAAGGCCTCCTGTAGGTGGTAGTAATCAAGTGTGTATTTTGTCTTGTTGAACTTGAAGGTGAGTCCAATACACACATGATCCTCCTTCTCCATGGTGAAGGTGGCTATGAACTGTCGACTAAGCTCGGGATACGTTGGAGCACTTTTCTGTAGAAAGTCTCCGAGCCCAGCATTGGCTAGAAAGGGCTGCAAGCTCTCCAGCATGCGCAGCTTCTCTAAGGTATGAACATGCAAAAACCGAGTTTCATACACAACCCGATCTTGCACAATCCTATAGCGAGTCTTCTCGCCCTCCGACATCTTGTGTTGCCTTTGTGGTTCCATTCTTGTAGATAATTAAGCAAAAGAATTAACAACTTTCAAAAACAAGGAAAGAAGACGAACCCTCTGTTGTGTTTTCCGCAGGGGCGGCTGAAGTTGCGGAGGGGCGGTGAGGCGTAGGTGCGGCAGCTTGCAGGCGCAGGGGAGGGAGAAGTGCAGAGGGCGATTCTGGCCAGCTACGAAGGTGGTGGTGCTGGGGGCATTCTGATGGCTTTCTTGTTGGTGGAGACGCCGCTGGAGATGCTCAAAGTAGAGGGTAGAGAGTGAGAGAGAGGTAGGAAAGGTTGTGGGATTAATGTTGGAGAGGGGAGAAGGTGTTAAAGGGCATAGTGCGGTGCAGGGGCGTCGGAGCTGGTGGTGGTGGAGTTGCAGAGGTGGCGCATGAGCGTCGGAGCAGTGGTGTGTGAGGGGAGCGCAGGGGCGTGGGTGTGAGGGAGTAAGGTTCGAATGGGAGGTGTGTTTGGTGAAGGAAGAGAGTTGGTGGGTGTGGTAGGTGCAGGCAATTTTTGGGATCCTTATTTTTTTTTCTTTTCTGGGTAAACCCGCAGGGGCGTGGGCTTGTCACTGCGGGGCGGTGACAATGAAGAGGGGGCACGAAGGCTCAACGCCGGGGGCGGTGCTGAGGATGTGTGTCAATGATGGCCGCCGCAGGGGTGTAAGGGAGTCACCGCCCCCGTGGTGACCAGTATGTTGCAGATACAGACCCAGCGTCGGGGGTGGTGTTGGGCAAGGATGTTACCGCGGGGGCGGGACACTGAGCCGCAGGGGCGGTTTTCTTGACAGAGGCTCCTCTTCTAATTCCTTCGGGTTGCCTCCTGGGTAGCGCCTTTGTTTTACGTCGTTGGCTCGACGTAAGGGCTCTACTTCTCTGACTGTGCTTCCTCCAGCACCATCTCATCAATGGGATCGTTCTTTACTCTTTCAAGGTAAGGCTTTAGCCTTTGTCCGTTTACCTTGAACACCTTGTGTGTTTGGGGATCATAAAGATCTACAGATCCGTGAGGGTATACTTCGGCTACCACGAACGGCCCCGTCCATCTTGAACGCAACTTACATGCGAAGAGTTTCAAACGTGATTGAAAGAGAAGTACCTTATTACCTACCTTGAAGTCCTTTCGGAGAATGTTTCGGTCTTGCCATGCTTTAGTCATTTCTTTGTATGCAGTGGCATGGTCATATGCATCTAACCTCAATTCCTCCAACTCTTGCAATTGGAGTTTCCGGAATTCTCCCACTTCCTCTACGTTCATATTGCACTTCTTTATTGCCCACCAAGCTTTGTGTTCTAGCTCCACCGGAAGGTGGCAAGCTTTCCTAAACACGAGCCTGAAAGGAGACATCCCGATAGGAGTTTTGTAGGCTGTCCGATATGCCCATAGAGCGTCGTTTAGCCTTGCACTTCAATCCTTCCGTCCGGGAGAGACCGTCTTTTCAAGGATGGTCTTTATTTCCCGGTTAGATACCTCAGCTTTGCCATTTGTTTGTGGATGATAAGCTGTTGATACTCGTTGGTGGACGTGATCGTCTTGTTGCAGAAATGGATACCCCTATCGCTGATTAAGGCTTTCGGAATTCCAAATCGTGCAAAAAATGTTTCCTTAAGAAAAGCTGCAACCACTTTTGAATCATCAATTTTGGTGGCCTTTGCTTCCACCCACTTGGAAACATAGTCCACCGCAAGCAAAATATATGTGTGCCTGAATGAAGCAGGAAACGGCCCCATGAAATCAATCCCCCAAACGTCAAATATTTCGCAAAATATAAGAGAGGATTGGGACAGTTCATGTCTCCTTGAAATATTTCCTACCCTTTGGCATCTATCACACACTTTGCAAAACGCAAAAGCGTCTCTAAAAATGTGTGGCCAAAAGAAACCGGAATCCAAAATTTTTCTTGCAGTTTTATTTGCCCCAAAGTGCTCCCCACATGCTTCAGAATGACAGAAAGTTAGGACGGATTGTACCTCATTATCCGGAATGCAACGACGGATCACTTGGTCACTACAATGCTTCCAAAGGTAAGGATCGTCCCAAACGTAGTGTCGAGCTTCAGCCTTTACCTTCTCTCGTTGTGCCTTGGTGAAGTCTGGAGGATACTCCTTCCTGACAATGAAGTTCACAATGTCTGCAAACCAAGGCTTAAAAGACTGGAGCTTAAGACAAACCTCTGTCCACAATTCCGCAGGGGCGCCTAGACTGAGCCGTAGGGGCGCCTAGACTGAGCCGCAGGGGCGGGAGGTGTGAGGCGCGGGGGCGGTTACACAACAGAGAGTTGTGTAAAATGTATCATCTGGAAAACTTCCAGCTATCGCTTTTCCTTTTCCTGGATCCTCCTCTTCTTTTACTAGCCTGCTCAAATGATCGGCCACCAGGTTTCAGCCCCCTTCTTGTCCCATATCTCTAGGTTAAACTCACTTAGAAGGAGCACCCATCGAATTAATCGTGGCTTTGCCTCCTTCTTCGCCATGAGGTATTGTCTGAATTTCTCAAGGGCAAAAACCACCGCTAACATTTCCTTCTCGGTGGTAGAGTAATTCCTTTGCGCTTCATTGAGTGTCATAGACGCATAATGGATCATATGTGAAGCCCGTCCATCTTTATGTCCTAAGACAACTCCAACGGCGTAATCGCTGGCGTCACACATGATTTCGAAAGGTTTCTCCCAATCCGGAGAACGAATGATTGGTGCGCTGGTGAGACATAAGGGTGCCGAGATCTTCGAAAAGTCTTTGATGGAACGTCGGTAGAAACCTGCATGACCAAGAAAAGATCGGATTTCCCGAACATTAGTAGGATAAGGTAAACTTTGAATTACATCAACCTTTGCCCTATCTACCTCTATCCCTTTGGAGGATATTACATGTCCTAGCACAATTCCTTGTTCCACCATGAAATGGCATTTTTCTGAATTAAGAACTAAATTGGTTTCAACACATTTTTCAAGAACAAGTTTTAAATGTCCTAAACATGCATCAAAACTGTCTCCGTGGACGGTAAAGTCATCCATGAAGACTTCAATGAAATTTTCTATGTATTCGGAGAAAATACTTATCATGCACCGTTGGAAGGTGTCGGGTGCGTTGCAAAGTCCAAATGGCATTCTGCGCTACGCGAAAGTGCCAAATGGGCAAGTGAACGTCGTCTTTTCTTGATCTTCCGGTGCAATGGCTATTTAGAAGTAGCCCGAATATCCATCAAGGAAGCAGTAGTACGGATGACCTGCAAGACGTTCCAACCTTTGGTCAATAAAAGGTAATGGGAAATGGTCTTTACGTGTTACCTTGATGAGCTTGCGGTAGTCAATGTAAACTCTCCATCCGGTTTGCGTTTTGCTCGGGACCATCTCTCCATGTTGATTTTCCACCATTGTGATGCATCCTTTCTTTGGAACCACTTGGGTTGGACTAACCCAATTGCTATCCGAAATAGGGAAGATCATATCTGCTTGGAGGAGCTTCAACACTTCCTTCTTGACTACATCCATCATTGGCAGATTCAACCTCCGTTGAGGTTGCCTAGAGGGTTTGGCTTCATCCTCAAGTAAGATCCTATGCATGCAAGTTGATGGACTTATCCCTTTGATGTCCGCAATGGTCCATCCAAGGGCCATCTGGGTTCTTTCAACACTTTCACCAACTTGTCTTCTTGACCGGTAGTCAACTTGTTGGAGATGATCACCGGCAAGGTATTGTTATCTCCAAGAAAAACGTACTTGAGGTGGGATGGAAGGTCCTTCAATTCTATTTCTGGCGCCTGCACTATAGACGGAACAAGCTTCTAACTTGGGGTTAGTAAAGTGGGCCCAATGGCCAAATTGGAGATAGGTAGCCTTTTATGCCCATCTAATTGGGCTAGGACCTCTTTCATGCTGGATGTTAATACATATTCTGATTTGAAACCATCAATATCATGCTCAATTACATTTTTCAATTCATCAATATCAGAATTATCAAACACATCTTGCACAAAAGGTTCAACAATGTCAATAGCACATAAAGAATGATCATCACTAGGAAATTTCATTGCATCGTAGATGTCAAATTCCACTACTTCACCATCAAACTCCACGGTTAGTTTGCCACTAACATAATCAATTTTAGTCCTAGCCGTTTTCAAAAATGGTCAACCTAACAATATCGGTGCAGCATGCGAATCATTTTCCATATCCATTACGAAGAAATCAGCAGGAAATATTAGGTTGTCTACCATTACTAATACATCTTCAATTATCCCTTTCGGGTACACATTAGATCTATCAGCAAGTTGTACTACAATCCTAGTTTCCATTAATGGCCCAAGGCTCAGTGATTTGTAAATAGAACATGGCAAAACATTTATAGAAGCACCAAGATCAAGCATTGCTTTGTCAAAACGGGTTTCCCCTATAACACAAGGAATGCTTACCATGCCCGGATCGCTGCACTTCTTGGGCATTCTCCGTTGGAAAACAGCCGACACATGCTCACTTAGTTGCACTTTTTGTTTCCCCTACAGCTTCTGATTCCTCTTGATAGTGCATAGTTCCTTCAAGAAACGAGCATATTTAGGAATACTCTTCACTAACTTAAGGAGGGGAATGTTTACCTCGCATTTGGAGAAGGTCTCAAAGAGATCTTTGTCCTCAATGATTCTTCTCTCCTTTAGAGCCTCAGGAAAAGGAGCTGGTGGTTTCTCAGAGTACAGTGGCGGGAACTTAGGCCGGATGTAAGAATCCTTTTCAACAGAACTTTCTGTCGAGTTTTCTGCGGGGGCGACAGTATGCAGGCGCAGGGGCAACTCAGGGGTTGTCACCGTAGGGGCGGAGACATCCAGCCGCAGGGGCGGCGTCTGCTCGATGTTGGGCGCAGTTGCAGCCGCCGGGGCGGCTGTGGGTGCGGTAAACTCGTCAGAGTGTCTGCTTTGTGATTTTTTTGATGGTTTTTATTGGATGTGCTTCCCACTCCTTAATGTTAGGGCACTAACATTCTCCTTGGGGCTTATAACCGTCTAGGAAGGCAATCCTCCGGAAAATCTAGCTTCGGTCCTTGTTATGGCTTCCGCCATTTGCCCAACCTGTTTTTCAAGGTTCTTGATGCTGGATTTTGTTGTTTGGAATTGAGTAGCAAAATGTTTAGTCAAAACCTGAAACATATCTTCAGTTGTTTGATACTTACCTTGTCGGGGTTGTTGTTGTTGGTTTTGTTGATCCCTCCAACGAAAGTTCTGTTGATCACGCCAGTTGGGCATGAAGTTTTGTGCATAGGGATCGTTCCTAGGCCTTTGCTGTTGTGGCTGTCCATAACCCATTGCATTCACCTCAACATCGTCATCTTGGACTTGGGGACACATGTTCGTTGGATGGTATGGGTCAGCACACACTTCACATGCCTTCGGCTGCTGTGGGGTTCCCATAAGTGTTAATCTCTTCACCATTTCTTTCAGTTCTGCAAGCTCAGTGGAGATCTCACTCTTTCCGGAATTCACAGCATGAACACCTCTCTTGGAAGGGGTCCTTCCAAAGTTCCGGGTTTCTTCAGCTAGTTCCTGTATCTTTTCCAAAGCAAGGTCAGGGGTAGAGTTAAGAATGTTACCTCCACAAGCCGCATCGACGATCCTCCTTTCATTGTCTAGCAGGCCATTGTACAAGTACAAGACTAGATCTTGAGTCGAATACCCGTGGAAAGGATAGCTGGATCGGAGGCGTGCGAATCTTTCAAAGTACTCATAGAGAGTTTCGTCCGCCTCTTGCTCGATGTTGCTTATAGCTTTCTTCAAGCTATTCGCCCTCTTGGCTGGGAAGTATTTCTCCAAAAACGCCTTGTGGAGGTTCTCCCAAGTGTCGATACTCCCGGATGGAAGGTTGTAATACCAATCATCTGTTGCATCTTTGAGTGTGAAGCCGAATGCCCTCCTCTTGATTTGCTCTTCGGTAATGTTGGCCGGCTTCATGCTCATACACACGGTATGGAACTTCCCAAGGTGTTTGATGGGGTCTTCATCACTTAGCCCATGGAAAGATGGAAGCAAGTGAATGAGACCCGGCTTGAGCTCAAAGTTGATTCCTTCCCCCTAATGCCGGTATAGTAACTGGAAGAGGGTTTTGAGCCAAAGTGGGCTGAGTGAGTTGACGAAGAGTACGATCAGCCATTTCTTGTTGGAGTTGTTGTTGTCTTCGTTGCCGGATGTGCATCCTCTCAATTTCTGGATCGAAGGAAGCAAAGCCGGGGTTAGTAGCACGGGTTTGAACCATAAAAATGGTCTAAACCGATAATCAATAATAATAAATTAAAAATAACTAAACTTCCCGGCAACGGCGCTAAAATTTGACAAGACCTTTATCTATGGTCGTTTTTATCTTATCAAAATATAATCCCGACTTAGCACTAAACGAGTATAGTGGTTAAGTAAGGGTCGAACCCAAGAGAGTTTTGTTATTCCTATTAAATGCAATTATTGATTATAGATTCAAGTGACAAAAAGGGGGGAGGGGTTGAGTGAATTTATGCACACAAAACTTATGAAAGAAAGCAAGACAACGAGTAAGACGATCATGGGTGAATCTACACTAGGTTGATTCTTAGCATGCGATTGTTATTTTGGTGGGTTCCTTTTTACAAGTTTTCAAGTAATCTCCCGTCTCGATCATATATATGTGTTGAGTCAACCAGCATCAACACAACTTAACAGGTTAGTGTTCCGTAAACCTACAAGAACAATTAACAAGTTAGCTTTCAAACAAAGACTAAGGGATATAAAGAAAAGATTAAAACCGTTAAACTTATCTTTATATTTGTGTTTCTTTCCTTTAAGCAATTACAACCCGTTATTACTTAAAGTTTACTACTAGATTAAAGACCCGAACCCGGAATCTATTAATCCTAGTTCTTTGCATGCACTTTAGAACCTAAGGTGATCAATCTTAAGTGATAGTAAAACATGCAATTAAACAATGAAGATCAAGGAAACACAAAGTATTACTGAATGAAAACTTATATTAGAAAGAACTTACAACCAAAGTAACAATGCAGCTTCAAACCAACCCAATGTAGCAAGGGAGTTAGCAACTCATTACAAAGGTAGCAAGATAATTTTAATGGAAAAAGTGGATTCTAATTGCATACTCTAACAATCAACCCTAGGTCTATTTGTACTACAAATGGCACTAAATAGGAGTAAATGACCAGCCCAAAACAACCACCTTTAATGCCATAAAGGTGGTGTAAACAGCCGAAGTAAAGCCTCTGTCGCTGAACCGCAAGGCCAGCCTTTAGATCCGCAGGGGCGGTTCTGGCGAAAACTTTTGATCTTCTTCGTAGCCGCAGGGGCAACCTAGCACTTCCGCAAGGGCGGATATTTAATGGTCTTCAAACGTCTGACTCTTCATCTTTCTGTCGCTTCAGATGTTGAGCCGCAGGGGCATTCCAGTGTCAATGCGGGGGCGGTGACACTGACTCTTCATCTTCCAGCTCCCAGGTTGAGGCGCAGGCAGAGGCGGAGGGGCACTGGTCTTCGCTTCTTCAGGGCAAGTCACCGCAGGGGCGCCAAGGGTTGACGCAGGTGCGGTGACAGTCTTCGTTCCTGGCGCTGGCGAAGGCACAGGCTGCGCTCCGGAGTATGGTGTCACCCGCAGGGGCGGGGAGGCAACATAAGCTTTGCTTCGTGAATGGTCTTCACTCCTAAGTGCTTATAACTCCTTCTTTATCTTCTTTTAGTCTTCTTCTTCTGGACCAAGGAGTTAGTAGCATAAACCAACACTAATGTAACAAAAGGACTCTAAAAACTAACCTAAATGATAGTGATTCCATCACCTATCAAGCACCTCTCAGTTTCCCCATTTTGAACTAGACAAGCGGTCATCGCCCGATTATAATACACTTGGGACAATTAAGGTATAAGGTCATCCTAGTCCGGTATTCCGTTATAACAAAAAACAACAACACTAACAAAACCAATACGGTCAAACGAATATACGGAACGCAGCTAAGTAAGTCCAAGGGACTTACCTCACTCAAAGGTAAACACAAGGATCAGCTACAACTCAGTTTCCCGAAGGAAAGAAAGAATGCTTGCTCAAACAAGGCATAACGAATCGGAAACGAACAGAAAGCTAGAAGTCTACAAATTCTAGTCTTAACTATCTCTAAGAGATCTCCAACAAGCTAGGGACATGATCCCTAGTCTTACAAGTATCCTAAGGAGCAACATAAACACTAAGCTCATAGAAAAGGAACGAGGAAACAAGGAAGGAAGCAACTTACCAAAGACGAAAGCTACTACAGAGGAAACCGCGAGGGCGGAAGACAGGAGGTGCGGGGGCAGGATCTGGGTAAATCCACAGGGGCGGATGTATGCAGCCGCGGGGGTGGTGGCGTGACAGAAGCTACTGTCGGGACTCCTTTTGGACAGCACGTCACAGCAAAGCGACCAAAGCTTGATCCTATGATTCACACACGTAAATTCTCAATCAAAGGAGCCTAGAAGCATATACGCATTAACAACGGAAGTCAATCAAGAATCAAGAATCGATCTTGATTCCTGTGAAGAAGAAGAGAAGAAGAAAAGAGAAAGAGAAAGATCAACACAAGGAAGAGAAGCATGCAATAGGCTCATGAACATGAGAGAGATCAAAGGGGATGAAGACTTACATGTTCTGTAAAAGATCACAAGGGAAAGGCTGCAACTTTGCTCGAGGTTGAAGAAAACGTAAGTAAGAAGAGAGAAATGGAAGAGAAGGCGGGAGTTATAGAGAACGATTGGGAAAAGATAATGGCAGGTCAGATTTAGGGTTAGAAGATAGAAGGAAAGCCGGTCCATATCTTAGAAGATCGGATCTTCTAAAAAAGAAAGGAAATAAAAAAGGACAAAAATAGATCGGACACGATCTGGAGTCAGCCGTAGGGGCGGTTGTCTTGTGGTGCCTCACCTCGAGACATCCTACCTCGGATCCGTGTCAAAGTTGGGCAACTCTCCTATTTCCGTCGGATTTTGGCCCAACAGATCAGATAACATCTCCAAGGTGGACAAGTGGTTGTCGGAATCCGGAAAGTGGATATCCATCTCTAGCCATGCCAAGTCTCGCTATAATTGGGGCTGAGCTGTCAGCCGACCGATCGGCATCTCCCGGGGAGTCTTCCTATTGAGGGCATCAACTACCACATTTGCTTTCCCCATGTGGTATAAGATCTCAAGATCGAAGTCCTTGATCAACTCCAACCATCTCCTCCAACGGTAATTCAACTCCCGCTGGGTGAATTTGTACTTCAAACTCTTATGGCCTGTGAATATCTGACATGTAACTCTGTACAGATAATGCCTTCAGATCTTCAAAGCATGAACAACAACAACTAACTCGAGATCGTGGGTAGGGTAGTTCTCTTCATACGTCTTCAATTGCCTCAACACATATGCTATAACCTTACCCCTCTACATCATAACACATCCTAAGCTGAGCTTAGATGCGTGGCTGTAAACCACAAAGTCCTCAATGCACTTTGGCTGAGCTAAGATAGGAGCGGAGGTCAACCTCCTCTTCACATCCTCGAAACTCTGTAGGCACAACTCGGACAACACGAAATTTGTAGACTTCCCCAGCAAGGAAGTGATCAGTGGTCGGGCAATAACTGAAAATCCCTCCCCAATATGCGGTAGTAGCCCGCCAATCCTAAGAAGTTGCGTACCTCCTTAACGTTCCTAGGAGGCGGCTAAGATGCTACAGACTTGATCTTCGCCAGATCTACCTTGATCCCTTTGGCGGAAACAATGTGACCAAGGAAGGCCACCTCAAACATCCTAAACTCGCACTTAGAGAGCTTGGCGTAAAGCTCTCTATCTTGCAGGACTTGGAGTACGATCCTTAAGTGTCCTACATGGTCCTCTCTGCTACGAGAGTATATTATAATATCGTCGATGAACACAACCATGAACTAGTCTAGGAAGTTTATAACATGCATTATAGTCTATATTTTGGGATTGGTTTGGACGTTTTATCACCATAAATCTGCATGCATGGCTATATTCTCGATGATTATGTCGTTTTGTGTACCTTTGCAAGAATCGAGGTCTACACCTAGTTTCGTTGTAATTGTAGGGAAAATGGCACGTTATGGAGCGATATGGAGCCAAAGGCATTAAGGAGTCATGGGAGCTGCATTATGGAGCATCGATGAGCTACAAGGAAGGTATAGGAACCATGAAAGTTGGACGGAAACGAGATATTGAACTAGTTATGGAGATTTGCACGTAACAGATCGACCACCTTGGTTGACTATGTGATCACCTCGGTCGAGATGGTTTCCTGGGCCTAGATCGAGACGTCCGGACAATAGCCCATGAGATCTTCTATTTTTGGCATGTGATTTTCCTATAAGATTGAAGATAATTTCTGGATGGAATTTGTGCTTGGAGTAGGCTTGGATAGCTGATTATCTTTGGGATTGAAGATATTCCAATGAAAAGAAGGAAATTGAAGGAAGATTGTTTGAAGACTTTGGAGGGAAGTTGTAAGGTTTTCGTAGGGAACCTTGATTGTTGTCTTTTGATTCGATTCATTGAGGAACAAGGTTGTTGCTTGTTTGGATTGTTTGATTATTGAGACCTTTTTGTTAAGGTTTTCTTGTTTGCTTATTGCTTCTTTTATTATATATTTGATTGTTATTATCATGATGATTGTTGGCTAAACTCCCTTGTGGTTATAGGGTGATTGGCTGAAGATTGTGGTAAAGACGATGAAAGAGTGAACCTTTACCTTAGTGGACCCTGAAAGCTCGAGCCAAAACCTAACTGCACCTCGCCTCGGTCGGTTCGTGGAGCATCTCGACCGAGATCAATAAGAACTGAGCGAGACGTATGACCTGATTCGATCTATCTTGAGTTTAGGTTTTAGTTTGCCAAATCCTATCCTTGTTATACCTTTCCTGGTTTATACGCAAGCCTAGGATTAGACTTACCCGGTGATTCCTTTGCTTGTATACCTATGATGATGAGTGTTAGGTAATAAATGTTTTTCCTATATTAGGGTTTGAGTGTGCCTTCATCTTACCTTTGAGAGTTAGCCTGAGACTTACCCGATAAAGGTTAGTTATATCCCCTTAGGTGGTGTGTTGGTTTGAGATTAATGTTCCTTTCCTTAGTTCCTTGAGACTTACCCGGTGATAGGATCTTTGGTTTGGGATAGTGGGTAGTGAGACTTACCTGGTGATCTAGTCCCACCTTAGAAATGCATTCCCTTGCAAACCTTAGTTTTGTCCTCGTTATCCTTAGAAATCTTGAGTCAAAACCACAACTGGATGCTTTGACCTCTAGAATCTACATAACTTTATCTGATTTATACATCATTTTTGTTTTGTTACTTTGTTCTTGATTGACAACCTGATATTTACCGTGCTTGATTTCACCATAGTCCTTGTGTTCGACCCTAGAGTATTTGCCATACTGCGATTAATCCGTACACTGCGGGTTTGCAATTTTGTTCAGGCTTTTATTTTAGGTTATAAATTTAAAGCTATTTTGTTCATTATTCACACACGTCTGAGAGAGAACAGAAGTCAATACAGATGCTATTCATCAACTCCATGAATACAGCGGGCGTATTTGTAAGCCCGAAAGGCATCACTACAAACTCGTAGTGACAGTATCTGGTCCGAAATGCCGTCTTGGCTATGTCCTACTCTCTCAACCCCAGCTGGTGATATCCAGATCTCAAATCGATCCGAAAAACCATTGAAGCTCCGTGTAGTTGGTCCAATAGATCGTTGATACGGAGCAATGGTACTTATTCTTGATTGTCACCTTATTAAGATCTCGGTAGTCAATACATAACCTCATCGACCCGTCTTTCTTCCCGACGAAGATTATTGGTGCGCCCCATGGAGATACACTAGGGCATATAAATCCCTTCTCAGCTAACTCCTCGAGCTGCTTCTTAAGCTCAAACATCTTGATAGGCGCCATGCGGTAGAGAACCTTCGAGATCGGTCTCGTCCCAAGCTCTAGCTCAATTCCAAAGTCTACACTCCTCCGTGGAGGTAAACCTGATGGCTCTCCAAAAACGTCAGCAAACTCACTCGCTACCGGAATCTCCTCAAGCGATGGGCTCGTGCTATCCTTCATGGCATAACACCAAAAAGCCTCGCAACCCTGACCGATAAGTCTCGCAGCTCGGATTGGATTGATGACTGTACCGGTCTTTCTAAGATCCCATCCTAAAAAAATCTCTACATGGCCTGACTCTATAGTCACCGTCATAGTCCTCTTGCCGATGTCCAGAAATGCCTGATGTCATCCATCTAATCCATGCGCAGAATAACCTCTTCATCTACTAAGTACATGACGAAGAATTCAGTTGGCCAATCGTGACCTCCCAATATAATAGGGCTATCGCGAACCTTTTGTATACCCCCTAATCTCACCTCCATCGGGTAACCCTACAAAGAAAGGTCTCCGCTCCACGGTAATTAAGGCTAATATATCTACACATGCATTAGATATAAAAGAATGTGTAGCACTAGTATCAAAAAGAACTCTGACAGGAAAACCATTAATATGAATGGTACATGTGGTCGCTGGAGTTGTCGGCCCCACTGCACTCTGTAGTTCGTAAACTCTAGTTGAGGCACCTTTGGTGTCAAAAGTACCACCACCTCGTCCTCTACTCTGTCCCTGAGCGGAACTCTGAGGAGCGGTAAAACCAGGAACTCTGTGCTGTTGTTGAAACTGATACTGAGGCCTCTGCCCGACCTCCTACAACGCTAGCAGGTGAAGAACCCTTCTGTGATAGCGCCTTGCCCTGACGGCAAAACGCAACTTTGTGCCCGGGCTTGCCACAAGGAAAGCAAGTCACTACAGTCTTCTTACAATCAACTCTCATATGTCCGACACCTCCGCAATTATAACACTGTCGTCATCTGTTTGAACTCTACATATACAGTTGGAAACCAGAGCGTCCCAACGTCTAACTACGCCCAAAGGTTTGACAAAAGGGAAAAGCAAAAGACTCGCAGCCGATTTCAACAACAAACTGAAAGAACGATAACAAAAATATAAAACCCGATCCCGTCCTATAATGTACGGGAACCCCAACTGACCACACCCTCCGGATCACTCAATGACATCTCTATCCTGCAGGACATCTACAACATCGGTATAAACCGTTAGCTAACATTCTAGATATCAGAAAGACAATAAAGACATAAGCAGACATAAAAAGGTAAACACAAAGCATGCTCTCACACAACCGGTTATTAACTTTTATTAAGTTAATCCCTTTACTAATTCAACTTATGTTGTCACACGAGAATCACCGTGATCTCCCATCTGTCCCCTTTCACCAACAGGAATAGAGGCGATGCATCCCTTCGTTACTTGTGGACTGGTCACAAGAGCACATTCCAGTTTCCCCATTTTGAAATAGACAAGTGGTCATCGCCCGGTTATAATACACTTGGGTCAATTAAGATATAAGGTCATCCTTGTTCGGTTTTCCGTTATAACAAAAAATAACAACACAAACACAACCAATACGGTCAAACGAATATACGGAACGCATTTAAGTAAGTCCAAGAGACTTACCTCACTCGAAGGTAAGTACAAGGATCAACTACAACTTAGTTTCCCGAAGGAAAGAAAAAATTCTTGCTCAAACAAGGCATAACGAATAAGAAACAAACCAAAAGCTAGAAGTCCATAATTTCTAGTCCCAAAGATCTCTAAGAGATCTCCAACAAGCTAAGGACACGATCCCTAATCTTACAGGTATCCCAAGGAGCAACATTAACACTCAGCTTATGAAAAAGGAATGAGGAAACAAGGAAAAAAGCAACTCACCGATGACGGGAGCTGCTGCAGAGGAAACAGCGGGGGCGGAAGACAGGAGGCGCGGGGGCGGGCTCTGGGTAAATGCGCAGGGGCGGATGTATGCAGCCGCGGGGGCGGTGGTGTGACAAAAGCTACTATTGGGACTCCTTTTTGACAACACGTCACAACAAAGCAACCAAAGCTTGATCATTTGATTCACGCACGTAACTTCTCGACCAAAAGAGCCTAGAAACATATACGTATCAACAACGGAAGTCAAACAAGAATCAAGACTCGATCTTGCTTCATGTGAAGAAGAAGAGAAGAAGAAAAGAGAACGAGAAAGAGCAATAGAAGGAAGAGAAGCATGCAGCAGGCTCATGAATGTGAGAGAGATCAAAGGGGATGAAGACTTACACGTTTTGCAGAAGATCACAAGGGAAAGGCTGCAGCTTTGATCGAGGTTGAAGAAAACGTAAGCAAGAAGAGAAAAACGGAAGAGAAGACGGGAATTTATAGAGCACGGTTGAGAAAAGATAAAGGAATGTCAAATTTATGGTTAGAAGATAGAAGGAAAGACGACCCATATCTTAGAAGATCGGATCTGCTAAGAAATGAAGGAAATAAAAACGGACGAAAACAGACCGGGCGCGATTTGGATTTAGCCGTAGGGCGGCTCCTTTCACCGCGGGGGCGGTGAAGGCAAAACACGGGTGTTAAACAACTTCTTGTGGAATATTTAGAAAAATGGATTACCAACAAAAGAAAGTTTTGACGAAAGAAATATTGTTGTGATTAGAAATTGAATTGTGGAACCTTCAACCTATTGAGCTATGTCATTTACTTCTGGATTGTCCTTTTACCAAACAAATCGTTATTAAAATTGATAACATGATTCATGAAAACAAAAAATTAAGTCACATCATTCAAGAAATTAAAGATAATAATTTTAACGCGGTATTAAAGCGTAAGCTATTGCTCTTGAAACTGGCTTGCAAGAAGCTATTAGATTATGGTCATTAAGAGTATCCAAGGTTTTAGAAATTGTCTTTGAGAAGTAAAGATAATTATATCCGACTCCAAACTGAATTATTTGATCTGTTTAAGAATCTTAATACCCAACAACAAATTTTTTAAAAATTCTAAACTTTTTATTTTTATTTAGGGCCCGTTTGGTTCCAACTCCGGAAAAGGAATGGAAACGAATTTAGTCCATATGTATATCCATATTTATGAAATTTTATGGAATCAATCCTCATGGTTTAATGAAAAATGCAATTGGTTCCTCACATTTTATTACCCTATAGGGTATCAAAAGTAATCAAACTCTCATCCAATTACTACAAAACACAAGGAATGATTCCAAAAATTTTAATGAACAAGGATGTACGTATTGACTAGATTCGTTTCCATTCCGTTTTCGATTCCAGAGTTAAAACCAAACGGACCCTTAAAAGAATGTTGTAGGATAGACTAAAGGAGGTAGGACTTTCTATTAAGAAAAACATTTTATGACTTGCTATATTTTATGGCAATATATGAGGAGTTGACAGCGTCATTTACAGACCGCCCCATTTGCATAAATATATATATTGAACGGCCTTTTTCTTTATATATATATATATAAACTACGTAGTACCTCAACATTCGACCACAAAAAACTACTAAGAGATTATCAATCATGGATACATTGATCATAGTATTGAAAACCAAATAAAAACATCCATAATTCGATTAATTAATCTTATATTTACAAATAATTTATCATCAGGTAAATTATGCATTTGACTTGAACATTGATGTTAATGTCTCTTTCTTACTAATTTTATGTGATTTTGAACCATTATTTACCATAGTTTATGTTAAATATACCTCTTAAAATCTGGTAAGCGGAGATTTTGTGATCCGTCAATTAAAAATTTAAGAAACAATTTGGTTTACTAGGTTTTTTCTAGTTTTGTTTTTAGTAAATATACCCCTTGAGAGAAGAGTGTGTAGAGTTTTAGAATAAATACAAAAGGTTGGGGTATATTTATTGAATTGAAACATTAAAAAGTCTAATTACTATTATAGTTTTTCAAAAAGGCCTACTTATCAAAATTGTCCAAAATTTAATACGTAAATGTTTAAAGAGAAGAGACCCCTAAAAAAAGTCAAGATATAGTTTATGTTTATAGTTTGTATTTGTTAAGATTTAAGAAATGGAAATTAAAAGGCCGGCTTATTTGATGAAGATACGCATGGAAGTGTCAATTCAACCTTCAAATTAACTAAACATTCATTATAAAACATAATCAAGGTTGAAACCTTCTTTCTTTCTATTAATTGGTCCTTCCCAACTTTCATTACACTCCTAAATATCTTACCATAAAATAATCATTCTTCCTTTCGATGACGAGCTACCATCTACGTACTTCCTCCATATATATATATATATATATATATATATATATATATATATATATATATATATATATATATATATATATATATATATATATATATATATATATATATATATATATATATATATAGAGAGAGAGAGAGAGAGGGTGTGGTTGCATGATAACACCCCTAACGTGAGAATATGAGAACAATCGTACACCGTTGGATGGTGAGTATTAAGGGTTGAGATTTAGAGTAGATATCATAATTAATAATAACTACGAATAATAATAATTAGGAATTCAACAATAACTATGAATAATCCGCTCAATCAACAATAACTACGAATAATACATTAAACGATATGACACCTTCGTAACAAAACTAATAATAATTACGAATCTGTTCTCACGTTCTCACGTTAGGGGGTGTTCTCATAGGATCTACTCTCTCTCTCTCTCTCTCTCTATATATATATATATATATATATATACTCATCATTTAGATTATCGTCTTTATGGTAATCGTGTAATTGAGATTGATTATTATCGTGTTTTCAAGAATAGATTCGAAATATTTTACCGAATATTTAGAACGCTAATAACAATAAATACGTCAAAGTAACGATCGTGTAATAGAAATTGATTAGAATTACTGTTGTTAATGACCTACTTCAAGGATACGTGGTTGATTTCGTTGAAGGAGGCAATCATTCGAGCTTGATGTGACTTGTATCTGCATTTCGGCATGAGGACAACAAATACGCAAGACTTGTTTTTTTTCTTTTCATTTTAACATTCAGTCTTTTTCGTATGACTATCGACTTATATTGAATTAAACTTTATAAGGGTTGAGTTTGCGCACAAGCTATTGAAACAAACTTTTGGTACAAGTGTCGGTGTAATGGTCAATGCTCATATTTTGGATGTACAAGCTTCATACTAGTGTTTCAAGTTGTTGTTGGAGATTTATAAGAAGGCCAAGAAGTTCAAGGATAATACCAACTGACATAATTTCTATTGAAGGGATTCATATGGAATCCCGCACGCTCACGCTCACGAGTTCTATCAAAATATCCAGTCTATCGTGCTATTAAGTTTGGATCATATTCATCCTTTTTGGAAGACAATGTATTGGAGTTTAGTTGGTCCAAGGGATGAGAAGTTTCACATGAACCCGCACATAGTGACATTGAACTACTTCGTAGAGAGGATAGACTCAAACTTGCTTAATAATGATCAACTTGAACGAATGGTATCGTGCTACGAGGACCAAATAGATCTTTGAAGCACTGCGTTTAAGGAGCCAACATGTATCAAGACAATGGGAAGACCTTCAAGTAAGAAATCAACAAGGAGAGAGACGAGTGTGTTTGAGGATAGCTAGACCCGGTCGTCTACGTAGTCTTCCATGGGGATTGGGACGTGGAAGAGGGCCTCAAATTGGAGAGGGTCAGGATGAGCGCAAGTCAGTGGGCTTGATTTCTACTATCCGTCCTAGAGGATGCCCACAAGGTTCAGGCGTGCTAGAGGAAGTGAGAGGAGTACACTTGGGGGTGATCGTGGAAGTTTTAACCAAATAGTTAATAACAACCTCCCTACAAGGATACGAGATCAGATTTACTCGGGTATCGAATTCACAAAGATCACATCTGATTTGATAAATACTAATAATTAATTATTTCAAGTAAAAAAAAAGCAATAAGGAAACAATGATGGCAAGTGAAAGCAATAATGATTGTAGGCAAATATATTGATGAAAGTGATCTAAGTAAACAAGAATCCCCGCTATAATGAATTAAAGTATAATTGTATATATATATATATAACTCATGAACATGATATATGAATATTTCACATAACCATCTAAAATAGCATTTGACATAGACAAACAAAGACCGTGCTTTCCAACTCGTATAGCTCTCAATCTCGCGATTCGATGTGCATAGGAAAACCCATTAAAAACTTAGAAATACGAAAAAAGACCAAGAAAACATTCGCTTATGGCCCTTCAGTTTGAAAATGTATAAAGACTGAAACTTTTTACGATAGTTAGAAATCCTTGAAGCTTTGATAAACTTGTACTCTCAAAACGAAGTACTTTTCAAATAATCTTATAAAACCATTATAGGGATCATACAATCCTTAAGTTAGAAGGAGGATTAGCCACATAATCAAATATAAAGCAAATACAATATATAAAATCAGGAAAGATATAAACTCACAAGTGCCTGGTTCCAACAAGACAAACCTTATTTTAACAACTTCTTGACGGTTATGAGATCAGGGCAAGGGAGACTCCGTTGTATATCTAACATTCAATCTATTTGGTATGGTATCTCTAACCTTATGGTTGATACATTCTTATCTTGGGAAAAATCATGGAGTTAAGGGTTGCAAAAATATCTTAATTCCAAAGATAAAATCGAAAAATTTGATTTTCCTTTAATGCGTAGCTGAGATGGCCTTGCATTAAACATTTGATGGCCGTTTGGTGGCCGCCTCCAACCATTTGTCAAGTCGTGGTTCAAACGGCCGTTTGGACTACATCATCACATAGTCTTTTGCAATGATGATGTGATCCAAACGGCCACCAAACGGCCGTTTGAACCACAACTTGAAATGTCTCTAATGATAATTGGAGTAGTGAAGTGTAGCAACTACGATGTTCACCTTAAATTGTGAAGATAAACCGAGTTGGTGGTGTAAGAAACCGAGGACTCCGACGCCCCACACATACAATCATGTACTCTTGTAATTGCGTATGAGGTCGATCTCCAAAGGTCATATTTGGATGTCTACAAACTTCCACTCGTTGTCCTTCATGCTCTCCGGTTTTTCCTTTAAAGGTTGGTACATAACTTGACCGTATATGTTATCCCCAATCTTCATCTTCTAGAACATGAAATTCATCCCCTCGAATTACTTCATTGTTGATTTTCGATCCCATTGATATGGCAATAACCATGCTTGGTCGTAATCGTTAGGATACGAATGTATTATAGGGAGAAAAAAGAATACGCTAATCTGTCACCCATTTCGCCACGTACAAATACGGGCCTACATCTAGGAACACTACCAAGTCAGGGTTTTGCACTACTTTTTTGGTAATAACAATTACAATATCAATATGGGTATCTACACGAGAATTAAAATCCTTGAAAATAAAGTTTTAATTCTATTAGAATTAAGGGCAACCAAAAGTCAAGAGAAAACTCAATAAATAATCAAAAACTATCCACAAAATAGTTCTCATTTTATATAGAGTATTCTCACTCTAATGGACACTGAAAATCAAATAAAATCTGTATTGAGAAAAAAAAAAAGAGCTTTATTTTTGTAAGTCAGTCTAGAAACATTGCAAAGTTAGCAAAGAAATGTAATTGCTTAAGCGGGATGCAAGAAATGTAATCACGTGGATGACATGGTTTTCACTAACATTTTTCTAATCAAAACAACAAATATAAATTATATAATTAATATATCTAAATGATATTATTTCAATTTTTGTATATAAACACTCTTATTCTAAGACAATAAATCTAGGTATACTAATACGATGGAGAAAGGATCGAGCGAGACGAGCTCTTCCTGGGCTGAAGGCCTAGAAAGAGCCCCGCTGTACGGGTTTTATCTACTTCGTTATAAATAGATAGGTTTAGGGTTGTATTCTTTTATCCACGAAAATATATTGAAAACCCTAACTGTAAGGTTTGTGCAGCAAAACCACAAAATATTTTGTCTTTTCTCTATTCCCTAAGTAACTCGTTGAAAATCAGAATAACCGCCCATACATGATTTCTTATAGATAGATATATTCTTTTAAAAAAAATTATATTGGTATTTCACACATTGCATAACTCACTTTTCATATTTTTAGTGTTATATTCTTGAATTAAACAATAAAATATCCCCTTCAAGTTATTATTTCATAAAATAAATACATATTAATCTGACCAAATCAACAAATACAAATGATATTTATATATATCTTGGTCTTATGATAAATATAATGTGCATTAAAAGAAAAGAAAGGAAAAGAGTAGTATAATTGTGTACATGATAGTACGCACGTATAAAGTTAGATTCATTGAGTAGTATATGATATATCCTAAATCATAATCGAGTAACACGTACAAATGAACATATGAGTTGAAACCAACTATCAACTTACAAATCATATCACTTGCTAATTAATATCCATCAAATATTAATTATTACAATATCAAATCTTAACGTGAAAGGATGTAATTGACTTTCACGTAAGTAACAATGATGCATGCAAAATTATTAGAAATAATAATGTTTTTTTTCCTTTTCATGTTGCCCTAGCTAGCTTTGTGTACATGTGTGGGGCTACCTACAGACAGAGAATGAAATTAAAATATTCATTGGCCATTGCTCATATTAGTTTATTTATGTGTGTAAAGTGCAATTTAGGCTTCATCAAGATGTGCATTATGTATTTTTTTTTCACCCCTTGAATAAGGCTGCAAAATTTCAAGTTAATGTATGTAATTTATTTCCATTATAAAAACTGTAATTCGTACAGGTTATGTTTTTTTTTTGTTAATATAGAAAAGTGGTCCGATGCATTAAACAACACGTCGTCTAATGGATCGAAAAGTCGGCAGACGGACTAACCATCGTGAGGGAATCAAAGCATACTATAAAAGAAAAGAAAAACACATCAAAAGAACACTTCGATCACACGGAGTCGAACGGGAAGGAGCACCGAAGTAAGTGTAAGACAACTAAAGCGAGGAGGAAACAACGAGAACATGTTTGTAGAAGTAGTGCAGTACAACTTTTATGGATGATGTTCTATTCTATCGATCAGTGGCGGAGCCAGAAAATTTTCTTTGGAGGGGTACAATTTTTTTATAAGATATGTTGCATATTAAGTTTGAAATTAAACAATAAAATCTATAAATTAAATAAATAAATACGTAAATAAATAAATAAATAAAATTTTACTTAAATTTTGTATTCTAAATTAGAGCTTATAATTTATTTATTTTACTTAGATTTTTTTTTTTTTTTTTTTTACTTAGATGAAATTTAAAAATATTTTATATATTTAGTTTGTTTTATAAATATATTGTCAAATAAATTAGATAGTAGTTGATGAATTATTGTATTAAAAATTATATTAATTTTATTGTATTAGTTAAGAGATAATGAAATAATAAACATCACTAAATTTCTTCATCTAAATATATTGTAATTTGTTTAAAATAAAAAACAAAAATGAACTTTTTGCTACTTCTCCTTCCCTTCTTCTACCAAATGAGCTACGAGAACAATGTGTATCATGTTCCGTTTCAAGGAGGGTTTTTTCCTTCCTTTTCCCCCCTTCCTTAGCTTTCATAGGCAAAACGAGGTCGTAAGCCGGGACACCATACCCCGTTACCCCACTAGATCCGCCCCTGCTATCGATTACGGTGAAACTTCTATCAAGCGAACTAAATTTTAAATCTTGATCTAACCTTAAAAGAACAAGGAGAGGAGAGAAGGAGTCAAATTGAGAAAATGGATATTTGGGTTGTTCTTTGATAATTTATGTTTCTAGTGGTAGTTTTGTGCAATTAAAACTTGTTATTTGCTGAAAATCATCATATTTGAGGGTGGTTTTGATAAATTAGCCTTGCTTGACCATTGAGACTCGTGCGTCATTATGACATTATCAATTTGGTCATAACTCATAAAAAAGAGTAATTAGGAAGTGTTGATTATTTAAAAAGAGCATTTTGAAGGCCGAGGAGAGTCATGCAGAGATGTACAATTTCTTACTAATATTTTTCCTCAATTTCATCCCTTTCTTTCTGCATGCTTTTTACGATACAGTAAAATTACTATTTTTATCTTCTTTTTACACTTTAACTTTTCGAAATCACAAATAGCAATTTACTTCGTTTAAATAATAAGCACTCCATTAAATTTAGGTCAAAAATAAAACTTGGGGGAATCTTTTTGGTTGCATGAAAATTAAAATTTTCAGAAAATAATATAAGAATTAGTTATTTTATGTAATTATTTATTATTTTTAATTAGATAATATCGTTAAATCTTAACCTATCTTACAAATTCGATTTTATTATTTTCGTTAGTTGAAATACACATTTTTTTTATAACGGATAAGCCAAATATATTGAATGTCACAAAAATAATCGCCAAAAAAACTCAGAAAAAGAAAGACAAACAAAACATGATTATGTGAGAGTTTAAATCACAAATCTCCGATCTATAATTTTCACATGTTATAATTAAATATATTTTAGAAAATAGAACTTTGATATGATTTTATTTTCTCTAAAACTTTCACCAAGAAAAAAATATATAAATGTTTATCTTTGTTAGGATAAATACATACTTGTATTATATTATCATGACTGAGAAAATACCTACGGGTTAAATACTAACAAGTTCAAATAAAATATACGAGACTTGCAAGCTATGCCAGAACCACCCTGAAGATGAGACTTATTTTTGGAACAACTATAACTACTCTGACCTGGTCCTCGATATCATTTCCCATTGGACTAGACAACCCTACCCATATCCTTACCTTCATACCCTTTGGGATTGACTTAGCACCCAGCGCACCCCTAAGCGTAGACTCATCTTCACATTAGAGTCTCCTCGATCACTTTATCTAATTCACCTAGAAGGCCATAAATGAGCTCCTCTACAACAACAAGTTTACCCCTCTACTACATGCGTCCTCTCCACCATTTGTGCCATTAAGTGCTTCATTACGCTCTATTAAAAGGACAGATCCACTGACTCTCTTGTCTGGACAAACATGCTCAGAATTCAGATTATGTAGTCTCCTTCATGTATCTCTTTGCTCATGTTTTTTCTTCTCAGTTCCATGCTCGAGTTGACCCCCTCAATATACATTCTTCGTCTCTATTACTTAAACGAAACTTTATATATATATATATATATATATATATATATATATATATATATATATATATATATATATATATATATATATATATATATATATAAAAGATTCAGTAACAACACAATAAATCATATGGTCGAACCATGAAAATCCTACTAAAGTTTGAGCATATCCTCTAAAAGAGCCAAACAATCATTGGAAAAAGAAAAAAAAAATTGAATTTTGAAATATAAAAGTATATATTCAACCACAAATAATATGTATGTGTTGAAGTAAATAATGTTTATGTTGAAAAAAATTATTAAATCGTTCAATTATAGTTATCCAATGCAAATATACAATATGAAATTATTGAACTACAGTAACCATTAAATGAAGAAAAATTTTATGTACAAAAATCGAAATAAAATAAAAATTGACATGAATAACTAAAAAATAATAAAATTTGACCTTTGACCGTCAACGCTCTACCAGATTAAGGAGGGAAGAAATATTGAGTGCGGTGGGATTTATAGTAAGCTTTTACTAACTAACCTATTTCTTAGAAAAATAAAAGAATAAGATACAAGAAATTGCCATATATATTAACATATATTTTTTTTTCCAATTTGCTCTTTGCACTTTTACCGTTGACAAAATAAAAAAATATATGGACAATTTTGATAACTACACATTTTTTTAAAAACTATAGTAGTAACTATACTTTTTAATATTTTAATTAAGTAAGTATATCCCAACCTTTTGTATTTATTCTCAAAATCAACATATTTTTCTCTCAAAAGGTACATTTACTAAACACAATAAACTAAATTGTTTCAAAATATATTTTCTCAATTACATAAAATCGCCATTATTTCAACACTATTACATAAAATGTCACATAAATCAAAGACGTATATTGAAAAATATAAAGATAATGTGGCTTTAATAAGGGTAAAAATACGTGTTAGCTATGTAACTGCACGAATACTTTTGAGGATATGTGTAGGAGTGAACTTTATACAACATGTAGGGTACTTGTGAAAAATGTAATATGATGTAATATGTCTCCTTAAGTGGTTAGTTTGGAGATTCGAGTTCGAATCCTCCTGCCAACATGTATTGAAAAAACTGATATTGAGAGGGTATCCCCAACAATGGGCCACAATTTGCTATTCCGAACGTAGATTGGCAAAATCGATTGAACCGGGTGACCGAAGTGTCCGTTAAAAAAAAATTAATATGATTTTTAAAATAAAAAAAAAAGAAAAAGGAAAAAGAGTAATGTGTATGGCCTACATAGGTTTTGGCAGAGAGAGTTGCATATGCATGGCGCATGTGGGTATAATGAGTAGACATGTCAGTTTATGCATGTGAGTGTGGACATTACTATTTTTTAATTACAAATTGGACCCTTTTTATAAATAAATATTACCTATTCAAAATTATGTTTCAAATCGGCACATACAAGAGAAGCGTGCACAGCGTGTTCCGGACTTTGTCAGGTTCGACCCAATAACAGCTCCTGTTCATCCATATATTTTTAATTTTTTTTTAATAGCTGTGAACAAATCTCGCAAATTTCAGTTCCGTCCCGATCTTGGCCAGTTTTTCAATCCAAAATATAAATTTCGTCCCGTCTCACCAAAACTACATGTACAATTGGTTGATATAGTTTCAAGTCTAAAAGTACTGTAACAAGAGTACTGTGAATACGTGCCTCTCCTTCTAAGCGTCAGTTCCGGTTCAATAATGCTTGGGCTGACCATGATCTCTTCGCTCAATCGGTCGCCCTCGCCTGGGATACCAATAACCGACACTTCAACAGATGCTCCATGCATGATCTAATGCATAAACTAAAGAATCTCAAACCCGTTCTGAAGAGGTTTCCTAGTGATAAGATGGAGACGCTCCACACCTCAATTGACAAGCTGAAGACCACTTTAAACTCCATATAAACTAGCCTTCAAGCAAGCCCAATTGACTCTCACCTCCTTCTTCAGGAAAAGAACGTTTCTATCCAGCTTAATTCCAGCATGAGCACGCTTCGCGCCACGCTCGCTCAACTTTCAAAAGCTGCCTGGATTAAAAAAGGCGACCAATGCAATGAGTATTTCTTCAAGAGCTTCGTTACCGGGAGGGCTTCAAATACCATAAAGATCTTAAAAGATCCCTTAATTATCGATGACGGTTACACCCATGATCCCATCAAGATCTCAACCACCCTTGTTGACCACTTCTCATCTATCCTTAACCAACCAACCCCTCACAACCCGCTCAACTTATTTCCCGATTGCCCTCTTCCAAGCCACCCTTATGAACTCACCCAGTCGCTTTGCTTGAGACTTACCCCTGATGAAATAAAAAACGCCCTCTTCAGCATCGGGGATAACAAAGCCCCGGGTCTTGACGGATTCAATGCTTACTTCTTCAAAGCTACATGGCACATTATTGAGACTGGTTTTACTAAGGCCATTACTGACTTCTTTGATAAGGGCACCTTCCCCAACCAAGCAAACCACATGTCTCTATCTCTGATTGCCAAAAAAGAAAGCCCTACTCACCCATCTGACTACAGACCAATCTCTTGTGAAAATACCTTACAAAGTGATTGCGAAGATCCTTGCATCACGCCTGAACGCTACCTTTCCTTCTCTCGTTGGAAGATATCAAGGCGCCTTCATCAAGGGTAGGTCTATTAAGCACAATATACTTATCTGTAATGAACTTCTCAAGAGGTATTCCACGCGCCACATCTCTTCTAGATGTGCCATAAAGGTCGATATCGCCAAGGCCTTCGACATGATAAATCATCGCTTCATCTTAAATTGTCTTGGCCGCATGGGATTCCCTATTAGCTTCATTGACCTTATCAGAAAGTGCATCACCTCCCCGTTGTTATGCTAGGAAATAGCACAAAAAGCTTTACATTTATAAACTCGAACTAAAATCCTAAACTACCTAGCGAAACCCGCAGTGTACGGATCGTTATGTAGAAAGGTAAGTATTCCGAGGTCGAACTCAAAGACTAAGGTGAAATCGAGTCAAGCAATGATCAAAGATAGTGTAAATCTAGGCTAAGACAAGATGAGGAACAAAGAAAATGGAAAACTCAATGTTTTTGTTGGTTTTTATGGTGATCAAGTAAGGATCATAACTCATGCAAAGCAATAAATCAAACTAAACCAAAAATCAGCACGAATAAATGAATCAAACAAGAAGTTGATCAAGAGAAAGGGAAGACGGATTCTAGGGGTTGGAAATTCCGGTTATGGCATAGAACTCAAGTTATCTATTCATTCTTTGGATTGATTATGATATGTTGGGATTAAGTGTTCCTAAAATGGGATCAATTACCGGGTAAGTCTCATGATCCAACTAATCCACACCTAAGGTCTCATTACCGGTTAAGTCTCTAAGAACCTAAGGGTAGGAATTTAACACAAACCGGATTGTTCGAAGGATCTAACCTATCCTCACCGGGTAAGTCTCGGAAAGGGAAGTCCTAATCAACTATCCTAGCACATTTAATCCAATGGCGGCTTATTAGGCTCACCATTACCTAAGGCCTTGCTATTTTAGATTCTAAGGGCAAGGATTACCGGGTAAGTCTCTCCTAACACTTAGTCGCTACACTAGTACACCCTAGGGTAGGTTAAACTCAGCAAAAACTTAGGGTTTCAACAACTTTATGAACCTAAGGTAAGATCCTTCGAACCAGGAAGAATCACGGTTTGTTCTACAGAAACCACGACCGTGGTCCTTCAAGAACTACCCGTGATTCCTAACAGTAGCTACGTTCATAAACAAAAATCATCCAAAGGTAAATCTAAGTTCGTCCTATCATAGATCTAGCCATAACCATCCTTTCCTTACCCTAGAATCACATCAATCTAGCCTACAACATTCATATTGGAAATCAAAACAAACAAGCATAGATTCATAACCTCCATTGCAAGAAAATGAGAGAAAGAAGATGAACAAATGAACTTCAAACACAATCTAAATTTGAAGATGAAATTAGAACGACTTACAACCCTTCCAAAGGAAGGTTCAAGAGTTCAAAAACTTCTAGAAATAAATCCGAAAATACAAGAGCTAAGTGTGTCTTCTCCTCTCCTCTTCAATGGCAATGGCTCCTTTCCTCTTCTTCTTGCACTTTCCTTCCTAGAAAAAGTCCTTCTTCTTGGAATATATTTTGTCAAAGAAAAATGGAGAATATGTGAGCTGCTCTCAAACTACCCAAATCCCAGCTGCCTCCAACAACTATCAAGGACCACTTTTATAACCAATTCTTCATGAGCTGGCCATGAGAGTCGTGGCACAGCTGTCACGAAAATCTGGCAAAATCCACGGTCATTTCCACGGCCGTGGTTCTTCAGAGAACCGTGATTCTGTGCAGAAACTTCGCCTTGGATCATTAGGCTGTGGTTTGGTGCATGGCCTGTGTTGGCAAGGTTCCTTGAGTCCTTCTCAGCCCTTGCCTTGCGTTCTAATGAGTTTGGAAACGTGTCCTCTAAATGAGCGACCCTCAAACGCGTCGTTTTGGCTCGAAACCTCCCGAAATACCTACAAAACGCACACAAGTCCGTGTAGACGTCTATCTCGACAAAATACATGTTTTAAGTGCAAAACGTATTGGACTAGTGCTAGATAATGCATGATTGAGCGAGAATTTTACCTAAATGTGCACCTAAAACTATGCTATAAATCGTGTTATCAAAATACCCCATACTTAAGGTTTGCTCGTCCCCGAGCAAATTCCCAACTATAGACTAAGAGATGACATGATTTATGTATGCAGAAAAATGGCAAAAATCTTTTTGGTTTTGTGCTTCTACTATTGGATCACCTTCATAGTCATGATCAATGGCAATTGAATAAGCAATTATGTATCAAACAATAAAGTCATGGAAAGACAATTGTACTTAACTCAAAAACATGCATGAGATGGGAGGATGAAGATGTCAAGAAGATCAAGAGTCCATCCAATCTAGATTACTAAGTCTTACAAACATGCAAGTAGGTCATAAGGGCTCGTGACATAAAAGGCTAAGAAACGTTTCAATTGGGGAGGGGAATTTTCTAGGTATGTGATGCTAATCCGGGAATGGAACTAACTTCACTTCCTTGTCCTCGATCAACTTCCCCCAAGTGTATATTTTTCCCTATCTTGCTTTCTTTTTCTTTTTCTTTGAATCATTTTTGAGACAATGGCATTGGTGTACAATAGCCGAAACCTCGGTGATTAGCCATCCTCGGGCTTTTTCTCGTTTTCGAGGTGCATCCACACCGGGCACACATACCAAAGCTCGTTAGGGCTATTAGTTTATTTGACTTTGGCAAGGCACCAACACCCGATTATGTGAAGTGTACCGAGTTACTTGTCATTTAAACCAACGCCCCCAAACCTATTTTGGCTACACTTCCACAATAATTTCAGCATTCCATTCACGACATTCTTTTCATTACATCTTCACCCCGCACTTGCTTTTTACACATTCAAACACACTAGCATGCTCCTATTCCCGGATGGGTTTTAAAAGGAGGTCAAATTTTATATCAATTGAGGTGCTCAAGCAATCATGATCAAGATGAGAAGTAGAGAAAGATGAAATGCCTTATTCATTCCTAGATGGTATGCAAGAACTATCATGTAATTTCGATTTTCAATACTCAATCCATTCTAGGCAGTCATCATGATCTCAAGTCATTCATGGAATTCAAGAGAAGTAGTTCAAGTCCACATATGCATTTATCAATTCAACACATAAGGCCATTCATAGCCAATCACAAGACAAGTTTTCATCATTAGGATCATATCCAAGCCTAGAAAGCACAAATTTTTTTTAAAATTTTCTGATTTTTATGGGATTTTCGTTTTAAATTTGTACAATGCAAGACATGTGCAAAATATTAACCTATCCTAGATGCTCATCATGCAAAAGATCATGCAAACCCCACCCCATACTTAGAAACACATTGTCCCCAATGTGGTATTCAAGTAAAGAGAGTGAAAGAAGGTTCTCACAATGTAAAAGCGTTTGCTATGGTATTTGAGAATTCTCAAGTGACTTGATGTTGGATGATCCTATCAACCATGGTAGAGAGCTCTCAAACATCCTTTAAAGCCTCGGGATCCGCGCTAGGCACCGCTAGCCGTCCAAATCCCGTGTCCGCTCCACCCATAATTGGTGAGGGTTTCATCATCATCATTTCCAAGAAAGGCTTCCAATGCCACTAATGTTCTAGCACACATAGAATAGACAAAACACACAAAGCACACAAAAACAGAAAAATCTAAGCTAAAATGAAGGAAAAATGTTACCAATGGGTTGCCTCCCACCAAGCGCTTCTTTAAGGTCATTAGCTTGACCAAACTCGGGAGCGTCTATTCGAGGTGAAGCGGGGCAATCATGTCTACCGGAGCTCCCGGAATATACTTCTTCAAGCGATGCCCATTCACCTTGAAATTTCCACAATGCTCCCCTCCTATTTCAATAGCTCCATGGGGAAAGATCTTCTTCACCACATATGGTCCGGTCCATCTTGACTTGAGCTTTCCGGGAAAGAGCCTTAGCCTCGAGTTGAAGAGAAGGACAAGATCTCCTTCACTCAACTCCTTTGGGACAATCCTCTTGTCATGCCATCTCTTGGTTCTCTCCTTGTAGATCCGGGCATTCTCATAGGCTTCCAACCGGAGCTCCTCAAGGGCATTGATATCAAGCAATCTCTTCTCTCCCGCCTCCTTGAGATCAAAATTCAGCCACTTAATGGCCCAATAAGCTCTATGCTCCATTTCCACCGGAAGATGGCAAGACTTGCCATAGACCAACTTGTAGGGAGTGGTACCGATAGGTGTCTTGAAGGCGGTTCTATATGCCCATAGTGCGTCATCGAGCTTCGTAGCCCAATCTTTCCTTGTTCTAGACACCGTCTTCTCTAGGATGGCTTTTATCTCTCGGTTGGAGATCTCCACTTGACCACTAGTTTGGGGGTGGTAAGGTGTTGCCACCTTATGAGTCACCCCATACTTAGCCAAAAGTGCTCCAAAATTCCTATTTGTGAAGTGCTTCCCTCCATCACTAATGATCACTCTTGGTGTTCCAAACCTAGGGAAGATCACTCGGTTGAAGAACCGCACCACCACCTTGGCATCATTCGTAGGAGAGGCGATTGCCTCTACCCATCTTGACACATAGTCCACCGCCAATAGGATGAATAGATTGCCACATGAAGAAGGGAATGGTCCCATGAAGTCTACACCCCACGCATCAAAAATCTCAACTTCTTGGATATTGTTCAAGGGCATTTCATTCCTCCTTGAGATGTTCCCCGTTCTTTGGCAAGCATCACATGCCGCTACAAAACCTTGCACATCTCTAAACAAGTTAGGCCAATAAAAACCGGATTGCAATACCTTAGCACACGTTTTGTGTGAGCTAGCATGGCCTCCACATGGTAGGGAGTGACAATGCCGGATCACACTCTCCATTTCGTCTTCGGGTATGCATCTCCTAAGCACCCCATCCGGGCCTCTCTTGAATAGAAGTGGCTCGCTCCAATAGTAATGCCTTACATCGTTGAAGAACTTCTTCTTTTGTGCATACGTTAGTCCGGGAGGCACTTCCTCACACACCAAGTAATTCACAATGTCGGCATACCATGGCTCACTTCCTCTAGCCACTTGGAACAAGCATTCTTCCACCATTTGTAATTGTTCATCCCGGAACGAATCATCTATCGGAATGTTGTCTTTCCCAAGCTCCAATGGTGGGAGTCTACTAAGGTGATCCGCCACCGAGTTCTCGGATCCCTTCTTATCTCTTATCTCTAAATCAAACTCTTGAAGAAGAAGGATCCACCGAATCAACCTTGGCTTGACATCCTTCTTTGTAAGTAGATAACGGATCGCCGCATGATCCGTGTAAACTATGACTTTCGCTCCGACAAGGTACGAGCGGAACTTCTCAAATGCATACACTACCGCTAACAACTCCTCGGTAGTAGCATAATTGAGTTGGGCATCATCTAGCGTCTTGCTAGCATAGTAAATAGCATGAGTGCGCCCTTCTTTCCTTTGCCCCAAAACGGCCCCAACGGCCACATCACTTGCATCGCACATGATCTCAAATGGTAGACTCCAATCCGGAGGTTGCATGATAGGTGCGGAGATCAAGGCGTTCTTCAACCTACAAAACGCTTCAAGACAATCTTTGGAAAAGACAAAATCAACATCTTTCATTAGTAGGTTAGTGAGAGGCTTAGAAATTTTAGAGAAATCTTGAATGAACCTCCGGTAGAAACCGGCATGCCCTAAAAAACTCCTTACCCCCTTCACCGAGGTAGGTGGTGGCAACTTCTCTATCGTTTCAATCTTAGCCCTATCAACCTCAATGCCACGGTTAGACACCAAGTGTCCTAACACAATACCTTCACTTACCATGAAGTGGCATTTTTCCCAATTTAAGACAAGATTTGTCTCTTCACATCTTTGCAACACTAATGACAAATTAGCCAAGCAATCATCGAAAGAAGAACCATAAACAGAGAAATCATCCATGAACACTTCCATGATATTTTCTATGTATTCCGAAAAGATGGCCATCATACACCTTTGAAAGGTGGCGGGTGCATTACACAACCCAAATGGCATTCTCCTATATGCAAAGGTACCCCATGGACATGTAAAAGTTGTTTTCTCTTGGTCATCAGGGTGGATAGGGATTTGAAAGAATCCACTATATCCATCTAAATAGCAAAAATGAGAGTGTTGAGCTAACCTTTCTAGCATTTGGTCAATGAAGGGGAGAGGGAAATGATCTTTCCTGGAGGCCATGTTTAACTTCCTATAATCTATGCACATCCTCCATCCCGTGAACGTCCTAGTTGGTATTAGTTCATTATTCTCATTAGTTACTACCGTCATTCCACCTTTCTTAGGTACTACATGAACGGGACTAACCCACTTACTATCCGAGATAGGGTAGATAATCCCCGCATCTAGCAACTTAATGATTTCCTTTTTGACCACCTCTTTCATTATAGGATTCAATCTTCTTTGATGTTCTATAGAGGGTTTGTGGTTATCTTCCATCATTATCTTATGCATGCACAAAGATGGCTTAATGCCAACCAAATCATCAATAGTGTATCCAATGGCTTTCCTATGCAATCTTAGTTCATGCAGTAATTTAGCAAGTTCATCATCACTCAAGCATGCATTAACAATCACTGGATATGTAGAATTATCACCAAGGAATGCATACTTTAAATGAGAGGGGAGGGGTTTGAGTTCAAGCGAGGGAGGACCTTTATCGGTTGAAGACGATCCAAATAAGATTGGATGAGATGAATCCAAGGCAAAAGAGGACTCTCCTTGGCTTCTAAAAGCTTGATCATCATCAAGAGCTGATTCAGGGGAAACCACGGTTGGAATCACGGTTAGCCCAACTTCCACGACCGTGGTTCTTGCCAAGCTTGCTTCTCGGAGTTGTCCAGAGAGTTTGACGGCCGTGGAACCCAAATCTCGACCGTGGAACTTGCAGCTGTTCACAATTTCTTCGTGGCTCTCAAATCCAACTCTTGGCTCCTCTTCCAATGCCTCCAAGGCTTTGATCTCTTTATTGCAATTCTCCTCAATGTCTTCCTCCATCATACTCAAGGTAAGAACCTTTTCCAAGGGGTCCTTGATCAAGATCGAGCTCACCATTTCTCTAGATTCTTCTTGCTCGACTATGTTGAAGATATCTTCATCAAGGGTTGGCCCTTTCATCATTGTGGATAGCTTGAACTTGATGTTCTCCTCTCCAATGTTGAAGGAGAGAGTCCCGTTCTTGCAATCCACTAAACATCCGGAGGTAGCTAAGAAAGGTCTTCCTAGGATGATGGGAACCGGGTAATCCGCCGGAATGTCCAACACTACAAAGTCAATAGGCACATAGAATCCTCCCAATTGCACCGGAATGTCCTCAAGAATCCCAACTGGATGAGTGATAGAACGGTCCGCCATATAGAGGGTCATCTTGACCGGATTTGGCTCTCCTAACCCGACCTTGTTGCTAAGTGCAAGCGGTATGATGCTTACACTTGCTCCAAGATCACAAAGGGCCTCGTATTTCACATCTCCCACTCCTATTGGGACGCAAAAAGAGCCCGGATCCCTTAGCTTGGGAGGCATTGCTTCCTTCATTGTTTGGATTAATTCCGAGGATCTCTTGGTCATCCTAATCTCCCCATACTCCTCCAACTTCCTTTTGTTGGAGAGTATTTCCTTCAAGAATTTTCCGTATGCCGGCATTCCTAAGATGGCATCCATGAACGGAATGTTAATATGTAACTTGGACATTAGTTCAAGGAACTTACCAAAGTGATTGTCCAAACGAGCTCTTGCTCTTGATTGTGGGAACGGTAGTGGTGGCTTGTATGGAGGCGGTGCTACATAAGTTGGCTCTACATCCTTGCTCTTGCCTCCATCATCTTGCTTCCTTCCCTCTTCTACCACTACTTGCTTTCCTTTAGTTTGGTCCTTGGGCAAAGGATCCTTCATGCTCAACCCACTCCTTGTTGTGATGGCCAACACTTGGCCTCTTGGGTTGTCTTCGGTTCTTCCGGGAAGCTTCCCCGGATCTCTATGCGCTTCACCCGCCTTTTGAAAGACTTGTGCTTCCAAGACCTTTTGAGCCTTAGAGATTGAAGTCACGGTGCTCTCAAGTCCATTCAATCTTCCTAGCAATTGCTCAAACATGACTTCGGTTCTATCCTTGGTAGGTTGAGAAAAACCGGGTGGAGGTTCTTGTGAAGCTCTTGGTGGTGGAGTTGTGCTTGTAGAAGTGGGAGGGTTCAAGGCTCCATCCGGGTTAGAGTAAGAAAACCCGGGATGGTTATGGTTGGGCCGGTAATTGTTGAATTGCCGGTTGTTGTTGAAATTCCTTGGGCCTTGGTAATTGTTGAAATTGCCCCTTCCCATATAATTCACATCTTCTTCCTTGGAAGTCAAATTGGCTTGTGGAGGCACTTGAGGAGTTGCTTGGTTCTTCAAGGTTGTAGCACACAACTCCCTCAAGGATTTCAACTCATTGTTGATGGCGTCAAGCTTGAAATTGCTCATGGTGACCTCACTCACCTCATATGCTCCCGCCTTTCTCCCTTCACTCTTCCTATGGGAGTACTTCTTAATCACTAGAGCTTGCTTCTCCACAAACTCCCAAGCATCATCTACATGCTTCTCCATGAAAGTCCCACCGGAAAGGGATTGAAGCTTGAATTGGCTATCTTCATCAAGTCCTTTGAAGTAGATCTCCAATAGCTCAATCTTCGGTATACCATGGTGTGGGCAATCTAGGAGAAGGTCTTTGAATCTCTCCCAAGACTTGAACAAACTTTCTCTATCCCTCATCACAAAGGCATTGATCTTTCCCCTTAATTCGGTAGTCTTGGAAGGTGGGAAGAACTTAGTCAAAAACTCGGTTGTCATCTCCTCCCAAGTACCAACTCGCCCTTGCGGAATAGATTGATACCAAGCTAAGGCCTTGTCCTTAAGAGAGAAGGAGAAAGCCCTTAGCTTATGGTTGTTGCTCTCCAATCTCGGCGGTCTAAGAGTCTCCATCAAAATCTCGTAGTTCATCAAATGTTGGTGAGGAGACTCTCCTTCCATCCCTCCAAATTGGTTATGCCGGATCATTTGTAGAACTTGAGGGCGGAGCTCGTAATCATGGGCCGCGGGATCTCCTAAGTTCACACCCGGGCGGTGTGCTCTTTGTGCCGGATCCATACGTTGCCCCAACGTTTGTGGCTCATCCATAGCAATGGGCACAACCCTAACGTTCACCGCCGGCTGCGGTTGTGGTGGAGGTGGAGGAGGTTGTTGACGGTTAAGCTCCATTTGCACAAGTGCTTGCCTAATCTCCTCAATCTCCCTCCTAGTTGCCTCTTGCCTCTCATTGGCAAGTCTCCTTTCTTCCTCCAAGAGCTCATCTCTTAGCCTTATTTGCTCTAAGGCTTCATCCAACTCAGCTTGGAGGTTCCTACCGGCCATCTCTTTCTCTTTTCGAATGCTCTTGGATCTAGATCTAAGGGTTTTCTCCGGTTCGGGATCGAATGGAGCTAAATCCTTGCCACGAGATCTTCGCATACACCTAAAGAGTAAGAGATGTCCTGAAAAGCAAAGACACACACCAAAGAGAGATCAAAAGCAACAAGAAAGATCTACACTACAAACAATCACAAAATAGACTCAATCTAGACCTAGTCCCCGGCAACGGCGCCAAAAACTTGTTACGCTAGGAAATAGCACAAAAAGCTTTACATTTATAAACTCGAACTAAAATCCTAAACTACCTAGCGAAACCCGCAGTGTACGGATCGTTATGTAGAAAGGTAAGTATTCCGAGGTCGAACTCAAAGACTAAGGTGAAATCGAGTCAAGCAATGATCAAAGATAGTGTAAATCTAGGCTAAGACAAGATGAGGAACAAAGAAAATGGAAAACTCAATGTTTTTGTTGGTTTTTATGGTGATCAAGCAAGGATCATAACTCATGCAAAGCAATAAATCAAACTAAACCAAAAATCAGCACGAATAAATGAATCAAACAAGAAGTTGATCAAGAGAAAGGGAAGACGGATTCTAGGGGTTGGAAATTCCGGTTATGGCATAGAACTCAAGTTATCTATTCATTCTTTGGATTGATTATGATATGTTGGGATTAAGTGTTCCTAAAATGGGATCAATTACCGGGTAAGTCTCATGATCCAACTAATCCACACCTAAGGTCTCATTACCGGTTAAGTCTCTAAGAACCTAAGGGTAGGAATTTAACACAAACCGGATTGTTCGAAGGATCTAACCTATCCTCACCGGGTAAGTCTCGGAAAGGGAAGTCCTAATCAACTATCCTAGCACATTTAATCCAATGGCGGCTTATTAGGCTCACCATTACCTAAGGCCTTGCTATTTTAGATTCTAAGGGCAAGGATTACCGGGTAAGTCTCTCCTAACACTTAGTCGCTACACTAGTACACCCTAGGGTAGGTTAAACTCAGCAAAAACTTAGGGTTTCAACAACTTTATGAACCTAAGGTAAGATCCTTCGAACCAGGAAGAATCACGGTTTGTTCTACAGAAACCACGACCGTGGTCCTTCAAGAACTACCCGTGATTCCTAACAGTAGCTACGTTCATAAACAAAAATCATCCAAAGGTAAATCTAAGTTCGTCCTATCATAGATCTAGCCATAACCATCCTTTCCTTACCCTAGAATCACATCAATCTAGCCTACAACATTCATATTGGAAATCAAAACAAACAAGCATAGATTCATAACCTCCATTGTAAGAAAATGAGAGAAAGAAGATGAACAAATGAACTTCAAACACAATCGAAATTTGAAGATGAAATTAGAACGACTTACAACCCTTCCAAAGGAAGGTTCAAGAGTTCAAAAACTTCTAGAAATAAATCCAAAAATACAAGAGCTAAGTGTGTCTTCTCCTCTCCTCTTCAATGGCAATGACTCCTTTCCTCTTCTTCTTGCACTTTCCTTCCTAGAAAAAGTCCTTCTTCTTCTTGGAATATATTTTGTCAAAGAAAAATGGAGAATATGTGAGCTGCTCTCAAACTACCCAAATCCCAGCTGCCTCCAACAACTATCAAGGACCACTTTTATAACCAATTCTTCATGAGCTGGCCATGAGAGTCGTGGCACAGCTGTCACGAAAATCTGGCAAAATCCACGGTCATTTCCACGGCCGTGGTTCTTCAGAGAACCGTGATTCTGTGCAGAAACTTCGCCTTGGATCATTAGGCTGTGGTTTGGTGCATGGCCTGTGTTGGCAAGGTTCCTTGAGTCCTTCTCAGCCCTTGCCTTGCGTTCTAATGAGTTTGGAAACGTGTCCTCTAAATGAGCGACCCTCAAACGCGTCGTTTTGGCTCGAAACCTCCCGAAATACCTACAAAACGCACACAAGTCCGTGTAGACGTCTATCTCGACAAAATACATGTTTTAAGTGCAAAACGTATTGGACTAGTGCTAGATAATGCATGATTGAGCGAGAATTTTACCTAAATGTGCACCTAAAACTATGCTATAAATCGTGTTATCACCCGTCATACTCCATCAACATAAATGGCTCTTTGAATGGGTTCTTCAGGGGCTCCAGAGGACTTAGACAAGGATGCCCTCTATCTCCTTCTCTATTTGTCATTGCTATGGAGGTTTTATCCTCGATGCTGCACATCAACACTACAAACCCCGACTTCAACCTTCATCCTAAGTGTAGTTCACCCCGAATTACTCACTTATGTTTCGTTGATGACCTCATGCTTTTTTTCCGGGGAGACAAAACCTCTATCGAGATCCTCACAAACACTTTACAGTCTTTTGGAAACTACTCTAGCCTCTACCTTAACTCTTCAAAGTCTACCCTCTTCACCGGTGGTCTGCTTCCCCAAGACAGTGAATTCCTCTTAAATGCCACCGGCCTACCACAAGGCACTCTCCCCTTCATTTATCTGGGCATCCCAATCGGAAGTAAACGCCTCAACACTACTGACTACAAATATCTCATAAGCAAAATCACTAGCAGAATAAACACCTGGAGTGCCAGAAACTTGTCTTATGCATGTATAGTTCAGATCATATCTTCCATTCTTATGGCAATTAATTATTTCTGGGTGCTGTCCTTATGATCCCTCAAGGCGTCATGTCCAACATCAAATGCCTTCTCCACTCTTTTCTCTGGTCCGACACAGACTCGAGCTCTCGCACCCTCATTGCATGGTCAACAATTTGCACTCCTAAAGATGATAATGGTCTAGGTTTTAAAGAACTTCTTTCCTAGAACAAAGCCTGCATTGCCAAGCTAATCTTCGAGTTGGACAACTCGGCCAGGTTCCCAAGCCTTTGGTCCGATTGGGCTCAACACAACATCTTAAAGGACTCCTTTGATCATATGGCGCAATTGATCTTTGAGTTGTTTGATGTGTCCACGGGTAGGGTTGGCAAACGTTTTGGCGAGTACATCCCAGGCTGCTTTGTATGTAGGAGCATTGTTGACAAGGTGGGTAAGGGAGGGTATGATAGTGCCGACAATAGCACCAAAGATGAGGCGGTCTTGGCACAATCATGAGAGATAGGCTGGATTTGTGACTGTTGCATCAGTAATGATTGATTCATTTGGTGCTAGATGGGAGCCATCTAAGAACTTGAAGTGACCATATCCTACAAGAATTGCTTCAAGTTGAAGCTGCCAAGATAGATAATTGGTAGTGGTAAGTTTAACTTCATTAGGGAAGGGGATGACAATGAAGGCTTGGGCGATGTTGTACTCGTTGGGGATGGTGATAGTAGGGGAAGCCATTAGAGAGTTTTGAGAAGTTTTTGTTGATCGTTTACTCGTCTGATACCATGTAAGGAATGATACTTCAATGATATTATTGACTAAAGACGCATAATATATATACAATGTGTGCTGTGTAATTTCCTTCATAAGGAAGCAAGATAACCTACAAAATAATCTATAAGAGGGAAGAGTATTGCATAGAATCATAGGAACATTGAGTTACCTTAACACCACCCACATGATATTATTTGTTTTTATATCATGAGAAGGTCGAATAAACTTAATAAAATCAATCTAATTGGAAAACCTTGCTACCTAATGCAATCCTTATGCTTTCAATAAGTATCCACATAGAGCTCGACTAGATAAATGGAACTTTCTTCTAGAACAAGCAGTCTCATTTCCACTCATTAATAAGTTAGGATAAATTTTGTAAACTAATGACATAACCGGATAATCTTTGGGTCAGGAAAGAAAAGATATGAATAAAACGCTACAAAAAATTCTATGAAAATTAATGGCAAAACTGGATGACATTTAGGTCAAAGTCGATAAAGAAATATATCTTATCGGATCATGCACATGAAATTATAAATTGACGAGACCATTCCACAAGATGTTAAAGACCTCATCCACAAAGATGGATTAGGAGGCTGATTTCTAGAAGTTGACCCTCCTTTCCCCTTACCTTTGTATCAAAAAAATAAAATAAATGTTTTATTCCTTTGCTCAATGGTGAAGGTAGCACCTCCCTTTTACTACTCCACACATATACAATAAAACATGGTTTAGTATTCAAACCCTAGGTTTATACTCATCTAGGAAGATGACTAATCAAGCTTGCATATCAAGTTCCATCAATTATACACTCACATCATTGCAAATTAATGAAGAGATAATCCCTATAAGAGGGGTTTAGCTACTCATGTTAGAAAGTACAAGGAAATCTGTTCTTCCGTCGACTGAGGGAGAGTACACATTCTTCCGTCGACTGAGGGAGAGTACACATTCTTACATGGCGGGTTTCCATTGTGAGTCACTGACAAACTACCAAGATAAAGCCTCAGCTTACGAGCGTAAGCGGGCTAGCCAAAGGACGACTTCTCAGACGGGACGGTCTGAGAAGAGACAACGTACTGGCAAACATGTGCAGGAGCGGCAAGGTATGAGCAAGGCTAGAATCAGGGCCGCTCGAGTTAGCTAGTGTCTGCACAGACTTTTGATATAGGCCGGTAGTGTTACAACTGCGGAGGGTCAGGACATGTGAGATTTGATTTCCCGAGAGCACCAATGACTTGCTTCTCTTGCGGGAAGCTAGGACATCGGGCTTCATTTTTGGCATCTGGACAAGGCCTCGTCACAACAGGGATCTTCCCTTGCTGGTATAGTAGGAGGTGGGCAAAGGCCGCCTCAGTATCCGACAAAGGGACAACAAAGAGTCCCGGACCATATTGCCACTCAGGGTTCCGCTCCACGACCGAGTAGAGGTAGAGGTCGAGATGGAGGTACAAGTAATACCAAGGGAGTACGAGGTAGAGTTTTTAAGTTGAGGAGCGCTGAGGAGCCTCCAGCGCCAGCTGCTACAAGTACCATTCAAATTAATGGTTTACCTGTTAGAGTTTTGTTTGATACGGGTGCCACACACTCTTTCATTTCCGATGCATGCGTAGATAGATTGACCTTAGATACGATAGAGGGGAGACACTTTATTATACGATTACCCGATGAGGGTCAGGTGAGAGGTACCCGAGAGGTACATGATTGTCCTATATATTTAGGAAACCGTAATTTGTTAGTGAAATTCTTTGTCATGCCGTTGGTGCATGAGGGAGTCATTCTGGGTATGGATGGGATGGATATACATCGTGTTTTGTTAGATTTAGGTAGGAGGACCATGACGGTCTCTACCAAGTCGAGTCAGATCGAGATTTTCCGAGTTTGGGACCTTGGAAAGTGGGATGTGGTTATTAGTGCAGTATGAGTTGCGAGATTGATTGCACATGGTTGCGAGGCCTTCTAGTGTTATGCCATGAAGGGGGTGAGAGTCTAACATTAGAGGACTTCCCTGTGGTTTGAGAGTTTCGGGACGTGTTCGAGGAGCCGCCCAGTTTACCGCCTCAAAGGAGTGTTGACTTCGGTATTGAGTTGGAGCCTAGGACGAGACCGATCTCGAAGGCCCCATACCGTATAGCGCCTATCGAGTTGTTAGAGTTGAAGAAGCAACTCGAGGAGTTGGCTGAGAAGGGTTTCATCCGCCCTAGCGTATCCCCGTGGGGAGCACCTGTCCTCTTCGTGTGGAAGAAGGACAGATCATTGAGATTGTGCATTGGCTACAAAGAGTTGAACAAGTTGACCATCACGAACAAGTATCCTTTACCATGCACCGAATACTTGTTAGATCAGCTTATGGGAGCGACTGTGTTCTCCAGGATCGACTTGCGCTCGGGATATCACTAGCTAAGGGTAAGAGAACAGGATGTGCATAAGGCGGCATTTTGGACTCGGTTTTGCCACTACGAGTTTGTAGTGATGCCATTCGGGCTCACGAATGCACCCGCCGTCTTTATGGAGTTGATAAATGGTATATTCATCGACTTCCTGGATTAGTTTGTGGTGATCTTCATAGACGATATCTTAGTGTACTCTCGTAGCAGAGAGGAACATGCACGACTGTCACGCTAGGAAATAGTAGCACAAAAAGCTTTACATTTATAAACTCGAACTAAATCCTAAACTACCTAGCGAAACCCGCAGTGTACGGGTCGTTTGTAGTAGGGATAGTATTCCGAGGTCGAACACAAAGACTAAGGTGAAATCGAGTCAAACAATGATCAAAGATAGTGTGAATCTAGACTAAGATAAGATAAGAAACAAAGAAAATGGAAAAACACAATGTTTTTGTTGGTTTTTGTGGTGATCAAACAAAGATCACAAGTCAAGCAAGATGATAAACAACTAACAACTCAAGCTAGCAAACGAACAAGCAACACAAAGCGCAAGAATATGATCAAGAGAGAAAAATAGATTCTAGAGGTCAAGATTTCCGGTTATGGCATAGGACTCAAAGTTCTAAGGATTCTAAGGACAAGCTGTGGTGTTTGGGAAAGAATGTTCACTAATGGAAGCGATTACCGGGTAAGTCTCTCACTTCACTAATCCCACATCAAACTCCTATTACCGGGTAGGTCTCAAGGGGTTAGAGTAAGGAATTTCGCACAAAGTAGATACTACTTAAGGGTAACCCTCTCCTTACCGGGTAAGTCTCGGAATAGGGAAATCTCAAGCAATAATCCTAGCACACTCGATCCAATAGCGGCTTATGAGGCTCACTACTACCTAGCATTCATCATCTTAGGTATCTAAGGTCGGAAATCATCGGGTAGATCTCTTCCCTCACTTAGATTGGTAGCATTAGGTGATACTAAGCTAAATTAGGCTTAATAAACACTAGGATTTAAACAACCAAACACCCTAGCATGCAGATTTATCATTTAAAGAGCAACAGAAGAATAAATCGGGCTGTTCTACAGATAAATCGGCCGATTTATCTGATGAACAGGTCGATTTTTCCTTCAGTTGTGAGTTTCGTGCATATAAATCATCCTAAACTGACATATAAGCCCATCCTATCATCACCCTAGCCATAACCATCAATCCATCACTCTAAAATCACAAGAAATTAGCCACTAATATGCATATCAAGATCCGAAATCATCAAACAAGCATACATGGTGTTCATAGATGAGTAATGAAAGATGAGTAAGCAAAATCAAAAAATCTCAGCCAAATCCAAGTTGTAGCAAGACTTACAAACTCTAAAATGAAGATGCAAAACGTTCTTAACGATCCTTGCAATTAGTTCTTCAATCCAAGACTACAAAATCACTCAAAATCACTCTAAACTCTAAAAATGGTGTTCTTGTTCTTCCTTCAATCTTTGAGAGCTTTTCTTCTCCTCCAATCTTTCTCCAAGATGAATGAGCTGTGAATGAGAGTGTGAGAGAGGAGAGATGCTCAGCAACCACCTGAGGGACCACTTATATTCTCCACCAAGAGCAAGGACGGACAAGAGATCGTGGGACACGTGGCTTAAGCTGTCAAAGCTTCAAAAATCGACCCAGTGGACAAAAATCGGACGATTTATCTGCTTGCTGGTCCGATTTTCTTCAGCAGAAAGGTGTTATGCTCGTTTAGCCATGAGTTGATCCATTGCTCGCACCAATAGTGGTCTTTGTGTCCTTTGTTGCTCCAATTATGCTCCTCCTTAGCCTTGGATGTGTACCATCATGAGGCTTGGTCCTCAAATGTATCGGTTAACGTACGATAGATCCCCGAATTACCTACAAAACCGATAAAAGGTAGTGTAGACGTCTTTTCTAAATGATTACCTAATCCTAAGTCATAAATCTTGTTATCAACGACATTTGAAGATGGTTTTGCTGGTTTTGTAGGATAGAGAACTGTATGCCAAGCTATATAAGTGCGAGTTTTGGATGCCAAAGGTAGCAATTCTGGGTCATGTTGTCTCCGTTGAAGGGATCAAGGTTAATCCGGCGAAGATAGAGTCAGTAGCATCGTGGACGACACCGACGAACATCAAGGAAGTACGAAGCTTCCTTGGCTTAACCGGTTATTACCGTCGGTTTGTTGAGGGATTTTTTGTGATTAACCGTCCACTTATAGTCTGTTGAGGAAGACTACCCGGATTGTATGGTCCGATCCATGTACTCAAAGTTTTGAGGAACTGAAGAGGCGTTTGACTTCCGCTCCCATCTTAGCGTAGGCGGAGGGCACAGAGGACTTTGTAGTCTACAGTGACGCGTCCAAGCTAGGCTTGGGAAGTGTTCTGATGCAGTGTAGCAGAGTGATTCCTACCCGACTCATGATCTGGAGTTGACAGCGGTAGTTCATGCATTTAAGATGTGGAGACATTACTTGTAAGACGCTACATGCTAGATCTTCACAAACCATAAGAGTATGAAGTATATTTTCACCCTACTGGAATTGAATAACCGCCAACGTAGATGGCTTGAGTTGATCAAGGATTTTGTACTTGAGATTTTGTATCATCTGGGGAAGGCGAACGTGGTCGCCAATGCCCTTAGCAAGAAGACACCTCGTGAGAAGGCAATTGCACGACTGACGGTTCAACCTCAATTGTAGAGAGATCTATCCAGTTTTTTGATGAGGATACCCAATTGTATACCTTAGAGGTTCTACCTGATCTGTTGGGTGAGATCCAACAGAAACAGGGGACCTGCCCAACACTGAGGAGGATTCGAGATAGGATGTCTTGAGGAGAGGCCCCACAGTTCTCCATAGAAGTAGATGGAGTGACGAGACGCCGCGATCGCGTCTGTGTACCCGGTGATGTGGAGCTGAGAAAGAGGATTTTGCAGGAGGCTCACTCTACACCTTACTCAGTGCACCCCGGTGCGAGTAAGATGTATCAAGATATGAGACGTTCATATTGGTGGGGAGGGATGAAGCCCAATGTGGCCAGATTTGTGTCACAGTGTGCGACTTGCCAGCATGTCAAGATATAACATTGCAGACCAGGAGGAGAGCTCCATCCACTGCCAGTGCCGCAGTGGAAATGGGAGGACATCTACGTGGACTTCGTGACGAGATTGAGGTTGAGCAGGGGTTTTGATGCCATCTGGGTGGTTGTGGATAGACTGACAAAGACTACACGTTTCCTCCCTATTAAGGAAACATGGCCAGTGAGCCGGTTGGCTCAAGTGTTCACTAGGAAGATAGTGAGACTCCATGGGGTTCCATGGACGATCGTTTCAGATTGAGATGGACGATTTACCTTGAGGTTTTGGCAGCAAATTCAGACTACCTTTGGGACGAGTTTGCACTTCACGACTACGTTTCATCCTTAGATAGATGGTCAGACAGAGAGGACCATTAAGACGCTAGAGGATATGCTATCAGCCTGTGTGTTGCACTGGGGGTAGGTGTGATCAGATCACCTCCCATTAGTTGAGTTTTTGTACAATAACAACTAGCATGTATCGATTGGGATGACCCCATATGAGGCACTATATGGACGGAGATGTCGTACGCCGTTATGATGGGATGATCCTAGCAGTGTCAGTGGTATAGCACCTGAGCAGATTCGGAATGATATTACATGAGTATCACTGATTAGAGAGAGAGAGGATGTTGGCTGCACAGAGTCGCCATAAGTCGTATGCAGACAAGAGGTGTCACCTCTAGAGTTCATAGTTGGAGCTCATGTCTGACTGTGAGTATCTCCGACGCGTTGCGTCATACGCTTTAGCATAAAGGGAAAGTTCAGTCCTCGATATGTCGGTCCTTTTGAGATACTGGACAGAGTTGGGAGAGCAACATACAAATTGGCTTTACCACCGAGGTTAGAGGGTGTTTACCTTGTGTTTCATGTGTCTCAACTGAGGGAGTACATACCAGACCCGAGACACATTGTCAGCTATGATGACTTTGTGATTGAGCCGGACTACACTTTTATTGAGCACCCGATTGCAGTCCTAGAGCGAGTTGTGAGACGCCTGTGTTCAAAGGACATTCCTATGCTGAGTTTATAGTGGTCTAGACGAGGACCAGATGAGGCCACATGGGAGACTTAGGATAGTATCAAGAGGAACTATCCAAATTTCTATGCTGAGACGGATGCACATGTAGGATCGACAAGTAGATCTTAGTGCTATCTTGGTGAGTGTTATGATTATTTGCTTGTATGCTTTGATGTGTTTTGTGCTAGATGTGATGTGTATATGATCTTATTAGATCTTGTTTGCTAGCGCGAGCTGTGTTTATAGTTGGAGATGTTTCTTTCCTCCATGCTATGGTGATACAATTAGGGTTTAGCTGGAGATGGTTATTCCTTCATGCTGTTGTTTATGGACATAGTTGACTGAAGAAGGTTTTCCTCCATGCCCTTGCGTTATGAGTGCGATTTGGTTGGAGATGGCTTTCCTCCATGCCATTGTGACGTGGTTATAGGTTGGCTAGAGATAGTTTTCTTCTACACCCTTGGATAGCGTTGTGATCGTGTTGCTGAAGTAGATGATTCCTCCATGCTGTGCTTTGAGCTGATAGATGGTTATAGGTTGATACCTTATGAATGGAGATGTTATACCTCCGACAGAGAGAGTGTTTATACCTCGGCGTATGGGTACGAGAGGTTTTGAGAATTGTTCAAGTTTAGGGACGAAACTTATTTTTAGGGGGGGTCTGATGTAAGAGCCTTAGTTTTATAAGGATCTCGCCCTTGCGGTTTTGCTTGCCACATGTGCGGTGCCACCCCCGTGGCTCTGGTGTTCCGCCCCCGTGGTTTCGGTGCTGGGCGCTGGTTTTGTTGACCGTCTTGCTTTCCTCTTTTGCATCTCTTCCCTTTTAAGTTTCCTTCTCTTCTCTTTAGATCAGGGTTTCCATTTCCTCTCCAGTCTCTCTCTTCCTCACATTCTTCTTCCTCCTTCCTTCTTCTTTTGGTTTTCTTTTGTGAAAACTCCTTTGATCTTCTATCTTGTGTGAGGCCTTTGTGTTTTGTGACCTAAGATGATGATGTTGTGTTGTTGTTGTGTGTTGTGTTGTGGATGAACAATTTTGAGATTCTTCTCCCTCCGTTCTGAGTTGGTGGTGAGTTTCCTCCTTTCTATTCTTCTTCTTTTCTTCCTTTCTTCTTCTTTAGTTAGAAATTCCACAAGCTATGCTTGTGTTGGCTTTCTTGGACGTTGATGATGCTTATATGTGTGTTGTATGTCGTGTTGATTTCCCTTGAGCAATGAAGAAGTGAAGAGATTGAGAAAAGAAGTGAAGAGAAGCAGAGAATTGCCCTCTGCACAGATAACCACCCCCACGCCTTCACAGCACCGCCCCTGCGGCTGCACTTATGTCGCAGTCCCAACGGCAGAGTGTCACCGCCCTTGCGGTGTGTCGCCACTCCTGAGCCTTCCGACTTCTACAGATGCGTGTCCAGGACATACCAAGACTTTTCATGTGTCTTTCCTTTTCCTTTTGGCTTAGCTTGAGAGTATAGCTAGGCTAGTGGTGTGTATGATGAGCTTGATGAGTTATATGTTGAGGTAATGCCTTTGGCATTTGTGAGTTTGTTGAGGTATCGAGGTTTAGATACGAGTTATGGTTTGAGTATGGTTACGGGGTTAGGAGGTGGAATCTCCTAACCTTGGATAGCGTTTGGCTTATGTGTGCCTTGCTGATGGAGGCACTTATCGTTTCCTCGAGGGGAAATTGTGACCGCTTGCTACAGGTTTACGTTGTGACAGGTAAGTCCTTGGGACTTACTTAGCGAGCAGTTATGGGTTTGAGTGTTTGCTTTAGTGGTGTGTGTGCATATGTATGTTGCATTGATAACCTAAACCGGACTAGGATGACGATATATGTTTTCATTGGCCCAAGTGTATGATAACGGGTGGTGATAGCTTGCCTAGCTCATAATTGGGTAGCTAGGGGGTTCTTTGCGAGCAATACTAAAGGTGGTGATGGTTGACACCAATTCCAAACCTGTGTGAGAGGGGACAAAGGCGAGGTAGTTCCACTCCTCGTATCACACCGAATGAATTAGTAATGATATAATGTAATGAAGATAATAAATGGATATTTGTGTATGCATTGCATGTTGTGATGTGTTGATGTGATTATATGTGCTATTGCTTCATTCTTATTCATTATCTGTTAGCTAATGGTTTTATACCGTGTTGTAGATCTTTTGCAAGATAGAAAGACTGTAGAGTGAGCCAGATGGGTGATCAGCCGAGGGCTTCCGTACACTAGGATGTGTGAGGGTTTTGAGATATTTTGTACATGTTTGATTACGTTGTTGCCGTTTTGTACTCGGTTGTGTTTTGTAAACCTTTGATATATTATACAGTTTTATCGGATACTTCTAAGGATATATATGAACACTGTAATATTGTCGGTTGGAGTTGACACTCAACTAAGATCGTGTGTGCGTTAATATGTTGCTAAATCGAGTTAGGATATAATGCTATCCGCTCGATAAATGGAGGTTTAAGTATAAAAATTTTATGGAAATTATGTCATCCTTATAGGATAAGGTTGTTAAAACTATGTCGCGTTTGTGGACCCCGTCATCCATTGCTTTTACTTTCCTTTATTCGTTGATTCGGTAAGTTACGAAAACAACTATCGTAGACGAGAAGTAGAAACACGTACATAGACTGATTGAATGCAAGAGGCCGATGATGATACTCACCTAGTTATCTATACTCTTAAAGTTATTAGGATGACCTTTCGAGGACTTATTCGATAAAACTGTAAAAAAAACACAAATAATAGAAGAACGATATAATTAAAATACCGTTAGCGTGTGCACAGTCGAGATATGAGATATTTGTCCTTAATACTGAAATACACCCCGGATTACAATGGTTGATTGGCATTCTTAAACCCAGGATAAAACCGCACTAGATCCAAGTTCCATAACGACTGTGGAAATCCGATGAATCGCTTATGTGTTGTACTCTCGTTTTATAAAATTGAGAAAGAGGGGGAAGACGGTTTTTTTTGTTGCGTGTCTGAGTGAGAGGATGAGATGCCTTTATGTAGGCGAGCTCAAAGACGTAGGAGATATGCGCATTTATTCCAAGATCGTAACTCCCGGACTACACATTGAATAAGGGTTTCAAATTTAAATCCAAAATCATAACTCTGGATTTTTGTATTAAGGCAAACAATCTTGGGCTTGATTTTGCAGTCTATTACGAGATTGGGCCCAAATATATAGCCTTGAGTGGACAACCAAACACCACTAGTCTAGTCCATTCTCACCCTGACTCAGATAGCCCAAGCCCTCTCTTAGCTCGGATTGGCGTACATGAATAGTATTGATTTTAGACACAAGTTTTTGAAAGAAAAATTGTTGAGAGTATAGTAAAAAAAGCATTGCATTTAGGAAGGTAGTGTTTTTCAGTCTTGAATCGCATGTAGTGAGTAGCTACCGGATTTGCTCGTCCAAGAGGTGATCATGATGTCTTGAACCATCCGGTCTTTGAGGTAAATCAAGACAATAACTATCACCTAGTTTAGTTTTCTAACCAAGTTCTTTGTTTGTGTTCATTTTGGCCTTGTACCGTTTGATTAATCATTGGTGAACTTGGAGAACTTAGTGTAAGAGCCTTAGTCTTTGAGAGTGCTAAGATGTGTTGGATCCTACCTGAACCGCACCTGCGGCCAAGGCTAGGCGCCCCTACGGGCCACCTGTGCCGCCCTTGCGGCCAGCACATCCGCCCCTACGGTTTAGGGTGTGTTGCAGCCGTCTTCGTTGACTCGTGCCCTTGCTTTTGACCCTTCCTTCCTTTATAAGTTTCCTTCTCCTTCAAATGAGGGTTTCTTCACTCTCTTTCCAGCTGCATCTTCTCCCTCACGCTCTTCTTCTTCTTCTTCTTCTTCTTCTTCTTCTTCTTCTTCTTCTTCTTCTTCTTCTTCTTCTTCTTCTTCTTCTTCTTCTTCTTCTTCTTCTTCCCTTCTCCTCCTTTGAATCTTCTTCTTGATTTCTTAGAGTTCTGAAGAGAGTTTTGGGTGGCTTTGGATTCTGTTGATGTTTGATGATGTTGTTGTGCCTTTGATGAGCCAGCCTTGAAGTTCTGGTGTGTAATCTTCCTCTGTTAGGGTTCAGCTGGTGAGCTCTTCCTTCCCTTCTTTGTTTCTTTCTTCTTTTCTTCTCTTATTCCTTTCTAGCTTAGGATCCATAAGATTCGATATTGTGGCAACCTTCATTGGCTTTGTTTGATGTATACATGTATGTATATGTATGTATAGGGCTGTTGGTTGAAGAAGGTGTGAAGAGGATCGAGTGAAGAAGCAAAGAGAAGCTGGAAGTGTGCATTCTGTACACCAGCCTCCCTTGCGCCACCTCAGGACCGCCCTAACGCCGGCCAGTCGTTGCCCCTGCGCCACCCAAGGCCGCCCTTGCGGCGCCCTACTTTCCAGCCTTGCTTGGCTTTTGTCCTGCAGGTGTGTCATGCTTCTGGGCTGGCCTATGGATGACATTGTCCCTTCCTTTCCTAGTATGAGTATGTAGTATCATGCTAGGTGTAGATGAGAGTGTGATGATGATGTTATGATTATGTTATGCCTTGTACGGCTTTGAGGTTTAGTAGGTTGTAAGGATTTGGTTGAGGATGATCCTATGAATCCCTTGGGTCTAGGTGTGACCCCTTTGATTGATAGGAGATTGATATATCTCTGTACCTTGTTATTAGGCAGTGTCCCTCTCAGGATTGGAGGTTGATCGTGCTTGAGGTAAGTCCGTAGGACTTACTTAGCTACCATCCTTATATTGGGTGTTGCATGAGTGATATGTGTATTATATGCTTGATATGATAGCATGCGATGATGAGTATTACCGACCTATGTTTTATTTATAGCCCCATTGTGTGGCAGTGATAACCCTTCCCTTCATCTTTTAAGTGGATGGGAGGTTCTCTGACGTCAGGCAACCTGGTATACAGGAAGGGTGCAATACACTCCCATAGGGTACACGGGTTGTGTGACCGACACTACTTCTAGATGGATAGCAGGCCCAGAGGTGAGGATGATGTGTTCCTCGTGTCACATAGTTTCATATATCTATATATACACGATTTGAGTGAATGACTATTATATAAAGATAATAAAATAGGTAAATGTGTGACAATATGATTATGTGTTTATCTTTCATGATTTGTGATTGTGCTTATGCATTACCTTATATACGGATGGTTAGCTAACGGTTTTATACCGTGTTGTAGATGCTTTGCAAGATAGGTGAGCTGCAGAATGATCCGGCAGGGTGACAGGCCGAGGACTCTTGTACATTAGGTTGTTATGGTTTTGGGGATATTATATATATACCTCATGCGTGAGGGTGATGTTTGTATACCTCTTGTGTGAGGATTTTGCTTTGTACTCGGCTATGATCTTGTATACCTTTGATGTACAGTTTTGTACCGTTGTATGTATTTGGTTTTTATATATGTTGGTGCCATGTTGTAAAGTCGAGTGAACTTGTTGTCAGGCTAGGGTCAGGATCCACTATGAGATCCTAGCCCAATGTGGCATCCCGAGTTCCACGGATTCGGGGTGTTACACTTAGCCTCCTCATTCTCATAGACACGGCCCCATGTCACACTCACAATGTGATTGGCCAAAACGAGTATCTTTAATACCATGATGATATCATTAAAAGCAAATGCTTAACCTCAAGTCATACAACTCGTTTTGTGTATCATCCTAGGAACTAGGCAGAGACGTCAATCTCACAGTGCTCTGCTCAATTTAACTTGGTAGGGTTGTCTCTTTTAACCTACATTGTTGGATCTCCGGTCACGTAAGTGGGGTTGTCCTTCAAACATCCTCTTTCGTCATAGGCTTTAAGACCAGTCCTCTTGATGACTTACCACCTGACGTCTTGACAATCCTTTAGTAAATGGTTCTGTAAGGTTTTTCTACTGATTTAATGTAGTCTATCGAGACTACTCCAATTGAGATAAGATATCTAATAGATTTATGTCGTCGTCTTATGTGTCATGATTTTTCATTATACAAGACGCTTAGTGCCCGGGCTATAGCCGATTGGATATCACAATGTGCACTTATTGTCGGCAGTGAGTTCTCCCATAGAGGAATATCTTCTAAAATATTTCGAAGAAACTCGGCTTCCACGGTTGTTTTATCCGAAGCAATGAATTCAGACTCCATTGAGGATTTGGCCAATAGCGTTTCTTTGGACAATTTCCATGATATTGTTGCACCACCAAGTGTAAATACATATCTACTGGTGAAGAGTTTCTGTAACCAGCTATTCCGTTATCGTCATTGTATCCTTCTAGAATTGTTGGGTATTTGTCATAGTACAACCTGTAACTTTTTTTTTGAAAACGGAAAGCGCTTAGGAAAGACTATCTTTTTGAGGTAGTCCATCCTAAAGCATCCTTGCGGATGAGAACACAAAGTCCGGGATCGTCAGAAAAGGGTGTGTTGGGGTTCAAAATTCCCAAATGGGTCAATCGGTCAGCAACACAGTTGATTTCTCCGAACACATGCCTAACCTAGACTTCCTCAAAGAAGCGAAGATCCAATCTGGAGTCGGATACGATCATCTCGATCTCCCAAGGACATCTCCAAAGTCCTTGGAGTGCCATGATAACACATTGGTTATCACCTTCAATTTCGATCTTATTGATATTTAGCCTTATTGCTTCTTTTAGTCCAGCTTTTAGAGCGAAAGCTTCTGCTTTTATTACCGAGCTAAAGTTGTTTTGCCTAGCGTCCAAACTAATTACTTTGTCGTTATGATTTCGAATAACATATCCAATAGATGTTATGCCTGAAGTAAGTTTTGATCCATCAAAATTAAGTTTATGGAATCCAGGTTTTGGTTTGTCCCATTTGATGTTGTTTTTCTTCCTTGTAGAAGGTTTATTGTTTTTTTGGGTGTGTTTCAAGTCGTATTCGTCCTCATCCATAAAACGAGTTTTCCAATTATGCAATTGGTTTTGATGAAGTTAACAATATCATGGTCAGATGCAATAGTATCGTTCTTAAAGATAGTTTTGTTCTTGAAAAACAAGATACTCCACCAAATAGTTGCAAGGCGAGTAAATTTGTTCACACCGATCTTGTTTTTTAACTCCACTAATATTTCATGGACTTTTTTGTTTTCTGTACTAATGGTATTGAGGTTGGTTATATAAGATGGAATTTGTCTCTTTCATTGTTTTTTAACTCGATGGGTATGTAATGCATAAAAACAAGAGTAAAGAAAATTAACTCTTCAGGTGTAGCCTCTGCATTCTTTACTTTTTCCCCCCTTTGAACCTCGGGGACGGCCAGGGCTACGTCTAGGTGTAGCCTCTCCGTCATCCGGATCCACTACTCTCTCGGAACGGGGACATCCGAGACCACGCCTTGTCGAATGCTCAAACAAACTTTACTCTCTTCTTGTTGATCTCACGGTTGGTGGTCTTCCCTTGGCCCAGACCTTTTGTGTTGGCTTTTTCATCGTGGTACTTCCCAGATTCTCGATGTCCTCGAGGCAAAATGTCATCTTCTCCATCTCATCGGGGGTGAGCGTGTTAGAGTCCATTCTTTCTTTGAATCTGTTCAACGACACTAGGCTCGGATTGATGGGATCACCACCACCACCACCACCACCATCATTATCCATGTCACCATGGGGAAATATAATTGTAATCCAATGAACTTGCTTCCAAAATAGGTGGATCTAATTCGATGTTATAGCTCTCCTTGTCCGGATCGCTATGGTAAAGTCATGCACACATGACACTCCATGAGCTTCCCTCCAATAAATATCCCGACATACAATATCATCTCTTGTCCTCCTAGATTTGGTGAAGTTATCCCACAAGAGCGTGAAACACTCATTGGTGACATAGTCTCGAAGCAAGTCAAACATCGGAATACACACCTTCCGAGGAATCCTCACCCGTGACATCTCTAACGAAGCTTGTTTGAGTAATTTGTTTTGCCATACATTCATCTCCCCTCTTTTCTACTTTGAAGCTGTACTTTTGAATTTGGAACCCATTTATCCTTCACCCTGTGAGTCTCTTCTTCTTAATCGTCTTTCTTATGTGATTATACTCCTCACTTGATTTTTTTTATTGCAGAGATTGTTGCAACTTGGTATGTACACCAATTGTTTGAAAAAATGCCAAGTTGATTCATTATTTTTTTTTGTTGTGTTGGGGACTTCATTAACTGAATGCCCGGGAATTCAGATGAATTAGTTCACGGGATGTTGCTTGGTGCATGCCATAAAGTTCATAATGTAGATATTGGTGAGCAGGTAATAGTTGTTGTTGGAGATTGCACATTCAGACTCTCAAAACTTACATTGTTTGATGAAAGGTGTTTGTCAAAATGAAGGTTGAGATGATGTTGTAAGATTGAGAATGTTACTGAAGCAAAAGGGATAACTAAGATGCTGGGTTGTAGTTGGATAAAATTGAGAATCAACTCTATGAATTTCATGTTGGTGATGACTTGAATCTTTAGTTCTTCAGAACTATGTAGCCTATTTAGTTTGTGAAGCAAAGAGTTGATGGAGGAGTACGTACCAAATGACAATAGATTATAACATATATAGCATGTTCCATTGCTGCCGGTTTTGTGATTTTGAGCATCAAGGATTATACTTGTATAGTTTGAAGGTGATAAAAGAGTTTGTAATTACTTTAGCTTTTTTTCTTCTTCTGTTTTCTTGCTGAATTATTTTGCTAAACTTTTAACGGTCTAAATTATTTTGCACGGTCTCAATTATTTTGCACGGTCTCAATTATTTTGCTAAACTCTTGTTGAATTAATGTCCAACTTTTAACGGTCTCAATTTGAGATGATGTTAAGATATAAATGTCCATTTTTTTTTATTGAGAAGTGAACTTTGATTTGGATTTCACGTAAAACATATAAAGTTGCAACGGGCTAGGTTAAACTCGACGCTCGACCCTTTTATCGGGCGCCAAGAAAATCTGTCAAATGGGCGCAGCCAGAGTGTGCTTCTGGGGCACATCCTGAATCCGCCTCAAAGGTGCATTCTGGATGCGCCCCAGATACATACTTTGGTTGCGCACTATGGAGGCGCCCCAAATGCGGAATTCGCCCGTGTTATCTCTTTTGTCTGATCGAATAGCAACTCCAATAAATAAGTATACCATGATTAAGTGCTCGCGAAGACGATACCAATACGTCCATTTTCTGGTATTAGATGAACGAAGTTCACTCAAAATACCACCCGACGCCATAGTTATTAAATATTGGTTGCGACAAAAATTGAGGAGGTGGGAGCATAATATTGGTGAAATAAGTATATAAAAATGGAGAATAAATAGTTAATAAAAGGAAATGGAGATGCAGACAGAAAGGCATGTATTGTATACGACGATATATGAAGTTTGCAGGCACGCTTTGCTCCACTGCATGGATTTTTACGACCACTACAACTGCTGCTGCCCTCTTTCTTTATTATTTACTCTTCTCAAACCCTAAAATGCTATGCCCTTTTCAATTCTCCTTTTTCCAACGTTGAAGATTGTGCACCTAAGGGAAATAACACCACAATTCCAATAAGGAGTTCCTTTCTATAAAAAGGGAGGCGTATAACAAGTGTATAAATATAACAAGAAATTTTTTTTTTTTATAGTTATATACATTTAAAGGAAGAAAAGAAATTAGAATTTAATATCGAATTTAAATATAAATTGTTAATATATTAATTAATTAAATTTAGTGTTGGTATGAATTGGATTAACGAATAGACGACATATGTAAAATTGATGAGGTGGTTGCACGAAACTACGTTATATATCGGTTCACGGTACGGTATACTTTAGTTTATAAGATAGATATAGATAAGTGTTAAACAATAAAATGTCAAAAGTTGCGGGTTTGATTTTTAATTTTAAATTTTATGTAAGTTAGTTTAAAATTCATTTGAGAAGAATGGTTACTTAAAGCATTTTTTTGTATCGTTGATATAAATTAGATCCCTTATTTTAATTTTTAATTAAAATTAAAGATAAAAACGTTGGTTATTGGCTATAAAATATAAAGCAGTTATGGTAATATAATCTACAGATTAGGAGAGATAATGGATAAAATTGGCAGAAGTTTTTTTTATATTCTATTTAATGTGTTTGTAAGAAATAATAGGTAGGGTTGATACATGAGACAAGCTTCTTGGACTCGGCTCGTCAAAAGCTCGGCTCGGGCTCGGCTCGTTCGACTAAAATAACAATATATGAACATTAATTTAGACGAGCTACTCAGGTTCGGCTCGTCAAAAGCTCGGCTCGTTCGACTAAAATAACAATATATGAACATTAATTTAGACGAGCTACTCAGGTTCGGCTCGTCAAAAACTCGGCTTGAGCTCGGTTCGTTTATAAACGAGTCGAGCTTGAGCATGCTAAGGCTCGGCTCGTATAACACCCTTAATAATAGGAGCATATATTATCCCATTAAAACCATAATAACCAATGGTTGTGCTCATCTGTACAATAACAACTTCACAAACCTATTTTACCCAATAAAATTTTGTAGATAAATTGTGCACCATGGTCGTGCACTTGAACTAGCATATGTTTTATGCCTAAAACACAAAAAAAAAACCCTAGAGTTTCGTCTTGTTTTGGAGACTGAACATCAGGAAACACTCTTTCACCTTATTATCAATTGTACAAGTTGAATCTCATTATTCTTTTAAACTAGTTATAATTGATTTTAGATATTTAATTTGTATATGTTCATAACAAATACCATAAATAGACAAAAAAAATGGTTCATCCATCAACACTGGTTTTTCATTGTTCATAGGGTTTTCATTCTACATATTTTTGGTCTCATTGATAGCGTGAATTATTGTCTATATTTTGGGGCCTGTTTAGACGTTTTATCTTCAATAATTTGCATGTTTGTATATATATTATGTGATTATATTTTCGTTTCATCTACCTTTGCGGGAATCGAGGTCTACACCTAGTTTTGTTGTAATCGTAGGTAAAATGACACATTTTAGAATAAAATGGAGCAAAAGGAGCTAAGGAGTCATTGGAGCTACATTCAGGAGCTTAAGGAATAATCCAGGACTCATGGAATTGGATTAAAGATTCACTTTGGACCAGATTTGAGAGATTTCACATTCAGTTGTGATTCACCTCGGTTGACTACAAAGTCACCTCGACTGAGGTGATCCAGAGGAGCCGACTCGACCGAGGCGAACACCTTGGACGCGGCAAGGATATTTTATTCTTGGCTGAGATCTTTTATTTTTAGAAGGAAGATCTTATCTTTTTAGGCTGAATTTCTGGAAGGAAGAAGATAAGTTAGCCCATATATTTTACCTATTTTTATGGGAAGAGATTTTTTTTAAGATATCTTATCTTTGGAGAGTAATTTTCCTATAAAAAGGGTTGGATTTTCCACAAATCTACATCACGCTATACCACAGATAACCTGCTTATACACCGCTTAGGGCTGGAAAATTTGAAGAACCTTTTTGAAGGTTGAAGGAAGATTGAAGAAAGGAAGTTTATAGCTTGTGAAGGGTTTTGTAAGATTCCCTTCATTGTTGTTTGTCTTGTTGGATTTTGATCCAAGGAACGCTTGTTGTTTGATAATTGATTCAGTTATTGAAGCCTTTCTCTTAAGGTTTTCTTGTTCAATTATTCTCTTTCTTCCCATATATTTGATTATTACTTTCATGATGATGAGTGGCTAATTTCTTTGTGTGATTCTAGGGTGATTGGATGAAGGTTCTGAGAAAAACAATGATAGAATAATCCTAATCACAGTAGGACCTTGAAAGTTTGAGTCTTTATCCTTAACCCTAAGGCATCTCGCTCAGTCGATGAACATCTCGGCCGGGGTGGAATTCTTCTGACCGAGGTGACTTATCTGATCCGAAACTGAGAGTTAAGTGTTAGAGTTTGCTAAATCCTATCCTTATTACACCTTTCCTGGTTCAACGCAAGCCTAGGATGAGACTTACCCGGTAATTTCTTTGTTTGTTTACCTAAGATCATAAGTGTAGGTAATAAAGGTTTATCCTTTATTGGGGTTCGAGTATGCTTTCATTCCATCTTTGTGAGTTAGCGTGAGACTTACCCGGTAAAGGTTGATTCTATTCCCTTAGTTGGAGTGTTAGTTTGAAATTATAGTTCTTTTCCTAAATTCCTTGAGACTTACCCGGTAATAGGAGTTACGGTTTGGGATTAGTGAATAGTGAGACTTACCCGGTGATCTATTCCACTTTAGTAACATCTTTCCTATGCAAATATCTCACCTTTGTCCGTTTATCTTGAGATCTTGAGTTGGAACCACAACTAGATGCTTTAATCCCTAGAATTGCATATTTCCTTAATTGATTTTTTATCATCTTTGATTGTTTTAATTGCTTTGTGGGTAGTAATTACATAAGCTTACCTATTCCGACTTTGTTTCACTAAGTCCTTGTGATCGACCCCTGGAATTTCTTGCTTTTTACTACGATTGACCCGTACACTGCGGGTTCGCATCCTTGTTTTAAGCTTACATCTAGGGTTATAAATTTCAAGCTTGCACACACCGTTTGGAGCGAACAAGTTTTTGGCGCCGTTGCCGGGGACTTGGTCTAGACCGAGCCGGTTGCGGTACGCTTTTGGGGCACTTGCCCCCGTTTCTACTAACCACTCTACTTGAGTGACTTTCGCAGGTTTTTTTTTTTAGGTGTATGCTAAGAACCCGCGCTGGGAAGGAAATCGTTCCTTACGATCCCGAACCAGAAAAGACATACAAACGACGCTTGAGAGAAGCGAAGATGGCCGACCAAGACAATTGCGATCTTGAGGCCGAATTGAAGGAGGCGTTAGAACAGCTACGCCTCAGCAGGGAATAACTGAGGCTGGAGAAGGAGGAAACTCGCGCCAGGACTGAAGCGATCGAAGCAAATATGACAGCTTTACGAGACCAGTATCTACCTCGACCGAATCCAGATCCTCGACCGATGCAGGATCCAGTTCCAGACCCTCGACCGAGGCAGGTTCCAACACCCGTTTCCCCGGCCGATGTACTTCCACCTCGGATGCCAGTCCGAGGCGCTCTTTTTACAAGAATCCCGCAAACCCTAGGGCAAAGGATGAACCCCAATCAACAACTGAGGCGTCCAGGAGTCGACCTAGGTGATCCAGCGGACCATGATTATGAGCTTCGACCGCAAGTTCTTTCCATGATTCGCCAATGCCAGTTTGGAGGGCTAGAGAGGGAATCTCCGCATCAACATCTACAAAACTATGAGATCTTGATGGAGACCTTGAGACATTCAAGGCTGGAAAACAACAACTACAAGCTAAGACCTTTCTACTTTTCTTTAAAAGATAGAGCTCTTACTTGGTATCAATCTCTTCCTCCAAGAAAAATTAGTACTTGGGAGGAGATGACGGCGGAATTCTTGACTAAATTCTTTCCCCCCTCTAAAACCGCTGAAATGAGAGGGAAGATTAATGCATTCATTATGAAGGACAAGGAGAGCTTGTCCAAGTCATGGGAGAGGTTTAAAGATATTCTTTTGGATTGCCCACATCATGGGATTCCAAAGATAGAGTTGTTGGAGATATACGTCAAGGGACTGGACGGAAGCACCCAATTCAACCTTCAACTAATATCTGCCGGCACGTTCATGGACATGCCGATTGACGAAGCTTGGGAGTTCATAGAGAAGCAAGCTTTGCACATGGAAAAATACTCCCACCAAGGAACTGAAGGTGGAGTTAAAAGAGTCAACTTTCAAGATGCTCCGTCTAACAACAATCAACTGACTTCTTTGAAGAATGACGTGAAGCAATTGAAGGAACTCTTAGTTGCTCAAACCAAGAAGGAAGATCAAGGATCAAGGAACAACAACAATGGATACCGTAACAACAACAACGGTTCCCGGAACAACAACTACAACAACAATAGAGGATCCAACATCAATAATTGGAGGGCAAACTACAAAATTCGGGTAACAATCATTCTAACTCCAATTCTAACGATTCCTCTAATCCTTTCCTCTCTTCCTCTTCTTCTTCTACTCCATTAAAGAGCCAGGAGCAAGGATCAAGTTCGTCCCAGCCAGAAAAGAAAGACGCAGTGCTGGAGGCCATCTTGATCAAGCTTAGTGCTATGGAGACATCCATGACTTCATTTTCGAAGGCACAAAAAGCCTTTGAACAACAACTTGCTAGTAGGGCGAATGAAATGCCAAGAGATCCAGGGCAGCTTCCAGCAAGAACGGAAAGCAACCCTAAAGGCCAGATTATGGCCACAACGACGAGGAGTGGACTGAAGATTGCAAATCCAGTGCCTCGGTCGATGCCAGTACAGACGAAGACGACCTCGGTCCAGGTGCAGACGAAGAACACTTCGGCCGAGATGCCAACCGAGGTGGAGCCACAGAAAGCGGAGGAGAAAACTGAAGTTTATATTCCACCTCCTGCATATAAACCACCACTTCCATTCCCTAAGTCAAGGGCCAGAGCACATCTAGACAAGCATTTTGGTAATTTCCTTGACTTGATGAATAAACTACACATTAATATTCCTTTCCTTGATGCTATTCTAGGGATGCCCGCCTATGGGAAGTTCTTGAAAGAGATCCTATCAAGGAAGAGGAAGCTGGAAGACTTTGGTGAAGTAAGGATCACATCTAAATCCTCGGAGCTTATTCAAATCATGAAGGAGAAGATGCCAACCAAGTTGAGAGATCCCGGCTCATTTTGCATTCCCATTCAAGTTGGGGATGTTACTTGTGAAGCCTTGTGTGATCTAGGAGCCAGCGTGAGCATCATTCCGATGGAGCTATGTGTTAAGATCGGACTTGGAGAGCCCAAGCCGGTGAAGATTCGATTATACATGGCGGGCCGCTCCATTACCAATCCCGTGGGCATTTTGGAAGACGTTCCAGTTAAGTTAGGTAACTTCTATTTACCTATAGACTTTGTTGTGCTTGATATTCCCGCAGATTATCCTGTTCCTATCATTCTCGGGAGGCCATTTCTTGCAACTTCGGGTTGCAATGTGGATTGTAAGAACGCCAAGCTGAAATTCAATATTTGCGGAGATGAAGTGGAATTCGCATTACTTGCGGCTATGCAGGGAGAGCAGCTAGGAGATGATATCTTCAACATCTATGATGAAGAAGAATCAAGAGAATTGGTGAGCTCTATCCTTATTAATGATCCACTTGAAAAAGTTATTGGTTTTAGCTTAATGGAGGAAGGTATATATGCTTCTTGTGATGCAGATATACGGAGCTTAAAGGAGCTGGAAGAAGATCCAGAAGCTAAAACTGAGAAACTAATCCAGGAGACGAAGATCTCCAGTTTCGGTTCCAATTACAGTACCTCGACCAAGGCACTTTATGGACCAAGCGAGGCGACCAAAGAACATCTCGGTCAACGCCTCTGCACCTCGACCGAGGTCGAAAGAGAGATGATGTCAACTGAGATTGCTGAAAATAACAAACTTCTTACTCCCTTCTCTAACGTTCATACTCAGTTGGTGGAATATCCTCTCCACCAAATTTCTGATAATAAAGGACCTTGGGATGCTGATATCGTTAATTATCTTGTTTGCCAGGAAATACCACCCGGATTGACGTACGCTCAAAGGAAGAAATTCTTCAAGGACGTACACCATTACTACTGGGATGAACCGCTGCTATTCAAGCGCGGACCGGATGGGATGCTTTGAAGAAGCATTCCGGAAGATGAAGTTAATAGCGTCATACGACATTATCAGGCACTTCCTTGTGGATGGCATGCTAGCGCCAACAAGACATGCGCTAAGGTATTACGTTCCGGTTTCTTTTGGCCCACGTTATTTAAGGATGTGCAAACATTTGTTGTCTCTTGTGATGCATGCCAAAGAACAGGGAACTTATCTAGAAGGAATGAGATGCCTCTCAATAACATGCAAGAGGTTGAGATTTTTTATGTATGGGGAGTAGATTTCATGGGACCTTTCCCATCGTCCGGAGGAAACCTCTATATTCTTCTAGCAGTTGATTACGTCTCTAGATGGGTTGAAGCCATTGCTTCCCCCACTAATGACGCCATGGTGGTTGTGAAGTTCTTTAACAAGACTATCTTTCCACGTTTTGGGACTCCACGCATCATCGTCAGCGATGGAGGGACGCATTTCATCAACCGGAAGTTTAAGGCACTTCTATCGAAGTATGGGGTAACCCACAAGGTAGCAACCCCTTATCACCCTCAAACTAGTGCACAGGTCAAGATCTCGAATAGAGAAATTAAAGCAATCTTGGAGAAGACCGTCTCTAGGACGAGGAAGGTTTGGATCATGAAGTTGGACGACGCTCTTTGGGCTTACAGGACCGCATTCAAGACTCCCATTGGTACCACCCCTTATAATTTGGTATATGGGAAGTCTTGTCATTTGCCCGTTGAGTTAGAACACAAGGCATATTGGGCGATCAAATGGTTGAACTTCGACATCAAGGAAGCCGGCGAAAAGCGGCTATTGGATATCAACGAGCTGGAGGAGCTGCGTTTGAACGCTTATGAGAATACTAAAATCTATAAAGAAAGGACGAAGAAATGGCATGACAAGCGTATCATCCCTAAGGAGCTTAAAGAAGGAGACTTAGTTCTACTCTTCAACTCCCGCCTCCGCCTCTTTCCAGGTAAGTTGAAATCTAGATGGACCAGACCTTATGTTGTAAAACATGTTTTCCCTCATGGTGCAGTTGAAATTTGGGGAGAAACGAGTGGAAGCTTCAAGGTCAACGGTCATAGACTCAAGAAATACAAACCGGAAGTTCCGGTCGAGGAGGTTGCGCCGCTATACCTCATTTAAGAGATGCCGTACGGTCCAGTTAGCGACCTTAAATAAAGCGCTTCTTGGGGGGCAACCCAAGGTATTGCTTTCTTTTCCCTTTTTCTAGTCTAGCTTAGATAGTTTGCTTTTGCTTTGCTTTGTTTTGTTTTTGGCGTCCTAGACAAACAACAGGTGACATCTAAAGAAGGAATACAAACCAGGAGGACAACTGGAAGGATAGAAGTTCGAGAATTTGAGAAGACGGAGTTTGACTGAGACACATCTCGGTTGCTGTCACAGCACCTCGACCGAGATGATTCTTGAGCAACTGAGGCGACTAGGGTTTCTGAAGATCCACCTCGGTCCGTACCACCTCGGTCCAGTCGAGACCATCTCGACCGAGGTAACAGCAGTTCCAGAAAAGGGTATAAAAGGGGGCTGAGATTTCTCTCTCCTCCGTTTACCCTCTTCTCGACCACGGCACAGATCTCATCTCGCTCTTCCGTTCTTTGCTCGTTTTCGACGATTCTCGCTTCCACACTGCAAGAAAAGAGTAGAGGATCGTGTTGCAAGTACCAATCTGCAGAAAGAACGAGCCAAATCGACCGAATCGGGGTAAAAATCGAAAAAACCTAACATTTTATATCTCCACTGTTTTCCCTCGTTCTGGGCTTTGGTTGCCCTTACATTTGCTGAGTAACAGATTAAGTACCCCATAGGAACCTGTGGTAGTGATTTTGGGGGAAAAGAACTGGATTTTTGAGGGAATCGATCGAACAACTCTTCGCCTCGGTCCAATCGGCCTGCGCCTCGACCGAGGTGTTCTACAGGGTTGTCAGAGCAACCGAGGTGGTCTGACAGGTCCAGAAATTATGAGTTATGACAGGCAGTTGGTCCTGAGGGACATATCTTCTCCTTCTCCTTCTTCCTCTTCTTCTCGACGTACTAGACCGGTGATCGACGAGAGACACCAGGTCAACTATGACCGCATAGCGGCCCGTCCAGTGATTGCACCCCGCTTCCTGGACATATCAGCCTTTGACTGCCTCTATGTTGATGATGACTTGAGGCGTATGATTTCTGCTGTGGGGCTGGAGCAATTTACAGAGATAAGAGCTCCGGCCTATCTAGAGCCTACATTGGAGTTTGTCAGCTCCTTCACTTACTTGCCTACCGAGCACGCAGTGAAGTACCGGTTGATGAACCGGAATTACTTGGTTCCCTTGGATCACTGGCGGGATATCTTCGGCTTCCCGATTCCGACAGTTGCTGATTTTCCCTCCCGAGCTGTAGCTAGGGAGTTTTGGGGACATATTGCTCACGTGGTTGAGCATGCAGACAGATGGCGACCGTGAGACTCCAGGGAGCGGATTATATTTCATCTTGCTTTTAGGCTGGCTCACAGGATATTCAGTGAGACTCTTCTGGCGCGTACTAAGACACCCCAGAAGGTCAGACAGGGGGAGCTTCTGAGCTTATACTGCATGGTGATGGGAGGGATCCCAGATTTTGGTTTGATGCTGGCAGAGGATCTACATAAAATAAAGGCGAAGGCGAAGGGTGACATCTGTTGTGGAGGTATTGTGACTCATATAGCGAGTTACATGGATATGGACCTCAGTGCTTGTACCATGGTGGCGGCTGCCAAGCCGCTTGGACTTCAGGAGATGATTACTCGGAGGATACTGATTCCTCGAGGACTTACTACGCCATATGTGGCGATGCCATGGGAGCCTACTGCACTGCAGGGGATCAGATGGTCAGCTCAGTTCTCCGTATTTGATCCACATTACTGGCAGACTGCGTGGATCCCGTTTATGGAGGATGCTAGAGAGGCGGCAGCTGCACTAGCTGAGGAGGATGTTGTTGAGGATGAGGCTGATGATGATGAGGATGGTGGTGTTCGTATGGATACGGGCACGGATACTGTTGGGACTAGTGCGCCGGTCATCGATTTGGATGATGACGAGACTATGACCGAGCCTGCTGCAACACCAGCACGTCTTAGGCGTAGGCTCCGCCGACAGAGAGATCGAGATGCTCACCGTCGGATCGATGACCTCACCGAGCAGATGATAGACTCCTATGCAGCCCTGACTGTAGACATCCAGGAGAGATTTGCCGACCAGCGCCGAGAGATCGACAGCTGGACTCATCAGATGCTAGAGGGCCAGCACTATCAGAGACGGATGGCTGAGATTCAGTTTCAGCATGTCATGGGCTATCCATTTGACCCATCCCAGTACCCGTATATGCCACCACCACCACCACCGGATCGTGATTATTTAGAGCTTGCACGATTTTCTTTCTTTATTTATTATGCAGCTCAACTATGTCCGGTGAGTACTTTATTTTTCTCTAGACTTATTTTGACCCATTGGGACAATGTGTCCCAAGTATGGGGTATTGGATGTATTATCTGACTATAGATGTACCACTTGACTCTATCGGATATTTATGATCTTATTCTTCTTTATGTGCTTATCTGAGACTGCATGCATGGATACAGGTTAATTGATTGAGAAAAACGTCAAAAATCGGTTGACTTAGAACACCTCGACCGAGGTGGTTTAACTGAAAGTTTTCGAAAACGATTTTGTGCTTCTTATCTGGATATGATCTCAATGAAGATTTTGTTTGCTGACTGGTTTTGGAATCTTTATATGCTTGAAAGGTTCTATAATATGTTTAAGTTGCTAAATGCTTTGTTTGAAATTTTTGGCATGTTTAATACTTTGTTTTTATCCAAATTATGTTGAATTTGAAGGTTGACACCACATGATGAGTTCTCTCACTTTCTTCCTGGAAAGACCAAGACAATTTATTCTCTTCTCTTCTTCTTCTTGATCATGCTTTAGCCCCTCATATACATATTTGCCTACCTTTACCTATCCGGGAATTTGGAAGCAAGCAAAGTGGTAAAAGCAAGTGAAGTAAAGGTTGAGAAGTTGCCTGGAAGTGAAAGTGTTAGAAAGTAATAAATAGGTTTGGGGAAGTCAATCATGATGATGAGTAACTCGGCACCATTCACATAGCCGGGTGTTTGTGTCTTGCCAAAGTCGGATTGAGCGATATTCCTAATGGGTCATGGTATGTGCATCAAGGGTTTGAGGCATCTCGAGAAATTGATGATTGCTGATTTCCTAGGCTTCGGTTATTGTGCACCTCTGTCCATGCATCCCAAAAAGTAAAGTAAAAAAGGAAAAGTGTGAAATAAGCAAAACTTATTGGTGGATGATGTTGAAAGTCAAGTGAAAGTGAAGTGATATCCTTTTTAAGGATTCTAGCACCACATTACCTTATATACATCTCTACCCTACACGTTTCTTGACCTTTCTTTTGGGAAGCCCTTGAGACCCCGAGCTTGTTGATTGACTTAGTGGTTTAAACTGGATTATACATGATTAATTTTGATAATTATGGTTTATTATGCATTCTATGATTTTATGCAAAGATGAACAACTTTCTTATATTGATAAAATGTTTTAAGCATATTTTGATTTTAAATTCCATAAAGTATTCTCTTAGAGTGATCTATGATTGTAGCACACCATTAAAATGTTTTGAAAAACTTTTTCATTGATCTTTAGGACTAATAATCCATTCTATCTTGTATTTTATATTCGGAACTTGCTTGGGGACAAGCAAGGGCTAAGTATGGGGTATTTTGATAGCGTGAATTATTGTCTATATTTTGGGGCCTGTTTAGACGTTTTATCTTCAATAATCTGCATGTTTGTATATATATTATGTGATTATATTGTCGTTTCATCTACCTTTGCGGGAATCGAGGTCTACACCTAGTTTTGTTGTAATCGTAGGTAAAATGGCATATTTTGGACTAAAATGGAGTAAAAGGAGCTAAGGAGTCATTGGAGCTACATTCAGGAGCTTAAGGAATAATCCAGGAATCATGGAATTGGATTAAAGATTCACTTTGGACCAGATTTGAGAGATTTCACATTCAGTTGTCATTCACCTCGGTTGACTACAGAGTCACCTCGACCGAGGTGATCCAGAGGAGCTGACTCGACCGAGGCGAACACCTTGGACGCGGCAAGGATATTTTATTCTTGGCTGAGATCTTTTATTTTTGGAAGGAGGATCTTATCTTTTTAGGCTGGATTTCTGGAAGGAAGAAGATAAGTTAGCCCATATATTTTACCTATTTTTATGGAAAGAGATTTTTCTAAGATATCTTATCTTTGGAAAGTAATTTTCCTATAAAAAGGGTTGGATTTTCCACAAATCTACATCACGCTATACCACAGATAACCTGCTTATACACCGCTTAGGGCTGGAAAATTTGAAGAACCTTTTTGAAGGTTGAAGGAAGATTGAAGAAAGGAAGTTTATAGCTTGTGAAGGGTTTTGTAAGATTCCCTTAGATTCCCTTCATTGTTGTTTGTCTTGTTCGATTTTGATCCAAGGAACGTGTAATATCCGGAATTTTTATTCCGTCTAATTCCGCCGTTGACGGTTTCCCCTTTCTATCTAGTATCTCTTCCTTCACAAATTTCATTATTTTATGTAGAATTTAATTCACATAAAATGATAAAATTATATCAAGCTTTAATCCTTATAATTATCTATTATTTTATCTAGAATTTTATTCACATAAAATGATAGATTTATATCAAACCCTAGTTATTATAATTCATTCTTACCGATGACTTTAGACGAGTTTTGACAAGCTGTGACGAGACCATGACTAACCTGAGACAAGGCCATGACAAAGCCCGACAAATCTGTGACAAACTCATTCATGGGCCTGACAAGGCCATGACGAGTTTTGACAGATTTTTGACAAGAAAAACAACCCATCTTTCTTACCTTAATTTCATCCCAACTTGACTTCGAGCCCAGCCTGCAGCAGTCCAGGAGAGGCTGCTTGTTTATTTCATGATTGAGTGTTTAGTCAGTGATGTGTTCTTTTGGTAACCTTGATGTGCGGGAAACTTAGATGTGGAAACGACAAAACTTTTGTGTAGTGACCAAACACACCCTTTTGGTGCCTTAAAGGCCGATCAGGATTTTCTTACCCTAAGTTTCGGGACGAAACTTATTTTGAGGGGGATCTGATCTAACGACCAGTGTTTTTTCGTTACGCTTTGATAGAGTTAGAGAAGTTTAGGAAACGAATAAAAATTTAGTGATACTAGGACAAACCAGTTTAATTATGGAAGTCGTTTAATTAAGTACCTTGTCCTAAGTTTCGGGACGAAACTTATTTTAAGGGGGTACTGATGTAATATCCGGAATTTTTATTCCGTCTAATTCCGTCGTTGACGGTTTCCCCTTTCTACCTAGTATCTCTTCCTTCACAAATTTCATTATTTTATGTAGAATTTAATTCACATAAAATGATAAAATTATATCAAGCTTTAATCCTTATAATTATCTATTATTTTATGTATAATTTTATTCACATAAAATGATAGATTTATATCAAACCCGAGTTATTATAATTCATTCTTACCGATGACTTTAGACGAGTTTTGACAAGCTGTGACGAGACCATGACTAAGCTGAGACAAGGCCATGACAAAGCCCGACAAATCTGTGACAAACTCATTCATGGGCCTGACAAGGCCATGACGAGTTTTGACAGATTTTTGACAAGAAAAACAGCCCATCTTTCTTACCTTAATTTTAGCCCAGCTTGACTTCGAGCCCAGCCTGCAGCAGTCCAGGAGAGGCTGCTTGTTTATTTCATGATTCAGTGTTTAGTCAGTGATGTGTTCTTTTGGGAACCTTGATGTGCGGGAAACTTAGATGTGGAAACGACAAAACTTTTGTGTAGTGACCAAACACACCCTTTTGGTGCCTTAAAGGCCGATCAGGATTTTCTTACCCTAAGTTTCGGGACGAAACTTATTTTGAGGGGGATCTGATCTAACGACAAGTGTTTTTTCGTTACGCTTTGATAGAGTTAGAGAAGTTTAGGAAACGAATAAAAATTTAGTGAGACTAGGACAGACCAGTTTAATTATGGAAGTCGTTTAATTAAGTACCTTGTCCTAAGTTTCGGGACGAAACTTATTTTAAGGGGGTACTGATGTAATATCCGGAATTTTTATTCCGTCTAATTCCGCCGTTGACGGTTTCCCCTTTCTATCTAGTATCTCTTCCTTCACAAATTTCATTATTTTATGTAGAATTTAATTCACATAAAATGATAAAATTATATCAAGCTTTAATCCTTATAATTATCTATTATTTTATGTAGAATTTTATTCACATAAAATGATAGATTTATATCAAACCCTAGTTATTATAATTCATTCTTAACGATGACTTTAGACGAGTTTTGACAAGCTGTGACGAGACCATGACTAAGCTGAGACAAGGCCATGACAAAGCCCGAAAAATCTGTGACAAACTCATTCATGGGCCTGACAAGGCCATGACGAGTTTTGACAGATTTTTGACAAGAAAAACAGCCCATCTTTCTTACCTTAATTTCAGCCCAGCTTGACTTCGAGCCCAGCCTGCAGCAGTCCAGGAGAGGCTGGTTATGAGCCCATTAACAGCCCTCCAACCCAGCACGTTCAGCCCTCTCCAGCCCAGCATCTTGCGTAGCACACAACAGCCCCAACATCCTTTGCAGTCCAGCCAGGAGCAGCCCAAGGAAGGCACGCCAAAACGCCAGCCGCTCCTTCTCCCATCTGCTTGTAACAGCTGCATAAATGAGATAATTAAGGAGCTGTAATAACCCTATAATCACGCCAGAAGAGAGGAAAATTGCAACGCCTCCTTGCTCCAGATTTACGCCAGAAGAGAGGAAAACTGCAACGCTTTTCTGTGCTCCAGATTCACGCCAGAAGCGAGGGAACTACAGCAGCCCAGTCGCCCTTCCTTGCTCCAGATTCACGCAGCAAGCCACTCCTGTTGTTGCCCACATTCTACACTCGAGACTACTTCAACACGTCCAACCACACAGCAAGCCATGAGAGCACTCGCAGCATAGCGTCTGACTTCAGCGGATCTTCAAACCACAACTGTAGGCCTCTCGAGTCTTAGCTGATCAGTAGGGTTGGCTGTTAGGCACCTTCAGTACACCACAGGTGCATCCTGAGGCCAGAGTAACCTTCCGTCTTCTTCCTCGTACTCATGAGTTAGGCGAGTCTCATTTGTCCGGTAAACACCTCACCTCCCTTCTATGTGTTGCACTCTCCATATATATGTGCTGATGTGAGCCATTTGAATCCTTGAACCTTTCATAATAGCCATGGAAGATAGCTAGAAGAGCTGGAAATTTTCTGAGTTTTCGGAGGTGACGAACAGTCTACTTGGAGTCACGATTTGGGTAAGTTAGACTCCTCCTTTTTTGCTGGTTTTCGGATATGTCATAGACAGTAGTACATAGTATAACATACTAAAATTTGGGAGGAATCGGAGTTACGGTTTGAGAGTTATTGTGTTCCAAAGTTGATGCCTCATGCAGTTTTTATATATGTGTTGAGTGTTAGGGAAAACAGCAAGTGATGCTGTTTTGTGAGATGGTTTTGAATAAGCTCTTGATCTCCGTTGGGCTTGAATTTTGGATATGATATGGTTGACATATTTTTGTAGAACATATTAAAATTTGAGAGGAATCCAGCGAGTGGTTTGGGAATTATGAATTTTTAAAGATTGAGTCGTAAGCAGTTTTTTTGTTGTGCTGAAATTCGGTTTTGTGAGATAGTTTTAAACAGGATTTTGATCTCCTTTGCAGCTGAATTTCGGATATATTGTAGATAAGATTTTATAGTAGAACATATCAAAATTTGGGATAAATCCAGCGAGTAGTTTAGGAGTTATGATTTTTCAAAGTTAAGACAGTGTGCTGTTTGTTAAGTGTTGTAACCAACTTTAGGAATTTTTGTAGAAGCGAGGTTTTAACAGTTTTAAGAAATTCTTTCTACTATGAGTAGATGGGATATCATAGATGATCTAGGGAATTATTTCGGAATTTTTATAAGATTATTCGAATTTTATATTTGAAGCTGTAGTTGGACTTTAGTGACTTTTCGGGAAATAGAAAATGGGTAGTTTTTCTAGTTGTTACCTAAAATCATCTTAGAGAGTAGAATATGGTTAGTTAGTCTCAAATAAGAGTTTAAACATAAATTATGAAATTTTTGTAAGTTTCGGGACCAAGGGTAAAATAGTCATTTTACCATAAATTAACACTGTAATCAATTCCGTTCTATTAAGACCTACTATCTTAGAAGTCTTAGACTTCTAATTACCTAGAAAGTGTGCTGACACACTTGCCTCCTTTGACAGGCTACTGAATTCCTACATTTACCGATGAGTGGTGATTAAGAGAGTCGAAATTTGATTCTGGTAAGTCCACGGACTTACTTAGCTGGCTTTCTTGTATGAGTGTAATGTGTATGGGTGGTGTTTGCTAGTTATGATAAACAACGAAACCGGATTAGGCCGACTTTATTATTTTGGTAATTGACCCAAGTGTATGATAACGGGTCGTGACATCATCTGCTAGCTCTTGCGAGAGTCTAGGAGGTTCCCTGCGACCAGCCCAGTCCGGTAGACGGTCAGATGCATTAGTACCATTCCGCGTTGGTAAACGGGGACAGGGGCGAGGTTTGGGAATCCCTCGTGTCACAAAATAAGTATCATTAGTAATGACCTATCACCTAATTATAGATAATAAAAGGATTGAGTGTTGCATGTTGATTGTGTATGTTGTGTGTATGTGCTTTTACCTTTATACTTATGTATAGAATGTTAGCTAACGGTTTTATACTGCTTGTAGATGTCTTGCAGGTTAATACAGTTGTAGAGAGATCCGGAGGGAATGGTCAGCCGGGTCGACGTACTCATTTACTTGGGGACGGGGATGTCTTTTGTTCTTCATATGTGTCGTTTGGTACCTTTACTTTGTAAGGCTGATACATATTCTTCATGTATATATTGTTTAAAGTTTTCAAATGTTTTAAATATTTTTGTGCCTTGTTGTAAGATCCTAGTGAAATTGTTGTCAAACTAAGGTCGGGAACCATTGTGAGGTCCTAACCAGTAGCTCCCCGAGTTCTCAAAATTTGGGGTGTTACAGAACGCTTGTTGTTTGATAATTGATTCAGTTATTGAAGCCTTTCTCTTAAGGTTTTCTTGTTCAATTATTCTCTTTCTTCCCATATATTTGATTATTACTTTCATGATGATGAGTGGCTAATTTCTTTGTGTGATTCTAGGGTGATTGGTTGAAGGTTGTGGGAAAAACAATGATAGAATAATCCTAATCACAGTAGGACCCTGAAAGTTCGAGTCTTTATCCTTAACCCTAAGGCATCTCGCTCAGTCGATGAACATCTCGGCCGGGGTGGAATTCTTCTGACCGAGGTGACTTATCTGATCCGAAACTGAGAGTTAAGTGTTAGAGTTTGCCAAATCCTATCCTTATTACACCTTTCCTGGTTCAATGCAAGCCTAGGATGAGACTTACCCGGTAATTCCTTTGTTTGTTTACCTAAGATCATAAGTGTAGGTAATAAAGGTTTATCCTTTATTGGGGTTTGAGTGTGCTTTCATTCCATCTTTGTGAGTTAGCCTGAGACTTACCCGGTAAAGGTTGATTCTATTCCCTTAGTTGGAGTGTTAGTTTGAAATTATAGTTCTTTTCATAAATTCCTTGAGACTTACCCGGTAATAGGAGTTACGATTTGGGATTAGTGAATAGTGAGACTTACCCGGTGATCTATTCCACTTTAGTAACATCTTCCCTATGCAAATATCTCAGCTTTGTCCGTTTATCTTGAGATCTTGAGTTGGAACCACAACTAGATGCTTTAATCGCTAGTTGCATATTTCCTTAATTGACTTTTTATCATCTTTGATTGTTTTAATTGCTTTTGTGGGTAGTAATTACATAAGCTTACCTATTCCGACTTTGTTTCACTAAGTCCCGGTGATCAACCCCTGGAATTTCTTGCTTTTTACTACGATTGATCCGTACACTGCGGGTTCGCATCCTTATTTTAAGCTTACATCTAGGGTTATAAATTTAAAGCTTGCACACACCGTTTGGAGCGAACACTCATATATATCTATCAGTATTTAAATTGTTCATTTTCATCTATGTTTTACTTTTGTTCACATGGTTTTTTTTCACCAACCTTTTCGGTTTCATAAATATCTGTCAGACCGTCACATTTATATCATTTTCTTCCGAGTAAATTGTCGGAAACCACTTGCTAAATGGGGTCATTTGCACTTGATTATACCTTAAAAATGTTTAATTTTTTTAGAAAAGTAAATATATTTATGAAAGAAGGATTTACAAGAGAGTCATGCTAGACTCAAAAGAGATACATAGGGAGTAGATGAGGTTTACAGAACATGAAGGCCAAGGGACTTTGCCCACATGATTGAATTTTGAGATCTATCCTTCCATTTGCATGAGGCGTAATTCTTTGTAGCTCTAATGACGAGATCATTTCTCGCTTTCCAGATGAAGTAGATGTAGCTAGTGACGGAGAAAATACGGATCTGAGAGATCAGGTCATGTTTGTGGGGTTTGAGTGAGCTAATCAAGTTCCAGAGGTCAACTCTAAAAGGATAGGGAGCAAGCTTCGGGAGCCATCTGAAGGTGAGGTCGAGTACTACAATGGAGAAGTTGTAGTACTAGAAGAGATGGTCCTCATTTTCCGAATGTAATCCACATAGCTTGCAAGTGTCATCCAAGACAATATTCCACAAAAAGAGCTTAGTGAGCGTAGGGAGTTGTTTATGGCTTACCATCCATGAGATAAAACTACACTTAGAAACATTTATACCTTTCCAGATGACACCAAGACGGAAGGGAGGGTTTGATGGCCGGGGCTTCCAAATCAGGGTGTATGCAGCAGTGGTGGAACGGGTTCCGTTTGGTTTAGTAATGATGTTGGTAAGAGGGCATCATTTCCCGAGTCAATAATCTCATTTCAAACTTTGAGGATCATGCTCCACATGTGGTTGTGCTTTAGTTGGAGGCGTAAGTCCAAATAGAGTTACCTTTGAGGTTATTTTGATTTACCCATTCGGACCAAAGGCTAGGAAACAGGGTGACGTGATCCAAAAATGCTTAATCGTCTAGACCCACCCGTTAAATGTGTTTTGTTAGAGTTTTAACACCCCTCCTAGATCCATCAGTTTTGTCATGAGTGGGGCCCACTTTTAATATTTCATTATCCGCCATAAACCCGGTTTGTTAAAATGTTGAATTTCATGAAACGGACCGGGTCTTGTTCTAAATTAAAACAAGGATTCAGTGAACCGGAATGTTGACATAACAAAACAATCACGGTAATTATCCTATAAATTTGCAAATTTCAAAAATCCGGGCGACATTCTGGTAGTCAAAGGCGGATATTGGCAAGGTTTTGTCCTGCGAGGGTGACAGCGAGATCGGCAGGCGACAATGGAGGATCTAGAAGGTCTAGTGAGGGGAAGTGGATCCGGAGGTTTTTAAGAGTTCAAGAAATGGGGGTTTTGGTATCAGACCGGCATTTGTATGAAAAGGAGTTGTTCTAGTGTAGCCGATTTGCCCGGAGATCTCTTCAATAGAGTTCGCTTAGAATTTAGGGGAATTCAGAAGCAATTCCACGAAGGATTTAGGGCTAGAATCGCAGCTCTACGGCCAAAGGGCCCGATTAGCCCACGATTTCTGTTGGATAATCCAATTGTATCGGTATGAGAGATCATGTTGTGAACAATGTAGCAATAGTTTGAGCGGAAGAAAAGTTTGTTAGATTGAATGTATTCTCACACGTTTACAAGCTGCAGTCCATGGTTATATATAGCCTCAATATAATAGAACCCTATTCTGTTATGACTTCTATTTATTTACAAACTTTTCCCTCTTATTCTATCTATTTACATGCATGTGTATATATTCTATATACCCAATCAAGATGGAGTAGGTGAAACCAAACCAAGCTTGCAAGATAAGAACGTGAACTAAGGAGTAGTGAGTGCTTTGTTGAAGAGATCATCCAATTGAAGAGAAGATTTGACAAGAGTTGTAGAGATGAATCATTTGAGAACTTCATCACGTACAAAATGGAAACCTATTTTGAGATGTTTTGTACGCTTGTGGAACACAGGATTAGCAGCTAAATACCGAGTTGCTTTGTTGTCACACATCATGGAAATAGGCAGTGTGACTGGGATATACAAATCTCAAAGTAAGCCTTTCATCCATATAATCTCAGAAGTGGTAGCCGGCATGGCTCTATACTCACTTTCAGCTGAAGATTTGAAGACAGTTTTCTAATTCTTTGTCTTCCAAGATACCAAAGCTTTGCCTAAAAATAAGCAATAACCAGGTGTAGACTTGCAAGTGAAGGCACAAGAACCCCAATCAGCATCACTATAAGGTGAAAGATGTAGATCATTGTCTGAAGGATAACTCAGTGCTAGGTCCATTGTGTCTCGAAGATACTTGAGAAGATGAGTGGTAGCCAGCCAATGAGGAACTCGAGGGCAAGGCAGGAATTGACTGAGTTGTTGGACAGAAAAGGCTATAAGTTAGGTACACATATATACAACATCTATAAGTTATGTATCATACTTAGATTACTTACTTTATGATCTCATATTACATACACATGTGTATTTGTAGTCAGTTAATCAGCTTGTAGATTATATTGTGTACACTCTGTACTTATTATGTACTGCTATTAACATCAAAATATATATGTTCACTGATAGTTCAATACATTTTACAGATATATGTTTTCCATTCAATTCTTAAGCTTGCAAAGGTATTCGCAAGTTTGACAAATGAAAATGCAACACCCTTCTATTTGCGATGGGTGTCAAAGTTTGGGAAAAGGGGGAAGCCGTTCCCTGGGTATGCAGAATTTAAGGGTATTGTTAATACCCTTAACAAAAAGGAAATAAAAATTGTGCAAGGACTGATTGAAAGTGACGACACCTATAGGTGGTGTAACGACCAGTTTTTTTCGTTACGCTTTAAAAGGGTTAGAGAAGTTTAGGAAACTAATAAAAATTTAGTGAGACTAGTACATACCAGTTTATTTATGGAAGTTGTTTACATAAGTACTTTGTTCTAAGTTTCGGAACGAAATTATTTTAAGGGGGTACTGATGTAATACCCGGAAAATTTATTTTCCTTTTTATACCCGATCAAACCGGATCCCGATCCGCCAACCTCTATTCTTCTTAAATAAAATAAAACAATATTAAATTCTATCATTTTATGTGACCTTGATTCACATAAAATGATAATTAGGTAACCTGTATAATAATTCCGTACATTTTAAAAACCGAAGAGCGGTTCCGTGCGAGTAACGATTTATTTTTTTTAGCCCATCCCCTAACGGGATGAGCGGGCCATCGGAGTAGGCCCACTAATTAATCAGCCGGCCCAAATGTAACCCTAAACCCTAATTAACTTTAACCTAATCTAATCAGTTTCCCTAATCCTAGTCCACGCTAATCAAGCCTCTCTACCGCACAACTGCTCACGTCTCTGCCTTCCTTCTCGCGCTGATCATCCGCCTCGCGTTCACCGGAGTCAGAGAGAGACGTTGTTGCTCACTAACGTCCTGCACAAGCCGCCTGGAACTGCTGCTGCTCGCCAACGCCTTGCACTCCGGAAAACGCTGCTCACCAACGTTCTGCACAGGCGCCTGGGACTGTTGTTGCTTGCCAGCGCCTTGCACTCCTGAAGACGCTGCTCACTAACGTTCTGCACAGGCGCCTGGGACTGTTGTTGCTCGCCACGCCCTACACACCCGGACACAGCTACTCGCCAACGTTCTGCACTCAGCCCTCTGCACTTGACACTAAGCCACTGCACGCCTCCAGCGAGAATAGGACAGAAGACGAACGATCGGTAATAACTACCCTATACCTCGTCTTTCACTTGTGCTCGGTAGCCCAAAAACAACTCACCTTAGGACACTGTAATGTTGCAGCACCCCGGACCACCTCGCTCTTCTCTTTCTGCATCCTCGAGCAATCAGGGACATGACTTTTCCCCTTCTGTGCAAAATGCATCAGCAGCAACCTTGGTACCTTCTTTTCCGTGCATTCGAGTCTCGGAATCGGGTAAGGCTTGTACCCCTTGCTACACTACATTTCAGTCCTTCTTTCCCTTGCCTAATGTGTACTAGTTCCGTTTTAAACCTAATCAGAACAACCATAAGTGAGTTGTACAGATTCAAGCGCTTTCCTGAGTTTTCGGAAGTGATAAACAAACAACTTCGGGTCCAGATTTGGATACGTTAGACTTCTTATTTTTGGCTGAATTTTGGATATGTTGTAGTCAGTAGTACATAGTAGATCATACTAAAATTTTGGAAGCATCCGATCTACGGTTTGAGAGTTATTATGTTCCAAAGTTGACGCCTCATGCAGTTTTTATAAATGTGTTGAGTGTTGGGAAAAACAACAGGTGATGTTGTTTTGTGAGATGGTTTTGAATAAGCTCTTGATCTCCGTTGGGCTTAAATTTTGGATATGATATAGTTGACATATTGTTGTAGAACATATTAACATTTGGGAGGAATCCAGCGAGTGGTTTGGGATTTATGATTTTTCAAAGATTGGGTCGTAAGCAGTTTTTCGATTTTGCTGAAATTTCTAAGTGTTAAGGAAAGGTGCTTGTGATGCAGTTTTCTGAGATAGTTTTAAATAGGCTTTTGATCTCCTTTGCTGATGAATTTTGGATATATTATAGATAAGATTTCATAGTAGAACATAATGAAATTTGAGAGGAATCCGAGTTGCAGTTTAAGAGTTATAGCGTCGCAAAGTAGAGACCTTGAGCTGTTTTTCCAGCATTGATTTTGACCAAGTATAGGAACATTGTAGTGTAGTAGCCAACTTTAAGGAGTTTTGTAGTAGGGATAGTTGAACAGTTTTAGGAAATTCTTGCTCCTATGAGTAGATTTGATACCATACATAATTTAAAGATTAATTTTAGAATTTTTATAAATTTATTTTAATTTCATATTTGAAGCTGTTGTTGGACCTTAGTGACTTTTCGGGAAATAGAAAAGTGGGTAGTTTCTCTAGTTGTTACCTAAAATCTTCCTAGGGAGTAGAATATTGTTAGTTAGCATCAAATAAGAATTTAAGTACATATTTCGGGTTTTTGGAAGTTTCGGGACCAAGGGTAAAATAGTCATTTTACCATAAATTGGTACTGTATTAAATCCCGTTCTAATAGGATCTACTACCTTAAAAGTCTTAGACTTCTAATTACCTAAAAAGTGTGCTGACACACTTGCCTCCTTTGACAGGCAACCGAGTTATACAGTTACAGATTAAGTTGTGATTAAGAGAATCGAGATCTGATTCAGGTAAGTTCACGGACTTACTTAGCTGACTTCTTGTATAAGTGTAATGTGTATGAGTGGTGTTTGTTAGTTATGATAAATAACGAACCGGATTAGGCCGACTTTATTATTTACGTAATTGACCCACGTGTATGATAACGGGTCGTGACATCATCTGCCTAGCTCTTGCGAGAGTCTAGGAGGTTCCCTGCGACCAGCCCAATCAGGTAGACGGTCAAATGAATTAGTACCATTCCGCGTTGGTAAACGGGGACAGGGGCGAGGTTTGGGAATCCCTCGTGTCACAAAATAAGTATCATTAGTAATAACCTATCACCTAATTAAAGATAATAAAAGGATTGAGTGTTGCATGTTGATTGTGTATATTGTGTGTTTGTGCTTTTACCTTTATACTTATGCATAGAATGTTAGCTAACGGTTTTATACCGCTTGTAGATGCCTTGCAGGTTAAGACAATTGTAGAGAGATCCGGAGGGAATGGTCAGCCGGGTCCACATACTCATTTAGTTGGGGACGGGGATGTCTTCTGTTCTTCATATATGTCGTTTTGATACCTTTGCTTTGTAAGGCTGATACATATTCTTCATGTATATATTCTTTAAAGTTTTTAAATGTTTAAAATACTTTTGTGCCTTGTTGTAAGATCCTTGTTAAATTGTTGTTAAACTAAGATCAGGACCCATTGTGAAGTCTTAACCAGTAGCTCTCCGAGTTCTCAGAACTTGGGGTGTTACAGGTGGGGTAGCAAAGGGAGAAGACAAAAGGATAGATTTTTGTTTGACGTTGGTTTTGACAAATTTGACTTAATAATTAAAAGGCCTAATCTTGTTCATGAATAGGAAAAATCATTTAGGTAAGTTTAGTACTAACTATTTACTTAAATTTATTTTATGTAGTAGTTATTTACATAAATTTGTTGATATGGTGTTCTTATGTAGTCTTACTGCCCCAAAAATCATAATCATGAATGTTTTAAATTTTGTAGGTGATGATGATGATTTTGTTGATCCACCAAGTGAGTGACTTAATTGATATATTTTGTACAGAACAAGTGAGTGTCAAACAGTAATTAACACTCTAATTTATGTCAACAGTAAAACCAGTTGTGGTTGTGAAAGATATGGCAGTTGATGAAAAGATGAAGGGGAAAAGGAAGGATGAAGCAAGCAGTCCAAATATCATACCTGTCAGGTTGTTAATTTTTATGCGCACAAGAGTTTTTTTCATTTATGTACAATATATGCATTTACTAACCCAGATGACGAACTGTGTGTAGATCATCAAAGAGGACTAACAAGACTAAGGAATCAGTATCAACATCACCAATCGAAGGGAATTATGTACATGTAGTCGAAGAGATCAAAGATAAAGGTGTTAATCCAACAGATTCCAAGATCCTTGAGACTTCATGGTCAGTTTATTTAATGTGTTCACATTACGTTTTACAAAAGTTATGATCATTTGAAACTATATACTTAAAAAGAGCCATTTAAATAATGGAGACACATTATGTACATAATGTGAAGGTTCGTGTTAACATAAGTCTGTGTAACATACATACAATGCGTGATTAGATTGTAGATTATTGACAACAAAATATTTATAATGTATATCTATGTACATTTAGTATTTCAAAAGATGTACACATGAGAAACACACATACTAAAAACATGCCCCTTCATGTACTAGTTTCAATTCATATACATAAGGAGACACTCGCATATTGAACACTTGCACAATTCTATGTCCTATTTTCAATACGTATACATACTGGAAACATGCCTTTTCATGTACTGATTTCAAATTATGTACATAGCATATTATAATATTATTGAAAGTAGGATAATATTATCTGAACATGTAACCTGAATGTGTGTTCATATAATGTAGCATTTAAGTTCCGGATGGCTATATAAATGTACATAACCTCAGTGTAAACACGGCAGAATGGACTCAACTCAACCGGATTAGGTTGCTCAAATCATGAATAAGTTGGAATCCATTCAACGGGATAAATAAGAACTAGCTGACAAGGTCGAACAACAAAGAATGCTTATTGATAAATTGACAATTTATTCAAGGGATCTTGGAACTCTATATGACAAGATAGACACGACTGTATACATGTCAAGCAAGTGGACCAAGAGCAAAATAAAAATTCTTGTTAGAGACATTCTAGCTCCACCGTCAGCTACAAAAGGTTCTGCACCACTTGGAATAACTGTTGATACGTCTACAAAAGACATTATAGACGATGCAATGGTGCAAGAGTTAGCAGGTGGTTTGAGTGAGGTATGAACATCACAATGTTTAATGTATAAGTAAGAAACAAAACTCATAAACAATGTAGGGTAATATAATGTAATTGTAATATTATGTACCTCAATATGTTACTTTATATAACATTATTTAAAAATATGTATGACATGTTATTATTTAAAACAGGGTGTCGATGTAGATGAACCCGATCAAAGGGTGGGTCTAAGGGTTTCAAAAGATAGTAAATACAAGCATACACCCTACAGGAAAAATGTCAAACTCCCGAAGGAACCCCCATGAGCATGCTACAAACAATTGATCGTCAAAAATTGTATAACTGGGTGAAGAACATGGACGATCAAGGTTCGATAAGAGGATATATTAAGAACATATCTAGAGCATCCATCTAGGACATATTGAAGCCATACGGCTAGATAAAAGACGAGGTGCGTATCAATGTTTAATATGTGTACATATAGTCATTACACTATATGTATTATTATGTTATGTACCTAGCAATATGTACACAAATGATATGATTATTTTTATTTTCATAATATTTTTTATCACACGCTATAGATGAGATTATTATGCACATGCGAAAGAGTATTGTCGAGAACCTTGAGCGTTTCGGCAATATTTTTAAGCTATCGTCAGTTTGGTTTAGGGCATATAACCATACAAAATTTGCGAAGTATGTTGAAATGAATGACGGCATGCCGAATTTCAATCAAAGAATGTTTGAATTTATATCTGGAGACAACCCACAGATATTGAGAAAGCCTTTATACGACGTTGATGTGATATATTCACCATTCAACCTTCTTGAATCGCATTGAGTAGCTCTTGAAATTGATTTCCATATGTGGTGCATATATGTATATGTTCATCAGATTAACTTCACAAAGGATGATAAACAACAAAAACTATTAGAGTCAATGGCCGTTATTCTTCCTCAACTTCTTAGAGTCCACAGTAAGCACAAAAGGCTGGGAGATAGATTGAATGGGCCTTTTAAGGTGATTAGGAAAACTGGTTTGAACATCAACGCCGATGGGTACGTAATGTATATATCAAATATGTAGTGATACATAAAATAATTCATACTTATATTTACATATGTTTATTGAACTCAAGGGAAGTTGTGTGATATTCACTTTGAAGTACATACAATACTTAGCCTTTAGACGTACTGATTTGAATGCTATCAGCGATGATTCTGTTCAAGCAAGTAGAGAGAAACTTGCTAATGTTGTGTTCACAAGGGAATGACCTAGATGGTTTGATGAGATATGAAGATCGTCACTTTATGTAATGGTTTATGTAACCGATACATGATGACATACTTTATGCTGTCTTGATTGAACTTAAATTATGATTACAATGGATGTTTATTACGTATGGATATTTATTGCATGTGTACATTTGACAGTTTCAGTTAAATTAAACTTATTAGAAAGAAGTATATTTGTCTAATTTTACATAAATTATAGTTTGTGTACATATATGTTTGGGTGTTATAAGTGACATTATTTGCCACAATATATTTATAATAGAGCATAACATACATTTCTTCAACTCTATGATTGAACTTTATATTTTGATAACGTGATTTATGACGTTAGTATAGACATTCATTTAGATAGTTTTTCCCGTTATTCATGCACGGTTTAGCATTAGTTCATGACGTTTACGCTTAATTTATGCATATTTCTAGAAAAGACGTCTACACGAGCTTTTGTCGGCTTTGTAGGTATTTCGGATATCTTTTGGGCATTAATCGATACATTCGAGGGTCAAGCCTCATGGTGGTACACATCCAAGGCTTTGAAGGAACATAATTGGAGCAATGAAGGACACAAGGACCCTTATTGGTGCAAGCAATGGAGCAACTCATGGCTAGACGATCATAACAAGCCTCTGTTGAAGAAAATCGGACCAGCACTCAGGAAAATCGGCCGATTTATCTGACTGGGTCGATATCTGGCCTTTGACAGCTTAAGCCACGTGTCCCACGATCTCTTTGTCCGGCCTTGCTCTTGATGGAGAATATAAGTGGTCCTGCAAGCTGTTGCTGGGAATCTCTCCCACATTCTCTCACACACACCTCATTCCATTGGATAGACTTGGAGAAGAAGAAAAACTCTCTCAATTTGGGGAGAAGAAGAAGAACACCAAACTTAGAGTGAAAGTGAGTTTTTGAGTGATTTTTGGAGTCTTTGATTGAAGAACTATTGGAAGGATTGTTAGGAACGTTTTGGAACTTCTTTTGAGGGGTTGTAAGTCTTGGTTAAACTTATATTCAGCTGAGATTTATTGATTTTAGTTGCTTATCTTTCATCATCTACCTATGAAAACCATGTATGCTTGTGTGATGATTTTGGATCTTGAAATGCATGTTATTGGCTAGTTTATAGTGATTCTGGATTGATGGATTGATGGTTATGGCTTGGGTGATGATAGAATGGACTTATGTTAGTTTAGGATGATTCGTATGCACAAAATCTAACCCAGGAAGAAAAATCGACCTGTTCTTCAGGCAGATCGTCCGATTTTGCTATGATCCACCCGATTTTTCTCTCTGTTGCTCTTTAATTGATGAATCTGTAGGTTAGGATGATAGGTTGTTGGAATCCTAGTGTTTATTAAGCATAATTTAGCTTAGGATCATCTAATACTAGCAACCTAAGTGAGGGAAGAGACCTACCCGGTGATTTCCAACCTTAGATACCTAAGATGATGAACTCTAGGTAGTAGTGAGCCTCACAAGCCGCTATTGGATTGAGTGTGCTAGGATTATTGCTTCAGACTTCCCTTTTCCGAGACTTACCCGGTAAGGAGAGGGTTTCCCCCTTAAGTAGAGTCCGGTTTGTGTAGAATTCCCTACTTTAACCCCTTGAGACCTACCCAGTAATAGGAGTTTGATGCGGGATTAGTGAAGCGAGAGGCTTACCCGGTAATTACTTCCATTAGAGAAACACCCTTTCCCAACACCGCAGCTTTATCCTTAGAATCTTTAGAAGCTTGAGTCCAATGCCATAACCGAAAATCTTGACCTCTAGAATCCACTTTTCTCTCTTTGATCACATAACTTGTGCTTGTGTTACTTGTTTGTTTTGACTAGCTTGAGTTGTTAGTTTAGTTTATCATCTTGCTTGATTTGTGATCTTTGTTTGATCACCACAAAAACCCAATAAAAAAATATCATGATTTTCATTTCTTTGTTTCTTTCTCTTTTCTTAGACTAGATTCACACTATCTATGGTCACTTGTTGATTCGATTTCACCTTAGTCTTCGTGTTCGACCTCGGAATACTATCCTTGCTACAAAACGACCCATACACTGTGGGTTCGCTAGGAGTTAGGAAATTATATCGAGTTTATAAATTGTAAGACTTGTGTGCTACACAATCGTAGCGTAACATATTAAACTTACATACACACCAAATTAGAACAGAACATACATAATATGTATGATTCAACATTATATTAAACGATTAGCCGATCAATATGTATCATTAAATTGAACTCATATGTATGTATAAAGTATAAAATGTCGACCTTCAAACATAATACTTTATGTTCACAAGTTTACATAACTATTAAGTATCAAAGTACATTGACTATTTTGGTTGATTTACACAAGTCTTCTTCGTGTGTCCACTAAATTCATAACAACTACATTTTCTCTTACTCATTTGTTCCCAAGAGACACGTATTTTAGACTTTGGCATTCTTCCACATCTTTTAAGCTTCAATGGAGGACCACAAACAATATCTGATACGTAAACCGGCATTTTCCATTCCGACTTGTTCGGTACAAGGTAAATTACCCCTGAATATTTAGCCCTCCAATATTCAGTGATATAATACTTACTTACAAGATTAGAAGGATCCGTACCTACATGTTTTGATGTAGCTACGACATGTATGCATGGTATCTCTTCAATATCAAACTTTTTGCACGCACAAGTCTTCAGTTGCAAACAAACATTTACATGTTCATCACCCTTTGTCACTTCAAACTCCATCCTTTTTTGCGTCAAGTGTGTACACAAAGTAGGAACCAGATTCATCAAACCTTTTTTGAATGATAGCATCAACTTTTGGCATGGATACATCTACACAAGCTTGAGACTTTTGACGGCGCTCCGCAAACCATCGGGACATGAATTGAATAATTTCATCAAGCATGGATAAAACTAGATATTCCCTCTCATCTTTCATTATTTTTTTAACCCATTCGGCGTTGTTACTAGTCATGATGTTGTACCTTTTGGCGGGAGATAATGAACGTGCCCATATTGATATTCCCATCTCATTAAGCACCAATCCAAGCTTTGGCTTCTCCTGTAGATGTTAAATATTAGAAGGATACAATAACTATACATAATGAACAATATACATAAATTAGGTACAGTAACATACTAATGATATTTGTCTCAGTATTCCATGCATTAAGTTTTCCTATATCTTTTCGCCCCATCAATGAACATTTGTAGGATACGGTTCGATCTTGTTCTCTTTCTTAGATTGCCCTTTAGGTGTCAAATACATTAACCATGAAATGCCACACGATAGTACGATGTTATACCCTTCTTAATAGAATTATATCTATCAGACACAAACACAAGTTCGTTATTGTCCGGTATGATACAACTCAAATTATTAATAAAGAAATCCCAAAGCAGTGGGTATATCTGTTGATTTGCAGTTTGTGCAGTTGCAATGAGAAAAACTCCCCCATATTTCCCACTTAAATATGTGTCAACGATTGTGATAATCTACAATTTTTGAAATGTGTGCACATTTCAAATACAGAAACTAGTAATGTGTGTACATAAACAATAATATATGTATTCATTGAGTTATTATAAAAATAAAACGTAAAAATTCATACACACAAGGTGATGCTAAATGTGTAAAATGGTGTGAACCTTTCGCATCGCACCAAACCCTCTGATGGATTGTCTAAATGCAACAAATACATATCTGAAACGATTTTTTTCATCAAGTATAAGGGCAGAAATTGTACCATTGTTTACCTCCTCTAAAATATACAAATACGCAGGGATTGAGCTATAATTATCTTCTGAAGTTCCTCTAATCATGTCCTTAACGGCTTCTTGTGATTTCCAACACTTCCCATAACTAGCATCAATTCGATGTAAACTATTCATAACCGTGACTATTTGATTCACAAAAAATAACATTTTTGAGTTACCGTACCTACACAAATGTGAGCTACATATGTTATGAAACATTTTATATTGAAGAAAGTAATATTTCAGTGATAATGAACAACATACATTGATTTCACTTTATCTGCTATAACTTGATAAGAAGCACCCATGTTACCAGCTCTCCTCATGTAATAGGAACATGTGTGGGTGGAGACAAACCTTATTGTTGTAAAAAGCTTAGGGAAATGAACCCTTCATTTACAGTCTTCATCAATACATCTTGTTGTTACTACCTTCCTTTTCGACTTAACAATCCTATATTGGGAATATTATGACATTGAATTCAGACACAAAGCGTTCTTTAATTCAACTTTTGAACAATATATTTTCCCCACAACAAGTTCGTAATCATGCACATCAGGTACATAAGTATTTATATGAGGAACTATTGTAAGAGAGTCAATCGTTGTATTATCTTCATGGGCGGTCACAGGTACACTTGATGAATGTGTACATAAATCAAGTTGCGAACAACCGTTCATATTATGGTCTGCATTATGTAACAGTCCATCAACCTCCTCAACCAGACAACGATTGCATTTATCAACATTATGTACCTGCTCCACTGACTCACCATTGCCAGACTTATGTAGTTCCACTTTTGTGATACACATGGAACACTCCACATGTACTGTTGCCGTCCATTTATTTGAATAAATGTTTCCAATTCTACCCTTGTAGCTAGTGACTTCAAATGGCTTGAATGCTGGATTGAAAGGATTCTTGTACGACAATTTTATATCAAATTCTGATAGACATATTCCAAATTGTATTGCGACCTTATGTTTCATCTCATCAAAGGTGCAAGAAACGTCAACAACAAGAGGTTTGCTTGAAACATCCCCAATGTAGTCCTATACATTATTTTCGAACTCCCAATCACCCCCGTAATATATGGTCACAAACACTGAAGTCATCCCTATTACAGAAAACACGACCAATCACTTACATAACCATGTATAGTAAATGGTCTATATGTAAGCATACATAATGTATCTTAAACATACGTTATATGTCAATGGTGTATATGTAAACATATTACTTTCTTCTTATGTACATATCTTAAACATGCAATGCATGACGAAAAACAAATAATCAGATGAAGTCCAAAACCCCAACATACATGTATGTACACAAACTAGCCATTACACATTAGTTAATATCGCACTTACATAATAATCACTACTTCCACACATCAGCCTCATATCGACACTTTTACACTACATAAATATCTATTTTAACCAACATAACTACAAATTGTGTAAAACAAATAAAAACTGTACACAATCATCATAGATTACGCAACATTCATAACACACGTAAAATTGACTGCTAACTTCGTACACAAACAACACAGTTTCAACGATATTTATTGGTTATGTAGATGCGAACATGATTGCCGTTATTTTGTAATTAATGGATATATGTATGCAAGATCTACAATTCCCATACACCATTAACGCAGTTCGCAACATGATTCACACAGAACAATGTATATCTCGTAACAAACATACGCACTTGCCAATTGATACTTACCTGATACATGCGCACGAAACGATACACACAAATCGTTCTGCACTTGATTGTCACCGGATTAGGTATCGGATTGGTCTGTACCAACTAACAATAAAGAACACAGGAGCATAAACAATGGAGTAGCGTTTTCCAAAAAAAGGGACGTTCAAATGATATTCCCCGATTGAAGGAGACTGATATTATTTACTTCCTAAATTAACGGTTTACAATAATACTTACCGTCTTTAATTAGGTTAATTCATAAAGATAAATATGATATAGAAAGATCATGATTTGTGGAGAATCTTTAATTTTGTTTATTATAAATCTTTTTAGTTAAATATGGAGGGGCCTAATTTGTTAACCTATAAACAAATGTGTCTAGTTTATACATCCTATTACATAACTTGCCTACTTAGTCAACTCATCATTGAATCTATTTTTTTTATTTATAAATATATTCGGTCCGGTTCATGTAAACAATTAACGAGTCGTGTGTGTTTATAATGGATAGTGATAAAATATTTAAAAGTGGGTTACATTTACAACAAAATTGACGGATCTAGAAGGGGTATTAAAACGCTAACAAAATGTATTAATGAGTGATCATAGGCAATTCAGTCTTTTCTTCCAGGGTTTACCTTTGTTCACACGGGTTTCTTTCAATAAATTATTCCGTTTCACAAATATCGATCGCTATTTATAGCATTTAACATAGGATTCATCATAGTTCATAGAATTTTATTTCAAGGATAATAGAGTTCTATTTCTCCATATGTTTAGTTTCATAAATATTTATTGTTGTTTAAATCATTTTCACCTAGTGGTTTACCATTTCTCGTAGGGCTTTTCCATCACCCTTTTCGATTTCATAAATATAATACAAATTATAGAATTTTCACCTAGGATTTACATTTGTTCGCGCGCGGGGTTTTTTTTGATAAAGTTTTCAGCTTCACACACAGTTATCATTAGTTATATCGTTTTCATCTAGGTTTACCATTGTCATAGATTTACATCTTAAAAACCTTTGTTTCGAAAGGTTTATATATTATGAGGATCGGATGTACAAGGGAAGGGTCTCACTAGACCCGAGAATTACAATAGATAAAGAGGAGAAATAGTAGATGAGTGAGGTTACAATAGATTAATTCCGAGGAGATGGGCCCAAGCAAGGGAGCTGGGGGATCTATCCTTCCATTTGTAGGATGTGAAGTTCTTGGTGGCGTTGATGACTTTGTGGGCGCAAGCAGCCGGGTGGGTGAAGTGTTGATTGAAAGTGAGCTCGTTTCTCGCGTTCCAAATGTGGTAGATGAAGTTTGTGACCGATGAGATGGAAACGTGAGTGGGGAGATCGTGATTTTGAGGCTTTAGGGTCCTTAGCCAGTTCCATAAGCCATTTGCGTGAGCAAGGGGTGAGGGTTGTCTGAGCCATCTGAAGGTGAGGTCAAGGACTACGGTGGAGTAGCTGCAGAGGTGGAAGAGGTGATGTTCTTCCTCAGGGTGTAAGCCACAAAATTTGCAAGAGTCATGCTGCACAATGTTCCAGGTTCGAAGTTTTGTGAGGGTGGGGAGGCGGTTATGGCTTGCGATCCACGTGATAAAACTGCTCTTGGGAATGTTAAGGCCTTTCCAGATGAGGCCAAGATGGTATGGAAGGGGGGAGGTGTGACGTTTTCCAGATGAGGTTATAGGCAAGTGTGGTAGAGAATTTTCCGTTTGGCTGTGTGGTGAGGGTGGGGAAGGTATTGTCGTAGCCAGCATCAATGATTTGGTCACGAATTATGAGAATTATTCGCCAAATGTGACTGTACTTGAAGTTTGAGGGGAAGGTCCAGATGGAGCAACCTTTTAGAATGTTGGAGTGAATCCATTCAGACTAGAGGGTGGGGCTCAAATGGTGATGATCAAGATCCTGGATGAGCTTTGATATGCGGGCTTTAATCCAGGAGAGCAGTTCTTTGAAGCCGAGACCACCGTCCTCAAGGGGAGTGCAGACCACGTTCCAAGCGACGAGTGTGCGGGGGTTGATGGTCTTACCCGACTAGAGGAATGAACGGAGCAGGCTCTTGATTTTGGAGATGATAGTCGGAGGGATTAGGAGGACTGAGCACCAATAATAGTTGAGTGCCATGAGGATGGAGGAGGTGATCTGCATTCGGCCGGCGTATGATAGGTTTCTGGCTCTCCAAGAATTAATTTTACTGGTGATTTTGGTGATGAGGGGCATGTATTCGGAGGTGTTTAATCGTTTGCTGCCAACAAGAATGCCCAGACAGGTGAAGGGGAGCTCACCGAGGGGAAGGCCCGTGGAGGTGGAGATGATTCCACGATCCAGGGGGAGAGCCCTCCGGTGTATAAGGCAGATTTGGAAGGGTTCAGAAAGAGCCCGGAGTACTTCCCAAATGCGCTGAGCGTGTTCATCAAAGTGTTAATAGAGATAAGGTCTCCTCTACAGAATAGGAGAAGGTCATCAGTGAAGCAAAGATGTGTGATGCGAGGAGAGGAGCATTTGGGGTGCAGGTTGAAGTTCGGATTTGAAGTGTTGATACGGAGCATTGATGACAGGACTTCCATTGCGATGACGAAGAGCGGTGGTGAGAGAGGGCAACCTTGCCTGAGGCCTCTGGAGCCCTTGAAGAAGCCATGTAGAGAGCCATCCAGGTTGATGGAATATGTGGCAGTTGTGATGCAGGCGTCAACCAGCTGGATAAAACTGTCAGTAAATCCCATCCTATTTAGGCAGTGGAGGATAAAATTGTGATCTATTGTGTCGAAAGCTTTGGAGATGTCGATCTTCAGGGCGCTTCTTAGAGAGATGAAACGGTAGTTGTATTTCTTTAATAGCTCATGGCAGATTAGAATATTATGTTTGATAGACATGCCCTTAATGAACGCTCCTTGGTAAGAACCGATGATAGAGGGGAGAGTGTCATTGAGGTTTTTTGCTAGAATCTTGGCGATAACCTTATACGTGGTGTTGCAGCATGAAATGGGTATGTAGCCTGAGGGGCTCAAGGGGTTCTCTTTTTTGGAAATCAAGGTGAGGGAGGTGTGGTTTACTTGTCTTTGGAGGATGCCGGTATCGAAGAATTCGAGAATGGCGTTTGAGAAAGTGTCGCTTGTAATGCTCCAGGAGGCCTTGAAGAAATGTGAATTGAAACCATCCGGCCCAGGAGCCTTGTTGTCCCCAATGTCGAAGAGAGCGTTTTTGATGTCTTCATGAGTAACCTTGGTGTGGAGCGAGCGGACGTCAGCTGGAGTAATGGAGGGTAGGGGGCAGTCGGGAAAAAGGAGAAGCGGGTTGTGGGTTGTAGTGGGATTTAAAATGGTTGAGAAATGGTTGACTAGGATGGATGTGATCTTATCAGGAGCTTGAGTGTAACTGCTTTTGGGATTTGTAGGGTTCAGGATGGAGCGGATTGAGTGGGAGGCGCGTCTGGCAGTTATGGATTTGAAGAAAAATCTGTTGCACTGGTCCCCATATTTAATCCATGACGCCTTAGAGAGCTTAGCGAGTGTGGTCCGGAGGAGATCGAGTTTGGCGTTCAGGGACTGGGAGGTGGTGCATTCCAGGAGGATTAGGTGGGGGTCAAAGGGGTTGTTTTGGAGGTTTGACTGGGTAGTGGTGAGGGTGGCTTTGAGGTCTTCAATGGAGGAGTAGAGGGTCTCCATTTTATGGCTCGGAAATTTCTTGAGGGTGGGCGTCAGGATCTTAAGTTTGTGGTAAAGTCTTGACATGTTATCATAATGAGGTGTTTGGGTGGTGGTCGACCAAGCGAGGCTAATGGAATTGGAGAAGTATCTCAAAAACCTTTTTGGTTTCATAAATACCAATCACTAGTTATATTATTTTCACCTATGATTTATCATTGTTCACATTGTTTTATTTAAATAGTGGTTAGATCTCATAACTATCTTTCGCTAGTTAGTTTTCATAAATATTTATCATTGTTTATAGGATTTTCTTCCATTAGTGCTTTTAGTTTCATAAATAACTATTGTTACTTAAAACATTTTCACTCTGGTTTTCCTCTTGTTCAATTTAGTTTTCTTTCAATGAAAATGTACATATTCAGTTTCATAAATTATTCGTAGCTAGTTATATCATTTATTACCTAGGGTTTACTATTGTTTAAAGGGTTTTATTTATTTTATTTTTTTGGAAGGATAGGGTTTTCTTTCAGTAACTTTTTTTGGTTTCATAAATATCAAGTGTTATTTATATCATTTTCACCTAAGGTTTCTCATTTTTCATAGCATTTTCTTTGAACACCGTTTCGATTTCATAAACATCTATCACAAACTATATCATTTTCATGTGGAGTTTATACCTTTATGGATAGGGTTTTCTTTCGATAAATTTTCGGGTTTCGTAAATATCAACCGCTAGCTTTTTATCTACTAGATGTTCATATAACTTTCTTTTTAATGGTATATTTAGTTTCATAAGCATATGTGACATAGAAATATCTTTGTTCATACGTAACTAAGTTGCATAAAAACAAATCCTAAGAAATCTACATAATTCTAATGATCGATGGATACAAAAAATATATAGTTACGTCCAGGATGAATGGTCGTGGACTATTTGGCCACTGAAATTCTAGAATGAAGCTTAGGGGTAGGGTTTCTCAAGAATCAAAAAGTAATATTACTTTTAGAGAGCAAAATTAAGAATTGTGGAGTAGATAAAGACAAGCCACTGCACTGCGTACTTTGCATGTCACTGAACCCCAAATATTCTTCTTTTTTTTTTTAATTTGGTCGTATTTAATTGTTCTATCTGTCAATGCTTCCCACTGAGATGAACATGATCATCACCCACAACACAAGTCACAACCTCATCATTTCAAAAACCTAATTTCTCTTCATTTTCTATTGCCTTAATTCTTCTTTACTTCATTCTTTGCCCACCTGGCTCAATAAGCACTTTACAAATATTGGTTAAGTTTACGAGTTTTTCGAATCGCCCAGCCGGTAGCGACTGCTGCGCATGCGGCTAAATGCTCACCTCCTCCAACAAATTGACCAACAGGGACATGTATTACACTGTTACTGTTGTAATGCTCTACCATTATGTTAAGTTATTGCTACATCGTCTTATGTTTACATCTTGAGTTATGCATAACATTTATTGTTATCTTGAGTTATGCATGTACTTATTTATGTCATTTCATGGGCTACCAACGTACATGTCGACCACGTGACCATTAATCATGAGTGATATTTTTCGGAGCATTTTTCGAAGAAGTCGGCCAACTAGGTCCCATCGGTAGGACGACCGGTCCCACAACATCTTGCTCTTAGCCTTTACTTTCTAACATTTATCCCTTTTATTTTTTGGCTATCTTTGAGCTTGTTCACTTGGACGTTTTTATCTTTTAGCAAGTTCGTTTGGACAATTTTATCTTTTAGTCATAAGATAGAATTTGGTAGATTTAGATTTGATTTACAAATCCTAGGAGGATTAGGTTAAATGAGGCGCCCTTGGCTACCATGTCCCTAGATGAGGAGGACAAGACTTTACGGGTTCGCTCCAATGGACCACTCACACGCTCCCGTGCCAAGGCCATCCACAAAGCTACCGGCTCACTCATCGCTCGCACCATTGCTAGCTTGTCACGACCCCGTTAGCGGCATGTCATGTCTCCACTCCGCCATGACATGAGGCATGCCCAATTTTGACAACGTTTTGACAATTTCTGGCATTTAAGTTTAGACTTTTGTTTTCGAATCTTTAATTCAGACATTTAATATTAGACTTTTCATTTCGAAACTAAACTCGGAACCTTAATTCTGAACTTAAATTTCGACCTTTCATATCTTACACTTTTTATTTCGGAACTTTAATTCCAACTTTTAATTCCTTCATAATTTTCAACCTTTGGTTTGGGTCACATCCTCTATATAAAGGATGACTCGGAACCTTTGTTCGCCACTTAGCGTGCGTGCAAATAAGCTTTAAATTTATAAAACTAGAAATCAAGCAAGCGAACCCGCAGTGTACGGATCGACGTAGTTAAGCAAGAATTCCAGAGTATCGAACACAGGGATTTGGGGGGAACAAATTCGATTTCAGATTATCAAGCAGGTAAATGTAAGAGCTTTGCAAATTATTGGGAAAACAACAATCCTAAAGATCCAAGTATCCAGCTGTGGCAATCGATTCAAGATATACTAATTATATAAGAACAGAGTTAAGATATGCAAAGGTATGCTAATGTAAGGTAATCGTACGGTGAATTTCCAAAAACCTTATATGACTCACCTACAGGACACTCTCTATAAAGGTTGTTGAGGCTTCAGTATAGAAAGGTTCTAAAGGTAAGAATTAATGTCAAATACCCCAAACTTGTAATCCAAGGATCAAGACTAACTAAACCGATTACGGTTGTGACACTCACAATCGGGGTAGAGGTTGTTGAGGCTTCACTACCACCTAGAAAAGGCAAACCAAGACTAAGTTAAAGCAAATCTTTAACTTTGGATTAAAGTAAAAGCAAGGTTCGTAAACTGAAGTAAATCACGGGTAGTTCTTGAGAATCACGGCCGTGGAAACCTAAGAACATGCCGTGATTTAGGGTGTCGACGATATTTCTCTAACTCTCAGGGTCCAATCAAATTACGATCGATCTATCATTATCTAAGCCACAAATATCAACCCTTCACCTTAGAATTGCTAAAGGGTTTTAGCCAATAATCATCATTATGATATCAATAATCAAATATGAAAGGGAGAAAAGGTAAAACCTTGAAATCTCAATAATAAACCCAAAACAAATGTCAATCAAACACAATAATCGCAAACCGCGTTCAATGGATGTAGAATCAAAGGAACAGAAAAACCTCACAAAATTTCTAGGGACAATGAAGAACGGGATGTCAATCCGCCTTCAAATGTAAACCCTAAGATCTTCCAACTCCAAAAATAGGAAAGTGCGTCCTTCCCCAAATCTTCCTTGTACGCAATAAAACCTTCAAGCGTCCCTCTCTTTGGGGATCCAAATCCTGGGGCTGTCACCGTCCTTCGGAGAAATTGACTCTCCCTAAATCTCCCTTTGGAGAAATTAACTCCCTCCAGTCTCCCTTTGGAGAAATTGGCTCCCTCTAGTCTCCCTTTGGAGAAATTGGCTTCCTTTGGAGGTTTTGACTCCCCTTCAATGTTGAAGGCTCTCGAATATATGTAGGGATCAATCTAGGGTTTAAAGATACTCTGAAATTTGGGCTGAAAATAAGTCGAATCCGCTGGTATCAGAAGATACTCTGAGCCGCGTCAGCAGGTATCAGAGAATACTTTGGCGCGTCAGGCGGTATCAGAAGATACTTTGGGCCGCGTCAGCAGGTATCAGAAAATACTTTGGGCCGCGTCCGACGGTATCAGAAAATACTTTGGGCCGCGTCCGACGGTATCAGAAAATACTTTGGGCCGCGTCCGACGGTATCAGAGAATACTTTGGCGCGTCCTAAATTCCTTTTATGCTCCTTTTTGTCCCGCTTCAAGGCTTAATCCTTAAATGTGCCATTTTTGCTCCATAATTCGCCAAATTACCTACAATTGCAATAAAACTCTATGTAGACCTCTATTCTTGCAAAGTAGGTGAATATAACCATAAATGGCATGAATGTATGTCTATGCATGCAAAATAAAGGGAAAATCTATATAAATACATGCTTAAAAATAGGTCATAATTCATGTCATCAAATGCTTGTCCCCAAGCAAGGTTCAAACTTAAAATACAAGATGATATGGATTATGAATATGCAAAAATAAAGAAAAACCACAATATTTTGGTTGTGCTTCTATTCATAGATCACCCTCAAATAGTTGCTTCATAACTAATGATAATCATCATATGGTCGAAAGGAAATATAGCATGGAAAGGATAATCATACTTTGTAAGAAAATCATAACATGCATCATAACTTGCAATATATCAAAATCAATCATGAGGAATCCAATTTAGACCACAAAGCCAAACACATTCCAATGATCTTAAGGACTTTCAAGTAAGGTCAAGAATGCGGAAAGAAGAGAAACTTATAAGGGATGTGGTGCATGAATCCGGGAAAAGGAATAACCCAACTCTTCTACTTTTTCTTTTGATTTTGCAACACCATCAACTTAGAGCTTTGCTCTTTTCTTTTTCACATTATTTTTCGACTTTACTTTTGGAAATATGGACAACGGTGCACAAAAACCGAAGCCTAGGAGATTGGCGTTTCTCAAATTTTGAGATGCCTTAAACCCTTGATGCACATACCATAATCCGTTAGAAATATCGCTCAATCCGACTTTGGCAAGACACAAACACCCGGCTATGTGAATGGTGCCGAGTTACTCATCGTCATGATTGACTTCCCCAAACCTACAAGTTTTTTCTATTCTTTGAATGCAAGCATTTGCTTTCATGGCCCTCCCACATCAAACATGCCAAAATTCAACTCTTCCTAGTTCCCGGATAGGTAAGGGAGGCAATTATTTTCATTGAGGGGCTAAGTGATCAAAGAAAGAAGTAAGAAAATCGAAGTGCCTTAATCATTTCAATAAGAAGTGTAAGAACTTATATGCGGTTTCAACCTTCAACACTCAACATGATTTAGAATGAAAGCGAATTATCAAACATGCATGAAGTTCTATCAAAGTATTCAAATCCCACATATGTCATAAATCAATTCAAGCATATCAAAATCATCATAGCTATTCCACAAAACAATGTTCATCATAGAGATCATATCCATTCTAGAGGCACAAAAAATTTTAAAATTTTTCAAAAATTTCAAAATCATATGATGCAAGACATAAAACATGCAAATGGTATTGCAAATACCTCCACCCCATACTTAAAACTCACATTGTCCCCAATGTGAAGAAAAGAAAAGATGGAAAAGGATACTCACAATGTAAGATGGCGAATCAGGCAAGGCGAATCATCAATCAGGAGGTGGTGGTGAAAATCTTTAGAAGCTCAATAGGGAATTCTGAATATTCCAATCATTGTCAAAGAACGAAGAAGGGGAACGTCTTTTCGCCGAAATTTTTTCCGAAAAAAAAAAAAAAAAAATTTTTTTTTTTTTTTTTCGGGTCGGGAATTTCCACGGCCGTGGTTTTGGCTGTAATATCCGGAATTTTTATTCCGTCTATTTCGGGTATAAACCCGATCTCGGTCCATCGATTCATATCCGTCTACTTAGTTAGACACAGTATTATAAAATTTATCACTTTATGTGGAATTCCTTCACATAAAATAACAGAATCTCTTAAAAAAGTTATCATTTTATGTAGCTTACTTCCACATAAAATGATAGGATTTCTATAATCAATCCTAACTATAACATAACCGGTATCCGTCGTTTCCGTGCATTTAATTGTCGGGATCTCGTTTCCGAACTTCACCCTTGTGCCAGCCCAACAGTCGCCTACTCCAGCCCACTGCTTTGCTTGTCCGCAGCACCAATGCACAGCCTTCCAGCAGCCCAGCGTGCCCAGGCCAGTCCGTGAACTACCCCAGCTTGCTTCAGCCCAGCGCCAGCCCAGCTACTGGAGGAGATAACGAAGCAGCCGCTTCAGCCCAGCGCAAGCCCACGCCTGCTCTCAGCCCAGGTGGAAGACGGACCTTTGCTGCCAACTCTCACAACCCAGGAACAACCCAGAATGGATGCAAATCGTTTGAGTCAGCAGCTGTTACAGAAGATTAGAAACTACCTTATACGTTTAACCTTCTTACCTTATTCTACAGCCGTTTATACACGCCAGTTTCTTCCTGATCTCCGTCCAGATTCATCTTCGAAAAACTCCTCCCTTCTGTCTACGGATTTCAGCAGCAACAGGCAGCCTTACCTTCCTCTCTTGCTGATAGAACGCTCCAACAGCAGTAGCCTACGCTCCTCTTGTTGCTGCAACAACAAACGACCGATTGATCCCCTAGGTAAGCACCAGCACCTTCCCTCTTTTGTTCCTATCGACTGAGTGTAATCAACCTTCCTGGATTGTTCTGGGCACGAACAGGAAGTACAGCACATCTCCCTATCACACTTCTGTCGAGTACCAGTGCAGAAGATCCAAACATCTCGCTTCATCTTCTTGTTCCACAAGTGAGTGCAACTTAAATCCTTAACACCCATCTACACAGTTGACTCAACCACGGTTGTCTCATGTTCTTGTCCGGCCCCATCTATTCTCGTACTAGGGAGGACAGTAACTGAGTGGCGCGGAACTAGAGCAAAGAGACCTCCGACTAGTCACCGCTGGAAGAGGTAAAATCTCTTCTCTCCTGCTGTTTGATCCTTTCGTAACTGAATGAGAAAAAGGAGGTAGATGCATAGGATATGTACAGATGTAAGTTGTTGTGAGGCGGCTGTAGAAGGGGTTTCGAGTCTAGATAGTGAGAGCTGATAATTGTGGATGTCTCTTGAGGGTCAAACTAGTGATCATAGGATGACTTTACGGGTAGAGACAAGGGCTGTTGCTGTAATTATGAACAATAGAAATAAGGGGCTGCTGTAAATTTCATTTTTGTTTCCTCTCAGCTTTTACGTTAAAAACTGACTACATTGCCGACCAATGTTTGGGCGTCTGGATAAAGATCCACCGTTGAATTTTGGATATGTTGTAGACGGTTATACGTAGTATAGGGTATTAAAATTTGGGAAGAAATGAACGATCGGATTAGAAGTTATAAGCTTTCGAAGTTGAGTAGTTGAGCAGTTTTTATAAACTTAAGATTTTGACTAAGTATGGAATTTGTAAAGGGAGTAATCAACTTTAGGAATTTTTATAAAACTGTTGGAGGAACAGTTTGGAGAAATTCTTTCTTCTAAAGTTAGATAGGACATCATAGATAACCTAGGGATTTAAGTCGGAATTTTTATAAGCGGTTACGAATTTTATATTTGGAATTGAAGTTAGACCTTTACGATCTTCCGGAAAATAGAAACATAGGAAAAATATCAGTTTGGGACCAAACGAAACTTTAGGAGTTAGAATATGATTTTAGAATATCAAATAGGAGTTTAGACATGAATTTTAGAATTTTCGGGAATTTCGGGACCAAGGGTAAAATGGTCATTTTACCCTAAATTAATATTGTAACTAGTTATGTCTTAATACATTATTCGATCTTAGAAGTCTTAGACTTCTAACTACGTGAGAATGTGCTAATGCACTTATCGCCTTTGGCAGGCAACTGAGTTGCTACAGTTTACAGAACGAGTGGTGTACAAAGAGTCGAGCTTTATATCAAGTAAGTCCTTTGGGCTTACTTAGCTGACTTCTAAATATGAGCATGAATGATGATAGTGGTGTGTGTGATTGAAGTGTTTAGAGAGATAGGTTGTGATATATAATTACCGACCTATACTTGGCCTAAGAGTAACGGGCGGTGGCATTCTGCTCAGTTAGCTTGCGAGCGCTGGGGGTTTCTTTAGGGACTAGTCCAAACTCGGTTTGTAGTGATGCTACCGGCGGAGGTCAGCTAGACCTACACCCAGTTGGATAAGGAACGGAGGCGAGAGCTGTTAATAGCTTTCGTGCCACAACTTAAATTGAATAATGTGAATCATTTAAATAATAGATAATAAACGGTTGAGTGCCAGCATGATGTTTGTTTATTTTGTTTCTGTTTGTGTTTGTGCTGTTATCATTCTACTTATATTTGGATAGTTAGCTAACGGTTGATATGTTGTGTAGATTTGCCACAGGTTAGAGCAGATGCCGAGTGATCCAGGCGGAAGTGGTCAGCCGGGGTGTCGTACTTTAGGACGTTTTATAGTTTCTTCATTTGTGGGTTTTACAGTTGGACCTTGTTTCCTTTCGTTCTTTTCGTACTTGGTTATATAAAGTTTTCCGGCTGTTAGTTATTCTGGTCACATTCATACATTGTTAAGAACTATTTTCTGATTTCTGGTTTTCCTTATCTGTGCCTTGTTGTAAGATCATGTTAAGTTGTTGTCAAACTAAGGTCGGGACCCACTGTGCGGTCCTAACCAGTAACTCCCTGAGTTGTAAAATTTGGGGTGTTACAACATGGTATCAGAGCTCTAGGTTGGCAACAATGGCACTAGAAATCTTCAAAAGGGTCATATAAGTAAATAAACAGAACCCGAAAGGGTCTGAGTTTTCCAAAGAGGATTTCGGTTTTAAAATGCATACAGAGTCGGGTTGGGATAGAAAGTACGGATGACCACCACTACCTCTGCGGATCTCGGTACTCTTAGAATAATTATAGACTTTTACTGTTATGATAGATTAGCTAGTTTATGACTGTAGTTGTTACTATTCGTGCAGATGGCACGTACTAGGGCTGCACAAGTGACTGGCCGAGGTAGGGGTCGTCCCCCCCTTCCCCCAGTCAGACAGGATCGAGCTGATAGCACCCCTGCTGTTAGAGGGCGTGGTCGTGGGGGTAGACCTCCACTAGGGAGAGGTCGAGGACGAGTTCCTCGAGAGGACCCACCTGCAGCAAGCATACCAGAGGCTGCTGTAGAAGAGGTAGCTGAGAGTGTAGGTCCCGAGGTCAGGCAGGAGACCGCTGCTAGGTCTGGAGCACAGGGAGTACGTTCGACGGAGTCAGGACGTGTTTCTATTGGAGCATCGGAGTATAGGGAGTACAGAGCATACGTCGAGCGTATGGAAGAGGCTGCTAGAGTTGAGAGGCGTACCCAGGTACCACCGGTGGTACCGGCTAGGTTAGCTCAAGTGACACAAGGAGTGTCCCAGGTGCCGGCTGTATCTGAGAGGAGGGCTAATGCTGATAGAGCGCCTACTGGATCTAGAGCACCGAGACCGGATGAGTGGTTGAAAGCTTTCAACTCTCAGAAGGTTCCCGCATTCAGTGGAGAGATAGGGCTAGAGGTGGAGCACTGGATAGGGAAGATAGAGACTGCTTTGGAGGCAATACGTTGCCCCGAGGATCGACAGGTGGATTTGGTGCAGACCTGTTTCACAGATGATGCCCATTCATGGTGGCGTACCATTCGTAGCCGAGTCACCAGCTGGGAGCAGATGAGGAACATTGTTAGGGATAGGTACTGCCCTGTTTCGCTGAGGAGGGAGAGATTCCAGGATTTCATTGAGGCGTGATTTGAGGATATCCCGATTGCTTCAGCCATAAAGAAGTTTCAGAAAGAGTTGACTTTGCTTGGACCATCTGCACCTCCAGAAGAGCAGCATGTTTACCTTTTCTCCAGGAGGTTGAGAGAGAGTACCCGATCCTATCTAGCTGGATTCCGCTGTGAGACCTTGTCTGATTATCAGGATAGGGCCTCTGCTTATGAGAGGGATAGGCCAGCTTCGAGGAAAGCAGTTCAGTCTAGTGGGCCGGATAAGCGGCAGAGGACAGGACATGCTGGTAGCAGTGCAGCAGTAACAGGTTATGGTCGAGGACAGACTCAGGGGAGGTCCAGCTACCACTCTACAGTACAGACTTCCAGTAGAGATCGGCAGTGTTTTAATTGTGGTAGTCGCGACCACATTAAGACAGATTGCCAGAGACCACCTATCACTTGCTTCACTTGTGGGAAGCCGGGTCACAGAGCCACCTTTTGCCGTCAGGGTAGGGCCCCTTCTCAGCAGGGATCTTCTCCTGCAGGTGCTGAGAAGAGTGTACAGAGACCTTCTCAGTACCGAGCTCCGAGTCAGCAATAGCAACAGTACCGGGCTCTAGGACATCCTGCTTCATACAGTACTGCACAGGGATCAGGTCGTGGCAGAGGACGTAGTAGTACCACTGACACCAGAGGAGGACCATCGAGAGTGTTCGAGCTGAGGAACACTGAGCAGCCTGCAGCACCTGCGACCACAGGTACTATTTGGATCCATGACTTACCTGTGCGAGTTTTATTTGATACGGGTGCTACGCACTCCTTTATATCGGATGCATGTGTAGATAGGTTATCCTTAGCTACAGTAGAGGGTGTACCCTTTGTGGTTGGATTACCAGATGGGGGTAAGGTTAGAGGATCTCGAGAGATTTATGACTGCCCTATTCACCTGGGAGGCCGGATTTGGTTAGTAAATTTTCTAGTCATGCCCTTAGCACATGAGGACGTGATATTAGGGATAGATTGGATGACTAGACATGGAGCAGTCTTGGATATTGGTAGGAGGACTGTGACTGTCGCCACTGAGGAGGGTCACAGAGTGATATTCCGAGGTTGGGACCTCGGAAAGTCCGGCACAGTTATCAGCGCAGTGAGAGCAGCCAGATTGATAGCACAGGGTTGCGAGGCCTTCTGGTGTTATGCCATGAAGGAGCGCAAGAGCCTGATAGTAGAGGAGACACTAGTTGCCTGCGAGTTTGCAGAGGTATTCAGTGACGACTTACCAGGGCTACCTCCACAGAGGAGTGTTGACTTTAACATCGAGTTAGAGCCGGGCACGAGACCGATCTCAAAGGCCCCATACCGCATGGCCCCGATAGAGCTGCTTGAGATGAAAAAGCAGTTAGAGGAGTTAGCAGAGAAGGGCTTCATACGCCCTAGTGTCTCTCCCTGGGGCGCACCAGTGTTATTTGTGAGGAAGAAAGATGGATCGATGAGGCTGTGTATCGACTACCGGGAGTTGAACAAGGTCACCATCAAGAATAAGTATCCACTGCCTCGCATAGATGGTCTGCTGGACCAGCTACATGGGGCATCAGTGTTCTCGAGGATAGATTTGAGATCGGGTTATCACCAGTTGAGGGTGAGAGATCAGGACATACCTAAGACGGCATTCCGGACTAGGTATGGTCACTATGAGTTTGTAGTGATGCCATTCGGGCTCACTAATGCGCCAGCAGTATTTATGGAGTTGATGAATGGGATTTTCATCGACTTCTTAGACCAGTTTGTAGTGGTCTTCATTGACGACATTCTAGTTTACTCTAGAAGTCGAGAGGAGCATGCCGGACACTTGAGGACAGTGTTACAGATTCTACAGGATAGCCAGCTATATGCTAAGCTATCCAAGTGTGAGTTCTGGATGTCAGAGGTGGCTTTCCTAGGCCATGTAGTGACTGCTGAGGGGATTAAGGTCGACCCAACGAAGATTGAGTCAGTGTCCTCTTGGCAACCTCCGAAGAATGTTAAGGAGGTTCGCAGCTTCCTTGGATTGGCAGGGTATTACCGTCGGTTTGTGGAAGGGTTTTCCCTGATCGCCCGACCACTTACTTCTCTCCTAAGGAAGACTACTCGGTTCGTCTGATCTGAGCCGTGTCAGCAGAGTTTTGAGGAGCTGAAGAGGAGATTGACGTCTGCTCCGATCTTAGCATAGCCTGAGGGTACAGAGGACTTTGTAGTGTACAGTGACGCATCCAAGTTGGGCTTGGGGTGTGTCTTGATGCAGAGGGGTAAGGTCATAGCGTATGCGTCTCGACAGCTGAAGACGTATGAGGAGAACTACCCCACTCATGACCTGGAGTTAGCAGCGGTAGTGCATGCTCTTAAGATCTGGCGTCATTATCTCTATGGAGCGACCTGTCAGATCTTCACAAACCATAAGAGTCTGAAGTACATATTCACTCAGCGGGAGTTGAATAACCGCCAGAGGCGGTGGCTAGAGTTGATCAAGGATTTTGACCTTGAGATTCTCTACCACCCTGGAAAGGCGAATGTAGTTGCTGACGCTTTGAGTCGGAAGACGCCTCGGGAGAAGGCAATAGCTCGGTTGACAGTACAGCCACAGTTATAGAGAGACTTAGCTTGATTGGAGGTAGAGATCCAGTTCCCCGATACAGCTCATCAATTAGCCACTATAGAGTTACTTCCTGACCTGTTGGGTGAGATCCGACAGAAGCAGGAGACCTGTCCGACGTTGACCCGGATCCGAGACCGGATGTCACAAGATGAGGCACCTCAGTTCACTATCGGTGCCGATGGAGTGATGAGACGGCAGGACCGTATCTGTGTGCCATCAGACAGTGAGCTGAGACAGAGGATACTAGGGGAGGCTCATGCTACCCCTTACTCCGTACATCCAGGAGCGAGTAAGATGTATAAGGACGTGAGACGTTCCTTCTGGTGGGGTGGTTTGAAGCCCGATGTGGCCCGATATGTAGCCCAGTGTGCGACCTGTCAGCAGGTCAAGATTGAGCATCGTAGATCCGGAGGAGAACTCCACCCACTTCCAGTACCACATTGGAAGTGGGAAGATATTTCTATGGATTTTGTTACCGGATTGAGACTCAGCAGAGGTTTTGATGCCATTTGGGTAGTGGTAGACCGTCTGACGAAGACCGCACGTTTCATTCCGATTAAGGAAACGTGGCTGGTGAGTCGTTTAGCAGAGGAGTTCACCAGACACATTGTGAGACTCCATGGAGTACCGAGGACTATCGTCTCCGACAGAGATGGACGTTTTACCTCGAGGTTTTGGCAGCAGGTACATACTGCCCTGGGGACGAGTCTCCACTTTACCACTGCCTACCACCCACAGACAGACGGTCAGTCCGAGAGGACCATTCAGACCTTGGAAGACATGTTGCGAGCATGTGTGCTAGATTGGGGACAGGTATGGCCAGATCATCTCCCACTAGTAGAGTTTTGTCCGGGAGAGGATGTTAGCAGCTCAGAGTCGTCAGAAGTCCTACGCCGACAAAAGGCGTCGACCTTTGGAGTTTAGAGTAGGTGCACAGGTGTGGTTGAGAGTGTCACCTACGAGAGGAGTTAGACGTTTCGGCATTAAGGGGAAGCTGAGTCCCCGATATGTCGGTCCATTTGAGATCTTAGAGAGAGTCGGAGAGGTTGCTTACCGACTAGCACTGCCACCGAGATTAGAGGGAGTACACCCAGTTTTTCATGTATCTCAGCTGCGAGAGTACATACCGGATCCTAGACACGTCATCGGTCATGAGGATCTGATAGTCGAGCCAGACCACACTTTTGTGGAGTATCCAATAGCCGTCCTAGAGCGTAGTATTAGGCGCCTGCGTTCTAAGGAGATACCGATGCTGAGGATTCAGTGGTCTAGACGAGGAGCTGATGAGGCTACCTGGGAGACAGAGGAGAGTATTAGACGTAACTACCCTGAGTTCTTTGCGGAGTTAGCCGCTACCTCAGTACCGACGGGTTAGTACTAAGACGATACCTTATATGACTTCTGTGATTATATGTTTAAATGATTGTTTATGTTTATGTGCTTGATGACATGAGTAGTTTGCGTGCTAGAATATAACTCTTGAGAAGAAAGATTTTGGGGGTAGATACCTTATTCTAAGTTTCGGGACGAAACTTATTTTTAAGGGGGTACTGATGTAATATCCGGAATTTTTATTCCGTCTATTTCGGGTATAAACCCGATCTCGATCCATCGATTCATATCCGTCTACTTAGTTAGACACAGTATTATAAAATTTATCACTTTATGTGGAATTCCTTCACATAAAATAACAGAATCTCTTAAAAAAGTTATCATTTTATGTAGCTTACTTCCACATAAAATGATAGGATTTCTATAACCAATCCTAACTATAACATAACCGGTATCCGTCGTTTCCGTGCATTTAATTGTCGGGATCTCGTTTCCGAACTTCACCCTTGTGCCAGCCCAGCAGTCGCCTACTCCAGCCCACTGCTTTGCTTGTCCGCAGCACCAGTGCACAGCCTTCCAGCAGCCCAGCGTGCCCAGCCCAGTCCGTGAACTACCCCAGCTTGCTTCAGCCCAGCGCCAGCCCAGCTACTGGAGGAGATAACGAAGCAGCCGCTTCAGCCCAGCGTAAGCCCACGCCTGCTCTCAGCCCAGGTGGAAGACGGACCTTTGCTGCCAACTCTCACAGCCCAGAATGGATGCAAATCGTCCTAGTCAGCAGTTGTTACAGAAGATTAGAAACTACCTTATACGTTTAACCTTCTTACCTTATTCTACAGCCGTTTATACACGCCGGTTTCTTCCTGATCTCCGTCCAGATTCATCTTCGAAAAACTCCTCCCTTCTGTCTACGGATTTCAGCAGCAACAGGCAGCCTTACCTTCCTCTCTTGCTGATCGAACGCTCCAACAGCAGTAGCCTACGCTCCTCTTGTTGCTGCAACAACAAACGGCCGATTGATCCACTTGGTAAGCACCAGCACCTTCCCTCTTTTGTTCCTATCGACTGAGTGTAATCAACCTTCCTGGATTGTTCTGGGCACGAACAGGAAGTACAGCACATCTCCCTATCACACTTCTGTCGAGTACCAGTGCAGAAGATCCAAACATCTCGCTTCATCTTCTTGTTCCACAAGTGAGTGCAACTTAAATCCTTAACACCCATCTACAAAGTTGACTCAACCACGGTTGTCTCATGTTCTTGTCCAGCCCCATCTATTCTCGTACTAGGGAGGACAGTAACTGAGTGGCGCGGAACTAGAGCAAAGAGACCTCCGACTAGTCACCGCTGGAAGAGGTAAAATCTCTTCTCTCCTGCTGTTTGATCCTTTCGTAACTGAATGAGAAAAAGGAGGTAGATGCATAGGATATGTACAGATGTAAGTTGTTGTGAGGCGGTTGTAGAAGGGGTTTCGAGTCTAGATAGTGAGAGCTGATAATTGTGGATGTCTCTTGAGGGTCAAACTAGTGATCATAGGATGACTTTACGGGTAGAGACAAGGGCTGCTGCTGTAATTATGAACAATAGAAATAAGGGGTTGCTGTAAATTTCATTTTTGTTTCCTCTCAGCTTTTACGTTAGAAACTGACTACATTGCCGACCAATGTTTGGGCGTCTGGATAAAGATCCACCGTTGAATTTTGGATATGTTGTAGACGGTTATACGTAGTATAGGGTATTAAAATTTAGGAAGAAATGAACGATCGGATTAGAAGTTATAAGCTTTCGAAGTTGAGTAGTTGAGCAGTTTTTATAAACTTAAGATTTTGACTATGTATGGAATTTGTAAAGGGAGTAATCAACTTTAGGAATTTTTATAAAACTGTTGGAGGAACAGTTTGGAGAAATTCTTTCTCCTAAAGTTAGATAGGACATCATAGATAACCTAGGGATTTAAGTCGGAATTTTTATAAGCGGTTACGAATTTTATATTTGGAATTGAAGTTAGACCTTTACGATCTTCCGAAAAATAGAAACATAGGAAAAATATCAGTTTGGGACCAAACGAAACTTTAGGAGTTAGAATATGATTTTAGAATATCAAATAGGAGTTTAGACATGAATTTTAGAATTTTCGGGAATTTCGGGACCAAGGGTAAAATGGTCATTTTACCCTAAATTAATACTGTAACTAGTTATGTCTTAATACATTATTCGATCTTAGAAGTCTTAGACTTCTAACTACGTGAGAATGTGCTAATGCACTTATCGCCTTTGGCAGGCAACTGAGTTGCTACAGTTTACAGAACGAGTGGTGTACAAAGAGTCGAGCTTTATATCAAGTAAGTCCTTTGGGCTTACTTAGCTGACTTCTAAATATGAGCATGAATGATGATAGTGGTGTGTGTGATTGAAGTGTTTAGAGAGATAGGTTGTGATATATAATTACCGACCTATACTTGGCCTAAGAGTAACGGGCGGTGGCATTCTGCTCAGTTAGCTTGCGAGCGCTGGGGGTTTCTTTAGGGACTAGTCCAAACTCGGTTTGTAGTGATGCTACCGGCGGAGGTCAGCTAGACCTACACCCAGTTGGATAAGGAACGGAGGCGAGAGCTGTTAATAGCTTTCGTGCCACAACTTAAATTGAATAATGTGAATCATTTAAATAATAGATAATAAACGGTTGAGTGCCAGCATGATGTTTGTTTATTTTGTTTCTGCTTGTGTTTGTGCTGTTATCATTCTACTTATATTTGGATAGTTAGCTAACGGTTGATATGTTGTGTAGATTTGCCACAGGTTAGAGCAGATGCCGAGTGATCCAGGCGGTAGTGGTCAGCCGGGGTGTCATACTTTAGGACGTTTTATAGTTTCTTCATTTGTGGGTTTTACAGTTGGACCTTGTTTCCTTTCGTTCTTTTCGTACTTGGTTATATGACGTTTTCCGGCTGTTAGTTATTCTGGTCACATTCATACATTGTTAAGAACTATTTTCTGATTTCTGGTTTTCCTTATCTGTGCCTTGTTGTAAGATCATGTTAAGTTGTTGTCAAACTAAGGTCGGGACCCACTGTGCGGTCCTAACCAGTAACTCCCTGAGTTGTAAAATTTGGGGTGTTACATTGGTCGTGGAACTTTCTGTTGCTCTCGACAAAGCATTCCACGGTCCAATTTAGCAAACCACGGCCGTGGTTTTGCCTCTTTGGCCGTGGAACTTTCTGTTGCTCGCCAAAAATCCAAGTTTTGTCATTCTTTTCGACTTTTCTCATCTTCTCTTGCTTATTCCTGACATCCAAAAACACAAACATACCGGAAAGTATCGAAGAAAAACAAACAAAAACAACTACTCTAATCTAATCTAAGAAGAAGAAAAGGGGAAAATGATGCATTACCTTGGGTTGCCTCCCAAGAAGCGCTTTGTTTTAGGTCCTTAGCTAGACCAATCTCTATAGATGACTCAATGCACCTTGAACATCTTGGATTGCTCTTCAAATCCATCATCAAACTCTTCCAAAAAATCTCCGGTTCTTAATTTCACCGGCAAGTGGTAAGATCTCCCACGTACAAGCTTGTACGGTTTGATTCTCACCGGAATCCTCCTAGCTTTCCTATGCTTTAATGGGACATAATTCAGCCTTGCATCCCATCCTTTCCTAGACCGAGAAATCAGTTTCTCGAGAATCCACTTAGCTTCCCCATCTCCAGCTTGGGGATGATGTATGGTCTTCGTCATGTGAATGACCCCATACTTGAACAAAAGACACTTCTTCGCCTTAACGGTGAAGTGCTTGCTAACTCCACTCCTTGTAGTCCAAGGAGCATCTTCTTCCAACAATTTCAATGGAGGCTTCATCTTCACCTTAGGAGGTTCTTTTGGAAGAGACCTCCAACTCTCCGGTGCATTCCTAAAAAAATTAGAAATTTTAATAGGAATTTCAAAAGAAGTAAGAGAATGTACCTTGTAAAGTTCATCAAGGCTTGGGAAAAGTTTCATGTTGAGATGATGATCCACACATAAAATATCTCCCAACTTAGCTGGATTTTCTTCAACCTTGGCCACAGTTTCAGTAATTTGGCCAAGGTTCTCCACTTCTTCCTCTTCTTCAATGAGAACTTCAAGAGGAGCTTCAAAATCGAGCGGAGGAACGATCGAAACTTGGAGTTCTTCGTCGCACTTCTCCTCCGCCTTAGCTTTGATAGCATAAGATAAGTTGCTTTCCATGTCATCCAGCTTCTTCAACAGCTTTTCACACGTTGATTGAAACAGATCTTCAATAGGTTGCTCATAAACCTTTTGAGGGATATGAAGCTTATCCCAATCTGCAAGCTCATTCTCAATAGCCTCTTCTCTTTCTCTTTCGTTACTAAAGTTGATGCACTCAAATATATATTGTAAATATTTATATTGCTCCAACCTAGCTAATTGTATTGCTCTCCAATTCTCTTCTTCCAAAGCTTCGTCCCTAAGCCTTTGCCTCCAAATTTCATCAAACTCATCTTTGAGACCCCTTATTTCGTTCCTCACCATCTCATAGCTGCTTCCATCCGTTGGAAAATCTGAAAACTCAAAAACTCATACCAAAAGATTAAAAGAAAAACAAAAGCTCCCAAAACTTGTTCTTTGACGAAACTCTGTTCCGTTACCGGAACAAGAACTTTGTATGTACCTAAGGACACAAAACTGCAAGAACACTCAAAAGAGATATCAAATAACAAGAGCAAAGCTCCCAAGCTTGACAACCGATAACCGAATTCGGCCTAAACCAAATCCCCGGCAACGGCGCCAAAAACTTGTTCGCCCCTAAAGGTGCGTGCAAATAAGCTTTAAATTTATAAAACTAGAAATCAAGCAAGCGAACCCGTAGTGTACGGATAGACGTAGTTAAGCAAGAATTCCAGAGTATCGAACACAGGGATTTGGGGGGAACAAATTCGATTTCAGATTATCAAGCAGGTAAATGTAAGAGCTTTGCAAATTATTGGGAAAACAACAATCCTAAAGATCCAAGTATCCAGCTGTGGCAATCGATTCAAGATATACTAATTATATAAGGACAGAGTTAAGATATGCAAAGGTATGCTAATGTAAGGTAATCGTAGGGTGAAGTTCCAAAAACCTTATATGACTCACCTACAGGACACTCTCTATAAAGGTTGTTGAGGCTTCAGTATAGAAAGGTTCTAAAGGTAAGAATTAATGTCAAATACCCCAAACTTGTAATCTAAGGATCAAGACTAACTAAACTGATTACGGTTGTGACACTCACAATCGGGGTAGAGGTTGTTGAGGCTTCACTACCACCTAGAAAAGGCAAACCAAGACTAAGTTAAAGCAAATCTTTAACTTTGGATTAAAGTAAAAGCAAGGTTCGTAAACTGAAGTAAATCACGGGTAGTTCTTGAGAATCACGGCCGTGGAAACCTAAGAACATGCCGTGATTTAGGGTGTCGACGATATTTCTCTAACTCTCAGGGTCCAATCAAATTACGATCGATCTATCATTATCTAAGCCACAAATATCAACCCTTCACCTTAGAATTGCTAAAGGGTTTTAGCCAATAATCATCATTATGATATCAATAATCAAATATGAAAGGGAGAAAAGGTAAAACCTTGAAATCTCAATAATAAACCCAAAACAAATGTCAATCAAACACAATAATCGCAAACCGCGTTCAATGGATGTAGAATCAAAGGAACAGAAAAACCTCACAAAATTTCTAGGGACAATGAAGAACGGGATGTCAATCCGCCTTCAAATGTAAACCCTAAGATCTTCCAACTCCAAAAATAGGAAAGTGCGTCCTTCCCCAAATCTTCCTTGTACGCAATAAAACCTTCAAGCGTCCCTCTCTTTGGGGATCCAAATCCTGGGGCTGTCACCGTCCTTCGGAGAAATTGACTCTCCCTAAATCTCCCTTTGGTGAAATTAACTCCCTCTAGTCTCCCTTTGGAGAAATTGGCTCCCTCTAGTCTCCCTTTGGAGAAATTGGCTCCTTCTAGTCTCCCTTTGGAGAAATTGGCTCCCTTTGGAGGTTTTGACTCCCCTTCAATGTTGAAGGCTCTCGAATATATGTAGGGATCAATCTAGGTTTTAAAGATAAAACTCTAAAATTTGGGCTGAAAATAAGTCGAATCCGCTGGTATCAGAAGATACTCTGGGCCGCATCAGCAGGTATCAGAGAATACTTTGGGGGCGTCAGGCGGTATCAGAAGATACTTTGGGCCGCGTCAGTAGGTATCAGAAAATACTTTGGGCCGCGTCCGATGGTATCAGAAAATACTTTGGGCCGCGTCCGACGGTATCAGAGAATACTTTGGCGCGTCCTAAATTCCTTTTATGCTCTTTTTTGTCCCGCTTCAAGGCTTAATCCTTAAATGTGTCATTTTTGCTCCATAATTCGCCAAATTACCTACAATTGCAATAAAACTCTGTGTAGACTTCTATTCTTGCAAAGTAGGTGAATATAACCATAAATGGCATGAATGTATGTCTATGCATGCAAAATAAAGGAAAAATCTATATAAATACATGCTTAAAAATAGGTCATAATTCATGTCATCAGCCGCATTTGTATATTATGTTTAAAATAATCAAGTAAAGTTGAAGGTAATATCCTCCTTCTTGATTTTGGCATCACATCTTCTCCTCTTAAAATTCTACATTGGATCTTCGATCCAAACCTCCATATTCTACATAAAGATCATTCTTGACCCTGAGGACCTTGGTAAGGGCCCTATGTTGGAGATTTGGGCTAAGTCTTCATTGTAACCGTTGAGCTTGTCTTGAGACAAGGTGCAATGAGTTGTTCACATGTGTGTCACTATGGTCCGGGTTGCGGGAGGCAAGCCAAGTGACCGGCACTAAGAACAACTAGTATTATAAGGGGAGTCGAATCAAAGCAAGGTGATTCACGACAAGGTCAACTTGTGCTAGCTTTTAGAAGGCCGACGTTTGGGGCTTTTTAGCCACATTTTATCGGCACACCTTTGGTTCTTAGGCCTTATATTGGCTAAAGAATATGTGGTTAAAAACTGGGAGCAATCCAAGCTCAAATGCTTAGTGAATGTCAATGAAGCAGCTAGTGAGCTTCTTAAGGAGCTACACTAGCTTGAGCTAAGATATTGAGTATTTGAGGATCTTGGAGCTTACCCTAGCTATATCAAAGTGAATGAAGCTCATTGGAAGTGTTTGGACCAAGAAAAATAAGCTAGCTCTAAGCTAGCTCCGGGGAGCGGTTTTGGGCTCCCTATGTGGGCCTCGGGCCTCGGGCTTTCTAGGGCTTCAAGGCCCATCTTCCAAGTAACTTCCAAGTAACTTCCATAACCGTTTTTAACCACTTTTAACTTCCCAAAACCGTGGCCCCCTATGCCTATAAAAGGGAGAGCCATTTGCACTTGATTCTACATTCGTTTTTGCAACAATAAAGCTTCTAGTTCCATTGTATTGACATTGGATAGGCCTTCTTATAAGCTTGTTTGCAAAACTCGAAAGACCAGTATAGTTCCTTTGTATTGACAAAGGATAGGCATCCATCTTAGTTTGGTTTTGTATTGACAAAACCTAGGAATACCCTTTCTACAAAGTAAGACAAGTAAGTCTCTTACTTAGTCTTTGTAACGTGTAACGTTTTATCCCACTAAGGTATTTGGATATTCCCGGTGTAGGGGAGAATACACTTAGAAGGAAAATTCATTTATGAATGACTCATTACATTATCCAAGTCAATGGTTTTAACATATAACAACCGGTTTATAAGACGTGTAATTGAACTTAACTTCTATTAGAGTTTTGTCTACTCCTTTTTGGAGATTACAAACTCTTGCTTGAGTTTTGTCTACTCCTTTGGAGACTACAAACTCTTGATTGAGTTTTGTCTACTCCTTTGTGGAGATTACAAACTCTTAGTTGAGTTTTGTCCACTCCTTTGGAGACTACAAACTCTTGATTGGGTTTTGTCTACTCCTTTACGGAGATTACAAACTCTTGGTTGGGTTTTGTCTACTCTTTTGTGGAGATTACAAACCCTTGGTTAATAACTAGTTTTAGTTCAAGATAATTATATAATTTGTTTGGCAATTGGGAGAACCGTCTACTCACATAAGTGAGACTACGGCCCTTTGGTCTAAAACCGGACACCGAAAATCCAACACCCTACACTTAACCAGGATAGGATCTCCGATATCCTTGTAAATCATTTCTCTAAAATCCTTAACCCGATTGCACCGATAAACCCTCATAACCTGTTTCTGGACTGCCCTCTCCCTTCAATCTCTCCGGATGACGTGATCCCCCTTTGTAGTGATGTTTCTCTTGATGATATCAAAAACGCCCTCTTCAACATTGGTGATTACAAAGCTCCTGGACCGGACAAGTACAATGCCTACTTCTTTAAAGCCACTTGGGGTATCATTGGAGAAACTTTCTCAAATGCCATTCTTGATTTCTTCAATTCCGGCAGACTTTCACACCAAGTCAATCACACCTTAATATCGTTAATTGCCAAAAAGGAAAACTCCATGCTTCCCTCTGATTTTTGGCCCATCTCATGTTACAACACCTCTTACAAAGTCATTGCAAAGATCCTTGCCTCCAAGCTTATCGCTACCCTTCCCTCCTTTATTGGCAATTACCAAGGAGCGTTTGTTAAGGGCATATCAATCAAACACAACATTCTAATATGCAAGGAGATCTTTAAGAAGTACAATAGCCGTCATATTTCCCCGAGATGTGCTACGAAGATTGACATATCAAAAGCTTTTGATATGATTGACCACAGGTTTGTGCTAAACTACCTTGCTAGGATGGGCTACCCGGACAAATTCATTCACCTCATTGAAGCCTGCATCACGTCCAATTCTTTCTCTATCAACCTAAATGGCTCTCTAAAGGGGTACAGCAAGGGTTCTAGGGGATTGAGTCGCGGTTGCCCTCTCTCCTCCGCTCTTTGTTATTTCCATGGAAGTTCTTTGTTCTATGATAAGGGTCAACACCACAAATCCGGACTTCAACATCCATCCAAGATGTGCTACTCCTCGTCTCACTCACCTTTGTTTTGCAGATGATTTAATGCTCTTTTGTAGGGGCGATTCTACCTCAATTAACGTTTTGAAGAGTACCCTTGACTCCTTCGGGCGCTAGACTGGACTGCTCATTAACCTGCTAAGTCATCTCTATTCATTGGAGGGATTTCTTCTCAGGATCGTGATCTGCTCTCAAACTCCACTGCCCTTCCTCTTGGCACGCTCCCTTTCACGTATCTTGGAATCCCAATAGGTAGCAAAAGGCTAAGTCTTGTGGAGTACCTCCCTCTCATTACCAAGATCACAAATAAAATCAACTCATTCAGTACAAGAAACCTCTCATATGCAGGAAGAAAGCAGGTCATCTCATCCATTCGCATGTCCTTACATTACTACTAGTGTTCGGTGCTTCTCATCCCAACCTGTATCATGCTTAAGATCCAAGGTCTTCTTTGATCCTTCCTTTGGTCGGGAAAGTCCACTAGCCCTCGTGCTCTTGTTGCCTAGAAAAATGTTTGCTTCTCAAAGAAGGAGGGTGGTCTCGGTTTTAAGGAACTACTGTCGTGGAACAAGGCTTACTTCTCCAAGCTTATCTTTGAGCTTGACCCGGCAATCCAAAACTTTAACCTCTGGTCAGACTGGGTTAATGTGAATATCCTGAAAGGACATTCCATTTAGACTTATGGCTTCAATTACAAGCACAACTACTTTTGGTGTTTAATTCTCAAAGTTCAGGATGAGATTGTGGCTTTTGTGAATGGCCCTAGCTTCAACAACCTCACCACCAAACCTAATGCCAACTTCTCCACCACTGTAGTCTATAACCTTTGTTGGAAGCCTCAAGCCCCGCTCCCTCCCTACCATCTCGGGATCATATGGAAAGGCATTAACAAACCAAAATGTAGTTGCATAGCTTGGTTAGCCAACCACCAACGTCTACCTACTCTCTCCAAGCTTCTCTCCTAGAACCTCATCCAGGAGGATACTTGCAAGCTCTGTAATCTTCACGACGAAGACGAGGATCATCTCTTGCATAATGCAACTACTCTACACTTGTGCTTGACCTCATCTCAAAATGGCTTAGATTACCATCTCCTTACCCCTATAGTCACAACATTTGGGATTGGATTAGCAAGCTAAACCCTCAGAAGAACAACTTGGTGTCTCATGTTTGTATCTCCACCATCACAAGCTATATCTACTTCATATGGAAATCCCGGAATGACCTCATCTATAACGAAAGCTTCACCCATGCAGCCACATGTGCTCATAACATCATCAACACCACGAAGAACTTCACTTAGAGTCATTGGAGAGATCGAATCCAGAACTCTCTCGCTTGGGCTAAGATCCTTGGCATCCATCTTTGTAATGCTTCTTAGTACCGTCAATTAGTTTGCTCCTGTTGTATCCTGGTCGAGCTGTCCACCATGTACATTCTTCAATTTATATATTTTACTTTCAAAAAAAATAATCCACTTCACGGCTTGCCTGATCAATCTTGATCGGATTAACCCATCACTTTCGCCAACCAAATTCAACCCTTCGAATCCATCCGCACATCAACCTAAAGAGTAGTTGACGTTTAAGCTTATTCTAGATCCGAAGTTCATCCTTGACGTATCCAAGGGCACATCAAATTGGTATTAGAGCAAAGGGATCAAAGCTAAGTTCTTTGTACCCTTGTTTTCGTGCGTTATCAGTTTCATCCTTTTTGCCTTTGTTCTTCATGATCTTCATCACATTCTTCATCATTATTCGTATGTTCATCAAATTGGTATCATACCAAGATTTTGACGACTATGACGAGTGGGATGATTTTAACAAGTTCTTCGATGATGAGTTTGACTTGGACCGGGTGACTCATGTTTGCCCATGGCACCCGCCCATCCGAGATCCATTTAAGAACCAAGACTGAGGAGATGAATTGTTGCTTCATCCTAACCCGCCAACTCATGCACAACCCATCAATGTGCGTCAACGACATCACGATGGCCAACGGCGAGCCCATCATGAAAATGCATACATGACACCATCTTGCCCGGATACCTACAAATCTTGTAGGGAAGTTGAGGTTAAATTTTCTATATTTTATAGTGAATTTGATCCATGTTCTTTTCTTGATTGGGCACAAGACATGGAGAGAGGTTTAAAGCATTTCCACAATGAAGAGTACAAGAAAATAGAAACGGCATCCCTTTATTTGGAAGGTGATACCAAGTTATGGTGGAATCGTTACAAGACCAATTGTGAGAACCGAGGATGGGCATCGTAATGATATTCTATCAGTTGATCTATGTCATGACAAAGAAGTATGTGTCCGACGACTTACAAAATGACATGCGGTTGTAAATTTCCGAGCTCCAACAGGGCAATCTTACTCTAGTGGCCTACTTGGTCAAACTCGAGAACTAGCATATGAAGGCCGGTATCTCGGCCTTTGCTACCGCCCTTTGCACCAAGCTCATGAGTGTGATTAATTTGTTAATTCGACGCTCTCACGAGACTGTTCCGTACTAGGACTTGGGAGCATTATGTTATGCGGCCATGAAGTTTCACAACAACAACTAGATAAGCCACAGTATTCAAGGTATAAATCTTCATCTAGTCAATATGCATATATTACTAACACCCGTGTGCGAGATGTGTCTACTTCTCAAGATTCCTGGCCCGCCAAAGGACTCCAACGGATGGTTCAACCCACCTGACAAGAGGCTACAAAGAAGGCACCAAACCATGGCCTCGTTTCCCTGGCACAACCGCCTCCCAGCCGAGCCCAAAAAGGGACTCAAACAGTGGCATGCCTACAAGAGCTTGTGTGTTACAAGTGTAACGGTTTTGGTCACGTCCAACGTGATTGCCGAACACCAAGCGTGTGTTGTTTGTGAACCCATCATATGAAGATAGCAAAGAAGAAGAAGAAGAAGAAGAAGAAGAACAAGACCAAGACGCCGACCCCTACTATGGAATGGAACCTTGCGATGAACAACTTTCTTGTGGTCCGGCACACCCCGGTAAGTTTTCCCTTCTGCGTCGTCATATTTTGGCTATTAAAGAACATATCCTTATTGATCAACCCGAGAATCTCTTTCACTCTCGTTGCTTGGTCAATAATGCTAGTCTTTCTCTCATAATTGGCGGGGGTTCTTGTTGTAATATTGTCAATAAAAAAGTGGTAAACACTTTAAGTTGCCTACAATCCCCACCCACAACCTTATGGACTCCAGTGGAGTTCCGATAAGGCATGTGATACTGTCACACGACAAGATTGGGTGATGTTTTCTATTGGTACCTATGTGGATAAGATCCTTTGTGATTTTATCGAGATGGACGCCACATGTATTATTAGGACGACTATGGCAATCTGATCGTAGATCGTATCGCGATGGTTATCTTCAAAGGTACATGTTCCAATATAACGGAAAACGGATCACATTCTTGCCTATGACTCCGCACGGAACTTTGATTGATTATGCGGAATAGAAGAGGGCAAAAAGTTATAGATGAGATCACTAAGGCTCCGGCAACATCGGACCCTCCTCGAAGCTCTTCCGATTTTGTGGTTGCTAGTACTTTCAGATCCCGTAACACCGCCTCTCATGTCCTTTCCATCGAGTCGAGAGATAGTAAATTTGCATTGTTCCTACGAATGCAACTTTGCCACCTCCGGATCCTATCATTCAAGGACGGTGTGAGTCGCGGATCCTTTTAGCCTGATAACACAACTTGACACCGGTCATGGAAGGCAAGTTTCTTCTTTCTAGCTTGTTCCTTTTAGTTTATCTACTTCTCATTACCTGAATAATGTGTCATAGGAGGTGTCTATGTTGTTGTCCATATTTTAGGACGTCTTGACTTATGACATATCACACGGCTTGCCAAATTGAGCACCAAATCGACTTGTTGTCCGCCGCATCTTTTCCCAACTGTGCCGCTTATCCACAACTTAACTCCCTCGATCTAATCCATTTTAAATTGACTATAAAAATTCCGAAATCTATTACAAGTTGGTGAAAAGATAAATACCATTACATCAAGTCAATCATCAATACAACTTGATCCATAATGTCATACCGTAACATTTGGTTTTACTTGAACCACTCACCCTTAACAATTCTTATTAAAAAATAGGTGCAACCTATAAAACCAATATACTTTTTAAGGTACTTATTACATTTTAATTAAATGAATATTATAAAATATATATCACATACATTCTATTTCTATTAACCTCAAACCAAACTTTTAATATCTTATTTTAGACTTATTGACAATCTAGGACGTGTTCAATAACAGGAGGTTTTGTGTAGTTGAAGTTGTTTGGGTAGGTTTATCTTTTTCATAGTTGACTGTTTAGTTTTTGGAAAGGTTTTGTAAAACATAAAAATCTAAATAAAAAAAAAGTAGTCGGTGTTTGATAAAAGTAGATTTGTGGGTTAATTTTTTGTGGTGGATTTACCAAAATAACAATTAAAGATAAAAATGTAAAAAATGTGAAAAAATGTCTTATTTAATGTTGTACCGTATGGGCTAAAAAAATTAGTGTGAAAGTAAGTCTGCATTTTTTATTTCAATAAATCCAATTATACTCGTATTAATTCTCTACCAACTTTCAAAAAATGAAACACAATAATTTGTCCAGATTGATTGACCATGTTAGCTTGTGTTTTTTTTTGGTACGTTAGCTTGTAAGTTTTTGTCCGTGTAAATTATACAATTCTCTTTTTAACATATCTTAACATATTTATGTAATTTACTTACACTGTGTTGCGTAATTACACAAATATACTATTACCTAAACAAAATATTGTTAAATTTGAAAACTATAGTATATCCACAAATCATCTACACGAAAGATTTCAATATTACACTTGTTTACACAAACCAAAGACAACTTACATAATCTATACAAACTAATTATTCTTGACCCTACAATACATTTGAAAATACACATACATAATAATAATTTTCAAAAACTAAACTTGACAACACAAATTAATACAAACAAAAAATCCAAACTACTTAAACTCAATTAATGTAACACCCCAAGTTCTGGGAACTCGAAGCGTTACGGGCTAGAGCTTCACAATGGGTCCCGACCCTCAGAGTAGCAACGGCACAACGGATCTTACAACAAGGCACAAACAAATGAAAATCCAAAACTCATTATAAAACCAAAGGTTTAAACAAAGGAATCGTAAAAGACTCACAGCCGAGTTCAAAACAAAGGGAAAAGAACAACTGAAATATAAACCCGATCATGTCCTATAATGTACGGAAACCCCGACTGACCACACCGTCCGGATCACTCAGCAGCACCTATATCCTGCAAGGCCTCTACAGCATCGGTATAAACCGTTAGCTAATATTCTAGATATCACAAAGACTATAAAGGAACAAACACGCATAAGGTAAAGTAAACACATAACAATCTCACACTCAGACGTGTAATTATCTTTCATTAAGGTCAATCCCATTACTAATTCAACTTATGGTTATTACACGAGAATTGCTATGATCTCGCCTCTGCCCATTTCACCAACAGGAATAGAACATATGCATCCTTCTGTCAGCTGTTGGACTGGTCGCGAGAGCACCTTCCAATTTCCCCATTCCGAACTGGACAAGCGGTAACCGCCCGGTTATATTACACTTGGGCCAATTACGGTTATAAAGGCCAATCGTAGTTCCGTTTATCAGTTATAACGATAAAGATAAACAAACACCACAGGGGCGGTTTGCCCTGCCGCGACCGCGGTTAGCCGCATGGGTGGCTCCCTATCACCGCGAGGGCGGTGACATCCAAGACTTGCCGCTAGAGCGGCCATTGTCACTGCGAGGGCGGGGACAATGAAAACTAGTTGTTACATCAGATCCCCTAAAAAGAAGTTTCGTCCCGAAACTTGCAACAACCCGAAAGTTCAAACAACAACAACGCGAAAATAATGAACTCGACTCATATATTCCCACTTGGGGCACAAAACTCAAAACATCACAAAGCGTGCACAACACAATAACGAAAACTGAAACACATATATGCTAAAGGTACAACCACATCCGCATAGAACTCCGGATAGTTCCTATGGATACTATCCTCTATCTCTCAAGTCGCCTCATCTGCTCCTCGCATCGACCACTGAATCTTGATCATCGGTATGTCTTTCGAACGCAAGCGTCTCATACTACGCTCCAAGATAGATATTGAATGTTCCACGAACGTGTGATCTGGCTCGACCACTAGATCCTCATGTCTGACGATGTGCCTCGGGTCTGGTACATACTCCCGTAACTGAGACACATGTAAGACGAGGTGAGCTCCCTCAATCCTCGGTGGTAGAGCAAGTTTGTGTTGCCTCTTCAACTCACTCAAGAATCTCGAATGGTCCGACATATCTGGGACTCAGCTTCCTCACGATGCCGAAACGTCTGACGCCTCATGTCAAGGATAATCTCAACCAAACCTGAGTTCCAACTCTGAACACTAGAGTTATGCACCTCTTATTTGCGCAATACTTCTATTGTGCTGCTAGCATCCTCTCTCGGATCACCGTTACTCGAGCCGTATCATCTTGTATCTGCTCGGGTGTCCGCTAGCACTACTCAACTCATCCCACAACAATGGTGTACGGCATCTCTGTTCGTACAAAGCTTCATAAGGAGTCATCCTAATGCGTGCCAACTGTTGTTATACAAAAACTGAACTAAGGGAAGGTGATCTGGCCACACCTGTCCTCAGTCTAACACGCACGCTCTCAACATATCCTCTAAAGTCTGGATGGTCCGCTCGGACTGGCCATCGGTCTGAGGATGGTAATCAGTCGTGAATTGTACACTGGTACCTAGGGCAGCATGCACTTGCTACCAAAACCTCAAAGTGAACCGTCCGTCTTTGTCAGAGACTATAATCTTAGGTACTACGTGAAGTCGCAGTTAGTGTCTAGTGAACTCCTCTGCCAATCAACTTACCGGTCATGTTTCCTTGATAGGAATGAAACGTGCGGTCTTTGTCAGTCGATCTACTATGTCCCAGATGGCATCGAAGTCTCGACTCGGTCTCAAACCGGTAAAAAAATCCATAGAGATGGCCTCCCACTTCCACTGAGGAACAGGAAGTGGGTGTAGCTCTCCTCCTGGTTTATGATGCTCGATCTTGACCTACTGACAGGTCGCACACTGAGCTACATATCTCGCCACGTCCGGCTTCAGACCTCCCCACTAGAAGGAGCGCTTGATTTCCTTATACATCTTACTCGCACTAGGGTGCACTGAGTAAGGTGAAGAGTGAGCCTCATGTAGGATCCTCTGTCCCAACTCTCGGTTTGAGGGTACACATACGCACTTTTGGCGTCTCAAGATCCCGTTAACACCGACTACGAATTGTGGTGCCTCTCCCTAAGATATCCGGTCTCGGATCTATGTCAAAGTTGGGCAACTCTCCTACTTTTGTTGGATTTCTACCAACAGATCACGTAATATCTCCAAGAAGGATAAGTGGTTGTCAAAATCCGGAAAGTGGATATCCATCTCTAGCCATTCAAGGTCTTGCTGTAACTATGGTTGAGTTGTCAGCCTAGCGATGGCCATCTCTCGGGGAGTCTTCCTACTAAGGGCATCAACTACCACATTCGCCTTCCCCGGGTGGTATAAGATCTCAAGATCGAAGTCCTTGATCAACTCCAACCATCTGCGATGGCGGTATTCAACTCCCGCTGGTGAATATGCACTTCAGACTCTCATGATCAGTGAATATTTGACACGTGGCTCCGTAGTACAGATAATGCCTTTAAATCTTCAAAGCGTGAACAACAGCAGCCAACTCAAGATCATGGGTAGGGTAATTCTCCTTATACGTCTTCGGCTGTCTAGACGCGTATGCAATCACCTTACCCCTCTACATCAGAACACATCTCAAGCCGAGCTTGGATACGTCATTGTAAACCATAAAGTCCTCGATGCCTTCTGGCTGAGCTAAGATAGGAGCAGTGGTCAATCTCTTCTTTAGCTCCTCGAAGCTCTACAAGCAGGGCTCGGATCATACAAATCTCGTGGACTTCCTCATCAAGGAAGTCAAAGGTCGGGCAATAATTGAAAAACCCTCCACAAAACGCCGGTAGTAGTCTGCCAATCCTAAGAAGTTGCGTACCTACTTGACGTTGTTATGAGGCGGCCATAATGCTACTGACTCGATCTTCTCCGGATCTACCTTAATCCCTTCAGCTAAAATGATGTGACCAAGGAATGCTACCTCGGGCATCCAAAACTCACACTTAGAGAACTTGGCGTAAAGCTCTCTATCCTGCAGGACTTGGTGTACGATCCTTAAGTGTCCAGCATGCTCCTCTCTACTGCGAGAGTATACCAGAATTTCATCTATAAAGACAACTACAAACTAGTCTAAGAAGTCAATGAAGATGTTGTTCATCAACTCCATGAAAATTGCGGGCGCATTTATGAGCCCGAATGGCATCACCACAAACTCGTAGTGGTCATACCTGGTCCGAAATATTGTCTTGGCTATGTCCTGATCTCTCACCCTCAGTTGGTGATATCGAGATCTCAAATTGATCCGTGAAAAAACTGAAGCTCCATGCAGATGGTCTAAAAGATCGTCGATACGGGACAACGGGTACTTATTATTGATTGTCACCTTTTCAAGCTCTCGGTAATCAATGCATAGGCGGATGAAGCCCTTCTCTGCTAACTCCTCGAGCTGCTTCTTAAGCTCAAACATCTCAATAGGCGCCATACTTTAAGGAGCCTTAGAGATCGGTCTCGTACCGGGCTCTAGATCAATACCAAAGTCTACACTCCTTTGTGGAGGTAAACTTGATGGCTCTCTGAAAACGTCGGAAAACTCGCAAGCTACTAGAATCTCCTCCAAAGCTGGACTCGTACTACCTTTCATGGCATAGCACCAAAAAGCCTCGCAACCCTGACCAATAAGTCTCGCAGCTCGGACTACACTAATGACTGTACCGGTCTTTCCGAGACCCCATCCTTGGAAAATCTCCACATGGCATGCCTCTGTAATTACCGTCATTGTCCTCTTGCCGATGTCCAAAACTGTTCGATGTCGATCCATCCAATACATGTCCAGAATAACTTCTTCATGTGCTAAGTACATGACGAAGAAGTCAGTTGACCAATCACGACCTTCCAATCTAATAGGGCAATCGCGAACCTCTCGTGTACCTCTAATCTTACCCCCATCGGGTAACCCTATAAAGAAGGGTATCCCTCTACGGTAACTAAGGCCAATCTGTCTACGCATGTATTAGATATAAAAGAATACGTAGCACCGGTACCGAAAACAACTCTTACAAGAAAACCATTAATATGAATGGTACTAGTTGTCGTTGGCGCTGTCGGCTCTACAACACTCCTCAACTTATAAACTATGTCTGATGTATCTTTGGTGTCTGCAGAACTACCAACTCGTCCCCTACCTCTCCCTTGTCCCGAAGTGGAACCTGAGGAGCGGCAAAACCCTGAGCTCTCTGTTGCTGCTGTTGCGGGTACTAAGGTCTCTGTCCACCTCCTGCAATGCTAGTAGGTGAAGATTCCTGCTAAGATAGCGCTTTGCTCTGACGGCAAAACGCAACTCTGTGTCCGGGCTTGCCACAAGAATAGCAAGTCATTGTAGTCTTCTTACAATCAGCTTTTAGGTGTCCGATGATAGCATGAAATATGACTATATTTTAGGCACTTTTTTCGATTATTTTTCCCTCTTAGAAGTGTGAATGGATAGGAGTTTAAAGCATTTATGAGCACATTCACCTATTTTTTCTATATAGAGATCTACACAAGCTTTGTTATGTTTATAGGTGAAATAAGGCTTGCATTGGAGCTTAATGTGGAAGGATAGGAGTATTTGATCATGCTAGATGTCAATGAGATACTTTGGAGAACCTAAGGAAGGAGCATGAGTGAAGAACATCACGAAACAAAGGCTTTCACAAAGGCTTTTGAGTTCCACGCCCTAAACCACGACCGTGGTTATGCAATTGGTTCGTAGAAAGTGATTTTGGAGAACATCAGAGACTTCCACACCCTAAACCACGACCATGGTTTATTGTACTAGACCGTGATTTCCATGACGTCGCCACATGTCATATTTTGCCACGTCAGCGACGGTTATTGGGCTTTTCTCGTAACCCTATTTTTCCCTATAAGAAGGGTTGAGAAGGGAGTTACGAGGAGGTTCGCTTAGGGCTTCGCTTACCTTCACTTACATTTTGGAGACGATTGCATACGCTTGCATTTACCACGGTTTATACGGAAGAGAGAGATTTTGGATCGTGGCTTAAGAAAGACACGATTTGAAGATTGTGTACTTCGAGATTATCTTAGGGTTTACATTTGGAGACGGATTGACACTCCGTTCTTCGTTGTTCCTTAAGATTGTTGTGAGAATTTCTATTCCCTATTTTGAATTCATTAAACACGTACTTTGGTTTGTCGGATTTGAGATTGATTTTGATTGTTATTTGAGTTTTTTAGGGTTTTTACCTTTTTCTCTTCTTAATTTGATATTTGATTCAATGACAATGATTGTTGGCTAAAACCCTTTAGCAATTCTAAGGTGAAGGGTTGATAGTTGTGGCTTAGATGATGATAGATCGATCGTAAACAGATTGAACCCTGAGAGTGTGAGAAACCTCGTCGGCAGCCTTTTCCACGGTTTGTTCTTGAAAACCACGGCCGTGGTTCTTCAAGATCTAGCCGTGATTTCCTATGTTTTACGACTTTTGCTTTTGCTTTTATCCAAAGTTAAAGATTTGCTTAAACCTAGCCTTGGCTTGCCTTTTCTAGGTAGTAGTGAGACTCAACATCCTCTATTTCGGTTTCGAGTGTCACAACCTTAATCGTTTTGGCTTATCTTTGATTCCTTGGGTTTGGGCATTAGTATTTGAGAGTAATTCTTGTCCTTAGATCCTTTCTATACTGCAGCCTCAACAACCTTTATAGAGAGTGTCCTTGGGTGAGACATATAGGGTTTTGGAACTTTACCGTACATAACCTTACATTAGTTATACATTTGCAATCCCGACTCTGTCCTTACATTTATTGAATATCTTTAATTGATTGCCACAATTGAATACCTGGATCTTTAGGGTTGTTGTTTTCCCAATATTTGCAAAGCTTCTATACTTTACTTGCTCGATAATTTGTGAACTGAGTTTGATCCCCCAAATCCCTGAGTTCGATACTTTGGAATTCTTGCTTTACTACGTTGATCCGTACACTACGGGTTCGCTTGCTTTGATTTCAGTTTTATAATTTAAAACTTATTTGCACGCACACT